>OU466861.1:22973750-24300000 GCA_911865555.2 Thlaspi arvense | reverse complement strand
TTTAGCTATGTAATAGAAAACTAAACTAATATATGAAAAAGAAAACTTACTAGTGGGTTGCCTCCCACTAAGCGCTTGTTTAAAGTCATTAGCTCGACTTTGAATGCTGCTCAGACAGCTGGTGGAACAGAAGGTGGCAGTGAATGCCTTGGAGAAGAATGTCTCCTCATCCATGGTGGTTTGTAAGCAGTAGATGTATGAACACTTCCAAGGAAGTGAGGAACATCAGCAGAGTGGGTCGTGAGTGTGGGTGGGACATTTCGTTTTCCTGCAGAATCATCAAAAGAAACACCAAGCTTTCTACGAGAATCTCGTAGCTTGCATAAGTGTGAAGCATATTTTTCACCTTTTAAATTCTTATTGATTAGATTAGGAGGTTTAGATTTGGTTCCAAGAGGTGCATACCTTTGCCTAGTTGCAGGTTTCTGGGTTGTGGACTGTTGAATTGTCGGATTGGCAACATATGATGGACTTGTAGAGCAAATATCACGTCTCTCCTTTGTGTCCAGATTGGTGACGAGCGTCACCAGGTCAGTGATGCTCGTCACTGACTCTGCAGTTCGAGTTTCTGCAGTTTTCCTGCAATTCAGCTCTGCAAGTGTTGCTTCCATCATATACACGTCTTCCTCCAACAACTTGGCATTCATTAGAACCTCTTTTTCAAGCCCAGTCATGAAGATATGATCCTCACTGCAATCCTCAAACCCAACAGCTTCAGCAGAAGTTTCAGATATTGGCTCTTCAACAGCCATCTTGCTCACTTGCCCACTTATAACTGATTCATTGACACACTCAGCAATAGTGTCTTCTGAATGCTCCATGACAGTCTCTTCATCTCCATGATAGGGTCAATGTTTTACCCAAATAAAACTACTACAAGTGCACAGCAAAAGCAGTTGTAGTACAAGGGGTTATCGAATCCCAAAGGAGTATGTAAACCACACTAGCGATTATAGATTCAGATTAAGCTAAGCGATAAATAATGAATGTAATGCAAAACAGTAAAATAAATGCAAGAGGGCGTTTTTATGCTTGTTCTTAAAGTTCAGAAGGCTAAAGGCGCTAAGTCAGGACAGTTCGCAGGTTGAATCCGAGAGTGTAGAATGCATGCAATCAGGAATGAATTAAAACCGTCTTGAACATGAATCACAAAGATATAACTAATCAATTCTCATTGCAGAAGTTATCTATGTCTAAGTCACAGAGTTTCAAATCTCTTTGCAAACCCTAACAACCTAAACATGCAGTAATGATCAGGTTCAATTGTTCACAAAACTCCTAAGCTAAATCTCTTTGTACTAAGGCGTTTTGCTCATCTAATACTAGTTCAGGTGATTAATAATGCTCTCACATCTATCAAAAACCTAGGGTTTCGAAATCCAGATGATGTGTCTAAGAAATCGATATGAATATGAATGCAAGCACAGATGAAGAACCAATGAATTTCCTATAAGTTTTTAGCAATTCTACAAACTCTTCTTCAACCTTTGAAAAGCCCTAACTTTACTAACAAACTACTCAGACATGGTGATTTGAGAAAACATCATGAAAAGAATAGATTGCATAATAGAAACAAGAAGTAGAAATAAAGGAGTTCAAAATCTGCTCTGAAGGAGTCTGATTTGTCTCTCCAAAAGCTCTGCTACAAATCTCTCTCTAAAGCTCTCAAAAATAATAAGATACAAGATCTCTGCCAAAAGAATGGCTGAAAAACCTAATATACAAGCTAAAACACGATCTGGGGTCTTTTTGCAAATACTAGAACTTTTGGGCCAAAACTGCAATTTCTTCCCAATCTTTTTAAAACAGGCCACGACCCCTTCCTTTCTGGGTGACGAGCGTCACCAAAAGTGGTGACGAGCGTCACCCATATGCATACTTTCCTCTTTGAGCTAGGTACTTCGTGGCTTCAACTCAGAATGCTCCAAAAGGTTCCAAAATCTCCAATTATGCTCCAGACATGCTTTAACCTGCAAAGACTCTTCTAGAACTCTAAAAAGACCAAAAAGACTCAATAAAAAGGACTTATATCATGGTTAAAAACTATAAAAACCATGATATATCACAAGACCAAGCTGAGGCTCCACCTCACTGTGCTGCTGCTTCTAGGGGCAATGGAAACCCCAACCACGCACCAAGGCAACCAAGGATCATTGGAGCGGGTGATGCACCAAACACTCATCACAACCGTTTTGGCATCACTCCTCCACCAGTGCAAAATGACAACTTCGAGATCAAGCCACGATTTGTCTCAATGGTGCAGAACAACAAGTTTTATGGACTTGCTATGGAGGACCCTTTGGAGCACTTAGAAAACTTTGAGCAAGTGTGCGGCATGATCAAGATCAATGGGATCTCGGAGGACAGCTTCAAGCTTAGGCTTTTCCCTTTCTCACTTGGGGATAAAGCAAGGCATTGGGAGAAGTCCTAACCTCAAGGGACTATAACCTCATGGGCTGATTGCAAGAAGGCATTTCTGTCTAAGTTCTTCTCAAGTACAAGGACAGCTCGCCTAAAGAGTGAGATTAGCGGTTTTACACAAAGGCAGAATGAGACCGTTAGTGAAGCAATGGAGTAGTTCAAGGACTACACCATTGCATGTCCTCATCATGGCTTCAGTGAGGAGACACTCTTGAGGACCATCTATAGAGAAGCTCTTCCCAAGATTCGAATGCTTCAAGACACAGCTAGTAAAGGCAAATTTCTTGGCCAAAATGTAGAAGAGGGAATGGAGCTCATTGAGAATCTTGCTTTGAGTGATGGGAACTACGCTGAAGATTATGATAGAGCACCAAGAGGGTCTGACCTTGAGCCAAACAAGAAAGAGCTGAAATCTCTCCATGAAAAGATTGACAAGTTGGTACTTGCAAATCAAAAGCATATACACTTTGTGGGAGAAGCTACATATGTTCTAGATGAGCTGGAGGAAAGCCAAGAGGAAGCGAATTGGGTTGGAGGCCAAGACTATAATAAGCCACAGGGCTATGCTCAGAGGTATCAAGGCAACAACAACCTCTCTTACCAAAGTACCAATGTGGAAAACCCCAAGGATCAAGTATACCCTCCACAACAAGGAAAACCTTTTGTTCCTTACAACAAAGGAGGGTTTACACAAAACAGTGGGTACCAAGGGCAAAGATAAGAAAACTTCCAAGGCCAGCAACAGCAAGGGAACAAAAGCTACTATCCAGTGTTTCCTCCTGGTTTCGTGCCTCAACAGCAAAAAGTTCAACCTTCACCTCAAGATCCGGTTCAAGCTATGTTCCAACAATTACTTCAAGGACAAGCATCTACAAATCAGAAGTTTGTCGATATGAACAATAGGCTGGACTCTTCTCTCACTGAGGTATCTACACAAATCACCAACTTGAACAACAAGATTCGCCAGCTAGAGAAAGGAAACGCCAGTTCAAGCGGTCAAGGTAGCTTACCCGGGAAGTGTGAGGCAAACCCTAAGGAGTATGCCAACGCAATCACTTTGAGGAGTTGGAAAGAGCTACCACCACGGTCTACACCTGAAGACAATGAGGAGAGTGTGGTTCAAGAGGGGGAGAGTAATCTTTCAAATGATCAAGAGATCACGTTTGAAAATGTCTACATTGCAAGACCAAAGAAAGGCAAGGAAGCGGTTTTGGAGAAAAAAATGGAGGAAGTCAGCAAAGAGAAAGAAGCTTTCGTACCTCCACCTTACAAACCAAATCTCCCCTTCCCTGGACAATTCAAGAAGCAGTTGATTGAGAAGCATAAAACCTTGTTTGAGAAGCACATAAGGAACGTTGAGATTAAACTGCCCTTGGTTGATTGTTTGGCCATGCTGCCAAAATATGCCAAGTTCTTGAAGGATACTCTTGCTAAGAAGGATAAAGAGAGTGAAGAAGTCTTGGAATTGAGTCAAGAATGCAGTGACAATCATCCACAAGGAGATAGCCCCAAAGAAGCTAGGAGATCCGGGGTCATTCACTATCCCTTGTGCACTAGGCCCTTTGAAGTTTGAAAGCTGCTTATGTGATCTTGGTGCAAGCATTAATCTTATGCCTCACTCCATTGCCAAAAAGCTAGGCTTTGCCAAGTTTAAGGAGTGTAGAATCTCACTCATTCTGGCTAACCGAAGTATAAGTCTCCCTGTAGGCTTGCTTGAAGACTTACCCATGAGGATTAGCAATGTGAATGTGCCAACAGATTTTGTAGTGCTAGAAATGGATGAGGAACCAAAAGACCCTCTAATCCTTGGTAGACCCTTTCTAGCAACTGCTGGAGCGAGCATAGACGTGAAGAATGGCAAGATTTCTCTGCACCTGGGTAAAGACATCAAGCTGAACTTTGACATCAACGAAGTCTTGAAGAAGCCAACGATTGATGGGCAAGTGTTTTACATAGAAACTTTTGATTCACTGGCTGATGAGTGGCTTGAGGAATTGGCACAAGAGGATCATCTATAGCTGGCTTTGACAAAGGAGTATAAGGAGTATGGTTTCTTGAGTGAACAAACCCAAGAGTATGTACACATCCTTGATTCTGCGCAAGGCTGTGCAGAAGATGAAGGCCAGTGCCTAGAGATCGACCTAGAAATCGATCAGATTACTCGATCCAGGAAATAGATCGATGAGACGATCGACCAAGACAACTCGATCTGTCCAGAGAACGACCTAGCGGATCGATCTCCTGCTCGATCCATATCAAATCAGGCAAGTGAATCGAGGGAGTGCAATCGATCCAGCCTAGAACGAGGGAATGATCGACTGACTGACTCGATCTCTGCGGTAGGAACGGTTAAAGAAGGCAGCTTAAGAGCTCATGACTCGGGTTCAAAGGACGCAAATGAGGACAGCAATGCCAACACCAGCCAAGAGAGGGACTGGAGCGAGCTGCTAGCCTGAAAGGTGGACCTAAAGCAGCTTCCGAATGGGCTAAGGTACGCTTTCTTAGGACCAAATGATACATATCCGGTCGTTGTAAATGAAAATCTAAGTGATGATGAGTTAGACTCACACCTTAAGGAGCTGAGGAAGTATAGAAGGGCCATTGGGTATTGAGCATCAAAGAGGTTTTAACCCGAATTTGAAAGAAGTGGTCAAAAAAAAAAATCTTAAAACTCTTAGAGACTGACGTGATATACCCTATCAATGTTAGCACATGGGTCTCTACGGTCCATGTGGTACCAAAGAAAAGGGGGGGGGGGGGGGGGGGGGGGGGAGGTATCATGGTTATAAAAAATGAAAAAGATGAGTTAATTCCTACAAGAACAATAACCGGACATAGAATGTGTATTGATTATAGGAAACTCAACTCAGCCACTAGGAAAGATCATTTCCCTCTTCCCTTCATTGATCAAATGCTAGAGAGATTAGCTAATCACCCATACTACTGTTTCCTAGATGGGTATAGCGGTTTCTTTCAAATACCCAATCATCCTAATGACCAAGAGAAAACCACTTTCACATGTCCTTATGGTACCTTTGCTTATCGAAGGATGCCATTTGGGTTATGTAATGCACCAGCAACCTTTCAAAGGTGCATGATGTCTATTTTCTCTGACCTCATAGAGGAATGGTAAAGGTTTTCATGGATGATTTTTCTGTGTATGGTGCTTCCTTTTGTGGTTGTTTGTCAAATCTTTGCAGGGTTCTCAAGAGATGTAAGGAGACAAACTTGGTGCTAAATTAGGAAAAGTATCACTTTATGGTTAAGGAAGGCATTGTACTTGGGCACAAGTTTCTTAGCATGGGATTGAAGTTGACAAAGCAAAGATAGAGGTGATGATGAGCTTGGAGCCTCCGGTTAATGTGAAAGGGATTAGGAGTTTCTTGGGGCATGCTGGCTTCTACAGGCGGTTTATCAAAGATTTCTCGAAGATAGCACGTCCTCTTACAAGGCTACTTTGCAAGGAAGCTGAGTTCATCTTTTATGAAGAATGCCTTTAAGGCTTTAAGATCATCAAAGAAGCCTTGGTCACCGCGCCTATAGTTCAAGCTCCCGATTGGGATTTACCGTTTGAGATTATGTGCGATGCGAGTGACTATGCTGTGGGTTCTGTCTTGGGTCAGAGGAAGGATAAGAAGCTGCATGTGATCTATTATGCAAGTCATACCTTGGATGAAACGCAAGTGAAGTATGCAACCACCGAGAATGAGCTTCTAGCCGTTGTCGTTGCTTTTGAGAAGTTTAGGCCTTACTTGGTGGGTTCTAAGGTCATTGTGTATACTGATCATGCTGCCTTAAGATACATATACTTCAAGAAAGACACCAAGCCGAGACTCTTAAGATGGATCCTTCTCTTACAAGAGTTTGACATGGAGATCAAGGACAAGAAGGGTATAGAAAACGGTGTAGCGGATCATCTTTCAAGAATGAGGGTGAATGATGTATTATGGGGGGGGGGGGGGGGGGGGTATCATGGTTATAAAAAACGAAAAAGATGAGTTAATTCCTACAAGAACAATAACCGGACATAGAATGTGTATTGATTATAGGAAACTCAACTCAGCCACTAGGAAAGATCATTACCCTCTTCCCTTTATTGATCAAATGCTAGAGAGATTAGCTAATCACCCATACTACTATTTCCTAGATGGGTATAGCGGTTTCTTTCAAATACCCATTCATCCTAATGACCAAGAGAAAACCACTTTCACATGTCCTTATGGTACCTTTGCTTATCGAAGGATGCCATTTGGGTTATGTAATGCACCAGCAACCTTTTAAAGGTGCATGATGTCTATTTTCTCTGACCTCATAGAGGAAATGGTAAAGGTTTTCATGGATGATTTTTCTGTGTATGGTGCTTCCTTTTGTGGTTGATTGTCAAATCTTTGCAGGGTTCTCAAGAGATGTAAGGAGACAAACTTGGTGCTAAATTAGGAAAAGTATCACTTTATGGTTAAGGAAGGCATTGTACTTGGGCACAAGTTTCTTAGCATGGGATTGAGGTTGACAAAGCAAAGATAGAGGTTATGATGAGCTTGGAGCCTCCAGTTAATGTGAAAGGGATTAGGAGTTTCTTGGGGCATGCTGGCTTCTACAGGCGGTTTATCAAGGATTTCTCGAAGATAGCACGTCCTCTTACAAGGCTACTTTGCAAGGAAGCTGAGTTCATCTTTTATGAAGAATGCCTTTAAGGCTTTAAGATCATCAAAGAAGCCTTGGTCACCGCGCCTATAGTTCAAGCTCCGGATTGGGATTTACCATTTGAGATTATGTGCGATGCGAGCGACTACGCTGTGGGTTCTGTCTTGGGTCAGAGGAAGGATAAGAAGCTGCATGTGATCTACTATGCAAGTCATACCTTGGATGAAACGCAAGTGAAGTATGCAACCACCGAGAATGAGCTTCTAGCCGTTGTCGTTGCTTTTGAGAAGTTTAGGCCTTACTTGGTGGGTTCTAAGGTCATTGTGTATATTGATCATGCTGCCTTAAGATACATATACTCCAAGAAAGACACCAAGCCGAGACTCTTAAGATGGATCCTTCTCTTACAAGAGTTTGACATGGAGATCAAGGACAAGAAGGGTATAGAAAACGGTGTAGCGGATCATCTTTCAAGAATGAGGGTGAATGATGTATTGCCTTTGGATGACTCACTCCCTGAGGAGCAGCTTATGATGGTTAACACCATGGTATGTGCAAAGCTACAGAAGAAGTTTGAAGAAGTCTTGAGTATCAAGGAAGAGGATCTACCATGGTATGCGGATATTGTTAACTACTTAGATTGTGGAGAAGAGCCCACTCACTTGGTCCATTACCATATGAAGAAGTTCATGAGGGACATCTCTCACTACTTTTGGGATGATCCCTATCTGTACAAGATGGGTGTGGACAGCCTATTCTGAAGATGTGTCACAAGAGAAGAAGCAAAAGACATTCTTCTCCATTGCCACGGTATGAGTTATGGTGGGCACTTCGCTTCATTCAAGACGGCTACAAAGTTCCACAAGCCGAGTTTTGGTGGCCTACACTCTTCAAGGATGCACATGAGTTTGTAAAATCGTGTGAAGCTTGCCAAAAGTCCAGGAACATAACCAAGAGGAATGAGATGCTGCAAGTACCTATCTTTGAGGTGGAAATCTTTGATGCTTGGGGAATTGATTTTATGGGTCCATTCCCATCATCATATGTCAACAAGTACAACCTTGTAGCAGTAGACTATGTGTCTAAGTGGGTGGAAGCCATAGCCTCACCAACTAATGATTCAAGGGTGGTAGTCAAGCTTTTCAAGAATATCATTTTTCTAAGGTTTGGGGTTCCTAAGGTGGTGATTAGTGATGGAGGCAGCCACTTCATCAACAAGGTTTTTGAGGAAGTATGTAGTTATACACAAGGTAGCTACGCCTTATCACCCTCAAACCAGTGGCAAAGTGGAGGTTTCAAATAGGAAAATCAAGGCTATCCTAGAGAGAACGGCAGGAGTGACTAGGAAGGATTGGGCAAGCAAGCTTGATGAAGCTCTTTGGGCTTATAGAACGGATTTCAAGACTCCAATTGGTACCACGCCTTTCAACCTCCTCTATGGCAAGTCTTGCCACCTACCTGTGGAGTTAGAGCATAGAGCTCTTTGGGCTTTGAAGCAAGTGAACTTCAACCTCAAGACGGCACAAGAGAGAAGACTCGTGCAACTTCATAAGCTTGATGAATTGCTGTTGGATGCTTATGAAAGCGCCAAGATCTAGAAAGAGAGGACCAAAGCGGTTCATGACAAGAAGCTGGTGCTTAAGGAGCTCAAGGAGGGAAGTCTGGTTCTGCTCTACAACTCGCGTTTGAAGTTGTTCCCCGGAAAGCTCAAGTCTAGATGGAGCGGTCCATTTGAGATAAGAGAAGTACTACCGTATGGGGCGGTTACTTTTGTTGGCAAGAGTGGAGAGAGTTTCACGGTGAACGGGCATAGAGTCAAGCCCTACATGGCAAGTGATTGCAGAAAGGAGAACACCACGTTGCTTCTACAAGATCCCCCTCTAGCCTAACCAAGTAAAGTTAAGCTAAGAGACGTAAAACAAGCGCACTTGGGAGGCATTCCCATGACTATCATTGTACATATTTTTGCTTTATTTCTGTTTCAATTTTATGCTTTTTAGTTTAAGTGTGTAGGTACAAGGAGATGGGATCCGGAGATCATGATCTTGGAGTTAACATGGCAATGAAAGGAGAAGTAGAGGCAAACGATCGAGTGATAGATCGACTTATCCTGGCTTGATCTTTACTAGATCGAGCTAGTAAATCGAGTGAAGTCACTCGATCCATATGATATCGAGTAGACAATCGAGTGAGTCAGTCAATTGTGAGAGGATGATCCACCCATACATTTAGCTTGAAATGCAAACGGGGTGTGGATCAACTGGTCTCACTCGATCCTCGAACTGGATCGATCAGTTCACTCGATCAGTTCACTCGATCTTTGCCGAAACGACCTCCAAATCGATCAAGGAGCTCGATCTAAGATGCATGGCCACAACCACGTGGAGTCTTGAAACGAGGAGCAAACTCGATATAAGGCTCTATTCAAATCAGATCGAGCCCCCAATCGAGCAAGCCTCTCGATCACGAGCAAAATAGGCATGAGATCGAGGTCATTCGACCAATTTGACTCGATCTCATGGCGAGGTAAATTAAAATTTTTCCCCCTTCTTTCTCTTTCCCTCTCATTTTGAATTTGAATTTTGGTCAAGGCAAGCATCTTTGACCATGAAAGATGTGCCTTGGCCACACTTTTCAGAAACCACTTGCATGCATCCATAGATTTTTGTCTTTATAAATCCTTGCATCCACACTCTCTCCCATTGCATTCCCAATTGATTATTTTTAGAAAGAGAGAGTATGAGTTCGGTTTTTAAAAGCATACAACATCTAATAAACAGCCCTTTTCAAAGGTATTTTGAATTTCTTGAATTTCCTATTCGAGTTTTCAAGAAAGTTTCTTTTATTGAATTGGTTGAATGTTATTTGCTAGGGATTAGGATGAATTTTTAAAACTATCTAAGTATTAGAAATTTTTTATTGATTTAGTCTTATCTAAAGAGATTTTCTTCAACTATTTATTGATATATTTTAGAAAATCCCCAAAAATCTAGGATTTGTATTTAGAGATTTTCTCTCTTTGCCTATCCTTCTTTCTTAATCGTCGCCTATATTCAATTTCTCTTTGAGAACTTGTGTTTCAGGTACCATGTCACCCAAGAGAAGCAGAGATTTGGCAACTCAAGGAAAAGCTCAGCAAGTGGTTGAAGAAAGGGTCAGATGGACTAAGGAAGAGAGGAAAGCAAAGAAGAGGCTTGAGAGGTTGCGGTTTGAGCCTACAAAGTTTGCAAGCAGGGATCTCTTGGAAAGGCTAGGCTTGTTGGAGGACTTCGATGACTTGCTAAGGGACATGGGACTTGCGTGCCTATCACGGATGGACTGCCCTACTTACCCCGAGGCCGCGCTTGACTTCCTCTCCACCTTGGACTTCTCATATGAAGATCCAAGCATCCAAACTCCCTCCAAGAGTCATGTCACGTTCAAGATCAGGAAGCAAGCCTACTACCTCTGCATCCCTGAGCAATGCCAAGCTTATGGTCTCAATGCTGCAGCCAAGCTTGTGGAGTTCCCTCAACTCAAATCCGCGAGTTATCTATGGGACTTGATTAGCGATGGGGACTAAAAGGCCAAAACCATGTGCTAAGGTACACCCTCAAGCTGCTGGCCAACACATTCAGTGGACGATCCGTGGCTCCAACAGTTACCAAGAACAAGCTGTGCTTCCTTTACCAAGGAGTTAAGAAGGTTGTATGCGATCGTGAGGAGAATGATGACTCAATGGAGGATGAGCTTGGAGGAGACGTCAACTACGGTTGCATCTTGGCTTCTTCTTTGGTCACGTACAAGGCTCTTGCCTTAAGGTGTAAGGCGAGCTCTGCACTCATAGGAGGCTTCCTCACACCAATGTTCATACAAGTGCGAGTGCCTCTTGCAGAGTTCGAGCCTTATGTGGAGCGTGCTTACATGGATGAGACCTACTTGCGCAACACCAATTCCTTGGGACCTACTCCAGCTCCAGGCTTCTATGCCTACTTGTTCTACGACCATTACTATGAGAAGAAAGTCTGCATCCTGCCAAATCCAGATGAAACCCGTCTCCAAAGCATCGGCACAATAGATTTTCTCACCTTCAAAGTCCCCTCCTTCAGATGCTGAGATGCCTCCAACTTTGATCTTCTAATGCTAGACTATGAGCCACAGACAAAGGCTGAGAAGTTCCTTGCCTTGGTTGTTGAGATTCAGCGCAAGGTTAACAAGTGGCAAGGTAAGATGTTCAAGAAGCTCGCAAAGAAGATCAGGGTACTTCAACAAGGAAGGTCATCTGAGAAGACTGTGAGTGAAGAGGTTGAGCAAATGGGCGAAACAATGAGGAGACGCTCAACCAGAGGTGTGGAGATCCGTGAGCCTCAAGAAGGTGATCAAGCTGGATGCCTTTCTCTACACGAGGGCACGAGCAAGAACAAAGACAAGGAGGTACTCCACGACACCCCTAGAAAGAGCAGGAGGCCCAGAGCAACCTCAAGCTCCAGTCATGCCTAGCTCCAAGGTACCAAAACACAAACCCTTGTATATATCATGCATTTTTTTTTTTTAATTTTTGCTTTGTGTTTTTGGTCTCCTCTTGAATTTGTTTGACACCGAGACGGTGTCATTCAAGTTTGGGGGAAAGTGTGTGCTTTGACATATTTTTATTTGGATCTTATTTTGTGTTTGCATCCTCGAGTCTTCATGCATCACCTAACTGCATAGAAAAATACAAAAAAATCATAAATTTTTAGAAATTTCAAGAAAATCATGTAGCTTGCATTTGCATTGTCAAATATTTTAGGATTGAGTCTAGAATTTTTATCATTTAGGTTGCTTGCATTTGCATAAGGAGCAATGATATTAATTTTCCTTGTATAGTGTTTTAGGATTAGTTCAAGGCCCTAGTTAGTAGTTCTTTGATGCTTTGTACACACTTTGAAAGTGAGTTCTAACCATCTTTGAATCATTTGTCTTGATTTTCGTGGCTTAAGTTGAACAAACATGAATTGAATCATTTCCTACCAAGTGAGAACCTTAACTTGAATTTTTAATTATCATACTTGTGCATTTGAAAAAGAATACATGTATTACTTATACATATTTAGGCTTTCTTATTCCTTTCACCACTCTATTGTAAGCCTAAATAGAACTCCTCACCTTAACCCTTACCCTCCTTTCAAGCCAAATTTCGTGTGTGATTTTGTGAGGCCCTAATCTTCGGTTGAACTTGTCATAAAGTGTTAGGTTTAGGGCGACATGATTAGGCTCTCATGTAGATGCTAGCTTTGCATATTGAAGCTAGGTTTAGGCTTAAGGTTGGGATGGGAATTCACGGGTGTTGATTGAAAATGCTTACTTGTTTCGGTTTTGAAAAGGATTGGTGTTTGGGGTTTAAGCAAAAAGGGATGCATAGTTTTAAGTGGTTGGTCTTGTTTTAGATGAAAGCTCGATTTTGAAAAAAGAGATAGCTCTCAAAAAGAAAAGAAAAAAATAAAAGAAAAGAGCCAAAAGGCCAAGTAAAAAAAAAAGAAAGAAAAAAAATATGAGAAGAGAACTATCAAAATAAAGGAAAAGAGCTAAGTATATATATATGGCCATACCACTAGCTATAAGAATGTTTGAATGATGTGTCTATTTGGGTTATGCTAGGCGTCTTGGCTTGTTTGTTGTGGGTAGTCTCTAGAGGGTGAGTAAGCTTGGAAAAGAAAATAAATGAGAGAGGGATTAGGATCATTGTTAGTGTATATGGGTAGATAAGAGTCTAGTCATGTATGTATGCATACATTGCAATTTACCTTTAACATTATGCATAAGTTCAACCCTTTTTGAGATAAACCATTGCTTGAATTACCCTCATGAATGAGATCATTTTTATCTCATAACCTTGTCCCTAGCAAAATGTATTCGGTTTTTAATGCATGAGTGTGATTAACGGTATGATCTTAAATGAATGTTAAAGGTTAGGATTCTTGGATTGTTTGGAATAGGAGAGTCATGATTTGAGATTCAATATGTGATGAATATGTCTAAGTTATTTGAAGTAGAGGTTTGTGTACTGCATCATAGAATTGAGAACTAGGACCATTGAATTGATTTATTTGCTTAAACACTTTTGGAAATTTGAGCTCCCACTTTTAAACCTCTCTTCCTTTCTTGAATTTTGTTTGCTTGAGGGCAAGCAAAAGGCAAGTTTGAGGGAGTTGATATACTCATATATTTTGCATATTTAGCATACATTTATAGTAGTTTTCATGCATACATCTTGCATAATAGGCTAGTTTGCACCATTTATCTCATTTTAGGTCCTAGAACACTTTGCATTAGCATTTTGCATGTTTCTTGCATTCTTGCATCATATTCAGGTTGTTTTGGCTACACTGGAGCTATGGAGAGTGCGCGGACATGCTAAGGATCGAAAGGGAGCCTATGGACGCTTGGAGGAACTCAGCCATGCAGCAAAGGAACCGGGATCGAGGCACAAATCGAGCTAGGCAGGTCGATCTAGACGAGATCGACCAGAGGATCGAGATACTCGGGTCGTTTTCAGGAAGAGGATCGAGATCAAGATCGACCAAGGTGATCGAATGTGAGCACGGACACGAGAACTAAGCATGGGAAGTACGAGAGCCAGATCGAGGTCACGACTCGATCATCCGAGGATCGACTAGAAGATTGATAGAAGCACTTGATCCACCCGACTGAATTGACCCAAAGATCGAGCAAAAGAAGACGTTCCGTGCGGAAGATCGAGTGAGAGATCGACGACTCAGATCGATCTCGGAACCTTATCCGGACAGCTCATGTTTTGGATTTTAGTGAGGGGACCATTTTTGGTTTTACCTTATTTTTGGGCAACGAAACTGAGCCATTATCTATCCTACACTTTGTCTCATATCTTTTATCTTTTCTTTAGGCAATAACGCCATTGTTCTTAGTTTTCAAGCTTTTGACATTTGTGAACCTTAATCTCGCTTTAATCTTAAGTATTTTTCCTAAATCTCTCTTGTTTAATAGTTTAATCATGCTAATCTTTTCTTTCTCTGTGTTTTCATCTGTTTTAATCATGTGTAGTAAGTAGTTTACCAAAGGTTTAAGGTTGAGGTGATTAAGGGGTTTAAGGGTTTAAGCTTTGGTCTTTTTCTTGCTCTTAACTCAATCTCTTCTTGGATCTGGGGGTTTAATGCCTAGTGAGTCTTGGGAAAGATCTCTTTTATCTCAGGGATTTCCTTACCTTAGCAGGATTCAGGAGATCCCTTAAAACCAAATCCAAGAGACTAGCTCATCCTTTCCCAAACGCCATGGATGCATAGGGAGCTAGTTAAGCGATTTCTTGAGTTTATGCTTCATTCTCTTCAATCTTTCTTTCTACCACACGCCATGGGTTAGGAGGAAATGTTGAGGAAATGATTTATGCAACACACCATGGATAAATCTAGTTGAGCTTCTCAAGGCTTAGAGGTAGCACTCAAATGTGTAGATCCATGTTTTCAAAACCCAAAGTTTGAATCTTGAACCTCTTAAACATGATCCTCAACCTTGAATCCATTTTTAGCATTTAAAAACTTAAAGTTATTATTTCCTAGTTCTAAAGTTTGCATCTTTTATCTTAGTTTCTTAAATATCATCCTAGGTTGATAGAACTTTCCCTCTGTGTGCTTTTAGTGTTCGAATTTTAAAAACTAGTAGCCTTACATTTTAAATTCTTAGAAGTCATCTAGTAGTTGTTTAACCCATCAGTAGGGATTTTAAAATAGTTTTCGTGGTCATTTAGTAGCTGCATTTAGTTTTTATTTATTTTCTCCTCAAATAATCTGGATTTCACTTAGATTTACAAGTTTTTGCATTCTTCGTATCTTTCATCATACCTGAGCTGGATTGACACCTAAAGCACTATACTTACCACTATACTAGGATTTAGCTTTGATTTAAAGAGGCTTAAACAATCCTGTTATCAATCACACAAACATTTCTCAAACAGAAATGGACCAATAGAGGAGGGCAATGTAAAACTTCTTGGATCACCTAGCTTGTTGGGAGTCACTCTCTTTTGTTGAATAAAGGCGTTGCACTCATGTGTTAGTACCACCATCCCTTGTAAGTCCTTTGTTCTTTCAGCAACAGCATCTTTCAAAAACTTCTGATAGGGTGGGACTAAGACAAAAGCATCAAGCAGTGGCATGGTGAGCTGAATCTTCTTCACTTGCTCATCAAAGAGACCTTTGTACTTGGAAATGAGCTGCTTCTTAAACCTTCCAGGAAATGGTATTGTAGGTTGGTATGATGGAGGAATATATCTTCGTTCTTTGATCAACTCCTTAGATGCTTCCTTTGCTTTTTCCTTGACCACTTCTTTGGCTTTGGTGTTCTTTGGATCCTTTTCAGCTTCAACCACTTCATCTTCTGTAATTTCTCCAAAGTTGGAAACATTTTAAGGAACATTTCCTTAAAGTCCAAATTTTCAGAGGGTTGGGATGTTGGAGATAAAGAAGCAGAATGATTTGGAAAGTAAGTGTTTCCATGGGACCCTAATGGACAAACACCATGGTCTTGTGGCATGGTTGGCGCATCCTACAGTTGAACAGCTTTGACTTGCTGCTCTTTGTAGTGGGTTGGTAAAGCAAGACTGGGAAGAGGCTTGGTGGTCTCAATTAGCAGGAAGTCAACTTTCTTCTGCAAGGCTTTCATCTCATACAGTGCTGTCTCTAGCTTCTCTTCAGTGGCTTTGGAATGTTGCTCCTTGTTATCCACATAGTTCCAATTGCTGAGTGCCATGTTCTCCACTAGTAGCCATCCTTCATCAACATCTTTACCAAGAAAGTAGCTATTGCTTGCTGTGTCTAGAAGAATTCTTATGGTTGGGTGAACACCTCTGTATAGTGTGGATAGCAGCATCTCTTTGGTGAAGCCATGGTGAGGGCATTGGTGAGTGAAGCTTCTGAACCTTTCCCAAGTGTCCCCAAAGCTTTCTGTAGACCACTGTTTGAAGTTTGTGATCTCATTCCTGAAATGTGCAGTTCTTGAGGGAGAGAAGAACTTGTTTAAGAAGGCACCTTTGCATTGATCCCAAGAAGTGATGCGTCCTTGTGCTAAAGACTTCTCCCATAATTTAGCTCTATCACCAAGAGAGAATGGAAATAATCTGAGCTTCAAACCATCATCTGAAACTCCACTAAGCTTTGTCAGAGTACATATCCTCTCAAAGTGATCCAAATGTTCAAGAGGATCTTGGTTTGGGCAATCCAAAGAGCTTCTTCTCTTGAAACATAGTAATAATGCTGCTTTTGATCTCATAGTGATGAGTCTCCATGAGTGGAAGAATACCTTGTCTTGAAGCATAACTTGAAGGTAAATCAGCAGCACCAATAGGTCTCAATGGTCTTTAAACCCAAACTCTTTGTAAACCATGTGGACCTTGTGGACCTTGGAACCCAAAACCAGCAGCATACTGATATTCTGCCATGCTTAAACAGCTGAGTTCTGATGCTGCAAACCCAAATTCTTTGACCTTGAGCCTCAGTTGTAGTTGTAGACACTTAAGAGCAAGTGTTGTTGTACCTACAAGAGAAACTCTAGACCAAAAGAGAAATCAGTAACCAAAAACAAAAATAACAAAGCTTGATCTCAAGATCTCTACAAATCCTACTGAACAAAGCATTCCCCTAATGGCAACGGCGCCAAATTAATACAAGACTTTTTAGGACTTGATTCAATCACCCAAGCTTGTACTACTCAGTTGTAGTATAGCATAGGGTTTTATAATTCCAAAAGGGGAAAATGAAGCAGTAAGAATGCAATAGAGCTCTTTATTCAAGCAAACATAGATAGTTAAGATATCTAACAACCTAAATGATCAAACAGAAGTGAAGAGAACATCAAACAAAGAGTGAAAAGCAAGCAAAGCAACTAAATCAAAGGCAAAACAGAGCAATTACGAATTCAAGCAAAAAACAGAGAAAAGATGGGACTTGAGATAATATTATTGGTGTTAGGGAATTCTAAACTCAACCTATGATGCTTACGAAATCAAACAATGCTATTCCTTATGCATATGATTCAATTATATGACTAATCCAAATCTTGGCACTAATCTCTTTGCTAATCATCAAGTCAAGAACAAATTCTCAATAGTGAAATGACAAACAGCAAGCATTAGGACTATTCTATCAATCCTATATTGCTAAATCACTCCCTAGACAGTCAATCTCTATAGCTAGGATGAGCAATTCTCTTGCAAAGCAGTTCAGACATTTCATCAAACACTTGGTGGGCATAAAATGAGCCTAAAATCCTAATCAACCTAGTTATAGCTAATTAAGCATTAAACACAGTAATCAAGAAAAGAAATGGAAGAATTAACACTAAGACACCATAAATTAAGCATAAAATTCCCTAAACCTAACCCATCTGAATTTCTTAAAAAAACTACTCACTAAGCACCATTAAAACCATCAATTCAAAGAGAGAAAGATGACTAATCATGATTAAAGAGATTAAACAAAAATATAAATGCAAAGTTTAATTAAAATCAAGCAAATATTCAAATTATAAAATCCAAAAGGTAAAACAGAGAAGAAAAAAACTGTTGGATAAAAGACTGTTCCCAGAAATTAGGGATTTTTCGTATTTAAAAAATTCTAAGCAAAAATGTCAAAATTGTAAATAAATGGTCTTCAGTCTGGGGTCCCATCGGTCACTCCCTGACCGATAGGCTGATTGATAGGCCTGCTATCGGTATAGAAGGTGACCGATACGATGACCAGAATACATCCGATATATTCCTATTGGTCACTTCTTTGACCGATAGCTTGATCGATAGCTCCTCTATCGGTCACCCCTTGACCGATAGCCGTCGTGCTAAGACCGATAGGGCTTGCAAAAACCTTCTTCCTTGGCTCCTCTTGCTCCATCTTAGCTCAGCTAGCCTCTTGATTCATTCGCAAAGCTCCTCTTTGCTCCGCATAGCTTCATAAGCACCTAAAAACATCCTTAATGCAGAGAAAATGCAAACTACATCCTAAAATGCAACCTAAGTCTAAAAGGAGAAGAAAATGGGACAAAAGATAAGGAAGACATGTAAAAGACAACCAAAATATGCACTAAATGCAAGCTTAAATGATGCAAATGTATGAGATATCAGATGTCTTTCACTTCTTCATGCGCTATACATCTTCTGGAGAAAACCAGAACCTCTCTCGATGAGGTAAGGCTCATCCCAATAGTAGTGAGAGACATCGCTTATGAACTTCTTGTTGTAAGAGTCCATGGTTATTGGCATCTCCCCACCAACTAAGTAGTTAACAAAATCTGCATACCAAGACAACCTTCTTTCTTGTAGGCTCTTTGCTTCTTCTAGATTTTGAGTGACTTGAGATGCTTTCTCCAAGACTTTAACCATCATAAGCTGCTCTTCAGGAAGAGAGTCATCAATAGGGATAAGCGCTTCAGTTCTCATTGTTGAGAAGTGGTCAGCAACGCCATTTTCTATGCCCTTATTGTCCACTATCTCCATGTCAAACATGTAAGTAATAGGATCTATCTCAACAGTCTAGGCTTGGTGTCTTTCTAGGCATATATGTATCTCAATGCAGCATGATCTGTATAGACAATCACCTTGGACCCAACTAGCTAAGTCCTGAACTTTTTAAAGGCAAAGACCACAGCTAGAAGCTCCTGCTCGATCAGTAGTAGCATACTTGGTTCGAGCATCCTCAAGTGTCCTGCTAGCATAATATATCACAAGTAGCTGCTTGCCTACCCTCTGGCCCAACACTGCTCCTAATGCAAAGTGATTTGCATTGCACATGATCTCAAATGGTAACTCCAAGTTTGGTGCTAGAACTATATGAGCACTCACAAGCACCTCTTTGCAAATATGAAGGGGATTAAAGCTCCTGAAGAGTTGGAAGAAGATAGTTAAGAAGGGAGAGTGCATGCGTACGAGTAAGGAGAAGCTAATGCTCAAGATGGGATCTATAGAATCCGTATCCGAGAAAACTAAAATGATCGAGGCGAACAGGACGTTGTCCGAGGTATGATCGAGCCAGGGTTCGAATATTGGTTGGGAAATGGGAGGTTCAGACTATAGTCGAGTGATGACTGGGAAATAGTCAATTGATGGCTGGGATGAGCTGAGGTGGATGGACCAAATCCGAGAGAAAATGCGTTAGTCAGAGTGAAAGCGGACTATATCCGGAGAAAAGAAAAAGTATCCGAGAGAAAATAGAAAAATAGCTGATAGGATTAAGTTTAATCCAAGAGGAATTGGGCTGGGTTGTGGGCCGTGAGATTAAGTCGTCTTAAATGTGGTTTATCGCACAGATGGTAACCGGTACGGCTTATGTCCACGAAAAATCGAATCGAAATGGGATAAATCCTACTAGAACCAGGAAACATTGGTTAATTCTGAGTTACTTAGGGTTTTGCGAGTATATAAGTTGTTTTTGAGACTTTTATCGGAGGAGTTGCTTTAATTTAAAGAAATAAAGCAAGAGAGAGAGGTTAGTCGAGAGAAAACCCTAGAAAAACTTGTTTATCCCGAGGATAGCCACGAGAGATTGAGCCATCGCGGTACAAATCTGACCATCGCCGAGAGAAACTGGTTATAGATCGGATTCCTCTTTGTATCGAATTTGCATCAGATAATGATATCCCTTGTATTTACACCATTTAGGGCTGCATTTAGTACATGTTTTGGTCCTCTTTTGCATATTTTCCCTTAGCTTTTGTCCCATTTTCTTCTCCTTTTAGACTTAGGTTGCATTAGGAGTTTAGATTGCATTTTCCTTGCATATTGGATGTTTTTAGGTGCTTTTGGAGCTCAAAGGAGATTGGAGGAGCTTTGGGAATGATCCACGAGGCTAGCTGGACAAAAGGGAGCAAGAAGGATCAAAGCAGAAGATCTCTGCAGAAGTTTTCGGTCAGAGCCTGGAATTTTCGGTCTCTGGTGATCGAAATGGAGCAGTATCGATCACCAGTATCGGTCTGACGTGGTCGACACAAACACACCGTTATAATTTTGGTCAAGTGTGTCGACCACTGATGACCGATACAGATAATTTTCGGTCACTGGAGGTCGACACAACTGATCGATACCAGCTCTGCCCGAAGATCCTTTATTTACAATTATGCCATTTTCGCATAGACTCCTATAAATACGGGAAATCCCTAATTTTTGAGAACAAGCAGCATTAAACAATTCTATCAATTGGAGCAAGAGATTGGATTAGTCATATAAATGATTCCTATGCATAAGGAATACCATTGTGTGAGTTTGTAAGCATCATAAGTAGAGTCAAGAGTTCCCTATCACCAATTATCTCATCTCAAGTCCCATGTTTTCTCTGTTTCAAGCTCTGTTCTGAATTAGCTCTGTTTTTACTTCTACTTTGGTCATTTGCTTGCTTACTTCCTTATTTGTGTTTGTTTGGTTTTTGCTTGATGACTTAGGTTGCTAGAAACTCTAAAACCCTTTTATATCTGCTTGAATTAGGATTTCTATTGCATTCTTATTGCTTCATTCTCCCCTTTTGGATTGATAAAACCCTATGCTATACTACAACTGATTAGTACAAGCTTGGGTAATTGAGTCAAGTCCCAAAAAGTCTTGTATCGGATAACATCGGGCTGATCGATGTGTTTTGTGGTGCTTCCGAGGGTATACAGATTTTGGCTCAAAGAAAAGTGAACAGATCGTAAGATAGCCGAGGGTGGGAGAGATCGAATCATAGCGATAGCCGAGAAATCCCTAGGGTGTTCGACTATATTCGTTTCTATGCGAGTTTCACCAAGATTTCTTCCGACCAATCTGTTTCCAACCTTGTATAAGGTGAGTACGTGACTGTGGTTAGTATCTAGGATTGTTGGATTGCAAGGATTTAATGTTTTGCATGTTTGATTGTGTGATTTTCATGTTGTGTGCTTAACAAGTGATACCCGATTGTATGTTATGAAATCGTGAGGTGTTTACCGTGGCTAGTGTGATGACTAACTAACCTCAGGGTAATCCGGATCATGTGCTAGCTTAGGGGATGTGGGATTCTTGGTGAAGTAGACATGGGTCTTAAAAAGGGTTGATCATGGATTTGGGTGGATGATCATGGCAGTTTGATATGTTATATGTTTATTGCCAATTGATTGTCTGGATGTTGAATCCGATAGTATGAATGCGTGATTGGTACTTGCATAGGTGTTACGGGATGACCGCAGTCGCTAAGTATTTATGACAATACCTATGCCTCTCTAGTTTGAGTGTCCAGGATCTAAGCATTAAGTGGAGCGAGACCAGCGGCAGTGATGGACATGGATGGATCGGGGATTTGGGTGTTTTTATGTTATAAGACTTGTGTTTTGTCTTATGTGCTTTGGTGTTGACCGTTTTAGTTTGCTAGATGACATGATGTATTGTTAGCGAACAATGTGTTTTGTTTAAGTGAATCCAGAATCTTGTTTAAGTATTTTTATTCAAGTTATAATGAAATGAAATGGTTTATTAAATCAACTCTGTATTGATAATTGCAGAGAAAAGTTTAAAATTTTGCCTAAGTATAAAAACAGACTGTTAGGATGTAGTGAAGGCAAGGATGCGGTTTACTTAGCCTGGTCGGGTCTCCACAGGTTGGTATCAGAGCGTTTACGCTTCTAGGACTGGTTGCTGGATATTGCTGTTGATTGTTTTGTGGGGGGTTTAACGGGATCTGATCCATTATTCACTGCCAGGTCTCGCAGTAAGGTTTCGTGTGTTGTGTTTGTGAACACTGATTGAGTTAGCTTCGGCTAACTGGCATGATTGTGATTACAGATGGTTAATACCAGAGAACCGTGAGAAACCATGAGAACCAACAAGCTATGGGGTTTGTGAACTCAGTGATTAGTGATGTTTTTTAGAGGGCAAGGGATGTCGAGACCCAAGCAGCTGAGGTTACAGATGAGGCTGTTAGAGTTGTAACTGAGAATGCAGCGAATGCAGCCAGGAATGCTGCGGGTGCAGCAAATGTGGAAGCAGCCAATGCTGCGGGTGCAGCAAATGTGGAAGCAGCCAATGCTGCGGGTGTAGCCGCTGAGGTCGCTGGGAACACGGCTGGAGTTGCTGCGAATGTGGCACCGGTGGGGTTAAAGGCTGTGCTAGGGATGTTGGCACAAGTACTAGCCAGATTACCATATTAAAGGGTATCAAAGATTCAAGCTTTAGTTTGAAAACATTTAGATCTACTCTTTTAAGAGGTTTCTCTAGGCCTTGAAAACAAAACAAGAACCATCCATGGCGTGTGATATGGTTCACTTCCTCAATTTCTTCTCTAAACCCATGGCGTTTGGTGGAAAAAGAGATTGAAGAGCAAGAAACACAGATTTCAAATATTGACCTAACTAATCCCCTAAACAACCATGGCGTATGGGAAAGGAAGGATTAGTCTCTAGGATCTGGTTTTCCAGGAAATCTGAATCCTGTCAAGGTAAGATAGCCTTTTGTTCATAGAGACCTTTTCCAATGCTCTCTAGGCTTTAAGGTCCCAAGATCCTAGAAGGGAAGGTATGAAGAACAAAGAAAACACAAAGCTTCAAACCCTTTCAACCCTTTTGAATCACCTCAACCCCAAAACCGGAAACGACTTGTCACTACACATGTTTAAGATCGAAGCAAAAGCAATAAACGATAAGCTAAGCATGATTAACGAAAGATTAAAGAAAAACTTGCTTGATACTAAAAGATTCAAAGGTTCAAAAACTGGAAAAAGCTTAAGCTGTTCTACAATGGCAAATCGCCTAACTTAGAGAGAAAAAGGAAAAGACAGAATTAAGATAGGATAAAGGTGATGGCTGCTTTTGCCAAAAATGGCTAAACCGTTAGCTGGTCCCCCCTTCGCTAGCCGCCAAAGACAGCTGGACAGATAAGGCTCGTCTGGGATTGACTTTGAGATCGACCAATGTGCTCGATCATCTTCAGGAATCGCCTTACTCCGCTCGATCTTCTGGTCGATCTGGTTGGAGGGATCGGGTGTCTTCCTCGATCTACTTCTCGATCTTTGGATGATCGAGTCTTGGTCTCGATCTGGTTCTCGATCTGCATGGCGTCATTCAAGTCCGTACTACAGATCGATCTTCTCTCTCGATCTCGGTCATGATCTTTCCTCTTGAATCAACTAGGTGCACTCGATCTTCTGGTCGATCTCATCTAGATCGACCTGCCTTGCTCGATCCGCAACTCGATCTTGGGTACTTCGCATGCCGAGCCAAGTTCTCCAAGTGCCCACGAGCTTTCTCACGAGCCTCAGCATGTCCATGAATCCTCCACAGCTCCAAAGTGTCCGAAAACTACCTGAATATGATGCATAATGCAAGAATCATGCGAATGCTAATGCAAAAGTGCTCTAGAAACTAAAATGGAGCAAACTAGTCTATAATGCAAGATGATTGCATGAGAAACTATCCTAAATGCATGCAAAATATGCAAAATATAATCTCCCCCAAACTTGCCTTTTGCTTTCCCTCTAGCAAACAAAATTCAAGAAAGGAAGAGAGGTTTGAAAGTGGAAACTCAAAACGAAAGTTGTCAATGGATAAATCGATTCAACGCCCAAGTTGTAAGTTCTAAGATGCAAAGAGTTTGTTCTACTTAAAAAGCTTTAGCCATACCTATCAAAGCAAGCAATGAACCCTAGCTTAGTCTACACAAGCATTCAAATCAACCAACTCCTTAACATTCATTAAGCGTTTACCAATGGATCAAGTTGTGCACATCAAGCGAAAGCATTTGGTCAAAGGGGTAAGGTCACAAGATGAAAATGATCTCGTTTTAAGAAGGGTTTTAAAAAAATTAAGGGATCACTCAATGAAAGAATCCTATCTTTGGCAAAATGCTAAAGGTAAAGGCACACATACATGCAAGTTAAAGCTCCCTTCTACCCATTTTACCCAAGATGATCCTAGAAACTTCTAAGCCTAAAGTTAACCCCTAAATCTACCCTTTTCCAAAGCGCTTGATCATCTTCACTCTTCACAATGGGGGAAACTTCTCTTGGCTTTGCCGTGTAATTGACTTCTTCTTTTTGAACTTTGCTCTTCATTGTTGATTGTTTGGCGCCGCTTTCATCACCTTTGGTGGATAGCTTGGTCAGATTTTTCCTTTCGGTTAACCTCTTCTTAGCCTTGTTGTTGCTGGCGTCTTTCTTTTCTTTGACACTTAGAGCATTTTATCTATTTAACTTAACCACAAATAACTCGTTCCCCCTTTTGCTACTAACCCCATACTTCTTTCTTCCTTTTGAAAACATAAAAACATGAAACTCTTAAACCACTCAAATGACCATTTCCCTAAACTCCTAACCTAGTACCAAGTTCAAAATGCAAGCTGGTGTCTACAAGGGAGCTTCTCCTTGCCAGCCCTATTCCTTACACTTTTTGCTAAGATAGGATTGAAAATAATGCAATGAAAGGCCTCACTACTCATGCAAAAGTGTTTATGTCTGAAAGAAGGTTAGGTTTAAGGCGTGGTTAACTGTCCCATTATGATGAGGATCAGCTACTTGGATTAACAAGAGTGGTAAGAAAGGAAGAAGATAATCCAAGTATGTATAAGGGTAAGCCATGCAATCGCTATCAAAGCACAAACAAGATATTTCAATGTCATGATTAAGGTTCAAATAAAATGGAGTTGGCATCAAATCAAAGCGAGTTTCAACATAAGACTAGAGTATCAATTACAAGTAATCAAGGTATGGTGTAGCCTTAACTTCAAACTCACTAGATGCAATCAAACAACAAACAACTTAGGCATTGAAAACAATTCAAACATTGACAA
Organism: Thlaspi arvense; assembly: GCA_911865555.2. NCBI lineage: Eukaryota > Viridiplantae > Streptophyta > Magnoliopsida > Brassicales > Brassicaceae > Thlaspi > Thlaspi arvense. The sequence goes on along the minus strand of OU466861.1, from coordinate 24,275,174 downwards.
CTTAACAAGTGTTTATCATTTACTCCCTATGCAAATGCAGCAACCTAAATGATTTTTAAAAAGTCTAGACTCAATCCTAAAATATTCTACAATGCAAGTGCAACTACATGAATTTTTTTGAAACTTTTTTAAAAACTTTTACCAATTTTTTTTGTTCTTTTCTATGTGATAACAGAAAATAAGAACAAAGAAAACATGTCAAACACAACACACACTCCCCTAAACGTGAATGACACCGTCTCGGTGGCAAACAAAGTCTAGAGAAGCTCAAAACACAAAGCAAAAACTTAAAACATGTGTGGTATGTACAAGGGACAGTTGTTGGTACCTCGGAGCTAAGAGGTGCTGGAGCTTGAGGTTACTCCAGACGTCTTGCTCTTTGTGGGGGTCTCGTGGGCTACTCATGTGCCCTTATCCAAGATGGCTTGCTCATGAACCGAGTGGCGCGCAGGTTGAGCTGTTGCTTGTGGCTCACGGATCTCAATGCCTCCCGTGGATCTCCTTCTCTTCTCGGGCTGCTCGACCTCTTCGCTTGAAGGTGAACCAGGTGAGTTCTTCTTAAGCTTCTTGATATTTTGAGCAAGCTTCTTGATCATCTTGCTCTGCCACTTGTTCACCTTCCTTTGCATCTCCACAACCGAAGCAAGAAACTTCTCTGCCTTTGTTCTCGTCTCAAAGTCAAGCTTGAGAAGGATATAGCTCTCGGGTAACTCAGCATCTGATTTGGGGGACTCTGATCGTGGGCGAGCAGCTAGTGCTGGAGCAGCTGTTCCTCCTAGAGCTGCAAAGCACTCCTCTACACTCGGCAAGAACTCTACGTTGCCGACTCCTTGCAGCTGGGTTTCCTCCTAATTTGGTAAGATGCAAACTCGCTTCTCATTCTCAGAGTCAATGAACAGGTAGGCATAGAAACCCTTGGCTGGCGTGCGTCCCAAGCTATCTGTGTTCCTCAGGTATATCTCATCCATGAAAGCTCTCTCCGGAACAGGAGTGAAGTCTTGAAGCGGTACGCCAGCTTGCACAAACAAGGGCGTGAGGAAGCCTCCAATAAGCGCTGAGCTTGCATTGCATCGCAAGGCATATGCCTTGTACTTCACCAAGGAGGCGGCTAAGATGCACCCATAGTTCACGTCGTCGCCGAGCTCATCCTCCATTGGCTCGTCATTCTCCTTAGGATCACACACGAGGTGCTTCATGCCTTGGAATAGGAAGCAAAGCTCGGTCTTGGTGATTGTTGGGGCCACGGACCATCCACTAAGGTGTTGGCAATTAGCTTGAGCGTGTATCTCAGCACCGGACTCCTCACTCTCTTGATCCTCGCCGTATTCGCCTTGTAGTCATCGTTGCTTATAAGATCCCAAAAGTCATTGACTTGAGTGAAGGGAGGGAATTCAACCTTGTTGGCAGCAGCATTGAGGCCGTAGGCTTGACAAAGCTCCGGGATTGAGAGACAAAAGACCTGACGCTTGATCTTGAAGGAGATGTGACCTTGAGAAGGTGTAGGGATGCTCGGGTTCTCATATACGAACTCCAAAGTGGCTAGAAAATCGATTGTCACTTCGGGAAAGGTTGGGCAATCCATTCGTGACATGCACTTGAGCCCTATGTTCTTGAGGAGTTTATCAAAGTCTCCCAAGATCCCCATCTTAGACAGCAAACCCCTATCCGCAAACTTTGTTGGTTCGAACCGAAGCCTCTCTAGCCTCTTCTTGGCTTGCTTTTCCTCCTTAGACCATCTGACCCTCTCATGAACCACTTCCTGAGCCTCTCCCTCTTGTGCTGTCTCTTCTCTCGTTCTTTTGGGAGCCATAGTACCTGAAACACGATTCTCAAGCAAGAGAATGAGCAAAGGCGACGAAATTGAGAGAAAGACTAGTAAAGAAAGAAAAACTTATAACTAATATCCTAGATTTTTGGGGAATTTATAAAAATATAGCAAGATAGTTGAGAAGAAAATCTAGAGATAGAGTTAAATCTAGAATTTTTCCTAATATCTAGCTATATCTATAATTTTTCCTAATTCCCTAGCAAATCATTCCCTAAATCGCAACAAAAAAGGATCTTGTTGAAAGATTAAGCAAGCAAATTAAATAACACAAAAATACCTTTGAGTTTAGGGGAAAATGAAATGTTGAAGTCTTAAAAACTCAAATTCTCTCTCTCTCTCTCTCTCTCTCTCTCTCTTTGTTTTCTGAAAATCGGGTGTTCAAAGTGAAGAAACAAAAGAGAGAAAGAGAAGTTTTAAAGACTAAAATCTTTGGACACATGCACAAGTGGTTTCTGACAAAAAGCTTGGTCAAGGCACATCTTTCATGGTCAAAGATTCTTGCCTTGACCAAGATTTGAATTTAAAAACAGGAGGGAAAGAAGAAAAGAGGGAAAAGAAATTGTTACCTCGGCACGAGATCGAGTCCATTTGGTCAATCTAGGACTCGATCTCATGCCCATAATGGCTAGGATCGAGAGGTTTGATCGATCATGGACTAGATTCAATTTGCATCGAGTCTTAGATCGATTGTACCCTCTCGTTCCTTGACTTTTGGTCAACCAGGCATTGGTCCTTGGATCGAGCTACGTGATCGATTTGAGGGTCGATTTGGCTTAGATCGAGTGGCAGATCGAGTTGACTGATCGATCTATCTTTGAGGAACCTTCCCGAGAGAAATTAGATCGGTCGATCCAGATTTGGACCGATCGATCCAATCTTTAAGAATTTCCCGAGACATTTTAGATCGGTCGATCTAGATGGGATCGATCGATCCGAACTCATCTAGATCGACCTTGTCCACTGGATCTCGTCTAGATCTACTGGCTCCTCTCGATTCACTAGCTCGATCTAGTACTCGATCTCTAGCCTATACTTAACCCTTCTCGCCTCTTTTGGACTCCAAGATCACACCTAACAATCCCTTATCCATTCACCTACACACTTAAACATTAAAAGCATAAAACTAAAATAGAAATAAAGCAAAAATATGTACAAGATAGACATGGGAATGCCTCCCAAGTGCGCTTTTTTTAACATGGTTAGCTAGACTTTACTTGGTTTAGGCCTGAGGGGGGTCTTGGATAAGCACGGAGGTGTTCTCCTTGTTACAATCACTTGCCAGGTAGGGCTTAACTCTGTGCCCATTTACCGTGAAAGCATTACCGCTCTTGCCCACCAATGTAACCGCTCCGTAGGGTAGAACCTCTTTGATCTCAAACGGTCCACTCCACCTTGACTTGAGTTTCCCTGGGAATAGCTTTAACCTCGAGTTATAGAGTAGCACCAAACTGCCTTCCCTCAACTCCTTGTGAACCAGCTTCTTGTCATCAACAGCCTTAGTCCGCTCCTTATAGATCTTAGCACTGTCGTATGCATCTAGCCGTAGCTCATCAAGCTCATGTAGCTGAATCAACTGCTTCTCCTGAGCTGTCTTGAGGTTGTAGTTGAGCTGCTTCACTGCCCATAATGCCCTATGCTCCAACTCAACAGGAAGGTGACACGCTTTGCCTTATAGAAGAGTGAAAGGAGTAGTACCAATGGGGGTTTTGAAAGCGGTCCGGTAACCCCACAAAGCATCGTCTAGCTTAACCGCCCAATCCTTCCGAGTAGTCACAACTGTCCTCTCGAGTATAGCCTTGATCTGCCTGTTAGAGACCTCTACGTGCCCACTCGTTTGAGGATGATAAGGTGTTGCTACCTTGTGCTTCACACCATACTTCCTTAAGAGACTTTCAAACACCTTGTTGATGAAGTGGCTTCCACCGTCACTGATCACTACCTTATGGACTCCAAACCGTGGGAATATGATGGTCTTGAAGAGCTTGATCACCACCCCTGCATCGTTTGTTGGGGAAGCTATAGCCTCAACCCACTTAGACACATAGTCCACGGCTACTAGGATGAACTTGTTGCCGTAAGAAGATGGGAATGGTCCCATGAAGTCTATCCCCCATGCGTCAAAGACATCACCTTCAAAGATAGGAACCTGAGGCATCTCGTTTCTCTTGGTGATGTTTCCTGCCCGTTGACACGCTTCACAAGCCTTAACAAATTCATGAGCATCCTTGAAGATAGATGGCCACCAGAAACCCGCTTGTAGCACCTTTGTAGCGGTCTTGAAAGAAGCGAAATGACCACCATACGAAGAGCCGTGACAATGTAGGAGTATGTCCTTGTTACACATCTTCTATACAAGCTGTCCACGCCCCTTTTGTACAAGTATGGCTCGTCCCAAAAGTAGTGGGAGACATCTCTCATAAACTTCTTCTTGTGGTAATGATCTAGGTGAAAAGGCTTTTCTCCACACGCCAAGAAGTTTACTATATCAGCGTACCAAGGCAAGTCTTCTTTTTTGAAACTCAAGACCTCTTCAAACTTGTCTTCAAGCCTCTCACATACCGCCGTGGTGATCATTATGAGCTGCTATTCAGGAAGTGAATCATCAAGTGGCAAAGCTTCATTGACTCTCATCCTTGAGAGGTGATCAGCAACACCATTCTGTATCCCATTCTTGTCTTTTATCTCCATATCAAACTCTTGTAGAAGGAGAATCCACCTTAGAAGCCTCGGTTTAGTGTCTCTCTGATATATCATGGTTTTTATAGTTTTTAACCATGATATAAGTCCTTTTTATTGAGTCTTTTTGGTCTTTTTAGAGTCCTAGAAGAGTCTTTGCAGGTTAAAGCATGTCTGGAGCATAATTGGAGATATTGGAACCTTTTGGAGCATTCTGAGTTGAAGCCACGAAGTACCAAGATCGAAGCAGAAAGTATTCACTAATGGTGACGATCGTCACCCCATTGGTGACGCTCGTCACCCAGATAGGAAGTAGCGTGGCTATTTGTTAAAAGTATCAAGAAGAATTGCAGAACTTACCCAGAAGTTTCCTTTATTTATATGAAGACCCCAGATCGTGTTTAGCCCCTATTTATTAGGTTTTTCAGCCACTGTTGGCAAGAATCTTAGTTTTGAGAATTGAGAGAGCTAGAGAGAGATTTTATTCAGAGCTTTTTGGGGAGACAAATCCTGTACTCTTTAGAGAAGATTTCGAACCCCCTTTGTTTTCTACTCTTTCTCTTAATGCAATTTTATATCAGTTATGTTTTGTGATCTCATAATCATGTCTGAGTAATCTGCTAGTTAAGTTAGGGTTTTTCAAAGGTTGATGAAAAGAGTGTAGAATCGCTATCTGTTAGGATTATCTCATGGTTTTTCATCTCTGCTTGCTTTAAAATCGAATTTCTGAGACACATCATCTAGGAATCCGAAAATCATAGGTTGTTAAATATATGTGAGAGCATTATTCATAACCTGAACTAGTATTTGATGAGCAAAACAACTTAGTACAAAGAGATTTGGCTTAGGAGTTTTGTAAACAATTGAATCTGATCATTCCTGCATACTTAGGTTGTTCGGGTTTGCAAAGAGATTTGAAACTCTGTGATCTAGGTATAGATAACTTCTACAATGAGAATTGATTAGTTATGCATTAGAGATTCATGTTTAAAAACGGTTCTTAATCATTCCTGATTCCCTGCATTCTGCATTCTTGGATTCATACCTGCGAATTACCCTAGCTTAGCGCTTTTAGTCTTCCTGAACTTAGAACATATCATACCATCGTTTGCTTATTTCTAATTATTCATTCGCATTACATACATCATATTTCGCTTAGCTTAGTCCAAATCTATAATTGATAGTGTAGTTAGCATTACTCTCTTGGGATTTCGATACCCCTTATACTACATCTGCTTTTGCTGTGCACTTGCAGTAGTTTTATTTGGGTAAAACCTGAACCCTATCACTCTCTTGGAATAGATGTAATTCAAAGCTGCTTGATCTGTGTAGACAACAACCTTAGAGCCTACGAGGTATGATCTGAACTTCTCAAAAGCAAACACAACGGCCAGCAACTCCTTCTCGGTTGTAGCATATCTGACTTGCGTGTCATCCAAGGTACGGCTGGCATAGTAGATTATATGCAACCGCTTGTCTTTCCTCTGACCAAGAACAGCTCCCACGGCATAGTCGCTCGCGTCACACATGATCTCGAATGGTAGAGTCCAGTCTGGTGCTTGTACTATTGGCGCGGATACAAGAGATTCCTTGATGGTCACGAAAGCATGAAGGCAATCCTCACCAAAAATAAAGTCAGCTTCCTTGCATAACAACCATGTGAGGGGCCTTGCTATCTTGGAGAAATCCTTTATGAATCTCCTGTAGAAGCCTGCGTAGCCTAAGAAACTCCTTACTCCCTACACATTAACCAGCGGCTCAAGACTCATCATGACCTCAACTTTGGCTTTATCAACCTCTATGGCCTTCTCTGATATCTTGTGGCCAAGTATTATCCCTTCTTTCCCCATGAAGTGACGCTTCTCCAAGTTGAGCACGAAGTTTTTCTCCTCACAACGCTTAAGTACCTTGCAAAGATTCAACAAACAAGCAGAAAAAGACGCACCATCGACCGAGAAGTCATCCATAAGCACTTGGATCAGGGCTTCTTGGATCAGGTTCAAGTCTTATCAGAGGGACTGTCCTCATCATGGTTTCAGTCAGGTGCAATTGCTTGGGATCTTTTTCAGAGGCATTGACTGGAAATATCAGATGGCGTTGGATGCTTCAAGCAGTGGAAACTTCAATACCAACAGACCAGAGGAGGCGGTGAGACTGATTGAGAACTTGGTCTGCAGCAACAGCACTAAAAATGCAGACTTTCAGAGAATGAAACAAGCTGGTGCAGCTGATGGTAATCAGATTGCTGAAGTTAAGGCTAAGTTAGATGATATGCACAGCCTTTTGGTAGGGAAGAAGTCAGTTCACTTTGCTGAAGAAGTAGAGACTTTCGAAGCTCCAGAGGAAGTTGAGCAGGAGGATGTAAATTTCATCAACTCTGGCGGATTTCAGGGACAAAGGTATGGGAATCAGCAGTGGAACAGAGGATACAGCAACAACAATCAGAAAAACGCCCCTACAGGAGGACAGAAACACGCCTGGTTTCACTCCTAGACCCCCTTTTCAGAAGACAGAGTATCAGAAGCCATTCCAGAGCAGTGGAAACTACAGAAACTATGGTTCTACTTCCTATCAACCAGCACCTCCACAAGAGAACAAAATGGAAGCAATGTTCGAACAGATTCTGGAAGGACAACAGAAGCTTACTGTGAACTTCAATGGCAAGATAGATTCGCTCTATCAGGACCTGAATGGGAAAATTGAGAGTCTGAACTCTCATATGAAGAAGCTTGATGTTCAAGTTGCTCAAACTGCAGGAGCTGTTCAGAGGCAAGAAGGATTTCTTCCAGGAAGAACTGATGCTAATCCCAAACACCACGTGAATGCCATCACATTGAGGAGTGGAAGGAACCTGCAACCAGTGTTGCAGAAGGATATAACCTCAAGAAATTTCGTGGGTGTAGAAGAGTATGAAGATGAAGAAAATTTTGCTGCAGAACCATTGGTGACGATCGTCACCAATAATGGGTGTCGCTCGTCACCCAATGAGGACAACCCCGAGCCTGATTCTTCACTTATTGGTGACGACCGTCACCAAGGAAGTGACGCTCGTCACCCAAATCCAGTACTCGACCCCGACTTGTCCAAAGTGAGTGACGCTCGTCACCAGTCCAGTGACGCTCGTCACCAGTCCAGTGACGCTCGTCACCAGACACCACATATTGCAGTTTCGCCTAAGACTTCAGATAATGCTAAAGAGACCGTGTATAAACCCAAGATACCCTATCCTAAGCATCCTAAGAAGTCTAAGCAGGAGCTTGAGGATGCCAGATGCAAGGCTATCATGGACAAGTTGGTGATAGAGATCCCATTGATTGATGCTGTAAGGATCACTCCTGTTATTAGGAGGTATGTGAAGAGAATGGTGACCAACAACTTGAGCCTTGAGGTTGGAGCTATGATGATCAACGAGCAGGTCAGTGCAGTGATTCAGAACAGAGTTCCAGAGAAGCTTTCAGACCCAGGAAGCTTTGTTTTAGACTGCACCATCTTCAATGACAAGTTTGAGAGGTCATTGTGTGACCTTGGTTCTAGTGTGAACCTCATGCCCCACTATGTTGCAAAGAGTTTGGGGATGACTGATTTTAAAACTACAAGGATATCTCTTGTCCTAGCTGATAGATCAGTTAGAGTTCCTGAAGGGGTAATAGAGGATGTTCCTATCAAAGTAGGAGATTGTATGATCCCTACTGATTTTGTGGTTTTAGAGTATGGAGAAGAGCCCAAAGACCCCTTGATTCTTGGCAGACCCTTCCTGGCCACTGCAGGAGCTATTATTGACGTCAGGAAGGGTAGAATAGAGCTGAATGTTGGCGATTTAGTGATGAAATTCGAAATGGACAAGCTGATGAAGAGGCCAACCATAGATGGACAGACTTTTTATGTTGATGTTCTCACAAACATTGCTGATCAGATCTTCCATGAGATGAGTTCAGATGACCCCTTGGAAAGGGCGTTGACCACTTCTACAGCTGAGTATGAGCATTTAGATGCTGCTGCAACAGGCTACACAAAGATGATGGATGCTACTGCACAAGTTATGCAACTGGTTGCACAGGATGAACTTGTCTCCACATCTGCAAAAGCCGCCACAATGGGTGACTGGTCAGCAGCAAAAGCACCAAAAGTTGAGCTTAAACAGCTCCCTGCAGGGCTAAGGTACGCATTCCTAGGAGAAAACTCCACCTATCCTGTTATTGTTAATGCTTCATTGAACAATGTAGAGCTCACCCTATTGCTAAGCAAGCTGCGAAAATTTCGCAAAGCTCTTGGCTATTCTCTTGATGACATTTCAGGTATCTCTCCAGACTTGTGCATGCATAGAATACACCTAGAAGATGAGTCGAAATCATCAGTTGAGCATCAGAGGAGGCTAAATCCGAATTTGCAAGATGTGGTCAAGAAAGAAATCATGAAGTTGTTGCAGGCTGGTATCATCTATCCTATTTCAGACAGTGCTTGGGTGAGTCCAGTGCACGTGGTGCCTAAGAAAGGAGGTGTCACCGTGGTCAAGAATGACAAGGATGAGCTGATTCCAACCAGGACTGTGACAGGACACAGGATGTGTATAGACTACAGGAAATTGAATGCAGCAACAAGGAAGGACCATTTTCCTCTACCTTTCATCGATCAGATGCTAGAAAGGCTGGCGAATCACAAGTATTACTGCTTCCTTGATGGGTATTCAGGCTTCTTTCAGATCCCCATCCATCCAGATGATCAGGAGAAGACCACGTTTACCTGTCCTTATGGCACTTTTGCCTATCGCAGAATGCCCTTTGGTCTGTGTAATGCTCCTGCAACCTTCCAGAGATGCATGATGTCGATTTTCACAGACATGATAGAGAAGTTTATGGAGGTGTTCATGGATGACTTCTCTGTTTATGGATCTTCTTTCAAGAGCTGTTTGGACAACCTGTGTGCAGTTCTGCAGAGATGCGAAGAGAAACACTTGGTTTTAAATTGGGAGAAGTGCCATTTTATGGCACAGGATGGTATTGTACTTGGTCACAGAGTCTCAGGAGACGGTATAGAGGTGGATAGGGCGAAAATTGAAGTGATGACAAGTCTGCAAGCACCTGATTCAGTCAAAGCAATGAGGAGTTTTCTGGGACATGCAGGCTTCTACAGAAGGTTCATCAAAGATTTTAGCAAGATAGCACGTCCACTTACTGCTCTCCTCTGCAAAGATGTGAAGTTTGAGTTCACAGAAGAGTGCAAATCTGCTTTTGAACAGATCAAACAGGCGTTGGTTACAGCCCCTGTTGTGCAGCCTCCAGATTGGGACTTACCTTTTGAGGTAATGTGTGATGCCAGCGATTTTGCAGTTGGAGCAGTGCTGGGACAGAGGAAAGACAAGAAACTCCACGCCATCTACTATGCAAGTAGGACTTTGGATGATGCTCAGAAGAATTATGCAACAACTGAGAAGGAATTGTTAGCTGTTGTGTTTGCTTTTGAGAAGTTCAGGCAGTATCTTGTTGGCTCCAAGGTCGTGGTTCATACTGACCATTCAGCACTGAAGTACTTAATGCAGAAAAAGGATGCAAAACCAAGGCTGTTGAGATGGATCCTGCTTCTTCAGGAATTTGATATTGAAGTGAAGGATAAGAAAGGGGTTGAGAATGGAGTTGCTGACCATTTATCCCGGATTCAGGTCGAAGACAGTGTTCCCATCAATGATTTCTTGCCTGAAGAGAATGTTTACTTAGTGGAAACCAGAGAACAGGAGGAAAGTGTCGAAAACCTGCAGTTTTCACGAAACTACAGGGGAGTGACGAGCGACACCAGGGGGGTGACGCTCGTCACCAACCAAGACCATTCGCGACAAAAGTATACGAGCGAGGTGACGCTCGTCACCAACATTGGTGACGCTCGTCACCGATCTCCACACTTATCTGCGATTTGTGCAAGCTTGGGGAAAGCTTTTGCAGAGCCTGTTTATGCTTTACATGATCCAAAGAGACCCTGGTATGCTGATATTGCAAACTACCTTGCTGCAGAGGATGAACCACATGATTTTAAAGGATATGCTAAGAAGAAGTTCTTGAGAGAACTTAGGAGATTCTATTGGGATGAGCCATACCTCTACAAGCATTGTGCTGATGGTATTTACAGAAGATGTTTAGCAGAAGAAGAAGTTCAGGACGTGCTCTTCCACTGTCATGGATCAGACTATGCTGGACACTTTGCTACATTCAAGACTGTCTCTAAGGTTTTGCAGGCTGGATTTTGGTGGCCTACCATGTTCAGGGACGCCCAAGCCTTCATCACAAGCTGTGATACTTGTCAGAGAAGAGGAAAAATCAGCAGGAGACATGAGATGCCACAGAACTTCATTCTAGAAGTTGAAGTTTTCGATTGTTGGGGTATTGACTTCATGGTACCTTTTCCCTCATCTTATGGGAATAGATACATTCTGGTTGCTGTTGATTATGTATCTAAGTGGGTAGAGGCGTTGGCTACTCCTACTAATGATGCTGCAGTGGTTTTGAAGCTGTTTAAGACCATTATCTTTCCCAGATTTGGTGTCCCACGGATTGTCATAAGTGATGGGGGTTCTCACTTTGTCAACAAGGTTTTTGACAAGCTGTTGAAGAAGTATGGTGTACAGCACAGAGTGGCCACGCCCTATCACCCCCAAACAAGTGGACAAGTCGAGGTTTCCAACAGACAGATCAAGCAAATTCTGGAAAAGACAGTTGGGAAAACAAGGAAGGATTGGTCTGCAAAGCTGGATGATGCATTATGGGCCTACAGGACTGCCTACAAAACGCCACTTGGGACTACTCCTTTCCACCTTCTCTATGGCAAGGCGTGCCATCTACCAGTAGAACTGGAGTTCAGAGCAGAATGGGCAATCAAGAAGCTGAATTTCGATCTGAAACCTGCTGCAGAAAGGCGCTTGATTCAGCTCAATGAACTGGATGAGATCAGATATCTAGCCTATGAAAACTCCAAGTTATACAAGGAGAGGACAAAGGCATATCATGATAAGAAGATCATCTCCAGGCATTTCGAGCCCAATGACCAGGTATTACTCTATAACTCTCGTTTACAGCTTTTTCCTGGTAAACTGCGTTCTAGATGGTCAGGTCCTTTCACTGTCAAAGAGGCTCGCCCACATGGTGCAATTGTCCTGATTAACTCCAAAGGAGAGGAGTTTATTGTCAATGGACAAAGGGTGAAGCATTACTGGGCACAAGCAGAGATTCCAGCAGGACACATTGTGTCTCTGAATCAGGCACCAGCTGTCTAAACAGCCAACCAAAGTCAAGCTAATGACTTTAAAAGAGCGCTTAATGGGAGGCAACCCACTGGTAAGTTGTAGATATATTACTTAGTATTTATTTTCGTGCTTAGGATTATTAGTTAGAATTTTATTAAAAAAAAAAAAAAAAAAAAAAAAAAAAAAATGGTGACGATCGTCACCCTTATGGTGACGCTCGTCACCCATCAGAATCGAACACGGGACTTAAGCTTTTCTCTTCTTCTTCCTCGAGCACACCTGCAAAATAACCGAAACTAGTTAGAAAATAGGAATTTCATAACTTTTGATTTTCTTAACCAAATTGAGATTTAACATAAGATTTATGCAATACAGGTCGTGGTGACGCTCGTCACCAGATTGGTGATGCTCGTCACCCGACCCCACACGAGGTAACACTTTTCTGACTTGGTTTTTCGACTTCTCATTCATTTTTCTGACCAACTCTTGGCTTAATAACACTGGGGACAGTGTTGTTCAAGTCTGGGGGAGGTGGTTACTGACGTTGTGTGCTTTGTGTCATGTTTATAGAGTCTTAAAGTTGAGTAAAAAAAACCTGTTTTTCTAGAGTCAAAACTTTTGAAACTGTTAGTTTTTCTTGGAACTAGCCATAGGACGTTTTTGCTGATAAGAACCATTGCCACAGTAGTTGATTACAAGTCTTACTAAGTTGAAAGTCATAGGTAGATCAGTCTAGCAATGAAGGTTTAGGTTCTTAGAGAATCTAGAAAATTTGCTGTTAGCTCCACCTTAATGAACTTTAAATTTCTAGTCTTGGTGATTGATTCTTATTGATCTTGATTCTCTCTTTAAGCACTGACAATAAGGTTAAAATACAGTCTCTCTTTGATTTTCCCTGATGTAGTTTTTAAAAGAAATTAAGTCCAAAGAGTGGTGCATTCATGACCCTGTCTCCTCACAAGGAACAACAGTAGTGAACACACTCATGAACCTGTCTCCTCACAAGGAACACAAGTATTGAGTAGCACCATATCTTAGACTGTAAAAGTTGAGAAAAAGAAGTGAAAAATCGAAAATATCCTAAAGAAAAAGATTAAGGGAAGAGAAAATAGGAGAGTTGTGTTGAGATTGATTTGTTCAGTTGTTAGGAAGAGAAAAGAATCTGTAAAGTGATTAAGATGATAGAGCCTTGATGAGACTTTACACTTAGATTAAAAAATTAAGGAGTTAACAGTAGAAGTTTTGGATTTCTTGAAGGGATTTGGACTGGACTTGAGAGATTTGCTAAGCTTGTGATGATTAGGCTGAAATTTGATCTTGTGTTGACTATGTGGTATGTGGATTCGAAAGCTTTAACTAGTATGATGTTCCTGATGACTGACTGACTGTTTCTTGTTTTCGAACCTCGACCCTGTACTCTATCTGATGTTTGCTTGAGGGCAAGCAAAAGCTAAGTCTGGGGGAGTTGATAAATCATGGTTTTTATGGTTTTTAACCATGATATAAGTCCTTTTTATTGAGTCTTTTTGGTCTTTTTAGAGTCCTAGAAGAGTCTTTGCAGGTTAAAGCATGTCTGGAGCATAATTGGAGATATTGGAACCTTTTGGAGCATTCTGAGTTGAAGCCACGAAGTACCAAGATCGAAGCAGAAAGTATTCACTAATGGTGACGATCGTCACCCCATTGGTGACGCTCGTCACCCAGATAGGAAGGAGCGTGGCTATTTGTTAAAAGTATCAAGAAGAATTGCAGAACTTACCCAGAAGTTTCCTTTATTTATATAAAGACCCCAGATCGTGTTTAGCCCCTATTTATTAGGTTTTTCAGCCACTGTTGGCAAGAATCTTAGTTTTGAGAATTGAGAGAGCTAGAGAGAGATTTTATTCAGAGCTTTTTGGGGAGACAAATCCTGTACTCTTTAGAGAAGATTTCGAACCCCCTTTGTTTTCTACTCTTTCTCTTAATGCAATTTTATTCAGTTATGTTTTGTGATCTCATAATCATGTCTGAGTAATCTGCTAGTTAAGTTAGGGTTTTTCAAAGGTTGATGAAAAGAGTGTAGAATCCCTATCTGTTAGGATTATCTCATGGTTTTTCATCTCTGCTTGCTTTAAAATCGAATTTCTGAGACACATCATCTAGGAATCCGAAAATCATAGGTTGTTAAATATATGTGAGAGCATTATTCATAACCTGAACTAGTATTTGATGAGCAAAACGACTTAGTACAAAGAGATTTGGCTTAGGAGTTTTGTAAACAATTGAATCTGATCATTCCTGCATACTTAGGTTGTTCGGGTTTGCAAAGAGATTTGAAACTCTGTGATCTAGGTATAGATAACTTCTACAATGAGAATTGATTAGTTATGCATTAGAGATTCATGTTTAAAAACGGTTCTTAATCATTCCTGATTCCCTGCATTCTGCATTCTTGGATTCATACCTGCGAATTACCCTAGCTTAGCGCTTTTAGTCTTCCTGAACTTAGAACATATCATACCATCGTTTGCTTATTTCTAATTATTCATTCGCATTACATACATCATATTTCGCTTAGCTTAGTCCAAATCTATAATTGATAGTGTAGTTAGCATTACTCTCTTGGGATTTCGATACCCCTTATACTACATCTGCTTTTGCTGTGCACTTGCAGTAGTTTTATTTGGGTAAAACCTGAACCCTATCACTCTCTTGGAATAGATGTAATTCAAAGCTGCTTGATCTGTGTAGACAACAACCTTAGAGCCTACGAGGTATGATCTGAACTTCTCAAAAGCAAACACAACGGCCAGCAACTCCTTCTCGGTTGTAGCATATCTGACTTGCGTGTCATCCAAGGTACGGCTGGCATAGTAGATTATATGCAACCGCTTGTCTTTCCTCTGACCAAGAACAGCTCCCACGGCATAGTCGCTCGCGTCACACATGATCTCGAATGGTAGAGTCCAGTCTGGTGCTTGTACTATTGGCGCGGATACAAGAGATTCCTTGATGGTCACGAAAGCATGAAGGCAATCCTCACCAAAAATAAAGTCAGCTTCCTTGCATAACAACCATGTGAGGGGCCTTGCTATCTTGGAGAAATCCTTTATGAATCTCCTGTAGAAGCCTGCGTAGCCTAAGAAACTTCTTACTCTCTACACATTAACCGGCGGCTCAAGACTCATCATGACCTCAACTTTGGCTTTATCAACCTCTATGGCCTTCTCTGATATCTTGTGGCCAAGTATTATCCCTTCTTTCCCCATGAAGTGACGCTTCTCCAAGTTGAGCACGAAGTTTTTCTCCTCACAACGCTTAAGTACCTTGCAAAGATTCAAGAAACAAGCAGAAAAAGACGCACCATCGACCGAGAAGTCATCCATAAGCACTTCTACCATCTCTTCTATAAGATCAGAGAAGATCGACATCATACACCGCTGAAATGTAGCCTGTGTGTTACACAACCTGAATGGCATCCTTCGATATGCGAAGGTGCCATAAGGGCATGTAAAGGTCGTCTTCTCTTGATCATTTGGATGGATTGGTATTTGAAAGAAACCACTATAACCATCAAGAAAACAATAATAAGGATGATTAGCAAGTCTCTCAAGCATTTGATCAATAAAAGGTAAAGGAAAATCATCCTTTCTAGTGGCAGAATTAAGCTTCCTATAGTCTATACACTTACGGTAATCTGTTATAGTCCTAGTAGGAATCAATTCATCTTTATCATTCTTAATGACTGTGATCCCTCCCTTCTTAGGCACCACATGTATAGGAGAAGCCCACGTGCTGTCACTTATGAGATAGATCACGTCAGCCTCTAACAACTTAAGAATCTGTTTCTTAACTACCTCTTTCAAATTCTGGTTTAAACTCCTTTGATGTTCAATAGAGGAAGAGTTCTCATTATCTAAGTGAATCCTATGAGTGCAAAGCATTGGTGAAAGGCCCTTGATGTCACTTAGAGAATACCCAATGGCCTTCCTATACTTTCTTAGCTCATTGAGGAGCGACTGCAACTCATCATCACTTAAGTTTTCATTCACAATCACGGGATAAGTATCATTAAGCACTAAGAAAGCATACCTTAGCCCTTTTGGGAGCTTCTTTAGGTCTACCTTTGGGGCGAGCAGTTTGCTCCAGTCTTCCTCGTGGCTCTTGTTGACGTTCCCATCCTCATTAGCCTCCTTAGAACCCGACACATGACCCAAAAGATTGCTTTCTTGAACCGTTGTCCCCTCCGAGATTGAGTCCTCTAGTCGATCTTGCACTCGTTCTGGTCCGGATCAAGCAACTTCACTCGATTCACCCACTCGATTTGATGTGGATCGAGCAGGAGAACGAGTCTCCGTCTCGTTCTCTGAGATGATCGATTGGCTTCTCTCGATCATTCCATCAATTTTTTTGCTGGATCGACCAGTCTCCTCAATCTTCTTGTCGATTTTTGAACTGGATCGAGTGATCTTCTCGATATCCTGATCGATCTCTAGGCACCCGCCTTCATCTTCTTTCACAACTTTTCTAGAGTCAAGGAGATTAACGTACTACTGAGTCCTCTGATCCAAGAAACCGTACTCTCCTCTCTCCTTAGTCAATGCCAGCTTCAAGTGATCCTCTTGTGCAAGCTCTTCAAGCACTTCATCCGCCAAGGCATCAAAGGTTTCTATGTAGAATGCTTGTCCTTCAATGGTCGGCTTCTTTAAGACCTTATTGATGTCAAAATCCAGCTTTATGTCTTTGCCGAGGTGTAGGGCTATCTTCCCATTCTTGACATCAATGATGGCTCCAGCGGTTCCAAGGAATGGTCTTCCTAGTATAAGCGTATCTTTAGGCTCTTTATCCATCTCAAGCACAACAAAGTCAGTTGGTACATTGACGTCGCTTATTCTCACTTGAAGATCTTCTAGCAAAACCACTGGAAGTCTCACGCTTCTATCAGCTAACACAAGGGAGATCCTACACTCTTTGAACCGTGTAAAACCAAGCTTATTTGCTATAGAATGGGGCATGAGATTGATACTTAAACCCAAATCGCATAAGCAGCTCTTAAACTTCAATGGACCCAAAGCACAAGGAATGGGGAAGGATCCTGGATCTCCTAGCTTCTTAGGAACAATCTCCTTGTGAATGATGGCACTACACTCTTCACTAAGCACCAAGACTTCTTTACTCTCCTTAGTCTTCTTTGTAAGGGTGTCTTTGAAGAACTTAGCACACTTCGGCATCATAATTAGGCAATCCACGAGAGGAAGCTTGATCTCTACATCCCTTAGGTGCTTCCGAAACAAGAGTCTATGCTTCTCTATAAGCTGTTTCTTGAAGCGGCCAGGAAAAGGAAGCTTAGGCACATACGGTGGAGGCACATAATCATCTTTATCTTTAGTAGCTTGCTCCACCTTCTTCTCTACGGCTACATCTTTACCCTTTCTTGGTCTCTCAATCCATACATTATCAAAGTTGATCTCCTCACCAGCTGAAAGCATATCCTCCCCCTTTTGAACCACAATGTCCTCATTGGTCTTAGGAACAACTCGCGGTGGAAGTATTTGCCACTCCTTAGTGTAATGGCATTGGCGTATTCCTTGGGATTCTGCTAACACTTGTCCGGTAAGCTGCTTTGACCGCTTGTAGTAGCTTTTCCCTTCTCTAACTGCTTGATCTTGTTGTTTAGGTTTGTAATCTGAGTTGAGACGTCAGTAAGAGATGAGTCAAGGTGGTTGTTCATCTCGGTAAACTTCTTATTAGTGGAAGCTTGACCTTGAAGCAACTGCTGAAACATAGCTTGAACCGGGTCTTGTTGTTGCGGTTGCATTTGCTGTTGTTGAGGAACAAAGCCGGGAGGAAACATAGGATTGTAACCTTTGTTGCCTTCCTGCTGCTGCTGACCTTGGAAGTTCCCTTGTCTCTGCCCTTGAAAGCCACTATTTGCTTGAAAACCCTTGTTGTAAGGAACAAACGGCTTTGCTTGCTGAGGCGGGTACACTTGATCCTTAGGGTTTTCCACATTTGTACTCCTGTAAGAGAGATTGTTGTTCACTTGGTAGCCTTGTGAATAACCCTGATTCTTGTTGTAGTTCTGACCAGCAATCCAGTTAGCTTCTTCTTGGCTCAAGTCTAGCTCCTCCAAGACCTCTTCTTGTTCACCCACAAAATGTACATGCTTCTGATTAGCAAGCACAACTTGTATATCTTCTCATGAAGTGACTTAAGCTCTTTCTTGTGAGACTCTAGTTCGAAACCGCGAGGTGCACGGTCATAGTCTTCAGCATAGTTGCTGTCACTCAATGCCAAGTTCTCGATTAGCTCCATGCCCTCTTTTACTTCTTCACCAAGGAAGTTTCCCTTGCTTGCCGTGTCAAGTAGCAACCGTATCTTGGTCAATGCTCCGCGGTAGATGGTACTAAGGAGAGTCTCTTCACTGAAACCGTGGTGAGGACACTAAATGGTGTAGTCTTTGAATCTCTCCATGGCTTCATTGAATGTCTCATTGTTCCTTTGAGTGAAGCCACAAATCTCACTTCTCAACCTTGCTGTTCTTGTGCTAGAGAAAAACTTTGAGAGGAAAGCCTTCTTACACTCAGCCCAAGAGGTAATGGAGCCTTGTGGAAGTGTCTTCTCCCAATGTCTAGCCTTGTCTCCGAGAGAGAATGGAAAGAGACGCAGCTTGAAAGCATCTTCAGATATGCTATTAATCTTGATCATCCCACAAACTTGCTCAAAGTTGTCAAGATGCTCCAAGGGGTCTTCCATTGCCAGCCCATGAAACTTGCTATTCTGAACCATAGAGATGAATCCTGGCTTTATCTCGAAGTTGTTGTTCTGTACTGGTGGAGGAGTGATCCCAAAACGATTATGATGCGTATTAGGAGCATCTTCAGCACCAATGATCCGTGGGGGTCTAGCCGCGTGGATGGGGTTTCCATTGCCCCTTCCTACAGCACCGGGAGCTGGTGGAGGTCCCTCGGGATTTTTGTGCTCAGCTATTGTTGCAAAGTCTACTGAACCAGCTTGAACAATCTCCTCAAAAGCTCTGGCTTGCTCTCTTGCTCTTGTTGTTCTTGAGTGGCCAAGTTGGTGAATATTGTCCAGGGGTGTAAGTAAGTTGTTGTCACCCCTAGGACGCAGATTCATGTACCTGAAAGACACAAGGTCGAAGAGAAAGAGATTAGTAACCAAAATGAAAACAAATGCTTAGTCTTTACTAAACCCCAAATCTTAATGCTACCTAGCAACCCTAAGATGGAACCGGCTTGAACAATCCCTAGAAGAAGGTTAACTACCAGGAGGAACAAGCAAAAGATGAAAACTGCAAAGCTACTAAAAACTAAAAATCGACGAGTGAATCGACCACAGGATCGAGCACTAGATTATGAATGGATCGATCTAACCAGCAACTTAACACAGAACGATTTCTAATGATCAGGAATGCAACTTTATGACAAGGAAATGATGAACAGAGGTTTAAAACATTAAAAGAGAGGGTTCAGGGTCGAGGGTCATATTCAAGGGTATCAACTTTGGTTAGAAAACATTTAGATCTACTCTTTTAAAAGGTTTATCTAGGCCTTCAAAACAAAACAAGAACCATCCATGGCGTGTGATATGGTTCACTTCCTCAACCTCTTCTCCAAACCCAAGGCGTTTGATGGAAAAAGAGATGGAAGAGCAAGAAAGACAGATTTCAAATATTGACCTAACTAATCCCCTAAACAACCATGGCGTATGGGAAACGAAGGATTAGTCTCTAGGATCTGGTTTTCCAGGACATCTGAATCCTGTCAAGGTAAGATAGCCTTTTGTTCATAGAGACCTTTTCCAAGGCTCTTTAGGCTTTAAGATCCCAAGATCCTAGAAGAGAAGGTATGAAGAACAAAGAAAACACAAAGCTTTAAACCATTTCAACCCTTCTGAATCACCTCAACCCCAAAACCCGAAACGACTACTCACTACACATGTTTAAGATCAAAGCAAAAGCAATAAACGATAAACTAAGCATGATTAACAAAAGATTAAAGAAAAACTTGTTTGATATTAAAAGATTCAAAGGTTCAAAAACTGGAAAAAGCTTAAGCTGTTCTACAATTGCAAATCGCCTAACTTAGAGAGAAAAAGGAAAAGACAGAATTAAGATAGGATAAAGGTGATGGCTGCTTTTGCCAAAAATGGCTAAACCGTTAGCTGGTCCCCCCTTCGCTAGCCGCCAAAGACAGCTGGACAGATAAGGCTCGTCTGGGATAGACTTTGAGATCGACCAATGTGCTCGATCATCTTCAGGAATTGCCTTGCTCCGCTCGATCTTCTGGTCGATCTGGTTGGAGGGATCGGGTGTCTTCCTCGATCTACTTCTCGATCTTTGGATGATCGAGTCTTGGTCTCGATCTCATCGGTCAAGGAGTGACCGATGGGGAAGTAGCATATGCACCATCGATCACCCCTATCAATCACTCAAGACCGATAAGAACCAGTCCGAACTTGCTTCTATTTACAACTTAGCCATTAATCTAGGGCATTTGTCTTTTAGTATTAATAAACTTAATCAGATGTTTTGAAAAAAAAGTTTTGTTATTGCTTAGTTTTCTGATTACTTTTGATATTTGTAGAACAAATCAGTCATTTTAATCAAAGTTTTCTATTTTCCAGTTAACTTATTCTCTAATCTACCTCTTAATCATGTTTAGGATCATTTACCCTTGTGATTTGGTGTTTTCCATGATGATTAGTGAGTAGACTCTTTAGAGTTTCTAGATGTGTTAGATTAGGGGAATTTAGAGGCTTGATTAGAGCTTGTTAGTGTTTAATATGATTGATTCCTCTCTATTAATCTGTTCTTAAACTAGATTTGTCTTGATCACATGAATTTATATTTAGGCTTCATTTTATGCCCACCAAGTGTTTGATGAAATGCTGATCTTGTTTAATAGAGAATTTACTGGTCTTAGCTCAAGAGATTGACTGTTTGAGAAGTATTTCGACTTGAAAAGAGCTGGTTATTCATGCTTGTTGATTGTTAAAGCACTAATTAGTGTTAGTTCTTGTTGGGATGATTAGCAAGGTGTTATTTGTCAACAGATTGGACTTAACTTGCTTGATTGTGAATTATCTAGGAATCAGCATTGATAGCTTGTTTGCTTGATCAGTGATTTTTAAAACAACCTTAGTTAGCTTTTGAATTCCCCAAAGTCAATAACAACATCTAGGAACTTGTTTTCTCTTATTTTAATTTTGAATTTTGCCAATTGCTCTGTTTATTTGCTCTATTTTGTTCATTGATCATCGCTAAGTTGTTATCTTTTGAGTTCTGTTTGGTGTTTGATCATTTAGGTTGATAGTTTTAAGTTGCTAAAAAACACAATCTTCTCTGAATTCGCTTGACTAAGAGATCTCTGCTTGCAATTCTAGTGTTATTCATCGAACCCCTTGGATTGACATGAAAACCTATGCTGTACTACAACTGACTAGTCTAAGCTTAGGTGATTGAACAAAGACCCAATAATATTGTATCAGGTTGCAGCAGCACTGCAAGTATTATCGCCCGTTGGGGCTAATGCGGATACAGTGCTGGAGGAAGCGAACTAAGTGGAGAGGGTTCCGACTTACCCTAAGGTTTTGGATCATATGGTGCGGTTGGGAACCAAGTTCTTTCCCGGTGGAACCATACCTATTGAAGCGGATGAGTGGACGATGAGGATGGAAAGGTATTTTGAGTCTATCCGATGTCCTGAGTTTATAAGAAGGACATAGCTGTGCACTACGTGGAGGGTACTGCACACATGGTGGAAAGGGATAGTTGGGAGTTTGGTGAACATAGACTGTTCGTATGAGACTTTCTCTGCGATTTTCAGGTGTAAGTACTTTTCCCAGGAACCTTACAACGAGTTGGAGAAGGTGTTTTTGTACCTTCACCAAGGGACATTGGCCGTGAGGCAGTATGAGACTCAGTTTAATCAGCTGAGGAAGTATGTGGCCCATGAGATTGATTCCGAGGAGAAGCTCATTTGCAGGTTTATGAGCGGACTGCGAGTAGAGCTGAGGAATGGATGCTTGGTCTGTAGCTTTAGGACAATGGCTAAGCTAGTGGAGAAGGCGGCATTGTTGGAGTAAGGACAGGCAGAGGCAGCTTCGATGAAGGCTGAGGTAGGATTAGCCGGTACCAAGGCAGGACACAATCGGAAGTTCGGGAGGAACGTACCGAGCAAGGGGACCAGAGGTCGCAGCGTGGGTAGCAAGTGTGAAAAGGCTCACGTTGGAGAGTGTAGACGCAGTGGTGGAGGATGCCACATGTGCGGGAGTTTAGAGCATCGGGTACGAGACTGTCCGGAGGAGGATCTGAAGTGGTTCGAGTGTCTGGCAGTGACAGTGCGGTTCAAGTGTGCTATGGTTGCGGAGAACCAGGGCATTTCAAGCGTGAGTGTCCTAAGGCGGGAGTGGTGGAGCAGGCTGTGTCACATGGGAAGCGAGTATAGGAGGCGCTTACACCATAGGTCAAGAGACAGGCCATCATGCCGAGGGTGTACAAGACGAGTGCAGCAACGGCCGATGAACCGAGCACTTCTCATCCGATTAGTGGTAAGTATGGTACTTCCAGTTTTCTTTGAATTGTTTATGTGTTGTGTGTTAGTATAGTGTCTTTGCATTCTAGGGAATGAATGTGTAGGGACGTTGCTAATGGGTGAAGTTGAAATCCATGTTTTGTTTGACTCCGGAGCGAATCATTGTTTTGTTAATCCAGAGATGATCAGAAAGGGGGAGTTTCGGAAGGAACCCGGAGAGGATTTTGGATTAGTACAGGCGGCTGGAGGACAAGTAATGTTCTCACTAAGAACGGTTAGAAACGTTTCTGTCTGGATTAGCGAATTTGATGATCTGCAATGTTAAGTCCTATGATATAATCTTGAGAATGGATTGACTAGGCAACTAGAGCCCACCTGGATTGTCACCGAGGAAGGGTATGGTTCGAGAGGGACGGTGAGGTCTTGGTTTATCAGGGAGTTAGACCAACCTCGAGAAGTTTGGTGGTATCAGCGATTCAAGAAGAACAGCTGATGGAGAAAAGTTGTGAGGCGTATCCAGCCACGATCACTACCACAGAAGGAGGGCTAGAAGTAGACTTGAGCAGAATACCAGTTGTGCGAGACTTAGAGGAAGTATTTCAAGCGTTGGCTGGCACTCGTTCAGATCTGTTCACAATTGAACTTGAGCCTGAGACAGCTTGTCCAAAGCACCATACCGGATGGCGCCAGCTGAGATGGCCTAACTGAAGAAGCACCTAACAGAATTGCTGGAAAAGGGGTTTATAAGACCGAGTAGTTCGCCATGAGGTGCGCTAGTGTTATTCGTAAAGAAGAAACATGGAAGCTTTAGGCTTTGCATTCACTAGCACAGATTGAACCGTGTAACAGTGAAGAACAAGTATCCACATCCCTGGATAGATGAGTTGTTGGATTAACTCAGGGGAGCTACTTGGTTCTCTAAGATCGATATGGCTTCAGGGTACCATCAAATACAAATAAATTACACAGACGTGCGTAAGACTGCCATTCAGACAAGGTATGGTCATTACGAGTTTGTGGTCATACCGTTTGGTTTGACGAATGTGCCATCTGCATTCATGAAGCTGAGTGTGAAGAGTGCTTCTTGAAGTTAAAGGAGTTACTCACAAGTGCACCAATACTGCCGTTACCAGAACTGGATGAGCCGTACGTGGTATACATTGATGCATAACGGAAGGGACAAGGGTGTGTCCTGATGCACGACGGTAAGGTGATAGCTTATGCTTCTCGGCAGCTGCGGAAGCATGAAGGGAATTACCCTACGCATGATTTAGAGATGGCGGCTGTTGTATTTGCACTTAAGATATGGAGGTCGTACCTGTATGAAGAGAAGGTGCAGATATACACGGACCATAAGAGTTTAAAGTATATCTTTACTCAACCGGATTTGAACTTGAGACAGCGTAGATGGATGGAACTAGTAGCGCACTATGATTTGGAAATAGCATACCATCCAGGGAAGGCCAACTTGGTCGCGGATACTTTGAGCCAGAGAAGAGCTACTGTATCATCAGAACGGGACGTTGGAAGCATTGTAAACATGCTAAGGTTATTGTTGTTGAATGCAATAACAGAAATGGTGGAACCGTTGGGTTTAGAAGGTGCGGATCAATCTGATTTGTTGACAAGGATTCAGATTGCTCAGGAGCAAGATGAGAATCTGAACAAGATGTCACAGAATAACAAGACAAAATATCAGACTTCAAACAATGGGACAATTGTTGTGAACGGATGGGTGTGTGTTCCTGACGTGAAGGAGTTAAAGGATGAGATTCTTAAGGGGGCACATCAGTCAAGGTTTTCTGTTCATCCGTGGATGACCAATATGTACCAGGATTTGAAACGGTACTATCATTGGGTTGGGATGAAGCGGGATGTGGCTAAGGGGGTAGCCGGTTGTTCGACGTGCCAGTTTGTTAAGGCGGAACACAAGTTTCCGAGTGATTTGTTGTAAACATTACCAATGCTGGAATGGAAATGAGACATGATCACCATGGACTTTCCACTAGGTTTACCAAAGTCTAAGAAGCACCATGACAGAGTATGGGTCATTGTGGATTGATTGACCAAGTCTGCTCACTTCTTACCGATGAAAAAGACAGATGGAGTGCCAGTGAGAATTTTCTCGGATCGTGATCTGAAGTATACTTCGAGGTTTTGGAAAGAGTTCCAGGAAGCGTGTTGAACAATGTTGCATATCAGTACAACATATCATCCGCAGACTGATAGGCGATCAGAACAGACGATTAGAATTTCGGTGGATATGCTGAGGGTATGCGTATTGGACTGGGGCGGTAACTGGGAGGACTTACCATTGGCAGAATTCGTATACAACAATAGTTACCATATAAGCATTGAGATGTCTCCGTATGAGGCGTTGTATGGCAGGTCGTGTAGGACACCCTTGTGTTGGACACAAGTGGGGGAGCGTAGCGTAATGGGGCCAACACTGGTCGAGGCTACTACGGATAAGATCAGGTTTCTAAAGGTTAAGCTGAAAGAGGCAATGGACAGGCATAAAGGTTATGCAGACAACTGTCACAAGGACTTAGAATTCAGTGTAGGAGACATGGTCTACCTGAAAGAACTGACGTATAAGGGGACGGACATAGCATCTAAGTATGCTAGGTTGGGTGTGAGGTACATGGCACCGTACCAGATATTGGAAAGAGTTGGTGCAGTGGCTTACAAACTGGAATTGCCATCGGAAATGGGAGCGTTCCATGTCTTGCAGCTAAGGAAGCATATAACCGAACATGAGACAGTTATAGAGGAAGCGCCGGCAAACTTGCAAGAGGACCTTGCAGTGGTGGCTAGGCCGGTTCGTGCCATAGGCAGGAAGGAAAAAAACTAAGTGATGAAAGCTAGTCAGGATGGTTCAGGTCGTATGGGATTGTGATGGATAGGAACATGTTTCTTGGGAAGAGGAAGCTAAGATGAAAGCCGAGTTTCTCAAGTGGTTTGATAAGCTACAAACGGAAGAACTAGATTCAAGGGCGAATCCATATAAAGTGGGGGAGAGTTGTAGCATCCGTATTCGAGAAAACTTAAATGATCGAGTCAGACAAGATGTTGTCCGAGGGATGATCGAGACAAGGTTCGAATATTGGCTGGAAAATAGGAGGTTCAAACTATAGTCGGGTGATGACTGGGAAATAGTCGATGGATGGCTGAGATGAGCCAAGGCGGATGGACCATATCCGAGATAAAATGAGTTAGTCCGAGTGAAAGTAACTATGTCTGGAGAAACGGAACAGCATCCTAGAGAAAATGGAAAACTAGCCGATATGATTAAGTTTAATCCGAGAGAAATTGGGCTGAGATGTGGGCCGTAAGATTAGGTTGGCTTAAATCTGGTCTATCGCACGAATGGTAGAACCTGTACGGTTATAGGCGAGAGAAATCGAATCTGATCGGGATAAATCCTACTGGAACCAGGAAACGTCGGTTAAGTCCGAGTTAGTCAGGGTTTTGCGAGTATGTAAGGTGTTTTTGAGACTTTTCACGGGGGAGTTGCGTTATTTTAAAGAAATAAAGCAAGAGAGAGAGATAAGTCGAGAGAAAATCCTAGAAAATTTTGTTTATCCCGAGAATAGCCCAGAGAGATTGAGCCATCGCCGTACGGATCTGTCCATCGCCGAGATAACTGGTGAGCAATCAAATATTCCTCTTTGTATCGAGTTTCCATCGGATAACATCGGGCTGATCGATGTTGTTTTTGGTGTTTCCGAGGGTATACAGAGTTTAGCTCGAAGAAAAGTGAACAGATCGTGAGATAGCCGAGGGGAGGAGAGATCAGATCGTAGCGATAGCTGAGAAATCTCTAGGGTGTTCGACTATCTTCGTTTCTGTGTGAGTTTCACCGAGATTTCTTCTGACCAATCTGTTTCCAACCTTGTCTAAGGTGAGTGTGTGACTGTGGTTAGTATCTAGGATCGTTGGATTGCTAATGTTTGATGTTTTGCATGTTTGATTGTGTGATTTTCATGTAGTGTGCTTAGCAAATTATAGACGATTGTATGTTATGAAATTGTGAGGTGTTTACTGTGGCTATGGTGATGTCTAAACAAGCTCAGGCTAATCCGGATCATGTGCTAGCTTAGGAGATGTGGGATTCTCGCTGAAGTAAACATGGGTCTTAAAAAGGGATTGATCGTGGGTTAGGGTAAATGATCATGGCTGTTTGATATGGTATATGTTTATTACTAATTGATTGTTTGGATGTTGAATCTGATAGTACGAATGCGTGATTGGTACTGTCAAAGGTGTCACGGGATGATCATACTCATTAAGTATTTATGATAATACTTATGCCTCTCTTGTTTTAGTGTGCAAGATCTAAGCAGTAAGTGGAGCGAGACCAGCGGCTGTGACAGACATGGATGGATCGGGGATTTGGGTGTTTTTATTTTATAAGACTAATATTTTATCTTATGGTCTTTAGTGTTGGCCGTTTTAGGTTGCTAGATGACATGATGTATTGTTAGTGAACCTTATGTTTGGTTTAAGTGAATCCAAAATCTTGTTTAAGTGTTTTTATTCAAGTTATAATGAAATGAAATTGTTTACTGAATCCGCTATGTATTGATAATTTCAAAGAAAAGTTTAAAATTTTGCCTATGTATAGAAACGAACCGTTAGGATGTAATGAAGACAAGGCCGCATTTTAGTTAGTCGGGTCGGGTCCCCATATGGAAAGACTTGTCCCTCTGAATCTGCAAGAGTAGCCCACCAACATATCAAGCTTATACAAGGATAGAACAAGTTGCAAGTGAAGACAATTAAAGGCTTGGTAAAATCTGTGAAGAGTTTAAAGAAACAAATTAAAAGCCTCAATCACAAGATTAATGGAACTTCTTCTACAAGAAGAAAGTCAAGGGCTGAGAAAGAAGAAGAGATTCAGGGTCTTGAAGAAAACCAAGGAGGAAATACTGGGGATCGATGCCACTCCTTCCATGGGACAAGCAGCAAAATGGTTCCAATGGAACCTTCTAGGAACACTTCCCATGAGACTGGCAGTAAGCGTATACCAAGGAGGAGGAGAGCTTCCAATTCTCCATCATAAATCCACTCAAAAAAGTATGGAGAGCTCACATCCATACCACACCTCAGCCACATGAAGGTACACTCCTTCATCCATTGTAAATACCATAGCCTTATTTTTGTTTATCCTGTTTTTATTACCTTGTTAATTTGGTCTCCTATGGCATTTCTATTACACAAGAGACTATGTAATTTAAATGTGGGGGAGAGTGTGAGAAACATGACAATATTTTTCACATATTAAGGTTGATTAGGGTGGTTCCAATGATTGTTTAAGGTGTTAGAGTGTTAGATCTTTACATTTCTCTTCTTGTGTGATTGAGTTTAATGCCAAATACCTCTTTGTTGAAGAAGTTGATCTTAGGTTTTCATTTGCACCTCATGTGATTGATGAAATTCTTGAATGAAGTTCAATGCTTAAAAATAGTGTTTAGATAATCATGAGGCTTTGCATCTGTCATTTCTTGCTTGAATGTGCTTAATGCTTAATACCACATTGGTGGATAAAGTGCCTTTTAATGTTGATTATTCATTAGATTGTGAGTTAATGTTTAATCTATTGCATATGAGATTAGTAAACATAGTCTAAGGGATTAGATGTCTAGCATGTTTTTTTTGGTTTTATGGATTTTATGATTAAATGCTTGCTTGTCATATATACTCCATTAACCATGGGTTTGTGCTAGCTTGCATAATTACATCTTTTTAGGCTTCGTTTAGTATAGTTTTTCATATCATTTCATATATTTTATAGTTTAAAAGTGTCTCATCTGCATTCATAATAGACTTAGAGGGTGTATTGAAACTGAAATTTTAGAGAATATGAAAAGATTTGAGTTTTGATGAACTTTTAGATAATTTTATGTGGATTAGGAAAGC
The DNA here is from genome assembly GCA_911865555.2 of Thlaspi arvense. Classification (NCBI taxonomy): domain Eukaryota; kingdom Viridiplantae; phylum Streptophyta; class Magnoliopsida; order Brassicales; family Brassicaceae; genus Thlaspi; species Thlaspi arvense. The sequence continues at coordinate 24,246,985 of OU466861.1, read as the reverse complement.
TGCTATGATTTGATATTAAAATTTCATGAAATCCCACCTAAAACAATGGGATTTAGTTTTTTTATATTTTTAACTAACAAACTCTACCAAATCATTTTAAAAGTACTAAATGTTTTCTAAAATCCACTATTTAAAATATTCCCAATAACAGTGCATTTGATTTAGTTTTTAGAAATTGTTGATTGAATAACATGGAAGTTTAAGTGGTGTTTTGATTGTCATGACTCAATGCATCTATCATTTTTGTATGATTGATCTTATTGCTAATGTACTTTAGGGATTAAGTAATTTCCACTAGACATTGATTATGCATGGAAGTGTGAGTTAGTGTTTGACCCATTACATAAGAGATTGGTGTGCTTAGCCTAAAGAATTAGTTCTCTAAAATGCTTTTTGGCTTTATGGACTTGTGTGTATTGCTTGCTGATTATGTTTCCACCATTGAAAGTTGGTTAGCAGTATGATTAGTAGAGGGATTAATGCCAAGAGATTGGAATAGTCTTTATTAGTAATCCTTGCTTAGAGATTGATACATTTATTGTTTGTATTACACCTCGATCATGATTTAAACCACCTAAGTTATAAGCCCTAGTCTTGAACCTTGCTTTTAATATTTCGAACTTGTTAAGAGTTACTCTGTTTTTGCTCTGTTTTGCTTGCTATTAAAACTGCTCTTGTTTACCTTTTAAGCTTTGGTTGCAATTATAACTTTTTTACACTTACTGCTTGATTGAGTGTGAACCCAAATTGAACCTCTTTATTGTCTAGCTTAGTAAGATTGTTGTGTGTTCTTTATACCACCCTAAGTTATGGATTTATTAACTCATTTCCCCCTATGCTACATCTTATATCATGATTTTTATATTTTTTAACCATGATATAAGTCCTTTTTATTGAGTCTTTTTGGTCTTTTTAGAGTCCTAGTAGAGTCTTTGCAGGTTAAAGCATGTCTGGAGCATAATTGGAAGTTTTGGAGCTTTTTGGAGCATTGCAAGATACAACCCCGAATGAAGCAAGTCAGAAGCGTTGTTCTAGCTTGGGTGATGACCGTCACTGACCTGGTGACGCTCGTCACCCGTAGAGGAAGGATTGTGGCTGGTTTTTAAAAGATTGGAAAGGAATTGCAGTTTTGGCCCAGAAATTCTGGTATTTGCAAAAAGGCCCCATATCGTGTTTTAGCTTGTATATATTAGGTTTTCAGCCTTTGTTGGCTTTTATCTTGTATCTTATTCTTTTTGAGAGATTTAGAGAGAGATTTGTAGCAGAGCTTTTGGAGAGACAAATCAAACTTCTTCTGAGCAGATTTCAAACTCTTTTATTTCTATTTCTTATTTCTTTAATGCAATCTATTCTTTTCATGAAGGTTTGTTTCATTCACCATGTCTGAGTAGTTTGTTACTTAAGTTAGTGATTTTCAAAGGTTGAAGAAGAGTTTGTAGAATTGCTAAACTTATAGGAAATCTATTGGTTCTTCATCTGTGTTTGTATTCATATCGATTTCTTAGACACATCATCTGGATTTCGAAACCCTAGGTTGTTTGATAAATGTGAGAGTATTATTAATCACCAGAACTAGTATTAGATGAGTAAAACGCCCTAGTGCAAAGAGATTTGGCTTAGGAGTTTTGTGAACAATTGAACCTGATCATTACTGCATGTTTAAGTTGTTAGGATTTGCAAAGAGATTTGAAACTCTGTGATTTAGGCATAGTTAACTTCTGCAATGAGAACTGATTAGTTATATATTTTCGATTCATGTTCAAGACGGTTTTAATTCATTCTTGATTGCATGCATTCTACACTCTCAGATTTAACCTGCGAATTGTTCTGACTTAGCGCCTTTAGCTTTCTGAACTTTAAGAACAATCTCAAAAACGCCCACTTACATTTATTTTGCTGTTTCACATTACATTCATTACTTATTGCTTAGCTTAATCCGAACCTGAACTCTTTAGTGTAGTTTACTTGCTCCCTTAATTCATGAGTTTTGCTTGATGGTTAGATAATTTGCATCAAAGAACATCATTTTGCTTTAAATCTGGTTCATTGCTTAGCATTGTTTAGGTTTCTCATTTGAGCTTGATATCATATTCTTGAACTATTGAGTTGCTGCTTAGGTCCCTAGAGAATCCGGAAGATTGATAGGTTGACTAGAATGTTTGCTTGCGTGAGAGAGGTTTGCTTGATTAGTGCTTCTCTTTGACTATGTGGTTATATGCTTTATGCTCATGGCTAGTGAATACACCATCAAACATAGGTTTGACACACTAGTCTTGTTGAAATGAATTTGCTTATCAGCCACTAAGTTGATCTCTTTAGACACCTTGTTTACGATTGCAATATTAAGTTAGGCTTTCTTGTTATATGCTTTTTGATTTCCTTTAATAGAAATCTCCTATGTCACTCTTGAAACCAGTTGACCACTATTGCTTAGAGCCTGGAGTCTTGCTTTTTATTAATAGTTAAAATTCGCATTTTGCTTAGTTATCTTGCCTTATTTACTTCAAGTACTCGTCTTGCCTAGTTTATTTGCTGAATCATCATCTTGCTTAGTTTCAATCATCCTCGTGTTTAGTTGCATTTCCTGTTCTATTTTCTTGCATTGTTAGGTAATTAGAATTGTTCTTGCATTATTGAAATCCCATCTTGGCTCAACTTAGTGCATTGATTTCATCTCAAATCGCCATAAGTGGATTGATTCCTCATCCCTATATTACTACTGATTAAAGGAAGAGAACATTTGTTCTAGGATTTTAAAGTTCTTCGTCAAGTGAAGATGATAAGTTGATTGAAGATGACGAAGAAGTTGGGAATCACTAAGCTGATCTCCTTGGTATGGACTCTGACGAACCACCGACGTCCCGGTGTACCGGTCTTCAACTCTAGGGATGAGACAATTGCACAAACCATACCGATGAGGGCTATAATCATCCTTCTCGGTGCAACACATGCTGAAGGTGGTACGAGGAAGGGCCGATCCGAGGGATTGCACGGGCTAAGGAAGAACAAGTGGAAGCACAAACCGTGCACAAATACCGACGAGGGCATGTGACAGCCTGCTCGGTGCATTTAACTCTCGAGGAGAAATCCAGACGGTGTAGACCACGTATATGCACATGCGCACCACATGACCTGATGTATAGACAACATACACCAAGGACCCACACCGAGGAACCTGCTCAATATGAGTGGGTCCCAGGTGTACACCTCGGTGCAAGTAATGTCTCCTCTCTTCTTTGGACCAAAAATTTTAAATTATAAAAAAGATTCTCTAGATATTTCATTATCCATATTTTCTTTCTTCAATATATATCTCTATAACTCTTTCCTTCGTTTTCATGGAACATTTATTTTTTGTCTATCTCTCTCTCCACCAAAGAATTCAAACTACATTCAGCATTTAGCATCCTCTTCCTTAGCCTTCCTCTGTCTGATTTGTTGCATACATTACACTTGCAAAGTATTTCTAGTGGTTTCACTTCATGTTCTATGAATTAGACCAATGTTTCATTTATCTCTTGCTTTGATTTATGCTCTAACTAGTGTTTAAATTGCATCTAGGATAGCTTTTAGAGTTATTGCTATAAATTTATAAATTATTTGGTGGAGAGATATGATATTTTTGTTCTTATGCATTTTTGTCTAAAATCTTTGTTTTAAATAATTTTTTTCGTCACGAGTCTTGTGGTTTTTATTTTGATATAAAATTGTTAGAATTCAGTTTAGATGTTCTTGGTTCACTTCAAAAGTTCTTGAGCATCGAATAAATTATAGCTTGAATTTGTGTTAATTTTTGCAAAAAATGCTTATCTTCTCTTAAGTGTTTGTAATTTCAGGAACATTGTCCCAAGGTGATGATCAAGCTTTGGCAATCACTCAAGAGTTTCAAGGTTGGCAAGAACAAGTACAAGATGGGTTTCAATGAGCTAAATGAGGTGTTTGGGTGCAATAAAGACACAACTAGAGCTATGGGAATATCTTTTTCCAGAAATGAGCCCAAGAATGTATGGAAAGAAATTTCCATTGGAGAGTACAAGAAGAGCCGTCTCAAGAGTGCTAGCATCAGTCACCCTGCCATAAAATATGCTCATAAGTCCTAGCAAACAAAATCTTCTACAGAAAAGGGAACAACAAGGTCAAAGAAAAATAGCTTCAAGCGGAGGGCCAATATTTGAAAATTAGCAATGAGTAGGAGTCATAGCCCTCCTGATGAAGCAATTTGTTCAATACCAACAATGGGCCATCAACACCTCCTCCAAGAAACCCAAGCTCGCTATTGGAAGACTTATAACTCCCATTTTGCTTCTTGCTGGCGTGAACCTCAAGAAAGCTTCCCATCACATTGCTTACCTTGATGTGGCTTACATTAGCAAGGCTGATTTCCTAGTTGGAGGGTTGAGAGAGGGTTCTGCATATCAGTTTAAGCTGGGAGACAAGAAGCAAATAATCATTCTTCCCAAGCACCATTTCACCACCTTTAGGAAGAAAGAAAATTTTTGGTTCCAAGTGGATGAAGCTCATCTATACAACCCCATTTCCCATGAGCCTCTACTCAAGAAAAGCAGGATGAAGAGTATTGCACCACCTGAAAGCCAAGAGGATAGTGAAGATGAAGAGCTCCAAGCGCAAGAAGAAGGAGAAGCTCAAAGGGATGAGAGCTATAAGTACAACTTTGAGCCATCCTAAAGGCCAAGTGGAGAAACACCATCCATGGAGCCTTCTAGACACTCCTCTCATGAAGCTGACCATCCATGCTTCACATTCACCAACGCAAAGCCCCACTCAAAGCATGGAGAGTTCACCCATGCACACCTCCTTAGCCGGAAAAGGTACACTCTCTATCCCATTGTATATACCATTACATTGTTCTATTTTTCTTAATTTTTCCATTATTGGTTGATTATTGTCCCCTTTTTCTTTATTAATACACAAGGATTGTGTAATTTAAGTTTGTGGGAGGGTTTGTGAGACTGCTGATTTTTGTTGCATATTTATGCATTCAGTTTAAACATTTGATTCAAGCATTTAGTATATTTTGTTGCAATTTAGAAAAATCATGCATCGTTAGCATCTAAGACATATAAAATCCAAAAAATTGAGAAAAATATATTCCTTAAAAATATAGTGTTCATTTGCATGCATTATAGATTGAGTCTAGTTGCATATCATTCATATTAGGTTGCTCTTGTTAAAAGTGGGAACAATGATAGTTACATTCATGTGAAATGATATAGTTTAGATGAAATCATTGCCCTTGTTCATTATTCTTTGATGCAATTGATGTGAACTTGAAATAAGCGTGAACCACAACTGGAATTCATGATTTGAATTTGAAGTTGAAACTTGCTTGAAATGATTTCAACCTTTTCTTAAGAAGAACATTAATTTGAATATTGAATTATCATGTCTTATGCATTGCATTGTTATCATGGATAGATTATACAAACTTAGATTTTTGAAACCTTTTATCCACTCTTGTAAATCCACGTAGACTTCCCCACCATTTACCAAACCTTCTTCAAGCCAAAAATTTTAGTGAGTGTTTTTGAGGCGTCTTCTTTATGATTGAGCTAAGTAAAAAGTGTTGGGTTTTGAACTACAAGGAATCCCTACCGTTGTAGAACTAGCTCATCTTGAGCTAGATAGGCTAGGTATTTTTGGTGAAGTAAGAAATGGTTTGGGATTTTTATTTTGGGTTTCAACAAAGGGTAAGATGATAGAAAGCAAGGAAGCAAAGAAGGAGTGCAAAAAAAGTGAACTTGAAAAATGGTTTGGTAGAAATAAAAATGGCGGCACAAGCAAAGAAATAAAGAAGTGTGCAACATAAAGTCTAAAGCATCCAACGGATGAAAAGCACCGGATTGTCAAAAAGGAGCCAGCAACAAAAGGCGTCAACCACTAAGAAGATGTTCAAAAGAAGACTTGCCCCAAAAGCAACACACAGTTGTAGTATAGCAAGAGGTATCAATCCATTTCTAGGGAGCAGGAAGAGCAATGAGAATGCAAGGATCTAGTGAATCTAAAAAATTTGATAAATGATTGGTAAAATCTAGGAAAACTAAATGCAACGATCTAATGCAATGCAAAACAATTTTAAAATCCATGGAAGAGGGTTACGTACCAGGAGGAACAAGCAAAAGATGAAAATTGCAAAGCTACTAAAAACTAAAAGTCGACCAGTGAATCAACCACAGGATCGAGCACTGGATCGAGCAGAATGGATCGATCTAACTAGCAACTTAAACATAACGATTTCTAATAATCAGGAATGCAACTTTATCACAAGCAAATGATTAACAGAGGCTTAAAACACTAAAAGAGAGGGTTCAGGGTCGAAGGTCATATTCAAGGGTATCAAAGATTCAAGCTTTGGTTTGAAAACATTTAGATCTACTCTTTTAAGAAGTTTTTCTAGGCCTTGAAAACAAAACAAGAACCATCCATGGCGTGTGATATGGTTCACTTCCTCAACCTCTTCTCTAAACCCATGACGTTTGGTGGAAAAAGAGATTGAAGAGCAAGAAAGACAGATTTCAAATATTGACCTAACTAATCCCCTAAACAACCATGGCGTATGAGAAAGGAAGGATTAGTCTCTAGGATCTGGTTTTCCAAGACATCTGAATCCTGTCAAGGTAAGATAGCCTTTTGTTCATAGAGACCTTTTCCAAGGCTCTCTAGGCTTTAAGATCCCAAGATCCTAGAAGAGAAGGAATGAAGAAGAAAACACAAAGCTCTAAACCCTTTCAACCCTTTTGAATCACCTCAACCCCCAAACCCGAAACGACTACTCACTACACATGTTTAAGATCAAAGCAAAAGCAATAAACGAAAAGCTAAGCATGATTAACGAAAGATTTGAGAAAAACTTGCTTGATATTAAAAGATTCAAAGGTTCAAAAACTGGAAAAAGCTTAAGCTGTTCTACAATGGCGAATCGCCTAACTTAGAGAGAAAAAGGAAAAGACAGAATGAAGATAGGATAAAGGTGATGGCTACTTTTTCCAAAAATGGCTAAACCGTTAGCTGGTCCCCCCTTCGCTAGCCGCCAAAGACAGCTGGACAGATAAGGCTCGTCTGGGATCAATTTTGAGATCGACTAATGTGCTCTATCATCTTCAGGAATCGCCTTGCTCCGCTCGATCTTCTGGTCGATCTGGTTGGAGGGATCGGGTGTCTTCTTCGATCTACTTCTCGATCTTTGGATGATCGAGTCTTGGTCTGGATCTGGTTCTCGATCTGCATGGCGTCATTCACGTCCGTACTACAGATCGATCTCCTCTCTCGATCTCAGTCTTGATCCTTCCTCTTGAATCAACTAGGTGCACTCGATCTTCTGGTTGATCTCATCTTGATCGACCTGCCTTGCTCGATCCACTACTCAATCTTGGGTACTTGGCATGCCGAGCCAAGTTCTCCAAGTGCCCACGAGCTTCCTCACCAGCCTCAGCATGTCCATGAATCCTCCACAGCTCCAAAGTGTCCAAAAACCACCTGAATATGATGCATAATGCAAGAAACTATCCTAAAAGCATGCAAAATATGCAAAATATATAGTAATCTCCCCCAAACTTGCCTTTTGCTTGCCCTCAAGCAAACAAAATTCAAGAAAGGAAGAGAGGTTTGAAAGTGGAAACTCCAAACAATAGTTGTCAATGGAGAAATCGATTCAACGCCCAAGTTGTAAGTTCTAAGATGCAAAGAGGTTGTTCTACTTTAAAAGCTTTAGCCATACCTATCAAAGCAAGCAATGAACCCTAGCTTAGTCTACACAAGCATTCAAATCAAGAAACTCCTTAACATTCATTTAGCGTTTACCAATGGATCAAGTTGTGCACATCAAGCGAAAGCATTTGGTCAAAGGGGTAAGGTCAAAAGATGAAAATGATCTCGTTTTAAGAAGGGTTCAAAAAATCAAGGGATCACTCAATGAAAGAATCCTATCTTTGGAAAAATGCTAAAGGTAAAGGCACACCTATGCATGCAAGTTAAAGCTCCCTTCTACCCATTCTACCCAAGATGATCCTAGAAACTTCTAGAACCTAAAGTTAACCCCTAAATCTACCCTTTTCCCTAGCGCTTGATCATCTTCACTCTTCACAATGGGGGAAACTTCTCTTGGCTTTACCATCTGGTTGACTTCTTCTTTTTGAACGTTGCTCTTCATTAGTAATTGTTTGGCGCCGCTTTCATCACCTTTGGTGGATAGCTTGGTCAGATTTTTCCTTTCGGTTGACCTCTTCTTAGCCTTGTTGTTGCTGGCGTCTTTCTTTTCTTTGACACTTAGAGCATTTTATCTATTTAACTTAACCACAAATAACTCGTTCCCCCTTTTGCTACTAACCCCATACTTCTTTCTTCCTTTTGAAAACATAAAAACATGAAACTCTTAAACCACTCAAATGACCCTTTCCCTAAACTCCTAACCTAGTACCAAGCTCAAAATGCAAGCCGGTGTCTACAAGGGAGCTTCTCCTTGCCAGCCCTATTCCGAACACTTTTTGCTAAGATACGATTGAAAATAATGCAATGAAAGGCCGCACTACTCATGCAAAAGTGTTTAGGTCTGAAAGAAGGTTAGGTGTAAGGCGTGGTTAACTGTCCCATTATAATGAGGATCAGCTACTTGGATTAACAAGAGTGGTAATGATGAGGACCTCACCACGGACAAGCATCGGGTACCCATCATGTACGAACCTCCAAGGACTCGCTCAGGTACAAGGACCATGAGAGGGGAGTTCAACAAAGCTGTAGAGAGCCTTCTCAATCTTAAGAAGACAAAGGACATCAATCGCTTGCTCAAAAAGCTCATTTTCAACACAACGGACGAGGACATAACCGAGCGGGACGAGAGCATTACGAACCCTTCCCATACCGCGGTCAAGAGCATTACGTACCACCTCTGTACCGTGGTCGAGAGCATTACGGGAAGCCGTACCGTGGTCGAGAACATTACGGGAAGCCCTACCGAAGAGCTAAACGAACAAGTGGGCCAACACTTAGGATCTTTCCAAGACGTTCAAAGCCCAGCCACGCTCAAGGCCAGCTCCAGCTTGAATGAATGGCCATTACTACGAGACAGCCCCGGCCCAACTCTTCTCATCATCGCCCCACACCAAAACGACAGGGTTTTATTTCTAGTTTCTTTTTACATTTTCTAGCATGAACTTTTGTAATCTTTCCTTTATGCACTTTTGTATTTTGGTCCTTGCATTTTGTTTATTTCGACCCTAGAAGGTCAAGGCTGAAGGACTATTAATAAAGTCCAATATGCAGCATTGTAGCACACGTTTTTACCTATTATCAATAAAGAACACACTTTCTTCTCAAAGAAAGCTGCCGCCGAGTTCTAGAGCATTGTGTGGTTTCCCCCTTGTTCTTGAGTTCAAACTGACTTTATCATGGTTCAATCATCAGCCGTGTGTGTGTGTCACTCGATCCATCATTCGTCCCCATCCATTTGGTTAAGTAAAGAGTGCTGTTTGGCCAGTTGCTTGATCACCATCCCACCGTATCACTCATCACGTACCGGAACTAAGTAGAGAGTGCCGTGTGGCCACCTGCTTGATTCCTCATTGTACCGGTCATATAAGATCATACATTTGATCTTATATCATTTGGTATCAGAGCTTAAACGCTCCTACACCAGGTTTTATCTATCCCCTTTAGATCTTTGCTTTGTTTTCATTGTTTGCTTCCCTTGTTTCTCATAAATCAAAAACCCCATAAAAATCATTGTTGCTTTTGTTTAGGTTGTTTCAACTATTAAAAACCCAAAAGAATTCGCTTGTTAAGTTGTTAGATTTGCTTTATAAAACCCCCAAAAATCAAAAAAAATTTTAGCTAAGTCTCTTTTGATATTCTTCGGCTAGAACCTTGTTACACTTGTGCTTGTAACCTGTTTGTTAGTCTATGCAGGTTAATAGATGGGAGAACAAGGAGCACCGGTTGACATGGCACAACTCCTAGGTGCTATTCAAGCCCTTGGCGAGAGGATGACTAGGATTGAGAGATTGCCGCCAGCCCTACTTCTACCAAGGAGAGGGCCGATGAGACAGCCCCAACAACCAGTTGACCAAGGGGAGACTGATGAGGACATGCCCGGCTTAGATGATGACCCGCCACCAGCACCAAACGTTCAGAACCAACCCGCGGGACGAGCTAGGGATCCCATACACCGAGGACGTATCCGAGAAGAGGAAGCTTACCGACCCAACAACAATGACTTGAAGCTGAATGCCCCAACCTTCCCTGGAAGGGTTAACCCCAAGGCTTACCTAGAGTGGGAACGGCGAATGGAGCACATCTTTGAGTACTATGGCTACAATGACCAGAAGAAGGTGTCACTAGCAGCCGCTCAGCTAACTGACCACGCCTTATCATGGTGGGATAGAGATGTGTCCGAGAGGAGGAGGCATCGTCATGACCAGATCAGTATGTGGGCCGAGATGCGGTTCAACATGAGGAAGCGGTACGTCCCACCTCACTTTCACCGAGACCTCCAGAAGAAGTTTCGTAAGCTGATACAAGGAAGTCGGTCAGTAGAGGAGTACTTTGAAGAATTTGAGCAGCTACGCAACCGCTTGGAGCTCAAGGACACGGAGGAGACCCTCATGGCACAGTTTATAGACGGACTACAAGACCATATAGCGAGAAAGGTCGAGAGACAACCGTACCACGACATGTCCGAGCTATTACACCTAGCCATACAAGCGGAGCAACACGTTAAGAGGAAGGTAGCAGCTACAAGTCGTTCGAAGCCAAACACCAACTGGACCTCTACAACACCAAAGGCGTTTGACAAAGGCAAAGCCATGGAGGTTGAGTCCCGGTTTAATAAGCCTACAGCCGAATCCTCTAAAACAACCCGACCCGAGCAAGGTAAACCGCCATTTGCTCAAAGAACGCGTGACATTACGTGTTATAAGTGTTAGGGGAGAGGTCATATGGCGAGGGAGTGCCCCAACAACCGCGTCATGATCCTCACGGCCGATGGAGGATATGAATCTCAAGATGAGATGGAAGAAGACATCACGGAGACCGGAGCGGAGGAGATTGAATACCTTGACTCAGGAGAGACGTTGGTGATTCGTCGAGCCCTTAGTGTTCTTGTTGAGCCAGAGACGATTCAAAGGGAGAACATCTTCCATACCAAGTGCACCGTGAACACCAAGGTATGTATTTTGATCATAGACGGTGGTTCTTGCACTAACGTGGCTAGCAAGTACTTGGTAGATAAGCTAGGTTTGGAGACTACCAAGCATCCGAGACCCTACAAACTAAGGTGGCTAAACGATGACATGGGGCTTAAGATAGTGGACCAAGTAGTTGTCACTTTCAGTGTGGGAAGGTACTTAGACAAGGTGACGTGCGATATAGTACCAATGCAAGCGGGGCATCTCTTGCTTGGGAGGCCTTGGCAGTTTGATAAGGAGGCTATACATCACGGCCGTACCAACCAATACACCTTTACACATGACAAGCGTAAGTACACCTTAGCTCCCCTCACGCCTAACCAAGTGCATGAAATGCAACTCAAATTCGCTAAGGATGCCAAGGTAAGTAAGACTAACTTGTTTGCTTCTACTAAAGTTGTTACACGAGCCTTAAACTGTCAAGACATGGTGCTACTAATGGTCTTTTGAGAAGGGTTACTTTCATGAGCTAGTGATAAGGAGATACCCGCGGAGATAAGGGGATTACTAGAAGCATACCAAGACGTGTTCCCTGAAGAGATACCCTCGGGACTACCACCAATAAGGGGAATAGAACACCAGATAGACTTAGTGCCCGTCTCAGCCTTACCCAACAGGCCAGCTTACCGGATGAACCCCAGGGAGACTAAGGAGCTTGAAAAGCAAATACAAGATTTGATGTCTAAAGGCTACAGTAGAGAGAGCTTGAGCCCTTGTGCCGTTTCCGTCTTGTTGGTGCCTAAGAAGGACGGTACATGGCGAATGTGCGTGGACAGCCGTGCTATTAACAACATCACCATCAAGTACCGCCACCCCATTCCACGCCTAGATGACATGTTAGATGAGCTCAGTGGTGCTACCATCTTCTCAAAGGTCGATTTGAAAAGCGGCTACCACCAGGTACGTATGAAGGAGGGCGACGAATGGAAGACTGCTTTCAAGACCAAACAAGGTCTTTATGAATGGCTAGTAATGCCATTTGGTCTAACAAACGCTCCGGTTACATTCATGAGACTTATGAATCATGTCTTAAGGACATACATTAGTAAGTTTGTTGTGGTTAATTTTGATGACATTTTAATTTATAGTCGTTGCCTTGAGGATCACGTAAAGCACCTTGAGCAAGTATTAGAGACACTTCGTCAAGAAGGACTCTTTGCAAACCTCAAGAAGTGCACCTTTTGCACTAATGAGTTGGTGTTTCTAGGTTTTGTTGTAAGCTCGCAGGGTCTAAGGGTGGATCAGGAGAAGATACGAGCTATTCAAGACTGGCCTACGCCATCTTCTATAGGGCATGTTCGGAGCTTCCACGGTTTCGCTAGCTTCTACCGGCGGTTCGTGAAAGACTTCAGCACCATAGCCGCCGCTCTCACTGTCGTGATCAAGAAGGATGTAGCCTTTAAGTGGGGGCCAGTGCAAGAAGAAGCCTTCGCCAAGCTCAAACATAGCCTTACCAATGCCCCGGTACTAGTGCTTCTTGATTTTAATAAAATGTTTCAAGTTGACTGTGATGCTTCAGGATTAGGATTGGAGCAGTACTTACACAAGGTGGCAAGCCAGTAGCCTACTTCAGTGAGAAGCTAAGCGGAGCTACGCTCAATTACCCCACGTATGACAAGGAGCTATACGCTTTGGTGAGATCACTAGAGACATGGCAGCATTACTTGCTTTCCAAGGAGTTTGTTATACACTCGGATCTTTAGACACCCAAACACCTTAGAGGCCAAACAACGTTGAAAAGGAGACACGCAAGGTGGCTAGAGTTCATAGAGACGTTCCCCTACATTATCAAATACAAGAAGGGGAAAGAAAACATTGTAGCGGATGCCCTCTCTAGGCGTTACACTCTCATCACTACTATGGAGGCTCGGGTTATGGGATTTGAACACATCAAAGAGCACTATGAAGAGGACCCGGACTTTGGGATAATCTTTCAAGAGAGCAACAAAGCCCCATCAGGTCCATTCTACATACACAATGGCTTTCTTTTTCGGGATAAACGTTTGTGTATACCGCAGGGATCCATGAGAGAGCTACTGATCAGAGAATCACACGGAGGAGGGCATATGGGACACTTTGGCGAGGATAAGACTCTAAGCGTGGTGGTGGAACATTTCTTTTGGCCACACCTCAAGAGAGACGTTGAACGTTTCTACTCTAAGTGCATTACATGCCTTAGAACCAAATCAAGGTCCCATCCTTACGGTTTATATATGGCCTTGCTTATACCTAACCTTCGTTGGGAAGATCTTTCTATGGACTTTGTGTTAGGATTTCCCAAGATGAGAGGCAAGGATTCAATATTCGTGGTGGTGGATCGCTTCTCAAAAATGGCCCATTTCATACCGTGTAGTAAGACCAATGATGCAACTCAAACCGCTGATCTTTTCTTTAAAGAGGTAGTGAGGCTGCATGGTATACCGCGAAGCATTGTGTCGAAAGATCATACCTTTGATCTTATATCAGGTAAGAAAGGAAGAAGATAATCCAAGTATGTATAAGGGTAAGCCATGCAATCGCTTTCAATGCACAAACAAGATATTTCAATGTCAAGATTAAGGTTCAAATAAAATGGAGTTGGCATCAAATCAAAGCGAGTTTCAACATAAGACTAGAGTATCAATTGCAAGTAATCAAGGTATGGTGCAGCCTTAACTTCAAACTCACTAGATGCAATCAAACAACAAACAACTTAGGCATTGAAAACAATTCAAACATTGACAACTTAACAAGTGTTTATCATTTACTCCCTATGCAAATGCAGCAACCTAAATGATTTTTAAAAATTCTAGACTCAATCCTAAAATATTCTACAATGCAAGTGCAACTACATGAATTTTTTTGAAAATGTTTTAAAACATTTTACCAATTTTTTTTTGTTCTTTTCTATGCCTTAGGATGTATGCAAGACTCAAAGGATGATAACAAAAAATAAGAAGAAAGAAAACATGTCAAACACAACACACACTCCCCCAAACTTGAATGACACCGTCTCGGTGGCAAACAAAGTCTAGAGAAGCTCAAAACACAAAGCAAAAACTTAAAACATGCGTGGTATGTACAAGGGACGGTTGTTGGTACCTCGGAGCTAAGAGGTGCTGGAGCTTGAGGTTGCTCCAGACCTCTTGCTCTTTGTGGGGGTCTCGTGGGCTACTCCTTTGCCCTTATCCAAGCTGGCTTGCTCATGAACCGAGTGGCACGCTGGTTGAGCTGTTGCTTGTGGCTCACGGATCTCAATGCCTCTCGTGGATCTCCTTCTCTTCTCGGGCTGCTCGACCTCTTCGCTTGAAGGTGAACCAGGTGAGTTCTTCTTAAGCTTCTTGATATTTTGAGCAAGCTTCTTGATCATCTTGCTCTGCCACTTGCTCACCTTCCTTTGCATCCCCACAACCGAAGCAAGAAACTTCTCTTCCTTTGTTCTCGGCTCAAAGTCAAGCTTGGGAAGGATATAGCTCTCGGGTAACTCAGCATCTGATGTGGGGGACTCTGATCGTGGGCGAGCAGCTAGTGCTGGAGCAGCTGTTCCTCCTAGAGGTGCAAAGCACTCCTCTACACTCGGCAAGAACTCTACATTGCCGACTCATTGCAGCTGGGTTTCCTCCTTATTTGGTAAGATGCAAACTCGCTTCTCATTCTCAGAGTCAATGAACAGGTAGGCATAGAAACCCTCGGCTGGCGTGCGTCCCAAGCTATCTGTGTTCCTCAGGTAGATCTCATCCATGAAAGCTCTCTTCGGAACAGGAGTGAAGTCTTGAAGTGGTACGTCGCTTGCACACACAAGGGCGTGAGTAAGCCTCCAATAAGCGCCGAGCTTGACTTGCATCGCAAGGCATATGCCATGTACTTCACCAAGGAGGCAGCTAAGATGCACCCATAGTTCACGTCGTCACCGAGCTCATCCTCCATTGGCTCGTCATTTTCCTTAGGATCACACACGAGGTGCTTCACGCCTTGGAATAGGAAGCAAAGATCGGTCTTGGTGACTGTTGGGGCCACAGACCGTCTACTAAAGGTGTTGGCAATCAGCTTGAGCGTGTATCTCAGGACCGAACTCCTCACACTCTTGATCTTCGCCGTATTCGCCTTGTAGTCATCGTTGCTTATATGATCCCACAAGTCATTGGCTTGAGTGAAGGGAGGGAACTCAACCTTGTTGGCAGCAGCATTGAGGCCGTAGGCTTGACAAAGCTCCGGGATTGAGAGACCAAAGGCCTGACGCTTGATCTTGAAGGAGATGTGGCCTTGAGAAGGAGTAGGGATGCTCGGGTTCTCATATACAAACTCCAAAGTGGCTAGGAAATCGATTGTCACTTCGGGAAAGGTTGGGCAATCCATTCGTGACAAGCACCTGAGCCCTATGTTCTTGAGGAGTTTATCAAAGTCTCCCAAGCTCCCCATCTTAGACAGCAAACCCCTATCCGCAAACTTTGTTGGTTCGAACCGAAGCCTCTCTAGCATCTTCTTGGCTTGATTTTCCTCCTTAGACCATCTGACCCTCCTATGAACCACTTCCTGAGTTTCTCCCTCTTGTGTTGTCTCTTCTCTCGTTCTTTTGGGAGCCATAGTACCTGAAACACGATTATCAAGCAAGAGAATGAGCAAAGGCGACGAAATTGAGAGAAAGACTAGTAAAGAGAGAAAAACTTATAACTAATATCCTAGATTTTTGGGGAATTTATAAAAAATAGAGCAAGATGGTAGAGAAGAAAATCTAGAGATAGAGTTAAATCTAGAATTTTTCCTAATATCTAGCTATATCTAAAAAGTTTCCTAATTCCCTAGCAAATCATTCCCTAAATCGCAACAAAAAAGGATTTTGTTGAAAGATTAAGCAAGCAAATCAACACAAAAATACCTTTGAGTTTAGGGGAAAATGAAATGCTAAAGTCTTAAAAACTCAAATTTGCTCTCTCTCTCTCTTTGTTTTGTGAAAATCGGGTGTTCAAAGTGAAGAAACAAAAGAGAGAAAAAGAGGTTTTAAAGACTAAAATCTTTGGACACATGCACAAGTGGTTTCTGACAAAAAGCTTGGTCAAGGTACATCTTTCATGGTAAAAGATTCCTGCCTTGACCAAGATTTGAATTTAAAAACAGGAGGGAAAGAAGAAAAGAGGGAAAAGAAATTGTTACCTCGGCACGAGATCGAGTCTATTTGGTCGATCAAGGACTCGATCTCATGCCCATAATGGCTAGGATCGAGAGGTTTGATCGATCAGGGACTCTATTCAATTTGCATCGAGTCTTAGATCGATTGTACCCTCTCGTTCCTTGGCTTTTGGTCAACCAGGCATTGGTCCTTGGATCGAGCTACGTTATCGATTTGATGGTCGATTTGGCTTAGATCGAGTGAGAGATCGAGTTGACTGATCGATCTATCTTTGAGGAACCTTCCCGAGAGAAATTAGATCGGTTGATCCAGATTTGGACCGATCGATCCAATCTTCAAGAATTTCCCGAGATATTTTAGATCGGTCGATCTAGATGGGATCGATCGATCCGAACTCATCTAGATCGACCTTGTCCACTCGATCTCGTCTAGATCGACTGGCTCCTCTCGATTCACTAGCTAGGATGAGTCGATCTAGCACTCGATCTCTAGCCTATACTTAACCATTCTCGCCTCTTTTGGACTCCAAGATCACACATAACAATTCCTTATCCATTCACCTACACACTTAAACATTATAAGCATAAAACTAAAGTAGAAATAATGCAAAAATATGTAAAAGATAGACATGGGAATGCCTCCCAAGTGCGCTTTCTTTAACGTCTTTAGCTAGACTTCACTTGTTTTAGGCCTGAGGGGGGTCTTGGAGAAGCACGGAGGTGCTCTCCTTGCTACCATCACTCGCCAGGTAGGGCTTCACTCTGTGCCCATTGACCGTGAAAGCATTACCGCTCTTGCCCACCAATGTAACCGCTCCGTAGGGTAGAACCTCTTTGATCTCAAACGGTCCACTCTACCTTGACTTGAGCTTCCCTGGGAATAACTTTAACCTCGAGTTGTAGAGTAGCACCAAACTGCCTTCCCTCATCTCCTTGTGAACCAGCTTCTTGTCGTGAACAGCCTTAGTCAGCTCCTTGTAGATCTTAGCACTGTCGTATGCATCTAGCCGTAGCTCATCAAGCTCATGTAGCTGAATCAACTGGTTCTCCTGAGCTGTCTTGAGGTTGTGGTTGAGCTGCTTCACTGCCCATAATGCCCTATTCTCGAATTCAACAGGAAGGTGACACGCTTTGCCTTATAGAAGAGTGAAAGGAGTAGTACCAATGGGGTTTTGAAAGCGGTCCGCTAAGCCCACAAAGCATCGTCTAGCTTAACCGCCCAATCCTTCCGAGTAGTCCCAACTGTCCTCTCGAGTATAGCCTTGATCTGCCTGTTAGAGACCTCTACTTGCCCACTCGTTTAAGGATGATAAGGTGTTGCTACCTTGTGCTTCACACCATACTTCCTTAAGAGACTTTCAAACACCTTGTTGATGAAGTGGCTTCCACCGTAACTGATCACTACCTTGGGGACTCTAAACCGTGGGAATATGATGGTCTTGAAGAGCTTGATCACCACCCTTGCATCGTTTGTTGGGGAAGCTATAGCCTCAACCCACTTATACACATAGTCCACGGCTACTAGGATGAACTTGTTGCCGTAAGAAGATGGGAATGGTCCCATGAAGTCTACCCCCTATGCGTCAAAGACATCAACTTCAAAGATAGGAACCTGAGGCATCTCGTTTCTCTTGGTGATGTTTCCTGCCCGTTGACACGCTTCACAAGCCTTAACAAATTCATAAGCATCCTTGAAGCTAGATGGCCACCAGAATCCCGCTTGTAGCACCTTTGTAGCGGTCTTGAAAGAAGCGAAATGACCACCATACGAAGAGCCGTGACAATGTAGGAGTATGTCCTTAGCTTCTTCCCTTGTTACACATCTTCTATACAAGCTGTCCACGCCCTTTTTGTACAAGTATGGCTCGTCCCAAAAGTAGTGGGAGACATCTCTCATAAACTTCTTCTTGTGGTAATGATCTAGGTGAGAAGGCTCGTCTCCACACGCCAAGAAGTTTACTATATCAGCGTACCAAGGCAAGTCTTCTTCTTTGAAACTCAAGACCTCTTCAAACTTGTCTTCAAGCCTCTTACATACCGCCATGGTGATCATCATGAGCTGTTCTTCAGGAAGTAAATCATCAAGTGGAAAAGCTTCATTGACTCTCATCCTTGAGAGGTGATCATCAACACCATTCTCTATCCCATTCTTGTCGTTTATCTCCATATCAAACTCTTGTAGAAGGAGAATCCACCTTACAAGCCTCGGTTTAGTGTCTTTCTTGAAATAGATGTACCTCAAAGCTGCATGATCTGTGTAAATAACAACCTTAGAGCATACGAGGTATGATCTGAACTTCTCAAAAGCAAACACAACGGCCAGCAACTCCTACTCGGTGGTAGCATATCTGACTTGCGTGTCATCCAAGGTACGGCTGGCATAGTAGATTATATGCAACCGCTTGTCTTTCCTCTGACCAAGAACAGCTCCCACGGCGTAGTCGCTCGCGTCAGACATGATCTCGAACGGTAGAGTCCAGTCCGGTGCTTGTACAAGAGCTTCCTTGATGGTCACGAAAGCATGAAGGCAATCCTCATCAAACATAAAGTCAGCTTCCTTGCATAACAACCGTGTGAGGGGCCTTGCTATCTTGGAGAAATCCTTTATGAATCTCCTGTAGAAGCCTGCGTGGCCTAAGAAACTCCTTACTCCCTTCACATTAACAGGCGGCTCAAGACTCATCATGACCTCAACTTTGGCTTTATCAACCTCTATGCCCTTCTCCGATATCTTGTGGCCAAGTACTATCCCTTCTTCAACCATGAAGTGACACTTCTCCCAGTTGAGTACCAAGTTTGTCTCCTCACAACGCTTAAGTACCTTGCAAAGATTCAACAAACAAGCAGAAAAAGACGCACCATAAACCGAGAAGTCATCCATAAACACTTCTACCATCCCTTCTATAAGATCAGAGAAGATCGACATCATACACCGCTGAAACGTAGCCAGTGTTACACAATCCGAATGGCATCCTTCGATATGCAAAAGTGCCATAAGGGCATGTAAAGGTCATCTTCTCTTGATCATTTGGATGGATTGGTATTTAAAAGAAACCACTATAACCATCAAGAAAACAATAATAAGGATGATTGTGCCTTGTGGAAGTGTCTTCTCCCAATGTCTAGCCTTGTCTCCGAGAGAGAATGGAAAGAGACGCAACTTGAAAGCATCTTCGGATATGCTATTAATCTTGATCATCCCACAAACTTGCTCAAAGTTGTCAAGATGCTCCAAGGGGTCTTCCATTGCCAGCCCATGGAACTTTCTATTCTGAACCATAGAGATGAATCCTGGCTTTATCTCGAAGTTGTTGTTCTGTACTGGTGGAGGAGTGATCCCAAAACGATTATGAGGCGGGTTAGGAGCATCTCCAGCACCAATGATCCGTGGGGGTCTAGCCGTGTGGATGGGGTTTCCATTGCCCCTTCCTACAGCACCGGGAGCTGGTGGAGGTCCCTCGGGATGTTTGTGCTCAGCCATTGTTGCAAAGTCTACTGAACCGGCTTGAAAAATCTCCTCAAAAGCTCTGGCTTGCTCTCTTACTCTTCATGTTCTTGAGTGGCCAAGTTGGTGAATATTTTCCAGGGGTGTAAGTAAGTTGTTGTCACCCCTAGAACGCAGATTCATGTACCTGAAAGACACAAGTTTGAAGAGAAAGAGATTAGTAACCAAAATGAAAACAAAGGCTTAGTCTTTACTAAAACCTAAATTTTAATGCTTCCTAGCAACCCTAAGATAGCAACAGCGCCATTTGATAACAGGTTTTTACAAAAAATGCAAGCAAGTAGTTATCAAAACTCAAGCAACACACAGTTTTAGTATAACAAGAGGTAACAATCCATTCCTAGGGAGCAGGAAGAGCAATGAGAATGCAAGGATCTAGTGAATCTAAGCAAATATGATAAATGATTGGTAAAATCTAGGAAAACTAAATGCAACAATCTAATGCAATGCAAAACAATTTTAAAACCCCTGGAAGATGGTTAACTACCAGGAAGAACAAGCAAAAGATTAAAATTGCAAAGCTACTAAAAACTAAAAATCGACCAGTGAATCGACCACAGGAGCGAGCACTGGATCGAAAATGGATCGATCTAACTAGCAACTTAAACAGAACGATTTCTAATGATCAGGAATGCAACTTTATGACAAGGAAATGATTAACAGAGGTTTAAAACATTAAAAGAGAGGGCTCAGGGTCGAGGGTCATATTCAAGGGTATCAAAGATTTAATCTTTGGTTTGAAAACATTTAGATCTACTCTTTTAAGAGGTTTTTCTAGGCCTTGAAAACTAAACAAGAACCATCCATGGCGTGTGTTATGGTTCACTTCCTCAACCTCTTCTCCAAACCCATGGTGTTTGGTGGAAAAAGAGATTGAAGAGCAAGAAAGACAGATTTGAAATATTGACCTAACTAATCCCCTAAACAACCATGACGTATGGGAAAGGAAGGATTAGTCTCTAGGATCTGGTTTTCCAGGACATCTGAATCCTGTCAAGGTAAGATAGCCTTTTGTTCATAGAGACCTTTTCCAAGGCTCTCTAGGCTTTAAGATCCCAAGATCCTAGAAGAGAAGGTATGAAGAACAAAGAAACACAAATCTTTAAACCCTTTAAACCCTTTGAATCACCTCAACCCCAAAACCCGAAACGACTACTCACTACACATGTTTAAGATCAAAGCAAAAGCAATAGACGATAAGTTAAGCAAGATAAACGAAAGATTAAAGAAAAACTTGCTTGATATTAAAAGATTCAAAGGTTCAAAAACTGGAAAAAGCTTAAGCTGTTCTACAATGGCGAATCGCCTAACTTAGATAGAAAAAGGAAAAGACAGAATGAAGATAGGATAAAGGTGATGGCTGCTTTTGCCAAAAATGGCTAAACTGTTAGCCGCCAAAGACAGCTGGACGGATAAGGCTCGTCTGGGATCGACTTTGAGATCGACCAATGTGCTCGATCATCTTCAGGAATCGCCTTGCTCCGTTTGATCTTCTGGTCGATTTGGTTGGAGTGATCGGGTGTCTTCCTCGATCTAGTTCTCGATCTTTGGATGTTTGAGTCTTGGTCTCGATCTGGTTCTCGATCTGCATGGCGTCATTCACGTCCGTACTACAGATCGATCTCCTCTCTCGATCTCGGTCTCGATCCTTCCTCTTGAATCAACTAGGTGCACTCAATCTTCTGGTCGATCTCATCTAGATCGACCTGCCTTGCTCGATCCGCTAATTGATCTTGGGTACTTCGTATGCCGAGCCAAGTTTTCCAAGTGCCCACGAGCTTCCTCACAAGCCTCAGCATGTCCATGAATCCTCCACAACTCCAAAGTGTCCAAAAACCACCTGAATATGATGCATAATGCAAGAAACGTGCGAATGCTAATGCAAAAGTGCTCTAGGACCTAAAATGGTGCAAACTAGCCTATAATGCAAGATGAATGCATGAGAAACTATCCTAAATGTATGCAAAATATTCAAAATATATAGTAATATCAGTTTTGGTCTCCTTTTTCATGTTTTCTTTCTCTTTAGTCTCATTTTCTTTTCCATTTAGACTTAGGTTGCATTTATGTTGTAGTTTGCATTCTATATGCATTAAGGATGTTTTTAGGTACTTAAGAAGCTATAAGGAGCAAGGAGGAAGTGTGGGAATGGATCAAGGAGCTAGCCAAGCTGAGAAGGAGCAAAATGAGCTAAGGAAGGTAATTTGTGGTGTTTCATCGGTCATAGCATGAAACCCATCGATCTGGCATGACCGATACAAAGCAACAGGAGTCAATTGATAAAGCCCATCGGTGATTGAGTGACAGATGGGAAAGCAGCGGATGCACCGTCGATCAAGCCTATCTATCAAACTGGACTGATGAGAAAAGGGACAAGCCCATCGATCAAAGCCATCGGTCAAGGAGTGACCGATGGGGAAGTAGCGGATGCACCATCGATCACCCCTATCAATCACTCAAGACCGATGAGAATGAGTCCAAACTTGCTTCTATTTACATCTTAGCCATTAATCTAGGGCATTTTTCTTTTAGTATAAATAGACTTAATCTAATGTTTTGGAAAAAAAGTTTTGTTCTTGCTTAGTTTTCTGATTACTTTTGATATTTGTAAGAACAAATCAGTCATTTTAATCAAAGTTTTGTATTTGCCATTTAATTTATTCTCTAATCTACCTTTTAATCATGTTTAGCATCATTTACCCTTGTGATTTGGTGTTTTCTATGATGATTAGTGAGTAGACTCTTTAGAGTTTCTAGATGTGTTAGATTAGGGGAATTTAGAGGCTTGATAAGGGCTTGTTAGTGTTTAATATTATTGATTCTTCTCTATTAATCTGTTCTTAAACTAGATTTGTCTTGATCACATGAATCTATATTTAGGCTTTATTTTATGACCACCAAGTGTTTGATGAAATGCTGATCTTGTTGAATATAGGATTTACTGGCCTTAGCTCAAGAGATTGATTGTTTGAGGAGTATTTTGACTTGAAAAGAGCTGGTTATTCATGCTTGTTGATTGTTTTAGCACTAATTAGTGTTAGTTCTTGTTAGGATGATTAGCAAAGTGTTATTTGTCAACAGATTGGACTTAACTTGCTTGATTGTAAATCTATATCTAGGAATCAGCATGGATAGCTTGTTTGCTTGATCAGTGATGTTTAAAACAACCTTAGTTAGCTTTTGAATTCTCCAAAGTCAATAACAACATCTAGGAACTTGTTTTCTCTTATTTTAAGTTTGAATTTTGCCAATTGCTCTGTTTATTTGCTCTATTTTGTTCATTGATCATCGCTAAGTTGTTCGCTTTTGAGTTCTGGTTGGTGTTTGATCATTTAGGTTGATAGTTTTAAGTTGCTAAAAACAAAATCTTCTCTGAACTCGCTTGACTTAGAGATCTCTGCTTGCAATTCTAGTGTTATTCATCGTAACCCCTTGGATTGACATAAAAACCTATGCTGTACTACAATTGACTAGTCTAAGCTTAGGTGATTGAACAAAGACCCAATAATCTTGTATCAGGTTGCAGCAGCACTGCAAGTATTATCGCCCGTTGGGGCTAATGCGGATGCAGTGCTGGAGGAAGCAGACCAAGTGGAGAGGGTTCCGACTTTTCCTAAGGTTTTGGATCATATGGTGCGGTTGGGAACCAAGTTCTTTCCTGGTTGAGCTACACCTATTGAAGCGGATGAGTGGACGATGAGGCTGGAAAGGTATTTTGAGTCTATCTGATGTCCTGAGTTTATAAGAAGGACATAGTCGTGCACTACTTGGAGGGTACTGCACACATGGTGGAAAGGGATAATTGGGAGTTTGGTGAACACAGACTGTTCGTATGAGACTTTCTCTGCGATTTTCAGGTGTAAGTTCTTGTCCCAGGAACCTTACAACAAGTTGGAGAAGGTGTTTCTGTACCTTCACCAAGGGACACTGGCCGCGAGGCAGTATGAGACTCAGTTTAATATGCTGAGGAAGTATGTGGCCCATGAGTTTGATTTCGAGGAGAAGCTGATTTGCAGGTTTATGAGCGGACTGCGAGTAGAGCTGAGGAATGGATGCTTGGTCCGTAATTTTAGGACAATGGCTAAGCTAGTGTAGAAGGCGGCATTGTTGGAGTAAGGACAGGCAGAGGCAGCTTCGATGAAGGCTAAGGCAGGATTAGCCGGTACCAAGGCTGGACACAATCGGAAGTTCGGGAGGAACGTACCGAGCGAGGGGACCAGAGGAGGATGACACATGTGCAGGTGTTTAGAGCATCGGGTACGAGACTGTCCAGAGGAGGATCTGAAGTGGTTCGAGTGTCTGGCAGTGACAGTGCGGTTCAAGTGTGCTATGGTTGCAGAGAACCAGGGCATTTCAAGCGTGAGTGTCCTAAGGTGGGAGTGGTGGAGCAGGCTGTGTCACACGGGAAGCGAGTATGGGAGGCGCTTACACCATAGGTCAAGAGACAGGCCATCATGCTTAGGGTGTACAAGACGAGTGCAGCAACAACCGATGAACCGAGCACTTCTCATCCGATTTGTGGTAAGTATAGTACTTCCAGTTTCCTTTGAATTGTTTGTGTGTTTTGTGTTAGTATAATGTCTTTGCATTCTAGGGAATGAATGTGTAGGGACCTAGCTAATGGGTGAAGTTGAATTCCATGTTTTGTTTGACTCCAGAGCGAATCATTTTTTTGTTAAGTTGAGTGTTGAATTCCATGTTTTGTTTGTGGTCATGCCGTTTTGACGAATCTGCCAGCTGCATTCATGAAGCTGAGTGTGAAGAGTGCTTCTTGAAGTTAAAGAAGTTACTCACAAGTGCGCCAGTACTGGCGTTACTAAAACTGGATGAGCACGTACACATTGATGCATAACGGAAGGGACAAGGGTGTGTCCTGATGCACGACGGTAAGGTGATAGCTTATGCTTCTCGGCAGCTGCGGAAGCATGAAGGGAATTACCCTACGCATGATTTAGAGATGGCGGCTGTTGTATTTGCACTTAAGATATGGAGGTCGTACCTGTATGAAGAGAAGGTGCAGATATACACGGACCATAAGAGTTTAAAGTATATCTTTACTCAACCGGATTTGAACTTGAGATAGCGTAGATGGATGGAACTGGTAGCGCACTATGATTTGGAAATAGCATACCATCCAGGGAAGGCCAACTTGGTCGCGGATACGTTGAGCCAGAGAAGAGCTACTATATCATCAGAACGTGACGTTGGAAGCATTGTAAACATGCTAAGGTTATTGCTGTTGAATGCAATAACGGAAATGGTGGAACCGTTGGGTTTAGAAGGTGCGGATCAAGCAGAGATTCTTAAAGAGGCACATCAGTGAAGATTTTCTGTTCATCAGTGGATGACCAATATGTACCAGGATTTGAAACGGTACTATCTGTTTAAAGAGGCACATCAGTCAAGCCGGTTGTTCGACGTGCCAGTTTGTTAACGCGGAACACCAGTTTCCGAGTGATTTGTTGTAAACATTACCAATGCCGGAATGGAAATGAGACATGATCACCATGGACTTTCCACTAGGTTTACCAAAGTCTAAGAAGCACCATGACAGAGTATGGATCATTGTGGATTGATTGACCAAGTCTTCTCACTTCTTACCGATGAAAAAGACAGATGGAGTGCCAGTGAGCATTTTCTCGTATCGTGATCTGAAGCGTGTTGAACAATGTTGCATATCAGTACAACATATCATCCGCAGACTGATAGGCAATCAGAACAGACGATTAGAATATTGGTGGATATGCTGAGGGTATGCGTATTGGACTGGGGTGGTAACTGGGAGGATTACTTACCATTGGCAGAATTTGTATACAACAATAGTTACCATATAAGCATTGAGATGTCTCCGTATGAGGCGTTGTATGGCTGGTCGTGTAGGAAACCCTTGTGTTGGACACAAGTGGGGGAGCGTAGCGTAATGGGGCCAACAATGGTCGAGGCTACTACGGATAAGATCAGGTTTCTAAAGGTTAAGCTGAAAGAGGCAATGGACAGGCAGAAAGGTTATGCAGACAAGTGTCACAAGGACTTGGAATTCAGTGTAGGAGACATGGTGTACCTGAAAGAACTGACGTATAAGGGGCCGGACATAGCATCTAAGTGTGCTAAGTTGAGTGTGAGGTACATGGCACCGTACCAGATACTGGAAAGAGTTGGTGCAGTGGCTTACAAACTGGAATTGCCATCGGAAATAGGAGCGTTCCATAATGTATTCCATGTCTTGCAGCCAAGGAAGCATATAACCGAACATGAGACAGTTATAGAGGAAGCGCCTGCAAACTTTCAAGAGGACCTTGCAGTG
The DNA here is from genome assembly GCA_911865555.2 of Thlaspi arvense. Taxonomy (NCBI): domain Eukaryota; kingdom Viridiplantae; phylum Streptophyta; class Magnoliopsida; order Brassicales; family Brassicaceae; genus Thlaspi; species Thlaspi arvense. The sequence goes on along the minus strand of OU466861.1, from coordinate 24,220,875 downwards.
GTGGCTGGGCCAGTTCGTGCCATAGGCAGGAAGGAAAAAACTAATTGATGAAAGCTAGTCAGGATGGTTCAGGTCGTATGGGATTGTGATGGACAGGAACATGTTTCTTGGGAAGAGGAGGCTAAGATGAAAGCCGAGTTTCTCAAGTGGTTTGATAAGCTACAAACAGAAGAACTAGATTCAAGGGAAAATCCATATCAAGTGGGGGAGAGTTGTAGCATCCGTATTCGAGAAAAGTTAAATAATCGAGTCAGACAAGATGTTGTCCGAGGGATGATCGAGCCAAGGTTCGAGTATTGGCTGGGAAATAGGAGGTTCAGACCATAGTCGGGTGATGACTGGGAAATAGTCGATGGATGGCTGGGATGAGCCAAGGCGGATGGACCATATCCGAGATAAAATGAGTTAGTCCGAGTGAAAGTAACTATGTCTGGAGAAACGGAAAAGCATCCTAGAGAAAATGGAAAACTAGCCGATATGATTAAGTTTAATCCGAGAGAAATTGGGCTGAGATGTGGGCCGTAAGATTAGGTCGGCTTAAATGTGGTCTATCGCACGAATGGTAGAACCTGTACGGTTATATGCGAGAGAAATCGAATCAGATCGGGATAAATCCTACTGGAACGAGGAAACATCGGTTAAGTCCGAGTTACTCAGGGTTTTGCGAGTCTATAAGGTGTTTTTGAGACTTTTCACGTGGGAGTTGCGTTATTTTAAAGAATTAAAGCAAAAGAGAGAGATAAGTCGAGAGAAAACCCTAGAAAATTTTGTTTATCCCGAGAATAGCCCAGAGGGATTGAGCCATCGCCGTACGGATCTGACCATCGCCGAGATAACTGGTAAGCAATCAAATATTCCTCTTTGTATCGAGTTTCCATCGGATAACATCGGGCTGATCGATGTTGTTTTAGGTGTTTCCAAGGGTATACAGAGTTTAGCTCGAAGAAAAGTGAACATATTGTGAGATAGCCGAGGGGAGGAGAGATCAGATCGTAGCGATAGCCGAGAAATCTCTAGGGTGTTCGACTATCTTCGTTTCTGTGCGAGTTTCACCGAGATTTCTTCTGACCAATCTGTTTCCAACCTTGTCTAAGGTGAGTGTGTGACTGTGGTTAGTATCTAGGATCGTTGGATTGCTAATGTTTGATGTTTTGCATGTTTGATTGTGTGATTTTCATGTTGTGTGCTTAGCAAATTATAGACGATTGTATGTTACGAAATTGTGAGGTGTTTACTGTGGCTATGGTGATGTCTAACCAAGCTTAGGGTAATCCGGATCATGTGCTAGCTTAGGGGATGTGGGATTCTCGCTGAAGTAGACATGGGTCTTAAAAAGGTATTGATCGTGGGTTAGGGTAAATGATCATGGCTGTTTGATATGGTATATGTTTATTGCTAATTGATTGTTTGGATGTTGAATCTGATAGTACGAATGCGTGATTGGTACTGTCAAAGGTGTCACGGGATGATCATACTCATTAAGTATTTATGATAATACTTATGCCTCTCTTGCTTTAGTATGCAAGATCTAAGCAGTAAGTGGAGCGAGATCAGCGGCTGTGACAGACATGGATGGATCAGGGATTTGGGTGTTTTTATTTTATAAGACTAATATTTTATCTTATAGGCTTTGGTGTTGACCGTTTTAGGTTGCTAGATGACATGCTGTATTGTTAGTGAACCTTCTGTTTGGTTTAAGTGAATCCAAAATCTTGTTTAAGTGTTTTGATTCAAGTTATAATGAAATAAAATTGTTTACTGAATCCGCTATGTATTGATAATTTCAAAGAAAAGTTTAAAATTTTGCCTATGTATAGAAACGGACTGTTAGGATGTAGTGAAGACAAGGCCGCATTTTAGTTAGTCGGGTCGGGTCCCCATATGGAAAGACTTGTCCCTCTGAATCTGCAAGAGTAGCCCACCAACATATCAAGCTTATACAAGGATATAACAAGTTGCAAGTGAAGACAATTAAATGCTTGGTAAATTCTGTGAAGAGTTTAAAGAAACAAATTAAAAGCCTCAATCACAAGATTAATGGAACTTCTTTTACAAGAAGAAAGTCAAGGGCTGAGAAAGAAGAAGAGATTCAGGGTCTTGAAGAAAACCAAGGAGGAAATACTGAGGATCGATGCCACTCCTTCCATGGGACAAGCAGCAAAATTGTTCCAATGGAACCATCTAGGAACATTTCCCATGAGACTGGCAGTAAGTGTATACCAAGGAGGAGGAGAGCTTCCAATTCTCCATCATAAATCCACTCAAAAAAGTATGGAGAGCTCACATTCATACCACACCTCAGCCATATGAAGGTACACTCCTTCATCCATTGTAAATACCATAGCCTTATTTTTGTTTCTCCTGTTTTTATTACCTTGTTAATTTAATCTCCTATGGCATTTCTATTACACAAGAGACTATGTAATTTAAATGTGGGGGAGAGTGTGAGAAACATGATAATATTTTTCACATATTAAGGTTGATTAGGGTGGTTCCAATGATTGTTTAAGGTGTTAGAGTGTTGGATCTTTACATTTCTCTTCTTGTGTGATTGTGTTTAATGCGAAGTACCTCTTTGTTGAAGAAGTTGATCTTAGGTTTTCATTTGCACCTCATGTGATTGATGAAATTCTTGAATGAAGTTCAATGCATAAAAGTAGTGTTTAGATAATCATGAGAATTTGCATCTGTCATTTCTTGCTTCAATGTGCTTAATGCTTAATACCACATTGGTGGATAAAGTGCCTTTTAATGTTGATTATTCATTAGATTGTGAGTTAATGTTTAATCTATAGCATATGAGATTAGTAAACATAGTCTAAGGGATTAGATGTCTAGCATGTTTTTTTGGTTTTATAGATTTTATGATTGAATGCTTGCTTGTCATATATACTCCATTAACCATGGGTTTGTGCTAGCTTGCATAATTACATCTTTTTAGGCTTCATTTAGTATAGTTTTTCATATCATTTCATCCATTTTATAGTTTAATAGTGTCTCATCTGCATTCATAATAGACTTAGAGGGTGTATTGAAACTGAAATTTGAGAAAATTTGAAAAGATTTGAGTTTTGATGAACTTTTAGATAATTTTATGTGGATTAGGAAAGCTGCTATGATTTGATATTAAAATTACATAAAATCCGACCTAAAACAATGGGATTTTGTTTTTTATATTTTTAACTAACAAACTCCACCAAATCATTTAAAAGTACTAAATATTTTCTAAAATCCACTATTTAAAATATTCCCAATAACAGTGCATTTGATTTAGTTTTTAGAAATTGTTGATTGAATAACATGGAAGTTTAAGTGGTGTTTTGATTGTCATGACTCATTGCATCTATCATTTTTGTATGATTGATCTTATTGCTAATGTACTTTAGGGATTGAGTAATTTCCACTAGACATTGATTATGCATGGAAGTGTGAGTTAGTGTTTGACCCATTACATAAGAGATTGGTGTGCTTAGCCTAAAGAATTAGTTCTCTAAAATGCTTTTTGGCTTTATGGACTTGTGTGTATTGCTTGCTGATTATGTTTCCACCATTCAAAGTTGGTTAGCAGTATGATTAGTAGAGGGATTAGTGCCAAGAGATTGGAATAGTCTTTATTAGTAATCCTTGCTTTGAGATTGATACATTTATTGTTTGTCTTACACCTTGATCATGATTTAAACTACCTAAGTTATAAGCCCTAGTCTTGAACCTTGCTTTTAATATTTCGAACTTGTTAAGAGTTACTCTATTTTTGCTCTGTTTTGCTTGCCATTAGAACTGCTCTTGTTTACCTTTTAAGCTTTGGTTGCAATTATAACTTTTTTACACTTATTGCTTGATTGAGTGTGAATCCAAATTGAACCCCTTTATTGTCTAGCTTAGCAAGATTGTTGTGTGTTCTTTATACCACCCTAAGTTATGGATTTATTAACTCATTTGCCCCTATGCTACATCTTATATCATGATTTTTATGGTTTTGGAGCTTTTTGGAGCATTGCAAGATACAACCCCGAATGAAGCAAGTCAGAAGCGTTGTTCTAGCTTGGGTGACGACCGTCACTGACCAGGTGACGCTCGTCACCCGTAGAGGAAGGATTGTGGCTGGTTTTTAAAAGATTGGAAAGGAATTGCAGTTTTGGCCCAGAAATTCTGGTATTTGCAAAAAGGCCCCATATCGTGTTTTAGCTTGTATATATTAGGTTTTCAGCCTTTGTTGGCTTTTATCTTGTATCTTATTCTTTTTGAGAGATTTAGAGAGAGATTTGTAGCAGAGCTTTTGGAGAGACAAATCAAACTCCTTCTGAGCAGATTTCAAACTCTTTTAATTCTATTTCTTATTTCTTTGATGCAATTTATTCTTTTCATGAAGGTTTGTTTCATTCACCATGTGTGAGTAGTTTGTTACTTAAGTTAGGGATTTTCAAAGGTTGAAGAAGAGTTTATAGAATTGCTAAACTTATAGGAAATCTATTGGTTCTTCATCTGTGTTTGCATTCATATCGATTTCTTAGACACATCATCTGGATTTCGAAACCCTAGGTTATTTGATAGATGTGAGAGCATTATTAATCACCAGAACTAGTATTAGATGAGTAAAACGCCCTAGTGCAAAGAGATTTGGCTTAGGAGTTTTGTGAACAATTGAACCTGATCATTACTGCATGTTTAGGTTGTTAGGGTTTGCAAAGAGATTTGAAACTCTGTGATTTAGGCATAGTTATCTTCTGCAATGAGAACTGATTAGTTATATATTTTCGATTCATGTTCAAGACGGTTTTAATTCCTTCTTGATTGCATGCATTCTACACTCTCAGATTCAACCTGCGAATTGTTCTGACTTAGCGCCTTTAGCTTTCTGAACTTTAAGAACAATCTCAAAAACGCCCACTTACATTTATTTTGCTGTTTCACATTACATTCATTACTTATTGCTTAGCTTTATCCGAACCTGAACTCTTTAGTGTAGTTTACTTGCTCCCTTGATTCATGAGTTTTGCTTGATGGTTAGATAATTTGCATCAAAGAACATCATTTTTCTTTAAATCTGGTTTATTGCTTAGCATTGTTTAGGTTTCTCATTTGAGCTTGATACATATTCTTGAACTATTGAGTTGCTGCTTAGGTCCCTAGAGAATCCGGAAGATTGATAGGTTGACTAGAATGTTTGCTTGCGTGAGAGAGGTTTGCTTGATTAGTGCTTCTCTTCGACTATGTGGTTATATGCTTTATGCTCATGGCTAGTGAATACACCATCAAACATGGGTTTGACACACAAGTCTTGTTGAAATGAATTTGCTTATCAGCCACTAAGTTGATCTCTTTAGACACCTTGTTTACGATTGCAATATTAAGTTAGGCTTTCTTGTTATATGCTTTTTGATTTCCTTTAATAGAAATCTCCTATGTCACTCTTGAACCCACTTGACCACTATTGCTTATTGCCTGGAGTCTTGCTTTTTATTAATAGTTAAAATTTGCATTTTGCTTAGTTATCTTACCTTATTTACTTCAAGTACTCGTCTTGCCTAGTTTATTTGCTGAATCATCATCTTGCTTAATTTCAATCATCCTCGTGTTTAGTTGCATTTCCTGTTCTATTTTCTTGCATTGTTAGGTTATTAGAATTATTCTTGCATTACTGAAATCCCATCTTGGCTTAACTTAGTGCATTGATTGCATCTCAAATCGCCATAATTGGATTGATTCCTCATCCCTATATTACAACTGATTAAAGGAAGAGAACATTTGTTCTAGGATTTTAAAGTTCTTCTTCAAGTGAAGATGATAAGTTGATTGAAGATGACGAAGAAGTTGGGAATCACTAAGCTGATCTCCTTGGTATGGACTCTGACGAACCACCGACATCCCGGTGTACCGGTATTCAACTATGGGGATGAGACAATTGCACAAACCATACCGATGAGGGCCATAATCATCCTTCTCGGTGCAACACATGCTGAAGGTGGTACAAGGAAGGGCCGATCCGAGGGATTGCACGGGCTAATGAAGAACAAGTGGAAGCACGCACCGTGCACAAATACCGATGAGGGCATGCGACAGCCTGCTCGGTGCGTTTAACTCTCGAGGAGAAATCCAGACGGTGTAGACCACGTATATGCACATGCGCACCACATGACCCGATGTATAGACCACATACACCAAGGACCCACACCGAGGGACCTGCTTAATATGAGTGGGTCCCAGGTGTACACCTCGGTGCAAATAATGTCCCCTCTCTTCTTTGGACCAAAAATTTTAAATTATAAAAAAGATTCTCTAGATATTTCATTATCCATATTTTCTTTCTTCAATATATATCTCTATAACTCTTTTCTTCGTTTTCATGGAACATTTATTTTTTGTCTATCTCTCTCTCTACCAAAGAATTCAAACTACATTCAGCATTTAGCATCCTCTTCCTTAGCTTTCCTCTGTCTGATTTGGTGCATACATCACACTTGCAAGGTATTTCTAGTGGTTTCACTTCATGTTCTATGAATTAGACCAATGTTTCATTTATCTCTTGCTTTGATTTATGCTCTAACTAGTGTTTAAATTGCATCTAGGATAGCTTTTTAGAGTTATTGCTATGAATTTATAAATTATTTGGTGGAGAGATATGATGTTTTTGTTCTTATGCATTTTTGTCTAAAATCTTTGTTTTGAATCATTTATTTTCGTCATGAGTCTTGTGGTTTTTATTTTGATATAAAATTGTTAGAATTCAGTTTAGATATTCTTGGTTCACTTCAAAAGTTCTTGAGCATCGAATAAATTATAGCTTGAATTTGTGTTAATTTTTGCAAAAAATGCTTATCTTCTCTTAAGTGTTTGCAATTTCAGAAACATTGTCCCAAGGTGATGATCAAGCTGTGGCAATCACTCAAGAGTTTCAAGGTTGGCAAGAACAAGTACAAGATGGGTTTCAATGAGCTAAATGAGGTGTTTGGGTTCAATAAAGACACAACTAGAGCTATGGATATACCTTTTTCCAGAAATGAGCCCAAGAATGTATAGGAAGAAATTTCCATTGGAGAGTACAAGAAGGGCCGTCTCAAGAGTGCTAGCATCAGTCACCCTGCCATCAAATATGCTCATAAGTCCTAGCAAACAAAATCTTCTACAGAAAAGAGAACAACAAGGTCAAAGAAAAATAGCTTCAAGCGGAGGGCCAATATTGGAAAATTAGCAATGAGTAGGAGTCATAGCACTCTTCATGAAGCAATTTGTTCAATACTAACAGTGGGCCATCAACACCTCCTCCAAGAAACCCAAGCTCGCTATTGGAAGACTTATAACTCCCATTTTGCTTGTTGCTGGCGTGAACCTCAAGAAAGCTTCCCATCACATTTCTTACCTTTATGTGGCTTACATTAGCAAAGCTGAATTCCTAGTTGGATGGTTGAGAGAGGGTTCTGCATATCAGTTTAAGCTGGGAGACAAGAAGCAAATAATCATTCTACCCAAGCACCATTTCACCACCTTTAGGAAGAAAGAAAATGTTTGGTTCCAAGTGGATGAAGCTCATCTATACAACCCCATTTCCCATGAGCCTCTACTCAAGAGAAGCAGGATGAAGAGTATTGCACAACCTGAAAGCCAAGAGGATAGTGAAGATGAAGAGCTCCAAGCGCACGAAGAAGGAGAAGCTCAAAGGGATGAGAGCTATATGTACAACTTTGAGCCATCCTAAAGGCCAAGTGGAGAAACACCATCCATGGAGCCTTCTAGACACTCCTCTCATGAAGCTGACCATCCATGCTTCACATTCACCAACGCAAAGCCCCACTCAAAGCATGGAGAGTTCACCCATGCACACCTCCTTAGCCTGAAAAGGTACACTCTCTATCCCATTGTATATACCATTACATTGTTTTATTTTTCTTAATTTTTCCATTATTGGTTGATTATTGTCTCCTTTTGCTTTATTATTACACAAGGATTGTGTAATTTAAGTTTGTAGGAGGGTTTGTCAGACTGCTGATTTTTGTTGCATATTTATGCATTGAGTTTAAACATTTGATTCAAGCATTTAGTATATTTTGTTACAATTTAGAAAATCCAAAAAATTGAGAAAAATATATTCTTTAAAAATATAGTGTTCATTTGCATGCATTATAGGTTGCTCTTGTTCAAAGTGAGAACAATGATAGTTACATTCATGTGAAATGATATAGTTTAGATGAAATTATTGCCCTTGTTCATAATTCTTTGATGCAAAGATGTGAACTTGAAATAAGCGTGAACCACAACTGGAATTCATGATTTGAATCTCTTGTTTGAAGTTGAAACTTGCTTGAAATGATTTCAACCTTTTCTTAAGAAGAACATTAATTTGAATATTGAATTATCATGTCTTATGCATTGCATTGTTATCATGGATAGATTATACAAACTTGAATTTTTGAAACCTTTTATCCACTCTTGTAAATCCACGTAGACTTCCCCACCATTTACCAAACCTTCTTCAAGCAAAAAATTTTAGTGAGTGTTTTTGAGGCCTCTTCTTTATGATTGGCCTAAGTAAAAAGTGTTGGGTTTAAAACTACAAGGAATCCCTTCCGTTGTAGAACTAGCTCACCCTGAGCTAGATAGGCTAGGTATTTTTGGTGAAGTAAGAAATGGTTTGGGATTTTTATTTTGGGTTTCAACAAAGGGTAAGATGATAGAAAGCAAGGAAGCAAAGAAGGAGTGCAAAAAAGTGAACTTGAAAAATGGTTTGGTAGAAATCAAAATGGCGGCAAAAGCAAAGAACTAAAGAAGTGTGCAACATAAAGTCTAAAGCATCCAACGGATGAAAAGCACCGGATTGTCAAAAAGGAGCCAGCAACAAAAGGCGCCAACCACTAAGAAGATGTTCAAAAGAAGACTTGCCCCAAAAGCAACACACAGTTGTAGTATAGCAAGAGGTATCAATCCATTTCTAGGGAGCAAGAAGAGCAATGAGAATGCAAGGATCTAGTGAAGCTAAGCAAATATGATAAATGATTGGTAAAATCTAGGAAAACTAAATGCAACGATCTAATGCAATGCAAAACAATTTTAAAATCCATGGAAGAGGGTTACATACCAGGAGGAACAAGCAAAAGATGAAAATTGCAAACCTACTAAAAACTAAAAGTCGACCAGTGAATCGACCACAGGATCGAGCACTGGATCGAGCAGAATGGATCGATCTAACTGGCAACTTAAACATAACGATTTCTAATAATCAGGAATGCAACTTTATCACAAGCAAATGATTAACAAAGGTTTAAAACACTAAAAGAGAGGGTTCAGGGTCGAGGATCATATTCAAGGGTATCAAAGATTCAAGCTTTGGTTTGAAAACATTTAGATCTACTCTTTTAAGAAGTTTCTCTAGGCCTTGAAAACAAAACAAGAACCATCCATGGCGTGTGATATGGTTCACTTCGTCAACCTCTTCTCTAAACCCATGGCGTTTGGTGGAAAAAGAGATTGAAGAGCAAGAAAGACAGATTTCAAATATTGACCTAACTAATCCCCTAAACAACCATGGCGTATGGGAAAGGAAGGATTAGTCTCTAGGATCTGGTTTTCCAAGACATCTGAATCCTGTCAAGGTAAGATAGCCTTTTGTTCATAGAGAACTTTTCCAAGGCTCTCTAGGCTTTAAGATCGCAACATCCTAGAAGAGAAGGTATGAAGAAGAAAACACAAAGCTTTAAACCCTTTCAACCCTTTTGAATCACCTCAACCCCAAAACCCGAAACGACTACTCACTACACATGTTTAAGATCAAAGCAAAAGCAATAAACGATAAGCTAAGCATGATTAACGAAAGATTAAAGAAAAATTTGCTTGATATTAAAAGATTCAAAGGTTCAAAAACTGGAAAAAGCTTAAGCTGTTCTACAATGGTGAATCGCCTAACTTAGAGAGAAAAAGGAAAAGACAGAATGAAGATAGGATAAAGGTGATGGCTGCTTTTGCCAAAATTGGCTAAACCGTTAGCTGGTCCCCCCTTCGCTAGCCGCCAAAGACAGCTGGACAGATAAGGCTCGTCTGGGATCGATTTTGAGATCGACTAATGTGCTCGATCATCTTCAGGAATCGCCTTGCTCCGCTCGATCTTCTGGTCTATCTGGTTGGAGGGATCGGGTGTCTTCCTCGATCTACTTCTCGATCTTTGGATGATCGAGTCTTGGTCTCGATCTGGTTCTCGATCTGCATGGCGTCATTCATGTCCGTACTACAGTATCGGTCTTGATCCTTCCTCTTGAATCAACTAGGTGCACTCGATCTTCTGGTTGATCTCATCTAGATCGACCTGCCTTGCTCGATCTGCTACTCGATCTTGGGTACTTGGCATGACAAGCCAAGTTCTCCAAGTGCCCACGAGCTTCCTCACGAGCCTCAGCATGTCCATGAATCCTCCACAGCTCCAAAGTGTCCAAAAACCACCTGAATATGATGCATAATGCAAGAAACATGCGATTGGACCTAAAATGGTGCAAACTAGCCAATAATGCAAGATGAATGCATGAGAAACTATCCTAAAAGCTTGCAAAATATGCAAAATATATAGTAATCTCCCCCAAACTTGCCTTTTGCTTGCCCTCAAGCAAACAAAATTCAAGAAAGGAAGGGAGGTTTGAAAGTGGAAACTCAAAACAAAAGTTGTCAATGGAGAAATCGATTCAACGCCCAAGTTGTAAGTTCTAAGATGCAAAGAGGTTGTTCTACTTTAAAAGCTTTAGCCATACCTATCAAAGCAAGCAATGAACCCTAGCTTAGTCTACACAAGCATTCAAATCAAGCAACTCCTTAACATTCATTTAGCGTTTACCAATGGATCAAGTTGTGCACATCAAGCGAAAAGATTTGGTCAAAGGGGTAAGGTCAAAAGATGAAAATAATCTCGTTTTAAGAAGGGTTTTCAAAAATCAAGGGATCACTCAATGAAAGAATCCTATCTTTGGCAAAATGCTAAAGGTAAAGGCACACCTATGCATGCAAGTTAAAGCTCCCTTCTATCCATTTTACCCAAGATGATCCTAGAAACTTCTAGAACCTAAAGTTAACCCCTAAATCCACCCTTTCCCATAGCGCTTGATCATCTTCACCCTTCACAATGGGGGAAACTTCTCTTGGCTTTGCCATGTGGACGACTTCTTCATTTTGAACTTTGCTCTTCATTGTTGATTGTTTGGCGCCGCTTTCATCACCTTTGGTGGATAGCTTGGTCAGATTTTTCCTTTCGGTTGACCTCTTCTTAGCCTTTTTGTTGCTGGTGTATTTCTTTTCTTTGACACTTAGAGCATTTTATCTATTTAACTTAACCACAAATAACTCGTTCCCCCTTTTGCCACTAACCCCATACTTCTTTCTTCCTTTTGAAAACATAAAAACATGAAACTCTTAAACCACTCAAATGACCCTTTCCCTAAACTCCTAACCTAGTACCAAGCTCAAAATGCAAGCTGGTGTCTACAAGGGAGCTTCTCCTTGCCAGCCCTATTCCTAACACTTTTTGCTAAGATAGGATTGAAAATAATGCAATGAAAGGCCTCACTACTCATGCAAAAGTGTTTAGGTCTGAAAGAAGGTTAGGTTTAAGGCGTGGTTAACTGTCCCATTATGATGAGGGTCAGCTACTTGGATTAACAAGAGTGGTAAGAAAGGAAGAAGATAATCCAAGTATGTATAAGGGTAAGCCATGCAATCGCTTTCAATGCACAAACAAGATATTTCAATGTCAAGATTAAGGTTCAAATAAAATGGAGTTGGCCTCAAATCAAAGCGAGTTTCAACATAAGACTAGAGTATCAATTACAAGTAATCAAGGTATGGTGCAGCCTTAACTTCAAACTCACTAGATGCAATCAAACAACAAACAACTTAGGCATTGAAAACAATTCAAACATTGACAACTTAACAAGTGTTTATCATTTACTCCCTATGCAAATGCAGCAACCTAAATGATTTTTAAAAATTCTAGACTCAATCCTAAAATATTCTACAATGCAAGTGCAACTACATGAATGTTTTTGAAATTTTTTTTAAAACTTTTATCAATTTTTTTTGTTCTTTTCTATGCCTTAGGATGTATGCAAGACTCAAAGGATGATAACAGAAAATAAGACGAAAGAAAACATGTCACACAACACACACTCCCCCAAACTTGAATGACACCGTCTCGGTGGCAAACAAAGTCTAGAGAAGCTCAAAACACAAAGCAAAAACTTAAAACATGCGTGGTATGTACAAGGGACGGTTGTTGGTACATTGGAGCTAAGAGGTGCTGGAGCTTGAGGTTGCTCCAGACCTCTTGCTCTTTGTGGGGGTCTCGTGGGCTACTCCTTTGCCCTTATCCAAGCTGGCTTGCTCATGAGCCGAGTGGCGCGCTGGTTGAGCTGTTGCTTGTGGCTCACATATCTCAATTCCTCCCGTGGATCTCCTTCTCTTCTCGGGCTGCTCGACCTCTTCGCTTGAAGGTGAACCAGGTGAGTTCTTCTTAAGCTTCTTGATATTTTGAGCAAGCTTCTTGATCATCTTGCTCTGCCACTTGTTCACCTTCCTTTGCATCTCCACAACCGAAGCAAGAAACTTCTCCGCCTTTGTTCTCGGCTCAAAGTCAAGCTTGGGAAGGATATAGCTCTCGGGTAACTCAGCATCTGATGTGGGGGACTCTGATCGTGGGCGAGCAACTAGTGCTGGAGCAGCTGTTCCTCCTAGAGGTGCAAAGCAGTCCTCTACACTCGGCAAGAACTCTACATTACCGACTCATTGCAGCTGGGTTTCCTCCTTATTTGGTAAGATGCAAACTAGCATCTCATTCTCAGAGTCAATGAAGAGGTAGGCATAGAAACCCTCGGCTGGCGTGAGTCCCAAGCTATATGTGTTCCTCAGGTAGATCTCATCCATGAAAGCTCTCTCCAGAACAGGAGTGAAGTCTTGAAGCGGTACGTCAGCTTGCACAAACAAGGGTGTGAGGAAGCCTCCAATAAGCGCTGAGCTTGCCTTGCATCGCAAGGCATATGCCTTGTACTTCACCAAGGAGGCGGTTAAGATGCACCCATAGTTCACGTCGTCGCCGAGCTCATCCTCCATTGGCTCGTCATTCTCCTTAGGATCACACACGAGGTGCTTCACGCCTTGAAATAGGAAGAAAAGCTCGGTCTTTGTGACTGTTGGGGCCACAGACCGTCTACTAAAGGTGTTGGCAATCAGCTTGAGCGTGTATCTCAGCACCGAACTCCTCACTCTCTTGATCTTCCCCGTATTCACCTTGTAGTCATCGTTGCTTATATGATCCCACAAGTTATTGGCTTGAGTGAAGGGAGGGAACTCAACCTTGTTGGAAGCAGCATTGAGGCCGTAGGCTTGACAAAGCTCCGGGATTGAGATACGAAAGGCCTGACGCTTGATCTTGAAGGAGATGTGGCCTTGAGAAGGAGTAGGGATGCTCGAGTTCTCATATACAAACTCCAAAGTGGCTAGGAAATCGATTGTCACTTCGGGAAAGGTTGGGCAATCCATTCGTGACAAGCACCTGAGCCCTATGTTCTTGAGGAGTTTATCAAAGTCTCCCAAGCTCCCCATCTTAGACAGCAAACCCCTATCCGCAAACTTTGTTGGTTCGAACCGAAGCCTCTCTAGCCTCTTCTTGGCTTGATTTTCCTCCTTAGACCATCTGACCCTCCCATGAACCACTTCCTGAGTTTCTCCCTCTTATGCTGTCTCTTCTCTCATACTTTTGGGAGCCATAGTACCTGAAACACGATTATCAAGCAAGAGAATGAGCAAAGGCGACGAAATTGAGAGAAATACTAGTAAAGAGAGAAAAACATATAACTAATATCCTAGATTTTTGGAGAATTTATAAAAAATAGAGCAAGATAGTAGAGAAGAAAATCTAGAGATAGAGTTAAATCTAGAATTTTTCCTAATATCTAGCTATATCTAAAAAGTTTCCTAATTCCCTAGCAAATCATTCCCTAAATCGTAACAAAAAAGGATTTTGTTGAAAGATTAAGCAAGCAAATCAAATAACACAAAAATACCTTTGGGTTTAGGGGAAAATGAAATGCTCAAGTCTTAAAAACTCAAATTTGCTCTCTCTCTCTCTCTTTGTTTTGTGAAAATCGGGTGTTCAAAGTGAAGAAACAAAAGAGAGAAAAAGAGGTTTTAAAGACTAAAATCTTTGGACACATGCACAAGTGGTTTCTGACAAAAAGCTTGGTCAAGACACATCTTTCATGGTCAAAGATTCTTGCCTTGACCAAGATTTGAATTTAAAAACAGGAGGGAAAGAAGAAAAGAGGGAAAAGAAATTGTTACCTCGACATGAGATCGAGTCTATTTGGTCAATAAAAGACTCGATCTCATGCCCATAATGGCTAGGATCGAGAGGTTTGATCGATCAGGGACTCTATTCAATTTGCATCGAGTCTTAGATCGATTGTACCCTCTCGTTCCTTGACCTTTGGTCAACCAGGCATTGGTCCTTGGATCGAGCTATGTGATCGATTTGATGGTCGATTTGGCTTAGATCGAGTGGGAGATCGAGTTGACTGATCGATCTAACTTTGAGGAACCTTCCCGAGAGAAATTAGATCGGTCGATCCAGATTTGGACCGATCGATCCAATCCTCAAGAATTTCCCGAGACATTTTAGATCGGTCGATCTATATGGGATCGATCGATCTGAACTCATCTAGATCAACCTTGCCCACTCGATCTCGTCTAGATCGACAGGCTCCTCTCGATTCACTAGCTCGATCTAGTAGGATGAGTCAATCTAGCACTCGATCTCTAGCCTATACTTAACCCTTCTCGCCTCTTTTGGACTCCAAGATCACACCTAACAATCCCTTATCCATTCACCTACACACATAAACATTAAAAGCATAAAACTAAAGTAGAAATAATGCAAAAATATGTACAAGATAAACATGGGAATGCCTCCCAAGTGCGCTTTCTTTAACGTCTTTAGCTAGACTTTACTTGGTTTAGGCCTGAGGGGGGTCTTGGAGAAGCACAGAGGTGCTCTCCTTGCTACAATCACTCGCCAGGTAGGGCTTAACTCTGTGCCCATTGACCGTGACAGCATTACCGCTCTTGCCCACCAATGTAACCGCTCCGTAGGGTAGAACCTCTTTGATCTCAAACGGTCCACTCCACCTTGACTTGAGCTTCCCTGGGAATAACTTTAACCTCGAGTTGTAGAGTAGCACCAAACTGCCTTCCCTCAACTCCTTGTGAATCAGCTTCTTGTCATGAACAGCCTTAGTCCGCTCCTTGTAGATCTTAGCACTGTCGTATGCATCTAGCCATAGCTCATCAAGCTCATATAGCTGAATCAACTGCTTCTCCAGAGCTGTCTTGAGGTTGTAGTTGAGCTGCTTCACTGCCAATAATGCCCTATGCTCCAATTCAACAGGAAGGTGACACACTTTGCCTTATAGAAGAGTGAAAGGAGTAGTACCAATGGGGTTTTGAAAGCGGTCCGGTAAGCCCACAAAGCATCGTCTAGCTTAACCGCCCAATCCTTCCGAGTAGTCCCAACTGTCCTCTCGAGTATAACCTTGATTTGCCTGTTAGAGACCTCCACTTGCCCACTCGTTTGAGGATTATAAGGTGTTGCTACCTTGTGCTTCACACCATACTTCCTTAAGAGACTTTCAAACACCTTGTTGATGAAGTGGCTTCCACCGTCACTGATCACTACCTTGGGGACTCTAAACCGTGGGAATATGCTGGTCTTGAAGAGCTTGATCACCACCCTTGCATCGTTTGTTGGGGAAGCTATAGCCTCAACCCACTTATACACATAGTCCACGGCTACTAGGATGAACTTGTTGCCGTAAGAAGATGGGAATGGTCCCATGAAGTCTACCCCCTATGCGTCAAAGACATCAACTTCAAAGATAGGAACCTGAGGCATCTCGTTTCTCTTGGTGATGTTTCCTGCCCGTTGACACGCTTCACAAGCCTTAACAAATTCATTAGCATCCTTGAAGATAGATGGCCACCAGAATCCCGCTTGTAGCACCTTTGTAGCAGTCTTGAAAGAAGCGAAATGACCACCATACGAAGAGCTGTGACAATGTAGGAGTATGTCCTTAGCTTCTTCCCTTGTTACACATCTTCTATACAAGCTGTCCACGCCCCTTTTGTACAAGTATGGCTCGTCCCAAAAGTAGTGGGAGACATCTCTCATAAACTTCTTCTTGTGGTAATGATCCAGGTGAGAAGGCTCTTCTCCACACGCCAAGAAGTTTACTATATTAGCGTACCAAGGCAAGTCTTCTTCTTTGAAACTCAAGACCTCTTCAAACTTGTCTTCAAGCCTCTTACATACCGCCATGGTGATCATCATGAGCTGCTCTTCAGGAAGTGAATCATCAAGTGGCAAAGCTTCATTGACTCTCATCCTTGAGAGGTGATCATCAACACCATTCTCTATCCCATTCTTGTCGTTTATCTCCATATCAAACTTTTGTAGTAGGAGAATCCACCTCAGAAGCCTCGGTTTAGTGTCTTTCTTGCAATAGATGTACCTCAAAGCTGCATGATCGGTGGAAATAACAACCTTAGAGCCTACGAGGTATGATCTGAACTTCTCAAAAGCAAGCACAATGGCCAGCAACTCCTTCTCGGTGGTAGCATATCTGACTTGCGTGTCATCCAAGGTACGGCTGGCATAGTAAATTTTATGCAACCGCTTGTCTTTCCTCTGACCAAGAACAGCTCCCACGGCGTAGTCGCTCGCGTCACACATGATCTCGAACGGTAGAGTCCAGTCCGGTGCTTGTACTATTGGCGCGGATACAAGAGCTTCCTTGATGGTCACGAAAGCATGAAGGCAATCCTCATCAAACATAAAGTCAGCTTCCTTGCATAACAACCGTGTGAGGGGCCTTGCTATCTTGGAGAAATCCTTTATGAATCTCCTGTAGAAGCCTGCGTGGCCTAAGAAACTCCTTACTCCCTTCACATTAACCGGCGGCTCAAGACTCATCATGACCTCAACTTTGGCTTTATCAACCTCTATGCCCTTCTGTGATATCTTGTGGCCAAGTACTATCCCTTCTTTCACCATGAAGTGATACTTCTCCCTGTTGAGCACCAAGTTTGTCTCCTCACAACGCTTAAGTACCTTGCAAAGATTCAACAAACAAGCAGAAAAAGACGCACCATAAACTGAGAAGTCATCCATAAACACTTCTACCGTCTCTTCTATAAGATCAGAGAAGATCGACATCATACACCGCTGAAACGTAGCCGGTGCGTTACACAATCCGAATGGCATCCTTCGATATGCGAAGGTGCCATAAGGGCATGTAAATGTCGTCTTCTCTTGATCATTTGGATGGATTTGTATTTGAAAGAAACCACTATAACCATCAAGAAAACAATAATAAGGATGATTAGCAAATCTCTCAAGCATTTGATCAATAAAAGATAATGGAAAATGATCCTTTCTAGTGGCAGAATTAAGCTTCCTATAGTCTATACACATACGGTAACCTGTTATAGTCCTAGTAGGAAACAATTCATCTTTATCATTCTTAATGACCGTGATCCCCCCCTTCTTAGGCACCACATTTACAGGAGAAACCCACGTCTTGTCAATTATGGATAAATCACGTCAGCCTCTAACAACTTAAGAATCTCTTTCTTAACTACCTCTTTCAAATTCGGGTTTAAACGCCTTTGATGTTCAATAGAGGAAGAGTTCTCATTATCTAAGTTAATCCTATGAGTGCAAAGCATTGGTGAAAGGCCATTGATGTCACTTAGAGAGTACCCAATGGCCTTCCTATACTTTCTCAGCTCATTGAGGAGCGAGTGCAACTCATCATCACTTATGTTTTCATTCACAATCACGGGACAAGTATCATTAAGCCCTAAGAAAGCATACCTTAGCCCTTTTTGGAGCTCCTTTAGGTCCACCTTTGGGGCTAGCAGTTTGCTCCAGTCTTCCTCGTGGCTCTTGTTGACGTTCCCATCCTCATTTGCCTCCTTAGAACCCGAGACATGACCCAAAAGACTGCTTTCTTGGATCGTTGTCCCCTCCGAGATCGAGTCCTCTAGTCGATCATGCACTCGTTCCGGTCTGGGTCGAGCAACTTCACTCGATTCACCCACTCGATTTGATGTGGATCAAGCAGGAGATCAAGTCTCCGTCTCGTTCTCTGAGTTGATCGATTGGCTTCTCTCGATCTTCCCATCGATTTTTTTGCTGGATCGACCAGTTTCCTCGATCTTCTTGTCGATTTTTGAACTGGATCAAGTGATCTTCTCGATATCCTGATCGATCTCTAGGCACCCGCCTTCATCTTCTTTCATAACTTTTCTAGAGTCAAGGAGATTAACGTACTCCTGAGTCCTCTGATCCAAGAAACCGTACTCTCCTCTCTCCTTAGTCAATGCCAGCTTCAAGTGATCCTCTTGTGCAAGCTCTTCAAGCAGTTCATCCGCCAAGGCATCCAAGGTTTCTATGTAGAATGCTTGTCCTTCAATGGTCGGCTTCTTTAAGACCTTATTGATGTCAAAATCCAGCTTTATGTCTTTGCCGAGGTGTAGGGCTATCTTTCCATTCTTGGCATCAATGATGGCTCCGGTGGTTGCAAGGAATGGTCGTCCTAGTATAAGCGGATCTTTAGGCTCTTCATCCATCTCAAGCACAACAAAGTCAGTTGGTACATTGACGTCACTTATTCTCACTAGAAGATCTTCTAGCAAACCCACTGGAAGTCTCACGCTTCTATCAGCTAACACAAGAGAGATCCTACACTCTTTGAACCATGTAAAACCAAGCTTCTTTGCTATAGAATGGGGCATGAGATTGATACTTGCACCCAAATCGCATAAGCAGCTCTTAAACTTCAATGGACCCAAAGCACAAGGAATGGGGAAGGATCCTGGATCTCCTAGCTTCTTAGGAACAATCTCCTTGTGAATGATGGCACTACACTGTTCACTAAGCACCAAGACTTCTTTACTCTCCTTAGTCTTCTTTGTAAGGGTGTCTTTGAAGAACTTAGCACACTTCGGCATCATAGTTAGACAATCCACGAGAGGAAGCTTGATCTCTACATCCCTTAGGTGCTTCTGAAACAAGAGTCTATGCTTCTCTATAAGCTGTTTCTTGAAGCGGCCAGGAAAAAGAAGATTAGGCACATACGGTGGAGGCACATACGGTGGTGGCACATAAACATCTTTCTCTTTAGTAGCTTGCTCCACCTTCTTCTCTACGGCTACATCTTTACCCTTTCTTGGTCTCTCAATCCATACATTATCAAAGGTGATCTCATCATCAGCTGAAAGCTTATCCTCCCCCTCTTGAACCACAATGTCCTCATTGGTCTTAGGAGCAACACGCGGTGGAAGTTCTTTGCCACTCCTTAATGTAATGGCATTGGCGTATTCCTTGGGATTCTGCTCACACTTGCCCGGTAAGCTGCTTTGACCACTTGTAGTAGCTTTTCCCTTCTCTAACTGCTTGATCTTGTTGTTCAGGTTTGTAATCTGAGTTGAGACGTCAGTAAGAGATGAGTCAAGGTGGTTGTTCATCTCGGTAAACTTCTTATTAGTGGAAGCTTGACATTGAAGCAACTGCTGAATCATAGCTTGGACCAGGTCTTGTTGATGCGGTTGCATTTGCTGTTGTTGAGGAACAAAGCCGTGAGGAAACATAGGATTGTAACCTTTGTTGCCTTGCTGCTGCTGCTGACCTTGGAAGTTCCCTTGTCTCAGCCCTTGAAAGCCACTATTCGCTTGAAAACCCCTGTTGTAAGGAACAAACGGCTTTGCTTGCTGAGGGGGGTACTCTTGATCCTTAGGGTTTTCCACATTTGTACTCCTGTAAGAGAGATTATTGTTCACTTGGTAGCCTTGTGAATAACCCTGATTCTTGTTGTAGTTCTGACCAGAAATCCAGTTAGCTTCTTCTTGGCTCAAGTCTAACTCCTTCAAGACCTCTTCTTGTTCACCCACAAAGTGTACATGCTTCTTATTAGCAAGCACCAACTTGTCTATCTTCTCATGAAGTGACTTAAGCTCTTTCTTGTGAGACTCTAGCTCGGAACCGCGAGGTGCACGGTCTTAGTCTTCACCATAGTTGCTGTCACTCAATGTCAAGTTCTCGATTAGCTCCATGCCCTCTTCTACTTCTTGACCAAGTAAGTTTCCCTTGCTTGCCATGTCAAGTAGCAACCGTATCTTGGGCAATGCTCTGCGGTAGATGGTGCTAAGGAGAGTCTCTTCACTGAAACCGTGGTGAGGACACTAAATGGTGTAGTCTTTGAATCTCCCCATGGCTTCATTGAATATCTCAATGTTCCTTTGAGTGAAGCCACTAATCTCACTTCTCAACCTTGCTGTTCTTGTGCTAGAGAAGAACTATGAGAGGAAAGCCTTCTTACACTCAGCCAGAGAGGTAATTGTGCCTTGTGGAAGTGTCTTCTCCCAATGTCTAGCCTTGTCTCTGAGAGAGAATGGAAAGAGACGCAGCTTGAAATGATTCGTAAAATCTAGGAAAACTAAATGCAACGATCTAATGCAATGCAAAACAATTTTAAAATCCCTGGAAGATGGTTAACTACCAGGAGGAACAAGCAAAAGATAAAAATTGCAAAGCTACTAAAAACTAAAAATCGACCAGTAAAACGACCACAGGAGCGAGCACTGGATCGAGAATGGATCAATCTAACTAGCAACTTAAACAGAACGATTTCTAATGATCAGGAATGCAACTTTATGACAAGGAAATGATTAACAGAGGTTTAAAACATTAAAAGAGAGGGCTCAGGGTCGAGGGTCATATTCAAGGGTATCAAAGATTTAATCTTTGGTTTGAAAACATTTAGATCTACTCTTTTAAGAGGTTTCTCTAGGCCTTGAAAACTAAACAAGAACCATCCATGGCGTGTGTTATGGTTCACTTCCTCAACCTCTTCTCCAAACCCATGGTGTTTGGTGGAAAAAGAGATTGAAGAGCAAGAAAGACAGATTTGAAATATTGACCTAACTAATCCCCTAAACAACCATGACGTATGGGAAAGGAAGGATTAGTCTCTAGGATCTGGTTTTCCAGGACATCTGAATCCTGTCAAGGTAAGATAGCCTTTTGTTCATAGAGACCTTTTCCAAGGCTCTCTAGGCTTTAAGATCCCAAGATCCTAGAAGAGAAGGTATGAAGAACAAAAAAAAACACAAAGCTCTAAACCCTTTCAACCCTTTTGAATCACCTCAACCCCAAAACCCGAAACGACTACTCACTACACATGTTTAAGATCAAAGAAAAAGCAACAAACGATAAGCTAAGCAAGATTAACGAAAGATTAAAGAAAAAATTGCTTGATATTAAAAGATTCAAAGGTTCAAAAACTGGAAAAAGCTTAAGCTGTTCTACAATGGCGAATCGCCTAACTTAGATAGAAAAAGGAAAAGACAGAATGAAGATAGGATAAAGGTGATGGCTGCTTTTGCCAAAAATGGCTAAACCGTTAGCTGGTCCCGCCCTTCGTTAGCCGCCAAAGACAGCTGGACGGATAAGGCTCTTCTGGGATCGACTTTGAGATCGACCAATGTGCCCGATCATTTTCAGGAATCGCCTTGCTCTGCTCGATCTTCTGGTCGATCTGGGTTGAGTGATCGGGTGTCTTCCTCGATCTACTTCTCGATCTTTGGATGATCGAGTCTTGGTCTCGATCTGGTTCTCGATCTGCATGGCGTCATTCACGTCCGTACTACAGATCGATCCCCTCTCTCGATCTCGGTCTCGATCCTTCCTCTTGAATCGACTAGGTGCACTCAATCTTCTGGTCGATCTCATCTAGATCGACCTGCCTTGCTCGATCCGCTAATCGATCTTGGGTACTTCGTATGCCGAGCCAAGTTTTCCAAGTGCCAACGAGCTTCCTCACAAGCCTCAGCATGTCCATGAATCCTCCACAACTCCAAAGTGTCCAAAAACCACCTGCATATGATGAATAATGCAAGAAACATGCGAATGCTAATGCAAAAGTGCTCTAGGACCTAAAATTGTGCAAACTAGCCTATAATGCAAGATGAATGCATGAGAAACTATCCTAAATGTATGCAAAATATGCAAAATATATGGTAATATCAGTTTTGGTCTCCTTTTTCATGTTTTCTTTCTCTTTAGTCCCATTTTCTTTTCTTTTTAGACGTAAGTTGCATTTAGGTTGTAGTTTGCATTCTATATGCATTAAGGATGTTTTTAGGTACTTAAGAAGCTATAAGGAGCAAGGAGGAAGTGTGGGAATGGATCAAGGAGCTAGCCAAGCTGAGAAGGAGCAAAATGAGCTAAGGAAGGTAATTTGTGGTGTTTCATCGGCCATAGCATGAAACCCATCGATCTGGCATGACCGATACAAAGCAGCAGGAGTCAATTGTTCAAGCCCATCGCTGATGGAGTGACCGATGGGAAAGCAGCGGATTCACCATCGATCAAGCCTATCTATCAAACTGGACTGATGAGAAAAGGGACAAGCCCATCGATCAAAGCCATCGGTCAAGGAGTGACCGATGGGGAAGTAGCGGATGCACCATCGATCACCCCTATCAATCACTCAAGACCGATGAGAATCAGTCCAAACTTGCTTCTATCTACAACTTGGCCATTAATCTAGGGCATTTTTCTTTTAGTATAAATAGACTTAATCTAATGTTTTGAAAAAAAAGTTTTGTTCTTGCTTAGTTTTCTGATTACTTTTGATATTTGTAAGAACAAATCAGTCATTTTAATCAAAGTTTTGTATTTGCCATTTAATTTATTCTCTAATCTACCTCTTAATCATGTTTAGCATCATTTACCCTTGTGATTTGGTGTTTTCCATGATAATTAGTGAGTAGATTCTTTAGAGTTTCTAGATGTGTTAGATTAGGGGAATTTAGAGGCTTGATTAGGGCTTGTTAGTGTTTAATATTATTGATTCCTCTCTATTAATCTGTTCTTAAACTAGATTTATCTTGATCACATGAATCTATATTTAGGCTTCATTTTATGCCCACCAAGTGTTTGATGAAATGTTGATCTTGTTGAATATAGGATTTACTGGCCTAAGCTCAAGAGATTGACTGTTTGAGGAGTATTTTGACTTGAAAAGAGCTGGTTATTCATGCTTGTTGATTGTTTTAGCACTAATTAGTGTTAGTTCTTGTTAGGATGATTAGCAAAGTGTTATTTGTCAACAGATTGAATCTATATCTAGGAATCAGCATTGATAGCTTGTTTGCTTCATCAGTGATGTTTAAAACAACCTTAGTTAGCTTTTCAATTCCCCAAAGTCAATAACAACATCTAGGAACTTGTTTTCTCTTATTTTAATTTTGAATTTTGCCAATTGCTCTATTTATTTGCTCTGTTTTGTTCATTGATCATCGCTAAGTTGTTCTCTTTTGAGTTCTGTTTGGTATTTGATCATTTAGGTTGATAGTTTTAAGTTGCTAAAAACAAAATCTTCTCTGAACTCGCTTGACTTAGAGATCTATGCTTGCAATTCTAGTGTTATTCATCGTAACCCCTTGGATTGACATAAAAACCTATGCTGTACTACAATTGACTAGTCTAAGCTTAGGTGATTGAACAAAGACCCAATAATTTTGTATCAGGTTACAGCAGCACTGCAAGTATTATCGCCCGTTGGGGCTAATGCGGATGCAGTGCTGGAGGAAGCGGACCAAGTGGAGAGGGTTCCGACTTACCCTAAGGTTTTGGATCATATGGTGCGGTTGGGAACCAAGTTCTTTCCTGGTGGAACCACACCTATTGAAGCGGATGAGTGGACGATGAGGCTGGAAAGGTATTTTGAGTCTATCCGATGTCCTGAGTTTATAAGAAGGACATAGCCGTGCACTACTTGGAGGGTACTGCACACATGGTGGAAAGGGATAATTGGGAGTTTGGTGAACACAGAGTGTTCGTATGAGACTTTCTCTGCGATTTTCAGGTGTAAGTTCTTCTCCCAGGAACCTTACAACAAGTTGGAGAAGGTGTTTCTGTACCTTCACCAAGGGACACTGGCCGCGAGGCAGTATGAGACTCAGTTTAATCAGCTGAGGAAGTATGTGGCCCATGAGTTTGATTCCGAGGAGAAGCTGATTTGCAGGTTTATGAGCGGACTGAGGAATTGTTGGAGTAAGGACAGGCAGATGCATGGATGCTTGGTCCGTAACTTTAGGACAATGGCTAAGCTAGTGGAGAAGGCGGCATTGTTGGAGTAAGGACAGGCAGAGGCAGCTTCAATGAAGGCTGAGGCAGGATAAGCCGTTACCAAGGCAGGACACAATCGGAAGTTCGGGAGGAACGTACCGAGCGAGAAGACCAGAGGTCACAGCGTGTGCAGCTAGTGTGAAATGGCTCCCGTTGGAGAGTGTAGACGCAGTGGTGGATGATGACACATGTGCGGGAGTTTAGAGCATCGGGTACGAGACTGTCCGGAGGAGGATCTGAAGTGGTTCGAGTGTCTGGCAGTGACAGTGCGCTTCAAGTGTGCTATGGTTGCGGAGAACCAGGGCATTTCAAGCGTGAGTGTCCTAAGGCGGGAGTGGTGGAGCAGGCTGTGTAACACGGGAAGTGAGTATGGGAGGCGCTTACACCATAGGTCAAGAGACAGGCCATCATGCTGAGGGTGTACAAGACGAGTGCAGCAACAGCCGATGAACCGAGCACTTCTCATCCGATTTGTGGTAAGTATGGTACTTCCAGTTTTCTTTGAATTTTTTGTGTGTTGTGTGTTAGTATAATGTCTTTGCATTCTAGGGAATGAATGTGTAGGGACCTTGCTAATGGGTGAAGTTGAATTCCAAGTTTTGTTTGACTCCGGAGCGAATCATTTTTTTGTTAATCCAGAGATAATCAAAAAGGGGGAGTTTCAGAAGGAACTCGGAGAGGATTTTGGATTAGTACAGACGGCTGGAGGACAAGTGATGTTCTCACTAAGAACGGTTAGAAACGTTTCTGTCTGGATTGGTGAATTTGATGATCTGCAATGTTATGTCCTATGATATAATCTTGGGAATGGATTGGCTAGGCTAGTATATAGCCCACCTGTGCATTGTCACCGAGGAAGGGTATGGTTCGAGAGGGACGGTGAGGTCTTGGTTCATCAGGGAGTTAGACCAACCTCGAGAAGTTTGGTGGTATCAGCGATTCAAGAAGAACAGCTGATAGAGAAAAGTTGTGAGGCGTATCCGGCCACGATCACTACCACAGAAGGAGGGCCAGATGTAGACTTGAGCAGAATACCAGTGGTGCGAGACTTAGAGGAAGTATTTCAAGGGTTGGCTTGCACTCGTTCAGATCTGTTCACGATTGAACTTGAGCCGGGGACAGCTTCTCCAAAGCACCATACCGGATGGCGCCAGCTGAGATGGCGGAACTGAAGAAGCACCTAACAGAATTGCTGGAAAGGGGGTTCATAAGAGCGAGTAGTTCGCCATGGGGTGCGCCAGTGTTATTCGTACAGAAGAAACATGGAAGCTTTAGGCTTTGCATTAACTAGCGCGGATTGAACCATGTAACAGTGAAGAACAAGTATCCACATCCCAGGATAGACGAGTTGTTGGACCAACTCATGGGAGCTACTTGGTTCTCTAAGATCGATATGGCTTCAGGATACCATCAAATACAAATAAAAGAGACAGACGTGCGTAAGACTGCCATTCAGACAAGGTATGGTCATTACGAGTTTGTGGTCATACCGTTTTGACGAATCTGCCAGCTGCATTCATGAAGCTGAGTGTGAAGAGTGCTTCTTGAAGTTAAATGAGTTACTCACAAGTGCACCAGTACTGGCGTTACTAGAACTGGATGAGCACGTACACAGTGATGCATAACGGAAGGGACAAGGGTGTGTCCTGATGCACGACGGTAAGGTGATAGCTTATGTTTCTCGGCAGCTGCGGAAGGATGAAGGGAATTACCCTATGCATGATTTTGAGATGGCGGCTGTTGTATTTGCACTTAAGATATGGAGGTCGTACCTGTATGAAGAGAAGATGCAGATATACATGGACCATAAGAGTTTAAAGTATATCTTTACTCAACCGGATTTGAACTTGAGATAGCATAGATGGATGGAACTGGTAGCGCACTATGATTTGGAAATGGCATACCATCCAGGGAAGGCCAACTTGGTCGCGGATACGTTGAGCCAGGGAAGAGCTACTATATCATCAGAACGGGACGTTGGAAGCATTGTAAACATGCTAAGGTTATTGCTGTTGAATGCAATAACGGAAATGGTGGAACCGTTGGGTTTAGAAGGTGCGGATCAAGCTGAGATTCTTAAAGAGGCACATCAGTCAAGATTTTCTGTTCATCAGTGGATGACCAATATGTACCAGGATTTGAAACGGTACTATCTGGTTAAAGAGGCACGTCAGTCAAGCCGGTTCTTCGACGTGCCAGTTTGTTAAGGCGGAACACCAGTTTCCGAGTGATTTGTTGTAAACATTACCAATGCCGGAATGGAAACGAGACATGCTCACCATGGACTTTCCACTAGGTTTACCAAAGTCTAAGAAGCATCATGACAGAGTATGGGTCATTGTGGATTGATCGACCAAGTCTGCTCACTTCTTACTGATGAAAAAGACAGATGGAGTGCTAGTGAGTATTTTCTCGGATCGTGATCCGAAGTATACTTCGAGGTTTTAGATCGTGTCGAACAAGGTTGCATATCAGTACAACATATCATCCGCAGATTGATGGGCAATCAGAACAGACGATTGGAATTTTGGTGGATATGCTGAGGGTATATGTATTGGACTGGGGTGGTAACTGGGAGGATTACTTACCATTGGCAGAATTCGTATACAACAATAGTTATCATAGAAGCATTGAGATGTCTCTGTATGAGGCGTTGTATGGCAGGTCGTGTAGGACACCCTTGTGTTGGACATAAGTGGGGGAGCGTAGCGTAATGGGGCCAACACTGGTCGAGGCTACTACGGAAAAGATCAGGTTTCTAAAGGTTAAGCTGAAAGAGGCAATGGACAGGCAGAAAGGTTATGCAGACAAGTGTCACAAGGACTTGGAATTCAGTGTAGGAGACATGGTCTACCTGAAAGAACTGACGTATAAGGGGACGGACATAGCATCTAAGTATGCTAAATTGAGTGTGAGGTACATGGGACCGTACTAGATACTGGAAAGAGTTGGTGCAGTGGCTTACAAACTGGAATTGCCATCGGAAATGGGAGCGTTCTATAATGTATTCCATATCTTGCAGCTAAGGAAGCATATAACCGAACATGAGACATTTATAGAGGAAGCGCCTGCAGACTTGCAAGAGGACCTTGCAGTGGTGGCTAGGCCGGTTCGTGCCATAGGCAGGAAGGAAAAAACTAAGTGATGAAAGCTAGTCAGGATGGTTCAAGTCGTATGAGATTGTGATGGATAGGAACATGATTCTTCGGAAGAGGAGGCTAAGATGAAAGCCGAGTTTCTCAAGTGGTTTGATAAGCTACAAACAGAAGAACTAGATTCAAGGGCGAATCCAAATCAAGTGGGGGAGAGTTGTAGCATCCGTATCCGAGAAAACATAAATGATCGAGGCGGACAGGATGTTGTCCGAGGGATGATCGAGCCAAGGTTCAAATATTGGCTGGGAAATAGGAGGTTCAGACTATAGTCGGGTGATGACTGGTAAATAGTCGATGGATGGCTGGGATGAGCCGAGGCGGATGGACCATATCCGAGAGAAAATGAGTTAGTCCGAGTGAAAGAAACTAAGTCTGGAGAAAAGGAAAAGCATCCAAGAGAAAATGGAAAACTAGCCGATAGGATTAAGTTTAATCCGAGAGAAATTAGGCTGGGCTGTGGGCCGTAAGATTAAGTCGGCTTAAATGTGGTCTATCGCATGAATGGTAGAACCTGTACGGTTATAGGCGAGAGAAATCGAATCAGATCGGGATAAATCCTACTGGAACCAGGAAACGTCGGTTAAGTCCGATTTACTCATGGTTTTGCGAGTATATAAGACGGGGGAGTTGCATTATTTTAAAGAAATAAAGCAAGAGAGAGAGAGATAAGTCGAGAGAAAACCCTAGAAAAACTTGTTTAGCCCGAGAATAGCCCAGAGAGATTGAGCCATCGCCGTACGGATCTGACCATCGCCGAGATAACTGGTAAGCAATCAAATATTCCTCTTTGTATCGAGTTTCCATCGGATGACATCGGGGTGATCGATGTCTTTTTTGGTGTTTCCGAGGGTATACAGAGTTTAGCTCGAAGAAAAGTGAACAGATCGTGAGATAGCCGAGGGGAGGAGAGATCAGATTGTAGCGATAGCCGAGAAATCTCTAGGGTGTTCGACTATCTTCGTTTCTGTGCGAGTTTCACCGAGATTTCTTCTGACCAATCTGTTTCCAACCTTGTCTAAAGTGAGTGTGTGACTGTGGTTAGTATCTAGGATCGTCGGAATGCTAATGTTTGATGTTTTGCATGTTTGATTGTGTGATTTTTATGTTGTGTGCTTAAAAAATTATAAACGATTGTATGATATGAAATTGTGAGGTGTTTACTGTGGCTATGGTGATGTCTAACTAAGCTCAGGGTAATTCGGATCATGTGCTAGCTTAGGGGATGTGGGATTCTCGCTGAAGTAAACATGGGTCTTAAAAAGGAATTGATCGTTGGTTAGGGTAAATGATCATGGCTGTTTGATATGGTATATGTTTAGTGCTAATTGATTGTTTGGATGTTGAATCTGACGGTATGTATGCGTGATTGGTACTATCAAAGGTGTCACGGGATGATCATACTCATTAGTGTTTATGATAATACTTATGCCTCTCTTGTTTTAGTGTGCAAGATCTAAGCAGTAAGTGGAGCGAGACCGGCGGCAGTGACAGACATGGATGGATCGGGGATTCGGGTGTTTTTATTTTATAAGACTAATGTTTTGTCTTATGGGCTTTGGTGTTGACCGTTTTAGGTTGCTAGATGACATGCTGTATTGTTAGTGAACCTTGTCTTTTGTTTAAGTGAATCCAAAATCCTGTTTAACTGTTTTTATTCAAGTTATAATGAAATGAAATTGTTTACTGAATCCGCTATGTATTGATAATTTCAAAGAAAAGTTTAAAATTTTGCCTATGTATAGAAACGGACCGTTAGGATATAGTGAAGACAAGGCCACATTTTAGTTAGCCGGGTTGGGTCCCCATATGAAAAGACTTGTCCCTCTGAATCTGCAAGAGTAGCCGACCAACATATCAAGCTTTTACAAGGATAGAACAAGTTTCAAAAGAAGACAATTAAAGGCTTGGTAAAATCTGTGAAGAGTTTAAAGAAACAAATTAAAAGCCTCAATCACAAGATTAATGGAACTTCTTCTACAAGAAGAAAGTCAAGGGCTGAGAAAGAAGAAGAGATTCAGGGTCTTGAAGAAAACCAAGGAGGAAATACTGAGGATCGATGCCACTCTTTCCATGGGACAAGCAGAAAAATGGTTCCAATGGAACCTTCTAGGCACTCTTCCCATGAGACTGGCAGTAAGCGTGTACCAAGGAGGAGGAGAGCTTCCAATTATCCATTATAAATCCACTCAAAAAGTATGGAGAGCTCACATCCATACCACTCCTCAGCCACATGAAGGTACACTCCTTCATCCATTGAAAATACCATAGCGTTATTTTTGTTTCTCCTGTTTTTATTACCTTGTTAATTTGGTCTCCTATGGCATTTCTATTACACAAGAGACTATGTAATTTAAATGTGGGGGAGAGTGTGAGAAACTTGACAATATTTTTCACATATTAAGGTTGATTAGGGTGGTTCCAATGATTGTTTAAGGCGTTAGAGTGTTAGATCTTTACATTTCTCTTCTTGTGTGATTGTGTTTAATGCCAAGTACCTCTTTGTTGAAGAAGTTGATCTTAGGTTTTCATTTGCACCTCATGTGATTGATGAAATTCTTGAATGAAGTTCAATGCTTAAAAATAGTGTTTAGATAATCATGAGTCTTTGCATCTGTTATTTCTTGCTTGAATGTGCTTAATGCTTAATACCACATTGGTGGATAAAGTGCCTTTAAATGTTGATTATTCATTAGATTGTGAGTTAATGTTTAATCTATTGCATATGAGATTAGTAAACATAATCTAAGGGATTAGATGTCTACCATGTTTTTTTGGTTTTATGGATTTTATGATTGAATGCTTGCTTGTCATATATACTCCATTAACCATGGATTTGTGCTAGCTTGCATAATTACATCATTTTAGGCTTCATTTAGTATAGTTTTTCATATCATTTCATCCATTTTATAGTTTAAAGTGTCTCTCTGCATTCATAATTTACTTAGAGGGTGTATTGAAACTGAAATTTTATAGAATTTGAAAAGATTTGAGGTTTGATAAACTTTTAGATAATTTTATGTGGATTAGAAAAGCTGGTATGATTTGATATTAAAATTACATGAAATCCCACCTAAAACAATGAGATTTAGTTTTTTTATATTTGTAACTAACAAACTCCACAAAATCATTTAAAAGTACTAATTGTTTTCTAAAATCCACTATTTAAAATATTCCCAATAACAGTGCATTTGATTTAGTTTTTACAAATTGTTGATTGAATAACATAGAAGTTTAAGTGGTGTTTTGATTGGCATGACTCGTTGCATCTATCATTTTTGTATGATTGATCTTATTGCTAATGTACTTTAGGGATTGAGTAATTTCCACTAGACATTGATTATGCATGGAAGTGTGAGTTAGTGTTTGACCCATTACATAAGAGATTGGTGTGCTTAGCCTAAAGAATTAGTTCTCTACAATTCTTCTTGGCTTTATGGACTTGTGTGTATTGCTTGCTGATTATGTTTCTACCATTGAAAGTTGGTTAGGAGTATGATTAGTAGTGGGATTAGTGCCAAGAGATTGGAATTGTCTTTATTAGTAATCCTTGCTTAGAGATTGATACATTTATTGTTTGTCTTACACCTTGATCATGATTTAAACCACCTAAGTCATAAGCCCTAGTGTTGAACCTTGCTTTTAATATTTCGAACTTATTAAGAGTTACTCTGTTTTTGCTCTGTTTCGCTTGCTATTAGAACTGCTCTTGTTTACCTTTTAAGCTTTGGTTGCAATTATAACTTGTTTACACTTATTGCTTGATTGAGTGTGAACCCAAATTGAACCCTTTTATTGTCTAGCTTGGCAAGATTGTTGTGTGTTCTTTATACCACCCTAAGTTATGGATTTATTAACTCATTTGCCCCTATGCTACATCTTATATCATGATTTTTATGGTTTTTAACCATGATATAAGTCCTTTTTATTGAGTCTTTTTGGTCTTTTTAGAGTCCTAGTAGAGTCTTTGCAGGTTAAAGCATGTCTCGAGCATAATTGGAAGTTTTGGAGCTCTTTAAAGCATTGCAAGATACAACCCCGAATGAAGCAAGACAAAAGCGTTGTTCTAGCTTGGGTGACGACCGTCACTGACCTGGTGACGCTCGTCACCCGTAAAGGAAGGATTGTGGCTGGTTTTTAAAAGATTGGAAAGAAAATGCAGTTTTGGCCCAAAAGTTCTAGTATTTTTAAAAAGGCCCCATATTGTGTTTTTGCTTGTATATATTAGGTTTTCAGCCTTTGTTGGCTTTTATCTTGTATCTTATTCTTTTTTAGAGCTTTAGAGAGATATTTGTAGCAGAGCTTTTGGAGAGACAAATCATACTCTTTCAGAGCAGATTTTGAATTCTTTTATTTCTATTTTTTATTTCTTTTATGCAATATATTCTTTTCATGATGTTTGTTTCATTCACCATGTCTGTGTAGTTTGTTAGTTAAGTTAGGGATTTTCAAAGGTTGAAGAAGAGTTTGTAGAATTGCAAAACTTATAGGAAATCTATTGGTTCTTCATCTGTGTTTGCATTCATATCGATTTCTTAGACACATCATCTGGATTTCGAAACCCTAGGTTGTTTGATAGATGTGAGAGCATTATTAATCACCTGAAATAGTATTAGATGAGTAAAACGCCCTAGTGCAAAGAGATTTGGCTTAGGAGTTTTGTGAACAATTGAACCTGATCATTACTGCATGTTTAGGTTGTTAGGGTTTGCAAAGAGATTTGAAACTCTGTGATTTAGGCATAGTTAACTTCTGCAATGAGAACTGATTAGTTATATCTTTTCGATTCATGTTCAAGACGGTTTTAATTCATTCTTGATTGCATGCATTCTACACTCTCAGATTCAACCTGCGAATTGTTCTGACTTAGTGCCTTTAGCTTTCTGAACTTTAAGAACATTCTCAAAAACGTCCACTTACATTTATTTTGCTGTTTCACATTACATTCATTACTTATTGCTTAGCTTAATCCGAACCTGAACTCTTTAGTGTTGTTTACTTGCTCCCTTGATTCATGAGTTTTGCTTGATGGTTAGATAATTTGCATCAAAGAACATCATTTTGCTTTAAATCTGGTTCATTGCTTAGCATTGTTTAGGTTTCTCATTTGAGCTTGATATCATATTCTTGAACTATTGAGTTGCTGCTTAGGTCCCTAGAGAATCCGGAAGATTGATAGGTTGACTAGAATGTTTGCTTGAGTGAGAGAGGTTTGCTTGATTAGTGCTGCTCTTCGACTATATGGTTATATGCTTTATGCTCATGGCTAGTGAATACACCATCAAACATGGGTTTGACACACTAGTCTTGTTTAAATGAATTTGCTTATCAGCCACTAAGTTGATCTCTTTAGACACCTTGTTTACGATTGCAATATTAAGTTATGCTTTCTTGTTATATGCTTTTTGATTGCCTTAAATAGAAATTTCCTATGTCACTCTTGAAACCACTTGACCACTATTGCTTAGAGCCTGGAGTCTTGCTTTTTATTAATATTTAAAATTCGCATTTTGCTTAGTTATCTTGCCTTATTTACTTCAAGTACTCGTCTTGCCTAGTTTATTTGCTGAATCATCATCTTGCTTAGTTTCAATCATCCTCGTGTTTAGTTGCATTTCCTGTTCTATTTTCTTGCATTGTTAGGTTATTAGAATTGTTCTTGCATTATTGAAATCCCATCTTGGCTTAACTTAGTGCATTGATTGCATCTCAAATCGCCATAAGTGGATTGATTCATCATCCCTATATTACAACTGATTAGAGGAAGAGAACATTTGTTCTAAGATTTTAAGATAATTTGATTGAAGATGACGAAAAAGTTGGGAATCACTAAGCTGATCTCCTTGGTATGGACTCTGACGAACAACCGACGTCCCGTTGTACCGGTCATCAACTCTGCGGATGAGACAATTGCACAAACCATACCGATGAGGGCCATAATCATCCTTCTCGGTGCAACACATGCTGAAGCTGGTACGAGGAAGGGCCGATCCGAGGGATTGCACGGGCTAAGGAAGAACAAGTGGAAGCACGCACCATGCACATATACCGACGAGGGTATGCGACAGCCTGCTCGGTGCGTTTAATTCTCGAGGAGAAATCCAGATGGTGTAAACCACGTATATGCACATGCGCACCACCTGACACGATGTCTAGACCACATACACCAAGGACCCACACCGAGGGGACCTGCTCAATATGAGTGGGTCCCAGGTGTACACTTCGGTGCAAATAATGTCTCCTACCTTCTTTGAACCAAAAATTTTATATTATAAAAAAGATTCTCTAGATATTTTATTATCCATAATTTCTTTCTTCAATATATATCTCTTTCCTTCGTTTGGATGGAACATTTATTTTTTGTCTATCTCTCTCTCCACTAAAGAATTCAAATTACATTCAGCATTTAGCATCCTCTTCCTTACCTTTCCTCTGTCTGATTTGGTGCATACATCACACTTGCAAGGTAATTCTAGTGGTTTCACTTCATGTTCTTTCATTTTCTATGAATTAGACCAATGTTTTATTTATCTCTTGCTTTGATTTATGCTCTAACTAGTGTTTAAATTTCATCTAGGATAGCTTTTAGAGTTATTGCTATGAATTTATAAATTATTTGGTAGAGAGATATGATGTTTTTGTTCTTATGCATTTTTGTCTAAAATCTTTGTTTTGAGTCATTTATTCTCGTCATGAGTCTTGTGGTTTTTATTTTGATATAAAATTGTTAAAATTATGTTTAGATGTTCTTGGATCACTTCAAAAGTTCTTGAGCATCGAAAAAATTATAGCCTGAATTTGTGTTAATTTTTGTAAAAAAGACTTATCTTCTCCTAAGTGTTTGCAATTTCAGGAACATTGTCCCAAGGTGATGATCAAGATTTGGCACTCACTCAAGAGTTTCAAGGTTTGCAAGAACTAGTACAAGATGGGTTTCAATGAACTAAATGAGGTGTTTGGGTTCAATGAAGACACAACTAGAGCTATGGATATATCTTTTTGCAAAAATGAGCCCAAGAATGTATGACAAGAAATTTTCATTAGAGAGTACAAGAAGGGCCGTCTCAAGAGTGCTAGCATCAGTCACCCTGCCATCAAATATGCTCATAAGTCCTAGCAAACAAAATCTTCTACAGAAAAGAGAACAATAAGGTCAAAGAAAAATAGCTTCAAGCGGAGGGCCATAATTGGAAAATTAGCAATGAGTAGGAGTCATAGCCCTCCTGATGAAGCAATTTGTTCAATACCAACAGTGGGCCATAATCATCCTTCTCGGTGCAACACATGCTGAAGCTGGTACGAGGAAGGGCCGATCCGAGGGATTGCACGGGCTAAGGAAGAACAAGTGGAAGCACGCACTGTGCACAAATACCGACGAGGGCATGCGACAGCCTGCTCGGTGCGTTTAACTCTCGAGGAGAAATCCAGACGGTGTAGACCACGTATATGCACATGCGCACCACCTGACACGATGTCTAGACCACATACACCAAGGACCCACACCAAGGGACCTGCTCAATATGAGTGGGTCCCAGGTGTACACTTCGGTGCAAATAATGTTCCCTACCTTCTTTGAACCAAAAATTTTATATTATAAAAAAAATTCTCTAAATATTTTCTTATCCATAATTTCTTTCTTCAATATATATCTCTTTCCTTCGTTTGTATGGAACATTTATTTTTTGCCTATCTCTCTCTCCACTAAAGAATTCAAATTACATTCAGCATTTAGCATCCTCTTCCTTAGCTTTCCTCTGTCTGATTTGGTGCATACATCACACTTGCAAGGTATTTCTAGTGGTTTCACTTCATGTTCTTTCATGTTCTATGAATTAGACCAATGTTTCATTTATCTCTTGCTTTGATTTATGCTCTAACTAGTGTTTAAATTTCATCTAGGATAGCTTTTAGAGTTATTGCTATGAATTTATAAATTTTTTGGTGGAGAGATATGATGTTTTTGTTCTTATGCATTTTTGTCTAAAATCTTTGTTTTGAATCATTTATTTTCCTCATGAGTCTTGTGGTTTTTATTTTGATATAAAATTGTTAAAATTATGTTTAGATGTTCTTGGATCACTTCAAAAGTTCTTGAGCATCGAATAAATTATAGCCTGAATTTGTGTTAATTTTTGCAAAAATGCTTATCTTCTCCTAAGTGTTTGCAATTTCAGGAACATTGTCCCAAGGTGATGATCAAGCTTTGGCCCTCACTCAAGAGTTTCAAGGTTTGCAAGAACAAGTACAAGATGGGTTTCAATGAGCTAAATGAGGTGTTTGGGTTCAATGAAGACACAACTA
Source organism: Thlaspi arvense (assembly GCA_911865555.2). Lineage (NCBI taxonomy): Eukaryota > Viridiplantae > Streptophyta > Magnoliopsida > Brassicales > Brassicaceae > Thlaspi > Thlaspi arvense. The sequence goes on along the minus strand of OU466861.1, from coordinate 24,185,211 downwards.
GGGCTATGGATATATCTTTTTGCAAAAATAAGCCCAAGAATGTATGGGAAGAAATTTCCATTGGAGAGTACAAGAAGGGCCGTCTCAAGAGTGCTAGCATCAGTCGCCCTGCCATCAAATATGCTCATAAGTCCTGGCAAACAAAATCTTCTACAGAAAAGAGAACAACAAGGTCAAAGAAAAATAGCTTCAAGCGGTGGGCCATAATTGGAAAAGTAGCAATGAGTAGGAGTCATAGCCCTCCTGATGAAGCAATTTGTTCAATACCAACAGTGGGCCATAATCATCCTTCTCGGTGCAACACATGCTGAAGCTGGTACGAGGAAGGGCCGATCCGAGGGATTGCACGGGCTAAGGAAGAACAAGTGGAAGCACGCACCGTGCACAAATACCGACGAGGGCATGCGACAGCCTGCTCGATGCGTTTAACTCTCGAGGAGAAATCCAGACGGTGTAAACCACGTATATGCACATGCGCACCACTTGACACGATGTCTAGACCACATACACCAAGGACCCACACCGAGGGACCTGCTCAATATGAGTGGGTGCCAGGTGTACACTTCGGTGCAAATAATGTCTCCTACCTTCTTTGAACCAAAAATTTTATATTATAAAAAAGATTCTCTAGATATTTTATTATCCATAATTTCTTTTTTTAATATATATCTCTTTCCTTCGTTTGCATGGAACATTTTTTTTATCTATCTCTCTCTCCACCAGAGAATTCAAACTACATTCAGCATTTAGCATCCTCTTCTTTAGCTTTCCTCTGTCTAATTTGGTGTATACATCACACTTGCAAGGTATTTCTAGTGGTTTCACTTCATGTTCTTTCATGTTCTATGAATTAGACCAATGTTTCATTTATCTCTTGCTTTGATTTATGCTCTAACTAATGTTTAAATTTCATCTAGGATAGCTTTTAGAGTTATTGCTATGAATTTATAAATTATTTGGTGGAGAGATATGATGTTTTTATTCTTATGCATTTTTGTCTAAAATCTTTGTTTTGAATCATTTATTTTCGTCATGAGTCTTGTGGTTTTTATTTTGATATAAAATTGTTAAAATTCAGTTTAGATGTTCTTGGATCACTTCAAAAGTTCTTAAGCATCGAATAAATTATAGCCTGAATTTGTGTTAATTTTTGCAAAAAATGCTTATCTTCTCCTAAGTGTTTGCAATTTCAGGAACATTGTCCCAAGGTGATGATCAAGCTTTGGCACTCACTCAAGAGTTTCAAGGTTTGCAAGAACAAGTAAAAGATGGGTTTCAATGAGCTAAACGAGTTGTTTGGGTTCAATGAAAACACAACTATAGCTATGGATATATCTTTTTTGCAAAAATGAGCCCAAGAATGTATGGGAAGAAATTTCCATTGGAGAGTATAAGAAGGGCCGTCTCAAGAGTGCTAGCATCAGTCACCCTGCCATCAAATATGCTCATAAGTCCTAGCAAACAAAATCTTCTACAGAAAAGAGAACAACAAGATCAAAGAAAAATAGCTTCAAGCGGAGGGCCATAATTGGAAAATTAGCAATGAGTAGGAGTCATAGCCCTCCTGATGAAGCAATTTGTTCAATACCAACAGTGGGCCATAATCATCCTTCTCGGTGCAACACATGCTGAAGCTGGTACGAGGAAGGGCCGATCCGAGGGATTGCACGGGCTAAGGAAGAACAAGTGGAAGCACGCACCGTGCACAAATACCGACGAGGGCATGCGACAGCTTGCTCGGTGCGTTTAACTCTCGAGGAGAAATCCAGACGGTGTAAACCACGTATATGCACATGTGCACCACCTGACACGATGTCTAGACCACATACACCAAGGACCCACACCGAGGGACCTGCTCAATATGAGTGGGTCCCAGGTGTACACTTCGGTGCAAATAATGTCTCCTACCTTCTTTGAACCAAAAATTTTATATTATAAAAAAGATTCTCTAGATAATTTATTATCCATAATTTCTTTCTTTAATATATATCTCTCTCCTTCGTTTGCATGGAACATTTATTTTTTGTCTATCTCTCTCTCCACCAAAGAATTCAAACTACATTCAGCATTTAACATCCTCTTCCTTAGCTTTCCTCTGTCTGATTTGGTGCATACATCACACTTGCAAGGTATTTCTAGTGGTTTCACTTCATGTTCTTTCATGTTCTATGAATTAGACCAATGTTTCATTATTCTCTTGCTTTGATTTATGCTCTAACTAGTGTTTAAATTTCATCTAGGATAGCTTTTAGAGTTATTGCTATGAATTTATAAATTATTTGGTGGAGAGATATGATATTTTTGTTCTTATGCATTTTTGTCTAAAATCTTTGTTTTGAATCACTTATTTTCGTCATGAGTCTTGTGGTTTTTATTTTGATATAAAATTGTTAAAATTCAGTTTAGATGTTCTTGGATCACTTCAAAAGTTCTTGAGCATCGAATAAATTATAGCCTGAATTTGTGTTAATTTTTGCAAAAAATGCTTATCTTCTCCTAAGTGTTTGCAATTTCAGGAACATTGTCCCAAGGTGATGATCAAGCTTTGGCACTCACTCAGGAGTTTCAAGGTTTGCAAGAACAAGTACAAGAGGGGTTTCAATGAGCTAAATGAAGTGTTTGGGTTCAATGAAGACACAACTATAGCTATGGATATATCTTTTTGCAAAAATGAGCCCAAGAATGTATGAGAAGAAATTTCCATTGGAGAGTACAAGAAAGGCCGTCTCAAGAGTGCTAGCATCAGTCACCCTGCCATCAAATATGCTCATAAGTCCTAGCAAACAAAATCTTCTACAGAAAAGAGAACAACAAGGTCAAGAAAAATAGCTTCAAGCAAAGGGCCAATATTGGAAAATTAGCAATGAGTAGGAGTTATAGCCCTCCTGATGAAGCAATTTGTTCAATACCAACAGTGGGCCATAATCATCCTTCTCGGTGCAACACATGCTGAAGCTGGTACGAGGAAGGGCCGATCCGAGGGATTGCACGAGCTAAGGAAGAACAAGTGGAAGCACGCACCATGCACAAATACCGACGAAGGCATGCGACAGCCTGCTCGGTGCGTTTAACTCTCCAGGAGAAATCCAGACGGTGTAGACCACATATATGCACATGCGCCCCACCTGACACGATGTCTAGACCACATACACCAAGGACCCACACCGAGGGACCTGCTCAATATGAGTGGGTCCTAGGTATACACTTCGGTGCAAATAATGTCTCCTACCTTCTTTGAACCAAAAATTTTATATTATAAAAAAGATTCTCTAGATATTTTATTACCCATAATTTCTTTCTTCAATATATATCTCTTTTCTTCGTTTGCATGGAACATTTATTTTTTGTCTAACTCTCTCTCCACCAAAGAATTCAAACAACATTCAGCATTTAGCATCCTCTTCCTTAGCTTTCCTCTGTCTGATTTGGTGCATACATCACACTTGCAAGGTATTTCTAGTGGTTTCACTTCATGTTCTTTCATGTTCTATGAATTAGACCAATGTTTCATTTATCTCTTGCTTTGATTTATGCTATAACTAGTGTTTAAATTTCATCTAGGATAGCTTTTAGAGTTATTGCTATGAATTTATAAATTATATGGTGGAGAGATATGATGTTTTTGTTCTTATGCATTTTTGTCTAAAATCTTTGTTTTGAATCATTTATTTTCGTCATGAGTCTTGTAGTTTTTATTTTGATATAAAATTGTTAAAATTCAGTTTAGATGTTCTTGGATCACTTCAAAAGTTCTTGAGCATCGAATAAATTATAGCCTGAATTTGTGTTAATTTTTGCAAAAAAGACTTATCTTCTCCTAAGTGTTTGCAATTTCAGGAACATTGTCCCAAGGTGATGATCAAGCTTTGGCACTCACTCAAGAGTTTCAAGGTTTGCAAGAACTAGTACAAGATGGGTTTCAATGAACTAAATGAGGTGTTTGGGTTCAATGAAGACACAACTAGAGCTATGGATATATCTTTTTGCAAAAATGAGCCCAAGAATGTATGGGAAGAAATTTCCATTAAAGAGTAAAAGAAGGGCCATCTCAGGAGTGCTAGCATCAGTCACCCTGCCATCAAATATGCTCATAAGTCCTAGCAAACAAAATCTTCTACAGAAAAGAGAACAACAAGGTCAAGAAAAATAGCTTCAAACGGAGGGCCAATATTGGAAAATTAGCAATGAGTAGGAGTCATAGCCCTCCTGATGAAGCAATTTGTTCAATACCAACAGTGGGCCATAATCATCCTTCTCGGTGCAACACATGCTGAAGCTGGTACGAGGAAGGGCCGATCCGAGGGATTGCACGGGCTAAGGAAGAACAAGTGGAAGCACGCACCATGCACAAATACCGACGAGGGCATGCGACAGCCTGCTCGGTGCGTTTAACTCTCGAGGAGAAATCCAGACGGTGTAGACCACGTATATGCACATGCGCACCACCTGACACGATGTCTAGACCACATACAGCAAGGACCCACACCGAGGGACCTGCTCAATATGAGTGGGTCCCAGGTGTACACTTCGGTGCAAATAATGTCTCCTACCTTCTTTGAACCAAAAATTTTATATTATAAAAAGATTCTCTAGATATTTTATTATCCATAATTTCTTTCTTCAATATATATCTCTTTCCTTCGTTTGCATGGAACATTTATTTTTTGTCTATCTCTCTCTCCACCAAAGAATTCAAACTACATTCAGCATTTAGCATCCTCTTCCTTAGCTTTCCTCTGTCTGATTTTGTGCATACATCACACTTGCAAGGTATTTCTAGTGGTTTCACTTCATGTTCTTTCATGTTCTATGAATTAGACCAATGTTTCATTTATCTCTTGCTTTGATTTATGCTCTAACTAGTGTTTAAATTTCATCTAGGATAGCTTTTAGAGTTATTGCTATGAATTTATAAATTATATGGTGGAGAGATATGATGTTTTTGTTCTTATGCATTTTTGTCTAAAATCTTTGTTTTGAATCATTTATTTTCGTCATGAGTCTTGTGGTTTTTATTTTGATATAAAATTGTTAAAATTCAGTTTAAATGTTTTTGGATCACTTCAAAAGTTCTTGAGCATCGAATAAATTATAGCCTGAATTTGTGTTAATTTTTGCAAAAAATGCTTATCTTCTCCTAAGTGTTTACAATTTCAGGAACATTGTCCCAAGGTGATGATCAAGCTTTGGCACTCACTCAAGAGTTTCAAGGATTGCAAGAACAAGTACAAGATGGGTTTCAATGAGCTAAATGAGTTGTTTGGTTTCAACGAAGACACAACTAGAGCTATGGATATATCTTTTTGCAAAAATGAGCCCAAGAATGTATGGGAAGAAATTACCATTGGAGAGTACAAGAAGGGCCGTCTCAAGAGTTGCCATCAAATATGCTCATAAGTCCTAGCATACAAAATCTTCTACAGAAAAGAGAACAACAAGGTCAAAGAAAAATAGCTTCAAGCAGAGGGCCAATATTGGAAAATTAGCAATGAGTAGGAGTCATAGCCCTCCTGATGAAGCAATTTTTTCAATACCAACAGTGGGCCATCAACACCTCGTCTAAGAAACCCAAGCTCGCTATTGGAAGACTTTTAACTCCCATTTTGCTTGTTGCTGGCCTGAACCTCAAGGAAGCTTCCCATCCCATTTCTTACCTTGATGTGGCTTACCTTAGCAAGGCTGAATTCCTAGTTGGAGGGTTGAGAGAGGGTTCTGCATATCAGTTTAAGCTGGGGGACAAGAAGCAAATAATCATTCTTCCCAAGCACCAGTTCTCCACCTTTAGGAAGAAAGAAGATGTTTGGTTCTAAGTGGATGAAGCTCATCTATACAACCCCATTTCCCATGAGCCTCTACTCAAAACAAGCAGGATGAAGAGTATTGCACCACCTGAAAGCCAAGAGGATAGTGAAGATGAAGAGCTCCAAGCGCAAGAGGAAGGAGAAGCTCAAAGGGATGAGAGCTATATGTACAACTTTGAGACATCCTAAATGCCTTGTCCCTCTGAAGCTACAAGAGTAGCTCATCACCACATCAAACTTTTACAAGGGTGGAACAAGCTTCAGGAGAAAACCATCCAAAGTTTGGTCAAATCAGTGAAGAGTTTGTAGAAGAAGGTCCACAAGCTCAAAAGGAAGATTGGTGGGGACAAATTCTTCTCTAAAGAAAAAGAGTATAGCTGAGCAAGGAAGAGAAGTGGGAAACCAAGGAGTGGTGTTAGGACAAAGAGCTACAGACAGACGCCATTCATTTCATAGGACAAGTGGAGAAACACCATCCATGGAGCCTTCTAGACACTCCTCCCATGAAGCTGACCATCCATGCTTCACATCACCAACGCAAAGCCCCACTAAAAGCATGGAGAGTTCACCCATGCACACCTCCTTAGCCTGAAAAGGTACACTCTCTATCCCATTGTATATACCATTACATTGTTCTATTTTTCTTAATTTTTCCATTATTGGTTGATTATTGTCTTCTTTTGCTTTATTATTACACAAGGATTGTGTAATTTAAGTTTGTGGGAGGGTTTGTGAGACTGCTGATTTTTGTTGCATATTTATGCATTCAGTTTAAGCATTTGATTCAAGCATTTAGTATATTTTGTTGCAATTTAGAAAAATCATGCATCATTAGCATCTAAGACATATAAAATTCAAAAAATTGAGAAAAATATATTCCTTAAAAATATAGTGTTCATTTGCATGCATTATAGGCTGAGTCTAGTTGCATATCTTTCATTTTAGGTTGCTCTTGTTCAAAGTGGGAACAATGATAGTTACATTCATGTGAAATGATATAGTTTAGATGAAATCAATGCCCTTGTTCATAATTCTTTGATGCAATTGATCTGAACTATAAATAAGCGTGAACCACTACTGAAATTCATGATTTGAAACTCTTGTTTGAAGTTGAAACTTGCTTGAAATGATTTCAACCTTTTCTTAAGAAGAACATTAATTTGAATATTGAATTATCATGTCTTATGCATTGCATTGTTATCATGGATAGATTATACATACTTGGATTTTGTAAACCTTTTATCCACTCTTGTAAATCCACGTAGACTTCCCCACCATTTACCAAACCTTCTTTCAAGCCAAAAATTCTAGTGAGTGTTTTTGAGGCCTCATCTTTATGATTGGGCTAAGTAAAAAGTGTTGGATTTAAAACTACAAGGAATCCCTTCCGTTGTAGAACTAGCTCAGCCTGAGCTAGATAGGCTAGGTATTTTTGGTGAAGTAAGAAATGGTTTGGGATTTTTATTTTGGGTTTCAACAAAGGGTAAGATGATAGAAAGCAAGGAAGCAAAGAAGGAGTGCAAAAAAAGTGATCTTGAAAAAGTTGGAGGGTTGATGTGGCTTACCTTAGCAAGGCTGAATTCCTAGTTGGAGGGTTGAGAGAGGGTTCTGCATATCAGTTTAAGCTGGGAGACAAGAAGCAAATAATCATTCTTCCCAAGCACCAGTTCACCACCTTTAGGAAGAAAGAAGATGTTTGGTTCTAAGTGGATAAAGCTCATCTATACAACCCCATTTCCCATGAGCCTCTACTCAAGACAAGCAGGATGAAGAGTATTGCACCACCTGAAAGCCAAGAGGATAGTGAAGATGAAGAGCTCCAAGCGCAAGAAGAAGGAGAAGCTCAAAGGGATGAGAGCTATATGTACAACTTTGAGACATCCTAAAGGCCTTGTCCCTCTGAAGCTACAAGAGTAGCTCACCACCACATCAAACTTTTACAAGGGTGGAACAAGCTTCAGGAGAAAACCATCCAAAGTTTGGTCAAATCAGTGAGAGTTTGTAGAAGAAGGTCCACAAGCTCAAAAGGAAGATTGGTGGGGACAAATTCTTCTCTAAAGAAAAAGAGTATAGCTGAGCAAGGAAGAGAAGTGGGAAACCAAGGAGTGGTGTTAGGACAAAGAGCTACAGACATACGCCATTCATTTCATAGGACAAGTGGAGAAACACCATCCATGGAGCCTTCTAGACACTCCTCCCATGAAGCTGACCATCCATGCTTCACATCACCAACGCAAAGCCCCACTCAAAGCATGGAGAGTTCACCCATGCACACCTCCTTAGCTTGAAAAGGTACACTCTCTATCCCATTGTATATACCATTACATTGTTCTATTTTTCTTAATTTTTCCATTATTGGTTGATTATTGTCTCCTTTTGCTTTATTATTACACAAGAATTGTGTAATTTAAGTTTGTGGGAGGGTTTGTGAGACTGCTGATTTTTGTTGCATATTTATGCATTCAGTTTAAGCATTTGATTCAAGCATTTAGTATATTTTGTTGCAATATAGAAAAATCATGCATCATTAGCATCTAAGACATATAAAATTCAAAAAATTGAGAAAAATATATTCCTTAAAAATATAGTGTTCATTTGCATGCATTATAGGCTGAGTCTAGTTGCATATCATTCATTTTAGGTTGCTCTTGTTCAAAGTGGGAACAATGATAGTTACATTCATGTGAAATGATATAGTTTAGATGAAATCAATGTCCTTGTTCATAATTCTTTGTTGCAATTGATCTGAACTGTAAATAAGCGTGAACCACTACTGAAATTCATGATTTGAAACTCTTGTTTGAATTTGAAACTTGCTTGAAATGATTTCAACCTTTTCTTAAGAAGAACATTAATTTGAATATTGAATTATCATGTCTTATGCATTGCATTGTTATCATGGATAGATTATACATACTTGGATTTTGTAAACCTTTTATCCACTCTTGTAAATCCACGTAGACTTCCCCACCATTTACCAAACCTTCTTTCAAGCCAAAAATTCTAGTGAGTGTTTTTGAGGCCTCATCTTTATGATTGGGCTAAGTAAAAAGTGTTGGATTTAAAACTACAAGGAATCCCTTCCGTTGTAGAACTAGCTCACCCTGAGCTAGATAGGCTAGGTATTTTTGGTGAAGTAAGAAATGGTTTGGGATTTTTATTTTGGGTTTCAACAAAGGGTAAGATGATAAAAAGCAAGGAAGCAAAGAAGGAGTGCAAAAAAAGTGATCTTGAAAAATGGTTTGGTAGAAATAAAAATGGCGGCACAAGCAAATAAATAAAGAAGTGTGCAACATAAAGTCTAAAGCATCCAACGGATGAAAAGCACCGGATTGTCAAAAAGGAGCCAGCAACAAAAGGTGCTAACCACTAAGAAGATGTTGAAAAGAAGACTTTCCTCCAAAAAAGCTTTAAGAAGAAAGGAAGAGTTGCGTTTATTTTGGGGTTTTAAAAGCTTAAAAAGGTAGTATAGGATGACCTCGATGGGTAGAAGTAAGAGTAGGATTCGCTTTTGGGGCTTGGGTAGATGGAAGTCTTCTCTTGTATGCATAAGTTGTTCTCTACCCTTAGAATTTTGCCTAAGCTCAATCATCTATTTCATGAGAGAACCTCTTAAACACCTAATCACTACAAAAATAATGGGATCATATCAATCTCATAGCCTTGTCCTTGTTGCAAAATTATAGCACTTGCATTTGCATAAGCATGATTCACTTGGTTGAAATTTAATGAATGTTAAAAAGGTTGAAAATTTTGATAGCATCTGTAGATTGATAAATTGATAATTATTTCCATATTGTGATGAGTGTGGCTAAGTTTTTAGAATAGAGTTACATCAAGTGCCTCTTAGAACTGCAAACATGGACATTGGTTTGATCAAACAACATCATTTTCGGATACGAGTTCCCCACTTTGAAACTTCTCTTTCACCTTGTTCATTTTGATTGCTTGAGGGTAACCAAAGAGCTAGTTGTGGGGGGGACCATTTAGTGTAGGTTTCCATTTCATTTCATCCATTCTAAGTACAAAAGTGTCCCATTTACATCCATTTTAGACATAGCATGTGATTGCATACATGCTTGCATTTTGAGTGTACTTTCAGGTCTCCGACGTGCTAAGGAGACACTAGAAGATTGGTGGACCAAATCGAGAAAAGAAGCCAAGCTAGTAGAAGATATTCACGGCATTCAGAATTAATACCGTGGAACCATATGATAGACGGAAAATGACTAGCTAATCAAATCCTAACACATTGATGTCATTTCAGCATGTAAGGTATCAATCAATCTCAGATCTTAAGGCACCAAGAATACAGCAAATCATTTAATTCAAGCTAGATTCAAGAAGGCAGTTGTGAACAAAACTAAACAAGTCTAAAGACTGAACTAAGCAAAGCAGAAAATTCAAATAGATGAAGTAAGGATCTAATATGGAGATTATTGATTAAGAGGGGATTAGAACCTAACTAGTGATGCTTTAAAACCATTCAAACAATGCTATCTTCCAGGCATAGGATTAACAACAAAAACTAGCTAAATTCCTTGACACTAATCACTTTGCTAAGCACACATTCAAGATAAATCCCTTTACTCAACCACATGATCAGTAAGCATTCAGAACAGAACTCCAATCCTATAAAGCCAAAATACACCTTAGACATCTTATTCCTTAGGCTAAGCATACACATCCTCTAAGAGACTCTAAGCAGCATTTCATCAAACACTTACTAGGCGCAAGAGAAAGCCAATATACTAAACAAGCCTGGCCAAGACTAATCTAGTGTTAAGCACATCTAATAGAGAGAAGAGAATCATATTAAGCACAACTCATCATTAATCTAGTCCTAAAACTCCTCTAATCTATCCCATCTCAAACCCTAAGTAAGACTACTCACTAGCCATAATCAAAACCACAAATTCCAAAGATAAAAGATGGTTAAGCATGATTAGGAAGCAGAATAAACAAGAATAGATCAAAGGCAAATACAGAAATTCACTAAATCAAACTAGTTCATAAAAAGTAAAACTGAAAAAAAAAGGTTTTAAGTGCAAGAACAGAAGAAAATATTAAGATCCAAGTTGCCTAACCATTTAAGACTTTAATATTTATAAGGGAACTAGAAAACCCCTAGTAAACCTCAAGATATTAAGATCCAAGATTATACCAAGATCAACACCTCCAGACTTGCCTTTTGCTTGTCCTCAAGCAAATAAACTAAGACAAGGAGGAAGTAAGGTTTGAAGGTGGGCACTCAAATCCAAAAATGCTAAGGTAAAGAAGTCAAGTCAATGTCTAAGTGCTTAAATGTAGGATCCAAAACACAATCAGTCATACTAATAAGAACCTAGCCATGCCTTTCCAGTTTCAATCAATCCCTTTAACACTTATTTAAACTCTGTAACCAAGTGAATCATGTTCATGCAAATCAAGTGGAATCATTTGGCTAAGGGATAAGGTCATGAGATAAAAATGATCTCATTAAAAATGTTGTTTCAAGGGTTTCTCTCAAAAGGAATGAACTTGGGCATAATGCTAAAGGTTAAGCACAACTTATGCATAGAAGGATAAATTACTATCTACCCAATGCCTAAGAATGTTCTAAACCCCAGAACTCTTATCCCAAATCAGACCCAATCCTAACTACCCTTTCTCAACACTCTCACACTTTCCACAGTTTGCCATTTTCGGGGAAGCTTCTTTTTTGATCTCATCATGTTGTGGCCTTCTTTGTGCTCCTTTGTTGTGGGCGCCTTATCTTGGTTTTTGGGAGTCTCCATTTCTTCATCCTTTTGATGTATTTAGGCTTTGATGCCTTCTATGCTGTTGCTGAGAGACTCTATCTTCATAATGGCCACCCTTTTTTAGCTTATTTGGTTCCACACATGCTAAGCTTTTGTTTGCTTTCCCATCTTCATCCCTGTCTCCTTTTCACTTTCTTCCCTCTCTTACTCTCCTCTTTAGATCAATATAACACTCAAATCCGCCCAGACCTATAACTACGATCCGAAAAGTGAAGAGCTAGTTCTACATAGCAACTTATCCTTGTCGTGCCTACCTAACACTTTATGCTTATTTCATACAAAAATATGCCTCACACACACAAAGGAAGTAAGTTTAAGGTGTGGTAATTGTCCCTTAATGATGAGGATCAACTATTTGGACTAGCAAGAGAGGTAAAAAGGAAGAAAGAAAGTCTAAATATGTATAAGGGTGATCCATGACACCACTTTTCAATGCAAGAACATGATAATTAACAATTCAAATTAATAGTTCTAATAAGAGAATTTTACATAGAAACACACTTTTCCAAACTTGATTTACAAAATAAGGCATTGTTGGGAAGTAAGGCACTTTGACTTAGAAAAGAGACATGAGTTTCCAATTCTACCCTTAATAACGATTGTAGTAAATTATTTGTTTTCAGAAGGATTTGAGGTTTTGATGGTAGTGTGGTAAAGTACCAAGCGACGCGCCGCCGCGGGGTAGCCGATGGCTGAAATTTGAAGATGGAGAAGTGCTTTCAGACGTTTTAGGAGGGGACATATAGTACGATATCCAAACTTGTGAGTGAAAAAGGTTTTGATGGTGATGATTGTGATTGCAGGGATCTTGATCGGTTGTCTGATCCTGGGTATGATGTATTGTTGGCGATCAAGACGGTGGATATATTTTATGGTAACAATGACTGGGGCGAACTCTTTCATGTGGTCAATTAAATCTTTGCGGGCACACATAATATTGAGGTATTTTGGATGGAGAAGTGTGTACGAGTTGGGAAGGTCATCCCCTTGAATGTTGTGTATGCATAATGTAACAGCATTTTGGTCTGCTATATGTGTACGAGTTGGGATGGACATCCTTTGAATCTTGTGGATGCATAATATATGGGACATGCAATTAAACCGGTATGGTTATGGATGAGGTTGTGGATGGATGATGCTGTGGATGACTTCTGTTGGTAAGCAGCAATTACGAGAAAGTTAAAGTAGTTGGTTGGGTAATTGATAGTGGGATAATCTCAGCCGCCCATCCGTTGCATCATTAATGAAGCATGGGAAAGTGTGTTTTTGTAGGTGCTTTAAGGTGAATGGCTTAGTTCTAGTGGGTAATGCGATGCGATGTATTGATGGTAAGGATGGGAGTATAATGTGAAGTGCATTTATTATTCGTTGATCATGCGCTTTCATCCAGTTGTGATCGACCATGTGGTTGAGTTACGGTGGATGATAGTAGAGTCAGAGCACCATGATTATATCTATGTTGTGGATGACGAGTGTCGACGGGAGAGAAGCAATAGACGATATTAGTAATGGGTTACGAGGGATGTGTGGCCGTGGATGTTTTATACGTGTACAAGTTGTATGGATGCATATAATGCTCGGTGTTGTTGTGTGTGAAACATATTGATGCATTGTATGGATAGCATTTTATGGATGAGTTGCTCAGAATGGATGCTCATAATGGATGCAACAATTGGATGGACTATATGTAAGCTTTTTGTGGATGTTTTGGAACCGTACAAAAGCTCAGTGCGGATGGTCTATGCAGATGGATGAACCATATATGTTTCCTATATGGATGGACTATGTGGATGCAATCTATTCAAACTGGTGGTTGAGAGATGATAATCAGTCCAAAGATGTCCAAAACGGCCTACGTATTGATTCTCTAAACAAGTGGATATACAATGAATGATTCCTATATGGATGGGCTGTTATGTATGAAATATATGCAATATGGTGTATAACAGATACTACTCAGTTTGACTAAGAACTATGGACAACAATTCAAAGAAAATGGATGGTAATTTACACGGTAGATGTGCAAGACGAGAACATCGAACCCATATGATGTTATCGTAACAGCACACATGATGGATGAGTAATGGATGATGTGTTATGGTGGTTGCAAAATCGAATTTGACCGGAAACCTTTAAAGGCTGAGTATAAGAAAGCTGAATGTAGGAGGGATTACCTGCCATTAGGATTTAGAACTCTGTTGGCAAATCCGCTCGCCTTGGATCGACGCAGAATTAGGGTTCGCCTTCCGTTATCTGGAGGGAGCAGTCAAGGAACGATAAAGGAGGCTTGTGTATGTGATTGACAACGGCGGCGATAAGTGCGGCGATGGAGGATTGAATTAGGTCAATGAGTATTCACGGCAACGGCGACTATGAATGTTCTAGACTGATTTTTTACGGGGCTGTAAAATTGTAATAAGTATATTTTTTAAGGAATGTGAAACAACAAAGGAAGGGTTTAAAGGACTTTTCATTGTTAGAGAGTGTGCTTATGTAGGCAAGTGCCTTATTTTGTAAACACTTTCTCTAAAGTGTGTTTCTCTGTAAATCTCTCTTCTAATAAATAGGGATGATTTTCAGAGAGCAAGCGATTTTAGCATGAGACTAGAGGATCAGATTTAGCATTCAAGAACATAGTTCAACCTTAGTTCTAACTTCTTATGATGCATCAGACATTTAACGACTTAGGCATTTAAATCAGTTCTAAACACTTAGTATTTTACAAGGAATTATCATCATTATGCAACCTATATGAAAAATACTAGACTCAATCCTAAACAAATGAATGCAACTACATGCTTTTCTTTTTGGTTTGCAAAAGATGCAAATTTTTCAGATTTTTTGATTTTTTTTGGTTTTTTAATGCACTTAGATGAATGCATGAGACTCAAAGATGGATGAAAATAAAAAACTAAGAAAACAACAAAGAAAGTCAAACCTCAAATCCCTCCCCCACACTTAAATTACACAATCCCTTGTTTAATAAAAGAGTAGAAGAGAGAAGCAACAAGGATATACTACAAGAACTAAAAAATATGCAATGGTATATACAATGGAGGAGTTTGTGGTACCTTAGAAGGTTGCGTGGGAGGTGTGGGAGGTGTGTGAGGCACCTGAAAAGTCCTCCAGGTCAATGTTGTGGCTCCTCATTGGCCTCTCTCTCCTTGGGTGTCTCCTCCTCCTTGGTGCTTCTTGACAAGATGCCCTTGGTGGCACCCAAGCTCTCACTTGCTCATAACCAGCAAAGGAGCGCCTTCTACTAGGAGCTCTATCCACTCCTTGGCTTTCAGCTTGTTGCTCTTCTAGAGGAGCAGAAGTAGAGGCGCTACTAGACTTCCTCTTTACATCCTTAATATAAGCTTTCATGCTCTTCACGCCCTTCACCAACTTCTTTGTCTTGCCATTTGTTCCATTTTTGCAAGAGGTTGATGTGCTCATGGACTTTCTTCAGAGGTCCTCCTTGGTGTGAGACATCATGGGGCTGATAGTGGTACTCCTCACTGTTGTAGCTTGGAGCATCTGAGTCTTCTTCTTCCTGAATTCCTTCTTTCATTTGCCCTCCTTCGAAGATCACAAGGGGATAGTCTCCTTGAGGAAGAGTGATGTTAGCGCCTTGGTAAGTGTGAGATGATGGAGCGCCATCTTGGTAGAGAAGTTGCTGTGGAATCTTAAAGGCAAAGCTGTTGGGGTTGGAGAAGGATGTGAGATGCACTTTAGGGAGTAGAAGCTTTGCAGCAGATCCATCTTCTTGGATGAAGTTGTAGATGAACTTGCCACCCACTTGTCCACCAAGGAACCTTGCTTTCTTCAAATATGGCAGGTCCAAATATGTGATCCACTCTAAACTCCTGAAGCTTCCATTAGTTGAGTGATTAGTCCACTACAATACAGCTTTGACGCCTTGTCATCATTTGTGGTTAACCAATGTTTGATGACCAAAAGCTGCTGCATGAAGATGGTGACCATTCCAGTTGCACCATCAGCTCCTTTAAGCGCCACACCTTTGTTGGTGCTGTCCAAAACACCCATAAGACCAAGATCAATCAGCTCCCATTCTCCTCCTTCAACAGCTCCACTTTCCTTCCTATCAAAGAGTGTGTGGCCAGCGCCTTGTGCACATATCGTATGGACGGATTTCTGATCAGAGAAGCCTTGCTTCTTCCTGGCCTGAAAGCGCCCTTGGCTACATGCTCCCAAAGGCTGCTCATCTCGTCCTTGCTAACCCCAAGATTATGTCCTCTAGCGCTCCCATAAGAGAATCCAAAGGCATCTTCAATGGCTGAGAAAGACATCCTATAGTCCTTCTTGGAGACTCTGAAAGTGATGAAGCCATCACCATCTTCTTCAGGAGTCTCTTCTCCTGGCTCATAGAACGTCACTTCAAAGCTTGCAAAGAATTGAAAGACTTGGTCTTTGCTGGCTGAATATGGAGTTCCCACTAGCTTTGTGAGCTCCATTGTCTCTAGCAAAGAAGAGCAGTCTCCATAAAGTCCCAATGCCTTTAGAGATGGCACATGGGGGTATCTAGTTGGCCTCACATCCACCATTTGCAGCTTGTCATACAGCTGCCTTTGAGCTGGTGTCGTGCCTTTCTTTTTATTAGGGATCTGCTCACTAGCGCCAACAACAACTCTCTTTTTGCCTTTGGATTTGGCTCTTGGACTCCCAACTTCTTTGGCTTTCCCCTTGCCTTTCTCTTACTTCTTAGCCTCTTTGTTAGCTCCACTTCTTGTTGTTCTTCCCATGGTACCTAAAACATATTCTCAAAAGAAAAATGAAAACTATGGAAGCAACAAAACACAATGCCTAATGATGCTTAAAATCAGAAGAGGAGGAGTTTATTTACTAAAAAGTAAACCTCTAACAGTTGTGAAGTAATTAAAAAGGCAATGCATGCAAAGGATTTATTAAACATATTTAATGAAATAATAAAAAATGATGAATCCTAGTATAGTGAAACTAAACACATGCACTAAGATGCTAATGCAAATATAAATAGATGACAAGCAAATATTCAGGAATCAAAATGCTTCAAAATTCAAAAACAGTTTGTTCACCATGCAAAAGAAATAAAAATAAGCAAAAGGTAATAAATCATTACTATAAATCAATCACTAAACAAGAGTAAATGTTTAAGTGCATAAAACAAAATTTTTAAACATTTAGAAGCTAAGAGACAACCCCTGAAGTGGTTCGACTCTCTCAAGCACTTTGAAAACACAAATATTTGAAATTTAGTGGTTGAAAAACTAGGAAAATGAAAGTGAGAAAGAGAGAAGGGTGGGGTTAGTTTATATAGAGGGTTGGGGAATCATTTTGTGGGGAGAAAGGGGACAAAGAGTGCTAGAGAGAGGTCCCACTTGTGCTTGGGAAGGGGAAGGATTCAAATTTGAATTCCTTGATCTAGTTTGACTAAGGAGGGAAAAATTTGAACTGAAGAAAGCTTACCTTGTGCGCTATATTGACCACCCAAGTCGATATTGTGATAGATATTGATCATATCGACTTGGTCTGGTCGATATGCGTGCCGATATCGCTTGTCTAGGTCTTGATATCGACCTGTATACATGTCGATACTGCTTGACATCTTTTGTATCAACATCCCTTATGTCGATATGTAGTCCGATAAGCATACCTAGCTGTCCAATATCGAGCTAGTAGCTTGAAATGTAGCTCTGTATGACTTGGAAACATTCTGTATCGGACTAGCATGTCGATATGCACATCGATACACCTTGACATATGCTGAACAGCATGTTTTCATTCGTCACTTAAGGTGTATCGACGTGGGATGTCGATATTCACCCGATATACCTTAAAAAAGGGAAATTAATCGCCTTTCGTCCTTGCAGTTAAGGCACATCGGTGTGTTACGTCGATATTGTGCTCGATACACACTTCTTGATGTCATATCGACTTAGCACGTTGGTGCATGTGATCGATGCAAATACATGTTGAGGCATATCGAACAGTTTGTACCCCGATACATTGCTCGTGAAAGCGTATCGGGTTGCCTAATATCGGTACTATGATCGACACAATAATCCGCACAGATGTATTGATCAGAATCATCACCAATATGCACGTCGATACAACTCCAACATACTTGTATCGAGCAAGATATGCTCGATATACATGCTCGAGATGAGCTGTATCAACGTGCATGGCTGATATGCTGGTCGACATTGACCCTTTTTCAACCTCTTCCTTCTCCCAAGATTGGTTCCTTCTACCTCAGCTCAAACCTGGTTAATAAAGATAATAAAAAACTCCCACACAAGCATAAAAAACATAAAAATGCAAAGCTATATACAAGGATACCATGGGATTGCCTTCCAAGTGCGCTTGTTTATAGTCACTTAGCTTGACTTTCCCTAGCTCCTCAGTTGAGATGTGGAGCAGGAGTCTTGGAACTCTTTGGTGTGATCTTGCTTCCCTTGACTCTCCTGGTGAATCCATCAATCTTCAGCACTGCAAAAGGCTTAGACCTCCCCTCTTGCTTCATCTTGTAGCAAACTTCACCACTCTTAGAGCCAAATGGTCTCAACACCACTCATTCTATAGGACCCAATTAGATTTCATTCACATCATCAGAAACAACCACTTCGAGGACCTCCTCTTCAGTGGTATCATCAAACATCCTGGACAGACAGCAACCATCAAAACTTGCACCAACATAGCCATCAAACTTTGGCCAATGCCCTCCAACTTTCTTCAACTTCTTGAACTGCATTGAGAAGGCTTGCTCATCTTCCACCTTGTTCCCTTTGGAGTCAAACTTCAGAACCTACTCTTTGGCCAGCCTTAGCTCTATCGTGCACTCCTTTGCATCAAACACTGCGCCAGCTGAAGCTAAAAATGGCCTCCCTAGAATGATGGCGTTTTTAATCTTTCCTTCAACATCTAGGACCATGAAATCTGTTGGTATGATCACTCCTTCAATCATCATTGGCATATCTTTAAGAGCTTCAAGTGGTGCCTTTACTGACCCATCAACTATGGTAAGAGACACATAACTCTCTTAATGTTGAGTGCAGCCAAGCGCCTTAGCAATAGAGTATGGGAGAAGGTCAGAGAAGATTGACATCATGCACCTTTGAAAGGTTGCTGGTGCATTACATAACCCAAATGGCATCCTTCGATATGCGAAGGTACCATAGGGGCATGTAAAAGTCGTCTTCTCTTCATCGTTAGGATGGATTGATATTTGAAAGAAACCACTATAACCATCAAGAAAGCAATAGTATGGATGATCAGCAAGTCTCTAAAGCATCTGATCAATAAAAGGAAGAGGAAAATGATCCTTTCTAGTTGCTGAATTGAGCTTCCTATAATCTATACACATTCGGTGACCAGTTGTGGTTCTAGTAGGAATCAGTTCATCTTTCTCATTCTTAATGACTGTGATCCCTCCCTTCTTAGGCACCACGTGAACAGGAGAAACCCATGTGCTGTCACTGATGGGGTATATCACATCAGCCTCTAACAATTTCAGAATCTCTTTCTTAACTACTTCTTTCAGATTCGGATTTAAGCGTCTTTGATGTTCAATAGAAGAAGAGTTCTCGTTATCTAAGTGAATCCTATGAGTGCAAAGCATTGGTTAAAGGCCCTTAATGTAAATTAGAGAGTACCCAATGGCCTTCTTATACTTTCTCAGCTCATTAAGGAGCGAGTGCAACTCATCATCACTCAAGTTCTCATTCACAATCATGGGATAAGTGTCATTTAGCCCTAAGAAAGCATACCTTAGCCCTTTTGGGAGTTCTTTTAGGTCCACCTTTGGGGCTAGCAGCTCGCTTCAGTCCTCCTTGTGGCTTGTGATGACGTCTCTATCCTCACTACCCTCCTTAGACCCCAAGTTATGAGCTTTAAGACTGCTTTTTGAACCGTTGTCCCCTCTGAGATCGAGTCATCCAGTCGATTTTCCACTCGTTCTTGTCCGGATCGAGTAACTTCATTCGATTCACCTACTCGATTTGATGTGGATCGAGCCGGAGATCGAGTCCCCCTCTCGTTCTCTAAACTGATCGATTGCTGTCTTGGATCGAGTGATCTTCTCGATTTCCTGATCGATCTCTATGCATCCACCTTCACCCTCCTTTACAGCTTTCCTAGAATCGAGAATGTGGACGTATTCTTGAGTCTGCTCACTCAGAAAACCAAACTCTCCATACTCCTTTGTCAAGGCAAGCTGCAAGTGATCTTCTTGTGCTAACTCCTCAAGCAACTCGTCGGCCAAAGCGTCTAGAGTCTAAATGTAGAAAGCTTGTCCTCCAATGGTAGGTTTCTTCAAGACTTCATTAATATCAAAGTCCAACTTGATGTCTTTGCCCAAGTGTAGAGAAATCTTGCCATTCTTCATGTCAATGATGGCTCCCGCGGTTGCAAGGAACGGTCTTCCAAGGATTAGAGGATCCTTTGGCTCTTCATCCATCTCTATGACAACAATGTCGGTTGGCACGTTAACTCCACAGATCTTCACGGGCAAATCTTCAAGCATACCCACAGGAAGTCTGACGCTTCTATTAGCTAGCACAAGGGAGATCCTACACTCTTTGAACTTGGTAAAACCGAGCTTCTTTGCAATGGAATGGGGCATGATATTGATACTTGCTCCCAAATCGCATAAACAGCTCTGAAACTTCAAGGGACCAAGAGCACAAGGAATGGTGAATGATCCTGGATCTCCAAGCTTCTTTGACACTATCTCTTTGTGAATAATGGCACTGCACTCTTCACTAAGCACCAAAACTTCTTCACTCTCCTTGTTCTTCCTAGTAAGTGTATCTTTGAAAAACTTTGCACACTTAGGCATCATGGCCAAACAATCAACCAAAGGTAGCTTGATCTCAAAATCCTTCAAGTGCTTCTCAAAGACTGCTCTATGCTTCTCTAGCAGTGGTTTCTTGAACCGGCCAGAAAAAGGAAGCTTCGGTTTTATGGTGGAGGAACAAATGCATCTTTCTCTTTGCTCACCTCCTCTACTTACTTCTCTACAACAACCTCTTTGCCTTTCCTTGGCCTCTCAATCAACACATTACCAAATGTGATTTCTTCATCAGCTGAAAGCTTACCCTCCCCCTCTTGAACAACAATGTCCTCATTGGCTTTAGGTGCAACTCTCGGCGGAAGATCTTTACCACTTCTCAAGGTGATAGTGTTTGCATACTCTTTGGGATTCTGCTCACACTTTCCAGGTAGGCTACCTTGACCGCTTGAGCTAGCTTTTCCTTTCTCTAACTGCTTGATCTTGTTGTTCAGATTAGTGATCTGTGTAGAGACGTCAGTAAGAGAAGAATCTAGCCGGTTGTTCATCACAACAAATTTCTGATTTGTAGAAGCTTGACCTTGAAGCAACTGTTGAAACATTGCGTAAACCGGATCCTGAGGTTGGGGTTGCATTTGTTGCTGCTGTGGAACGAAGCCGGGAGGAAACATAGGAGTGTAGCCTTTGTTGCTTTGCTGTTGTTGCTGACCCTGAAAGTTCCCTTGCTTTTGCCCTTGATATCCACTATTTTGTTGAAAACCCTTGTTGTAGGGAACAAACGGTTTTGCTTGCTGAGGGGGGTACACCTGATCTTTAGGTTCTCAACGTTTGTACTCCTGTAAGAGAGATTGTTGTTGGCTTGGTACCCTTGTGAATAACCCTCAGGCTTGTTTTAGTTCTGACCAGCAACCCAATTAGCATCTTCTTGGCTCAACTCTAGCTCCTCTAAGACATCTTCAGCTTCTCCCACAAAGTGTACGTGCTTCTGATTTGCAAGCACGAGATTGTCTATCTTCTCATGGAGCGATTTGAGCTCTTTCTTGTGTGACTCAAGCTCAGAACCTCTAGGTGCTCGGTCGTAGTCCTCAGTGTAATTCGCATCATTCAAAGCCAAGTTCTCTATAAGCTCCATACCTTCTTCCACTTCTTGACCAAAAAACTTTTCCTTACTAGCTGTATCAAGCAACATTCGGATCTTGGGTAATGCTCCTCGGTATATGGTGCTCAAGAGGGTCTCTTCACTGAAGCCGTGGTGAGGACACTGAATGGTATAGTCCTTGAACCGCTCCATAGCTTCACTTAATGTCTCGTTCTGCCTTTGAGTGAAGCCACTAATCTCACTTCGCAAACGAGCTGTTCTTGTGCTTGAGAAAAACATTGAGAGGAACGCCTTCTTACAGTCAGCCCCAGAAGTAATGGTGCCTTGTGGAAAGGTCTTCTCCCAGTGCCTTGCTTTATCCCCATGTGAAAATGGGAAGAGTCTAAGCTTGAAGGCATCTTCCGAGATCCCATTGAACTTTATCATCCCACACACTTGCTCAAAGTTGTCAAGATGCTCCAAAGGGTCTTCCATTTCCAGCCCGTGGAACTTGTTGTTCTGAACCATAGAGACAAAGCCAGACTTTATCTCGAAGTTGTTGTTTTGGACTGGTGGAGGAGTGATCCCAAAGCGGTTATGATGGGTGTTTGGAGCATCGCCGGCACCAATGATCCGTGGTGGTCTAGCAGCGTGGTTGGGGTCTGCATTACCCCTTCCTATAGCACCTTGAGCTGGTGAAGGTCCTTCAGGATGTTCCTGCTTAGCCATACTTTCAAAGTCAACTGTACCAGCTTGCACAATCTCTTCAAAGGCTTGAGCTTGGTCTCTTGCTCTTTGTGTTCTTGAACTTCCGAGTTGGTGAATATTGTCCAGGGGTTTAAGTAGATTGTTGTCAGCCCTGGAGCGCAAATCATGTACCTGAAGGACACAAGTGTGATGAGAAAGATATTAGTAACCAATGAAAGTAAAGGCTTAGTCTTTACTAAACCTCAAGTCCTAATGCTTTCTAACAATCCTAAGATGGCAATGGCGCCATTTGATAAGCAGATTGTTAGCAATGTGAAATATCAAATCCCAAACCACAACAATGATGTAGTATAGCAGTAAGGGTATCAATCCAACCTAGGAAGCAGGAAGAACACAAGGAATGCAAGGGTAAAGCAAATCTAAGCAAATCGAGTAAATAGATGATAAAATCAATGAAAACTAAATTCAATGACCAAATAAAATGCAAAACTATTTTAAAATCCCTGGAAGAGAGTTAACTAACATTAAGAGAATACAGAGCGTCAAAAGAGCAAATCTACTAGTAACTGAAAATTGAGAGCTAAAACGGGTAAAAAAGGTCGATTCGAACAACTTAAGGTGATGACTTCAAATGAACAAAGAAGCAAGCTTTATGACAAGAGAATGATAAACATAGGTTTTAAAATGCTAAAAGAGGGTTCAGGGTCGAGGATCATATTCAAGAGTGTTCAAAGGTTCAAGCTTTGGTTTGAAAACACATAGATCTACTCATTTGATGAGTTTTCCCTAAGCCTTGAAACAAAAACAAGAACCATCCATGGCGTGTGGTATGACTCACTTCCTCAATCTCTTCTCTAAACCCATGGCGTTTGGTGGAAAATGAGATCGAAGAGCAAGAAAAACAGATTTCAACTAATAGCCTAACTAACCTTCTCTACATCCATGGCGTTTGGGAGAGGGTCGATTAATCTCTAGGACTTGGTTTTCAAGGATTTCTGAATCATGTCAAGGTAAGAATAGCCCTGGAATCATAGAGATCCTTTCCAAGACTCTCTATGCCTTAAGACCCCAAGATCCTAGAAGAGATGGAATGAAGAACAAGAAAAACACAAAACTTAAACCTCTTAAACCCTTGAATCGCCTCAACCCTTTACCCAAAGAAAAACTACTCGCTACTCATGATTGTAACCGATTGAAATGCAATGAAAGAAGAACTAAGCATGACTAAAGCAAGAAATTAAGGAAAATACTTAGATTAATGCAAGATTAAGAAGTTCTGAAACATCAAAAGCTTCCAAATTTCAACAGTGGCTAAAATCGCCTCAAAGAGAAAGCAAAAACTAAGTTGGTGTCGACCGAATGAAGGGATCCGACCCAAAATGGCTAAACATAACAAAATGGTCCCCTCACTACACGCCAAAAATGAGCTGGCCTGATAAGGTCCCAGAGATCGAGTTGGATGATCGATCTCTGGCTCGATCTTCTGCTGGATCGTATCCTTCTACTCGATCTTCTACTCGATCCTTTGGTCGATCGAGTCGGGAACTCTTGAAGCTAAGATGGCTATGGCCCACTTCCATACTCGCGATCGATCTCCTCTCTCGATCTTGGTCTCGATCCTTCCTCTTGAATCGACTTGGGTCATTCGATCTTCTGGTCGATCTCGTCTTGATCGACCTGCCTTGCTTGATCCGCTACTCGATCTCGACTCCTTTGCTGAACGGTTAAGTCCTCCAAGTGTCCACAAGCATCGTGTTGATCCTTTGCACGTCCAAGAACCCTCCACAACTCCAGTGTGTCCCGAAGAACCTGATAATGATGCAAAAGATGCAATAAACATGCAAAATGCGAATACAAAGTGATCTAGGACCTAAAGTGCAACAAATGGTATAACTTAGCCTATAATGCAAGCTATATGCATGAAAACTACACTAAATGAATGCTAAATATGCTAAATATGCATGTATATCATCCACCTTGATTACCCAAGTAGTTCATCTCCTCTACTTGTAGCTCATCTTCATTAGGCATCTCCATCATTTCACCAACATAATTGATCTCTTTGTGTTGCACTTGGAGCAGTTTGTCAAGCCTAGTGTTCATCTCTTTCAACACTCTTTTTGTAGACTCCAGCTCCTTCTTAGTGTTGCCATCTCCTCCTCTTGGAGTTCTATCATAGTCTTCACTATAATTGCCATCACTTTGGGCAAAGTTCTCCACCAGCTCTAGGCTGACACAAGATTGGGAGTCACTCTACAACCTTAGAACAAATGGAGATCAAAATTGATCAATTAGCATGGGGCGGAAGTGGTATGAATGTAGCAATGGTATAGACCTTGAAATATTTAAACTCACAGTGATGGTGTTAGCTAGTTGTAGGATCAGTTGCTCTTTCTTCACTAAGGCTTCTTCTTTCTCATTTCTATTGGAAAATTCAAATGTAGAATCTGCTCTCCTTGAAGCTTTTCATCTTTGATTTTTGTCCTTTTTTCTTGTCTTATTCCCGCATCAATATTTATTGGCAAAGACAAGTGCATGACTCTAGAATTGATAACTAACTATCACTATTTTTAAATTTTTCTGTTTTTTCTTCTAGTGAAGTTTCTTTCAATATTTTCTTAGTAGGAAAAGTTGCAGCAAAATCTCCTTTCTTATGACATTTATAACATGTTGAATATTTAAAATTTATTAAGTTAGAAGACTTACCTTGGCTTATGGTATCTTGCAACTTTGTGAGAGAATTAGAGCTAGTTGTTGTTGCCTTGAGTGCAACTCCTGATTCTTCTCTTCTCATGAAATCAACTTTAAAACTCTGCATTTTCTCTGCTTTCTCCTCCTTCAAATTTAAATCCTTCATAAGGTGTTGGAGCATTTTCTGTAGCTCTGGCGTGAATAGGAGTGGAGATGTTGGCTTTTTCTGATCCTTCTTTTCTGGAAAGATCTTCTTAACCTCTGATTGACTTGGTGAAGTCTTTGTATACATTTTCTTGGGCTCAGAAAAATAATCATTCTTTTGCATAACAGACTTCGGTTTTGGTGTGGACTTTACTCTCCTTGTTGCTTGGTATTGGGGCCTAGTAGTGGTGCCTTTGCAGCCTTGATACTTTTTTACAAACTCTCTATACATCCTTACTTTAAGATCTCCCCAATCTTGTACTGGTTTGCTGTAGAAACCTGTACAATCTTTTAACCACCATTTGTATGCATCTCCAGCAAGTGCTTCAATGGCATATGATAGCTTATCTTCCTTGGGGATATTGTTGGATTGAAGCCACTGCTTCTTGTTGGCTTCCCATTGGTGCTAATCTTCAGGGATCTTGCTATAGCCTGAAAAGATTAGTGACTTGGTATTTAGAACACTTCTTTTGTTGACTTGCTTCTTTGGGGATGTTGGTGATCTTCATAGAGCTGGTGCTCTATATGAAATAACACCATAGCTTATTGGCCTCTCTGCCTTATAAGGAGTGTTGTATTCTTCATATAAATCCTCCTCTGTATCTCCTTCACACCAAAATGTACTAGAACACCTTCTATAGTAGTCTAGTGGTTTTGGATCTATTTCCTCCTCATATGTTTCTTCTTCAGCCTCAGAGCTTGATTAGTCTTCCTCTGTCCATGGTTCTTCTTCTTCCATTGCTTCTTCTGTACCTTGTAAAATGATAAGAAGAATGAATCAATTTGAAATTGTTCAAATGTTTGGCCACAATAAGTTAATAAATGTAGACAATGGGACAGTGATTAACAAATTTCGAAAATTAATTCTGCAAGCAATTCCTTTCCTTAGGTAGAATAGTCAAAACGATTTTTTTTACCAATTAAAGTTGAACAAACGAACTTTTGCAATTAAAATTAAAGTTCAAAATGAAAATGAGACTCAAATATGGTAGCTAAATGTACGCTTCTACTCAATGCAAATTATAATGGACCAAAAAATGTTTAAATAAGAGAAATGATAACAATGCTATGTTAATGGCCTAATATGATGATATGATTTTTTTTTTGTGGTTTTCGTTATTGTAAAATGCAACAAATGGAAGCTAGATGCAATGACTAAATACTAATCAAATTCAAATGAAATAACAATTGGAATGACAAGAACAATATATATATATATATATATATATATATATTTTATGCTTTTCTTTTATAAATAAGAATAAAACAAGAACAGAATCAAACAGCAAATAAATAGCAAACGATTTTTTAAAAAAAAAACTTTTAGATGAAACAAAATACTTAGAAAATAAAGCAAAACATTTTTGGTGGGTTTTTAGATTTTATAAAAAACATTCAAATAAACAGAAACAAATCAATGCAAAAGCAGTTTTTAGAGTTTTCTTTTTGATTTAATGAAATGAAACAAAAATAACAAATAGAAAATAAAGATAAAGGTTAGATGGATACAATCAGGGGGATATGAGCTTTTGAAGCCCTGATACCAGATGACACAAGATTGGGAATCACTCCACAATCTTAGAACAACTGGAGATCAAAACTGATCAATTAGCTTGGGGCGGAAGTGGCATGAATGTAGCAATGGTTGTGGAAATTTGATTGACTCTCTCATCTCTCAATCCTTGGATGACTGATTCACTCAGCCTTTGGAACTCGACTTGCCTGAATCTAACAAACACTTATATTCCAAGAATCAATAAAAAAATAAATGAATCTAAAGACAAGAATTTAAACAAAAACACTCTTTGAATAAAAATAAGAACAAGCTCTATATTTTGTTGGTTGATTGAAAGATGAATTACAATGAAATACTTCATGAGCTTATATAGTTGCTCAGTAAACGTTTTACACATTAATTTTAAGAGAAAATTATGTAAAAATAATAAAAAAAAAATCAAAAAGAGAGGTTTAAGGGATTTTGAAGCCTTTTTGATGGGTGATGATAAATGGACTGAATCAAGGGATTCTTTTCTGACTTTGTATCTGGATAGCTTGAGGTCGTTTGGGACGTTTTTCCTTCCCCAATAATCATGCAAAAGGCTGATGTATTGGCTAGAATGTTGCTGTTGTAGTTTGATGCAAATCTGCTCCAAATGGGGTAATTTAAGTTTGAATGTGATCCGCCTGATCTGGTGTGGTCTAGTGCAGCATATTAGGTGTGGAGGTGTAGATAATAACCCCAAAACATTGTAGTTTTGAAGGTTTGGTTGTTGATGATTAATGACTCCAAGTGTGAACGCTTCTGGATATGGTAAGTTTGTGAACAAGAGGATCCGCCTGATCCTATGGTTGCTGGTGTATGAAAAGCTAATAGTTTACTCTTCTGGACGCTTGGATAATTCTTATGAATGTTTAGATGTATCTCCTGGTCGCGAAAGCCTTCTTTGTAAGTGATTAAACTCGTGGCCTTCCAAATAAGGTAAACTGAGCATCATCTGGTTTAGATGTTGAATAACTTTTAAACCATATTTAATTTTGGCATGAATCCAACTTTCCTAGGTTCTCTGATGAGTTGGATCTGGTAGTGTGGCTTGATTCGTCGTCGTTTTGACGAAATTATTTTATTAGTGGTTGGATGTATGCTCTCCAAGTCCTGGTTGAGCCCTCAGCTTGACCATCACGTCCGTTGGTCCTTGATATTGTGTCATAGGCCTTCATCTACATCCTTAGATAGGAAGTTTCCATTGGAGGCAGTGTCAAGTAGCATCCTGATCTTAGGGAGAGCGCCTCTGTATAAAGTAGGGAGAGCGCCTCTGAACTGCTGGAGGAAGGATCCCATTTCTGTTGTTGTAAGCGTATGGTGCGTCACCAGCTACAATGGGTCTGATTGGGTGTGCACCATGTGCTGGTCCTCTCTGACCTTGTTCATCTTGGACTCCTAGCTGTCCCTGAACATCAGCAACTCCTTGAGCACCTTGCGCTCCTGGTGGTCTATGAAATCGCTGATCATCTATACCATGCTCCATGTTGAGCTGATGAAACGTTTGCAGTCTCTCTCTTTCCCTTGTTGCTCTTAGTGCTCTTTCCACTTGCAGAATGTTGTGTTGATAGTCCAGAAGGTTTTGATTGCCTTTAGACCTCAAGTTCATACACCTATAAGCAGAAGAGTAGCTTGCAAATCAGTAACAAACAGAAAAAATAACAGCTTGATCTTAAACAATCCACAAATCCTAATGCTTAATCTAAACCCATATGGCACGCCAATTTGATAGCAGGAAAATGACTAGCTAATCAAATCCTCACAGACTAATGTCATTGCAGCATGTAAGGTATCAATCCATCTGAGTTCTTAAGGCACCAAGAATACAGCAAATCATTTAAGTCAAGCTAGATTCAAGAAGGCAGTTCTGAACAAACGTAAACAAGTCTAAAGACTGAACTATGCAAAGCAGAAAATTCAAATAGATGAAGTAAGGATCTAAGATGGGGGTTATTGATTAAGAGGGGATTAGAACCTAACTAGTGATGCTTCAAAACCATTCAAACAATGTTATCTTCTAGGCATATGATTAACAACTATAACTAGCTCAATTCCTTGACACTAATCACTTTGCTAAACACACATTTAAGATAATTTCTTTTACTCAAACACATGATCAGCAAGCATTCAGAACAGAACTCCAATCCTATAAAGCCAAAATGCACCTTATACATCTAATTCCATAGGCTAAGCATACAAATCTTATAAGAGACTCTAAGAAGCATTTCATCAAACACTTACCAGGTGCAAGAGAAAGCCAAGACACGAAACAAGCCTGGCCAAGACTAATCTAGTGTTAAGCACATCTAATAGAGAGAAGACAATCATATTAAGCATAAGTCATCACTAATCTAGTCCTAAAACCCCTCTAATCTATCCCATCTCAAAACCTAAGTAAGACTACTCACTAGCCATAATCAAAACCACAAATTCCAAATAGAAAAGTTGGTTAAGCATGATGAGGAAACATAATAAACAAGAATAGATCAAAGGCAAATACATAAATTCACTAAATCAAACTAGTTCTTACAAAACAAAGCTGAAAAAGGAAAGGTTTTAAGTGCAAGAACAGAAGAAAAAAATGAAGATTCAAGTTGCCTAACCATTTTAGGACTTTAGTATTTATAGGGGAACTAGAAAACCCCTACTAAACCAAGATTAAACCGAAAATAAGTTGACTTGGACACACCATATCGGCTGTGAACATCAATACACATGTCGATATCATCTATTCTTCTGGGTTATATCGATGTCTCTTGGTCGATATGCACGTCGATAGAGAAGGCTTCCAAGTTGTATCGGTTTGGCTATCCATGGTGTGAAGTCGATACAATCGCCCTTTAGTTAAGGCTCATCGATCAAGCAAGTCAATATGGCACCTCGGTGTTGTCCTGTCATGTGTATCGGTCTGGGACGTCGATAAACTGCTCGGTATGGACTTCATTCTGTTGCATCGAGGTGTCTAAGTCGATATGCTTCCTTCACACCACGCCTTCACTGTATCGATGCTGAAGTTATCGGTACTCTCATCGATATGCTCCGTATCGATCACATGATGTCGATATCATCAACGATATTGGTCCATCTGCCTTTGTCTCTTTCCTTGCTCCATTCCCAGCTCACACCCATTGCACCACATGACCTCCACACTCCTTCAAGTACCTGAATAAAACTCCAAATGCATGCAAAATGCAATGCAGCTCCTAAAACTACACTAACTCTTAAATGTATGCAAATGGGACAAGAAGAAGCAAAAATATGCATGTTTAAAGACTAAAACTAGTGATGAATACAAGCTAAAATGGTGTAAATAATGGAGACATCACCGTACTGTGGATGGCGCTTTCTATTCTTGTCTGATGCGTACAATGTCAGAGGGCGATGACCGAGATGCTGAGCCAACCCAAACCGTGCAACCACACCGAGGAGGTTCACTAACCAAGCCTGATATAAAAGCACCATACCAAGGAGGGCTATCTGATACATTGCACCTTTCAAGCAAGGATCAAGACTTCAGCCAAGCAAAACCTCATAAGCAGATCCTACAGCACTCACTGAGCACATGTACCCTAGAGGGCCTATCTTTGCCTTGCTGGGTATAAGCTATTTCTGGGCTGTTGACCAAAAGTTGACTTTGCTGAGTAGGTTATTTTATGTTGACCAAGCCTATTTTCGGTCTCTCCTATAAATAGGCTTGGTCCAAAAGCATCTCATCTATCCGATTTTTATTGCTTTGTCACATCAAAAACAAAAACTTTTCCTTTTATATGTAAGAACTTCCGTTAAGAACAAATTTTGATTTTGAGGTTTATATTTAATTTAAGTCTTGTTCTTTACTTTTGATCTTGTCTATTATTTACTTATAATCATGTTTAGCCACTATCTTATTGATTCAAACATGATTAGCGAGTAGTGTATCTTAGGTTTAAAATTAGGGTGATTTCAATGATTGATTAAGGTGTTAAATATTTGTTAAGCTCTTCTTATGTGATTGTACTTAAGGCTGGGTATTTCCCTTTATGAGAAATAGATCCTAGGCATTTTTAGCTTGCATCCAAGGTGTTTGTTAAAATGCTTGATTGAGGTTCATAGCTTGAAAATGATATTTTGATTGTCATGAATCATTGCATCTATCATTTCTTGAATGATTGATCTTATTTCTAAAGTACTTTAGGGACTGTAGATATTGATTTTGCATGGATGTCAGAGTTAGTGTTTGACCCATTGCATAAGAAATTAGTGTGCTTAGCCTAAAGGATTAGTTGTCTAAGATGCTTTTTGGCTTTATGGACTTTCTAGTTGTTGCTTGTTGATTATGTTTTCACCATTGAAAGTGGGTTAGGAGTATGATTAAAAGAAGAGATTTTCTAGAGTCAACCTACTACTCCCAATATCTCAACACACTTGCCATTGTAGTATATAGAGGTTATCAATCTAATCCAGAGACTAAGGAACAATCAAGATGCAAAAAACTTGCTAATATAGACCAAATAATAAGAAGGAATTGAATCAAACAACCTAAGGTGAACAAGAAATACAAAGAAGAGCAAGAAAACAGAGGTGATCACTAAAGACAAAACACAAAAGCACGGTTCAAGACCAGTGAACACCAAAGTGAAACTAAATGAAGAGCAAGGCTTCCAGGCAATGATCAATGCATTAAACTCAAAGCAATACTAATAATAAAGACTCACCCAATCCCTTGGCAATAATCCTTTTACTAATTCTACTTCTAACCCCCTTTCAATGGTGGAAATGCAATCAATAAACATAAAGAACAAAGTTCTTAAGGCCTAATAAGCATCTTAGAATCCAATTCTTTGGGCCAAGTTTACTCATCTCTTAGGCAATGGTTCATATACTAACTCACACTTCCATGCAAAATCAGCATCTAAAGACAATTTCCCATCAATGTGATCTTGCTATATTCTAGTGTTTTAGGCTGCATTTCATTCATTTTCCCCCTTGTTTTTGCAACTTTACCCCTCATTATATTCTAGTGTTTTAGTCTGCATTTCATTCATCTTTCCCCTTGTTTTTACATCTTTACCCCTCATTATAGTCCCTTTTTTTATCAAGAAGTAATCATGCACGCATTTAGACTAGTGATGCATATATTTGCATGTTTGAAGGTTTATCAGGTGTATTAGGAGGAATTAAAACTTTGGAAGGAGATTGAAGCAGCTCACATTCAAGAAGATGCCAAGAGAAGGAGTGTTGTCAAGTTTGCGTCTACATCGAGAAGGAGCATCGAACAGAACACATGTGGGATGTGCCCAATGTGGATTGTTGGACGAAGAAGAGAAATCTGATCGTGGACTTCAGGGCTGCACTGGGATAGAGCACTTAGGAGAGAAGGCCGTACAGACCGGTATGGAGAAACATGACAGATCGAGGTCCAGCATCGACCAGGACCCCCGATACTGTCTGCTGTACACATGAAGACCGGTCCCGTGGCAAAGGACGTCCAGATGATTAAACCGCGACAACAGCCATTTTGCATCGAGGTGGTGCATCGAGCAGAACATTGTACGTACTGCCCGATGCGTCAACGCCGCGCTGTTGACCAAACCTTTTCTACTTTTTTCCAAATGTTATCTTTTGTCTTATTTAAGCTTAAGCTTATCTTTTTAGGAACATTATCTTCTTTCTTATCCTTGATTTCGAGCTGTGGGAAACCACAAAGAGATTTTATGAGATTTTGATCCAAAATTACTATTTTAATAAATTTTTGCACTTATTTTGTTATTCATCTTCTTTCCATCATTTGATCATGTTGGGTCTGTTATTTCTGTTTTGTTTTGTTGATTTCGTGATGAGTTATGAGTAGTTCTTCCAGATTTGAGTCTGGAGCAGATTTGGGGATGATTAGTTGATTGCTTAGGGCATTTTTTTTTATTTTGGCAAAGCTTAGGGGATTTTTGATTGATACTTTCTTAGTATACCTTGCGTAGTTGTTCTTAAGGCTTGAGTAACTCATCTATGGTGAAATATATCATAAGTGTTTGCTGCATCTCAAGTGTTTATTTAAATGCTGGAACAGACTAAGTTCGGGATAATTGCTTTGCTGATTATATAGTATCATAGTAGATTGTTTGGTCTTTAAGAGCCTTGTTGATCATGCTGGTTTTGTACAAATACACCATCAAAAGTGGGTTTGACATGTGCATTGCTTAGACATCTTTGCCTTGTTGCAAATTGATTGAATTGGTGGCTTGATTATGTGCTTTGATTGTTGCTAGTTTGATTCCCTAAGTATGAAGCTAAGTAATCCCCAAGTAATCATTGCTCTAACCTTCAACCTACGCCATTTTGTTCCTTGCGTTTGATCTTATTGTGTTTTGTTTACTCTGCTTTTGCTTCACTTAAGTTGTTCTTAGTTTAATAGTTTGCCTTACATTTTGCTTCCATCTTGGCTTGCATTTAGATCAATTGCCTTACTTGTTCTCATTTCGTTTAGCCATTCTTGCATTTAATCTCTTGCTTAGTCTTGCTAGTTTTCCATTTTTTATGCATTTTCTCTTTATTGCTTAGGTTGTTAGACAATTTCTCTTTTTTCAAAGTGGTTAAGCTTAGCTAGTTCCTTGGATTTCTTTTAACCAGCTCCTTGATGGATTGATAAACCTCATCTATACTACATCTTATTAGAGGAGGAATTGTGTCCAGACTTGCAAAAGTCCTTCTTCAATTTGGCGCTGTTGTCATTCTAGGATTGCTTAGATAATTGAGTTTAGGCTCTTGCTTAGACTTAACCACCTATTACATTACTAATATATTTACCTTTCTTGCTCTGTTTCCACAGGTACCATGGCTAATCCACATCACCACGGACCTGCTCATCACGCTCATTTCAGTGAGGATCAAGCTCTGGTTCAGAGGTTACATAGGCCAGTGCCTCAGACTGCTAGAAGAGCGCAACACATTGGTTCTCATGATGCTCTGTACTTTCATGGTAGATGCAGAGGTATCATTCCTCCACCATCTCAAGAGTATCACTTTGAGATCAAAAGCAGTGTGATTGCAATGGTACAAGCCAACCGCTTCAATGGCACACCTATGGAGGATCCGCTTGATCACTTGGACAGTTTTGAGAGCATTGCAGTTTACAATAGATCAGTGGTGTCACAGAAGATGGCTTTAAAATTGAGGTTATAAACTTTCTCTCTTGGTGATCGTGCACACTTATGGGAAAGAGCTCTGCCTTGTGGATCCATATGTTCTTGGGATGATTGCAAAAGAGTGTTTCTTGCAAAAATTGATTCTTCTACTAGACAGGTACACTAGGGAAGAACATATCAGGTTCCACACAATCACCAAATGACCATTCTGTTCAGCATGGAAAAGATTTCAAGGTTATACATTATGCTGTCCTCATCATGGTTTCTCCACCGAGGCCTTACTCAGCACACTTTACAGAGGAGTATTACCAAGGTTAAAAATGTTCCTAGACACAGCCAGCAATGGACATTTCTTGGGTAGACGTGTAGAAGACGATTTGCAGCTCATTGAAAACCTAGCCATGAGTAATGACAACTATGTGGATGAACATGAGGATACTCACAAGAAGAGTAATGAAGCCTCTCTTCACAAGACTCAGCAAGATGTGCTCGGCATGAATGCTAAACTAGATTTGTTATTTGAGAACTCTATAAATCAATCACCAAAGGCTAAGGAGAAGAAGTCAATTGTTAGTCATGCTTACAACTTAGAATCCGCCTACTACATGCAACAAGGGGATGCCCATCATGAGCCTTACAAGGGTACAAGCTATGAAATCTACAATGCTTACAATCCTCAAGTGCACCCAAAGGACAGTGCTCTGTTATACAACCAGCTTGGTGTTCCTATTCAATAACACCATAGCCTTACACCTTCCTAGGAAGCACTACAAGAGAGTATGTGTGGTAACCCAACCCGGTAAACCGTACCGCGGCTGTGTCCCACTACATCCTCTAAGTCCGTTTCTATACTTAGCCATATGTTTAAACTTTTTTTTCATTCTTATTCTTTCTTACCAATACACAGCGGAATATAAAGCAACTCATTTCATTCATTTAACTTTCATAAAACACTTAAACAGGATTTGGGGCTAACTTAAACAAATCACAATGGTTCGCTAATGAATACAAACGATCATCTAGCAACCTAAATAGTCAAACACCAAAGCCATAAGACAAAGCACAACGTCTTAAACATAAATAAGAACCCAGTCCCGATCCATCCATATCCATCACTGCCGCCTGCTCTCGCCCCTTTACTGCTTAGTACTTACACACTCAAGAAGAGAGGCATAAGTATTTCATAAACACTTAGTGAGTATGGTCATCCCGTAACACCTGGTCAGTACCAAACACGCAATCATACTTTCGGATTCAACATTCAACACAATCAATTCGCAATAGACATAACAATATCAAACGGCCATGATCATCTAACTTAACCAACCAAGTTCAATCCCTTTTTAAGACCCATGTCTACTTCAGCGAGAATCCCACATCCCCTAAGCTAGTACATGATCCAGATTACCCTGAGGTTAGCTAGACATCATCTATGCCACGGTAAACACCATAATATATCATAACATACGAATTGCTTATCAGTTCAAAACACATAACATGAAAATCACACAATCAACATGCAAACATTCAACTCTAGCAATCCTACGGTTCTAGACACCAACCACAGTCACGCACTCACCTTAGACAAGGTTGTAAACAGATTGGTCAGAAGAAATCCCGATGAAAACCGCACCAAAACGAAGATATCCGATCTCCTTAAGAATCTCTCAGCTGTCCGTACGATCCGATCCTTATCCCCTTGGCTATCTCTCGATCTGTTCAACTTTCTTCGAGCCAAACTCTGTTTTCCCTCAGAAATCCCACAAAACAAGGCTATTAGCTCCAGGTTATACGATGAAAACTCAACATTTAGGGAAATATCTGATCGCTTACCGGTTTATCTCGGCGATGGTCGGATCTGCTCGGCGATAACCTGATCTCTCTCGGATGTCCTCGGGATAAACTGTTTTTCTTAGGGTTTTCTCTCGACTATTCTCTGTCTTTGCTTTATTGCTCTCGAATAAACACAACTCTCCCGAAAAAAGTCTCAAAATCCCTTAAACTCGCAAAACCCTAGATAACCCGAACTTATCCGATGTTTTCCTGGTTCCAGTAAGTTTTATCCCGGTCCGATTCGATTCTCTCGGCTATTCCCTGTACTGGCTCGACCATTCCTTCGATAAACCACAAAATAGCCAACCAAACACTTGGCCCACGGCCCAAATCCCTTCCCACTCGGATAAACCGCCCTTATCCGAGGTGTTTTCCATTTTTCACACGGATATCCCTATTTCTCTCGGACAACTTGTCCCATCTCGGCTAATCCTCTATTTCTCTCGGAGGTTTCCCTTTCTCCCTCGGAGATAGTCCACTGACACTCAGACTAACCTCCCAGACTCTCGGATAAATCCCACTGCACCGGGATAAATCCCATTTCCCACGGACTGGACCCTGTTTTCCCTCGGATATGGTCCATCCGGCTCGGCTATCCAGCCACCATCCGACTATTTCCTCGGTCATCACCCGACCATAGTCCGAACCTCAATTTCCCAGCCAATATCCGACCCTTGGCTCGATTATTCCTCGGACAACACCCTGTCCGGCACGATCATTCCACATTTTCTCGGATACGGATGCTACACTATGTATGCAATAGAGTATGAAAAACACCATCAGGTCATACCTTCACAACCTAGAGATGACCCTATTCCTTCTCCTACAGCACCATATATGCCTGATGCAGCCTCAACTAAGTTGCTTGAGCAGTTACTTGCGGCTCACACAAGCACTATGGACATGCATAATAATCTGCTACTCAAGTTTGACAAAGTTAGTAAAGGGTTAACAACACTCAAAGCCAATCAAGCCTCATATCATCTACATCCAACACCACTTCCACCTGCAATACAGCCCATTAGAACAAGGAGTGGCAAGAAGCTTCAAGAACCAGCTGCACCAACACCTCTCAGTGCAGACATTGTGAAACAAAGTGGGGGGTGACTCTTGAGACTCAACAAGAAGAAGCAGAACCTGAAGCAGAGATAGAGATAAGATCTGAAGCATAGCGTGTAAGAAAAGGGAAGCGTGTAGTTAAGGAAGTTTAGAGAGAAGTCACACCGCCTACAAGGAAAGAACATTTCTTTGTCCCTCCTCCATACAAGCCACCACTTCCTTTTCCTCGAAGATTCAAGAAATAAATTGTAGAGAACTACAAGCAAATGAAAGAAGTAGAGTTGACTATTCCTTTACTTGATGCTTTCTTTCTTATACCTCACTATCAAAAGTTCTTGAAGGACGCGGTTGCTGAGAGTCAACAAGAGATGCAAGGAATTGTTGTTCTTACACATGAAGTTAGTGCTATTATACAGAAACTTTCTTCCACCTAAGAAGCTAGGAGACCCTGGAAGTTTTGCTTTACCATGCTCAATAGGACCTCTTACATACAACAACTGCTTGTGTGATCTTGGAGCGAGTGTGAGTCTTATGCCCCTTTCCAGTGCAAAGCATTTGGGACTCACAAGCTTCAGACCATGCAGAATATCTCTTATACTATATGGTCAATCTGTTAGACATCCCGTTAGACTACTTGAAAACCTTCCTGTCCGAATTGGAAGTCGTGAAGTGCCAACAGATTTTGTTGTGCGAGAGCTTGATGCTGAACCAAAAGATCCTTTGATACTTGGCAGACCTTTCCTTGCCACGGCTAGAGCAGTGATAGCTGTCAAGGGAGGAAAGATAAAGCTACATTGGGGTAAAGATATGGTTCTCAAGTATGATATTCAAGAAGTTATGAAGAAGCCAACAATAGGAGGACAAATGTTCCAGGTTGATGCTATAGATGAGCTAAATCATGAGCTTTTTGAGGAGCTTAACACAAAGGATCATTTGAGTGTGGCATTGACTAAGGAACCAGGGAACTATGGGTACATGCATGAAGAAACTACAGAGTATGCGCAGCTTTTCAAAGAGCACAAGTTAGACACACACCATGAGCCATTTATCCAGCTAAGAACCGAAGTGGTTAGCTCAGTGGATCAATAGCCTAGTGAGACGAAGGATGCTCAGTCAGGATCGGCCAAAGAGGATGATGATTGGAGCAAACTAAAGGCTCCTAAGCTAGACCTCAAACCACTTCCAAAACGGCTAAAGTATTCTTGGACAAAACGAGACTTCTCCAGTTATTGTCAATGAAAACCTCAATGACGACGAAGTCTCTGCTCTTGTTAAGTAGTTAAGAAAGTTTAAGAGAGCAACTGGATATTCACTAGGATATATCAAGGGCATATCTCCTAATCTTTTTACTCACATGTGTCATCTAGAAGATGGGACAAAAACTTCCATTGAACCCCAAAGAAGATTAAACCCAAACCTTATAAAATTAGTGAAGAAAGAGATCTTAAAATTCCTTGATGATGGCGTGATATAGCCCCATTTTAGACAGCACATGGATCTCACCAGTCCATGTAGTGCCTGAAAAGAGAGGAATCACGGTGGTAAAGAATGATAAAAATGAGCTAATCCCAACAAGAACTGTAACTGGACATAGAATGTGCATTGACTATAGGAAATTGAATTCTGCTTCTAGAAAAGACCATTATCCTTTGCCATTCATTAATAAAATGCTTGAGAGATTAGCTAATCATCCTTACTATTATTTCTTAGATTGCTTTAGTGGTTTCTTTCAAATTCTTATTCATCCTAATGATCAAGAGAAAAACACTTTCACATGTTCCTATGGCACTTTTGCTTATAGAAGAATGCCATTTGGATTATGTAATGCTCCAACAACATTTCAAAGATGTGTCACTTCTATATTCTCTGATTTGATTGAAGAAATGGTGGAAGTATTCATGGACGACTTTTCTGTCTATGGTTCTTCCTTTGGCGTCTGCTTGTCTAATCTTTATCAGGTTTTGAAGAGATGTTAAGACACTAATGTGGTTCTAAATTGGGAGAAATTCCATGTCATGGTCAAGGAAAGAATTGTGTTGGGACACAATATTTCTGAGAAAGGGATAGAAGTAGACAAGGCCAAGATAGAAGTCATGATGCATTTAGCACCACATACCTCACTGAAAGGGATCAGAAGTTTTTTGGGACATGCAGGCTTCTATAGAAGGTTCATCAAAGACTTCTCCAAGTTAGCAAGACCCCTCAACATGCTCGTATGCAAGTAAACATAGTTTATCTTTGATGATGAGTGCATGCAGGCTTTCCTAACCATCATGGAGGTGCTTTTAAGTGCTCTCATTGTTCAAGCACCTGGTTAGAGTCTGCCATTTGAGATAATGTGCGATGCTAGTGATTATGCACTTTGAGCTGTACTTTGGCAGAAGTAGACAAGAAGTTACATGTCATATACTATGCAAGCTGCACGTGAAAGAAGAGATTTTCGTTATCTGAAACTACTCTCTCAATATCTCTCTACACTTTCCATTGTAGTATATAAAGGTTTTCAATCCAATCCAAAGGCTAAGAAACAATCAAGATTTAGAAAACTTGCTAAGCTAGGCCAAATAAAGAGAGGGAATTGAACACTAACAACCGAATATGAACAAGAAGGAAATCTAACAACCTAAGGATGAACAAGAAGAAAGCAAAACACAAAAAGGCATTGTTCAAGACTAAAGTGATAACAAAGTGAATCATGCGTATGGTTAAGGGATCAAATCAAATTAAGAACAATTCAACTCTAGATAAGGACATTTAAAAAAAGACAAGCTACTTTGTTTATTGGCATGTAAAACCCATGGTTAGTGGTGTATTTACCAACAAACAAGCAAGAAGCACAAGGTCCATAAAATCTAACAAGTTCTCATTCCTCCACTTCTAATAGCTTGTGTGATTACTTATCACTTGCTCCAATATATCAGACAACTACTAACTGGTTAGGTTTATTGCAGTTATCTTAGGGCAACTTTCCACCAATGGGTGATGCCAAGACTCATGACATTCCAAGCATCTATTTCAAGTCTTAAGAACCAATTGATTTATCCTTCCAGTTTTGTAGTTATAACAATTCATTATCAACCTTTAAATAACCGAAAACCTAACTAGCAAATTACTCAGACATAGCAAGTGAAACACAAATCATGACTGAATAAAATTGCATTAAGAAATAGAGTAAAAGATGAAGGGGTTCGAAATTCTTCTCTACAGAGTATGGATTTGTCTCCCCAAAAAATCTCAATCTAATCTCTCTCTTAGTCTCAATGATAACAAGATAATAGCCTAACAATGGCTAAGAAAACCTAAATACAAGTCTAAACACGAACTGGGGCAAAAGTGCAAATAGTGGGAAACTTCTGCGCCACGTTGCAATTCTTCAACAGATTTTTAGAGACTCCTTTCGCGACCACGACCGGTGTTGATCGACACCAAGTGGTTGGTGTCGATCGACACCCTGCTCTATAATGCCTTCCGACTTGGTCTTTTCAGCATCAGCTTCAGTATAGCTCCAAAAGGTTCCAAAATCCACAGTTATGCTCCATTCGTACCTAGACCTGCAAAGACTCTAAAGGACTCGAAAAATACTAAAAAGAGTCTATAAACAAGACTTATATCATGGTCAAAAACCAGCAAAAACCATGATATATCAGAAGTTTAGGTCTTACTTGGTGGGTTCTAAGGTCATCATGTATACTGACCATGCTGCCTTGAGATACATATATTCCAAGAAAGACACCAAACCGAGACTCTGAATATGGATCCTTCTCTTGGAAGAGTTTGACATGGAGATCAAGGACAAGAAGGGTATAGAGAACGGTGTAGCGGTTCATCTTTCAAGGATGAGGGTGGATGATGTCCTGCCTTTGGATGACTCACTCCCTGAAGAGCAGCTTATGATGGTTAACACCGTGGTATGTGCAAAGTTAGAGGAGAAGCTTGAAGAAGTCTTGAGCCTAAAGGAAGAAGAGCTACCATGTTACGCGGATATTGTCAACTATTTTGCTTGTAGAGAAGAGCCTACTCACTTGGACCATTACAATAGGAAGAAGTTCATGAGGGATGAACCTTATCTATACAAGAGGTGTGTGGACAGCCTATACCGAAGATGTGTCACAAGAGAAAAAGCAAGAGACATTCTTCTCCATTGCCACGGTATAACTTATGGTGGGCACTTCGCATCATTCAAGACAGCTACAAAGGTTCTCTAAGCTGGGTTTTGGTGGCCAACACTCTTCAGGGATGCACATGAGTTTGTAAAATCATGTGAATCTTGCCAATGGGCCGCGAACATAACCAAGAAGAATAAGATTCCACAAGTACCTATCTTTGAGGTGGAAGTCTTTGACGCTTGGTGAATTGATTTTATGGGTCCATTTCCATCATCATATGGCAACAAGTACATCCTAGTGGCAGTAGACTATGTGTCTAAGTGGGTGGAAGCCATAGCCTCACCAACTAATGATTCAAGGGTGGTAGTCAATCTCTTCAAGACAATCATTTTTCCAAGGTTTAGAGTTCCTAAGGTGGTGATTAGTGATGGAGGCAGCCACTTCATCAACAAGATTTTTGAGGGACTTTTGAGAAAGCATGAAGTTAATCACTAGGTGGCCACGCCTTATCAGCCTCAAACCAGTGGCCAAGTGGATGTTTCAAATAGGCAAATCAAGACCAACCTAGAGAAAACCGCGAGAGTGACTAGGAAAGATTGGCCAAGCAAGCTTGATGACGCTCTTTGGGCTTATAGGACGGCTTTCAAGACTCCCATTGGTACCATGCCTTTCAACCTCCTCTATGGTAAATCTTGTCACCTCCCTGTGGAGTCGTGAAGCAAGTGAATTACAGTCTGCAGATGGCACAAGAGAGAAGACTAGTGCAACTTCATGAGCTTGATGAGTTGAGGTTAGATGCTTATGAAAGCGCCAAGATCTACAAAGAGAGGACCAAAGACATGCATGAAAAGAAGCTGGTGTTTAAGGAGTTCAAAGAGGGAAGCCTGGTTCTGCTCTACAACTCACGTTTGAAGTTGTTCCCCAGAAAGCTCAAGTCTAGATGGAGCGGTCCGTTTGAGATAAAAGAAGTGTTACCGATGGGGCAGTGACTTTGATTGGCAAGGGTGGAGATAGTTTCAAAGCGAATGGGCATAGAGTCAAGCCCTACAAGGCATGTGATTGCAGCAAGGAGAGCACCACGTTGCTTCAACAAGATCCTCCTCTAGCCTAACCAAGTAAAGTCAAGCTAAGCAACGTAAAACAAGCGCACTTGGGAGGCAATCCCATGACTATCATTGTACATATTTTTGATTTATTTCTGTTTCAATTTTATGCTTTTTAGTTTAAGTGTGTAGGTACAAAGAGATGGGAACCAGAGATCTTGATCTTGGATTTAACAAGGCAAGGAAAGGAGAAGCAGAGGAAAACGATCGAGTGACAGATCGACCTTTCCTGGCTTGATCTTTACTAGATCGATCTAGTAAATAGAGTGAAATCGCTCGTTCCTGACGAGATCGAGTAGACAATCGAGTAAGTCAGTCGTTTGCTAGAGGAAGACCCACCCATACGTTTAGCTTGAAGTACAAACGGGGTGTGGATCGACTGGTCTCACTCGATCCTCGAACTGAGATCGATGGCAGGATCGATCAGCTCACTCGATCTCCGCCAAAATGACCTCGGGATCGATCAGGGAGCTCGATCTATGGAGCATGGCCACAACCACGAGGAATCTTGAAACGAGGAGGAGACTCGATCAAAGGCTCGATTCAAATCAGATCGAGCCTCCAATCGAGGAAGCGTCTCGATCAATGACAAAATGGGCATGAGATCAAGGTCAAGATCGACCAGTTTGACTCGATTTCATGCCGAGGTTGGTTAAAATTTTCCCCCTTCTTTCTCCTTTCCTCTCATTTTGAATTTGAATTTTGGTCAAGACAAGTATCTTTGACCATGAGAATGTGTGCCTTGACCACATTTTTTTCAGAAACCCACTTGCTTGCATCCAAAGATTTTTTTTTTCTTTATAAAGCCTCTCATACACACTCTCTCTTCACATTGCATTTCAAACTGATTTCTAGAAAGACAGTGTGAGTTTCGGTTTCGAAAGAAATAGAGCATCTCATAATCATCCCATTTCAAAGGTATTTTCGAATTTCTTGAATTGCATATTTGAGATTTGAAAATTTCCTTTTTGTTGAAGTGGTTGAATGAAATTTGCTAGGGATTAGGATGAATTTTTAGAAAAATGTAGGACTTATATTTAGAGATTTTCTCTCTTTGCCATATCTTTCTCTCTTAATCGTCACCTATCCTCACTTTCTCTTTGAGAACTTGCGTTTCAGGTACCATAGCACCCAAGAAGAGAAGCAGAGATTTGGCAACTCAAGAGGAAACACAGCAAGAGGTTGAAGAAAGGGTCAAGTAAAGTAAGGAAGAGAGGAAAACAAAGAAGAGGCTTGAGAGGTTGCGGTTTCAGCTTACAACGTTTGCAAGTAGGGATCTCATGGAAAGGCTAGGTTTGTTGGAGGAGTTTGATGAGTTGCTCAGGGCATGGGCCTTGCTTGCCTATCGCGGATGGATTGCCCAACTTACCCCAAGGCCACGCTTGACTTCCTGTCAACCTTGGACTTCTTATATGAAGATCCAAGCATCCAAAATCCATCGAAGGGTCATGTCACGTTCAAGATCAGAAAACAAGCCTACCACCTCTCCATCCCTGAGCTATGCCAAGCTTATGGTCTCAATGCTGCAGCCACGCTTGTGGAGTTCCCACTATTCAAATCCGCGAATGCTCTATGGGACTTCGTTAGCGATGGAGACTACAAGGCCAATACAGCGAAGATCAAGAAGGTGCGAAATCCTGTGCTAAGGTACACCCTCAAGCTTCTGGCCAACACATTCAGTGGAAGATCCACAGCCCCAACGGTGACCAAGAACGAGCTCTGCGTCCTTTTCCAAGGGGTTAAGAAGATTGTATTGCGATGGTGAAAAGAATGAGGAACCAGTGGAGGATGAGCTTGGGGAAGACGTCAACTACGGTTGCATCCTGGCTTCCTCCTTGGTAAAATACAAGGCTTGGGCGATAAGATGTAAGGCACGCTCTGCACTCATAAAAGCGGGAGTGCCCCTTGC
This sequence comes from Thlaspi arvense, assembly GCA_911865555.2. Classification (NCBI taxonomy): domain Eukaryota; kingdom Viridiplantae; phylum Streptophyta; class Magnoliopsida; order Brassicales; family Brassicaceae; genus Thlaspi; species Thlaspi arvense. The sequence continues at coordinate 24,141,490 of OU466861.1, read as the reverse complement.
AGATCCATGAGCCTCAAGATGGCAATCAAGTTGTGTCTCTTTCTCTACACGAGGGCCCAAGCAGGAGCAAGGACAAGGGGATACTTCACGATACTCCTAGAAAGAGCAGGTGGACTGGAGCAAACTCAAGCTCCATCCATACCTAGCTCCGAGCAAACAAAACACAAACCATTGTAAATATATCATGCATTTTTTATTTTTGTTTTATGGATTTTGGTCTTCTCTTGAATTTGTTTGACACAGAGACGTTGTCATATAAGTTTAGGTGAGAGTGTGTGCTTTGACATGTTTTTATTTGGATCTTATTTTGTGTTCACATCCTTGAGTCTTCATGCATCCATCTAAGTGCATAGAAAAATACAAAAAAATCAGAAATTGTTTCAAAATTTTCAAAAAAAAATAAATCATATAGCTTGCATTTTTATTGTCAAATATTTTAGGATTGAGTCTATAATTTTTATCATTTAGGTTGCTTGCATTTGCATAGGGGCAATGATATAAAAAATTTCCTTGTAAAGTGTTTTATGCTCATGAATTGGTTCAAGGCCTTAGTTAGTAGTTCTTTGACGCTTTATACAAACTTTGAAATTAAGTTCTAAGCATATTTGGATCATTTGTCTTGATTTTCTTGGCTTAAGTTGAACAAACTTGAATGGAATCCTTTTCTATCAAGTGAAACCTTAACATGAATTTTGAATTATCATACTTGTGCATTTGAGAAAGAATACATGAATTACATATACATTATTAGGCTTTCTTATTCCTCTCAACACTCTTTTGTAAGCCTAAATAGAACTCCTTACCTTAACTGTTACCCTCCTTTCAAGCCAAATTTCGTGTGTGATTTTGTGAGGCCTTAAATTTTCGGTTGAACTTGGCATAAAGTGTTAGGTTTAGGCTTAAGGTTAGGGTGGGAATTCACGGGTGTTGTTGATTTTGTTTACTTGTTTTGGTTTTGAAAAGAATTGGTGTTTGGAGTTTGAATAAAAATGGTACATAGTTTTAAGTGGGTGATCTTGAATTGTTTTAAATAAAAGCTCAAGTTTGAAAAGGAGATAGTTCTCAAAAAGAAAAAGAAAAAAAAAATTATATAAGAAAAGAGTCAAAAGGCCAAGTGCAAAAAAGAAAAAAAAATATTTATGAGAAGAGAGCTATCAAAAGAAAAGAAAAGAGCTAAAATTATGTTTATGGCCATACCACTAGCTATAAGAAAGGTTGAAGATGGTATTTATGTGGGTTATGCTTGGCGTCTTGCCTTGTTTGATTTTGGCAGTCTCTAGAGGGTGAGTGAGCTTGAAAAGAAAAAAAGAAAATAAATGAGAGAGGGATTAGGATCATTGTTAGTATATATGGGTAGATGAGAGTCTAGTCATGTATGCATACATTGCCTTTTACCTTTAGAATTATGCATAAGTTTAACCCTTTTTGAGATAAACCATTGCTTGAAATACCAACATGAATGAGATCAGTTTTATCTCATAACCTTGTCCTTAGACAAATGTATTCGGTTTTAAATGCGTAAGTGTGATTCACGGTTTGAGCTTAATTGAATATGAAAGGTTAGGATTCTTGGATTTTTTTGTATAGGCGAGTCATGATTTGCGATTCAATATGTGATGAATATGGCTAAGTCCTTTGGAGTAGAAGTTTGTGTACTGTATCTTAGAATTGAGAACTAGGACCATTGACTTGATTCATTTGAAAAGCACTTTTGGAAATTTGAGCTCCCATTTTTAAACCTCTCTTCCTAGCTTGAATTTTGTTTGCTTGAGGGCAAGCAAAAGGCAAGTTTAGGAGAGTTGATATACTCATATATTTCGCATATTTAGCATACAATTAGAGTAGTTTTCATGCATACATCTGTCATAATAGGCTAGTTTGCACCATTTATCTCATTATAGGTCCTAGGACACTTTGCATTAGCATTTGCATATTTCTTGCATTCTTGCATCATATTCAGGTTGTTTTGGATACACTGGAGCTATGGAGGGTGCGTGGATATGCTGAGGATCGAAAGGGAGCCTATGGATTCTTGGAAGAACTCAGCCATGAAGCAAAGGAACCGAGATCGAGGTGAAGATCGAGCTAGGCAGGTCGATATAGACGAGATCGACCAGAAGATCGAGACACTCGAGTCATTTCAAGGAAGAAGATCGAGGTCATGATCGACCAAGGTGATCGAACGTGAGTACGGACACGGAAACTAAGCTAGGGAACATCGAGAGCCAGATAGAGGTCACGACTCGATCGTCTGAGGATCGACCAGAAGATGGATAGAAGCGCTCGATCCACCCGACTAAATCGACCCGACGATCTAGCAAAAGAAGATGTTCTATGCGAAAAATCGAGTTAAAGATCGATGACGCAGGTCGATCTCTGAACCTTATCCGGACAGCTCACATTTTGGATTTTAGTGAGGGGACCATTTCCTTTTATCTACCCGATTTTTGGGAGCAATGGAGAACCATTCATATTGTTTCCTTCTTGTTTAGTCCCCATCATATCTTTATCTTTATCTTTCTTTAAGCAAAAACCGCCATTGTTAGTTTTTAAGCTTTTCATATTTTGAAAAACCTTAATCTTGCTTTTATTCTTAAGTATTTCTCTTAATCTTTCTTGTTTAGTAGTTTAATCATGGTTATCCTTTCATCCTTTGCATTTTCATATGTTTTAATCGTAAGTAGTGAGTAATCCACCAAGGGTTTAAGGTTGAGGTGATTAAGAGGGTTCTAAGGGTTTAAGCTTGGGTTTTTCTTGCACTTAACTTAATATCTTCTTGGATTTGGGGGTTTTAATGCCTAGAGACTCTTGAGAAAGATCTCTTTTATCTGAGGAATTTCCTTACCTTAGCAGGATTCAGGAGATCCCTTAAAACCAAATCCAAGAGACTAGCTCATCATTTCCCAAACGCCGTGAATGCTTAGGGAGCTAGTTAGACTAGCTTCATGTTTCTCACCCTTTCTTTCCACCAAACGCCAAGGGTAAGGAGGAAAGGTTGAGGAAATGATTTATACCAAAATGTGTAGACCTATGTTGTCAACCCACAAGCTTGAATCTTGAACCTCCTTAAGCATGATCCTCAACCTTGAATCTACTTTTAGCCTTTGAAAAGTTAAAGTCATTATTTCCTAGTTCTAAAGTTTACATCTTTTGTTTTAGTTTCTTAAAAATCATTTCCTAGGTTGTTAGAACTTTCCCTTTTTATCTGCCTTTAGTTTTCGAATTTTTAAAACCAGTAGATTTGCATTTTAAATTCTTAGAAGTCATCTGCTAGTTGTTTAATCCATTAGTGGGGATTTTAAAATAGTTTCATGGTCATTTAGTAGCTGCAAATAGTTTTTATAGAATTTCTCCTCAAATCATCCGGATTTCACATAGATTTACAAAGCTCTTGCATTCTTAGTATATTTCATCAATCTGATTTTGATTGACACCTAAAGTACTTACCACTATACAAAACTGTGCTTTAGGCTTTGATAAACAGGCCTAAAAAAATTTTAGTTATCATAAGTTTGTCGTTGCTGGCGCCTCTTCTTCTGTGTAACTTAGAGCTTTCTTCTATTTCACATAACCACAAGATACAATCATCTTCGCACAATATCATTTCATCTTGAAACCATTCCCACTCTTCCTCTCTTCTCAAAAGATACAAACATTTAAAGCTTAAACCACTTATCTCTACCCTTTCCAAAAACTCCTAACCTAGTATCAAGCTCAAAATGCAAGCTGATATCTATAAGAGAGCTTCTCCTTGCCAGCCTTATTCCTATAACTATTTGCCAAGATAAATTCGAAAATGATAATGCAAGGCCTCACAAACTCTCACAATAGTGTTTGGGTTTAGAAGGAAGGATTGTTTCAAGGTATGGTTAACTGTCCCTAAGCAAGCATCAACTTCAAACAAGAATTTCAAAATCATAAATTCAAAGAGTGGTTCGGCTTTATTTCAAGTGCTTCATCAAATGCACCAACGGACTAAGAACAAGGGCATCATTTTCACAGACCACTAGCATTTTCAAAAGATTCACTGTCATTGCACCCATTTTAAACAAGCAAACTACAACCTAAGTGAATGCATGAAGTCTAAGTCCTATATGAATGCATATGAACACTGTTTTTAAGAAATCAATTTTCAAAAAGAATCAAATATTTAGTGATTTTCTATGCCTTAAGTGCAATGCATGGTTGCTAAGCTATATGTAAATGCAGCTGTGATGAGAATGCAAAATGATAATCCAAGCAAACCCTCCTCACACTTAGAATACAGTCTACTGTGTATTATAAATGCAAAAAAAGGCAAACCACAATGTAAAAATGAAGTGTAAGGGGAAATGTGTAAAGTGTAATGGAAGAGGAAGGTATGTACTTGCATTAGAGGTTCGAGGGGCGGAAGATTGGATATTCATCAGTCGTGGTGGTTGATGGTGCTTAAATGATCGAGTCATCCTTGCAGTTTTGGAGTTTTGAGGAATATTTGTCCATATCGAGCTGGGCTCTGGGTGTTCTGCTCGATACAACACCTCGATGTGATCACCCTTGAGCATCTTGCTCGGTATACGGTACTCGCTCGTTGGTGTATGGATAAAGGCTTCGGGGGCGATTGCATCGAGCAGGGTTCTGGAGGTTTTGCTCAATACAACACCTCAATGCGATCTCCATCGTGCAATCTGCTCGACGTACAGACTCCTTCGTCCTCGAGATAAACTGCATCGAGCAGGTTTTGCAGAGGTTTTGCTCGATACAACACCTCGATGCAGAAACAGAGTTTTAAATGCCTTGGTTCTCAACTTTGTTTGACCAATCTAATCACTTTTCCCAACCTGAAAACACTTAAGCAACATATCAAAAGCAAAAGGAAAGCATATTTACATAGATAGTCATGGGATTACCTGATATACTCATATATTTCGCATATTTAGCATACATTTAGAGTATTTTTCATGCATACATCTTTCATAATAGGCTATTTTGCACCATTTTCTCATTTTAGGTCCTAGAGCACTTTGCATTAGCATTTTGCATATTTCTTCCATTCTTGCATCATATTCAGGTTGTTTTGGATACACTGGAGCTATGGAGGGTGCATGGATGTGCTAAGAATCGAAAGGGAGCCTATGGATACTTGGAAGAACTCGGCCATGCAGCAAAGGAACCGAGATCGAGGCGAAGATCGAGCTAGGTAGGTCGATCCAGAAGAGATCGACCAGAAGATCGAGACACTCGGGTCGTTTCAAGGAAGAAGATCGAGGTCAAGATGGACCAAGGTGATCGAACGTGAGTACGCACACAAAAACTAAGCCCGGGAAGAACGAGAGCCAGATCGAGGTCACGACTCGATCATCCGAGGATCGACCAGAAGATTAATAGAAGCACTCGATCCACCCGACTGAATCGACCTGAAGATCGAGCAAAAGAAGACGTTCTGTGCGAAAGATCGAGTAAGAGATCGACTGCTCAGGTCGATCTCTGAACCTTGTCCGGACAACTCACATTTTGGAGTTTAGTGAGGGGACCATTTCCTTCTCTGGTATAAATGTTTTTACCCTATTTTTGGCCAACAGATCCGACATATTGGTAACCATTCATTCAATCTCCTTCTTCTTTAGCTTAAGAAAACCGCCATTGCTAGTTTTTAAGTTTTTCATATTTTGCAAAACCTTAATCTTCCTTTTAATCTTAAGTATTTCTCTTAATCTTTCTTGCTTAGTAGTTTAATCATGTTTATCCTTTCTTCCTTTGCATTTTCATCCGTTTTAATCATGTGTTGTGAGTAGTTCACCAATGGTTTAAGGTTGAGGTGATTAAGAGGGTTCTAACGGTTTAAGCTTGGGTTTTTCTTGCACTTAAATTAATCTCTTCTTTGATTAGGAGGTTTTAATGCCTAGAGACTCTTGGGAAAGATCTCTTTGATCTCAGGGATTTCCTTACCTTAGCAGGATTCAGGAGATCCCTTAAAACCAAATCCAAGAGACTAGCTCATCCTTTCCCAAATGCTATGGATGCTATGGAGCTAGTTAAGCCATTTTTTGAGATCTATGCTTCATGTTCTTCACCCTTTCTTTCCACCACACGCCATGGGTTAGGAGGAAAGGTTGAGGAAAGGATTTATACCAAACACCATGGATAAACTCATAATTTAGCATATTTTAGCACTCATTTAGGATAGATTTTGCATTCATATTGCATTCATATTTAGATTATTTGTAAGTTTTGCTCCATTTTAGGTTTTATACATGTTTGCATTACCATTTGTATATTTCTTGCATATATGCATTGTTTTTAGGTTACATGGTGTACATGGAGCTTTGTTGGATGATGAGCATGGACAAGGAGTCAAAAGAAGAGTTTAGGAGTTTCTTGGAGTCAAGAAAGAGTTCGGCCAAAACAAATTAGGCTGAGATCGAGCCTCAGATCGACCATCCAAGTCGTTTCAGCCTGAGATCGACCACCAGATCGACCATCCCACTCGTTTCTGCCTGAGATGACCAAAAAAACATATTTTTCCATTTTGAAGCTTTATCTTTTGTAAAAACTTTGATTTTGAATTTGAGAACTTCTCTTTATGCAATAATCTTTCTTTCTTGTTATTTCAATCATGTTTAACTCCTCTTATCTCATGATTAAGAGGGGTTCGAAAATGATAATAGAGTAGTTCTTTAGGATTTAAGGATGAGGTGATTAGGAAGGTTTTAAAGGTTAGATCTTGGTATTTTCTTGCTCTTAACTTTATCCTTTCTTGGTTTGGAGTATCAAATGCTTAAAGACCTTGAGAGAGGCTTTATGATCCAAGAGATTTCCTTATCTAATAAGAACTTAGGAAATCTCTTATGTCGAAACCAAGAGACTAGTATGCCTTAAAGTCCACGGAAGTGGCAAGTAAGGGCTAGTTAAGCCATGTTAAGATCCGTGCTTCAGCTCCATCAACCATCCTTTTCCACCACAAGCCATGGGTTTGGAGAGAATGAATGATGAGAGGAACTCATCTTACCCACAAGCCATGGGAAGATTGCTTCTTAGGCTTAAGGATAGCTCATTTAGAAATGTGTAGATTTACTTTTTGCAAACCAAGATCGAACCTTGAGCTTCCCTAAGCATGAACCTCATCCTTGAATCAGTTATTTATCATTTAAGTAATTTCAAAAGCTTTCTCCTTTAGATTTAAAAGTTATTGTTCTAAGTTGCTAGAAATAGCCTCATTTGCCTATTTTTAGATTTTGAATTTTCATAATCAGTAGTCTTGCACTTTAAATTCCCAGTTTTCTTCTAGTAGTTGCTAACGCTTAAGAGGGCTTTTATAATAGTTTTCTACCTCATTTCGTATTGCATTTAGTTTTTGTTAAATTTCTCATCCATTTACCCGAATTTGACTAAGCTTTACTTTGCTCTTGCATTCCTAGTATCTTTCATCATCCTAGGCTGGATTGACACCTAAAGTACTACAGCAACACTATGAGGCTTTAGGATTGATATTTAGAACTGTAAAAAAGGTCTCTATCAACACTCATCACAATTGTTTTGGCACCACTCCACCACCGGTGCAAAACAACAACTTCGAGATCAAGCCAGGTTTTGTCTCAATGGTCCAGAACAACAAGTTCCATGGACTTGCAATGGAGGATCCTTTGGAGCACTTAGACAATTTTGAGCAAGTGTGCGGCATGATCAAGATCAATGGGATCTCGGAAGATAGTTTCAAGCTTAGGCTTTTCCCTTTTTCACTTGGGGATAAAGCAAGGCATTAGGAGAAGACCTTACCTCAAGGGACTATAACCTCATGGGCTGATTGAAAGAAGGCATTTCTATCTAATTTCTTCTCAAGTACAAGGACAGCTCACCTAAGGAGTGAGATACGCGGTTTTACACAAAGGCAAAACGAGACCTTTAGTGAAGAATTGGAGCGGTTCAAGGACTACACCATTGCATGTCCTCATCATGGTTTCACTGAGGAGACACTCTTGGGCACCATCTATAGAGGAGCTCTTCCTAAAATTCGAATGCTTCTAGACACGGCTAGTAAAGGGAATTTTCTTGGCCAAGTTGTAGAAGAGGGAATGTAGCTTATTGAGAATCTTGCATTGAGTGATGGCAACTACGCTGAAGACTATAATAGAGCACCTAGAGGATCTGACCTTGAGGTACACAAGAAGGAGCTGAAATCGCTCCATGAAAAGATTGACAAGTTGGTACTTGCAAATCAAAAGCATGTACACTTTGTGGGAGAGGCTACAAATATTCTAGATGAGCTGGAACAGAGCCAAGAGGAAGCGAATTGGGTAGGAGGCCAAGACTATACGAAGCCACAGGGCTATGTTCAAAGGTATCAAGGCAACAACAACCTATCTTACCAAAGTACCAATGTGGAAAACTCGAAGGATCAAGTATATCCTCCACTACAAGGAAAACCTTTTGTTCCTTACAACAAAGGTGGGTTTACACAAAACAGTGGGTACCAAGGGCAAAGGCAAGGGAACTTCCAAGGCCAGCAACAGCAAGGGAATAAAAGCTACACTCCTGTGTTTCCTCCTGGATTCGTGCCTTAGCAGCAACAAGTTCATCCTCCACCTCATGATCCGGTACAAGCTATGTTCCAGAAATTACTTCAAGGACAAGGATCTACAAATCAGAAGTTTGCTGATAGGAACAATAGGCTAGACTCTTCTCTTACTGAGGTATCTACACAAATAACCAACTTGAATAACAAGATTCGCCAGCTAGAGAAAGGAAAGGCCAGTTCAAGCGGTCAAGGAAGCTTACCCGGAAAGTGTGAGGCAAGCCCTTAGGAGTATGCAAACGCAATCACTTTAAGGAGTGGGAAAGAGCTACCACCAAGGTCTACGCCTGAAGACAATGAAGACATTGTGGATAAGAGGGGGAGAGTAATCTCTCAAATGATCAAGAGATCACGTTTGACAATGTCTACATTGCAAGACCTAAGAAAGGCAAGGAAGCGGTTTTGGAGAAAAAAATGGAGGAAGTTAGTAAAGAGAAAGAAGCTTTCGTGCCTCCACCTTACAAACCAAAGCTCCCCTTCCCTGGACGTTTCAAGAAGCAGTTGGTTGAGAAGAAGAGCCCTGTTTGAGAAGCACTTGAAGGACGTTGAGATAAAACTGCCGTTGCTTGATTATATGGCTATGGTGCCAAAATACGCCTAGTTTTTGAAGGATACTGTTGCTAAAAAGGCAAAACAGAGTGAAGAGGTTTTGCTATTGAGTCAAGAATGCAGCGCAATCATCCACAAGGAGATAGCTCCAAAGAAGCTAGGAGATCTGGGGTCATTCACTATCCCTTGTGCACTAGGCCCTTTAAAGTTTGAAAGTTGCTTATCTGATCTTGGGGCAAGCATTAACCTTATGCTTCACTCCATTTCCAAAAAGCTAGGCTTTACAAAGTTTAAGGAGTGTAGAATCTCACTTATTCTGGCTGATCGAAGTATAAGGCTCCCTGTAGGCATGCTTGAAGACCTACCCGTGAGGATTAGCAACATGAATGTGCCAACAGATTTTGTAGTTTTAGAAATGGATGAGGAACCAAGAGACCCTCTAATCCTTGATAGACCCTTTCTAGCAACTGTTGGGGCCATCATAGATGTGAAGAACGGCAAGATTTCTCTGCACCTGGGCAAGGACATCAAGCTGAACTTTGACATCAACGAAGTCTTGAAGAAGCCAACGATTGATGGACAAGTGTTCTACATAGAAGCTTTGGATGCATTGGCCGATGAGTTGCTTGAGGAATTGGGACAAGAGGATCATCTAGAGCTGGCTTTGACAAAGGAGGGTGGGAAGTATGGTTTCTTGAGTGAACAAACACAGGAATATGTACGCATCCTTGATTCTCGCAAGGTTGTGAAAGAAGATGAAGGCCAATGCCTAGAAATCGACTTGGAGATCGATCAGATTTCTCGATCCAGGAAAGAGATCGATGAGACGATCGACCGAGACAACTCGATCTGTTCAGAGAACGACTTCATGAATCGATTTCCTGCTCAATCCAGCCCAGAACGAGGGACCGATCAACTGACTGGCTTTATCTCTGCGGTAGGAACGGTCCAAGACGGTAGCTTAAGAGCTAATGACTCGGGTTCAAAAGGGGCGAATGAGGACAGCAACCTCAACACAAGCCAAGAGGAGGACTGGAGCGAGCTGCTAGCCCCAAAGGTGGACCTAAACAGCTTCCGAATGTGCTAATGTACACTTTCTTAGGACCAAATGATACATATCCTGTCATTGTGAATGAAGATCTAAATGATGATGAGTTTGACTCACTTCTTAAGGAGCTGAGGAAGTATAGAAAGGCCATTGGGTACTCTCTCAGTGACATCAAGGGCCTTTCACCAATGCTTTGAACTCATAGGATTCATTTAGACAATGAAAACACATCTTCCATTGAGCATCAAAGACGTTTAAACCTGAATTTGATAGAAGTAGTTAAGAAAGAAATCTTAAAACTCTTAGAGGCTGACGTGATATACCCTATCAGTGATAGCACATGGGTCTCTCCGGTCCATGTGGTACCAAAGAAAATGGGTATCACGGTTATAAGAAATGAAAAAGATGAGTTAATTCCTACTAGGACAATAACCAGACATAGAATGTGTATTGATTATAGGAAACTCAACTCAGCCACTAGGAAAGGTCATTTCCTCTTCCCTTCATTGATCAAATGCTAGAGAGGTTAGCCAATCACCCAAATTACTGTTTTCTAGATGGCTATAGCAGTTTCTTTCAAATCCCCATTCACCCAAATGACCAAGAGAAAACAACCTTCATATGCCCTTATGGTACCTTTGCATATCGAAGGATGTCATTTGGGTTATGTAATGCACCAGCAACCTTCCAAAGGTGTATGATGTCTATTTTCTCTGACCTTATAGAGGAAATGGTAGAGGTTTTCATGGATGATTTTTCTGTGTATGGTGCTTCGTTTGGTGGTTGTTTGTCAAATCTTTGCAGGGTTCTAAAGAGATATGAGGAGACAAACTTGGTGCTAAATTGGGAAAAATGTCATTTTATGGTGAGGGAAGGCATTGTGCTTGGGCACAAGATTTCTGAGCGTGGGTCTGAGGTTGACAAGGCCAAGATTTAGGTTATGACGAGTTTAGAGCCTTCGGTTAATGTGAAAGGGATTAGGAGTTTCTTGGGGCATTCTGGCTTCTACAGGAGGTTTGTCAAGGATTTCTCCAAGATAGCACGTTCTCTTACAAGGCTACTGTGCAAGGAAACCGAGTTCATCTTCGATGAAGAATGCCTACGAGCCTTTAAGACCATCAAAGAAGCCTTGGTCACCACGCCTATAGTTCAAGCTCCAGATTGGGATTTGCCTTTCGAGATTATGTGCGATGCAAGCGACTACGCCGTGGGTGCTGTCTTGGGTCAGAGGAATGAAAAGAAGCTGCATGTGATTTACTATGCAAGCTCTACCTTGGATGACACGCAAGTGAAGTATGCAACCCCCGAGAAAGAGATTCTAGCCGTGGTCTTTGCTTTTGAGAAGTTTTGGTCTTACTTGGTGGGTTGTAGGGTCATCGTGTATACTGACCATGCTGCCTTGAGATACATATACTCCAAGAAAGACACAAAACCGAGACACTTAAGATGGATCCTTCTCTTGCAAGAGTTTGACATGGAGATCAAGGACAAGAAGGGTATAGAGAACGGTGTAGCAGATCATTTTTCATGAATGAGGGTGGATGAGGTCTTGCCTTTGGATGAATCACTCCCTAAAGAGCAGCTAATGATGGTTAACACCGTGGTATGTGCAAAGCTAGAAAGAGAAGCTTGAAGAAGTCTTGAGCCTAAAGGAAGAAGAGCTGTCATGGTACGCGGATATTGTCAACTATTTGGCTTGTGGAGAAGAGCCTACTCACTTGGACCATTACCATAAGAAGAAATTCATGAGAGACATCTCTCACTACTTTTGGGATGATCCTTATCTGTACAAGAGGGGTGTGGACAGCTTATACCGAAGATGTGTCATAAGAGAAGAAGCAAGAGACATTCTTCTGCATTGCCACGGTAGGACTTATGGTGGATACTTCGAATCATTCAAGACAGCTACAAAGGTTCTCCAAGCTGGGTTTTGGTGGCCTACACTCTTCAAGGATGCACATGAGTTTATAAAATCATGTGAATCTTGCCAAAGGGCCGGGAACATAACCAAGAGGAATGAGATGCCGCAAGTACCTATCTTTGAGGTGGAAGTCTTTGACGCTTGGGGAATTGATTTTATGGATCCATTCCCATCATCATATAGCAATAAGTACATCCTTGTGGCAGTAGACTATGTGTCTAAGTGGGTGGAAGCAATAGCCTCACCAACTAATGATTTAAGGGTGGTATTCAAGCTTTTCAAGACAATCATTTTTCCAAGGTTTGGAGTTCCTAAGGTGGTGATTAGTGATGGAGGCAGCCAGCTCATCAACAAGGTTTTTGAGAGTCTTTTGAGAAAGCATGGAGTTAAACACAAGGTGGCCACGCCTTATCACCCTCAAACCACTGGCCAAGTGGAGGTTTCAAATAGGAAAATCAAGACCATTCTAGAGAGAACCACGGGAGTGACTAGGAAAGATTGGGCTAGCAAGCTTGATGACGCTCTTTGGACTTATAGGACGGCTTTCAAGACTCCCATTGGTACCACGCCTTTCAACCTCCTCTATGGTAAATATTGTCTCCACCCTGTAGAGTTAGAGCATAAAGCTCTTTGGGCTGTGAATCAAGTGAATTATGCTCTGAAAACGGCGCAAGAGAGAAGACTGCTGCAAGTACATGAGCTTGATGAATTGAGGTTGGATGCTAATGAAAGAGCCAAGATCTACAAAGAGAGGACCAAAGCCACACATGACAAGAAGCTGGTGCTTAAGGAGCTCAAAGAGGGAAGCCTGGTTCTGCTCTACAACTCACCTTTGAAGTTGTTACCCGGGAAAGCTCAAGTCTAGATAGAGCGGTCCGTTTGAGATAAAAAAAATGCTACCATATGGGGCAGTGACTTTGATTGGCAAGGGTGGAGATAGTTTCAAAGTGAATGGGCATAGATGTCATGCCCTACATGGCTAGTGATTGCAGCAAGGAGAGCAGCACGTTGCTTCTCCAAGATCCCCCTCTAGCCTAACCAAGTAAGGTCAAGCTAAGAGACGTAAAACAAGCAGCCTTGGGAGGCGATCCCATGACTATCATTGTAGATATTTTTGATTTATTTCTGTTTCAATTTTATGCTTTTTTGTTTAAGTGTGTAGGTACAAGGAGATGGGAACCAGAGATCTTGATATTGGACTTAACAAGGAAAGGAAAGGAGACGCAGAAGCAAAAGATCGAGTGAAAGATCGACCTGTCCTGGCTCGATCTTTACTAAATCGAGCAAGTGGATCGAGTGATGTCACTCGATCTAGACGAGATCAAGTAGACAATCGAGTGAGTCAGTCGATTGCGAGAGGATGACCCACCCATACGTTTAGCTTGAAATACAAACGGGTGTGGATCGACTGGTCTTACTCGATCCTCGAACTATGATCGATGGCAGGATCGATCAGATCACTCGATCTTCGCCAAAACGACCTCGCGATCGATCAGGGAGCTTGATAACTAGGTTTTTACGCTGGTTTTAGAATCAAATCCTAAAGAAAAGTATAGTGGTACGTATAGTGCTTTAGGTGTCAATCCAGCTCAGGTTGTCTTGAAAGATACTAGGAATACAAGAGCTTTGTAAATCTAAGTGAAATCCGGATTATTTGAGAAGAAAATCTATGAAAACTAAATGCAGCTACTATATGACCACGAAAACTATTTTAAAATCCCTACTGAGTGGTTAAGACCCCCAAATCCAATGAGAGATTAAGTTAAGAGAAACAAAAAGACCAAAGCTTAAACCCTTAAACCTTTTAATCACCTCAACCTAAAACCCTTGGTAAACTACTCGCTACACATGATTAAAACAGATGAAAATACAAAGGAAGAAAAGATAAACATGATTAAACTACTAAGCAAGACAGATTAAGTGAAATACTTAAGATTAAGACGGATTAAAGTTTGACAAACAATGGCGGTTTTTCAAAGCATAAAATATTTGACAATGCGAGTGCAAGCTATATGATTTTGTTTTGAAATTTTTGAAAAAATTCCTGATATCTTTTTTTGTATTTTTCTATGCATTTAGAATGATGCATGAAGACTCAAGGATGCAAACACAAAATAAGATCCAAATAAAAACATTTCAAAGCACACACTCTCTCCCTAACTTGAATGACAACGTCTCGGTGTCAAACAAATTCAAGAGGAGACCAAAAACACAAAGCAAAAATTAAAAATGGATGATATATTCAATGGTTGAGTTTTGGTACCTCGGAGCTAGGCATGACTGGAGCCTGAGGTTGCTCCGGTCCTCCTGCTCTTTCTAGAACTGTCGTGAAGTATCTCCTTGTCCTTGCTCTTGCTTGTGCCCTCATGTAGAGAAAGACGCCCAGCTTGGTTGCAATCTTGAGGCTCACGGATCTCTACACCTCCGGTTGAGTTTCTCCTCATTGTTTCACCCATTTGCTCAACCTCGTGACTCAAAGACGTCTCAGATGAGCTCCCTTGAAGGTCCTTGATCTTCTTAGCCAGCTTCTTGATCATCTTGTCTTGCCACTTGTTAACCTTGCGTTGAATCTCAACAACCAAGGCAAAGAATTTCTCAGCCATTGTCCGTGGCTCATACTCTAGCTTGGGGAGATCAAAGTTTGGAGGCATCTTCGCATCTGTAGGAGGGGACTCTGAAGGTGAACGAGTGAGCTAAGGTGGAGCTGCTGTGTGTCCAAGAGGCTCAAAGCATTCTTCGTAGGTTTGTAAGAACTCTATTGTGCCGATTCTTTGAAGATTTGTTTCATCTGGATTAGGCAGGATGCAGACCTTCTTCTCATAGTGATGTTTGTAGAATTAGTAAGCATAGAAGCCTGGAGCTGGAGTAGGTCCCAAGGAATCGGTGTGGCGCAAGTAGACTTCATCCATGTACGCACGCTCCACGCAAGGCTCGAACTCTGCAAGTGGCACTCCCGCTTGTTTGAACATTGGTGTGAGGAAGCCTCCTATGAGTGCAGAGCTCGCCTTACACCTTAACGCCCAAGCCTTGTATTTGACTAAGGAAGAAGCAAGGATGCAGCTGTAGTTGACGTCTTCCCCAAGCTCATCCTCCATTTGGTCATCATTCTCCTCCCGATCGCATACAACCTTCTTAACCCCTTGGAAAAGGAAGCATAGCTCGTTCTTGGTAACTGTTGGGGCCACGGATCTTCCACTGAATGTGTTGGCCAGCAGCTTGAGGGTGAACCTAAGCACAGGGTATCACACCTTCTTGATAGTTCGCTGATTTGAGCTGAGGGAACTCCACAAGCTTGGCTGCAGCATTGAGACCATAAGCATGGCATAACTCAGGGATGGAGAGGTGGTAAGCTTGCTTCCTGATCTTGAACGTGACATGACCCTTGGCTGGAGTTTGGATGCTTGGATTTTCATAGGAGAAGTCCAAGGTGGAGAGGAAGCTAAGCGCGGCCTCGGGGTAAGTAGGGCAGTCCATCCGTGATAGACAAGCAAGGCCCATGTCCCTGAGTAACTCATCAAAGTCCTCCAACAACCCTAGCCTTTCCAAGAGATCCCTGCTTGCAAACTTTGTAGGCTCAAACCGCAACCTCTCAAGCCTCTTCTTTGCTTTTCTCTCTTCCTTAGTCCACTTGACCCTTTCTGCAACCACTTGATGAGTTTCCTCTGGAGTTGCCAAATCTCTGCTTCTCTTGGGTGCCATGGTACCTGAAACACAAGTTCTCAAAGAGAAAATGAGAATAGGCGATGATTAAGAGAGAAAGATATGGCAAAGAGAGAAAATCTCTAAATATAAATACTAGATTTTTGGAGATATTCTAAAAGATATCAGTAAATAGTAGAGGACAATCTCTTGAGATAAGACTAAATCAGGAAAAAATCCCTAGCACTTAGATATTTCTAAAAATTCATCCTAATCCCTAGCAAATAACATTCAACCAATTCAATAAAAAGAAATTTTCTTGAAAACTCAAATATGAAATTCAAGAAATTCGAAATACCTTTGAAAAGGGTTGTTTATTAGATGCTCTATGCCTTTAAAAACCGAACTTACACTCTCTCTTTCTAAAAATCAGTTTGAAATGCAATGTGAGGAGAGTGTGGATGCAAGGTTATAAAGACAAAAAATCTTTGGATGCATGCAAGTTGGTTATGTAAAAGATGTGGTCAAGGCACACATTCTCATGGTCAAAGATGCTTGCCTTGACCAAGATTCAAATTTAAAACGAGAGGGAAAAAGAAAGAATGGGGGAAATTTTAACTAACCTCGGCATGAGATCGAGTCAAATTGGTCGATCTTGACCTCGATCTCATGCCTATTTACCCGTGATCGAGAGGCTTGCTCGATTGGAGGCTCGATCTGATTTGAATCGAGCCTTAGATCGAGTTTGCTCCTCGTTTCAAGATTCCACGTGGTTGTGGCCATGCATCTTAGATCAAGCTCCTTGATCAATCGTGTGGTCGTTTTGGAAAAGATCGAGTAAGCTGATCGAGTGAACTAATCGATCCAGTTCGAGGATCGAGTGAGACCAGTCGTTCCACACCTGTTTGCTTTTCAAGCTAAACGTATGGGTGGGTTATCCCCTCGTAATCAACTGACTCACTCGATTGTTTACTAGATCTCATGTAGATCGAGTGACTTCACTCGACTTACTAGCTCGATCTAGTAAAGATCGAGCAAGGATTGGTCGATCTATCACTCGATCTTTTGCCTCCACTTCTCCTTTCCTTGCCTTGTTAACTCCAATATCACTATCACCGGTTCCCATCTCCTTGTACCTACACACTTAAACCAAAAAGCATAAAATTGAAACAGAAAGAAATCAAAAATATGTACAATGATAGTCATGGGATTGCCTCCCAAATGCGCTTGTTTTACGTCTCTTAGCTTGACTTTATTTGGTTAGGCTAGAGGGGGATCTTGAAGAAGCAACGTGGTGCTCTCCTTGCTGCAATAACTTGCCATGTAAGGCTTGACACTATGACCATTCACCGTGAAACTCCCTCCACCCTTGCCAATCAAAGTAACTGCTCCATACGGTAGCACTTCTTTTATCTCAAACGGACCGCTCCATCTAGACTTGAGCTTCCCGGTAAACAACTTCAAACGCGTGTTGTAGAGCAGAACCAGGCTTCCCTCTTTGAGCTCCTTGAGCACCTGCTTCTTGTCATGCATGGCTTTGGTCCTCTCTTTGTAGATCTTGGCGCTTTCATAAGCATCCAACCTCAATTTATCGAGCTCATGTAGTTGCACCAATCTTCTCTCTTGTGCCGTCTTGAGACTGTAATTCACTTGCTTCACGGCCCAAAGAGCTTTCTGCTCTAACTCCACAGGGAGGTCACAAAATTTACGATATAGGAGGTTGAAAGGCGTGGTACCAATGGGAGTCTTGAAAGCTGTCCTATACGCCCAAAGAGCGTCATCAAGCTTGCTTGCCCAATTCTTCCTAGTCACTCCCGCGGTTCTCTCTAGGATAGCCTTGATTTGCCTATTCGAAACCTCCACTTGGCCACTGGTTTGAGGGTGATAGGGTGTGGCTACCTTGTTTTGAACCCCATACTTCCTCAAAAGACTCTCAAAAACCTTGTTGATGAAGTTGCTGCCTCCATCACTAACCACCACCATAGGAACCCCAAACCTTGGAAAAATGATAGTCTTGAAAAGCTTGACTACCACCCTTGAATCTTTAGTTGGTGAGGCTATGGCTTCCACCCACTTAGACAGATAGTCTACGACCATTAGGATATACTTGTTGCCGTATGATGATGGAAACAGACCCATAAAATCAATCCCCCAAGCGTCAAAGACTTCCACCTCAAAGTAGGTACTTGCGGCATCTCATTCCTCTTGGTTATGTTCCCGGCCCTTTGGCAAGCGTCATATGATTTTACAAACTCATGTGCATCCTGGAAGAGTGTAGGCTACCAAAACACGGCTTGTGTAACCTTCGTAGCTGTCTTGAATGATGCGAAGTGTCCACCATAAGTCAAACCGTGGCAATGGAGCATGATGTCTTTTGCTTTTTCCCTTGTGGCACATCTTTGGTATAGGCTGTCCACACCCCTCTTGTACAGATAAGGATCATCCTAAAAGTAGTGAGAGATGTCCCTCATGAACTTCTTCCTATGGTAATGGTCCAAGTAAGTAGGCTCTTCTCCACAAGCCAAATAGTTGACAATATCCGCGTACAATGGTAGATCTTCTTCCTTTATGCTCAAGACTTCTTCATAACTCTCCTCTAGCATTGCACATACTAAGGTGTTAACCATCATAAGCTGCTCCTCAGGGAGTGAGTCGTCCAAATGAAAGACATCATTCACCCTCATCCTTGAGAGATGATCCGCTACACCGTTATCTATACATTTCTTGTCCTTGATCTCCATGTCAAATTCTTGTAAGAGAAGGATCCATCTTAAGAGTCTCGGTTTGGTGTCTTTCTGGGAATAAATGTACCTCAAGGCAGCATGATCAGTATACACAATGACCTTAGAACCCACCAAGTAAGACCTAAACTTCTCAAAAGCAAAGCCACGGCTAGAAGCTCGTTCTCAGTGGTTGCATACTTCACTTGCGTGTCATCCAAGGTACGGCTTGCATAGTAGATCATATGCAGCTTCTTATCCTTCCTCTGACCCAAGAAAGCACCCACGGCGTAGTCACTGGCATCGTACATAATCTCAAATGGCAAATCCCAATCCAGAGCTTGAACTAAAGGTGCAGTGACCTAGGCTTCTTTGATGGTCTTAAAGGCTTGTAGGCATTCTTCATCGAAGATGAACTCGGCTTCCTTGCACAGTAGCCTTGTAAGAGGACGTGCGATCATGGAGAAATCCTTGATAAACCGCCTCTAGAAGCCAGCGTACCCCAAGAAACTCCTAATCCCTATCACATTAACCGGAGGCATTAAGCTCATCATAACCTCTATCTTGGCCTTGTCAACCTCAATCCCATGCTCAGAAATCTTGTGCCCAAGTACAATGCCTTCCCTCACCATAATGTGATACTTTTCCCAATTTAGCACCAGATTTGTTGATAAACTATTTCTTAGATCGTGTTATGCAGCAGAGAGGTTATCAAAACTCTAATGCATGCAATGTTGTAGTAAGGCAAGCAGGAGTGTGTCAATCCACTTCTAGGAGGCAGAGAATGCACAAAGAATGCAAGGTCCTAAGCAAATCTAAGCAAAATGAGACAGTTTATGAGAAATTAACTAAAAACTAGATGCAGCAACCTAAACAGAGCGAAACCTATTTTAAAAATACTAGAAAGGAAGCAACTACCACGAGAAACAAACAGATTAATTAAAGGAAAGAGCTTCGAATTGTTAAAAATCGACTAGTGGATCGACCACGAGATCGACCACTAGATCGAGCAGTAACGATCGATCTCGTCTAAAACCGTAAGAACAACAAATCTAGTGACCAGGTTGCTATCAGGTAACAAGCGAAAGATGAAAATAAGACTTAAAGATTCTAAAAGAAAGGGCCTAGGGTTGAGATTCATGTAAAGGGTTTCAAAGGATCGATCTTGGGTTTGAAACTTTAGATCGACTCACTTGGTGAGGATCTCTAAGCCTTGAAAACAAAACATGATCTATCTGTGGCTTTCGGTATAGATCACTCTTTCATCCTCTCCTCCAAACCCATGGCTTTTGGTGGAAAGAGAGGTCGAAAGGCAAGGAAAACAGATTTCAAGTAATGGCTTAACTAGTCCCCCAAACTGCCATGGCTTTAGGGAAGGGGTAACTAGTCTCTAAGGTGTGATCTTCCGAGGCTCCTGGATCCTGTCAAGGTGTGGAACCTCTGGGATCATGAAGCTCTTGGCGTGAGAGTCTTCAAGCATTAAGCTTTCAACACCTTAGAAGAGATAGCCTTAAAAACGTTTAGAAAACAAACCAAGATCGAACCCTTTCTACCCCTTAATCCTCTCAACCCCGAACCCAAAAGAAACTACTCACTACACATAGAGTAAATCAAGCAAAGCACAAGAAATACGACGATGAACATGAAAGAAAGACTAGATTAAACGATAAAGATTCGAATACAAAAGCTTCAAAAGAAAACGAGTTCAACAATGGTGTTCTTCGTTAAAACGAGAGAGAAAAACATGAAAAGAAAGGATAAGGATCTAAAAGTTATCAAAAAAGCATCTCGACGCCTTGCCTAAAATGCCCAAACAATCCAATGGTCCCCCTTTCGCTAACAGCCAAAAACGGTTGTAAGGACAAAAATCGACCACTGGATCGAGTGGTTCTCTCGATCACATCCGGGCATCGTGTCTTCGGCTCGATCCGGGTCTCGATCTTCATCGGAAAATCGAGTGTTGCATCCGATCTCGGTATCGATCTTCGGTGGATCGAGTGGTGTACTCGATCTGGCTCTCGCTCTGCATGGCGTCATTTACGTCCGTACCGATTGATCGATTGCTTCACTTGATCTCCGTCTCGATCATTCTCCTTGGATCGCCTAGTTGGCTCGATCTTCTGGTCGATCAACTCCTAGATCGACCGGCCATGCTCGATCTGCTCCTCGATCACTGGTCCTTAGCATATTTCCGAGCTCCCACGAACTGCTACATCAGCCTCCACACGCCCACGAACCTCCATGACTCCAAAGCAGCCAGAAACAACCTGAATGTGATGCAAAATGCAAGGAAAATGCATACGCTGATGCAAGAACGCTCTAGGACCCTAAGTGATGCAATCTAACCTAAAAGATGATACAAATACATGAAAAACTAACTAATGAGTATGCAAAATGTATGCAATATGCAATAACATCAACTCCCCCAAACTTACTTCTTGCTTGCCCTCAAGCAACAAAAAAAAACAAGTAAGGAAGAGAGGTTTTTAGGAAAATCAAAGGGGTTTTAAACTTTTCCCAAAGGTGCCTTTCAAATGGATCATCTCAATGTCCTAGTTAACAGTTCTAAAATGCTATGCTTACACTCATACTCCAAAGAACTTAGCCATACTCATCACACAAATAAATTCAAATCATGACTCTCCTATTCCTAACAATCAAAGAAACTCATTCTTTAACATTCATTAACATTCGAACCATGAATCAAACTTATGCAGTTTAAAAAAAAACACATTTGGCTAAGGTTTATGGTTATGAGCATAGAATGATCTCATTTGAAAAGGGTTTATAATCATAACAAGGGTTTCTCTCAAAAATGGTTTGAATTTATTCATAATGCTAAAGGTAAAGACAATTTATGCATACATGATTAGATTCTCATCTACCCACGTAAACTATCAAATGATCCTATACCCCTCTCATTTAAGAAATTTAATCCTCACTCACCACTTAAGAGTCTACCCTTTCTTCTCACACTTAGCAATCCCCAATTCAAAACAAAGATATTTTTAAACTTTTTAGGCTAGTGAAAAGATTTTGAAAAAAAATACTTTTGCTCTTAGAAATTTCTTATTAGTAGCTCTCTTATTATTATTTTTTTTCTTTTAATATTTTCTTTTTTTTTATTATTATTTGGCACTTAGGCTCTTTTTATTTCTTTTTCTTTTCTTTTCTCTTTTTTTTTATTTTTACTTATTATGAGAGAGCTACTTTCTGAAATTAGAGCATACTTAGTTTTAAAAGCAAACATTTCACTTAAAACCTCATTTCTTTCCATAAAACACAAACTCTTTGAAACCGAAACAATTAGACAAGAAAGCAACCCCAATGATCCTCCAAACTTATCCTAAGCCTATACCTAGCTTAAAAATGCAAAGCTAGCAATCAGTATGAAAACCAAATCATGTCGCCTAAACCTAACACTTTATGCCAAGTTCAAACCGAAAGTAAGGCCTCACAAAGATGTCACACAAGAACATTTGGCTTCAAAGGAGGGTAAGGTTCAAGGAGGGAGTTCTACTTAGGCTCACAAAGAGTGGTAAAAAGGAAGAAGAGAGCCTAAATATTTTAAAACCATGTGTTCATTTTCAAATGCATAAGAATGATAATTAGAGTTTCAAATTAAGGTTTTCACTTAGTAGGATGAGTTTCAAATCCTGAGAGTTCAATTCAAGCCAAGAAAATCCTAACTAGTGATCCAAGCATGGTTAGAACTTACTTTCAAAGCATAAACAAAGCATTAGAGAACTACCAACTAGGGCATTGAAATGATTCATAAGTAAAAACACCTTTTTAAGAAATTCTAACCCCTTATGCAAAATGCAAACAACCTAGACGATATGAGAAACTCTAGACTCAATCCTAACATGTTTTTTTTTTTTTAAAAAAAAAAAGATGAATGCAATCTACATGAATCTTTGAAAAAAATTTAAAAATTTTACCAATTTTTCATGACCTAAGACTCAAGGATGCAAAAAGGAAAATAAGATCAAAGAACACAAGATTAAATCACACAAGTACTCCCCCAAACTTGCTTGACACCGTCCCGGTGGCAAACTCATCCGAAGGAGCATCAAAACACAATGCAAGAAACAAATATGAGCGGTTATATACAATGGAAGAAGGTTGTTACCTCTGGTCTACGCTCGGCTGGAACTTGAGGATGTTCCAGAGGAGCTAGAGATCGTTGCTTTGCCTTTGTTAGCTGGTTCTTGGAGAGAATGGCGCGCCGGCTGAATGTTGTCTCCTTGGGTCACGCGGATGACAATCCCTCCGGTTGAGAGCCTTCTCTTCTCGGGTTGTTGCATCTCTTGGCTTGCAGCTGGCTTAGGTTGGCCTCCCTGAAGCTCTTTGACCTTCTTCCCAAGCTTCTTCAGCATCTTCCCTTGCCACTTATTGATCTTCCTTTGCATCTCCACAACTGATGCTAGGAACTTCTCGGTTTTTGTCCTCGGCTCAAATTCTAGCTTGGGAAGTGTGTAAGCCTCGGGCATCTCGTCTTCCGTGCCTGGAGACTCTGACCTTTGACGTGGGGCAATGGCTGAAGCAGGCGGTCCTCCTAAAGAGGCAAAGCATTCTTCCTCCGTGGGTAAGAACTCGATGTTCCCAACACCAAGCAGCTCGGTTCCATCTTTGTTGGGGAGGATGCACACTCTCTTCTTGTCTTCGTCATCTATGAAGAGGTAGGCATAGAACCCTTCTGCTGGCGTGCGTCCCAAGCTATCAGTGTTCCTCATGTATGCTTGATAGGGTTCAGGTTTTACCCAAATAAAAACTACTGCAAGTGCACAGCAAAGCAGATGTAGTATAAGGGGTATCGAAATCCCAAAAGAGTAATGCTAACTACACTATCAATTATAGATTTGGACTAGGCTAAGCAAAATATGATGTATGTAATGCGAATGAATAATTAGAAATAAGCTAACGATGATATGATATGTTCTAAGTTCAGGAAGACTAAAAGCGCTAAGCTAGGGTAATTTGCAGGTATGAATCCAAGAATGTAGAATGCAGGGAGTCAGGAATGATTAAGAACCGTTTTTAAACATGAATCTCTAATGCATAACTAATCAATTCTCATTGCAGAAGTTATCTATACCTAGATCACAAAGTTTCAAATCTCTTGGCAAACCCTAACAACCTAAGTATGCAGGAATGATCAGATTCAATTGTTTACAAAACTCCTAAGCCAAATCTCTTTGTACTAAGTTGTTTTGCTCATCAAATACTAGTTCAGGTTATGAATAATGCACTCACATATATTTAACAACCTATGATTTTCGGATTCCTAGATGATGTGTCTCAGAAATTCGATTTTAAAGCAAGCAGAGATGAAAAACCATGAGATATTCCTAACAGATAGCGATTCTACACTCTTTTCATCAACCTTTGAAAAACCCTAACTTAACTAGCAGTTTACTCAGACATGATTATGAGATCACAAAGCATAACTGAATAAAATTGCATTAAGAGAAAGAGTAAGAAACAAAGGGGGTTCGAAATCTTCTCTAAAGAGTACAGGATTTGTCTCCCCAAAAAGCTCTGAATAAAATCTCTCTCTAGCTCTCTGAATTCTCAAAAACTAAGATCATAGCCAACAATGGCTGAAAAACCTAATAAATAGAAGCTAACCACGATTTGGGGTCTTCATGTAAATACAGGAAACTTCTGGGCCAATTCTGCAATTCTTCTTGATACTTTTAACAAATAGCCACGCTCCTTCCTCTCTGGGTGACGAGCGTCACCAATGGGGTGACGATCGTCACCATTGGTGAATACTTTCTGCTTCGATCTTGGTACTTCGTGGCTTCAACTCAGAATGCTCCAAAAGGTTCCAACCTCTCCAATTATGCTCCAGACATGCTTTAACCTGCAAAGACTCTTCTAGGACTCTAAAAAGACCAAAAAGACTCAATAAAAAGGACTTATATCATGGTTAAAAACCATAAAAACCATGATATATCAACTCCCCCAGACTTAGCTTTTGCTTGCCCTCAAGCAAACATCAGATAGAGTACAGGGTTGGGGTTTGAAAACAAGAAACAGTCAGTTAGTCATCAGAAACACCACACTAGTTAAAGCTTTCGAATCCACATACCACAGAGTCAACACAAGATCAAATTTCTACCTAATCATCACAAGCTTAGCAAATCTCTCAAGTCCAGTCTAAATCCCTTCAAGAAATCCGAAATTTCTACTGTTAACTCCTTATTTTTTATCTAAGTGTGAAGTCTCATCAAGGCTCTATCATCTCAATCACTTTACAGATTCTTTTCCCTTCCTAACAACTGAACAAATCAATCTCAACACAGCTCTCCTCTTTTCTCTTCCCTTAATCTTTTTCCTTTGAATATTTTCGATTTTTCACTTCTTTTTCTCAACTTTTACAGTCTAAGATATTGTGCTACTCAATACTTGTGTTCCTTGTGAGGAGACAGGTTCTTGAGTCTGTTCACTACTGTTGTTCCTTGTGAGGAGACAGGGTCATGAATGCACCATTCTTTGGACTTAATCTTTTAAAAACTACATCAGGGAAGATCAAAGAGAGACTGTATTTTAACCTTATTGTCAGTGCTTAAAGAGAGAATCAAGATCAATAAGAATCAATCACAAAGACAAGAAATTTAAAGTTCATTAAGGTGGAGCTAACAGCAAATTTTCCAGATTCTCTAAGAACCTAAACCTTCATTGCTAGACTGATCTACCTATGACTTTCAACTTAGTGAGACTTGTAATCAACTACTGTGGCAATGGTTCTTATCAGCAAAAACGTCCTATGGCTAGTTCCAAGAAAAACTAACAGTTTCAAAAATTTTGACTCTAGAAAAATAGGTTTTTTACTCAACTTTAAGACTCTATAAACATGACACAAAGCACACAACGTCAGTAACCACCTCCCCCAGACTTAAACAACACTGTCCCCAGTGTTATTAAGCCAAGAGTTGGTCAGAAAAATGAATGAGAAGTCGAAAAACCAAGTCAGAAAAGTGTTACCTCGCGTGGGGTCGGGTGACGAGCGTCACCAATCTGGTGACGAGCGTCACCACGACCTGTATTGCCCAAATCTTATGTTAGATGTTAATTAACGAAGTGTTTGCATGTGTACTCGAAAGTTAGACTTTTTGAGCATTCAAACACATAATTAACAACATCCAAACATAGCAATAATAACCTGGTTCAACAATCTCACAAAACGTCATCAAAGAAACTGACAACTGACTCAAAAGAAACATAAAAATGACTCAAGAGAAAGAAAAATAAAAAGGGAAAAAGGAACAAGTAACCAGATAATGAAGCCTCAATCCTCATCCTCACAAGGCTCAGTAGTGTAGTGGGGGCGGACACAACCACAGTTGCTAAGTGTAGCAACAGCATCCCAGAGTCCCTCAAAGCTATCAATGACATACTCCTGAAAAGCAGCCATATCCATGGGTGTCTGTGGTCGTGGAGGACGCCTGAAGGCAGCAGAAGAGCCACTCTGACGCGTAGAAGGTCCAGCATCAGTAGCAGCAGCAGTAGAAGCAGAGGGACCAGCTGTAGCAGCTCTAGCAGGGCGCAGAGTCAAGGGGCGCAGAAGAGTCTGTGCTGGCATGAAGAATAACTGGCGTGGGTCTGTCTGGATAGTAGTGAGGGCTCTCTGTGGCAACTTAATGCCAACATACTCTCCAAAAGTAGTAGTGAAAGTCCAGACAACTCCAGTCTTCATCCAAGTGACGTGGCGCAGATACTGCTCATCCATAAGCGATCTATCACTGCGCAGACTGCAAGGGGTAACATCGATCTGGAAATAATGGAAGATCGGTGTCAACAAGCTGCCCACACTCTCAGTCTTCTCCCCTGGACTGGTAAATGGCTTGGTCTTTAAAGAGACCAAATGCTCAGCGAAAACAGCACCTAAATTGGCGCGAACCATACTATCAACTGGTATCGAATCATCCAGTATCTCATAAAGTCCGTAGTAAAGGAGAATCAGCTCGCTAACTCGAGTCTTGCTGGGCGCAGACTTGCACAGAATAATATGACCAAAGAGGCGCATAAGGTACCTCAAAACCGGATGTCTAACCTCTATCTCCGTGCTGGTCTTGCTATCATAGACTCCATTCCCGAACTTGGACCAGAATGTCCTCATATGGGTCCACTGAGAGGGAAGGAGAACGCCTGTAGGATGGTCAGAGAAGCCATAAATCCCACAAATCTCCATCAGACTGATCCGGTATCGAATCCCTCGGATCAGAAATGTCATAGTGCCTTCCTGAGCACGCTTCGCCAGCTCATTAGCGTAGTAGACTCGAACTGTAGAGAGGAACTGGCGGACCAAGTCTGGGTACAGATCGTACTGCTGGAATGGCATAGTCCCCATGCCAATGCGCTCCAGAATCTCATAAACCTCCTCAAAGATCCCCATCTTCTGCAGAACAGCAGGATCCGCGAGTTGAGTGGGGATAATCTTAACTCCCAACCACGCATTGTAGAACAGCGTGTCATACTCATCCCACTCCTCCTGAATATCACGGAATACACAGGTATCCCGAGCCACTTCTTGCTTCGGAGTCCCTGCCCAAGCCACTCCTGAGGCTATTTTCCGATCCTCTCGTTCGGGCCATGGGGGCCTGCAAACCGGGTGCTGACTGAATGAATCTGTAGACCCTGTTGCAGTGCTGGAAGACGAGCTTTGTCTTGGTCGTTTCTCCTGACGAGGCATCTGAAAATTGAATACCAAAATCGACCAAAACCATCTCAAAATTAGCAAAGTTTTCAAAATTCGAAAAATCAACCAAACAAGATGAAATAGCTGATGGCGATCAACTACTGTACTACCAGGAGCACAATTCAAGCATCAGTTCAACCTAAATCACCTAAAATTTCCAGATTTGTGCAACTTTCATCATGAACTAGAAAATTCAAAATCGTGCAATCAACCGATAAAAGCTCACAAAGATAGTTCCATTCCTCTAATACAACCTAACTAACCATGAGTCAACAGTTAAATCAAGCCAATCAAGTCAAAAATCGAATTTTACCAAACCTATGGCGGACTGAAAATTGGGGATTCCGAAAACATACCTTGCAGATCGTAAAAACCGAGTTGATATTCAGAAAGAGGAGTAAAATCTACACGGATTAGACTCTTGAATCACTCAATTTGGTTAAGAAAATCAGAAGTTATGCAATTCTATATTTATGTGTTCGGTTTTTGAAAAACAGAGATAGCTCGAGGAAGAGGAAGAGAAGGAGTTAAAAAACCGTGCTCGATCCTGTCGGGTGACGAGCGTCACCAGAAGGGTGACGATCGTCACCACTTTTTTTTTTTTTTTTTTTTTTTTTAACTGAATAAAATTCTAATTACTAGTTCTAAGCACGAAAATAATTCCTAAGTATTATATCTACAACTTACCAGTGGGTTGCCTCCCACTAAGCGCTCTTTTAAAATCATTAGCTTGACTTTGGTTGGCTGTTTAGACAGCTGGTGCCTGATCCAGAGACACAATATGTCCTGCTGGAATCTCTGCTTGTGCCCAGTAATGCTTCACCCTTTGTCCATTGACAGTAAACTCCTCTCCTTTGGAGTTAATCAGGACAATTGCACCATGTGGGCTAGCCTCTTTGACAGTGAAAGGACCTGACCATCTAGAACGCAGTTTACCAGGAAAAAGCTGTAAACGAGAGTTATAGAGTAATACCTGGTCATTGGGCTCGAAATGCCTGGAGATGATCTTCTTATCATGATATGCCTTTGTCCTCTCCTTGTATAACTTGGAGTTTTCATAGGCTAGATATCGAATCTCATCCAGTTCATTGAGCTGAATCAAGCGCCTTTCTGCAGCAGGTTTCAGATCGAAATTCATCTTCTTGATTGCCCATTCTGCTCTAAACTCCAGCTCTACTGGTAGATGGCACGCCTTGCCATAGAGAAGGTGGAAAGGAGTAGTCCCAAGTGGCGTTTTGTAGGCAGTCCTGTAGGCCCATAATGCATCATCCAACTTTGCAGACCAATCTTTCCTTGTTTTCTCAACTGTCTTTTCCAGAATTTGCTTGATCTGTCTGTTGGAAACCTCGACTTGTCCACTTGTTTGAGGGTGATAGGGCGTGGCCACTCTGTGCTGTACACCATACTTCTTCAACAGCTTGTCAAAAATCTTGTTGACAAAGTGAGAACCCCCATCACTTATGACAATCCGTGGGACATCAAATCTGGGAAAGATAATGGTCTTAAACAGCTTCAAAACCACTGCAGCATCATTAGTAGGAGTAGCCAACGCCTCTACCCACTTGGATACATAATCAACAGCAACCAGAATGTATCTATTCCCATAAGATGAGGGAAAAGGTCCCATGAAGTCAATACCCCAACAATCGAAAACCTCAACTTCCAGTTGGAAGTTCTGTGGCATCTCATGTCTCCTGCTGATTTTTCCTCTTCTCTGACAAGTATCACAGCTTGTGATGAAGGCTTGGGCGTCCCTGAACATGGTAGGCCACCAAAATCCAGCCTGCAAAACCTTAGAGACAGTCTTGAATGTAGCAAAGTGTCCAGCATAGTCTGATCCATGACAGTGAAAGAGCACGTCCTGAACTTCTTCTTCTGCTAAGCATCTTCTGTAAATACCATCAGCACAATGCTTGTAAAGGTATGGCTCATCCCAATAGAATCTCCTAAGTTCTCTCAAGAACTTCTTCTTAGCATATCCTTTAAAATCATGTGGTTCATCCTCTGCAGCAAGATAATTGGCAATATCAGCATACCAGGGTCTCTTTGGATCATGTAAAACATAAACAGGCTCTTCAAAAGGGTTCCCCAAGCTTGCACAAACCGCAGATAAGTGTGGAGATCGGTGACGAGCGTCACCAATGTTGGTGACGAGCGTCACCTCGCTCGTATACTTTTGTCGCGAATGGTCTTGGTTGGTGACGAGCGTCACCCTCCTGGTGTCGCTCGTCACTCCCCTGCAGTTTCGTGAAAACTGCAGGTTTTCAACACTTTCCTCCTGTTCTCTGGTTTCTACTAAGTAAACATTCTCTTCTGGCAAGAAATCATTGATGGGGACCCTGTCTTCGACCTGAATCCGGGATAAATGGTCAGCAACTCCATTCTTAACCCCTTTCTTGTCCTTTACTTCAATATCAAATACCTGAAGAAGCAAGATCCATCTCAACAGCCTTGGTTTTGCATCCTTCTTCTGCATTAAGTACTTCAGTGCTGAATGGTCAGTATGAACCACGACCTTGGAGCCAACAAGATACTGCCTGAACTTCTCAAAAGCAAACACAACAGCTAACAATTCCTTCTCAGTTGTTGCATATTTCTTCTGAGCATCATCCAAAGTCCTACTTGCATAGTAGATGGCGTGGAGTTTCTTGTCTTTCCTCTGTCCCAGCACTGCTCCAACTGCAAAATCGCTGGCATCACACATTAACTCAAAAGGTAAGTCCCAATCTGGAGGCTGCACAACAAGGGCTGTAACCAACGCCTGTTTGATCTGTTTAAAAGCAGATTTGCACTCTTCTGTGAACTGAAACTTCACATCCTTGCAGAGGAGAGCAGTAAGTGGACGTGCTATCTTGCTAAAATCTTTGATGAACCTTCTGTAGAAGCCTGCATGTCCCAGAAAACTCCTCACTGCTTTGACCGAATCAGGTGCTTGCAGACTTGTCATCACCTCAATTTTCGCCCTATCCACCTCTATACCGTCTCCTGAGACTCTGTGACCAAGTACAATACCATCCTGTACATTAAATGGCACTTCTCCCAATTTAAAACCAAGTGTTTCTCTTCGCATCTCTGCAGAACTGCACACAGGTTATCCAAACAGCTCTTGAAAGAAGATCCATAAACAGAGAAGTCATCCATGAACACCTCCATAAACTTCTCTATCATGTCTGTGAAAATCGACATCATGCATCTCTGGAAGGTTGCAGGAGCATTACACAGACCAAAGGGCATTCTGCGATAGGCAAAAGTGCCATAGGGACAGGTAAAAGTGGTCTTCTCCTGATCATCTGGATGGATGGAGATCTGAAAGAAGCCTGAATACCCATCAAGGAAGCAGTAATACTTGTGATTCGCCAGCCTCTCTAGCATCTGATCGATGAAAGGTAGAGGAAAATGGTCCTTCCTTGTTGCTGCATTCAGTTTCCTGTAGTCTATACACATCCTGTGTCCTGTTACAGTCCTGGTTGGAATCAGCTCATCCTTGTCATTCTTTACCACGGTGACACCTCCTTTCTTAGGATTTAGCCTCCTCTGATGCTCAACTGATGATTTCGACTCATCTTCCAGGTGTATTCTATGCATGCACAAGTCTGGAGAGATACCTGAAATGTCATCAAGAGAATAGCCAAGAGCTTTGCGAAATTTTCGCAGCTTGCTTAGCAATAGGGTGAGCTCTGCATTGTTCAATGAAGCATTAACAATAACAGGATAGGTGGAGTTTTCTCCTAGGAATGCGTACCTTAGCCCTGCAGGGAGCTGTTTAAGCTCAACTTTTGATGCTTTTGCTGCTGACCAGTCACCCATTGTGGCGGCTTTTGCAGATGTGGAGAAAAGTTCATCCTATGCAACCAGTTGCATAACTTGTACAGTAGCATCCATCATCTTTGTGTAGCCTGTTGCAGCAGCATCTAAATGCTCATACTCAGCTGTAGAAGTGGTCAACGCCCTTTCCAAGGGGTCCTCTGAACTCATCTCATGGAGGATCTGATCAGCAATGTTTGTGAGAACATCAACATAAAAAGTCTGTCCATCTATGGTTGGCCTCTTCATCAGCTTGGCCATTTCGAATTTCATCACTAAATCGCCAACATTCAGCTCTATTCTACCCTTCCTCACGTCAATAATAGCTCCTGCAGTGGCCAGGAAGGGTCTGCCAAGAATCAAGGGGTCTTTGGGTTCTTCTCCATACTCTAGAACCACAAAATCAGTAGGGATCATACAATCTCCTATTTTGATAGGAACATCTTCTATCACCCCTTCAGGAACTCTAACTGATCTATCAGCTAGGACAAGAGATATCCTTGTAGTTTTAAAATCAGTCATCCCCAAACTCTTTGCAACAGAGTGGGGCATGAGGTTCACACTAGAACCAAGATCACACAATGACCTCTCAAACTTGTCATTGAAGATGGTGCAGTCTAAAACAAAACTTCCTGGGTCTGAAAGCTTCTCTGGAACTCTGTTCTGAATCACTGCACTGACCTGCTCGTTGATCATCATAGCTCCAACCTCAAGGCTCAAGTTGTTGGTCACCATTCTCTTCACATACCTCCTAATAACAGGAGTGATCCTTACAGCATCAATCAATGGGATCTCTATCACCAACTTGTCCATGATAGCCTTGCATCTGGCATCCTCAAGCTCCTGCTTAGACTTCTTAGGATGCTTAGGATAGGGTATCTTGGGTTTATACACGGTCTCCTTAGCATTATCTGAAGTCTTAGGCGAAACAGCAATATGTGGTGTCTGGTGACGAGCGTCACTGGACTGGTGACGAGCGTCACTCACTTTGGACAAGTCGGGGTCGAGTACTGGATTTGGGTGACGAGCGTCACCCCCTTGGTGACGGTCGTCACCAATAAGTGAAGAATCAGGCTCGGGGTTGTCCTCATTGGGTGACGAGCGACACCCATTATTGGTGACGATCGTCACCAATGGTTCTGCAGCAAAATTTTCTTCATCTTCATACTCTTCTACACCCACGAAATTTCTTAAGGTTATATCCTTCGGCAACACTGGTTGCAGGTTCCTTCCACTCCTCAATGTGATGGCATTCACGTGGTGTTTGGGATTAGCATCAGTTCTTCCTGGAAGAAATCCTTCTTGCCTCTGAACAGCTCCTGCAGTTTGAGCAACTTGAACATCAAGCTTCTTCATATGAGAGTTCAGACTCTCAATTTTCCCATTCAGGTCCTGATAGAGCGAATCTATCTTGCCATTGAAGTCCACAGTAAGCTTCTGTTGTCCTTCCAGAATCTGTTCTAACATTGCTTCCATTTTGTTCTCTTGTGGAGGTGCTGGTTGATAGGAAGTAGAACCATAGTTTCTGTAATTTCTACTGCTCTGGAATGGCTTCTGATACTCTGTCTTCTGAAAAGGGGGTCTAAGAGTGAAACCAGGCGTGTTCTGTCCTCCTGTAGGGGTGTTTTTCTGGTTGTTGTTGCTGTATCCTCTGTTCCACTGCTGATTCCCATACCTTTGTCCCTGAAATCCGCCAGAGTTGATGAAATTTACATCCTCCTGCTCAACTTCCTCTGGAGCTTCGAAAGTCTCTACTTCTGCGGCAAAGTGAACTGACTTCTTCCCTACCAAAAGGCTGTGCATATCATCCAACTTAGCCTTAACTTCAGCAATCTGATTTCCATCAGCTGCACCAGCTTGTTTCATTCTCTGAAAGTCTGCATTTTTAGTGCTGTTGCTGCAGACCAAGTTCTCAATCAGTCTCACCGCCTCCTCTGGTCTGTTGGTGTTGAAGTTTCCACTGCTTGAAGCATCCAGCGCCATCTGATATTTCCAGTCAATGCCTCTGAAAAAGATCCCAAGCAATTGCACCTGACTGAAACCATGATGAGGACAGTCCCTCTGATAAGACTTGAACCTGATCCAAGAAGCCTTAAAAGCTTCAGTAGGGCCTTATGTAAATGATGCAATTTTCGTCCTCATATCTTCTGATCTGGCATCATCATAGAAATTGTTCAGAAAGGCATTCTTGGTGTCCTCCCAAGTAGTTAGTGAAGCAGGTTCCAGTTGCTTCAGCCAATATGCAGCTTCTCCTCCAAGAGAGTAGGGAAAAAGCTTGCAGAACAGAAAGTCATTGCTAACCCCATTAGCTTTGACACTGGAAGCTAGGTCCTCAAACCTCTCTATGTGATCCATAGGATGCTCATGAGGTAAACCATGGAAGGGATGCTGTCCAACTAGCTGATAGTAGACAGGTTTAACCTCAAAATCGTTCCTCTGGAAAGCAGGAGGTCGGATTGCAGCTCTGTTGGCATAGAACTGATCAGGTCTGTTGTAATCACCTAGAGTCCTCTGAACAAAATGCCCAGCAGCGTTATTGACAGCAGCAGGGACTCCCACGTTCTCAGCCACTTGCTGAACCTGCTGTTCAACAATGACATTCCCCTCTTGATCAATTCTCTGCCCCTCTTCGTTCCTCCTGTTTCCTTCCCTGTCAACCAAGTGACCTTCTGCATCTTCAACCAAGATCAGTGGAGCGACCATTGCAGATTGCTTCTTAGCTTTCCTGTTAGTTCTCTCCAACCTAGCAAGCTCGTCGATGCTCAAAGTCACAAGCTCCTTCTCTTTGTTGCTTCTGGTTCTGCGATTAGGCATACACCTGAAACAGGAACAAAGAAAAGTAGCTGAAAATCAGTAAAGAAATAAAAACTTAGACCAAATCCTAATACTAAAAATCGATAGGCAGCTATTACTCCCCGGCAACGGCGCCAAAAACTTGATAGGGTTCAGGTTTTACCCAAATAAAAACTACTGCAAGTGCACAACAAAGCATATGTAGTATAAGGGGTATCGAAATCCCAAGAGAGTAATGCTAACTACACTATCAATTATAGATTTGGACTAGGCTAAGCAAAATATGATGTATGTAATGCGAATGAATAATTAGAAATAAGCAAACGATGATATGATATGTTCTAAGTTCAGGAAGACTAAAAGCGCTAAGCTAGGGTAATTTGCAGGTATGAATCCAAGAATGTAGAATGCAGGGAATCAGGAATGATTAAGAACCGTTTTTAAACATGAATCTCTATTGCATAACTAATCAATTCTCATTGCAGAAGTTATCTATACCTAGATCACAAAGTTTCAAATCTCTTGGCAAACCCTAACAACCTAAGTATGCAGGAATGATCAGATTCAATTGTTTACAAAACTCCTAAGCCAAATGTCTTTGTACTAAGTTGTTTTGCTCATCAAATACTAGTTCAGGTTATGAATAATGCTCTCACATATATTTAACTACCTATGATTTTCGGATTCCTAGATGATGTGTCTCAGAAATTCGATTTTAAAGCAAGGAGAGATGAAAAACCATGAGATATTCCTAACAGATAGCGATTCTACACTCTTTTCATCAACCTTTGAAAAACCCTAACTTAACTAGCAGTTTACTCAGACATGATTATGAGATCACAAAGCATAACTGAATAAAATTGCATTAAGAGAAAGAGTAAGAAACAAAGGGGGTTCGAAATCTTCTCTAAAGAGTACAGGATTTGTCTCCCCAAAAAGCTCTGAATAAAATCTCTCTCTAGCTCTCTGAATTCTCAAAAACTAAGATCATAGCCAACAATGGCTGAAAAACCTAATAAATAGAAGCTAAACACGATCTGGGGTCTTCATGTAAATACAGGAAACTTCTGGGCCAATTCTGCAATTCTTCTTGATACTTTTAACAAATAGCCACGCTCCTTCCTCTCTGGGTGACGAGCGTCACCAATGGGGTGACGATCGTCACCATTGGTGAATACTTTCTGCTTGATCTTGGTACTTCGTGGCTTCAACTCAGAATGCTCCAAAAGGTTCCAACATCTCCAATTATGCTCCAGACATGCTTTAACCTGCAAAGACTCTTCTAGGACTCTAAAAAGACCAAAAAGACTCAATAAAAAGGACTTATATCATGGTTAAAAACCATAAAAACCATGATATATCAATGCTTCATCCATGAAAGCTCTGTTTGGAACGTGAGCAAAGTCATGGATGGGCACACCGGCTTGCACGAACAAAGGAGTAAGGAAACCGCCAATATAGGAGGAGGTTGCCTTGCACCGTAAGGCATAAGCCTTGTACTTCACCAGGGAAGCCGCGAGCACACAGCCGTAGTTCACCTCATCGCCGAGTTCATCTTCTATGGGCTCTTCATTCGCATCTAGATCAGACACCAAGTGCTTCACACCTTGGAACAGGAAGCACAGCTCTGTGTTCGTGACAGTAGGAGCAACAGACCTTCCACTGAATGTATTGGCAATCAGCTTCAGAGTATACCTCAGCACCGGACTCCTAACTCGCTTGATCTTGGCGGTGTTGGCTTTGTAGTTTTCATTGCTGATCAGGTCCCAAAACTCGTCGGCTTTCTTGAAGGCTGGGAACTCGACCTTGTGTGCATCAGCGTTGAGACCGTAGGCTTGGCATAGCTCGGGGATGGAGAGTGTGTAAGCTTGACGGCCAACTTTGAAGTAGAGGCGGCCTTGGGAAGGGACGGGTGCACTAGGATTCTCATACCGGAACTCCAAGGTGGCAAGGAAGTCTATTGTCACTTCAGAAATGGTTGGGCAATCCATCCGTGACAAACACCTCAAGCCAATGTTCTTGAGGAGTTGATCGAAGTCCCTAAGAATCCCGAGCCTAGACAAATGCTCTCGATCAGCAAACTTTGTGGGTTCAAACCAGAGCCTGTCCAACCGCTTCTTATCCCTCTTCTCATCTTTACTCCACCGGACCCTCTCTTGAGCTACCACTTCTTGTCCTTCTCCTTCTTGTGCTTGCTCCTCTCTTGTTCTCTTTGGTGCCATGGTTCCTGAAACAAATTCTAAAGATAATGATAAGCAAGCGGCGATTTGATGAGAATGAGAGAAGAGAAGGAGAGAATTTATAATAACTACCCTAGAATTTTGGGGAATAAATAAAAATCATAGCTAAATAAAAGGAAATCAAATCTTTAGATACTGAAAAATCTGGAATTATTCCATTTACTTAGCTAGTTTTAAAAATTCAAACAAATCATATATTCTAAAACAAGATCTTGCGGATTTAAAGGAGATTTTCTTAAAATAAAATCATTAAATTTGAAAATACCTTTGCAAGAAGTTTAGAATATCTTTGCTAGCCTTTGAAAACTTAAAACTCTCACTCTCTTTGTTTAAAAATCTCGAGCAAACAGGAATGAGAGGGTGAGAGGTAGGTTGAAACATTTAAAGACTTTAGCAAAACCAAAACAATGGGTGGTCAAAGTGGTTTCTGACAAAGTCTTGGTCAAGGCACATCTTTCATGGTCAAAGATGCTTGCCTTGACCAAGTTTTGAATTTGAAAATTGGAGGAAAAGGAGTAAAGGAGGGAAAGAAAATTCTTACCTCGGCATGAGATCGAGTCCATTTGGTCGATCTATGACTCGATCTCATGCCCAAAATGGCTTAGATCGAGAGGGTTACTCGATTTGAGACTCGATTCATAGTGAATCGAGTCTTGGATCGATTGGCTCTCTCGATCATTGAGATGTTGGCTCCTCGGCTAAGTCCTCATGATCGAGCTATGTCCTCGATTTAGGGGTCGATTTGGCATAGATCGAGTGATGGATCGAGTCGAGTGATCGATCAGTTTTCAACAGATTTTCCCGAGAGAAATTAGATCGGTCGATCCGATTTGGATCGATCGATCCTTTTTCATCAAGGTCGATCTTGTCGCTCGATCTCGTCTAGATCGACCAGCTGCTCTCGATTCACTGACTCGATCTAGCAAAGATCGAGCCAGGATCAGTCGATCTAGCACTCGATCTCTAGCCTTATTCTAACCCCTATTGCCTTTTTAAGACCTCAAAGTCAAGGTTTAGACTCCTTATACCTGTTCCTACACACTTGCAACATAAAAACATAAAACTGAAAGAGAAATGAAAGCAGAAGTATGTACAAGATAAACATGGGAATGCCTCCCAAGTGCGCTTTCTTTAACGTCTTTAAGCTAGACCTTACTTGGTCTAAGCGGATGGTGGGTCTTGGAGAAGCACCGAGGTTCTCTCCTTGTCAAAGCTGTCTGCCAAGTAGGGCTTGACTCTGTGTCCGTTGACGGTGAAGGCACTGCCACTTTCTCCCATCAGAGTAACAGCTCCATACGGCAAGACCTCTTGAATCACGAACGGTCAGCTCCATCTTGATTTCAGCTTGCCCAGGAAGAGCTTGAGCCTCGAGTTGTACAGCAACACCAGTCCTCTTTCCTTAAGCTCCTTGGCAACTAACTTCTTATCATGAGCCTCCTTAGTCTGCTCCTTGTATATCCGGGAGCTCTCGTAAGCATTCAGCCTCAACTCGTCCAGTTCGTGTAGCTGAATAAGGTGCCTCTCCTGAGCAGTCTTGAGATCAAAGTTCAGCCACCTTGTTTATAAAGTGGCTTCCTCCATCACTTATAACAACCTTGGGTACCCCAAACCTTGGGAAGATGATACTCTTGAACAACTTGATCACAACCTTAGAGTCATTTGTAGGGGAAGCAACAGCCTTAACCCATTTAGAGATATAATCCACAGCTACTAAGATGTATTTGTTGCCGTATGAAGAGTGAAAATGCCCCATGAAGTCAATCCCCCACGCATCAAACACGTCAACGTCGAAGATAGGAACTTGAGGCATTTCGTTCCTCTTGGTTATATTCCCTGCTCGCTGACATGCCTCACAGCTCTTCACAAACTCGTGTGCATCATTAAAAATGGAGGGCCACCAGAAACCGGCTTGCAACACCTTCGTGGCAGTCTTGAATGAGGCGAAGTGTCCTCCGTAGGAAGAGCCATAGCAATGATAGAGGATGTCCCTGGCTTCTTCCTTAGTAACACATCTCCGGTACAAGCTGTCTACTCCTCTTTTGTATAGGTAAGGCTCGTCCCAAAAACCTCTTCCTTAGTCACTAGCCTTCTCAAAAACCTCTTCTTGTGATAGCTGTTGAGATGTGTTGGCTCCTCACCACACGCTAGGTAGTTCACCACGTCAGCATACCACGGTAGATCCTCCTCTTTAAAATTCAACACTTCCTCAAACCTTCCTTCTAGCTTCCCACAAACAGCAGTAGTAATCGCCATAAGCTGCTCTTCTGGAAGAGAGTCATCTAACGGGAGAGACTCGTTGATCCTTAGCCTTGAGAGGTGGTCAGCGACTCCATTTTCTATCCCTTTCTTGTCTTTAATCTCCATGTCAAACTCCTGGAGTAACAGAATCCATCTTAAGAGCCGAGGCTTAATGTCTTTCTTCGAGTAGATGTATCGTAGGGCGGCGTGATCCGTGTATACAATAGCCTTTGAACCAACGAGATATGATCTGAACTTCTCAAAGGCGAAGACTACTGCAAGTAGCTCCTTCTCCGTAGTGGTGTATCGTGATTGCGTGTCATCCAAGGTCCTTGAAGCATAATAGATCACATGTAGCTTCTTGTCTTTCTTCTAACCAAGGACGGCTCCTACGGCATAGTCACTAGCATTACACATGATCTCAAAGGGAAGAGACCAGTCTGGTGCTTGGACTATAGGGGCTGATGTAAGGGCTTCCTTGATGGTCACGAAAGCCTTCAAACACTCCTCATCGAATACAAACTCAGCTTCCTTGCACAACAGCCGTGTAAGAGGGCGTGCAATCTTGGAGAAATCCTTGATGAAACGCCTATAAAACCCTGTGTGCCCCAAGAAGCTTCTGATCCCTTTAACATTAACCGGCGGCTCAAGACCCATCATGACCTTCACCTTAGCCTGATCAACCTCAATACCCTTCTCTGAAATCTTGTGACCGAGCATTATCCCATCCTTAACCATGAAGTGGCATTTCTCCCAGTTCAGCACCAGGTTTGTCTCTTCACAACGTTTAAGTACCCTGCAAAGATTCAACAAACACGCAGGAAAGGACGCACCATACACAGAGATATCATCCATGAATACCTCTACCATCTCCTCTATAAGATCAGAGAAGATAGACATCATACACCGCTGAAAGGTAGCCGGTGCATTACACAATCCAAACGGCATCCTTCGATATGCAAAGGTACCGTAGGGACATGTGAAAGTCGTCTTCTCCTGATCGTTTGGGTGGATAGGAATTTGAAAGAAACCACTATACCCATCGAGAAAACAGTAGTAAGGGTGATTTGCGAGTCTCTCAAGCATTTGATCAATAAAAGGCAAGGGGAAATGGTCTTTTCTAGTCGCAAGGTTAAGTTTTCTATAGTCAATACACATTCTATGACCAGTAATGGTCCTAGTAGGGATAAGTTCATCCTTTTCATTCCTTATGACCGTGATCCCTCCCTTCTTAGGCACCACGTGTACAGGGGAAACCCACGTGCTGTCACTTATGGGATAGATCACGTCAGCCTCTAAAAGCTTAAGGATTTCCTTCTTAACAACCTCTTTCAAGTTAGGATTCAAACGCCTTTGATGTTCTACAGAAGAGGCGTTCTCATTATCCAAGTGAATCCTATGAGTGCAAAGCATTGGTGAAAGGCCCTTGATGTCACTTAAAGAGTACCCAATGGCCTTCCTATACTTTCTCAGCTCAGTTAGGAGCGAGTGCAACTCATCATCACTAAGGTTTTCATCTACTATCACGGGATAGGTGTTATTAGGCCCTAAGAAAGCATACCTTAGCCCTTTTGGGAGCTCCTTTAGGTCCACCTTTGGGGCTAACAGCTCACTCCAGTCATCCTCGTGGCTGTTGTTGTTGCTTTCCTCCTTGGAACTCTCCCTTGAACTCGAGGCATGGCCCTTCAGACTGCTTTCCTCCATCGCTATCCCTTCTGAGATCGAGTCCTCCGGTCGATTTTCCTCTCGATGTCGTCTAGATCGAGCCATTTCACTCGATTCACTTACTCGATTTGATATGGATCGAGTAAGAGATCGAGACGCTGAGTCGATCTCTTGATTGGACTCCAAAATGATCGGGAGGTCTCTCTCGATCGTCGACTCGATTGTTTTTCCTGTTCGAGCATTCGTCTCGATCTGTCCATCGATTGTTGCGCCGGATCGAGTTGTGCTCTCGATTGACTTGTCGATCTGTCCCCTGGATCGAGTGATAGCG
Organism: Thlaspi arvense; assembly: GCA_911865555.2. Classification (NCBI taxonomy): domain Eukaryota; kingdom Viridiplantae; phylum Streptophyta; class Magnoliopsida; order Brassicales; family Brassicaceae; genus Thlaspi; species Thlaspi arvense. Next base: position 24,101,284 of record OU466861.1, on the reverse strand, counting down.
TCGATCTCGGGGTCGATCTCTAGGCAGCAACCTTCTTCATTCTTGATAATCCTCCTCGAATCCAGCAGGTTCACGTACTCTTGGGTTCTCTGATCCACATAGCCAAACTCCCCTGGCTTCTTAGTGAGTGCTAGCTTCAGATGGTCTTCTAGAGCTAGCTCTTCCAGCAACTCATCCGCCAATGCATCCATCGTTTCAATATAGAAAGCTTGTCCTTCAATGGTTGGCTTCTTTAGAACCTTGTTGATGTCGAAGTCTAGCCTGATCTCCTTCCCCAAATGCAAGGCAATCTTCCCATTCTTCACATCTATTATAGCCCCGGCGGTTGCAAGGAACGGTCTCCCTAAGATGAGTGGGTCTTTAGGTTCCTCGTCCATCTCTAACACAACAAAGTCTGTAGGTACGTTCACACCACTGATTCGTACCAGTAAATCTTCAAGAAGCCCCACTGGTAACCTCACGCTTCTATCAGCTAGCACCAATGAGATCCGACAGTCTTTAAACCGAGTAAAACCAAGCTTCTTAGCCACGGAGTGAGGCATCAAGTTTATGCTAGCTCCGAGATCACACAAGAAACTTTTGAACTCTAGAGGACCCAAAGCGCAGGGTATAGTGAAGCTTCCAGGATCTCCCGGCTTCTTAGGCACTATCTCCTTATGAATAACCGCACTACACTCTTCACTTAGTACAAGTACGTCTTTGCTTTCTTTGTTCTTCTTCACAAGGGTGTCCTTGAAAAACTTGGCGCACTTGGGCATCATAGCGAGACAGTCTACAAGAGGTAGCTTGATTTCCACGTCTTTTAGGTGCTTCTCAAACAAGATCCGGTGCTTCTCTATAAGCTGCTTTTTGAAACGACCGGGAAATGGTAACTTTGGTACGTAAGGTGGGGGCACGTAGTCATTCTTCTCCTTGGTGGTTAGCTCAGCTTTCTTCTCAGCGACCGCCTTATCTCCTCTCCTCGGCCCTTGGATCCAAACGTTGTCAAAGTTTATCTCATCATCATCAGCCGAAAGTTTACCCTCCCCCTCTTGAATTACAACGTCCTCGTTGTTCTTGGTGGAGACCGGAGGTTCGAGCTCTTTGCCGCTTCTCAACGTTATAGCATTGGCATACTCCTTGGGATTTTGTTAACACTTTCCCGGAAGACTGTTCTGACCACTCGTACTTGCTTTTCCCTTCTCCAGCTGCTTGATCTTGTTGTTTAGGTTGGTGATTTGAGTGGAGAAGTCGGTTAGAGATGAATCAAGCCGAGTGTTCATTTCAGCGAACTTCTGATTGGTAGAAGCTTTCCCTTGTATTAGCTGTTGGAACATTGCTTGAACCGGATCAACTTGTTGTTGCATCGGTTGTTGTTGCTGAGGTGCAAAGCCCGGAGGGTAGTTAGGAGTATAACCCTTGTTGTGTTGTTGTTGCCCTTGGAAGTTGCTTGGCCCTTGACCTTGGAAACCACTACTCTGTTGAAAACCTTTGTTGTAAGGGATGAAAGGTTTAGCTTGTTGAGCAGGGTACACTTGATCTTTAGGGTTGGCTACGTTGGTGCTTCGGTAATAGAGGTTGTTGTTCTGGTAGCCTTGGTTGTAGCCTTGAGACTTGTAGTTGTTCTGTCCAGCTACCCAATTTGCTTCTTCTTGGCTTAGCTCTAACTCCTCTTGGTTTTCATCAGCTTCACCAACAAAGTGAACATGCTTCTGATTTGCTAACACCAGCTTGTCAATCTTTTCATGCAACGATTTGAGCTCCTTCTTGTGAGACTCTAACTCTGATCCTCTCGGTGCTCGGTCATAATCTTCAGCATAGTTTCCATCACTCAACGCCAGGTTTTCTATCAGCTCCATACCCTCTTCTACCTCTTGACCAAGGAAGTTCCCTTTGCTAGCTGTATCAAGCAACAACCTGATCTTTGGTGAAGCTCCACGGTATATGGTACTGAGTAGAGTCTCTTCGCTGAACCCGTGATGAGGACATTGGATCGTGTAGTTTTTGAAACGCTCCATTGCCTCGTTGAATGTCTCGTTGTTCCTTTGCGTGAAACCGCTGATTTTGCTTCTCAACCGAGCTGTCCTGGTGGTTGAGAAGAACTTTGAGAGAAATGCCTTCTTACACTCAGCCCATGATGTGATGGTGCCTTGTGGGAGGGTCTTCTCCCAATGTCTAGCTTTGTCTCGGAGTGAAAAGGGGAATAGACGCAGCTTGAAAGCATCTTCGGATATGCCATTGATCTTGATCATCCCACATACTTGCTCGAAGTTGTTCAAGTGCTCCAAGGGGTCTTCCATTGCTAAGCCGTGGAACTTGTTGTTTTGCACCATGGAGATGAAACCTGGCTTGATCTCGAAGTTATTGTTTTGCACCGGAGGAGGAGTGATCCCAAACCTATTGTGGTGGGTATTGGGAGCATCTCCGGCTCCTATGATCCTCGGTGGTCTAGCCGCGTGTTGGGGGTTTCCATTGCCCCGTCCTGCTAGAGGAGGTCCTTCTGGATGCTCGTGTTCAGCCATAGCTTCAAAGTCAACCAAACCGTGCTGAACGATCTCCTCAAAGGCTCCTGTTTGCTCCCTGACTCTCCTTTGCCGTGAGTGACCAAGTTGATGAATGTTGTCTAAGGGTTGTAGAAGATTGTTGTCTCCCCTTGAACGAAGATTCATGTACCTGAAAACACACGTTTGAGAGTAGATGTATTAGTAACTTGAAAAAGGTAAAGACTTAGTCTTTGCTAAGACCCAAATCTCTATGTTCTCTAAACACTCCTAGAATGGCAACGACGCCATTTGATAAACTATTTCTTAGCTCGTGTTATGCAGCAGAGAGGTTATCAAAACTCTAATGCATGCAATGTTGTAGTAAGGCAAGCAGGAGAGTGTCAATCCACTTCTAGGAGGCAGAGAATGCACAAAGAATGCAAGGTCCTAAGCAAATCTAAGCAAAATGAGACAGTTTATGAGAAATTAACTAAAAACTAGATGCAGCAACCTCAACAGAGCGAAACCTCTTTTAAAAATACTAGAAAGGAAGCAACTACCACGAGAAACAAACAGATTAATTAAAGGTAAGAGCTTCGAATTGTTAAAAATCGACTAGTGGATCGACCACGAGATCGACCACTAGATCAAGCAGTAACGATCGATCTCGTCTGAAACCGTAAGAACAACAAATCTAGTGACCAGGTTGCTATCAGGTAACAAGCGAAAGATGAAAATAAGACTTAAAGATTCTAAAAGAAAGGGCCTAGGGTTGAGATTCATGTAAAGGGTTTCAAAGGATCGATCTTGGGTTTGAAACTTTAGATCGACTCACTTGGTGAGGATCTCTAAGCCTTGAAAACAAAACAAGATCTATCCGTGGCTTTCGGTATAGATCACTCTTTCATCCTCTCCTCCAAACCCATGGCTTTTGGTGGAAAGAGAGGTCGAAAGGCAAGGAAAACAGATTTCAAGTAATGGCTTAACTAGTCCCCCAAACTGCCATGGCTTTTGGGAAGGGGTAACTAGTCTCTAAGGTGTGATCTTCCGAGGCTCCTGGATCCTGTCAAGGTAAGGAACCTCTCGGATCATGAAGCTCTTGGCGTGAGAGTCTTCAAGCATTAAGCTTTCAACACCTTAGAAGAGATAGCCTTAAAAACGTTTAGAAAACAAACCAAGATCGAACCCTTTCTACCCCTAAATCCTCTCATCCCCGAACCCAAAAGAAACTACTCACTACACATAGAGTAAATCAAGCAAAGCACAAAAAATACGACGATGAACATGAAAGAAAGACTAGATTAAATGATAAAGATTCGAATACAAAAGCTTCAAAAGAAAACGAGTTCAACAATGGTGTTCTTCGTTAAAACGAGAGAGAAAAACATGAAAAGTAAGGATAAGGATCTAAAAGTTATTGAAAAAGCATCTCGCCGCCTTGCCTAAAATGCCCAAACAATCCAATGGTCCCCCCTTCGCTAACAGCCAAAAACGGTTGAAAGGACAGAAATCGACCACTGGATCGAGTGATTCTCTCGATCACATCTGGGCATCGTGTCTTCGGCTCGATCCGGGTCTCGATCTTCATCGGCGAATCGAGTGTTGCATCCGATCTCGGTATCGATCTTTGGGTGGATCGAGTGGTGTACTCGATCTGGCTCTCGCTCTGCATGGCGTCATTTACGTCCATACCGATTGATCGATTGCTTCACTCGATCTCCGTCTCGATCATTCTCCTTGGATCGCCTAGTTGGCTCGATCTTCTGGTCGATCAACTCCTAGATCGACCGGCCATGCTCGATCTGCTCCTCGATCACTAGTCCTTAGCATATTTCCGAGCTCCCATGAACTGCTACATCAGCCTCCACACGCCCATGAACCTCCATGACTCCAAAGCAGCCAGAAACAACCTGAATGTGATGGAAAATGCAAGGAAAATGCATATGCTGATGCAAGAATGCTCTAGGACCCTAAGTGATGCAATCTAACCTAAAACATGATACAAATGCATGAAAAACTAACTAATGAGTATGCAAAATGTATTCAATATGCAATAACATCATTTGCCTCCTCACATCTCTTGAGAACCCTGCAAAATTTGACAAACAACCACCAAACGAAGCACCATACACAGAAAAGTCATCCATGAAAACCTCTACCATTTCCTCTATGAGATCAGAGAAAATAGACATCATACACCTTTGAAAGGTTGCTGGTGCATTACATAACCCAAATGGCATCCTTCGATATGCGAAGGTACCATAAGGGCATGTGAAAGTGGTTTTCTCTTGGTCATTAGGATGAATGGGTATTTGAAAGAAACCGATATACCCATCTAGGAAACAGTAGTATAGGTGATTAGCTAATCTCTCTAGCATTTTATCAATGAAGGGTAGAGGGAAATGATCTTTCCTAGTGGATGAGTTGAGTTTTCTATAGTCAATACACATTCTATGTCCGGTTATTGTTCTTGTAGAAATTAACTCATCTTTTTCATTTTTTATAACCGTGATACCCCCTTTCTTTGGTACCACATGGACCGGAGAAACCCACGTGCTATCACTGATAGGGTATATCACGTCAACTTCTAAGAGTCTTAAGATTTCCTTCTTAACCACTTCGTTCCATTTCGGGTTCAAACGTCTTTGATGCTCAATAGAAAATGTGTTTTCATTATCTAAGTGAATCCTATGAGTACAAAGCATTGGTGAAAGGCCCTTAATGTCACTGAGAGAGTACACAATGGCCCTTCTATACATCCTCAGCTCCTTAAGGAGTGAGTCTAACTCATCGTCACTTAGATTTTCATTCACAATGACCGGATAGGTATAAATTGGTCCTAAGAAAGCGTACCTTAGCCCATTTGAAAGCTGCTTTAGGTCCACCTTTGGGGCTAGCAGCTCGCTCCAGTCCTCCTCTTGGCTGGTGTTGGTGTTGCTGTCCTCATTCGCCTCCTCTGAACCCGCGTCATGAGATTTTAAGCTACCTTCTTGAACCGTTCCTATCGCAGAGATCGAGCCAGTCAGTCGATTGCTCCCTCGTTCTAGGCTGGATCGAGTGCACTCCCTCGATTCACTTGCTCGACTGGATATGGATCGAGCAGGATATCGATTCACTAGGTCGTTCTCTGAACAGATCGAGTTGTCTCGGTCGATGGTCTCGTCAATCTCTTTCCTGGATCGAGTAATCTGATCGATTTCCAGGTCGATCTCGAGCCACTGGCCTTCATCTTCTTTAACAGCCTTGCGAGAATCAAGGATGTGTACATACTCCTGGGTTTGTTCACTCAAGAAACCATACTACCCACACTCATTTGTCAAAGCCAGCTGTCGATGATCCTCTTGTGCCAATTCCTCAAGCAACTCATCAGCCAATGCATCGAAAGTTTCTATGTAAAATACTTGCCCATCACTCGTTGGCTTCTTCAAGACTTCGTTGATGTTAAAGTTCAGCTTGATGTCTTTACCCAGGTGTAGAGAAATCTTGCCATTCTTCACGTCTATGATCGCTCCAGCAGTTGCTAGAAACGGTCTACCAAGGATTAGAGGGTCTTTTGGTTCCTCATCCATTTCTAGAACTACAAAATCTGTTGGCACATTTACGTTGCTAATCCTCATGGGTAGGTCTTCAAGCAAGCCTAAAGGAAGCCTTATACTTCGGTCAGCCAGAATGAGTGAGATTCTACACTCTTTAAACTTGGTAAAGCCTAGCTTTTTGGAAATGGAGTGAGGCATGAGATTAATGCTTCCACCAAGATCACATAAGCCGCTTTCAAACTTCAAAGGGCCTAGTGCACAAGGGATAGTGAATGACCCCGGATCTCCTAGCTTCTTCGGAGCTATCTCTTTGTGGATGATTACACTGCATTCTTGACTAAATACCAATAGCTCTTTGCTCTCCTTCGCCTTCTTAGCAAGGGTATCCTTCAAAAACTTGGCGTATTTTGGCACCATAGCCATGCAATCAATCAACGGCAGAGTTTTATCTCAACATCCCTTAAGTGCTTCTCAAACAAGGCTCTATACTTCTCAACGAACTACTTCTTGAAACGTCCAGGGAAGGGGAGCTCTGGTTTGTAAGGTGGATGTATGAAAGCTTCTTTCTCTTTGCTGACTTCCACCATTTTCTTCTCTAAAACCGCTTCCTTGCCTTTCTTAGGTCTTGCAATGTAGACATTGTCAAACGTGATCTCCTGATCATTTGAGAGATTACTCTCTCCCTCTTATCCACAATGTATTCATTGTCTTCAGGCGTAGACCTTGGTGGTAGCTCTTTCCCACTCCTTAAAGTGATTGCGCTTGCATACTCCTTAGGGTTTGCCTCACACTTTCAGGGTAAGCTTCCTTGACCGCTTGAACTGGCCTTTCCTTTCTCTAGCTGGCGAATCTTGTTGTTCAAGTTGGTTATTTGTTTAGATACCTCAGTAAGAGAAGAGTCTAGCCTATTGTTCATATCAGCAAACTTCTGATTTGTAGATGCTTGTCCTTGAAGTAATTGTTGGAACATAGCTTGAACTGGATCTTGAGGTGGAGGTTGAACTTGTTGCTGCTGAGGCACGAATCCAGGAGGATACATAGGAGAGTAGCTTTTGTTTCCTTGCTGTTGCTGGCCTTGGAAGTTTCCTTATCTTTGCCCTTGGTACCCACTGTTTTGTGTAAACCCTCCTTTGTTGTAAGGAACAAAAGGTTTTCCTTGTTGTGGAGGGTATACTTGATCCTTGGGGTTTTCCACATTGGTACTTCGGTAAGATAGGTTGTTGTTGCCTTGAAACCTTTGAACATAGCCCTGTGGCTTAGTATAGTCCTGGCTTCCAACCCAATTCGCTTACTGTTGGCTCTCCTCCAGCTCATCTAGAACATCTGTAGCCTCTCCCATAAAGTGTACATGCTTTTGATTTGCAAGTACCAACTTGTCCATCTTTTCATGGAGAGATTTCAGCTCCTTCTTGTGTGGCTCAAGGTCAGACCCTCTTGGTGCTCTATCATAATCTTCAGCGTAGTTCCCATCACTCAAAGCAAGATTCTCAATGAGCTCCATTCCCTCTTCTACATTTTGGCCAAGAAAGTTGCCTTTACTAGCTGTGTCTAGAAGCATTCGAATCTTGGGAAGAGCTCCTATATAGATGGTGCTCTAGAGTGTCTCCTCACTGAAGCCATAATGAGGACATGCAATTGTGTAGTCCTTGAACTGCTCCATTGCTTCACTAAAGGTCGCATTTTGCCTTTGTGTAAAACCACTGATCTCACTCCTTAGGCGAGCTGTCCTTGTACTTGAGAAGAACTTGGACAGAAATGCCTTCTTGCAATCAGCTCTTGAGGTTATAGTCCCTTGAGGTAAGGTCTTCTCCCAATGCCTTGCTTTATCCCCAAGTAAGAAAGGGAAAAGCCTAAGCTTGAAGCTGTCCTCCGAGATCCCATTAATCTTGATCATGCCGCAAACTTGCTCAAAGTTGTATAAGTGCTCCAAAGGACCCTCCATAGCAAGTCCATGGAACTTGTTGTTCTGCACCATTGAGACAAATCCTGGCTTGATCTCGAAGTTGATGTTTTGTACCGGTGGAGGAGTGATGCCAAAACGGTTGTGATGAGTGTTTGGTGCATCACCCGCACCGATGATCCTTGGTTGCCTTGGGGCGTGGTTAGGGTTTCCATTACCCCTAGCAGCAGCAGCATGGTGAGGTGGAGCCTCAACTTGGTCTTGCTCAGCCATAACCTCAAAATCAACAATACCCGGTTGCTCTATCTCCTCAAAGGCTTGTGCTTGTTCCCTTGCCATTCTTTCCCTTGCACTTCCAAGTTGATGAATATTGCCTAGAGGTTGTAGTAAGTTGTTGTCTTCTCTAGATCTCAGATTCATATACCTGAGAAGACAAGTAGGAAGGTAGATATATTAGTAACCAAAGTAAAAATAAAAATTTAGTCTCTACTAAGCTCCAAATCCTAATACTTTCAAACTAGACCCGAGTTGGCAACGGCGCCATTTCATAACTAGGCTTTTACGCTGGTTTTAGAATCAAATCCTAAAGCAAAGAATAGTGGTAAGTAGAGTGCTTTAGGTGTCAATCCAGCTCAGGTTGTCTTGAAAGATACTAGGAGTGCAAGAGCTTTGTAAATCGAAGTGAAATCCAGATTATTTGAGGAGAAAATCTATGAAAACTAAATGCAGCTACTATATGACCACGAAAACTATTTTAAAATCCCTACTGATGGGTTAAACAACTACTAGATGACTTCTAAGAATTTAAAATGCAGAACTACTAGTTTTTAAAATTTGAACACTAAAAGAAGACAGAAAAGGAAAGTTCAAACCACCTAGGATGATATTTAAGGTACTAAGACAAAAGATGCAAACTTTAGAACTAGGAAATGATAACTTTAATTTTTTAAATGATAAAAATAGATTCAAGGTTGAGTATCATGTTTAAGAGGTTCAAGATTCAAACTTTGGGTTTTGAAAACATAGATCTACACATTTGAGTGCTATCTCTAAGCCTTGAGAAGCTAAACTAGATTTATCCATGGCGTGTGGTATAAATCCTTTCCTCAACATTTCCTCCTAACCCATGGCGTGTGGTGGAAAGAAAGATTGAAGAACATGAAGCATAAATCTCAAGAAATGGCCTAACTAGCTCCCTAAGCATCCATGGCGTTTGGGAAAGGATGACCTAGTCCGTTGGATTTTGTTTTAAGGGATCTCCTGAATCCTGCTAAGGTAAGGAAATCCCTGAGATCAAAGAGATCTTTCTCAAGACTCTCTAGGCATTAAGACCCCCAAATCCAAGAAGAGATTAAGTTAAGAGTGAGAAAAAGACCAAAGCTTAAACCCTTAAACCCCTTAATCACCTGAACCTTAAACCATTGGAAAAACTACTCGCTACACATGATTAAAACAGATGAAAATGCAAAGGAAGAAAAGATAAACATGATTAAACTACTAAGCAAGACAGATTAAGGGAAATACTTAAGATTAAAAATGGATTAAAGTTTTACAAACTAAGAAAAGCTTAAAAATAAACAATGGCGGTTTTTCAAAGTATAAAGATAAAGGAAAACTCAACAAGAAGGAGACAATAGGGTAGACAAAGGAAATGGTCCCCTCACTAAAATCCAAAATATGAGCTTTCCAGATAAGGTTCAGAGATCGATCTGAGTCGTCGATCTCTCACTCGATCTTCTGCATAGAACGTCTTCTTTTGTTCGATCTTTGGGTCGATTCGGTCAGGTGGATCGAGTGCTTCCATCGATCTTCTGGTCAATCCTTGGATACTCGAGTCGTGACCTCGATCCTCTTCCTTGAAACGACCCGGGTGTCTCGATCTTCTGGTCGATCTCGTCTAGATCGACCTGTCTAGCTCGATCTTCACCTCGTTCTCGGTTCCTTTGCTGCATGGCTGAGTTCCTCCAAGCATCCATAGGCTCCCTTTCGATCCTTAGCATGTCCACGCACCCTCCATAGCTCTAGTGTAACCAAAACAACCTGATTATGATGCAAGAATGCAAGAAACATGCAAAATGCTGATGCAATATGTTATAGGACCTAAAATGAGATAAATGGTGCAAACTAGACTATTATAAAAGATGTATGCATGAAAACTAGTCTAAATGCATGCTAAAATGCGAAATATATGAGTATATCAGAGATCGATCAAGGGAGCATGGCCACAACTATGTGGAATCTTGAAACAAGGAGGAGACTCAATCTAAGGCTCGATTCAAATCAGATCAAGCTTCCGATCGAGCAAGATTCTCGATCACGGACAAAATGGGCATGAGATCGAGGTTAAGATCGACCAGTTTGACTCGATCTCATGCCGAGGTTGGTTTAAAATTTTCCCCTTCTTTCTCCTTCCCTCTCATTTTGAATTTGAATTTTGGTCAAGGCAAGCATCTTTGACCATAAGAATGTGTGCCTTGACCACTTTTTTTTTCTAAAACACACTTGCATGCATCCAAAGAGTTTTCTTTATAAAACCATACATACACACACTCTCTTCACATTGCATTTCAAACTGATTTCTAGAAAAAGAGAGTGTGAGTTTCGGTTTTAAAAGACATAAAGCATCTCATAATCATCTCATTTCAAAGGTATTTTTGAATTTCTTGAATTGCATATTTGAGTTTTCAAAATTTCCTTTTTGTTGAAATGGTTAAATGAAATTTGCTAGGGATTAGGATGAATTTTTAGAAATATCTAAGTGTTAGGGAAATTTTCTAGATTTAGCCTTCAATATATAGATATATTTTAGAATATCCCCAAAAAATCTTGGATTTATATTTAGAAATTTTCTCTCTTTGCCATATCTTTCTCTCTTAATCGCCACCTATCCTCACTTTCTCTTTGAGTACTTGCGTTTCAGGTACCATGACACCCAAGAAGAGAAGCAGAGATTTGGCAACTCAAGAGGAGACGCAGAAAGTGGTTGAAGAAAGGGTCAAGGGGACTAAGGAAGAGAGGAAAACAAAGAATAGGCTTGAGAGGTTGCGGTTTGAGCCTACAAAGTTTGCGAGGAGGGATCTCTTGGAAAGGCTAGGTTTGTTGGAGGAGTTTGATGAGTTGCTCAGGGGCATGTCCTTGCTTGCCTAACACGGATGGATTGCCCAACTTACCCCGAGGCCACGCTTGATTTCCTCTCCACCTTGGTCTTCTCATATGATGATCTAAGCATACAAACTCCATCCAAGGGTCAGATGACGTTCAAGATCATAAAACAAGCCTACCACCTCTCCATCCCTGAGCTATGCCAAGATTATGGTCTGAATGCTGCAGCCACGCTTGTGGAGTTCCCATGGTTCAAATCCGCCATTGCTCTATGGGACTTGGTTAGTGATGGAGACTACAAGGCCAACACCGCCAAGATCAAGAAGGTGCGCAACCCTGTGCTAAGGTACACCCTCAAGCTGGTGGCCAACACGTTCAGTGGAAGATCCACAGCCCAAACGGTGACCAAGAACGAGCTTTGCTTCCTTTTCCAAGGGGTTAAGAAGATTGTATGCGATGGTGAAGAGAATGACCCAATGGAGGATAAACTTGGGGAAGACGTCAACTACGGCTGCATCCTGGCTTCTTCCTTGGTCAAATACAAGGCTTGGGCAATCAGATTTAAGGCAAGCTCTGCACACATAGGAGGTTTCCTCACGCCATTGTTCATACAAGCGGGAGTGCCCCTTGCAGATTTTGAGCCTTGTGTGGAGCGTGCGTACATGGATGAAGTCTACTTGCACCACATCGATTCCTTGGGACCTACTCCAGCTCCAGGCTTCTATGATTACTTGTTCTATAACCATAACCGTGAGAAGAAGGTCTGCATTGTGCCCAATCAAGATGAAATGCACCTACAAAGCATTAACACAATAGAGTTCTTACCAACCGATGAAGAATGCTTTGCGCCTCTTGTACGCACGCTCCACCTCAGCTGACTCTTTCACCCTCTGAATTCCCTCCTACAGATGCTGAGATGCACCGAAGCTTTGATCTCCCAAGCTGGGCTATGAGCCACACACAAAGGCTGAGAAATTCCTTGCCTTGGTTGTTGAGATTCAACACACTGTTAACAAGTGGCAAGGCAAGATGATCAAGAAGCTGGCAAAGAAGATCAAAGACCTACAAGGAAGCTTATCTGAGACGTCTTTGAGTGACGAGGTTGAGAAAATGGGCGAAACGAAGAGGAGAAACTCAACCGGAGGTGTGGAGATCCGTGAGCCTCATGATAGCAACCAAGCTGGGCGCCTTTCTCTACACGAGGGCACAAGCAGGAGCAAGGAAAAGGAGATACTTCACGACACTCCTAAAAAAAGCAGGAGGACCGGAGCAAGCTCAAGCTCCAGCCATTCCTAGCTCCGAGGTACCAAAAGACAAACCTTTGTATATATCATGTATTTTTTTTTTAATTTTTGCTTTGTGGATTTTTGGTCTCCTCTTGAATTTGTTTGACACCGAGACGTTGTCATTCAATTTTGGGGGAGAGTGTGTGCTTTGACATGTTTTTATTTGGATCTTATTTTGTGTTTACATCCTTGAGTCTTCATGCATTGCATCCATCTAAATGCATAGAAAAATACAAAAAAAACAGAAATTTTTTAAAAAATTTCAAAAACAAATCATATAGCTTGCATTTGCATTGTCAAATATTTTAGGATTGAATCTAGAATTTTTATCATTTTGGTTGCTTGCATTTGCATAGGGGGCGATGATATAAAAAATTTCCTTGTAAAGTGTTTAAAGCTCATGAATTGGTTCAAGGCCCTAGTTAGTAGTTCTTTGATGCTTTATACAAACTTTGAAAGTATGTTTGAACCATATTTGGATCATTTGTCTTGATTTTCTTGGCTTAAGTTGAACAAACTTGAATTGAATCCTTTCCTACCAAGTGAAACCTTAACATGAATTTTGAGTTATCATACTTGTGCATTTAAAAAATAATACATGGATTACATATACATATTTAGGCTTTCTTATCCCCTTCACCACTCTTTTGTAAGCCTAGATAGAACTACTCACCTTAACCATTACCCTCCTTTCAAGCCAAATTTCGTGTGTGATTTTGTGAGGCCTTAAATTTTCGGTTGAACTTGGCATAAAGTGTTAGGTTTAGGGCGACAAGATTAGGCTCTCATATTGATGCTAGCTTTGCATATTGAAGCTAGTTTTAGGCTTAAGGTTAGGGTGAGAATTCACAGGCGTTGTTGATTTTGCTTACTTGTTTTGGGTTTGAAAAGAATTGATGTTTTGGGTTTGAATAAAAAGGGGTTACATAGTTTTAAGTTGGTAGTCTTGAATTGTTTTAAATAAAAGCTCTAGTTGAAAAGAAAAGAAGATAGCTCTGAAATAGAAAAAACAATTTAAACAAAAGAGCTAAAAATATATATATGGCCATACCACTAGCTATAAGAAAGGTTGAAGATGTTATGTTTATGTGGGCGTCTTGCTCTGTTTGATTTAGGTAGTCTCTAGAGGATGAGTGAGCTTGAAAAATAAAAAAAAGGAAAATAAATGAGAGAGAGATTAGGATCATTGTTAGTATATTTGGGTAGATGAGAGTCTAGTCATGTATGCATACATTGCCTTTTACCATTCGCATTATGCATAAATTCAGCCCTTTTTGGGATAAGCCATTGCTTGGAGTACCCACATGAATGAGATCATTTTTATCTCATAACCTTGTCCTTAGACAAATGTATTCGGTTTTAAATGCGTAAGTGTGATTCACGGTTTGAACTTAATTGAATATGAAAGGTTAGGATTCTTGGATTGTTTGGTATAGGCGAGTCATGATTTGCGATTCAATATGTGATGAATATGGCTAAGTCCTTTGGAGTAGAAGTTTGTGTACTGAATCTTAAGCACTAGGACCATTGACTTGATTCATTTGAAAAATACTTTTAGAAATTTGAGCTCCCATTTTTAAACCTCTCTTCCTAGCTTAAATTTTATTTGCTTGAGGGCAAGCAAAAGGCAAGTTTGGGAGAGTTGATATACTCATATATTTCGCATATTTAGCATACGTTTAAAGTAGTTTTCATGCATACATCTTTCATAATAGGCTAGTTTGCACCATTTATCTCATTTTAGGTCCTAGAGCACTTTGCATTAGCATTTTGCATATTTCTTGTATTCTTGCATCATATTCAGGTTGTTTTGGACACACTGGAGCTATGGAGGGTGCGTGGATGTGCTAAGGATCGAAAGGGAGCCTATGGATACTTGGAAGAACTCGGCCATGCAGCAAAGGAACCGAGATCGATGCGAAGATCGAGCTAGGCAGGTCGATCAGATCGACCAGAAGATCGAGACACTCGGGTCGTTTCAAGGAAGAAGATCGAGGTCAAGATCGACCAAGGTGATCGAACGTGAGAACGGACATGGAAGCTAAGCCCGTGAAGAATGAGAGCCAGATTGAGGTCACGACTCAATCGTCCGAGGATCGACCTGAAGATGGATAGAAGCACTCGATCCACGCGACTGAATCGACCCGAAGATCGAGCGAAAGAAGACGTTTTGTGCGGAAGATTGAGTAAGAGATCGACTGCTCATGTCGATCTCTGAACCTTATCCTTACAGCTCACATTTTGGAGTTTATTGAGGGGACCATTTCCTTCTTTGATATAAATGTTATTACCCTATTTTTGGGCGACAGATCCGACATATTGTGAACCATTCATTTTGTCTCCTTCTTCTTAGGTTAAGAAAACCGCCATTGTTAGTTTTTAAGTTTTTCATATTTTGCAAATCCTTAATATTGCTTTTATTCTTAAGTATTTCTCTTAATCTTTCTTGCTTAGTAGTTTAATAATTTTTATCCTTTCTTCCTTTGCATTTTCATTCGTTTGAATCATGTGTAGTGAGTAGTTCACCAAGGGTTTAAGGTTGAGGTGATTAAAAGGGTTCTAAGGTCTTAAGCTTGGTTTTTCTTGCACTTAAATTAATCTCTTCTTGGATTTGGGGGTTTAATGCCTAGAGTCTCTTGAGAAAGATATCTTTGATCTCATGGATTTCTTTACGTTAGCAGGATTCAAGAGATCCCTTAAAACCAAATCCAAGAGACTAGCTCATCCTTTCCCAAATGCCATGGATGCTTAAGGAGCTACTTATGCCATTTTTTGAGATCTATGCTTCATGTTCTTCACCCTTTCTTTCCACCACACGCCATGGGTTAGGAGGAAAGGTTGAGGAAATGATTTATACCAAACACCATGGATAAATCTAGCCTTAGCTTCTCAAAGCTTAGAGATAGCACTTAAATGTGTAGATCTATGTTTTCAAAACCCCAAGTTTAAATCTTGAACCTCTTTAAGCATGATCCTCAACCGTGAATCTAATTTTAGCTTTTGAAATCTTAAAGTCATCATATCCTAGTTCTTAAGTTTGCATCTTTTGTCTTCGTTTCTTAAAAATCATTTCCTAGGTTGTTAGAACTTTCTCTTTTTATCTGCCTTTAGTTTTTGAATTTTTAAAACCAGTAGATTTGCATTTTAAATTCTTAGAAGTCATCTAGCATTTGTTTAACCCTACGGTAGGGATATTAAAATAGTTTTAGTGGTCATTTAGTAGCTGCGTTTAGTTTTTACGGAGTTTCTCCTCAAATTTATCCGGATTTCACTTAGATTTACAAAACTCTTGCATTCCTAGTATCTTTCAAGACCAACCTGATTTGGATTGACACCTAAAGTACTTACCACTATACTATGCTTTAGGTTTTGATTAAAACTAGGCCTGAAAACCTTAGTTATCATCACCTCCCAAGTGTGCTTTGTTTAAGGTCTCTTAGCTTGACCTCCTTTACATCGCTAGGTGGTAATATCAAGGAGACTAAGATCAGTCTCCATTGCTAGGACCTCTGAGGCTAGATATGGTTGAACTCTGTGTCCATTGACTGTGAATTCCTTTCCTTCAGTATCTGATGTTATTGCATATTGCATACATTTTGCATACTCATAAGTTAGTCCTAGAGCATTCTTGCATCAGCATATGCATTTTCCTTGCATTTTGCATCACATTCAGGTTGTTTCTGGCTGCTTTGGAGTCATGGAGGTTTGTGGGCGTGTGGAGGCTGATGTAGCAGTTCGTGGGAGCTCGGAAATATGCTAAGGACCAGTGATCGAGGAGCAGATCGAGCATGGCCGGTCGATCCAGGAGTTGATCGACCAGAAGATCGAGCCAACTAGGCGATCCAAGGAGAATGATCGAGACGGAGATCGAGTGAAGCAATCGATCAATCGGTACGGACGTAAATGACGCTATGCAGAGCGAGAGCCAGATCGAGTACACCACTCGATCCACCCGAAGATCGATACCGAGATCGGATGCAACATTCGATTCACCGATGAAGATCGATACCTGGATCGAGCCGAAGACACGATGCCCGGATGTGATCGAGAGAACCACTCGATCCAGTGGTCGATTTCTGTCCTTTCAACCGTTTTTGGCTGTTAGCGAAGGGGGGACCATTGGATTGTTTGGGCATTTTAGGCAAGGCGGCGAGATGCTTTTTTCGAGAAATTTTAGATTTCTTATCTTTTCTTTCATGTTTTCTCTCTCGTTTAGCGAAGAACACCATTGTTAAACCAGTTTTTCTTTTAAAGCTTTTGTATTCGAATCTTTATCGTTTAATCCAGTTTTCCTTTCATGTTTATCGTCTCGTTTCTTCTGCTTTCCTTGATTTACTCTATGTGTAGCGAGTAGTTTACTTTGGGTTCGGGGTTGAGAGGACTAAGGGGTAGAAAAGGTTCGATCTTGGTTTGTTTTCTAAACGTTTTAAAGGCTATCTCTTCTAAGGTGTTGAAAGCTTAATGCTTGAAGACTCTCACGCCAAGAGCTTCATGATCCGAGAGGTTCCTTACCTTGACAGGATCCAGGGGCCTCGGAAGATCACACCTTAGAGACTAGTTATCCCTTCCCAAAAGCCATGGAAGTTTGGGGGACTAGTTAAGCCATCTACTTGAAATCTGTTTTCCTTGCCTTTCGACCTCTCTTTCCACCAAAAGCCATGGGTTTGGAGGAGAGGATGAAAGAGTGATCTATACCGAAAGCCACTGATAGATCTTGTTTCGTTTTCAAGGCTTAGAGATCCTCACCAAGTGAGTCGATCTAAAGTTTCAAACCCAAGATCGATCCTTTGAAACCCTTACATGAATCTTAATCCTAGACCCTTTCTTTTATAATCTTTAAGTCTTATTTCATCTTTCGCTTGTTACCTGATAGCATCCTGGTCATTTGATTTGTTGTTCTTACGGTTTTAGACGAGATCGATCGTTACTGCTCGATCTAGTGGTCGATCTTGTGGTCGATCCACTAGTCGATTTTTAACAATTTGAAGCTCTTTCCTTTAATTTATCTGTTTGTTTCTCGTGGTAGTTGCTTCCTTTCTAGTATTTTTAAAATAGGTTTCGTTCTGTTCAGGTTGCTGCATCTAGTTTTTAGTTAATTTCTCATAAACTGTCTCATTCTGCTTAGATTTGCTTAGTACCTTGCATTCTTTGTGCATTCTCTGCCTCCTAGAAGTGGATTGACACTCTCCTGCTTGCCTTACTACAACATTGCATGCATTAGAGTTTTGATAACCTATCTGCATCATAAAACCTGCTTGAGAAAATAGTTTATCAGTATCCAACAATGTTATTGCTCCATAGGGAAGAACTTCTTTGATTCTATATGGCCCATTCCTTCATGGCGTGAGTTTTCCAAGTAAAAGCCTCAACCTTGAGTTGTAGAGAAGAATCAAGTCGCCTGATCTGAATTCCTTGTTTACTATCTTCTTGTCGTGGAAAGCTTTAGTCCTCTCTTTTGTAAATCTTTGAATTCTCATAGGACTCCAACCTGATCTCTTCTAGCTTATGAAGTTGCATAAATCTCCTTTCTTGAGCGCTTTTAATGTCATAGTTGAGTAGTTTGATTGCCCATTGAGCTTTATACTCAAGCTCTATTGGAAGGTGACATGCCTTCCCAGACAGCAAGCAGAAAGGAGATATCCCTATTGGTGTCTTGAATGCAGTCCTATAAGCCCAAAGTTCATTATCAAGCTTGGCATACTAGTCTTTCCTTGTGATCCCCACTGTCTTCTCTAGGATGGCCTTTATTTCTCTGTTTGAAACCTCAACTTGACCACTGGTTTGTGGATGATAAGGTGTTGCCAGTTTCTGTTTGACTCCATGCTTCTTCAGAAGATTATCAAAGACCTTGTTAATGAAGTGACTTCCACCATCACTTATCACCACTCTAGGCACACCAAATCATGGAAAGATTACAGTCTTGAAGAGCTTCACAACAACAGAGGAATCATTTGTTGGACTTGGAACAGCCTCGACCCATTTGGAGACATAATAAACTGCCACTAAGATGAACTTGTTGCGATATGATTAAGGGAAGGGTCCTATGAAATCAACCCCCTATACATCAAAGATCTCTGTTTCAAGGATTGGATTATGAGGCATCTCATCCCTCTTGCTTATGTTCCACTTCCTTTGACATGCTCCACACCTCCAGATGAACTCATAGGTATCTCAGAAGATGCTAGGCCACCATAATCTTGCCTGAAGTATCTTTGTAGCTGTCTTGAATGTCGTGAAATCGCCTCCATGAGCAGACCTATGGCAGAGGAAAATGATATCTTGTGCTTCCTCTTCGGCTACACATCGCCTAAACTGTTCATCTGATCCTTTCTTGTACATGTATGGATCATCCCAATACAGTTGAGATAAATTTTTGAAGAACTTAGCCTTGTGTTAAGGCTTTTGGAAGGTGGGAAGATGGTCTGAAACCAGATAGTTCACGAAATCTGAGTATCGAGGCAGGTGCCTGCCTTGCAAAGCGGCTGCTTCTTTGCAGCTCTTCAGGACTTCGTAAGCCGTAAGTTGCTCTTCAGGAAGAGTGTCATCTATAGGAACGTGATCTTCGATCCTCATTGTTGATAAGGGATCAGTCACTCTATTTTCTATTCCCTTCTTGTGAATAATCTTGAGATCAAACTCCTGAAGCAAAAGTATCCATCTGAGCAGGCGTGACTTTGTATCCTTCTTGGCATAAACGTAGCGAAGTGCTGCATGATCCGTGTAGACTATGACCTTAAAGCCTACCAGGTAGCTTCTGAACTTCTCAAATGTGAACACAATTGCTAGCAGCTCCTTCTCTGTCGTAGCATACCAAGTCTGAGTATCTTCCAGAGTGCGACTTGCATAGTATATAACATGTAGTTTCTTGTCCATCCTCTGAACTAGCACAGGTCCAAGTGCGTAATCACAAGCATCGCACATTATCTCAAATAGAAAACTCTAGTTAGGTGTTTGAACAAGGGGAGCACTCACAAGCGCCTCTTTGATGGTCAGAAAAGCTTGCATGCAGTCATCATCAAAGAGAAACTCTGTCTCTTTGCACAACAGCCTAGTGAGAGGTCTTGCTATCTTCGAGAAGTCCTTGTTGAACCTTTTGTAGAAGCCTGTGTGTCCCAAGAAACTTCTGATCCCTTTCACTGATGTTGGTGGAGCCAGATGCATCATTACTTCTACCTTGGCCTTGTCCACCTCTGATGTTGGTGAAGCCAGAGATTTTATGCCCCAAAACAATTCCTTCATTGACCATGAAATGGCATTTTTCCCAACTCAGCACCAACGCTGTATCTTCACATCTCTTTAAGACCTGGCAAAGATTAGACAAGCAGACGCCAAAGGAAGATCCATAGACACTGAAGTAATCCATGAATACTTCCACCATCACTTCAAGCAAGTCAGAGAATATAGAGGTAACACATCCTTGAAAAGTTGATGGGGTATTACACAGTCCAAATGGCATTCTTCTTTAAGCAAAAGTGCCATAAGGACATGTGAAGGTGGTTTTTTCCTGATCGTTAGGGTGAATCGGGATTTGGAAGAAACCACTTTAGCCATCTAAAAAGCAGTAATAAGGGTGATTTGCCAATCTTTCCAGCATCTGATCAATAAAGGGTAAAGGATAGTGATATGAGGTCAATACACATCCTATGTCTTGTTATAGTTCTAGTTGGGATAAGCTCATCTTTTTCATTCTTAACAACCGCGATTCCTCCTTTCTTAGGCACAACATGGACTGATGAGACCCATGTGCTGTCTGGGATAGGGTAAATCACGCCTGCATCAAGGAGCTTTAAGATTTCTTTCTTTACGACTTCCTTAAAGTTTGGGTTTAATCTCCTTTGGGGTTCAATTGAAGTTTTTGTCTCATCCTCTAGATGAATCCTGTGAGTGCAAAGACTAGGAGATATGCCTTTGATATCATCAAGTAAATACCCAATGGATCTCCTAAACCTCGTCAGCTCCTTATCAAGAGCGCAGGTTTCATCATCTTTGAGGTTATCATTGACTATCACAAGATATGTATCTTTTGGTCCAAGGAATACATACCTAAGCCCCTTGGGAAGTGGTTTGAGGTCCAGCTTGGGTGCCTTTAACGCTCCAGTCTCCTTCTCCAAGATCTGCTCCTGGTTTTCTAACCTTAGCTCCACTGGCTTCTTGGCTTACTGAATTCACAACTTCCCAACTTAGCTTGACAAAGGGCTCATGTTGAATAGCTAACTTGGCTTCCATCAACAGCTGCTCATATCTTGCTACTTCCTTACTCAAATACCCCTACTTTCCTGGTGTTTTGGTTAAAGCCATGCTTATATGATCTGTCGTATGCAGCTCTTCCATAACCTCTATTCTCAAATCGTCAATGATATCCACACTAAAGATCTGCCCTTCAAACTTGGTCTTCTTCATGATTTCCTTTATATTATACTTAAGCACCATATCTTTTCCCAAATGCAGCTCAATCTTGCCTCTTTTGACGTCTATGATTGCTCCAGAGGTAGCAAGGAAAGGTCTCCTAAGTATCAAGGGGTCCTTTGGATTGGCATTAAGCTCCAAAATAATGAAGTCAGTAGGGATTTCAGTGCTCCCAACTCGGACAGTAAGGTCTTTAAGCAGTCCAATGGGGTATCTGACAGAGCGCTCGGCAAGCACCAGAGTTATCCTACTTGGCCTGAAACTCGTGAATCCCAGGCGCTTGGCAGTAGTAAGAGGCATCAGGCTCACACTAGCGCCGAGATCACACAAACAGTTATTGAATGTGAGAAGTCCAATGGAACAGGGTAAAGTGAGACTTCCAGGGTCTCCTAGCTTCTTTGGTTGAGGAAGCTGCTGTATGATGGAACTGACCTCATGAGTGAGAACAACCATTCCTTGCATCTCGTTCTACTTGTTTTCGAGTACATCCTTCAAGAACTTCTGATATTGAGGCACCAGCAAGAATGCGTTAAGCATGGGCATGGTTATCTCCACATTTTCTATTTGCTTCTCAAAAAGTTGTCTGTACTTCTCTACTAATTACTTCTTGATTCTTCTTGGAAAGGGGAGTGGTGGCTTGTAAGGAGGAGGAACAAAGACAAGTTCCTTCTGTGTAGGCTGTATGGCTTCTCTTGGTGGTTCATCAACCACTTGTTTTCCTTTCCTTACACGTTCTGCCTCAGTTTTCCCTTCCTCTTCTTCATGAGTCTCAAGAGACACCCCCCAACTTTGCTTCTCAATGTCCACATGGAGAGGTTTTGGTGCTACAGGTCCTTGTAGCTGTTTGCCACTCTTGGTAGTGATAGCTTGTACAGCTGGTGGCGGTTAGTGTTTAGTTGTAACTAAGGAGACCTGATTGGCTTTAAGCCTAGCAAGCTCATCACTAACTCTCTGAAACTTCTGCAGTAGATTAGCATGCATCTCCATTGTACTCTTGGTATGAGCTTTTCAAGTAGCCTAGATGTTGCTTCATCAGGTGGAGATGGTAATGCTGGTGAAGGACTAGGGATATCCTGAACTGATGATGCGGCTACGTGAAGTTGAGGAGCAAACTATGTGTCATACATACGCTCTTGGTGTTCTTCGTATGAAGGTGTAAACCTGTGGTTTTGTTGTATAGGACCACCAAGCTAATTGTATAATGGAGCACTCTCTCTTGTGTACGCTTGAGGACTGTAAGCATTGTAGCTGTCATATCTTGTATCCTAGAAAGGCGTATGATGAACATTCTCTTGTTGCTGCACATAGTAGGCTTCAGCTTCTAAGTTGCAAGCATGTCCAGAAGCTGATGTCTTCTATAGTGCCTTTGGCGATTGATGTAGAGATTACTCAAGCAACAAGTCTAGCTTAGCATTTAGTGCTAACACATCCATCACTGTTTGGTGATTCGAGGTTTCAGTTTTTTTCTTGGTTATGTCCTCTTGCTCATCCGAATAGTCACCATTACTCAAGGCAAGGTTTCCAATCAGCTGCAAACCATCATCCACTGTTGTACCCAAGAAATGGCCATTACTAGCTGCGTCTAAAAGCATCTTGAACCTTGGTAATACTCCTCTATAGAAAGGACTGAGCAACTACTCGGTGGAGAAACCATGATGAGGGCAGTGCAATGTGTAACCTTGAAATCTTTCCCATGCTGATCAAAATGGCTCAACGTGTGATTGTTCGAATCAAGAGATGTTCTGCCTTAGTGTAGCTGTCCTGGTAGAAGAGTAAAACTTTGCAAGAAACACTCTTTTGAAATAACCCCAGGAACTTACTGATCCAAAAGGCAAAGATCTTTCCCACAAATGTGCATGTTCACCAAGAGAAAAAGGAAATAACCTCAGTTTGAAACCATCTTCTATGATGCCATTGATCTTTTGTAAACTGTAAAAAATCTCAAAGCCATCCAAGTGATCAAGCGGTTCCTCCATAGATGTGCCATTGAAGCTGTTTGCTTGTACCATTTCTATCAAGCTGCTTTTGATCTCAAGATGATGCTCTTGAGATTGTGGAGGAAGAATACATCTGCGTTTAGTGTGAAGGTAAGGAGCATCATAAGAACCTATGTGCTGTGCTCTTCTAGCAATCTGAGGCTCTGACCTATGTAACCTCTGAACTGGTGCTTCATCTTCTCTGAACTGAGCTTGATGAGCATGTCTATGATGTTGTAGATCAGCCAAGGTACCTGAGAAAACAGAGCCAGAAACGTAAAGCGATTAGTAAACTAAAAGGTGATTAAGTCTAAGCAAGAACCTAAACTCAATTATCTAACAATCCTAGAAAGGCAACGGCGCAAAATTGAAGAAGGACTTTTGGTCACGAAATTCAATCCCTCTCTAATCAAATGTAGTATTGGTGAGGTTTAATCAATCCATTTAGGAGCTAGAATAAAAGAGTTTCAAGGAACTAACTAAGCTAAACCATGTATGATGAAAGAAGAATTATCTAACAACCTAAGTGATGAAAAATGAAATGCAAAAAGTGAAAGGCAATACTAAGACTAAAGCAAGCAAGGCAATGCAAAGGAACTAAATGCAACAGAAACTAACAAGACAATGATCTTAATGCGACAGGACTATAGTAAACAACAATAGAAATGCAAGAACTGAATTGGAAGCTAAATGCAATAACCTGAAATGCAAGGCAAGGAATGGAACAAAAGAAAGTAACTAAAAACAGAGGGAAACAGAACACAATATGACAGAAAGAAAAGAACAAGATGGAGCAGGTTCAAGGCTAGAGCAATGATGACTTGGGGATTACTTAGTATCAATCCTAGGGTAGTCAAGACTGATAACAAGCAAAAAACATGATCAAGCCATTAAAATCAATCCGCATCAAGAACAGAAACAACAGAGTCAAGCACATACCAAACCCACTTGTGATGGTGTATCTGTGCAAAACAAACCTGAAATAAAAACAGAGATGTCTAAGTTAAGCACATGTCAGACCCACTTATGATGGCGTATCTGTGCAAAACCAGCATGAAAACACAAGGCTCTTATAGACCAAACAAGCCACCTAAACGCCAATATAATCATCTAGGAGAATGTTCCTAACAAAGACTAAAGTGTCAAACCCACTTTTGATGGTGTATTCTCTAATCATGAATAATGTAGGAGTTTACTCTACTTCAATTCCCACATATACTCATATCATTGTAGTATGTGACTGTCAATCCATAATTGCAAAGTAAGACACTAGGAATAAAATAGATCATTCAATTTAAACCAATTCAAAGACAAGAGCTGATCAAACTAAAGCAGTTAACTAAACAAAACTGAACAACAGAGCAATTATAAATTCAAATAATCGAAAAATAAGTGGGACTTGAGATAGGGTTATTGATCAAAGGAGATTCTCAGCTTAACTAGTGATGCTTATAAACCCACAACAACCTATCCCTAGGCATAGAATTAACAGCTATAACTAGCTCAATTCCTTGAGTACTAATCATTTTGCTAAGCACAAATACAGATAATTTTCATTACTGAAAAGATGATTAACAAACATTATGAGCAACTAACCCAATTCTATTTTCCCAATCTACTTTTTAGAATTGTAATTCCTTAGGCTAAGATAAGAAAATCTCTTACTTGACTCATTCATGCAATTCGTCAAACACTTATCAGGCCTAAGAGAACCCTAGGATCTAGATAATCATGGCAAGAGATAATCTTGCATTAAACAAAATCAATAAGACAAGGAACTAAGCAATCACTAATCAAGCTTCAAATCTCCCTTTCTCTATCCCATCTCAAAACCTAGCCACACTACTCACTAATCATGATTTTATCCATAACCCTAATCAATGGAGAATGACTATTCATAATCAGGAAGAAGATAAACACCAACTTTGACTAAAAGAATAAGATTCAAGAAAGAACTACAAGAGTGCAAGGAGAAATAACATCATTTTCCCGATTTGCTTAGATTTGCTTCATCCTTGCATTCGTAGTGTTCTTCTTGCTTCCTAGGTTGGATTGATACCTCTTGCACACTATACTACATCCATAGGTTACTTGAGCTTTGATAATAACCTCTGCTTGGAAAAATCCTGTTATCATCAGGTGGCAAGCTTATCACCTCTCCATCGTCGAGCTATGCCAAGCCTACGGTCTGAAAGCTACTGCCAAGCTTGTCGAGTTTCCTCCTTTCACTCAAGCCAATGATCTGTGGGACCTGATCAGCAATGATGACTACAAGGCAAACACGGCCAAGATCAAGAGAGTCCGCAGCCCCGTGCTAAGATACACCTCAAGCTCATAGCCAACACCTTCAGTGGAAGGTCTGTGGCTCCCAAAGTCACCAAGAACGAGCTGTGTTTCCTGTTCCAAGGCTTTAAGCACCTTCTATGCGATCCTAAGGAGAATGACGAGCCGATGGAAGATGAGTGATAGGGTCAGGTTTTACCCAAATAAAACTACTGCAAGTGCACAGCAAAAGCAGTCGTAGTATAAGGGATTATCGAATCCCAAGGGAGTAAGTAAACTACACTATCGAATGTAGATTCAGATTAAGCTAAGCGATAAATAATGAATGTAATGCAAAACAGTAAAATAAATGCAAGAGGGCGTTTTTATGCTTGTTCTTATAGTTCAGAAGGCTAAAGGCGCTAAGTCAGGACAGTTCGCAGGTTGAATCCGAGAGTGTAGAATGCATGCAATCAGGAATGAATTAAAACCATCTTCAACATGAATCGCAAAGATATAACTAATCAATTCTCATTGCAGAAGTTATCTATGTCTAAATCACAGAGTTTCAAATCTGTTTGCAAACCCTAACAACCTAAACATGCAGTAATGATCAGGTTCAATTGTTCACAAAACTCCTAAGCAAAATCTCTTTGCACTAGGGCCTTTTGCTCATCTAATACTAGTTCAGGTGATTAATAATGCTCGCACATCTATCAAACAACCTAGGGTTTCGAAATCCAGATGATGTGTCTAAGAAATCGATATGAATGCAAGCACAAATGAAGAACCAATGAATTTCCTATAAGTTTTTAGCAATTCTACAAACTCTTCTTCAACCTTTGAAAAGCCCTAACTTAACTAACAAACTACTCAGACATGGTGATTTGAGAAAAGATCATGAAAAGAATAGATTGCATAAAAGAAATAAGAAGTAGAAATAAAGGAGTTCAAAATCTGCTCTGAAGGAGTCTGATTTGCCTCTCCAAAATCTCTTCTACAAATCTCTCTCTAAAGCTCTCTAGAATAATAAGATACAAGATATCTGCCAAAAGAATGGCTGAAAAACCTAATATACAAGCTAAAACACGATCTGGGGTCTATTTGCAAATACTGGAACTTCTGGGCCAAAACTGTAATTTCCTCACAATCTTTTAGAAAACAGCCACGACCTCCTTCCTTGGTGGGTGACGAGCGTCACCAGATTGGTGACGAGCGTCACCCATATGCATACTTTTCTTCTTCGAGCTAGGTACTTCGTGGCTCCAACTCAAAATGCTCTGAAAGGCTCCAATATCTCCAGTTATGCTCCAGACATGCTATAACCTACAAAGAATCTTCTAGGACTCTGAAAATACCAAAAAGACTCTATAAAAAGAACTTATATCATGGTTAAAAACCATAAAAACCATGATATATCAATGAGCTTGGAGATGATGTCAATTACGGATGCATCTTGGCTTCCTCTTTGATCAAGTACAAGGCGTGGGCAATGAGGTGCAAGGCGAGTTCAGCGCTGATAGGGGGCTTTCTCACACCAATGTTTGTTCAAGCCTGAGTACCCCTTCCAGACTTTGTGCCTTGCGCGGAGAGAGCTTATATGGATGAGACATACATGCACAACACGGACTCCTTGGGGCGCACGCCAGCTGAAGGCTTCTTTGCTTACCTATTCTACAATTGTGAGAATGAGAAGAGGGTGTGCATCTTGCCAAACAAAGAGGAAACGGAGTGCTAGGTGTTGGAAACGTTGAGTTTCTGCCAAGTGTTGAGGAATGCTTTTCACCTCTAGGAGGCACAGCCGCGCCCACACAAGCTGCTCGCCCACGTTCAGAGTCACCTCCCTCCGATGCTGAGATGCCCGAAAGCATCGTCCTCCCTAAGCTTGATTTCGAGCCAAAAACCAAAACCGAGAAGTTCCTTGCTTCAGTTGTTGAGATGCAGCGAAAGATCAACAAATGGCAAAGCAAGATGATCAAGAAGCTTGCCAAGAAGGTCAAGACGCTTCAGGGGACCTCACCGAAGAAGTCTCAAGCAAGGAGATTGAGCAGTCGGAGAAGAGGAGGAGATTAACCGGAGGTATTGAGATCCGTGAGCCTCAAAGAAACGCCCAACCTGCGCGCCACTCTCTTCATGAAGGAACGAGCAAGAAGAAGGGCAAGGAGATCAGCCACGACACTCCTAAGAAGAGCAAGAAGTCTGGAGCAACCTCAAGCTCCAGCCTTACCTAGCTCAAAGGTACCAACAACCAAACCCTTGTAAATACCATGCATCTTTTGATTTTTTTTCTTTGTGTTTTGACTCCTCTTGGATTTGTTTGCTACCGAGATGGTGTCATTCAAGTTTGGGGGAGTGTGTGGTGTGTTTGACATGTTTTCTTTGATCTTATTTTTTGTTATCATCCCTTGAGTTATCATGCATCATGTAAGGCATAGAAAAGAACAAAAAAATGATAAATTTTTAAAAAATTTTCAAAAAAATTTCATGTAGTTCCATATTTCATTGTTAGAAATTGTAGGATTGAGTCTATAATTTTTAAGCATTTAGGTTGTTTGCATTTGAATATGTAGCAAAAACATTTCTTGAAAAGTGTTTTAAGCTCATGAATTGTTTCAAGGCCCTAGTTAGTAGTTCTTTGATGCATTGTTAACACTTTGAAAGTAAGCTCTAACCATATTTGGATCATTTGTTTTGTTTTTCATGGCTTAAGTTGAACATTCATGAATTGAACCATTTCCTACTAAGTGAAAACCTTAATTTGAACTCTTAATTATCATACTTATGCATTTGAAAGGATACATGGATCACTTAGACATATTTAGGCTTTCTTCTCCCTTTCACCACTCTCCTGTAAGCCTAAATAGATCTCCCCACCTTTACCCTACCCTCCTTTCAAGCCAATATTCTTGTGTGTTGAATCTTTGTGAGGCCTCTTTTAGGTTGGACTTAGCATAAAGTGTTAGGTTTAGGCGACATGATTAGGCTTTCATATTTATGCTAGATTTTCATTTTGAAGCTAGTTTTAGGCTTAGGATAGGGCGGGTATTCATGGGAATTGATTTGTTTTGTTTCGGTTTAAAGAGTTTGATGTTTGGAAGTTGAATAAAAGGGTTAAATGGTTTTAAGTGGAAGGCTTTATGTTTTAAAATAAAAGCTCTAGTTTGAATAAGAAGGTAGCTCTCAAAAGAAAAGAAAAAGAAAAGAAAAGAGCCAAAAGACCAAATGTTTAAAAAGAAAAGAAAAAAATGAGTAGAGAGCTATGAAAATAAAAAGAAAAGAGCTAAGTATGTTTATAGCCTTACCACTAGCAAAAAGAGTTTTAAAATGATGCTTTTATTTGGGTTTTTGCCAGGCGAATTACCTTGATGATGAGGGTAGTCTTTAGGAGGGTGAGTGAGCTTAAAAAGAAAATAAAAATGAGAGAGGGTTCTAGGACCATTGTTAGTGTATATGGGTAGATGAGAGTCTAGTCATGTATGCATCAATTGTCTTTGCCTTTAGCATTATGCATAAGATCAACCATTCTTTGAGATAACCCATTGTTTGAATGACCCTTATAAATGAGATCACTTTTATCTCATAACTCTTGTCCCTTAGCCAACTGTATTTGGTTTTATAATGCATAAGTGTGATTCACGGTTTTAAGCTTAATGAATGTTAAAGGTTAGGATTCTTGGATTGTTTGGAATAGGCAAATCATGATTTGAGAGCCAATATGTGACGAATATGCCTAAGTTCTTTGGAGTAGGAGTTTGTATGCTGCATCTTAGAATTGAGAACTAGAACCATCGAATTAATTCTTTTGCTTAAACACTTTTGGAAATTTGAGCTTCCATTTTTAAACCTCTCCTTCCTTTCTTGAGTTTTGTTTGCTTGAGGGCAAGCAAAAGGCAAGTTTGGGGGAGTTGATATACTCATATATTTCGCATATTTAGCATGCATTTAGAGTAGTTTTCATGCATACATCTTACATAATAGGCTAGTTTGCACCATTTATCTCATTTTAGGTCCTAAAACACTTTGCATTAGCATTTTGCATATTTGTTGTATTCTCGCATCATATTAAGGTTGTTTTGGCTACACGGGAGCTATGGAGGGTGCGTGGACATGCTAAGGATTGAATGGGAGCCTATGGATACGTGGGGGAACTCAGCCATGCAGCAAAGGAACCGAGATCGAGGCGCATATCGAGCTAGGCAGGTCGATCTAGACGAGATCGACCAGAAGATCGAGATGCTCGGGTCGTTTCAAGGAAGAGGATCGAGATCAAGATCGACCAAGGAGATCAAACATGAGTAAGAACACGGGAACTATGCCTGGGAAGAACGAGAGCCAGATCAATTTCACAGCTCGATCATCCGAGGATCGACTAGAAGATCGATAGAAGCACTCGATCCACCCGACCGAATCGACCCAACGATTGATCAGAAGAGAACGTTCCATGCAGAAGATCGAGTTAGAGATCGACGTCTCAGGTCGATCTCGGAACCTTATCCGGACAGCTCAGTTTTGGAGTTTAGTGAGGGGACCACTTTTGGTTTTACCCTATTTTGAGGCAACAAAACAGAGCGATTCTAAATCTTAATATTTATCTCCTATCTTTATGTTTATGCTCTGAGAAAAACCGCCATTGTCTAAGTTTTAAGATTTTCATATTTTGTAAATTATAATCTTGCTTTAATCTTAAGCATTTCCTTTAACCTCTCTAGCTTAATAGTTTAATCATGCTTATCTTTTCTTTCTTTGCATTTTCGTGTGTTTTAATCATGTGTAGTGAGTAGTTTTCCAAGGGTTTCAGGTTGAGGTGATTAAGGGGTTTAAAGGTTTAAGCTTTGGTCTTTTTCTTGCTCTTAACTTAATCACTTTTTGGATTTGGGAGTTTTAATGCCTAGAGAGTCTTGGGAAAGATCTCTTTGATCTCAGGGATTTCCTTACCTTAGAAGGATTCAGGAGATCCCTTAAAACCAAATCCAAGAGACTAGCTCATCCTTTCCAAAACGCCATGGATGCTTAGGGAGCTAGTTAGGCCATTATTTGAGATTTATGCTTCATGTTCTTCAATCGTTCTTTCCACCACACGCCATGAGTTAGGAGCAGAGGTTCAGGAAAGGATTTATACCACACGCCATGGATAAATCTAGCTTAGCTTCTTATGGCTTAGAGATAGCACTCAATGTGTAGATCTATGTTTTCAAAACCCAAAGTTTGAATCTTGAACCTCTTCAACATGATCCTCAACCTGTAATCTATTTTTAGCATTTAAAAACTTAAAGTTATCATTTCTTAGTTCTAAAGTTTGCATCTTTCAGCTTAATCTCTTAAATATCATCCTAGGTTGTTAGATCTTTCCTTTTCTGTCTGCCTTTAGCTTTCGAATTTTAAAAACTAGTAGTCTTGCATTTTAAATTCCTAGAAGTCATCTAGTAGTTGTCTAACTTATCAGTAGGGATTTTAAAATAGTTTTCGTGGTCATTTAGTTGTTGCATTTAGTTTTCATAGATTTTCTCCTCAAATTACCCGATTTCACTTAGATTTACATAGCTCTTGCATTCCTAGTAGCTTTCGTCAACCTGAGCTGGATTGACACCTTTAGCACTATACTACATCAAAACTGTGCTTTTGGCTTTGATAAAACCAGACCCAAATTATCCTGTTATCACCAAGTCGCCTGGTTTGAATTCCTTGTGCACTAAGCGCCAAGCATATCTCTTAGGTACCTTCAGCCTTTTGGGAGGTGGCTTGAGGTCATCATCTTCATTATCCGAGCCTGACCTGCCATCCTTAGTCTTACTAGCCTCTTGATTCACCGAG
The DNA here is from genome assembly GCA_911865555.2 of Thlaspi arvense. NCBI lineage: Eukaryota > Viridiplantae > Streptophyta > Magnoliopsida > Brassicales > Brassicaceae > Thlaspi > Thlaspi arvense. The sequence goes on along the minus strand of OU466861.1, from coordinate 24,070,543 downwards.
CTCACAACTTTACTTCTTAGTTCCACAAACGACTTGTGGTGTATGCATAACTTGTTCCTCTTGAACAGCCGCCCATAGTCTGAAGTTTCTTCATGCAAGTTCCCATATTCTCCTGGTTCCTTAGTCAACACCACACTCAGATTATCCTTTGTGTTTAACTCCTCAAGAAGCTCAACATTCAACTCATCTTTAGCATCAACTCTCAACACTTGTCCTTCTATTGTTGGCTTCTTCATGACCTCAAGTATGTCATACTTGAGAACCATCTCATTACCCAAATGCAGCTCTATCTTTCCTCCCTTGAAATCTATCACTGCACCAGCTGTAGCTAGGAAGGGTCTACCAAGTATCAGAGGATCTGGTGGTTCAGCATCAAGTTCTAACACAACAAAATCAGTTGGTACTTCAATCTCATTAACTCGGACATGAAGGTTCTCAAGCAGTCCAATGGGATGTCTAACAGAGCGGTCAGCAATCACAAGAGTTATCCTGCTTGGTCTAAAACTTGTGAATCCTAGGTGCTTGGCAGTAGTAAGAGGCATAAGACTCACGCTTGCTCCAAAATCACACAAACAGTTGCTGAATGTGAGTTGTCCTATGGAGCATGGTAGAGTGAAGCTTCCAGGGTCTTCTAACTTCTCAGGTGGAGGTGGTTGCTGTATGATATCATTAACTTCATGTGTAAGAACAACCATTCCTTCCATCTGGTTCTGTTTATCTGCAACCGTATCCTTCAAGAATTTCTGATATTGAGGTATAAGCTATAATGCATCAAGCATGGACATGGTTATCTCCACATTTTCTAACTGCTTCTCAAAAAGTTGCATGTACTTCTCCACTAACTGTTTCTTGATCCTTCCTAGAAAGGGGAGTGGTGGCTTGTAAGGGGGAGGCACAAAGACAGGTTCTTTCCTTGTAGGCTGAATGGCTTCTCTTTGTGCTTCATCAACCACTTGTTTTCCTTTCCTCACACGCTCTGCCTCAGTTCTCCTTTCAATCTCTACTTCTGTTTCGGTTCCCCCCCCCACTTTGCTTCTCAATGTCCACATGGAGAGGTTTTAGTGCTACAGGTCCTTGTAGCTGTTTACCACTCCTAGTAGTGATTGCATGTACAGCTGGTGGCGATTGTTGTGTAACTGTAGTAGAGGAGACATGATTGGCTTTAAGTAGAATTCTAGAGAAGCTACCAGATCCAGGAAACTTTGTGCTTGATTGCTCAATCTCAACAGGACGTTTTCCCCAATCTCTATGTGATCTAGGGTCAAGTATTAAATTCATGCCTTCCTCTGTTGCTGCTAGACTTGGAATGACTGATTTCAAGCCAGCTGGGCTCTCTCTTGTCTTAGCTGATCGATCCATTAGAACCCCATAAGGCATCTTAGAGGATGTTCCTGTAAACATTGAAGGCTGCATGATTCCCACAGACTTTGTGGTTTTGAAATATGCTGAAGAACCTAAAGATCCTTTTATTATGGGAAGATCATTTTTGGCTACTGCTAGCGCCATCATTGATGTGAAAAAGGGGAAGATAAAGCTTGATTTGGGTGATGTGTCATGGACTTTGACATGGATAAGTTAAGAGGGAGTTCTACCATTGATGGTCAGACCTTTTCAGTAAGGGCTTCCAGAGATGAAGAGCCAGTAAACGAGCATTTAGAACACATTACTGCTGGGTATGTCAATGAATCAAATAATAATGGGCAATAGAAGAAGCTCGCTGTTCAAGGAGCAATATCTGAAATTTCTGTGAAAGCTGTTGGGTTTAAGGATTGGAGTGAAGATGATATCTTCAAGACTAGACTCGAAAAAGAGGCTCCAATCAATGATAAGTTGCTGGAGGAAGACGAGTTTGTGATGAAGGCAAGGATTGCAGAGCTGAACTGCAGGAAAACTGCAGAAACTCGAACTACAGGGTGAGTGACGATCGTCACAGACCTCGTGGTGCTCGTCACCAATCTGGACACAAAGCTGGGACATGATCTTTATGCTATAAGTCCAACTGATGTTACCAAACCGAAAATTCAACATTTCACAACCTAGAAACCTGCAACAAAGCAAAGAAAGCTTGGTGTTTCTTTTGATGATTCTGCAGGAAAAATAAGTGTCCCACCCCCAGTCAAAACCCGCCCTGCTGATGTTCCTCACTTTCTTGGAAGAGTTCATGCATTTGCTGCTTATACCCATCCATGGATGAGGAGACATTATTCTCCAAGGCATTCACTGCCACTTTCTGATCCACCAGATGTCTGAGCAGCATTCAAAGTCGAGCTAATGACTTCAAACAAGTGCTTGGTGGGAGGCAAACCACTGGTAAGTTATCTAACTATCATATTTTAGTTTTTTTTTTCGTTTTCTAGCTTAAAAAACAACAACAAAAAATGAATAAGAAGAGCGGAATTCTTTGAGCAATCTCGAGTTCACCACCTAGAGACGATCCTCACCAATCCTTCTCGATGTACCACTTTTATCTCTGCTCATTGCGTTATGTTTCTTCTATTTTGACCAACTCTGGGCATAATAATACTAAGGACAGTGTTGTTTAAATCTGGGGGAGGTGGCTACTGACGTTGTGTACATTTTGTTTTGTTTTGAGAGTCTTAAAGTTGAGTAAAAAAACCTGTTTTATAGAGTCAAAATTCTGAAACTGCCATTTTTTCTTGGAACTAACCACAGAATGTTGATACTTATACGAACCGTTGCCACAGTAGTTGATTACAAATCTTACTAAGTTGAAATTCATAGTTAGATCAGTCTAGCAATGAAGGTTTAGGTTCTTCGAGAATGTGGAAAATTTGCTGTTAGCTCCACCTTAATGAACTTTAAACTTCTTATCTTGGGGGTCGATTCTCATTGATCTTAATTCTCTCTTTCAACACTGACAAGGATGTTTAGATGCAGTCTCTCTTTGAGGTTTCCTGATACAGATTTTAAGAGTTTAAGTCCATAAAATGGTGCATCATGGCCCTGTCTCCTTACAAAGAACAACAGTAATCAACACTCAACAACCTGTCTCCTCACAAGGAACACAAGTAATGAGTAGCACCAGTCATAGACTGTAAAAAATTGAGAAAAGAAGTTGAAAAATCGAAAATTCATAAAGAAAAAGATCAAGGGCAGAGAGAATAGGAGAGTTGTGTTCAGATTGCTTTGTTCAGTTGCTTAGGAAGGGAAATGAATATGTATATGGTTGAGATGATAAAACGTTGATGAGATATCACACTTAGATAAATATAAGGAGTTAGCAGTAGAGATTTTGGATTTCTTGAATGAGCTTGAACCGGATTTAAGAGATTTGCTAAGCTTCTGGAGATTAGACTGAAATTTGATATTGTGTTGGCTTTGTGGTATTTGGATTTGAAAGTGTTGATCAATGTGGTGTTCCTGATGTTTAGATGGCTGTTTTCGTTTTCAAACCTCGACCCTATTCTATGTCTGATGTTTGCTTGAGGGCAAGCAAAAGCTATGTCTAGGAGAGTTGATATATTATAGTTTTTATGGTTTTTAACCATGGTATAAGTCCTTTTTATTGAGTCTTTTGGTCTTTTTAGAGTCCTAGGAGCGTCTTTGCAGGTTATAACATGTCTGGAGCATAATTGGAGGTTTTCAAGTTTTTTGGATCATTGCAAGATACAGCACCGAAGTGTGCAACTAAGAAGGCATCGTCACCAGCCTCTGAAGAGAAATCGCGACTTATTTTAAAAGATGGAGAAGAAATTGCAGTTTTGACCCAGAAGTTCCAGTATTTACAAGAAGACCCCAGCTCGTGTTTTGGCCTGTATATATTAGGTTTCCAGCCATTTCGGCTTTTATCTTATATCTTATTATCTAGAGAGCTTTAGAGAGAGATTTGTAGCAGAGCTTGTGGAGAGACAAATCAGACTCCTTTAGAGCAGATTTCGAACTTCTTTATCTTTATTTCTTATTTCTTGTATGCAATCTATTCTTTTCATGATGTTTGTTTCATTCACCTTGTCTGAGTAGTTTGTTAGTTAAGTTAGGGCTTTTCAAAGGTTGATGAAGAGTTTGTAGAATTGCTAAACTGTTAGGAAATCCATTGGTTCTTCATATGTGCTTGCATTCATATCGATTTCAGAGACTTGTCATCTAGATTTCAAAACCCTAGGTTGTTTAATAGATGTGAGAACATTGTTAATCACCAGAACTAGCATTAGATGAGCAAAACGCCTTAGTGCAAAGAGATTTGGCTTAGGAATTTTGTGAACAATTGAACCTGATTATTACTGCATGTTTAGGTTATTAGAGTTTGCAAAGAGATTTGAAACTCTGTGATTTAGACATAGATAACTTCTGGAATGAGAAATGATTAGTTATATCTTTGCAATTCATGTTCAAGACTGTTTTAATTCATTCTTGATTTCATGCATTCTGCATACTCGGATTCAACCTGCGAATTATCCTGACTTAGTGCATTTAGCTTTCTGAACTTTAAGAACAATCATAAAAACGCCCTTTTGGATTTATTTAATTATTTCACATTACATTCATTCATTATCGCTTAGCTTAATCCGAATCTATAATCGCTAGTGTAGTTTTCATACTCCCTTGGGATTCTATAACCCCTTAAACTATAACTGCATTGCTGTGCACTTGCAGTAGTTTTAATTGGGTAAACCTGAGCCCTATCATTTATGAAGTTAATGCCCCAGCAATCAAAGAATTCAACTTCAAAGATGAAGTTCTGTGGCATCTCATGTCTTCTGCTAATTTTTCCTTTCCGCTGACAGGTATCACATCTGGATATGAAAGCATGTGCAACTGGAACTTCAGTCTCTACAATGCATCTCCTGTAAATCCCATCTGAACAATGCATGTACAAATATAGCTCATCCCAGTAGAACCTCTCAAGTTGTCTCATGAACTTCTTATGAGCATAGCCTTTCAAATTATATGGTTCGTCCTCTGCACCTAAGTAGTTGGCAATATCAGCATACCATGGCATCTTGAGATCAGTAATGGCACAAACTTGCTCTTCAAAAGCACTTCCCATGCTGGCAGAAATCATTGCCATAGTCTCTAATGGGTGACAAGCGTCACTTGGGGGGTGACGATCGTCACTGGCATGATATTGTGACTCCTTCACGAGTCTGTGGATTGGGTGATGAGTGTCACTCTCCTGGTGTCGTTCGTCACTGACCTTTTATCGCCACAGAGTTGCAGGTTTTCAGTACTGTCAGACTGCAGTCTTATCTCAATGAGATAGACATTCTCTTCAGGTAAAAAGTCATTGATGTGGACGTCATCTTCGATCTTAATCCTGGACAGATGTTCAGCTACTCCATTTTCAATCCCCTTCTTGTCTTTCACCTCAATGTCAAACTCTTGGAGAAGCAGAATCCATCTCAACAACCTTGGCTTTGCATCCTTTTTTCTGCATCAAGTACTCCAGTGCAGAATGATTGGTATTGACCACTACCTTGGAGCCTACAAGGTACTGGATAAAAATTTCAAAAGCAAACACCACTTGCAACAGCTCTTTCCCAGTGGTAGCATAGTTCCTTTGAGAATCATCCAATGTCCTGCTGGCATAGTATATGGCGTGTAACATCTTGTCTTTCCTTTGTCCCAGCACAGCTCCAACAGCAAAGTCACTGGCATCACACATCACCTCAAAAGGTAAATCCCAGTTTGGAGGTTGGACAACTGGAGCAGTCACCAAAGCTTGTTTGATCTACTCCAAAGCAGACTGAGATTCTGCAAAGAATTTAAACTTCACATCTTTGCAGAGACGGGCAGTAAGTGGTCTTGGAATCATACTAAAGTCCTTAATGATCCTCCTGTAGAACCCAGCATGACCCAGAAAACTCCTCACGGACTTCACAGAATCTGGCGCCTTCAAGCTTGTCATGACACCAATTATGACCCTGTCCACTTCAATACCATCTCCAGAGACTCTATGTCCAAGAACATTACCACCTTTTACCATAAAATGACACTTCTCCTAATTTAGAACGAGGTGTTTCTCTTCACATCTCTGCGGAAAAGCATATAAGTTCTCCTGGTAGTCTTTAAAGGAAGACACGTAAACAGAGAAGTTATCCCTAAAGACCTCCATGAACTTCTATATCTTGGCTGTTGGTACAGAAGTTTTGAAACTCTTTCTCAATCACCCCTTGTACTTAAATAGGTTGTAGTATAGGGGTTTTATGTCAATCCATGGGGAGTTGTTGAATACAAAAGAATTGCAAGCAAAAATCCTTAAGTCAAGCAAGCAAAGAGGGTTATTGTTGCCTAAGCAACTAAACTAACAACCTAAAGTGATCAATAACCAAAGAGAACTCAAAAGAGACAGTTTAGCAATGATCAAAGAAGCAAGACAAAGCAAATAAACAGAGTAAATAGCAAATTCAAAATTCAATAAAAAAAAAAGCAAGTTCCTAGATGTGGTTATTGACTTTGGGAATTAAGAGACTAACTAAGGTTGTTTTAAGCAACATTGATCAAGCAAACAAGCTAGCAATGGTGGTTCCTAGACATAGAGTTCTTAAACAAGCAAGCTAAGTTCAATCTCTTGATAAATAGCCCTTTGCTAAACATCTTAATAAGAACTAACTCTCATTAGTGCTAAACCATTCAACAAGCATTAATAATCAACTTTATTCATGTAAAAATGCATCTTAAACAGTCAATCTCTTGAGCCAAGGCCAGCAAATGCTCTATCAAACAAGATCTCCATTTCATCAAACACTTAGTGGGCATAAGAGAAAGCTCAAATCCTAGATAAGTGTGATCAAGACAAATCTAGCATAAGAACAGATCAATAGAGAGGAACCCATGTTATTAAGCATTAAACAAACCTTAATCAATCTCTAAATCCCCTTAATCTACCACATCTAAGAACCCTAAGAAAACTACTCACTAATAGCCATGTTTAACACTAAATCACAAGAGGAAAAGATGTTAATCATGATTAAAAGAGAGATTAAGGAAAGATTAATGGCAAATACAACTTATATTAAATAAAGCAAGAATTTTGTTTTACAAACTCAGAATAATAACTCAAGAACAGTGATATGACATGACTGCTCGAAAATTCCCAGAAAATAGTATTTTTACATAAAGGAGGATGCCCTAAAAGTAATGGAAAAAGTGTAATAAAAAGCAGCTCCGGACTGGGTTCCTATCATTCAGTTGTGATAAATATGGTGATCGATAGGAGTCCTATCGTTCTAGAAGGTGATCAATAGGGTGACCAAAATCGATACAGTGTACTTATAACGGTCACTTCTTTGACAGATAGGTTTTGTTGATTGTCCTTCTATCAGTCACTCCTTGACTGATAGGCCTTGTGTCTTGACCGATAGGCTTCGCAAAGATCGTTTGCTGTGGTTCCTTTTGCTCCTCTTGGCTCAGCTAGCTTCCTGGATCATCCCCAAAGCTCCACCATGCTCCTCATAGCTCCATAAGTACCTAAAAACATCATGATGCAAAGAAAATGCAAACTACATCCTAAATGCAACTTAAGTCTAAAAGGAGAAGAAAATGGGACATAAGATAAGGAAAACATGCAAAAGGGAACCAAAACATGCACTAAATGCAAGCCGAAATGGTGTAAATACAAGAGATATGCACACATCCACTCTTGCATGTTGCTTGTCCTCAAGCAAATAAGAACAAATGAGAGAGTGAGGTTTGAAGGTGGGTATTCAAATCCGAAAGTGCAAAGGTAAAGATATATTATCAATGCTTAAGTGCCTAGTTGTGCGATGAGAACCTACTCAGCCATACTTTAAAGAACTTAGCCATGCTCATCGAGTTTCAAAATGATCTCAAATCTCAACTTAGGCAAATGCTCAAATCAATCAAATCTTTAATATTCAATTAAGCTCAAAACAATGAATCATGCTTATGCAAATCAAGTGAAGACATTTAGTTCAAAGGGTAAGTTTATGAGATAAAAATGATCTCATTCAAGCAAAGGGCGCACAAACATAATGGATCACTCAATGAAATGATTCTAACTTATACAAATGCTAAAGGTAAAAGCACACTTATGCATGCAATTCAAAGCTCCCTTCTACCCTTTTACCCAAAGATATAACCTAAAAACTTCTAAACCCCAAAGTTAACCCCTAAATTCACCCTTTACCTAAACTCTACCCTTTTACCCTTCTTCATGGCTGGGGAAACTTCTTCTTTCAGCTTGTGTGGCTGCTTCTTTTTGTTGGGACTTGCTCTTCTTTGTTGCATTGGCACCATTCTTCACCTTTGGTGGTTTGCTTTGGGTCTGGTTTCTTCTTTGGATGGACCCTTCAAAGCCATAATGTTGCTGGCGGAGACTCCAGATGTTTGTGGAGAATTGCTAGCTCTCCTCTTGTTCCTCCTCTCTTGTCTTTGTGAAGATGTTGCTGCTACTTGAGGTGGAGGAACCCAACTTGACCGTATCTGTTCAGCTTAAGAAGAATCACCTTGAGTACCCCATTGCCATGTTGGTTGAACTTCAGAAGGGTTGGGAGCTGGCACTTCCCGTGCTGATGGTGTATGGGTCCTTGGCTAATATGATGAAGCCCTTGGTAGTGCCCATGTTCCCCATTGATCACTTGGTTGTGCATGAAAGGAATGTCATCCATGGGGGTTCCAAACAGCTTCCTCTTCTTCAGTTGGATCAGCTTGTGGCATTGGCTCTTCATGGTGAGAAGTGTACTCATGAGTGTGGCTCTGATGGGAAGCTTCTCCTGATGTAGCTTTGTTATTTTTGAACTTCCCCTTGACCATCTTCACCAGCTTCTTGATGGCTTTGTCCTGCCACTTACACCATTTCTAAAGGGTGTTGATAAGCTCATGAGCAGACTTCATAGAGCTCTCTTGGCTTGGGCCTTCATAAGGCTTGAAGTGGAACTGCTTTGAGTTGTAGTTCAGAACCTCATCTTCATCAAGTTCTTCTTCTTGGGTTTCTCCTTGGCTTTCAGCGCCAGCGGTAGCATCTTCATGGACTTCTTCTTCACCTTCTTCTCTAACTTCTTCTTCAACCTCTTCTAGTTCTACTTCTTCACTATCATCTCCTCTCTCTCTTTTGGAACAGGGTCTCCATGGTAATGCTGATCTTCACTTGGGTTGAAACTGATGTTGCTCTTCATGGTGATGGATGTAAGCCTTGGATTAGGGAGGAGGATTCTTGCTGGATCTTCAAAGTCATTGAGGAACTTGTAGACATGCCTGTCTTGAATGCTGTTCTCAATGAAATGGCTTCTCCTAAGATAATCCATATCTATCCACAATAGCTCCAAAGCATCTTTTTTTATGTTCCTCAAGGTCTACACCACTAGCCATAGGAACAGCTGTCACAACTCCTCCAATGTGGAGCTGTGGGTTCTTCTCCCTTTTCCCTTTGTGTAAGACCCAGCTCTTGTAGGTTAAGAGCTTCTCCATCAGCATGCTCACAAAGCATGGGAAATTAGTTGGCGACACTAGTGGTGTTCCATTTCTGCTGGTGCCCACAAGCGCATAGATCCCATTGTACAGGAAGTCTCTCTCCTTTCCAGTGAGGTTTGTTGTTTCCTCTCTTGCAAAAAATGTATTTGCAAGCGCCTTATGAGCATACCTCACTGCAGGATTCTTCAGATGTTGATTCCTTGTGGATCAGGCTGTGAAATTCCCAGCCCCAATATTGCCCCATAGCATCCTATGCTCCTTTTGGCCGATTAAGAACTTGTTCCTCTTGTAAGAATAAGACATCAGATCAAGCGCTTAGGAGATATCAAGGAAGTTTTTTGTGAACCTTTTCTTTCCAAGCTTGAAGGAGATCCACCCATCTTTGTTGGAGAGCTCACTTTCATCATATCCAACCAATTTGAGAGTAGAGAGGAATTGATAAGTGAGCTGCTGGTAGGAGGGAAGTGGCATTGCCATGAACTCACCAAGCCCCATGTGCTCAAAGATACTTATCTCGCGGGGCTATCGGTCACATTGTGACCGATATCTTCCTGTTGAATCCTATTGGTCTCTATATGATCGATACACTGACCGAAATACATCCGATTGCTTTGTATCGGTCACTCTCTAGACCGAAAGAGTGACCAGAATACAACCGATGTATTTCTATCGGTCAGTATCTGATCGATAGCTAGACCGATAGAATACATACTCAGTTGTGATCGATAGGTTGACCGGTGCATTCTGGCTCTACTACTATCAATCACAAGCTGACCGATAGCATGACCGATAAGGTCTATATCCATCTTGTCTTGAAATATACGGTGCTCGATAGTAGCCAAAATGCACCTGTTCTTTGTCCCTTAGACACTTTCTTAACCTCCAAACCGAATCCCTGCTTCTATACACATTAACTAAGCATAAAAATAAACTAGAAAGCATAATATAAGGGATTTGGTTTGGAGGTGATGAGAAGGAGTCTTGTTTAAAGTCATTAAGCTTGACTTTGCTTACCTCACTAGTGTAGGTGATGAGAAGGAGTCTTGGAACTCCTTGGTGTTGATGTGTCCTCTTTGATCTTTCTAGTGACCCCATGTATCTTCAACACAGCAAAGGGCTTTGGCTTGCCTCCCTCTTTCATCTTTTAGTGGACCTCACCATACTTAGAAACAAAGGACTTCAAGGCAACCCCATCTTCTTTGTTACCCAACAGACTTTCATTCATGCAATCAGAAACACCCACTTTGAGGACCTACGCTTCAGTGGTATCAGAAAACAACTTGGTTAAGAAGCAGCCATCAAAACTTGCACAAACATAGCCTTAAAACTTTGGCCAATGCTTCCTAACTTTCTTAAACTTCTTGATCTCCATTGAGAAGGCCTGCTGATTTTCTAGCTTACTCCCTTCGGAGTCAAACCTCAGAACCTTCTCTATGGTCAGTCTCAGCTCTATTGTGCACTCCTTGGCATCAAACACAGCTCCACCTGAAGCTAAAAAAGGCCTCCCTAGAATGATGGCGTTTTTGATCTTTCCTTCAACATCTAGGACCAAGAAATATGTTGGTATGACTACTCCTTCTATCATCATTGGAACATCTTTGAGAGTCCCAAGTGGTGTCTTTACTGTCCCATCATTTATGGTAAGAGACACATTAATCTCTTCAAGTTGAGTGTAGCCAAGATCCTTAGGAGTAGAGGATGGGAGAATGTTGATACTTGCTCCAGGATCACAGAGACAGCTCTTGAAGGTCTACTCTTTAAGCTCACATGGTATAGTGAAACAACCTGGATCTCCAAGCTTCTTGATGTTAAGCTCCTCAACCTCAGATGCTCCAACTTTAACTCTTAGTTTCTCAAGCTCCTCTTGACCATTCAGACCTCTCATTTCCATTTGAGAACCATAGAGGGTCTCATACTTCTGTACTAACTGCTCTTTGAATCTTCCTAGAAAAGGGATAGCAGGCTGGTAGATAGGGAGAACAGCAGATTGAGTTTTCTTCTTAACATCAGAGACTTTAACAATCATGTGGCGCCCACCACTCTTCTTCTTCCAGAGATTCTTCTTCTGCAATTCCATGGTTAGCATCAACTTCCAAAAACTCTTCCCCTCCACTCTGAATTTCAGTGTCCTTAGTGAACAGAGAGAGAAACTCTTCAATGACAGCTTCTTCTTCAGCTGAGAAGCTTTCTTCTTCAGTGACTATGGCATTGCAGAACTCCTTTGGGTTAGCTTCTGGTTTTCCAGCAAAGAGTCCTTGAGGTTTTTCTCCAGTGTTTTGACTCTTGCAGCCAACCCTTCAAACTTGGTGGTTAATTCAACATGTACTGAGTCTATGTGGTTATGAACCTCAGCAAACCTCTTGTTCAATTCCAAGTTGTTGGTGGTTTGATTCTAAAGCAACTGCTGAACCATGATCTTGAGCTCTGATATTACCATATATTTTGCATATTTTGCATGCATTTATGATAGTTTTCCATGCATTCATCTTGCATTATAGGCTAGTTTATTCTATTTATTGCATTTTAGGTCTTAGGTCTCATTGCATTCGCATTTTGCATATTTCTTCCACTTTTGCATCATTATCAGGTTGTTTGGAGCACTCTGGAGTTGTGGAGGTTATGTGGACGTGAGGAGGATCAAAACGAAGCTTGTGGACACTTGGAGAACCCAACCATGCATGCAAAGGACCCGAGATCGAGTAGCAGATCGAGCAAGGCAGGTCGATCTAGACGAGATCGACCAGAAGATCGAGTGACCCAAGTCGATTCAAGGGGAAGGATCGAGACAAAGATCAAGAAAGGAGTCGATCTGAAGTACGGACGTAGCTGGCGCCAAGCAGAACGAGAGCCAGATCGAGACCATGACTCGATCATCCAAGAATCGAGTAGATGATCGAAGGAAGTGCTTGATCCATCCAACCAGATCGACTTGAAGATCGAGCAGAAGAAGGCGATCCTTGAAGAAGATCTAGTAAACTGATCGATCTCAAGATCGATCTCTGGAGCCTTATCCGACCAGCTGGTTTTTAGCATCTAGTGAGGGGACCATTTGGAGATATTTGGCTATTTTAGGAAAAGGATTAAAGGGTTAAAAGTTTAAGATTTTGGGAGTTTTTCTTTTTCTTCATTCTTTCTCTTCTAGGATTTGGGGTCTTAAGGCTTAGAGAGTCTTGGAAAAGATCTCTATGATTCCATGGCTGTCTTACCCTGACAGGATTCAGATATCCTAGAAAACCAGATCCTAGAGACTAATCAATCCTCTCCCAAACGCCATGGTTGTAGAGGGGGTTAGTTAAGCCACCATTTGAGATCTGTAGTCCATGCTCTGCGATCTCTTTTTCCACCAAAAGCCATGGGTTTGGAGAAGAGATTGAAGAAGGGAGTCATACCACATGCCATGGATGACCCTAGCTTATTGTTTCTCAAGGCTTAGAGATAGCTCTTTAAAGAGTAGATTTATGTTTTCAAACCCAAGGCTTAAATCTTGAACCTCGTGAATATGACCCTCAACCTCAGATCTTCTCTGTTTATCATTTCAAACCCTCTGTTTATCATTCTCCTGTCATAAAGTTGCCTCTTTGGTTCATTTGAAGTTCTTCATCTAGGTTGCTAGAAATGTCCTGTTTTACCCGTACCAGTGCTCGATTTTTAGTTATTAGTAGATTTGCATTCTAGGGTCTCTGTTTTCTTCTTGTAGTTGTTAATCCTATTCCAGAGATTTTAGAATTGTTTTCCACTTCATTAGGCCATTGCATTTAGTTTTCATCGATTTTACCAATCATTTATCCGATTTGCTTAGATTTGCTTTACTCTTGCATTCCTAGTATTCTTCCTGCTTCCTAGGTTGGATTGATACCCTTAGTGCTATACTACATCATTGTTGTGGTTTGGGATTTGATATTTCACCTTGCTCACAGTCCTGTTTATCAAATGGCACTGTTGCCATCTTACAATTGTTAGGAAGCATTAGGATTTGGGGTTTAGTGATGACTAGGCTTTTACATTCATTTGGTTACTAATTTCTTTCTCTTCACACTTGTGTCTTTCAGGTACATGAATTTGCGCTCTAGGGATGACAACAATCTACTTAAACCCCTGGACAATATTCACCAATTCGGACACGCAAGATCGAGAAGAGCAAGATAGCAAGCTCAAGCCTTTGAAGAGATTGTGCAAGCTGGTACAGTTGACTTTGAAAGTATGGCTGAGAAGGAACATCTTGAGGGACCTCCACCAGCTCACGGTGCTATAGGAAGGGGTAATGGAAACCTCAACCACGTAGCTAGACCACCACGGATCATTGGTTCTGGCGATGCTCCAAACACTCATCACAACTGCTTTGAGATAACTCCTCCACCAGTCCAAAACAACAACTTTGAGATCAACCCTGGCTTTGTCTCTATGGTTCAGAATAACAAGTTCCACGGGCTGGCAATGAAAGACCCTTTGGAGCATCTTCATTCTTTCTCTTCTAGAATTTGGGGTCTTAAGGCTTAGAGAGTCTTGGAAAAGATCTCTATGATTCCAAGGCTGTCTTACCCTGACTGGATTCAGATATCCTAGAAAACCAGATCCTAGAGACTAATATATCATCTCCCAAACACCATGGTTGTAGAGGGGGTTAGGTAAGCCACCATTTGAGATATGTAGTCCATGCTCTTCGATCTCTTTTTCCACCAAAAGCCATGGGTTTGGAGAATACATTGAATAAGGGAGTCATGCCATATGCCATGGTTGAACCTAGCTTATTGTTTCTCAAGGCTTAGAGATAGCTCTTTAAAGAGTAGATTTATGTTTTCAAACCCAAGGCTTGAATCTTGAACAGTCCTCACAACTGCTTTTGGGATAACTTCTCCACCAGTCCAAAATAACAACTTTGAGATCAACCCTGGCTTTGTCTCTATGGTTCAGAATAACAAGTTCCACGGGCTGGCAATGAAAGACCCTTTGGAGCATCTTGACAACTTTGAGCAAGTATGTGGGATGATACATATCAATGGTATCTCGGAAGATGCCTTCAAGCTTAGACTCTTCCCATTTTCTCTTAGAGATAAAGCAAGGCACTTGGAGAAGACCCTTCCATAAGGCACCATTACTTCCTGGGCTGATTGCAAGAAGGCATTCCTCTCAAAGTTTTTCTCAAGCACAAGAACAGCTCGTTTGAGAAGTGAGATTAGTGGCTTCACTCAAAGACAGAATGAGGCATTCAGTGATTCTATGGAGCGGTTCAAGGACTATACCATTCAGTGTCCTCACCACGGCTTCAGTGAAGAGACTCTCTTGAGCACAATATACCGAGGAGCATTACCCAAGATCCGAATGTTACATGATACGGCAAGCGAGGGTAACTTTCTTCGTCAAGAAGTGGAAGAAGGAATGGAGCTCATAGAGAACTTGGCTTTGAGTGATGGGAATTACACTGAGGACTACGACCGAGCACCTAGAGGTTCTGAGCTTGAGTCACACAAGAAAGATCTCAAATCGCTCCATGAGAAGATAGACAAGCTTGTGCTTGCAAATCAGAAGCATGTACACTTTGTGGGAGAAGCTGAAGATGTCTTAGAGGAGCTAGAGCTGAGCCAAGAAGAAGCTAATTAGGTTGCTGGTCAGAACTACAACAAGCCTCAAGGTTACTCACAAGGATACCAAGCCAACAACAATCTCTCTTACAGGAGTACAAACGTTGAGAATCCAAAGGATCAGGTGTACCCCCCTCAGCAAGCAAAGCTGTTTGTACCTTACAACAAGGGTTTTCAACAAAATAGTGGATATCAAGGTCAGAGTCAAGGGAACTTTCAGGGTCAGCAGCAACAACAAAGCAACAAAGGCTACACTCCTATGTTTCCTCCCAGTTTCGTTCCACAGCAGCAACAAATGCAACCCCCACCTTAGGATCCGGTTCAAGCAATGTTCCACAGGCTGCTTCAAGGTCAAGCTTCTACAAATCAGTGGAGTTAATGTGCCAACCGACTTTTTTGTCTTAGAGATGGATGAAGAGCCAAAAGATCATCTAATCCTTGGAAGACCGTTCCTTGCAACCGCTGGAGCCATCATTGACGTGAAGAATGGCAAGATTCTTCTACACTTGGGCAAAGACATCAAGTTGGACTTTGATATTAATGAATGCTTGAAGAAGCCAACCATTGGAGGACAAGCTTTCTACATTGAGACTCTAGATGCTTTAGCCAATGAGTTGCCTGAGGAGTTAGCACGGGAAGATCACTTGCAGCTTGCCTTGACAAAGTAGTATGGAAAGTTTGGTTTTCTGAGTGAGCAGACTCAAGAATACGTCCACATTCTCGATTCTAGGAAATCTGTAAAGGAAGATGAAGGCGAACGCCTAGAGATCGTTCAGGAAATCGAGAAGATAACTCGATCCAGGACAGCAATCGACAAGAAGATCGAGGAGGCTGGTCGATCCAGGAAAGAGAATGATGAGAAGATCGAGAGAGGCCAATCGATCAGTTCAGAGAACGAGTCGGGGACTCGATCTCCTGCTCGATCCACATCAAATCGAGTAGGTGAATCGAGTGAAGTTACTCGATCCGGACCAGAACGAGTGGAAGATCGACTGGATGACTCGATCTCAGAGGGGACAACGGTTCAAGAAAGCAGTCTTAAAGCTCATGACTCGGGGTCTAAGGAGGACAGTGAGGACAGAGACGTCAACACAAGCCACGTGGAGGACTGGAGCGAGCTGCTAGCCCCAAAGGTGGACCTAAAAGATCTCCCAAAAGGGCTAAGATATGCTTTCTTAGGGCTTAATGAGACTTTTTCCGTGATTGTGAATGAAAACTTGAGTGATGATGAGTTGCACTCGCTCCTTAATGAGCTAAGAAAGTATTGGAAGGCCATTCAATACTCTCTAAGTGACATCAATGGCCTTTCACTAATGCTTTGCACTCATAGGATTCACTTAGATAATGAAAACTTTTCTTCTATTGAACATCAAAGACGCTTAAACCCGAATTTGAAAGAAGTAGTTAAGAAAGAGATCTTGAAACTGTTAGAGGCTGACGTTATATACCCCATCAGTGACAGCACGTAGGTTTCTCCTGTCCATGTGGTGACGAAAAAGAGGGGGATCACAGTCATTAAGAATGAAAAAGATGAATTGATTCCTACTAGAACCATAACTGGTCACCGAATGTGTATAGATTATAGGAAGCTCAATTCAGCTACTAGAAAGGATCATTTTTCTCTTCCTATTATTGATCAAATGTTAGAGAGACTTGCTAATCATCCATATTACTGCTTTCTTGATGGTTATAGTGGTTTCTTTCAAATACCAATCCATCCTAACAATCAAGAGAAGACGACTTTTACATGCCCTTATGGTACCTTCGCATATTGATGGATGCCATTTGAAGGTGCATGATGTCGATCTTATCTGATCTTATAGAGGAGATGGTTGAAGTGTTTATGGATGATTTCTCTGTATATGGTGTGTCCTTTTCTGCTTGTTTGTTGAATCTTTGCAAGGTACTTAAGAAATGTGATGAGACAAACTTGGTGCTGAACTGGGAGAAGGGTCACTTCTTGGTGAAGGAAAGGATTGTACTCGGTCACAAGATATCTGAGCAAGGGATAGAGGTTTAAAAAGCAAAGATTGAGGTCATGATGAGTCTTGAGCTGCCGGTTAATGTCAAGGGGATAAGGAGTTTCTTGGCGCACACTGGCTTCTACAGGCGGTTTATCAACGATTTCTCCAAGATAGCTCGCCCTCTTACATGGTTGTTATGTAAGGAAGCTGACTTTGCCTTTGATGAGGAATGTCTTCACGCTTTCAAAACCATCAAGGAGGCTCTTGTCACGGCACCTATAGTACACGCACCAGATTGGAGCTTACCCTTTGAGATCATGTGCGACGCGAGTGACTACGCCGTGGGAGCTGTTCTTGGTCAGAGGAAAGACAAGAGGTTGCATGTTATCTACTACCCCAGTCGTACCTTGGATGACACGTAAGTGAGATACGCTATAACCGAGAAAGAGCAGTTGGCCATTGTGTTTGCTTTTGAGAAGTTAAGGTCATACTTAGTGGGCTCTAAGGTTGTTGTATACACGGATCATGCTGCGTTGAGGTACATCTATTCTAAGAAGGATACCAAGCCGAGGCTCTTAAGGTGGATTCTCCTTCTACAAGAGTTTGATATGGAGATAAAAGACAAGAAAGGGATTGAGAATGGTGTTGCTGACTACCTTTCTAGAATGAAAGTGAATGAAGCCTTACCCTTGGATGATTTACTTCCTGAAGAGCAACTCATGATGATCAACACGGTTGTATGCTCACGGCTAGAGGATCAGTTTGAAGATGTTTTGGCTTTGAGAGAAGAGAACCTGCCTTGGTATGCTGATATAGTGAACTTCTTAGGTTGTGGAGAGGAACCTACACATCTTGACCACTACCACAAGAAAAATTTCATGAGAGACATCTCTCATTATTTTTGGGACGAGCCTTACTTGTAAAAGAGGAGAGTAGACAGCTTAAATAGAAGATGTGTTTCAAGAGAGGAAGCGCATGACATCCTTCTACATTGCCACGGTTTGTCATATGGACGACATTTTGCATCTTTTAAGATGGCGGCAAAGGTCTTACAAGCTGGGTTTTGGTGGCCATCGCTATTCAAGGATTCTCAGGAGTTTGTTAAGTCTTGTGAAGCATGTCAAAGAGCTGGAAACATCACAAAGAGGAATGAGATGCCTCATGTGCCAATCTTTAAAGTTGATGTTTTTGACGCTTGGGGGATAGATTTTATCGGTCCATTCCCATCTTCTTACGGCAACAAGTTCATCTTGGTGGCTGTTGATTATGTGTCTGAGTGGGTTGAGGCTATAGCTTCCCCAATTAACGACTCAAAGGTGGTGGTTAAACTCTTCCAGACCATCATCTTCCCACGTTTTTGATGTCATTGCATATTGCATACATTTTGCATACTCATTAGGTAGTTTTTCATGCATTTGTATCATGTTTTAGGTTAGATTGCATCACTTAGGGTCCTAGAGCATTCTTGCATCAGCATATGCATTTTTTCTGCATTTTGCATCACATTCAGATTGTTTCTGGCTGCTTTGGAGTCATGGAGGTTCGTGGAGGTGTGGAGGCTGATGTAGCAGTTCAAAGGAGCTCGGGAATATGCTAAGGACCAGTGATCGAGGAGCAGATCGAGCATGGCCGATCGATCTAGGAGTTGATCGACCAGAAGATCGAGCCAACTAGGCGATCCAAGGATAATGATCGAGACGGAGATCGAGTGAAGCAATCGATCAATCGGTACGGACGTAAATGACGCCATGCAAAGCGAGAGCCAGATCGAGTACACCACTCGATCCACCCGAAGATTGATACCAAGATCGGATGCAACACTCGATTCACCGATGAAGATCGAGACCCGGATCGAGCCGAAGACACGATGCCCGGATATGATCAAGAGAACAACTCGATCCAATGGTCGATCTCTGTCCTTTCAACCGTTTTTGGCTGTTAGCGAAGGGGGGACCATTGGCTTGTTTGGGCATTTTAGGCAAGGCGGCGAGATGCTTTTTCGATTAACTTTTAGATTCTTATCTTTTTTCCTCAAGTTTTCTCTCTCGTTTTTTCGGAAGAACACCATTGTTGAACCAGTTTTCTTTGGAAGCTTTTGTATTCGAATCCTTATCGTTTAATCTAGTTTCTTTCATGTTCATCGTCGTATTTCTTCTGCTTTGCTTGATTTACTTTATGTTTACTTTGGGTTCGGGGTTGAGAGGATTAAAGGGTCGAAAAGGTTCGATATTGGTTTGTTTTCTAAACGTTTTTAAGGCTATCTCTTCGAAGGTGTTGAAAGCTTAATGCTTGAAGACTCTCACGCCAAGAGCTTCATGATCCAAGAGGTTCCTTACCTTGACAGGATCCAGGAGCCTCGGAAGATCACACCTTAGAGACTAGTTACCCTTTCCCAAAAGCCATGGAAGTTTGGGGGACTAGTTAAGCCATTACTCGAAATCTGTTTTCCTTGCCTTTCAACCCCTCTTTCCACCAAAAGCCATGGGTTTGGAGGAGAGGATGAAAGAGTGATCAATACCGAAAGCCACGGATAGATCTTGTTTTGTTTTCGAGGCTTAGAGATCCTCACCAAGTGAGTCGATCTAAAGTTTTAAACCCAAGATCGATCCTTGAAACCCTTTATATGAATCTTAACCCTAAAGCCCTCTCTTTTAGCATATTTACTTCTCATTTCATCTTTTACTTGTTATCTGATAGCATCCTGGTCAAGAGATTCATTGTTCTTATGGTTTTAGACGAGATCGATCGTTTCTGCTCGATCTAGTGGTCGATCTTATGGTCGATCCACTAGTCGAATTTTAACATTTCGAAGCTCTTCCCTTTAATTTATCTGTTTGTTTCTCGTGGTAACTGCTTCTTTTCTAGTAATTTTAGAATAAGTTTCACTCTGTTTAAGTTGCTGCATTTAGTTTTTAGAATATTTCTCCTAAACTGTTTCATTTGCTTAGATTTGTCTTAGACCTTGCATTTTCTGTGGATTCTCTATCATCTAGAAGTGGATTGACACTCTCCTGCTTGCTTTACTACAACGTTGCGTGCATTAGAGTTTTGATAACCTCTCTGCTGCATTAGAGCATAAGAAATCGTTTATCAAATGGCGCCGTTGCCATTCTAGGTTGTTTAGAGAACATAGTGATTTGGGTCTTAGCAAAGACTAAGTCTTTACCTTTTTCAAGTTACTAATCATACTACTCTAAACCGTGTGTTTTCAGGTACATGAATCTTCGTTCAAGGGGAGACAACAATCTACTACAGCCCTTAGACAACAATCATCAGCTTGGTCAGTCACGGCAAAGGAGAGTCAGAGATCAAACAAGAGCCTTTGAGGAGATTGTTCAACTCGGTCTGGTTAACTTTGAAGACATGGCTGAACACGAGCATCCAGAAGGACCACCTCCAGCAGGACGGGGCAATGGAAACCCCCAACACGCGGCTAGACCTCCGAGGATCATAGGAGCCGGAGATGCTCCCAATACCCACCACAATAGGTTTGGAATCACTCCTCCTCCAGTACAAAACAATAACTTCGAGATCAAGCCGGGTTTCATCTCCATGGTGCAAAACAACAAGTTCCACGGCTTAGCAATGGAAGACCCCTTGGAGCACTTGGACAATTTCGAACAAGTATGTGGAATGATAAAGATCAACGGTATATCAGAAGATGCTTTCAAGCTGCGTCTCTTCCCCTTTTCACTCGGAGACAAAGCTAGACATTGGGAGAAGACCCTACCACAAGGCACCATCACATCATGGGCTGAGTGTAAGAAGGCTTTCCTCTCAAAGTTCTTCTCAAGCACCAGGACTGCTCGGTTGAGAAGCGAAATCAGCGGTTTCACTCAAAGGAACAACGAGACATTCAATGAGGCTATGGAGCATTTCAAAGATTACACGATCCAATGTCCTCATCACGGGTTCAGTGAGGAGACTCTACTCAGTACCATATACCGTGGAGCTTCACCAAAGATCCGGTTGTTGCTTGATACAGCTAGCAAAGGGAACTTCCTCGGTCAAGAGGTTGAAGAGGGTATGAAGCTGATAGAAAACCTGGCGTTGAGTGATGGAAACTATGCCGAGGATTATGACCGAGCACCAAGAGGATCAGAGTTAGAGTCTCACAAGAAGGAGCTCAAATCGTTGCATGAGAAGATTGACAAGTTGGTCTTAGCTAATCAAAAGCATGTTCACTTTGTTGGTGAAGCTGATGAAAACCAAGAGGAGTTGGAGCTAAGACAAGAATAAGCAAATTGGGTAGCTGGACAGAACAACTACAAGTCTCAAGGCTACAACCAAGGCTACCAGAACAACAACCTCTCTTACCGGAGCACCAACGTAGCCAACCCTAAAGATCAGGTGTACCCTGCTCAGCAAGCTAAACCTTTCATCCCCTACAACAAAGGTTTTCAACCGAGTAGTGGATTCCAAGGTCAAGGGCAAGGCAACTTCCAAGGGCAACAACAACAAAACAAGGGTTATACTCCTAACTATCCTCCGGGCTTTGCACCTCAGCAACAACAACCGATGCAACAACAAGTTGATCCGGTTCAAGCAAAGTTCCAACAGCTAATACAAGGGCAAGCTTCTACCAATCAGAAGTTCGCTGAAATGAACACTCGGCTTGATTCATCTATAACCGACTTCTCCACTCAAATCACCAACCTCAACAACAAGATCAATTAGCTGGAAAAGGGTAAAGCAAGCACGAGTGGTCAGAACAGTCTTCTGGGAAAGTGTGAGCAAAACCCCAAGGAGTATGCCAATGCTATTACATTGAGAAGTGGCAAAGAGCTTGAACCTCCGGTCTCTACAAAGAACAACGAGGACGTTGTAATTCAAGAGGGGGAGGGTAAAATTTCGGCTGATAATGAGGAGATAAACTTTGACAACGTTCGGATCCAAGGACCGAGAAGAGGTGACAAGGCATTCGTTGAGAAGAAAGCTGAGAAAACCACCAAGGAGAAGAATGACTATGTGCCCCAACCTTACGTACCAAAGTTGCCATTCCCGCGTCGTTTCAAAAAGCAGCTAATAGAGAAGCACCGGATCCTGTTTGAGAAGCACTTGAGAGACGTGGAGATAAAGCTGCCTCTTGTAGACTGTCTCGCTATGATGCCCAAGTGCGCCAAGTTTTTCAAAGACACCCTTGTGAAGAAGAACAAAGAAAGCAAAGAGGTACTTGTGCTAAGCGAAGAGTGTAGTGCGGTTATTCATAAGGAGATAATGCCTAAGAAACTGGGAGATCCTGGAAGCTTCACTATACCTTGTGCTTTGGGTCCTCTAGAGTTCAAGAGTTGCTTGTGTGATCTCGGAGCTAGCATAAACTTGATGCCTCACTCCGTGGCTAAGAAGCTTGGTTTTACTCGGTTTAAAGAATGTCGGATCTCATTGGTGCTGGCTGATAGGAGCGTGAGATTACCAGTTGGGTTGCTTGAAGACTTACCGGTGCGAATCAGTGGTGTGAACGTACCTACAGCCTTTGTAGTGTTGAAGATGGACGAGGAGCCGAAAGACCCACTCATCTTAGGGAGACCGTTCCTTGCAACCGCCGGAGCTATAATAGATGTGAAGAATGGGAAGATTGCCTTGCATTTTGGGAAAGAGATCAGGCTAGACTTTGACATCAACAAGGTTCTAAAGAAGCCAACCATTGAAGGACAAGCTTTCTATATTGAAACGATGGATGCTCTGGCGGATGAGTTGTTGGAAGAGCTAGCTCTAGAAGACCATTTGAAGCTAGCACTCACTAAGGAGCCAGGGGAGTTTGGCTATGTGGACCAGAGAACCCAAGAGTACGTGAACCTGCTGGATTCGAGGAGTATCATCAAGAATGAAAAAGGTTGCTGCCTAGAGATCGACTCCGGGATCGACGCTATCACTCGATCCAGGAGTCAGATCGACAAGTCAATCGAGAACCCAACTCGATCTGGTGCAACAATCGACCAACAGATCGAGAATGATGCTCAATCAGGAGAAACAATCGAGTCGACGATCGAGAGAGACCTCCCAATCATTTTGGAGTCCAATCAAGAGATCGACTCAGCATCTCGATCCCTTACTCGATCCTTATCAAATCGAGTAAGCGAATCGAGTGAAATGGCTCGATGTAGACGACATCGAGAGGAGAATCGACCGGGGGACTCGATCCCAGAAGGAATAGCGATGGAGGAAAGCAGTCTGAAGGGCCATGCCTCGAGTTCAAGGGAGAGTTCCAAGGAGGAAAGCAACAACAACAGCCACGAGGATGACTGGAGTGAGCTGTTAGCCCCAAAGGTGGACCTAAAGGAGCTCCCAAAAGGGCTAAGGTATGCTTTCTTAGGGCCTAATGACACCTATCCCGTGATAGTAAATGAAAACCTTAGTGATGATGAGTTGCACACGCTCCTAACTGAGCTGAGAAAGTATAGGAAGGCCATTGGGTACTCTTTAAGTGACATCAAGGGCCTTTCACCAATGCTTTGCACTCATAGGATTCACTTGGATAATGAGAACGCCACTTATGTAGAACATCAAAGGCGTTTGAATCCTAACTTGAAAGAGGTTGTTAAGAAGGAAATATGTAAGCTTTTAGAAGCTGACGTGATCTATCCCATAAGTGACAGCACGTGGGTTTCCCCTGTACACGTGGTGCCTAAGAAGGGAGGGATCACAGTCATAAGGAATGAAAAGGATGAACTTATCCCTACTAGGACCATTACTGGTCATAGGATGTGTATTGATTATAGAAAGCTTTACCTTGCGACTAGAAAAGATCATTTCCCTTTGCCTTTTATTGATCAAATGCTTGAGAGACTTGCAAATCACCCTTACTACTGTTTTCTCGATGGGTGTAGCGGTTTCTTTCAAATACCTATTCACCCAAATGATCAGGAGAAGACGACGTTTACATGTCCCTACGGTACCTTTGCATATCGAAGGATGCCGTTTGGATTGTGTAATGCACCGGCTACCTTTCAGTGGTGTATGATGTCTATCTTCTCTGATCTTATCGAGGAGATGGTAGAGGTATTCATGGATGATTTCTCTGTGTATGGTGCGTCCTTTCCTGCTTGTTTGTTGAATCTTTGCAGGGTACTTAAACATTGTGAAGAGACAAACCTGGTGCTGAACTGGGAGAAATGCCACTTCATGGTCAAGGAAGGGATAGTGCTCGGTCACAAGATTTCAGAGAAGGGTATTGAGGTTGATCAAGCTAAGGTGGAGGTCATGATGGGTCTAGAGCCGCCGGTTAATGTCAAGGGGATCAGAAGCTTCTTGGGACACGCAGGGTTCTATAGGCGTTTCATCAAGGATTTCTCCAAGATTGCACGCCCTCTTACACGGCTGTTGTGCAAGGAAGCTGAGTTTGTATTCGATGAGGAGTGTTTGAAGGCTTTCGTGACCATCAAGGAAGCCCTTACATCAGCCCCTATAGTCCAAGCACCAGACTGGTCTCTTCCCTTTGAAATCATGTGTAATGCTAGTGACTACGCCGTAGGAGCCGTCCTTGGTCAGAAGAAAAATAAGAAGCTACATGTGATCTATTATGCTTCAAGGACCTTGGATGACACGCAATCACGATACACCACTACGGAGAAGGAGCTGCTTGCAGTAGTCTTTGCCTTTGAGAAGTTCAGATCATATCTCGTTGGCTCTAAGGCTATTGTATACATGGATCATGCTGCTCTACGATACATCTACTCGAAGAAAGACACTAAGCCTCGGCTCTTAAGATGGATTCTGTTACTCCAGGAGTTTGACATGGAAATTAAAGACAAGAAGGGGATAGAAAATGGAGTCGATGACCACCTCTCAAGGCTAAGGATCAACGAGTCTCTCCCCTTAGATGACTCTCTTCCAGAAGAGTAGCTTATGGCGATTACTACTGCTGTTTGTGGGAAGCTAGAGGGAAGGTTTGAGGAAGTGTTGAGTTTTAAAGAGGAGGATCTACCATGGTATGCTGATATGGTGAACTACCTAGCGTGTGGTGAGGAGCCAACACATCTCAACAGCTATCACAAGAAGAGGTTTTTGAGGGAGGCTAGTGACTACTTTTGGGATGAGCCTTACCTATACAAAAGAGGAGTAGACAGCTTGTACCGGAGATGTGTTACAAAGGAAGAAGCCAGGGACATCCTCTATCATTGCCATGGCTCTTCCTACGGAGGACACTTCGCTTCATTCAAGTCTGCCACGAAAGTGTTGCAAGCCGGTTTCTGGTGGCCCTCCATTTTTAAAGATGCACACGAGTTTGTGAAGAGCTGTGAGGCATGTCAACGAGCAGGGAATATAACCAAGAGGAACGAAATGCCTCAAGTTCCCATCTTCGAGGTTGATGTGTTCGATGCGTGGGGTATTGACTTCATGGGGCCTTTCCCTTCTTCATACGGCAACAAGTACATCTTAGTAGCTGTGGATTATGTCTCCAAATGGGTTGAGGCTGTTGCTTCCCCTACAAATGACTCTAAGGTGGTGATCAAGTTGTTCAAGAGTATCATCTTTCCAAGGTTTGGGGTACCCAAGGTTGTTATAAGTGATGGAGGAAGCCACTTTATAAACAAGATCTGTAAGAGCCTCTTGAGAAAGTATGGGGTTAAGCATAAGGTGGCTACACCGTATCATCCTCAAACAAGCGGTCAGGTGGAAGTCTCCAATAGGCAAATCAAAGCTATTCTGGAGAAGACCGTTGGAGCAACAAGGAAGGACTGGTCAGTGAAGCTAGACGATGCTCTTTGGGCCTACCGCACTGCTTTCAAGACGCCGATTGGTACAACTCCTTTCACTCTACTCTATGGTAAGGGCTGTCACCTCCCGCTTGAGCTGGAGCACCGCGCGTTGTGGGCTGTGAAGAGGCTGAACTTTGATCTCAAGACGGCTCAGGAGAGGCGCCTTATTCAGCTACACGAACTGGACGAGTTGAGGTTGAATGCTTACGAGAGCTCTAAGATCTACAAGGAGCGGACTAAGGAGGCTCATGACAAGAAGTTGGTTGCCAAGGAGCTTAAGGAAGGAGGACTGGTGTTGCTGTACAACTCGAGGCTCAAACTCTTCCCGGGCAAGCTGAAATCAAGGTGGAGCGGACCGTTCGTGATTCAAGAGGTCTTGCCGTATGGAGCTGTTACACTGATGGGAAGAAGTGGTAATGCATTCACCGTCAACGGACACAGAGTCAAGCCCTACTTGGCGGACAGCTTTGACAAGGAGAGTACCTCAGTGCTTCTCCAAGACCCACCATCCGCCTAGACCAAGTAAGGTCTAGCTAAAGACGTTAAAGAAAGCGCACTTGGGAGGCATTCCCATGATTATCTTGTACATACTTCTGCTTTCATTTCATTTTTATGTTTTTATGTTGCAAGTGTGTAGGAACAGGTATAAGGAGTCTAAACCTTGACTTTGAGGTCCAAAAGGGGCAATAGGGGTTAAGATAAGGCTAGAGATCGAGTGCTAGATCGACTTATCCTGGCTCGATCTTTGCTAGATCGAGTCAGTGAATTGAGAGGAGTCAGTCGATCTAGACGAGAACGAGTGACAAGATCGACCTTGACGAAAAAGGATCGATCGATCCAAATCGGATCGGCGGATCTAATTTCTCTCGGGAAAATCTGTTGAAAACTGATCGATCACTCGACTCGATCCACCACTCGATCTACGCCAAATCGACCCCTAAATCGAGGACATAGATCGATCAGAGGGACTTAGCCGAGGAGCCAACATCTCAATGATCGAGAGAGCCAATCGATCCAGGACTCGATTCACCTTGAATCGAGTCTCAAATCGAGTAACCCACTCGATCTAAGCCATTTTGGGCATGAGATCGAGTCCTAGATCGACCAAAAAGACTCGATCTCATGCCGAGGAAACAATTTTCTTTCCCTCTTTTACTCCTTTCCCTTCATTTTTTAAATTGAAAATTTGGTCAAGGCAAGCATCTTTGACCATGAAAGATGTGCTTTGACCAAGACTTTTGTCAGAAACCACTTTGACCACCCATTGTTTTGGTTTGCTAAAATCTTTAAATATTTCAAACTATCTCTCACCCTTTCATTCCTGTTTGCTCGAGATTTTTAACAAAAAGAGTGAGAATTTTAAGTTTTCAAAGAGCTAGCAAAGATATCATAAACCTCTTGCAAAAGTATTTTCAAAGATTTAGTGATTTAATTTTAAGAAAATCTCCTTAAATATCGCAAGATCTTGTTTTAGGATATAGAATCGGTTTTGAATTTTTTAAAATTAGCTAAGTAAAAGGAAAAATTCTGGATTTTCAGTATCTAAAAGATTTGTTTCCCTTTTATGTAGCTATGATTTTTATTTAATCTCCAAAATTCTAGGGTAGTTTTTATAAATTCTCTCCTTCTCTTCTCTCATTCTCATCAAATCGCCACTTGCTAATCATTCTCTTTAGAATTTTGTTTCAGGAACAGTGGCACCAAAGAGAACAAGAGAGGAGCAAGCACAAGAAGGAGAAGGACAAGAAGTGGTGGCTCAAGAGAGGGTCCGGTGGAGCAAAGATGAAAAGAGGGATAAGAAGAGTCTTGAGAGGCTCCGGTTTAAGCCTACAAAGTTTGCTGATCGAGAGCTTTTGTCTAGGCTCGGAATCCTTGGAGACTTCGACCAACTCCTCAAGAACATTGGTTTGAGATGCTTGTCACGGATGGACTGCCCTACCATTCCTGAGGTGACGATAGATTTCCTTGCCACCTTGGAGTTCCGGTATGAGAATCCGAGTGCACCCGTCCCTTCCCAAGGCCGCCTCTACTTCAAGGTTGGCCGTCAAGCTTACACACTATCCATCCCCGAGCTATGCCAAGCCTACGGTCTCAAGGCTGATGCATACAAGGTCGAGTTCCCAGCCTTCAAGAAAGCCGACGAGTTTTGGGACCTGATCAGCAATGAAGACTACAAAGCCAACACCGCCAAGATCAAGTGAGTTAGGAGTCTGGTGCTGAGGTATACTCTGAAGCTGATTGCCAATACATTCAGTGGAAGGTCTGTTGCCCCTACTGTCACGAAGACGGAGCTGTGCTTCCTTTTCCAAGGCGTGAAACACTTGGTGTCTGATCCGGATGCGAATGAAGAGCCCATAGAAGATGAACTCGGCGATGAAGCGAATTACGGCTGTGTGCTCGCGGCTTCCCTGGTGAAGTACAAGGCTTATGCCTTACGGTGCAAGGCAACCTCCTCCTACATTGGCGGTTTCCTTACTCCTTTGTTCGTGCAAGCCGGTGTGCCCATCCATGACTTTGCTCACGTCCCAAACAGAGCTTTCATGGATGAAGCATATATGAGGAACACTGATAGCTTGGGACGCACGCCAGCAGAAGGGTTCTACGCTTACCTCTTCATAGATGATGAAGACAAGAAGAGAGTGTGCATCCTCCCCAACAAAGATCAGACCGAGCAGCTTGGTGTTGGGAACATCGAGTTCTTGCCCACGGAGGAAGAATGCTTTGCCCTTTAGGAGGACCGCCTGCTTCAGCCATTGCCCCGCGCCAAAGGTCAGAGTCTCCGGGTACAGAAGATGAGATGCCCGAAGCTTACACACTTCCCAAGCTGGACTTCGAGCCGAGGACCAAAACCGAGATGTTCTTAGCATCGGTGGTAGAGATGCAACGGAAGATCAACAAGTGGCAAAGGAAGATGCTTAAGAAGCTAGGGAAGAAGGTCAAACAACTTCAGGGAGGCCAGCCTAAGCCAGCTACAAGCCAAGAGATACAACAACCCGAGAAGAAAAGACTCTCAACCGGAGGAGTTGTTATCCGCGAGACCCAAGGAGACAACATTCAGCCGACGCGCCACTCCCTCCAAGAACCAGGCAACAAAGGAAAAGCAACAATCTCTAGCTCCTCTGGAACATCCTCAAGTTCCAGCCGAGCCTAGACAAGAGGTAACAACCTTCTTCCATTGTATATAACCACTCATGTTTGTTTCTTGCATTGTGTTTGTTTGCTCCTTCGGATGAGTTTGCCACCGGGACGGTGTCAAGCAAGTTTGGGGGAGTACTTGTGTGATTTAATCTTGTGTTCTTTGATCTTATTTTCCTTTTTACATCCTTGAGTCTTAGTCATGAAAAATTGGTAAAATTTTTAAAATTTTTTCAAAGATTCATGTAGTTGCATTCATCTCTTTAAAAAACATGTTAGGATTGAGTCTAGAGTTTCTCACATCACCTAGGTTGTTTGCACTTTGCATAAGGGGTTAGAATTTCTTAAAAAGGTGTTTTACTTATGAATCATTTCAATGCCCTAGTTAGTAATTCTCTAATGCTTTGTTTATGCTTTGAAAGTAAGTTCTAACCATGCTTGGATCACTAGTTAGGATTTTCGTGGCTTGAATTGAACTCTCATGATTTGAAACTCATCCTACTAAGTGAAAACCTTAATTTGAAAATCTAATTATCATTCTTATGCATTTGAAAATGAACACATGGTTTAAAATATTTAGGCTCTCTTCTTCCTTTTTACCACTCTTTGTGAGCCTAAGTAGAACTCCCTCCTTGAACCTTACCCTCCTTTGAAGCCAAATGTTCTTGTGTGACATCTTTGCGAGGCCTTATTTTCGGTTTGAACTTGGCATAAAGTGTTAGGTTTAGGCGACATGATTTGGTTTTCATATTGATTGCTAGCTTTGCATTTTGAAGCTAGGTATAGGCTTAGGATGAGTTTGGGGGATCATTGGGGTTGCTTTCTTGTGTATTTGTTTTCGGTTCAAAAGAGTTTGTGTTTTAAGGAAAGAAATGACGTTTTAAGTGAAAAATTTGTTTTTAAAACTAAGTATGCTCTATTTCAGAAAGTAGCTCTCTCTAAATAAATAAATAAAAGAAAAAAAAGAAAGAAAAAAAAAAGAGAAAAAGAAAAGAAGAAAAAAATAAAAGAGCCTAAGTGCCAAATAAAGAAAAACAAAAAAAAAAAAGAAATGAAAAGAAAAAAATAATAAAAAGAGAGCTACTAATAAGAAATCTTTGAGAGCAAAAATATTTTTTTCAAAAACCTTTTCACTAGCCTCAAAAGTTTAAAATGTCTTTGTTTTGAATTGGGGATTGCTAAGTTGAGAAGAAAGGGTAGACTCTTAAGTGGTGAGTGAGGATTAAATTTCTTAAATGAGAGGGGTATAAGACTGTTTGATAGTTTACATGGGTAGATGAGAATCTAATCATGTATGCATAAATTGTCTTTACCTTGTCTAATTATAAACCCTTTTCAAATGAGAACATTCTATGCTCATAACCATAACCCTCAGCCAAATGTGTTTTGCTTTAAAGTGCATAAGTTTGATTCATGGTTCGAATGTTAATGAATGTTAAAGGATGAGTTTCTTTGATTGTTAGGAATAAGAGAGTCATGATTTGAATTTCTTTGTGTGATGAGTATGGCTAAGTCCTTTGGAGTATGAGTGTAAGCTTAGCATTTTAGAACTGTTAACTAGGACATTGAGATGATCTATTCGAAAGGCACCTTTGCAAAAAGTTTAAAACCCCTTTGATTTTTCTGAAAAACCTCTCTTCCTTACTTGTTTTTTGTTGCTTGAGGGCAAGCAAGAAGTAAGTTTGGGGGAGTTGATGTCATTGCATATTGCATACATTTTGCATACTCATTAGGTAGTTTTTCATGTATTTGTATCATGTTTTAGGTTAGATTGCATCACTTAGGGTCCTAGAGCATTCTTGCATCAGCATATGCATTTTTCTGTATTTTGCATCACATTCAGGTTGGTTATGGCTGCTTTGGAGTCATGGAGGTTCGTGGAGGTGTGGAGGCTGATGTAGCAGTTCAAAGGAGCTCGGGAATATGCTAAGGACCAGTGATCGAGGAGCAGATCGAGCATGGCCGATCGATCTAGGAGTTGATCGACCAGAAGATCGAGCCAACTAGGCGATCCAAGGATAATGATCGAGACGGAGATCGAGTGAAGCAATCGATCAATCGGTACGGACGTAAATGATGCCATGCAGAGCGAGAGCCAGATCGAGTACACCACTCGATCCACCCGAAGATCGATACGAATATCGGATGCAACACTCGATTCACCGATGAAGATCGAGACCCGGATCGAGCCGAAGACACGATGTCCGGATATGATCAAGAGAACAACTCGATCCAATGGTCGATCTCTGTCCTTTCAACCGTTTTTGGCTGTTAGCGAAGGGGGGACCATTGGCTTGTTTGGGCATTTTAGGCAAGGCGGCGAGATGCTTTTTCGATTAACTTTTAGATTCTTATCCTTTTTCCTCAAGTTTTCTCTCTCGTTTTTTCGGAAGAACACCATTGTTGAACCAATTTTCTTTGGAAGCTTTTGTATTCGAATCCTTATCGTTTAATCTAGTTTCTTTCATGTTCATCGTCGTATTTCTTCTGCTTTGCTTGATTTACTTTATGTGTAGTGAGTAGTTTACTTTGGGTTCGGGGTTGAGAGGATTAAAGGGTAGAAAATGTTCGATCTTGGTTTGTTTTCTAAACGTTTTTAAGGCTATCTCTTCTAAGGTGTTGAAAGCTTAATGCTTGAAGACTCTCACGCCAAGAGCTTCATGATCCAAGAGGTTCCTTACCTTGACAGGATCCAGGAGCCTCGGAAGATCACACCTTAGAGACTAGTTACCCCTTCCCAAAAGCCATGGAAGTTTGGGGGACTAGTTAAGCCATTACTTGAAATCTGTTTTCCTTGCCTTTCAACCCCTCTTTCCACCAAAAGCCATGGGTTTGGAGGAGAGGATGAAAGAGTGATCTATACCGAAAGCCACGGATAGATCTTGTTTTGTTTTCGAGGCTTAGAGATCCTCACCAAGTGAGTCGATCTAAAGTTTCAAACCCAAGATCGATCCTTGAAACCCTTTATATGAATCTCAACCCTAAAGCCCTTTCTTTTAGCATATTTACTTCTCATTTCATCTTTTACTTGTTATCTGATAGCATCCTGGTCATTAGATTCATTGTTCTTACGGTTTTAGACGAGATCGATCGTTTCTGCTCGATCTAGTGGTCGATCTCATGGTCGATCCACTAGTCGAATTTTAACATTTCGAAGCTCTTCCCTTTAATTTATCTGTTTGTTTCTCGTGGTAACTGCTTCCTTTCTAGTAATTTTAGAATAAGTTTCACTCTGTTTAAGTTGTTGCATTTAGTTTTTAGAATATTTCTCCTAAACTGTCTCATTTGTTTAGATTTGTCTTAGACCTTGCATTCTCTGTGGATTCTCTATCATCTAGAAGTGGATTGACACTCTCCTGCTTGCTTTACTACAACGTTGCGTGCATTAGAGTTTTGATAACCTCTCTGCTGCATTAGAGCATAAGAAACCGTTTATCAGTTTTGGAGTTCCAAAAGTAGTGATCAGTGATAGGGGCAGCCACTTCATCAACAAAGTGTTTGAAAGTCTCTTGAAGAAGTATGGTGTGAAGCACAAGGTAGCTACACCTTATCACCCGCAAACCAGTGGGCAAGTAGAGGTCTCGAATACACAGATCAAGGCTATCCTAGAGAGAACCGTAGGAGTAACTCAGAAAGATTGGGCGGTTAAACTAGATGATGCTCTATGGGATAACTGGACTGCTTTCAAGACTCCTATAGGTACCACTCCATTCACTCTTCTATACGGCAAGGCATTGCATCTTCCTGTTGAGTTGGAGCATAGAGCACTTTGGGCCGTGAAGCAGCGGAACTTCAGTCTCAAGACGGCGCAGGAGAAGAGGTTGATTCAACTACATGAGCTTGATGAGCTATAGTTAGAGGCCTACGAGAGTGCTAAGATCTACAAGGAAAGGACCAAGGCAGTTCATGACAAGAAGCTGGTTCATAAGGAGTTAAGGGAAGGCAGTCTTGTGTTACTCTACAACTCGAGGTCGAAGCTGTTCCATGGAAAGCTCAAATCTAGATGGTGTGGACCATTTGAGATCAAGGAAGTTCTACCCTATAGAGCGGTTACATTGGTTGGCAAGAGTGGGAATGCTTTCACGGTTAATGGGCACAGAGTCAAGCCATACTTGTCGAGTGATTACAGCAAGGAGGGCACCACCATGCTTCTCCAAGACCCACCTTAGGCCTAAACCAAGTAAAGTCTAGCTAAAGACATTAAAGAAAGCGCACTTTGGAGGCATTCCCATGTCTATCTTGTACATATTTTTGCTTTCTTTCTATTTCAGTTTCATGCTTTTTATATTTAAGTGTGTAGGTGAAAGGATGAGGGGTTATAGAACATGTTCTTGGAGTCAAAAGGGGCGTGAAAGGAGAAGTGTAGGCTAGAGATCGAGTGCTAGATCGACTTATCCTATCTCGATCTTTACTATATCGAGCTAGTGAATCGAGAGGAGTTAGTCGATCTAGAGGAGATCGAGTAGACAATCGAGTGAGTCAGTCGATCACGAGAGGATAAACCACCCATACGTTCGCTTGAGATGCAAACGAGGTGTAGATCGACTGACCTCACTCGATCCTCGAGGTTAGATCGATCAGTCTACTCGATCTGCCACTCGATCATAGTCCAATCAACCCCCAAATTGATCACGTGGCTCGATCCAATGAACATAGCCTGAGTGACCAAAAATCATGGAACGAGGGGGCACAATCGATCTATGACTCGATGCAATCTGAATCGAGTCCCTGATCGATCAACCCACTCGATCGTAGTCAACATGGGCATGAGATCGAGTCCTAGATCGACCAAATGGACTTGATCTCGTGCCGAGGTAAGTAAATTTTTTTCCCTCTTTTCTTCTTTCCCTCCGGTTTTTAAATTTGAATTATGGTTAAGGCAAGCATATTTGACCATGGAAGATGTGTCTTGACCACACTTTTGTCAGAAAACACTTGTTTTGCCCATGGTTTTGTTAGCCTTTATATTTGCATGCATCCACACTCTCTCATTTTTGTGTTCGCAAATTGTTTTCCAAAGTAAAGAGAGAGTGTGAGTTCTGTCCTTAAGGATTTTAGCATCTGCATTCTTCCTTTTAAAAAGGTATTTTCGGTTTATAGATTTCTTGTTTAAAGTTTTTTGGAAAATTACCTTTTTATATGTTTAGGATGATTGTAGTTGTTAGGGAGTTAGGATAATTTTTAGAAACCGCTAGATATTAGGAAAATTTCTAGAAATAATCCTATCTCTAGATTCTTTCCTCTTTTATCTAGCTACTTGTTTTATAAATTCCCCAAAATTCTAGGGTTATTGTTAGAAGTTTTTCTTTCTTACCTTGTCTTTCTCTCAATTTCGCCGCCTATACTCATTCTGTTCCTTGAGATTTGTGTTTCAGGTACCAATGGCACCAAAGAGAACCAGAGAAGAGACAACACAAGAAGGAGAAGCTCAAGAAGTGGTTCACGAGAGGGTCAGATGGACAAATGAGGAGAAACAAGCCAAGAAACGGCTGGAAAGGCTAAGGTTCGATCCCACAAAGTTTGCGAGCAGGAACCTGTTAGCTAAGATGGGGATCTGGGGTGACTTAGACCAGCTTCTCAAGAACATTGGGCTCCGGTGCTTGTCAAGGATGGATTGCCCAACCTATCCCGAGGCAACTTTGGACTTCCTCGCCACCTTGGAGTTCACTTACGAGAATCCAAGTCTTCCTACTCCTTCCTAAGGCCACATCACCTTCAAGATCAGGAGACAAGCCTATCATCTCTCCATCGCCGAGCTTTGCCAAGCCTACGGTTTGAAGGCTAACGCCAAGCAAGTAGATGATAAACACTTTGTTAGCAAGGGTGAAAATGCAATGAGGTTATCAAACTCAAATGCAAGATATGTTGTAGTACAGCAAGCAAGAGAGAATCAATCCATGCCTAGGATGATAGAGAATGCAAAGAGAATACAAGGACCAATGCAAATCCAAGCGAAATGAGATGATTTATAAGAAAATCTCTAAAAACTAGATGCAGCAACTTAAGTAGAATGCAACCTATTTTAAAATTACTAGAAATGAAGAAACTACCACGAGGAACAAACAGATTAATTAAAGGACCAAGCTTCGAATTACTAAAATTCGACTAGTGGATCGACCATGAGATCGACCACTAGATCGAACAATAACAATCGATCTCGTCTAAAAATGCAAGAACAGTAAGACTAACGACCAGGATGCTATCAAAGATCAAGCGAATGACGAGATAAGATGTAAAGATGCTAAAAGAAAGGGCCTACAGTTGAGATTCATGGTCAGGGGTTTCAAAGGTTCGACCTTGGGTTAAAAACTTTAAATCGACTCACTTTGTGAGGATCTCTAAGCCTTGAAAACTAAGCAAGATCTATCTGTGGCTTTCGGTATAGATCAATCCCTTATCTTCTCCTCCAAACCCATGGCTTTTGGTGGAAAGAGAGGTCGAAGGGCAAGGAAAATAGATTTCAAATGAATGGCTTAACTAATCCCCCAAACTTCCATGGCTTTTGGGAAGGGGTAACTAGTCTCTAAGGTGTGATCTTCCGAGGCTCCTGAATCCTGTCAAGGTAAGGAACCTCTCGGATAATGAAGCTCTTGGCGTGAGAGTCTTCAAGCATTGAGATCTCAACACCTTAGAAGAGATAGTCGTTGAAAACACTTAGAAAAACCCCAAGATCAAAACCTTTTAGACCCCTTAATCCTCTCAACCCCGAACCCAAGTAAACTACTCACTACACATAGAGTAAATCAACCAAAGCATGTAAAAGGAAACGATGAACATCAAAAGAAACTAGATTAAAACGGGAACGATTCGATTACAAAGATTAAGAAAAACGCAAGTTCAACAATGGTGTTCTTTCCGAAAAACAGAGAGAAAACATAAAGAAAAAGATAAGAATTGAAAGTTCTTTGTGAAAAGGACGTCGCCGCCTTCCCAAAATGGCCAAAACAAGCTGATGGTCCCCCCCTCGCTAGCGGCCAAAAGTGGTTGAAAGGACAGAGATCGACTCCAGGATCGAGCGGTTTTCTCGATCATATCCGGACATCGTGTCTTCGGCTCGATCTGGGTCTCGATCATCATCGGCGAATCGAGTGTTGCATCCGATCTCGGTATCGATCTTAGGGTGGATCGAGTGGTGTACTCGATCTGTCTCTCGCTCTGCATGGCGTCATTTACTCGATCCTTGTCTCGATCATTCTCCTTGGATCGCCTGGTTGGCTCGATCTTCTGGTCGATCACCTCCTAAATCGACCGGCCATGCTCGATCTGCTCCTCGATCTCTTATCCTTAGCATATATCCGAGCTCCCACGAACTGCTACATCAGCCTCAACATGTCCACGAACCTCCACGACTCCAAAGCAGCCAGAAACAACCTGAATGTAATGCAAAATGTAAGGAACATGCGTATGCTGGTGCAAGAATGCTCTAGGACTCTAAGTGATGCAATCTAACCTAAAATGTGATACAAATGCATGAAAAGCTAACTAATGAGTATGCAAAATGTATGCAATATGCAGTAACATCAACTCCCCCAAACTTACTTCTTTCTTGCCCTCAAGCAACAGAAAATAAGCAAGGAAGAGAGGTTTTCCGAAAAACGAATGGGGGTTTAAACTTCTTGCAAAGGTGCCTTTCAAATGAATCAATCTCAATGTCCTAGTTAACAGTTCTAAAATGCTATGCTTACACTCATACTCCAAAGAACTTAGCCATACTCATCACACAAAGAAATTCAAATCATGTCTCTCCTATTCCTAACAATCAAAGAAACTCATCCTTTAACATTCATTAACAATAGAACCATGAATCAAACTTATGCACTTTAAAGCAAAACACATTTGGCTAAGGGTTAAGGTTATGAGCATTGAATGATCTCATTTGAAAAGGGTTTATGATTAGAACAAGGGTTTCTCTCAAAAATTGTTGAACTTGTGCATAATGCTAAAGGTGAAGACAATTTATGCATACATGATTAGATTCTCATCTACCCATGTAAACTAACAAACAATCCTATACCCCTCTCATTTAACAAATTTTATCCTCACTCACCACTTAGAGTCTACCCTTTTTCTTCACAATACTTAGCAATCCTCAATTCGAAACAAGAACATTTTTAAGCTTTTTAGGTTAGTGAAAAGGTTTTGAAAATAATTTTGCTCTTTAGATATTTCTTATTGGTAGCTCTCTTATTTTTTTCTTTCTCTTTTTTTTTTTATTATGGGTGAGCTACCTCCTGAAATTTATTAGAGCATACTTAGTTTTTAAAACACAACCTTTCACTTAAAACCCATTTCTTTCTTTAAAACACAAAGTTCTTTGAAACCGAGAACAAATAGGAAAGGAAACAACCCCAATGATCCCCCAAACTTATCCTAAGCCTATACCTAGCTTCAAAATGCAAAGCTAGCAATCATATGAAAACCAAATCATGTGGCATAAACCTAACACTTTATGCCAAGTTCAAACCGAAAAAAGGAAGAAGAGAGCCTAAATATTTTAAAACCATGTGTTTATTTTCAAATTCATAAGGATGATAATTAGAATTTCAAATTAAAGTTCTCACTTATTAGGATTAGTTTCAAATCATGAGAGTTCAATTCAAGCCACAAAAATCCTAACAAGTGATCCAAGCATGGAAAGAACTTACTTTCAAAGCATAGACAAAGCATTAGAGAACTACTAACTAGGGCATTGAAACAATTCATAAGTAAAAACACCTTTTTAAGAAATTCCAACCCCTTATGCAAAATGCAAACAACCTAGATGCTATGAGAAACTCTAGACTCAATCCTAACATGTTTTGACAAGATGAATGCAACTACATGAATCCTTGAAAAGTTTTTTTAAAATTTTACCAATTTTTCATGAACTAAAGACTCAAGGATGCTAAAGGAAAATAAGATCACAAAACACAAGTCAAATCACACATGTACTCCCCCAAACTTGCTTGACACCGTCCCGGTGGCAAACTCATTCGAAGGAGTAGCAAAACACAAAGCAAAAAGAAGCAAATATGAGCGGTTATGTACAATGGAAGAAGGTTGTTACCTCTGGTCTAGTCTCGACTGGAACTTGAGGATGTTCCAGAGGAGCTAGAGACTATGGTCTTGCCTTTGTCGGCTGGTTCTTGGAGAGAGTGACGCGCCGACTGAATGGTGTTTCCTTGGGTCTCGCGGATGACAACTCCACCGGTTGAGAGCCTTCTCTTCTCGGGTTCTTGCACCTCTTGACTTGCAGCTTTCTTAGGCGAGCCTCCCTGAAGTGCCTTGACTTTCTTTCCAAGCTTCTTGAGCATCTTTCCTTGCCACTTGTTGATCTTCCTTTGCATCTCCACAACAGATGCTAGGAACTTCTCGGTTTTTGTTCTCGGCTCAAAGTCTAGCTTGGGAAGTGTGTATGCCTCGGGTATCTCATCTTCCGTGGCTGGAGACTCGGACCTTTGACGTGGGGCAATCGCTGAAGCAGGTGGTCCTCCGAGAGGGGCAAAGCATTCTTCCTTCGTGGGCAAGAACTCGATGTTCCCAACACCAAGCAGCTCGGTTTCGTCTTTGTGGGCAGGATGCACACTCTCTTCTTGTCTTCGTCGTCTATGAAGAGGTAGGCCTAGAATCCTTCCGCTGGCGTGCGTCCCAAGCTGTCAGTATTCCTCATGTATGCCTTGTCCATGAAAGCTCTGGTTGGTACATTGGCGAAGTCGTGAAATGGCACACCAGCTTGCACGAACAGAGGAGTGAGGAAACCGCCAATGTAAGAGGAACTTGCCTTGCACCGCAAGGCATATGCCTTGTATTTCACAAAGGAAGCCGCAAGCACACATCCGTAGTTCACTTCATCGCCGAGTTCATCCTCCATAGGCTCTTCATTTGCATCCGGATCACACACCAAGTGCTTCACACCTTGGAACAGGAAGCACAGCTCTGTCTTCGTGACCGTAGGAGCAACAGATCTTCCACTAAACATGTTGGCGATCAGCTTCAGAGTGTACCTCAGCACCGGGCTTCTTACTCGCTTGATCTTGGCGGTGTTGGCTTTGTAGTCTTCATTGCTGATCAGGTCCCAAAACTCGTCGGCTTTCTTGAAGGAGGGGAACTCGACCTTGTAGGCATCCGCGTTGAGACCATAAGCTTGGCATAGCTCAGGGATGGAGAGTGTATAGGCTTGACGGCCAACCTTGAAGTAGAGGCGACCTTGAGAAGGGACGGGTGTGCTAGGATTCTCGTAACGGAACTCCAACGTGGCAAGGAAGTCTATTGTCAATTCTGGAATGGTTGGGCAATCCATCCGTGACAGACATCTTAGGCCAATGTTCTTGAGGAGGTTGTCGAAATCCCCAAGAATCCCTAGCTTGGACAACAGCTCTCGATCAGCAAACTTGGTAGGCTCAAACCGAATCCTTTCCAGCCGTTTCTTGTCCCTCTTCTCATCCTTAGTCCATCTGACCCTCTCTTGAACTGCCACCTCTTGTCCTTCTCCTTCTTGTGCTGTCTCTTCTCTTGTTCTCTTTGGGGCCATTGTTCCTGAAACAAGTTTCTAAAGAAATTTGATAAGCAAACGGCGGTTTTTATGAGAATGAGAGAAGAGAAGGAGAGAACTTATAAAAACTACCCTAGAATTTTGGGGAATTAATAAAACTTATATCTAAGTAAAGGAGAATCATATCTTTAGATACTGAAAAATCTAGAATTATTCCTTTTACTTAGCTAGTTTTTTAAAAATCACAACCGACCCTATAATCTAGAACAATATCTTGCGAATTTAAAGGAAATTTTCCTAAAAATAAATCATTAAATTTTGAAAATACCTTTGCAAGAAATGCAGAAGATTTTTGCTAGCTTTTGAAAACCGTAACTCTCACTCTCTTTGTTTAAAAGTTTTGAGAAAAACAGGAATGACAGGGTGAGAGGTTGTTGAAATATTTAAAGACTAGCAAAGAGCAAAACAATGGGTAGTAAAAGTGCTTTTTCTGACAAAGTCTTGGTCAAGGCACATCTTTCATGGTCAAAGATGTTTGCCTTGACCAAGTTTTGAATTTAAAAGTTGGAGGGAAAAGAGTAAAGGAGGGAAAGAAAATGTTACCTCGGCATGAGATCGAGTCCATTTGGTTGATCTAGGACTCGATCTCATGCCCATAATGGCTTAGATCGAGAGGGTTACTCGATTTGAGACTCGATTCATGGTGAATCGAGTCTTGGATCGATTGGGTCTCTCGATCATTGAGATATTGGCTCCACGGCTAAGTCCTCATGATCGAGCTATGTCCTCGATTTAGGGGTCGATTTGGCACAGATCGAGTGATGGATCGAGTCGAGTGATCGATCTGTTTTCAACAAATTTCCCCGAGAGAAATTAGATCGGTCAATCCGTTTTGGATCGATCGATCCTTTTTCGTCAAGGTCGATCTTGTCACTCGTTCTCGTCTAGATCGACTGGCTCCTCTCGATTCACTGACTCGATCTAGCAAAGATCGAGCCAGGATCAGTCGATCTAGCACTCGATCTCTAGCCTTATCTTAACCCCTATCGCCTTTCTTAGACTTCAAGATCAAGGTTT
The DNA here is from genome assembly GCA_911865555.2 of Thlaspi arvense. Taxonomy (NCBI): domain Eukaryota; kingdom Viridiplantae; phylum Streptophyta; class Magnoliopsida; order Brassicales; family Brassicaceae; genus Thlaspi; species Thlaspi arvense. Next base: position 24,030,228 of record OU466861.1, on the reverse strand, counting down.
AGACTCCTCATACCTGTTCCTACACACTTGCAAAATAAAAACATAAAACTGAAAGGGAAATAGAGCAAAAATATGTACAAGATAAACATGGGAATTCCTCCCAAGTGCGCTTTCTTTAACGTCTTTAGCTAGACCTTACTTGGTTTAAGCGGATGGTGGGTCTTGGAGAAGCACAGAGGTACTCTCCTTGTCATAGCCGTCTGCCAAGTAAGGCTTGACTCTGTGTCCGTTGACGGTGAATGCACTGCCACTTTTTCCCATCAGAGTAACAGCTCCATAAGGCAACACTTCTTGAATCACGAACGATCTGCTCCACCTTGATTTCAGCTTGCCCGGGAAGAGTTTGAGCCTCGAGTTGTACAGCAACACTAACCCTCCTTCCTTAAGCTCCTTGGCAACCAACTTCTTGTCATGAGTCTCCTTAGTCCGCTCCTTGTATATCCGAGAGCTCTCGTAAGCGTTCAGTCTTAACTCATCCAGTTCGTGTGGCTGAATAAGGCGCCTCTCCTGAGCAGTCTTGAGGTCAAAGTTCAGCCTCTTCACAGCCCACAACGCACGGTGTTTGATAGGGTCAGGTTTTACCCAAATAAAACTACTGCAAGTGCACAGCAAAAGCAGTTGTAGTACAAGGGGTTATCGAATCCCAAGGGAGTATGTAAACCACACTAGCGATTATAGATTCAGATTAAGCTAAGCGATAAATAATGAATGTAATGCAAAACAGTAAAATAAATGCAAGAGGGCGTTTTTATGCTTGTTCTTAAAGTTCAGAAGGCTAAAGGCGCTAAGTCAGGACAGTTCGCAGGTTGAATCCGAGAGTGTAGAATGCATGCAATCAGGAATGAATTAAAACCGTCTTGAACATGAATCACAAAGATATAACTAATCAATTCTCATTGCAGAAGTTATCTATGTCTAAATCGCAGAGTTTCAAATCTCTTTGCAAACCCTAACAACCTAAACATGCAGTAATGATCAGGTTCAATTGTTCACAAAACTCCTAAGCCAAATCTCTTTGTACTAGGGCGTTTTGCTCATCTAATACTAGTTCAGGTGATTAATAATGCTCTCACATCTATCAAAAACCTAGGGTTTCGAAATCCAGATGATGTGTCTAAGAAATCGATATGAATGCAAGCACAGATGAAGAACCAATGAATTTCCTAGAAGTTTTTAGCAATTCTACAAACTCTTCTTCAACCTTTGAAAAGCCCTAACTTAACTAACAAACTACTCAGACATGGTGATTTGAGAAAACATCATGAAAAGAATAGATTGCATAATAGAAATAAGAAATAGAAATAAAGGAGTTCAAAATCTGCTCTTAAGGAGTCTGATTTGTCTCTCCAAAAGCTCTTCTACAAATTTCTCTCTAAAGCTCTCAAAAATAATAAGATACAAGATATATGCCAAAAGAATGGCTGAAAAACCTAATATACAAGCTAAAACACGATCTGGGGTCTTTTTGCAAATACTGGAACTTTTGGGCCAAAACTGCAATTTCTTTCCCAATCTTTTAAAAACAAGCCACGACCTCCTTCCTTGGTGGGTGACGAGCGTCACCAGCTTGGTGACGAGCGTCACCCATATGCATACTTTCCTCTTCGAGCTTGGTACTTCGTGGCTTCCACTCAGAATGCTCCAAAAGGTTCCAAAATCTCCAATTATGCTCCAGACATGCTATAACCTGCAAAAACTCTTCTAGGACTCTAAAAAGACCAAAAAGACTCAATAAAAAGAACTTATATCATGGTTAAAAACCATAAAAACTATGATATATCAACTCCCCCAGACTTAGCTTTTGCTTGCCCTCAAGCAAACATTAGACAAAGAATAAGGTCGAGGTTTGAAAACAAGAAACAATCAGTCAGTCATCACGAAGACCATACTAGTTAGAGCTTTCGAATCCACATACCACATAGTCAACACAAGGTCAAATTTCAGCCTAATTATCACAAGCTTAGCAAATCTCTCAAGTCCAGTCCAAATCCCTTCAAGAAATCCGAAATTTCTACTGTTAACTCCTTATTTTTTTTTATCTAAGTGTGAAATCTCATCAAAGCTCTATCATCTTAATCACTTTACAGATTCTTTTCCCTTCCTAACAACTGAACAAATCAATCTCAACACAGCTCTCCTATTTTCTCTTCCCTTAATCTTTTTCCTTAGGATATTTTCGATTTTTCACTTCTTTTTTTCTCAACTTTTACAGTCTAAGATATGGTGCTACTCAATACTTGTGTTCCTTGTGAGGAGACAGGGTCATGAATGCACCATTCTTTGAACTTAAACTTTTAAAAACTACATCAGGGAAGATCAAAGAGAGATTGTATTTTAACCTTATTGTCAGTGCTTAAAGAGAGAATCAAGATAAATAAGAATCAATCACCAAGACAAGAAATTTAAAGTTCATTAAGGTGGAGCTAACAGCAAATTTTCCAGATTCTCTAAGAACCTAAACCTTCATTGCTAGACTGATCTACCTATGACTTTCAACTTAGTAAGACTTGTAATCAACTACTGTGGCAATGTTTCTTATCAGCAAAAACGTCCTATGGCTAGTTCCAAGAAAAACTAACAGTTTCAAATTTTTTGACTCTAGAAAAACAGGTTGTTTGACTCAACTTTAAGACTCTATAAACATGACACAAAGCACACAACGTCAGTAACCACCTCCCCCAGACTTAAACAACACTGTCCCCAGTGTTATTAAGCCAAGAGTTGGTCAAAATGAAGCATGAGAACGTGTAAAACCAAGGTGGAAAAGTGGTACCTCGCGAAGGAGCTGGTGACGAGCGTCACCAGATTGGTGACGAGCGTCACCATCTCTGATACTCCAGAATCGACATGTTGGATGTTTAAATGCTATGCCATCATGTGTACTCCGAAGTCAAACTGTAAGAGCACTCAAAACACACATCAAAACATCCAAACAAAGCATAATCCATGGTCCAACAAGTTCACAAGACATCATCCAAGCAAACTGACAAACTGACTCTCCTTTTTTTCTTTTTCTTTTTTTCATGTTTTTGGGTTTTTTTTTAGCTATGTAATAGAAAACTAAACTAATATATGAAAAAGAAAACTTACTAGTGGGTTGCCTCCCACTAAGCGCTTGTTTAAAGTCATTAGCTCGACTTTGAATAATGCTCAGACAGCTAGTGGAACAGAAGGTGGCATTGAATGCCTTGGAGAAGAATGTCTCCTCATCCATGGTGGTTTGTAAGCAGTAGATGTATGAACACTTCCAAGGAAGTGAGGAACATCAGCAGGGTGGGTCGTGACTGTGGGTGGGACATTTCGTTTTCCTGCAGAATCATCAAAAGAAACACCAAGCTTTCTTTGCTTAGTTGCAGGTTTCTGGGTTGTGGACTGTTGAATTTTCGGATTGGCAACATATGATGGACTTGTAGCTGTAAAATCACGTTGCTGCTTTGTGTTCAGGTTGGTGACGAGCGTCACCAGGGCAGTGACGCTCGTCACTGACTCTGCAGTTCGAGTTTCTGCAGTTTTCCTGCAATTCAGCTCTGCAAGTGTTGCTTCCATCACATACACGTCTTCCTCCAGCAACTTGGCATTCATTAGAACCTCTTTTTCAAGCCTAGTCATGAAGATATGATCCTCACTGCAATCCTCAAACCCAACAGCTTCTGCAGAAGTTTCAGATATTGGCTCTTCAACAGCCATCTTGCTCACTTGCCCACTAATATCTGATTCATTGACACACTCAGCAATAGTGTCTTCTGAATGCTCCATGACAGTCTCTTTATCTCTGGAAGTTCTTACAGAAAAGGTCTGACCATCAATGGTAGAACTCTTTCTTAACTTATCCATGTCAAAGTTCATGACAGCATCACCAAGATCAAGCTCAATGTTCCCCCTTCTAACATCAATGATGGCTCCAGCAGTAGCCAAGAATAGTCTTCCCAGAATAAGAGGATCTTTAGGTTCTTCAGCATATTTCAGAACCACAAAATCTGTAGGAATTATGCAGTCTTTAATGTTAACATGAACATTCTCTAACATGCCTTCTGGGGTCCTTATGGATCGATCTGCTAGGATGAGAGAGATCCCAGCTGGCTTGAAATCAGTCATTCCAAGTCTAGCAGCAACAGAGAAAGGCATCAAGTTAATACTTGACCCTAGATCACATAGAGAGTGGGGAAAACGTCCTGCATATATTGAGCAATCAAGCACAAAGGTCCGTGGATCAGATAGCTTCTCTGGAACTCTGCTTTGAGTGATGGTATTGACTTGTTTAGAAACAGTCACCTTCTTCTTCTTCTTTGGAACTGTGCCTAAGAGAATTGCACTGATGTCTCTGGTAAGCAATGCTCCTTCCTCAGGACTTACACCATTCACAACCATTCTCTTAACATACCTTCTTAGAGCTGGTGAAAGCTTGACTGCATCAACAAGAGGGATCTCAAGCATCAGCTTGTCTATCATAGCTTTACATCTGGCTTCTTCTATCTCTTTTTTAGACTTCCTAGGATGCTTAGGGAATGGTGTTTTGGGTTTATAGACACGTTCCTGGTCATAATTTGCAGTTACAGGCGAAGCAGCTTCGTTCTGGGGTGGGTGACGACCGTCACCAGGTGGGTGACGCTCGTCACTCACCTGTGACAACCCCCGATTCTCTTCTATGTTGGTGACGAGCGTCACTCCTCCTTGGTGACGCTCGTCACTCACCTCTGAGACAGAAAAAATTTCATCTTCAGACTCCATGAGTTGCACGATCTGTTCTACACTCAACCTCTTTTTCTGCACTGTTTTAAGCTCCTTTTCATTCCTGACTGTGATGGCATTAACCTGATGCTTGGTATTGATATCAGTCCTTCCAGGAAGGAATCCCTCTTGCCTTTGAACAGCTCCTGCAGTTTGAGCAACCTTCACATCAAGCTTCTTCATGTGAGAGTTCAGACTCTCAATTTTTCCATTCAGGTCTTGATACAGCGAATCTAGCTTGCCATTGAAGTTCACTGTCATCTTCTGTTGTCCTTCAAGTACCTGCTCCAGCATAGCTTCCATTTTATTGTCTTGTGGAGGTGCAGTTTGGTAGGAAGAAGAACCATAATTCCTGCTGTTTTGGTAAGGTTTCTCAACTTCAGTCTTCTGGAATGGGGGCTTAGGAGTGTAACCAGGCGTGCTCTTTCCTCCTGTAAAGGTACTCTGCTGATTATTGCTGTTGTAGCCTCTGAGCCATTGCTGATTTCCAAACCTTTGGCTCTGAAAACCCCCTCCATTGATGAAATTAACATCTTTCTGCTCAAATTCTTCAGGATTTTCGAAATTCTCCACTTCTGCAGCAAACTGAACTGACTTCTTTCCCACCAGAAGGCTGTGCATCCTGTCTAACTTAGCCTTAACTTCAGCTATTTGGTTTCCATCATTCAAACCAGCCTGCTGCTTTCTCTGAAAATCTGCATTCTTAGTGCTGTTACTGCAGGCCAAGTTTTTAATCAATCTTACAGCTTCTTCTGGTCTGTTGGTGTTGAAGTTTCCACTACTTGAAGCATCCAGTGCCATCTGATATTTCCAGTCAATGCCTCTGAAGAAAATTCCAAGTAATTGCACCTGACTGAAGCCATGATGAGGGCAGTCCCTTTGATAAGACTTGAACCTGATCCAAGAAGCCTTAAAAGCTTCAGTAGGACCTTGTGTAAAGGATGCAATTTTCGTCCTCATGTCCTCTGATCTGGCATCATCATAGAAGTTGTTCAGAAAGGCGTTCTTGGTGTCCTCCCAAGTAGTTAATGAACCAGGCTCCAGTTGCTTCAGCCAATATGCAGCCTCTCCTCCAAGAGAGTAAGGGAAAAGCTTGCAGAACAGAAAATCATTGCTAACTCCAATAGCTTTGACACTTGAAGCTAGGTCCTCAAATCTCTCTATGTGATCCATAGGATGCTCATGAGGTAAACCATGAAAGGGATGCTGTCCAACTAGCTGATAGTAGACAGGTTTAACCTCAAAATCGTTTCTCTGGAAGGCAGGAGGTCGGATTGCAGCTCTGTTGGCATAGAACTGATCAGGTCTGTTGTAATCACCTAGAGTCCTCTGAACAAAACGCCCAGCAGCGTTATTGACAGCAGCAGGGACCCCCACGTTCTCAGCCACTTGCTGAACCTGCTGTTCAACAATGACATTCCCCTCTTGATCAATTCTCTGCCCCTCTTCGTTCCTCCTGTTTCCTTCCCTGTCAACCAAGTGACCTTCTGCATCTTCAACCAAGATAAGTGGAGCGACCATTGTAGATTGCTTCTTAGCTTTCCTGTTAGTTCTCTCCAACCTAGCAAGCTCGTCGATGCTCAAAGTCACAAGCTCCTTCTCTTTGTTGCTTCTGGTTCTACGATTAGGCATACACCTGAAACAGGAACAAAGAGAAGTAGCTGAAAATCAGTAAACAAATAAAAACTTAGACAAAATCTTAATACTAAAAATCGATAGGCAGCTATTACTCCCCGGCAACGGCGCCAAAAACTTGATAGGGTCAGGTTTTACCCAAATAAAACTACTGCAAGTGCACAGCAAAAGCAGTTGTAGTACAAGGGGTTATCGAATCCCAAGGGAGTATGTAAACCACACTAGCGATTATAGATTCAGATTAAGCTAAGCGATAAATAATGAATGTAATGCAAAACAGTAAAATAAATGCAAGAGGGCGTTTTTATGCTTGTTCTTAAAGTTCAGAAGGCTAAAGGCGCTAAGTCAGGACAGTTCGCAGGTTGAATCCGAGAGTGTAGAATGCATGCAATCAGGAATGAATTAAAAACGTCTTGAACATGAATCGCAAAGATATAACTAATCAATTCTCATTGCAGAAGTTATCTATGTCTAAATCACAGATTTCAAATCTCTTTGCAAACCCTAACAACCTAAACATGCAGTAATGATCAGGTTCAATTGTTCACAAAACTCCTAAGCCAAATCTCTTTGTACTAGGGCGTTTTGCTCATCTAATACTAGTTCAGGTGATTAATAATGCTCTCACATCTATCAAAAACCTAGGGTTTCGAAATCCAGATGATGTGTCTAAGAAATCGATATGAATGCAAGCACAGATGAAGAACCAATAAATTTCCTAGAAGTTTTTAGCAATTCTACAAACTCTTCTTCAACCTTTGAAAAGCCCTAACTTAACTAACAAACTACTCAGACATGGTGATTTGAGAAAACATCATGAAAAGAATAGATTGCATAATAGAAATAAGAAATAGAAATAAAGGAGTTCAAAATCTGCTCTTAAGGAGTCTGATTTGTCTCTCCAAAAGCTCTTCTACAAATCTCTCTCTAAAGCTCTCAAAAATAATAAGATACAAGATATATGCCAAAAGAATGGCTGAAAAACCTAATATACAAGCTAAAACACGATCTGGGGTCTTTTTGCAAATACTGGAACTTTTGGGCCAAAACTGCAATTTCTTTCCCAATCTTTTAAAAACAAGCCACGACCTCCTTCCTTGGTGGGTGACGAGCGTCACCAGTTTGGTGACGAGCGTCACCCATATGCATACTTTCCTCTTCGAGCTTGGTACTTCGTGGCTTCCACTCAGAATGCTCCAAAAGGTTCCAAAATCTCCAATTATGCTCCAGACATGCTATAACCTGCAAAAACTCTTCTAGGACTCTAAAAAGACCAAAAAGACTCAATAAAAAGAACTTATATCATGGTTAAAAACCATAAAAACCATGATATATCAGTGTTCCAGCTCAACCGGGAGATGATAGCCCTTGCCATAGAGTAGAGTGAAAGGAGTTGTACCAATAGGCGTTTTGAAGGCGGTACGGTAGGCCCAAAGAGCGTCATCCAGCTTCACTGCCCAGTCTTTCCTTGTTGCTCCGACAGTCTGCTCTAGTATAGCCTTGATTTGCCGGTTGGAGACTTCCTTTGACCGCTTGTTTGAGGATGATACGGTGTAGCCACCTTATGCTTAACTCCATACTTTCTCAAGAGGTTCTCAAAGACCTTGTTTATCAAGTGGCTTCCTCCATCGCTTATAACAACCTTGGGTACCCCAAACCTCGGGCAGATGATACTCTTGAACAGCTTGATTACCACCTTAGAGTCATTTGTAGGGGAAGCAACAGCCTCAACCCATTTAGAGACATAATCCACTGCTACTAAGATGTATTTGTGGCCATATGAAGATGGAAATGGCCCCATGAAGTCTATGCCCCACGTGTCGAACACGTCCACCTCGAAGATGGGAACTTGAGGCATTTCGTTCCTCTTAGTGATATTCCCTGCTCGTTGACATGCCTCACAGCTCTTCACAAACTCTTGTGCATCTTTAAAAATGGACGGCCACCAGAAACCGGCATGCAACACTTTCGTGGCAGTCTTGAAAGAGGCGAAGTGTCCTCCGTAGGAAGAGCCATGGCAATGATAGAGGATGTCCCTGGCTTCTTCCTTTGTAACACTTCTCCGGTACAAACTGTCTACTCCTCTCTTGTATAAGTAGGGCTCGTCCCAAAATTAGTCACTAGCCTCTCTCATAAACCGCTTCTTGTGATAGCTGTTGAGATGTGTTGGCTCCTCACCACACGCTAGATAGTTCACTACATCAGCATACCACGGTAGATCCTCCTCTCTGAAACTCAACACCTCCTCAAACCTCCCTTCTAGCTTTCCACAAACAGCCGTGGTAATCGCCATAAGCTGCTCTTCTGGAAGAGAGTCATCTAAGGGGAGAGACTCGTTGATCCTTAGCCGTGAGAGATGGTCAGCGACTCCGTTTTCTATTCCTTTCTTGTCTTTAATCTCCATGTCAAACTCCTGGAGTAAGAGAATCCATCTTAAGAGCCGAGGCTTAGTGTCTTTCTTCGAGTAGATGTATCGCAAGGCAGCGTGATCCGTGTATACAATAGCCGTGGAACCAACGAGGTATGATCTGAACTTCTCAGAGGCGAACACTAGTGCAAGCAACTCCTTCTCCGTAGTGGTGTACCTTGTTTGCATGTCGTCCAAGGTTCTTGAAGCATAGTAGATCACGTGCAGCTTCTTGTCTTTCTTCTGACCAAGAACGGCTCCTACGACATAGTCACTAGCATCACACATGATCTCAAAGGGAAGAGACCAGTCTGGTGCTTGGAGTATTGATGTCATTGCATTTTACATACATTCTGCATGCTCATTAGGTAGTTTTTCATGCATTTGTATCATGTTTTAGGTTAGATTTGCATCACTTAGAGTCCTAGAGCATTCTTGCATCAGCATTTGCATTTTCTCTGCATTTTGCATCCATTCCAGGTTGTTTATGGTTGCTTTGGAGACACAGAGGTTCGTGGAGGTGTGGAGACCAATGTAGCGGTTCATGGAAGCTCAGGAAAATGCTAAGGACCAGTGATCGAGGAGCAGATCGAGCATGGCCGGTCGATCTAGGAGTTGATCGACCAGAAGATCGAGCCAACTAGGCGATCCAAGGATAATGATCGAGACGGAGATCGAGTGAAGCAGTCGATGCATCGGTACGGATGTAAATGACGCCATGCAGAGCGAGAGCCGGATCGAGTACACCACTCGATCCTCCCGGAGATCGATACCGAGATCGGATGCAACACTCGATTCGCCGAAGGAGATCGAGACCCGGATCGAGCCGAAGACACGATGCCCGGATATGATCGAGAGACCAACTCGATCCAATGGTCGATCTCTGTCCTTTCAACCGTTTTTGGCTGTTAACGACGGGGGGGACCATTGGACTGTTTTGGCATTTTTGGCAAAGGCGGCGACTACTTTTCGACAACTTTTGAGATTTTTACCTTCTCTCCCAGTTTTTAGTTTTTCTCTCTCGTTTTCATCGAAGAACACCATTGTAGAACAGTTTTAAGCTTTTGTATTTTCGAATCTTTATCGTTTTTAATCCAGTTTATCTTTCATGTTTATCGTTTCTTCTGTTCGTCTTTGCTTGATTTCCTTTATGTGTAGTGAGTAGTTCATTCAGGATTAAGGGTTGAGAGGATTAAGGGGTAGAAAAGGTTCGATCTTGGTTTGTTTTCTAAACGTTTTAAATCTATCTCTTCTAAGGTGATGAAACTTAATGCTTGAAGACTCTCACGCCAAGAGCTTCACGATCCGAGAGGTCCCTTACCTTGACAAGATCCAGGGACCTCGGAAGATCTCACCTTAGTGATTAGTTACCCCTTCCCAAAAGCCATGGTAGTTTGGGGGACTAGTTAAGCCATTGTTCGAAATCTGTTTTCCTTGCCTTTCAACCTCTTTTTCCACCAAATGCCATGGGTTTGGAGGAGAGGATGAAAGAGTGATCTATACCGAAAGCCACGGATAGATCTTGTTTTGTTTTCGAGGCTTAGAGACCCTCACCAAGTGAGTCGATCTAAAGTTTCAAACCCAAGGTCAACCTTTGAAACCCCTTATATGAATCTCGACCCTGAAACCCTTCTCTTTAGCTTATTTGCGTCGCATATCACCTTTTGCTTGTTGTTTGATATCTTCCTGGTCTTTAGATTCCTTGTTCTTACGATTTTAGACGAGATCGATCGTTTCTGCTCGATCTAGTGGTCGATCTTGTGGTCGATCCACTAATCGAATTTTAACAATTCGAAGCTCTTCCCTTTAATTTATCTGTTTGTTCCTCGTGGTAACTGCTTGCTTTCTAGTATTTTTAAAATAGGTTTCACTCTGTTTAGGTTGCTGCAATTAGTTTTCAAGATTTTTCTCAACAAACTGTCTCATTTCACTTAGATTTGTCCTAGATCTTGCATTCTCTGTGGATTCTCTATCACCAAGAACTGGATTGACACTCTCTGCTTGCCTTACTACAACGTTGCATGCATTAGAGTTTTGATAAGTTCTCTGCTGCATTAGACCGTAAAGAAAACCGAATATCAAATGGTGCCGTTGCCATTCTAGGTTGCTTAGAGAACATAGAGATTTGGATCTTAGCAAAGACTAAGTCTATACCTTTTTCAAGTTACCAATACTATTCTAAACCGTGTGCTTTCAGGTACATGAATTTACGTTCAAGGGGAGACAACAACCTTCTTCAACCGCTTGACAACATACATCAACTCGGACACTCACGTCAAAGGAGAGTCAGAGATCAAACAAGAGCATTTGAAGAGATAGTTCAGAACGGTCAGGTCAACTTTGAAGACATGGCTGAGAATGAGCATCCTGAAGGTCCTCCTCTAGCAGGACGGGGAAATGGAAACCCCCAACACGCGGCTAGACCTCCGAGGATAATAGGAGCCGGAGATGCACCCAACACGCACCACAGCCGCTTTGGTATCACTCCTCCTCCAGTACAAAACAACAACTTTGAGATCAAGCCGGGCTTCATATCTATGGTGCAAAACAACAAGTTCCACGGCTTAGCAATGGAAGACCCGTTGGAACACTTGGACAATTTTGAGCAAGTGTGTGGAATGATCAAGATCAACGGTATATCAGAAGATGCCTTCAAGCTGCGTCTCTTCCCCTTCTCCCTCGGAGACAAAGCTAGACATTGGGAGAAGACCCTACCACAAAGCACCATCACATCATGGGCTGAATGTAAGAAGGCTTTCCTCTCAAAGTTCTTCTCAAGCACCAGGACTGCTCGGTTGAGAAGCGAAATCAGCGGTTTCACTCAAAGGAACAACGAGACATTCAATGAGGCTATGGAGCATTTCAAAGACTACACGATCCAATGTCCTCATCACGGGTTCAGTGAGGAGACTCTACTCAGCACAATCTACCGTGGAGCTTCACCAAAGATCCGGTTGTTTCTTGATACAGCTAGCAAAGGCAACTTCCTCGGTCAAGAAGTAGAAGAGGGTATGGAGCTAATAGAGAACCTTGCGTTGAGTGATGGAAACTATGCCGAGGATTATGACCGAGCACCAAGGGGATCAGAACTAGAGTCTCACAAGAAGGAGCTCAAATCGTTGCATGAGAAGATTGACAAGTTGGTCTTAGCTAATCAGAAGCATGTTCACTTCGTTGGTGAAGCTGAGGACAACCAAGAAGAGTTAGAGCTAAGCCAAGCAGAAGCAAATTGGGTAGCCGGTCAGAACACCTACAAGTCTCAAGGCTACAACCAAGGCTACCAGAACAACAACCTCTCTTACCGAAGCACCAATGTAGCCAACCCTAAAGATCAAGTGTACCCTGCTCAACAAGCTAAGCCTTTCATCCCTTACAACAAAGGCTTTCAACCAAGCAGTGGATTCCAAGGTCAAGGGCAAGGCAACTTCCAAGGGCAACAACAACAAAACAAGGGTTATACTTCTAACTACCCTTCGGGCTTTGCACCTCAACAACAACAACAACCGATGCAACGACAAGTTGATCCGGTTCAAGCAATGTTCCAACAGCTAATACAAGGGCAAGCTTCTACAAATCAAAAGTTCGCTGAAATGAACACTCGGCTGGATTCATCCTTAACCGACTTCTCTACTCAAATAACAAACCTCAACAACAAGATCAAGCAGCTAGAGAAGGGCAAAGCAAGCACGAGTGGACAGAACAGCGTTCCGGGAAAGTGTGAACAAAATCCAAAGGAGTATGCCAATGCTATTACGTTGAGAAGTGGTAAAGAGCTTGATCCTCCGGTTTCTACAAAGACCAACGAGGACGTTGTAATTCAAGAGGGGGAGGGTAAACTTTCAGCTGATAATGAGGAGATAAACTTTGACAACGTATGGATCCAAGGACCGAGGAGAGGTGACAAGGCATTCGTTGAGAAGAAGGCTGAGAAAACCACCAAGGAGAAGGATGAATACGTGCCCCCACCTTACGTACCAAAGTTGCCATTCCCGGGTCGGTTCAAAAAGCAGTTAATAGAGAAGCACCGAATCCTATTTGAGAAGCACTTGAGAGACGTGGAGATAAAGCTGCCTCTTGTAGACTGTCTCGCCATGATGCCCAAGTGCGCCAAGTTTTTCAAGGACACCCTTGCCAAGAAGAACAAAGAAAGCAAAGAAGTGCTTGTACTAAGCGAAGAGTGTAGCGCGGTTATTCATAAGGAGATAGTGCCTAAGAAGCTGGGAGATCCTGGAAGCTTCACCATACCGTGTGCTTTGGGTCCCCTTGAGTTCAAGAGCTGCTTGTGTGATCTCGGAGCCAGCATAAACTTGATGCCTCACTCCGTGGCTAAGAAGCTTGGTTTCACTCTGTTTAAGGAATGTCGGATCTCATTGGTGTTGGCTGATAGGAGCGTGAGGCTACCAGTGGGGTTGCTTGAAGACTTGCCGGTGCGAATCAGTGGAGTAAACGTACCTACAGACTTTGTAGTGCTGGAGATGGACGAGGAGCCGAAAGACCCACTCATCTTAGGGAGACCATTCCTAGCAACCGCCAGAGCCATAATAGACGTGAAGAATGGGAAGATTGCCTTGCATTTGGGGAAAGAAACCAGGCTAGACTTTGACATCAACAAGGTTCTAAAGAAGCCAACCATTGAAGGACAAGCTTTCTATATCGAAACGATGGATGCCTTGGCGGATGAGTTGCTAGAAGAGCTAGCTATAGAAGACCATTTGAAGCTAGCACTCACTAAGGAGCCAGGAGAGTTTGGCTATGTAGACCAGAGAACTCAAGAATACGTGAACCTGCTAGATTCGAGGAGGATCATCAAGAATGAAGAAGGATGTTGCCTAGAAATCGACCCCGAGATCGACGCCATCACTCGATCCAGGAGTCAGATCGACATGCCAATCGAGAACCCAACTCGATCCGGTGCAACAATCAACCGACAGATCGAGAATGATGCTCGATCAGAAGAAGCAATCGAGTTGACGATCGAGAAAGACCTCCCGATCATTTTAGAGTCCAATCAAGAGATCGACTCAACGCCTCGATCCCTTACTCGATCCATATCAAATCGAGTAAGTGAATCGAGTGAAATGGCTCGATCTAGATGACATCGAGAGGAGAATCGACCGGAAGACTCGATCACAGGAGGGATAGCGATAGAGGAAAGCAGTCTGAAGGGCCATGCCTCGAGTTCAAAGGAGAGTTCCAAGGAGGAGAACAACAACAACAGCCACGAGGATGACTGGAGTGAGCTGTTAGCCCCAAAGGTGGACCTTAAGGAGCTCCCAAAAGGGCTAAGGTATGCTTTCTTAGGACCTAATGACACCTATCCCGTGATAGTAAATGAGAACCTTGGTGATGATGAGTTGCACTCGCTCTTAACTGAGCTGAGAAAGTATAGGAAGGCCATTGGGTACTCTTTAAGTGACATCAAAGGCCTTTCACCAATGCTTTGCACTCATAGGATTCACTTGGATAATGAGAACGCCACTTCTGTAGAACATCAAAGGCGTTTGAATCCTAACTTGAAAGAGGTTGTTAAGAAAGAAATCCTTAAGCTTTTAGAGGCTGACGTGATCTATCCCATAAGTGACAGCACGTGGGTTTCACCTGTACACGTGGTGCCTAAGAAGGGAGGGATCACGGTCATAAGAAATGAAAAGGATGAACTTATCCCTACTAGGACCATTACTGGTCATAGAATGTGTATTGACTATAGAAAGCTTAACCTTGCGACAAGAAAAGACCATTTCCCTTTGCCTTTTATTGATCAGATGCTTGAGAGACTTGCAAATCACCCTTACTACTGTTTTCTCGATGGGTATAGCGGTTTCTTTCAAATACCTATTCACCCAAACGATCAGGAGAAAACGACTTTTACATGTCCCTACGGTACCTTTGCATATCGAAGGATGCCGTTTGGATTGTGTAATGCACCGGCTACCTTTCAGTGGTGTATGATGTCGATCTTCTCCGATCTTATAGAGGAGATGGTAGAGGTGTTTATGGATGACTTCTCTGTGTATGGTGCGTCCTTTCCTGCGTGTTTGTTGAATCTTTGCAGGGTACTTAAACGTTGTGAAGAAACAAACCTGGTGCTGAATTGGGAGAAATGCCACTTCATGGTCAAGGAAGGGATAATACTCAGTCACAAGATTTCAGAGAAGGGTATTGAGGTTGATCAGGCTAAGGTTGAGGTTATGATGGGTTTGGAGCCGCCGGTTAATGTTAAAGGGATCAGAAGCTTCTTGGGACACGCGGGGTTCTATAGGCGCTTCATCAAAGACTTCTCCAAGATTGCACGCCCCCTTACACGACTGTTGTGCAAAGAAGCTGAGTTTGTATTCGATGAGGAGTGTTTGAAGGCTTTCGTGACCATCAAGGAAGCCCTCACGTCAGCCCCTATAGTCCAAGCACCAGACTGGTCTCTCCCTTTTGAGATCATGTGTGATGCTAGTGACTACGCTGTAGGAGCAGTCCTTGGTCAGAAGAAGGACAAGAAGCTGCATGTGATCTATTATGCTTCAAGGACCTTGGATGACACGCAATCACGATACACCACTACGGAGAAGGAGCTGCTTGCAGTAGTCTTCGCCTTTGAGAAGTTCAGATCATATCTCGTTGGCTCCAAGGCTATTGTATACACGGATCATGCTGCTCTACGGTACATCTACTCAAAGAAAGATACCAAACCTCTGCTCTTAAGATGGATTCTCTTACTTCAGGAGTTTGACATGGAGATTAAAGACAAGAAGGGGATAGAAAATGGAGTCGCTGACCACCTCTCAAGGCTAAGGATCAACGAGTCTCTCCCTTTAGACGACTCTCTTCCAGAAGAACAACTTATGGCAATGACTACCGCGGTTTGTGGGAAGCTAGAAGGAAGGTTTGAGGAAGTGTTGAGTTTCAAAGAGGAGGATCTACCATGGTATGCTGATGTGGTGAACTACCTAGCATGTGGTGAGGAGCCAACACATCTCAACGGCTATCACAAGAAAACGTTTTTGAGGGAGGCTAGTGACTACTTTTGGGATGAGCCCTACTTATACAAAAGAGGAGTAGACAGCTTGTACCGGAGATGTGTTACAAAGGAAGAAGCCAAGGATATTCTCTATCATTGCCACGGCTCTTCCTACGGAGGACATTTCGCTTCGTTCAAAACAGCCACGAAGGTGTTGCAAACGGGTTTCTGGTGGCCGTCTATATTCAGAGATGCACACGAGTTTGTGAAGAGCTGTGAGGCATATCAGCGAGCAGGGAACATTACCAAAAGGAATGAAATGCCCCAAGTTCCTATCTTCGAGGTTGATGTGTTCGATGCGTGGGGTATTGACTTCATGGGGCCTTTCCCTTCTTCATACGGCAACAAATACATCTTAGTAGCTGTGGATTATGTCTCCAAATGGGTTGAGGCTGTTGCTTCCCCTACAAATGACTCTAAGGTTGTGACCAAGTTGTTCAAGAGTATCATCTTTCCAAGGTTCGGGGTACCCCAGGTAGTTATAAGTGATGGAGGAAGCCATTTTGTAAACAAGGTTTTTGAGAGCCTCTTGAGAAAGTATGGGGTTAAGCATAAGGTGGCTACACCGTATCATCCTCAAACGAGCGGTCAGGTGGAAGTCTCTAACAGGCAGATCAAAGCTATTCTGGAGAAGACCGTTGAAGCAACAAGGAATGACTGGTCAGTGAAGCTAGACGATGCTCTTTGGGCTTACCGTACCGCTTTCAAAACGCCGATTGGTACAACTCCTTTCACTCTACTATATGGAAAGAGTTGTCACCTCCCGGTTGAGCTAGAACACCGTGCATTATGGGCTGTGAAGAGGCTGAACTTTGATCTCAAGACGGCTCAGGAAAAGCGTCTAATTCAGCTACATGAACTGGACGAGTTGAGGTTGAATGCTTACGAGAGTTCCAAGATCTACAAGGAGCGAACTAAGGAGGCTCATGACAAGAAACTGGTTGCCAAGGAGCTTAAGGAAGGAGGACTGGTGTTGTTGTACAACTCGAGGCTGAAGCTCTTCCCGGGCAAGCTAAAATCAAGGTGGAGCAGACCATTCGTGATTCAAGAGGTCTTGCCTTACGGAGCTGTTACTCTGATGGGAAGAAGCGGTAGTGCATTCACCGTCAACGGGCATAGAGTCAAGCCCTACCTAGCAGACAGCTTTGACAAGGAGAGTACCTCGGTGCTTCTCCAAGACCCACCATCCGCCTAGCCAAGTAAGGTCTAGCTAAAGACGTTAAAGAAAGCGCACTTGGGAGGCATTCCCATGTCTATCTTGTACATATTATTGCTTTCATTTCTCTTCTAGTTTTATGCTTTTATGTTTTTAGTGTGTAGGAGCAGGTTTAAGGAATCTAAACCTTGTCTTTGAGGTCCAAAAGGAGCAATAGGGGCTACGATAAGGCTAGAGATCGAGTGCTAGATCGACTGAACCTGACTCGATCTTTGCTAGATCGAGTCAGTGAATCGAGAGGAGCCAGTCGATCTAGACGAGAACGAGTGATAAGATCGACCTTGACGAAAAAGGATCGATCGATTCAAACCGGATCGACCATCTAATTTCTCTCGGGAAAATCTGTGGAAAATTGATCGACCACTCGACTCGATCCACCACTCGATCCAAGCCAAATCGACCCCTAAATCGAGGACTTAGCTCGATCAGAGGGACTTAGCCGAGGAGCCAACATCTCATTGATCGAGAGAGCCAATCGATCCAGGACTCGATTCACTTTGAATCGAGTCCCAAATCGAGTAACCCTCTCGATCTAAGCCATTTTAGGCATGAGATCGAGTCCTAGATCGACCAAAAGGACTCGATCTCATGCCGAGGTAACAAATTTCTTTCCCTCTTTATTTGTTTTTTTCCCTCCAGTTTTTAAATTCAAACTTGGTCAAGGCAAGCATCTTTGACCATGAAAGATGTGCCTTGACCAAGACTTTTGTCAGAAAACCGCTTTGACCACCCATTGTTTTGGTTTTGTTAAACTCTTTAAATGTTTCAACTTGCTTCTCACTCTCTCACTTCTGTTTGCTCGAGTTTTCCTACAAAGAGAGTGAGAATTTTTAAAAGCTTTAAGGTTTAACAAAGTATCCTTCACACTTGCAAAAGGTATTTTCGGATTTTAATGATTTTATTTCAAGAAAATCTTCTTAAAAATCGCAAGTTCTTGTTTTAGGATATAGGATCAGATTTGAATTTTTAAAATTAGCTAAGTATTAGGAAAAATTCTGGATTTTCAGTATCTCAAAGATTTGATTTCCTTTTATTTAGCTAATATTTTTGCTTGATCCCCAAAATTCTAGGGTAGTCTATATAAATCTTCTTCTCTTATCCTCTTATTCTCATCAAATCGCCCTTTGCTAAAAATTCTCTAGAAATTTTTTCAGGAGCAATGGCACCAAAGAGAACAAGAGAGGAGCAAGCACAAGAAGGAGAAACTCAAGAGGTGGTTGCTCAAGAGAGGGTCCGGTGGAGCAAAGAAGAGAAGAGGGATAAGAAGAGGTTGGAGAGGCTCCGGTTTGAACCCACGAAGTTTGCTGATCGAGGGCTTCTGTCCAGGCTCGGGCTTCTTCGAAACTTCGATCAACTCCTCAACAACATCGGTCTAAGGTGTTTGTCGCGGATGGACTGCCCTACTATCCCCGAGGTGACAATTGATTTCCTTGCAACCTTGGAGTTCCGGTACGAGAATCCGAGTGCTCCTGTTCCTTCTCAAGGCCGTCTCTACTTCAAGGTTGGCCGCCAAGCTTACACGCTATCAATCGCCGAGCTGTGCCAAGCCTACGGTCTAAAGGCTGATGCAATCAAGGTGGAGTTTCCAGCCTTCAAGCAAGCCGACGAGTTGTGGGATCTCATCAGCAAGGAGGATTACAAAGCCAACACCGCCAAGATCAAGAGAGTCAGGAATCCAGTGCTGAGGTATACCTTGAAGCTGATTGCTAATACATTCAGTGGAAGGTCAGTTGCTCCTACTGTCACGAAGACGGAGCTGTGCTTCCTTTTCCAAGGTTTGAAGCATTTGGTGTCCGATCCGGATGAGAATGAAGATCCCATTGAAGATGAACTCGGCGATGAAGTGAACTACGGCTGTGTACTCGCGGCTTCTCTGGTAAAATACAAGGCTTATGCCTTACGGTGCAAGGCAACATCACCCTACATTGGCGGCTTCCTTACTCCCTTGTTCGTGCAAGCCGGTGTGCCCATCCATGACTTTGCTCACGTCCCAAACCGAGCCTTCATGGATGAAGCATACATGAGAAACACTGATAGCTTGGGACGCACGCCAGCTGAGGGGTTCTATGCTTACCTCTTCATTGATGATGAGGACAAGAAGCGAGTGTGCATTCTTCCCAACAAGGATGAAATGGAGCTACTTGGTGTTGGGAACATCGAGTTCTTACCGACGGAGGAGGAGTGTTTTGCTCCTTTAGGAGGACCGCCAGCTGCAGCCATTGAAACGCGCCAAAGGTCAGAATCTCCAGGGACAGAGGATGAGATACCCGAGGCTTACACATTGCCAAAGCTGGATTTTGAGCCGAGGACCAAAACCGAGAAGTTCTTAGCCTCGGTGGTGGAGATGCAGCGGAAGATCAACAAGTGGCAAGGGAAGATGCTTAAGAAGCTGGGGAAGAAGGTCAAACAACTTCAGGGAAGCCAGCCTAAGCCAGCTGCGAGCCAGGAGATACAACAACCCGAGAAGAGGAGACTCTCAACCGGAGGAGTTGTAATCCGCGAGACCCAAAGCGACAACATTCAACCGGCGCGCCACTCCCTACAAGAACCAGGCAACAAAGGAAAGGCAACAATCTCTAGCTCCTCTGGAACATTCTCAAGTTCCAGCCGAGCCTAGACTAGAGGTAAACAACCTTCTTCCAATGTATATAACCGCACATCTCTTATTTCTTGCATTGTGTTTGATTGCTCCTTCGGATGAGTTTGCCACCGGGACGGTGTCAAGCAAGTTTGGGGGAGTACTTGTGTGATTTAATCTTGTGTTCTTTGATCTTATCTTTCTTTTGCATCCTTGAGTCTTAGCCATGAAAAATTGGTAAAATTTTTTAAAATTTTTTTTTTCAAAATTCATGTAGTTGCATTCATTTCTTTAAAAACATGTAGGATTGAGTCTAGAATTTCTCATATCATTTAGGTTGATTGCATTTGCACAAGGGGTTAAAATTTCTTAAAAAGGTGTTTTACTTATGCATCACTTCAATATCCTAGTTAGTAGTTCTTTAGTGCTTGTGCAAACTTGAAGTTAAGTTCTAACCATACTTGGATCATTTGCTTTGATTTTCGTGGCTTAAGTTGAACATACTTGAATTGAATCCTTTCCTACTAAGTGAAAACCCTAATCTGAATTTGAATTATCACACTTGTGCATTTGAAATGAAGTACATGGATCACATATACATATTCAGGCTTTCTTACCCCTTTCTACCACTTTTTGTAAGTCTGAATAGAACACCACACCCTGAACCTAGCCTTCCTTTCAAGCCAAATCTTTCTTGTGTGATGTGAGGCCTTATTTCCAGATTGAACTTGGCATAAAGTGTTAGGTTTAGGCGACATGATTAGGCTTTCATATTGATGCTAGCTTTGCATTTTGAAGCTAGTTCTAGGTTTGTTTTTGGGGCTAGGATTCATTGGTGTTAAAAGGAATTTTGCTTATTTGTTTTCGGTTAAAAAAAAAAAAGAAATGATTTGGGGTTTGAAAATAAAAACGCATGGTTTTAAGTGGTGGTTTGTTCTATTTTAAAAGAAAGCTCAGTTTTTAAAAGAAAAGAAGGTGACTCTCAAAAATAAAAAAAATAATAATAAAAAAAAGAGAATCAAAAAGAAAAGAGCCAAAGGCCAAAATAAAAAAAAAAGAAGAAAAAAAGAAAAAAAAAATAATAATAATAAGAGAAGAGAGTTACCAAGTTTTTGAAAGCTTTAAATTTGTGTTCAACCACCACTAAAGAAGAGTAAAGTTATTTTCTATGTTTGTGGGTTATGCTTGGCTTATTGCCTTGTTGTTTGGGAAGTTTCTAAGGGTGAGTGAGCTTGAAAAGAAAGAAAATGAGAGGGGTTTAAGATCATTGTTAGTGTATATGGGTGGATGAGAGTCTAGTCATGTATGCATCAATTGTCTTTACCTTTAGCATTATGCATAAGTTCGATCCTTTTTGAGATAACCCATTGTTTGAATCACCCACTTGAATGAGATCATCTTTGTCTCATGACCTTGTCCTTAGCCAAATGTATTATGTTTTAAGTGCATAAGTGTGATTCACAGTTTGATCATTAATTGAATGTTAAAGGATAGGATTCTCGGATTGTTTGGGATATGAGAGTCATGATCTGAAATTCAACATGTGATGAATATGGCTAAGTTCTTTGAAGTAGAGTTTGTACACTGCATTCTAGAATTAAGAACTAGGACGTTGAGATGATCTATTCGAAAGGCACCTTTGCAAAAAGTCTAAAACCACTTTGATTTTTCTGAAAACCTCTTTTCCTTACTTGTTTTTTTTGTTGCTTGAGGGCAAGCAAGAAGTAAGTTTGGGGGAGTTGATGTCATTGCATTTTACATACATTCCGCATGCTCATTAGGTAGTTTTTCATGCATTTGTATCATGTTTAAGGTTAGATTTGCATCACTTAGAGTCCTAGAGCATTCTTGCATCAGCATTTGCATTTTCTCTGCATTTTGCATCCATTCCAGGTTGTTTATGGTTGCTTTGGAGACACGGAGGTTCGTGGAGGTGTGGAGACCAATGTAGCGGTTCATGGAAGCTCAGGAAAATGCTAAGGACCAGTGATCGAGGAGCAGATCGAGCATGGCCGGTCGATCTAGAAGTTGATCGACCAGAAGATCGAGCCAACTAGGCGATCCAAGGATAATGATCGAGACGGAGATCGAGTGAAGCAGTCGATGCATCGGTACGGACGTAAATGACGCCATGCAGAGCGAGAGCCGGATCGAGTACACCACTCGATCCTCCCGGAGATCGATACCGAGATCGGATGCAACACTCGATTCGCCGAAGGAGATCGAGACCCGGATCGAGCCGAAGACACGATGCCCGGATATGATCGAGAGACCAACTCGATCCAATGGTCGATCTCTGTCCTTTCAACCGTTTTTGGCTGTTAGCGACGGGGGGGACCATTGGACTGTTTTGGCATTTTTGGCAAAGGCGGCGACTACTTTTCGACAACTTTTGAGATTTTTACCTTCTCTCCCTGTTTTTAGTTTTTCTCTCTCGTTTTCATCGAAGAACACCATTGTAGAACAATTTTAAGCTTTTGTATTTTCGAATCTTTATCGTTTTTAATCCAGTTTATCTTTCATGTTTATCGTTTCTTCTGTTCGTCTTTGCTTGATTTCCTTTATGTGTAGTGAGTAGTTCATTCAGGATTAAGGGTTGAGAGGATTAAGGGGTAGAAAAGGTTCGATCTTGGTTTGTTTTCTAAACGTTTTAAATCTATCTCTTCTAAGGTGATGAAACTTAATGCTTGAAGACTCTCACGCCAAGAGCTTCACGATCCGAGAGGTCCCTTACCTTGACAAGATCCAGGGACCTCGGAAGATCTCACCTTAGTGATTAGTTACCCCTTCCCAAAAGCCATGGTAGTTTGGGGGACTAGTTAAGCCATTGTTCGAAATCTGTTTTCCTTGCCTTTCAACCTCTTTTTCCACCCAAAGCCATGGGTTTGGAGGAGAGGATGAAAGAGTGATCTATACCGAAAGCCACGGATAGATCTTGTTTTGTTTTCGAGGCTTAGAGACCCTCACCAAGTGAGTCGATCTAAAGTTTCAAACCCAAGGTCAACCTTTGAAACCCCTTATATGAATCTCGACCTTGAAACCCTTCTTTTTAGCTTATTTGCGTCGCATATCACCTTTTGCTTGTTGTTTGATAGCTTCCTGGTCTTTAGATTCCTTGTTCTTACGATTTTAGACGAGATCGATCGTTTCTGCTCGATCTAGTGGTCGATCTTGTGGTCGATCCACTAATCGAATTTTAACAATTCGAAGCTCTTCCCTTTAATTTATCTGTTTGTTCCTCGTGGTAACTGCTTGCTTTCTAGTATTTTTAAAATAGGTTTCACTCTGTTTAGGTTGCTGCAATTAGTTTTCAAGATTTTTCTCAACAAACTGTCTCATTTCACTTAGATTTGTCCTAGATCTTGCATTCTCTGTGGATTCTCTATCACCTAGAACTGGATTGACACTCTCTGCTTGCCTTACTACAATGTTGCATGCATTAGAGTTTTGATAAGTTCTCTGCTGCATTAGACCGTAAAGAAAACCGAATATCAAGTATAGGAGCTGATGTAAGGCATCCTTGATGGTCACGAAAGCTTTCAAACACTCCTCATCAAACACAAACTCAGCTTCCTTGCACAACAACCGTTTAAGAGGGCGTGCAATCTTGGAGAAATCTTTGATGAAGCGCCTATAGAACCCTGCGTGTCCCAAGAAGCTTCTGACTCCTTTAACATTAACCAGCGGCTCAAGACCCATCATGACTTCCACTTTAGCCTGATCAACCTCAATGCCCTTCTATGATATCTTATGACCAAGCACGATCCCTTCCTTAACCATAAAGTGGCATTTCTCCCAGTTCAGCACCAAGTTCGTCTCTTCACAACGTTTTAGTACCCTGCAAAGATTCAACAAACACGCAGAAAAGGACGCACCATAGACAGAGAAGTCATCCATGAACACCTCTACCATCTCCTCTATTATATCGGAGAAGATCGACATCATACACCGCTGAAACGTATCCGGTGCATTACACAATCCAAACGGCATCCTTCGATATACGAAGGTACCGTAGGGACATGTGAAGGTCGTCTTCTCCTGATCATTTGAGTGAATTGGTATCTGAAAGAAACCGCTATACCCATCGAGAAAACAGTAGTAAGGGTGATTAGCAAGTCTCTCAAGCATTTGATCAATAAAAGGCAAAGGGAAATGGTCTTTCCTAGTCGCAAGGTTAAGTTTCCTATAATCAATACACATCCTATGACCAGTAATGGTTCTAGTAGGGATAAGCTCATCCTTTTCATTCCTTATGACCGTGATCCCTCCCTTCTTAGGCACCACGTGTACAGGAGAAACCCACGTGCTGTCACTTATGGGATAGATCACGTCAGCCTCTAAAAGCTTAAGGATTTCTTTCTTAACAACCTCTTTCAAATTAGGATTCAAACGCCTTTGATGTTCTATAGAAGAGGCGTTCTCATTATCCAAGTGAATCCTATGAGTGCAAAGCATTGGTGAAAGGCCCTTGATGTCACTTAAAGAGTACACAATGGCCTTCCTATACTATCTCAGCTCAGTTAGGAGCGAGTGCAACTCATCATCACTTAGGTTTTCATTCACAATCACGGGATAGGTGTTATTAGGCCCTAAGAAAGCATACCTTAGCCCTTTTGGGAGCTCCTTAAGGTCCACCTTTGGGGCAAGCAGCTCACTCCAGTCATCCTCGTGGCTGTTGTTATTGCTTTCCTCCTTGGAACCCTCCTTAGACCCCGAGGCATGGCCCTTTAGACTGCTTTCCTCCATCGCTTCCCTTCTGAAATCGAGTCCTCCAATCGATTCTCCTCTCGATGTCGTCTAGATTGAGCCATTTCACTCGATTCACTTACTCGATTTGATGTGGATCGAGTAAGGGATCGAGACGCTGATTCGATCTCTTGATTGGACCCTGAAATGATCGGGAGGTCTCTCTCGATCGTCGACTTGATTGTTTTTCCTGATCGAGCATTCCTCTCGATCTGTCCGTCGATTGTTGCACCGAATCGAGTTGTGTTCTCGATTGCCTTGTCGATCTGACTCCTGGATCGAGTGATAGCGTCGATCTCGGGGTCGATCTCTAGGCAGCAACCTTCATCATTCTTAACAATCCTCCTAGAATCTAGCAGGTTGACGTACTCCTGGGTCCTCTAGTCCACATAGCCAAACTCCCCTGGCTCCTTAGTCAGTGCTAGCTTCAGATGGTCTTCTAGAGCCAGCTCTTCCAGCAACTCATCCGCTAAAGCATCCATCGTTTCAATATAGAAAGCTTGCCCATCAATGGTCGGCTTCTTCAGAACCTCATTGATGTCGAAGTCAAGCCTTATCTCCTTTCCCAAATGCAAGGCAATCTTCCCATTCTTCACATCTATAATAGCCCTGGCGGTTGCTAGGAAGGGTCTCCCTATGATGAGTGGATCCTTAGGCTCTTCATCCATCTCCAACACGACGAAGTCCGTAGGCACGTTCACACCACTGATTCGCACCAGTAAATCTTCAAGCAGTCCCACTGGTAGCCTCACACTCCTATCAGCCAGTACCAACGAGATCCGACAGTCTTTGAAACGAGTAAAGCCAAGCTTCTTAGCCATGGAGTGAGGCATCAGGTTTATGCTAGCTCCGAGATCACATAAGCAACTCTTGAACTCTAGAGGACCTAAAGCGCAGGGTATAGTGAAGCTTCCAGGGTCTCCCAACTTCTTAGGGACTATCTCCTTATGTATCACAGCACTACACTCTTCACTTAGAACAAGTACCTCCTTGCTTTCCTTATTCTTCTTCACGAGAGTGTCTTTGAAAAATTTGGTGCATTTAGGCATCATTGCAAGGCAGTCAACGAGAGGTAGCTTGATCTTCACGTCCTTAAGATGCTTCTCAAAGAGGATTCTATGTTTCTCTATGAGTTGCTTCTCGAAGCGGCCAGGAAAAGGCAGCTTAGGTACATACGGTGGAGGCACATAAGCATTCTTCTCCATAGTGGTTTGCTCAGCTTTCTTCTCAGCAATTGCTTTGTCTCCTCTTCTTGGCCCTTGGATCCAAACGTTGTCAAAGTTAATCTCATCATCATCAGCCGAAGGTTTACCCTCCCCCTCTTGAATTACAACGTCCTCGTTGTTCTTGGTAGAGACCGGAGGTTCGAGCTCTTTGCCGCTTCTCAACGTTATGGCATTAGCATACTCCTTGGGATTCTGCTCACACTTTCCCAGAAGACTATTCTGACCACTCGTACTCACGTTCCCTTTCTCTAGCTGCTTGATCTTGTTATTTAAGTTGGTGATCTCAGTGGAGAAGTCAGTGAGAGACGAGTCTAGACGAGTGTTCATCTCGGCGAACTTCTGGTTTGTAGAGGCTTGCCCTTGTATCAGCTGTTGAAACATTGCTTGAACCGGATCAACTTGTTGTTGCATCGGTTGTTGCTGCTGAGGTGCAAAGCCCGGAGGGTAGTTAGGTGTATAACCCTTGTTATTTTGATGTTGCCCTTGGAAGTTGGTCTGCCCTTGACCTTGGAAACCACCACTCGGTTGGAAACCTTTGTTGTAAGGGATGAAAGGTTTTGCTTGCTGAGCAGGGTACACTTGATCTTTAGGGTTGGCTACGTTGGTGCTTCGGTAAGAGAGGTTGTTGTTCTGGTAGCCTTGGTTGTAGCCTTGAGGTTTGTAGTTGTTCTGTCCCGCCACCCAATTGGCTTCTTCTTGGCTCAACTCTAACTCCTCTTGGTTCTCATCAGCTTCACCAACAAAGTGAACATGCTTCTGATTGGCTAACACCAGCTTATCTATCTTCTCATGCAAAGATTTCAGCTCCTTCTTGTGAGACTCTAGCTCTGATCCTCTCGGTGCACGGTCGTAATCCTCAGCGTAGTTGCCATCACTCAATGCCAGGTTTTCTATCAGCTCCATACCCTCTTCTACCTCCTGACCGAGGAAGTTCCCTTTGCTAGCTGTGTCAAGCAACAACCTGATCTTTGGTGAAGCTCCATGGTATATGGTACTGAGTAGTGTCTCCTCGCTGAACCCGTGATGAGGACATTGGATCGTGTAGTCTTTGAAATGCTCCATTGCCTTGTTGAATGTCTCATTGTTCCTTTGAGTGAAACCGCTGATTTCGCTTCTCAACCGTGCTGTCCTGGTGCTTGAGAAGAACTTTAAGAGAAAGGCCTTCTTACACTCGGCCCATGAGGTGATGGTGCCTTGTGGGAGGGTCTTCTCCCAGTGCCTAGCTTTGTCTCCGAGTGAAAAGGGGAAGAGACGCAGCTTGAAAGCATCTTCGGATATGCCATTGATCTTTATCATCCCACATACTTGCTCGAAGTTGTCAAGGTGCTCCAAGGGATCTTCCATTGCTAAGCCGTGGAACTTGTTGTTTTTCACCATTGAGATGAAACCTGGCTTGATCTCGAAGTTGTTGTTTTGTACATGAGGAGGAGTGATCCCAAACCTACTGTGATGAGTGTTGGGAGCATCTCCGGCTCCTATGATCCTTGGGGGTCTAGCCGCGTGTTAGGGGTTTCCATTGCCCCTTCCTGCTGCCCCGTGAGCTGGAGGAGGTCCTTCTGAAAGCTCGTGTTCAGACATAGCTTCAAAGTCAACCAAACCGTGCTGAACAATCTCTTCAAAGGCTCTTGTTTGTTCTCTGACTCTCCTTTGTCGTGAGTGACCAAGCTGATGAATGTTGTCCAAGGGTTGTAGTAGATTGTTGTCTCCCCTTGAACGAAGATTCATGTACCTAAAAACACATGTTTGAGAGTAGAATGATTAGTAACTTGAAAAAGGTAAAAACTTAGTCTTTGCTAAGTCCCAAATCTCTATGTTCTCTAAACAGTCCTAGGATGGCAACGGCGCCATTTGATAAACACTTTGTTAGCAAGGGTGAAAATGCAATGAGGTTATCAAACTCAAATGCAAGACATGTTGTAGTACAGCAAGCAAGAGAGAATCAATCCATGCCTAGGATGATAGAGAATGCAAAGAGAATACAAGGACCAATGCAAATCCAAGCGAAATGAGATGATTTATAAGAAAATCTCTAAAAACTAGATGCAGCAACTTAAGTAGAATGCAACCTATTTTAAAATTACTAGAAATGAAGAAACTACCACGAGGAACAAACAGATTAATTAAAGGACCAAGTTTCGAATTACTAAAATTCGACTAGTGGATCGACCATGAGATCGACCACTAGATCGAACAATAACAATCGATCTCGTCTAAAAATGCAAGGACAGTAAGACTAACGACCAGGATGCTATCAAAGATCAAGCGAATGACGAGATAAGATGTAAAGATGCTAAAAGAAAGGGCCTAGGGTTGAGATTCATGGTCAGGGGTTTCAAAGGTTCGACCTTGGATTAAAAACTTTAAATCGACTCACTTTGTGAGGATCTCTAAGCCTTGAAAACTAAGCAAGATCTATCCGTGGCTTTCGGTATAGATCACTCCTTCATCCTCTCCTCCAAACCCATGGCTTTTGGTGGAAAGAGAGGTCGAAGGGCAAGGAAAATAGATTTCAAATGAATGGCTTAACTAATCCCCCAAACTTCCATGGCTTTTGGGAAGGGGTAACTAGTCTCTAAGGTGTGATCTTCCGAGGCTCATGAATCCTGTCAAGGTAAGGAACCTCTCGGATCATGAAGCTCTTGGCGAGAGAGTCTTCAAGCATTGAGATCTCAACACCTTAGAAGAGATAGTCGTTGAAAACGCTTAGAAAAACCCCAAGATGGAGACCTTTTAGACTCCTTAATCCTCTCAACCCCGAACCCAAGTAAACTACTCACTACACATAGAGTAAATCAAGCAAAGCATGTAAAAGGAAACGATGAACATCAAAAGAAAGCTAGATTAAAACAGGAACGATTCGATTACAAAGCTTAAGAAAAACGCAAGTTCAACAATGATGTTCTTCCCAAAAAACAGAGAGAAAACATAAAGAAAAAGATAAGGATTGAAAGTTCTCTGTGAAAAGGACGTCGCCGCTTTCCCAAAATGGCCAAAACAAGCTGATGGTCCCCCCCTCGCTAGCGGCCAAAAGTGGTTGAAAGGACAGAGATCGACTCCAGGATCGAGCGGTTCTCTCGATCATATCCGGACATCGTGTCTTCGGCTCGATCTGGGTCTCGATCATCATCGGCGAATCGAGTGTTGCATCCGATCTCGGTATCGATCTTAGGGTGGATCGAGTGGTGTACTCGATCTGTCTCTTGCTCTGCATGGCGTCATTTACGTTTGTACCATTTCATCGACTGCTTCACTCGATCTTTGTCTCGGTCATTCTCCTTGGATCGCCTGGTTAGCTCGATCTTCTTGTCGATCAACTCCTAGATCGACCGGCCATGCTCGATCTGCTCCTCGATCTCTGATCCTTAGCATATATCCGAGCTCCCACGAACTGCTACATCAGCCTCAACATGTCCACGAACCTCCACGACTCCAAAGCAGCCAGAAACAACCTGAATGTAAGGCAAAATGTAAGGAACATGCGTATGCTGGTGCAAGAATGCTCTAGGAGTCTAAGTGATGCAATCTAACCTAAAATGTGATACAAATGCATGAAAAGCTAACTAATGAGTATGCAAAATGTATGTAATATGCAGTAACATCAGTAGAGTTCCCGCCTTTCACCCAAACCAACGACTTGTGGGATCTGATCAGCAACGATGACTACAAGGCAAACACGGCCAAGATGAAGAGAATCCGCAGCCCTGTGCTAAGATACACGCTCAAGCTCATCGCCAACACCTTCAGTGGACGGTCCGTGGCTCCCACAGTCACCAAGAACGAGCTGTGTTTCTTGTTCCGAGGCGTCAAGCATCTTCTGTGCGATCCTAAGGAGAACGACGAGCCAATGGAGGACGAGCTCGGAGATGATGTTAACTACAGATGCATCTTGGCTTCCTCTCTACTCAAGTACAAGGCATGGGAAATGAGGTTCAAGGCACGACGCTTATAGGAGGCTTCCTTACACCAATGTTTGTTCAAGCTGGTGTACCCCTTCCGGACTTCGTCCCTTGCGCGGGGAGATCTTATATGGATAAGGGTTACATGAGGAACACAGACAGCTTGGGACGCATGCCAGCTGAGGGATTCTTTGCATATGTGTTTTATGATTGTGAGAATGAAGAGAGTGTGCATCTTGCCGAACAAAGAAGAAACGGAGCTGCTAGGTGTTGGCAATGTTGAGTTTCTACCAAGTGTTGAGGAGTGCTTTGCACCTCTAGGAGGCACAGCCGCGCCCACACAAGCCGCTCGCCCACGTTCAGAGTCCCCTACATCCGATGCTGAGATGCCCGAGAGCTTTGTTCTCCTCACGCTTGACTTTGAGCCAAGAACCAAAGCCGAGAAGTTCCTTGCTTTAGTCGTTGAGATGCAGGGCAAGTTCAACAAATGGCAAAGCAATATGATCAAGAAGCATTCCAAAAAGGTCAAGGGGCTTAAAGGGAGCTCACCTAAGAAGTTTTCAAGCGATGAGGAGGTGCAGCAGCCGGATAGGAGGAGGAGATAAACAGGAGGCATTGAGATCCGTGAGCCTCAAGGAAACACTCAATCTGCGCGCCACTCTCTTCATGAGGAAACGAGCAAGGAGAAAGGCAAGGAGATCAGCCACGACACTCCTAAGAAGAGCAAGAAGTCTGGAGCACCCTCAAGCTCCAGCCTTACTTAGCTCCGAGGTACCAACAACCAAACCATTGTATATACCATGCATCTTTTTAATTTTTTGCTTGTGTTTTGACTCTTCTTGGATTTGTTTGCCACCGAGACGGTGTCATTCAAGTTTGGGGAAGTGTGTGGTGTGTTTGACATGTTTTCTTTGATCTTATTTTCTGTTATCATCCTTTGAGTCATCATGCATCATGTAAGGCATAGAAAACACCAAAAAAATGATAAAAGTTTTAAAAATTTTCAAAAAAATTTATGTAGTTGAATTTGAATTGTTAAACATTTTAGGATTGCGTCTAGAATTTTTAAGCATTTAGGTTGTTTACATTTGCATAAGGAGCAAAAAAGTTTCTTGAAAAGTGTTTTAAGCTCATGAATTGTTTCAAGGCCCTAGTTAGTAGTTCTTTGATGCATTGTTCATACTTTAAAAGTAAGCTCTAACCATACTTGGATCATTTGTTTTGATTTTCGTGGCTTAAGTTGAACATTGATGAATTGAATCCTTTCCTACTAAGTGAAAACCTTAATTTGAACTTCTAATTATCATACTTATGCATTTGAAAAAGGATACATGGATCACTTATACATATTTAGGCTTTCTTCTTACTTTCACCACTCTCTTGTAAGCCTAAATAGACTTTTCTACCTTTACCTTATCCTCCTTTCAAGCCAATGTTCTTGTGTGATAAATCTTTGTGAGGCCTCTTTTCGGTTCAACTTAGCATAAAGTGTTAGGTTTAGGCGACATGATTTGGCTTTCATATTGTATGACAAGTTGGGATTGGGTCTGTAGTTCCCATATCAATTGTATCCACGTTGATTGCCCATGTAGTTCATCTCTTCCACTTGGCATGTCTCTTGATCATCAACCTGAACCATATCACCAACAAAGTGAACTTCCTTCTTCTTTAGCACTTCTTGGATCTCTGTCGTATTCCTCATTATAGTTTCCATCCGATTGAGCTAGATTCTCAACAAGCTCCAATCCTTCATCCACATCCTTTGACAAGAAGTTCCCATTTGATGCAGTGTCCAATAGCATTCTTATCTTTGGTAAAGCTCCTCTGTACAGAGTAGAGAGCAGAGAAGCCTGTGAGAAGCGATGGTGAGGGCATTGCAGTGTGTAGCCCTTGAATCTTTCCCAAGCTTCACCAAAGCTTTCATTGTTCTTCTGTGCAAACCCTGAAATCTCATTCCTTATTCTTTCAGTTCTTAAAGTTGATAAGAACTTTGCTAAGAAGGCTCTCTTGCACTCATCCCAACTAGTGATGCTTCATTAGGGCAAGTTCTTCTCCCATTGGTATGCTCTGTCTCCAAGAGAAAAAGGAAACAACCTCATCTTGAAGCCATCTTCACTTACTCCATTTATCTTTCTAAGGGAGCAAAGTCTATCAGAATTATCCAAGTGATCTAGAGGGTTTTCAAGTGGCAAACCATGGAACTTACTGCCTGAACTATTGAAATCAATCCAGGCTTGATTTCAATGTTGTTGTTTTGCACTACTGGTGGAATGATACCAGTTTTGTTATTGTATGTATTTGGTGCATCACCAGCGCCAATGGGTCTTGCTGCTATTGGAGCTTGTGCAGTGCCTCTTGGTCTCTGCTCACCTTGTAAGCCCTGAACACCTTGCTGACCTTGTATACCCTGAGCGCCAACAGCTCCTTGAGGACCCTGAAATCTGATGTCATCCATAACAGGTTCCTGATTGTTTATCCCAAGTCTGTCACAGTGTTGTGATCTTTCTCTCTGTCTTCATGCTCTCAGCTCTCTTTCAAGTTGCAAGATGTTGTTCTGATAAGGATGCAGATTCTCAGTGCCTTTAGACCTTAAATGCATGCACCTATAAGAGAGAAACCAAGAGTTGAAACAGAGTTGGTAACAAAATTCAAAAGTAAAACTTGATCTTAAAGACTCTACAAGCTCTAATGATTCAAACAGAAAACCCCAATGGCAACAGAGCCAAATTGGTACAGAAGTTTTGAAACTCTTTCTCAATCACCCCTTGTACTTAAATCAGTTGTAGTATAGGGGTTTTATGTCAATCCATGGGGAGTTGTAATATATATAAGAGTTGCAAGCAGAAATCCTTAAGTCAAGCAAGCAAAGAGGGTTATTGTTGCCAAAGCAAATAAACTAACAACCTAAAGTGATCAATAACCAAAGAGAACTCAAAAGAGACAGTTTAGCAATGATCAAAGAAGCAAGACAGAGCAAATAAACAAAGTAAATAGCAAATTCGAAATTCAATCAAAGAGAAAGCAAGTTCCTAGATGTGGTTATTGACTTTGGGGAATTCAGAGACTAACTAAAGTTGTTTCAAGCAACATTGATCAAGCAAACAAGCTAGCAATGTTGGTACCTAGACATAGAGTTCACAAACGAGCAAGCTAAGTTCAATCTCTTGATAAATAGCCCTTTGCTGAACATCTTAACAAGAACTAACTCTCATTAGTGCTAAAACATTCAACAAGCATTAATAAACAACTCTATTCATGTCAAAATGCTCCTCAAACAGTCAATCTCTTGAGCCAATGCCAGCAAATCCTCTATCAAACAAGATCAGCTTTTCATCAAACACTTAGTGGGCATAAGAGAAAGCTCAAATCCTAGATAAGTGTGATCAAGACAAATCTAGCTTAAGAACAGATCAGTAGAGAGGAACCCATGTTATTAAGCACTAAGAAAAACTTAATCAATCCCTAAATCCCCTTAATCAAACTACTCACTAATAGCCATGTTTAACACCAAATCACAGGAGGAAAAGATGATAATAATGATAAAAGGAGAGATTAAGGAAAGATTAATGGCAAATACAAATTTATATTAAATAAAGCAAGAAATTTGTCTTACAAACTCAGAAAAATAACTCAAAAACAGTGATATGAGATGACTGCTCGAAAATACCCAACAAAAATAGTTTTTATACATAAAGGAGGATGCCGTAAAAGTAATGCCAAAAATGTAATAAAAAGCAGCTCAGACAAGATTCCTATCGGTCAGTTGTGACCAATAGGGCGATCGATTTGAGTCCTATCAGTCTAGAAGGTGACCGATATGGTGATCGAAATCCTTACGGTGTACTTCTATTGGTCACTTCTTTGACCGATAGGTTTGGTCGATAGTCCTTCTATCGGCCACTCCTTGACCGATAGGCCTTGTGTCTTGACCGATAGGCTCCATAGAGATCGTCTGCCTTGGTTCCTTTTGCTCCTCTTGGCTCAGCTAGGTTCCTAGATCATCCCCAAAGCTCCTCCATGCTCCTCATAGCTGCATAAGTACCTAAAAATATTCATGATGCAAAGATAATGCAAACTACATCCTTAATGCAACCTAAATCTAAAAGGAGAAGAAAATGGGACAAAAGATAAGGAAAACATGCAAAAGGGAACCAAAACATGCACTAAATGCAAGCCTAAATGGTGTAAATACAAGAGATATCATCTGTTATGATGGGCATCATGCATCTCTGGAAAATAGCAGGAGCATTACAAAGTCCAAATGGCATCCTGCGTTATGCAAATGTATTTTAAAGACATGTAAAAGTAGTCTTCTCCTGGCACTCTGGATGGATAAGAATCTGAAAGAATGAATAGCCATCTAGGAAGCAGTAGTACTGATGATTCGCCAACCTCTCCAGCATCTGGTCAATGAAAGGTAGTGGGAAGTGGTCCTTCCTGGTGGCTGCATTCAGCTTCCCGTAATCTATGCACATACAGTGCCCAGTTACTGTCCTTGTATGAATCAGCTCATCCTTCTCATTTTTCACCATTGTGACTCCTCCTTTCTGAAGAACCACATGAACCAGACTGACTCAAGCACTGTCAGATATGGGATAGATGATCCCAGCTTCCAGGAACTTCGTGATTTCTTTCTTGATAATATCCTTCAGATTTGGATTCAGCATCCTCTGATGCTAAACTAATGATTTTGATTAATCTTTCAGGTGTATCCTAGGTATTGATAGGGCTCAGGTTTTACCCAAATAAAAACTACTGCAAGTGCACAGCAAAGCAGTCGTAGTATAAGGGGTTATCGAATCCCAAGGGAGTATGTAAACTACACTAGCGAATGTAGGTTCGGATTAAGATAAGCAGAATGTAATGTATGTAATGCGAAATAGTAAAATAAATGCAAGTGGGCGTTTTATGTTTGTTCTTAAAGTTCAGAAAGCTAAAGGCACTAAGTCAGGACAGTTCACAGGTTGAATCCGAGAAGGTAGAATGCATGAAATCAGGAATGATTAAGAACCGTTTTAAACATGAATCACTGATGTATAACTAATCAATTCTCATTGCAGAAGTTAACTATGTTAAAATCACAGAGTTTCAAATCTCTTTGCAAACTCTAACAACCAAAACAGGCAATATGATCAGATTCAATTATTCACAAAACTCCTAAGCCAAATCTATTTGCACTTAGTTGTTTTGCTCATCAAATACTAGTTCAGGTTATCAATAATGTTCTCACATATATTTAACGACCTATGATTTTCAGATTTCTAAATGATGTGTCTCAGAAATTCGATTTTAAAGCAAGCGGAGATGAAAAACCAAAAGATATTCCTAACAGGTAGCAATTCTACAAACTCTTCATCAACCTTTGAAGAAGCCCTCACTTAACTAACAAACTACTCAGACATGGTGATTTGAAAAAACATCATGAAGAGAATAGATTGCATAAAAGAAATAAGAAGTAAAGATGAAGGAGTTCGAAATCTGTTCTGAAAGAGTCAGATTTGTTTCTCTAAAAGCTCTTCTACCAATCTCTCTCTCAAGCTGTCTAAAATAATAAGATACAAGATATCTGCCAAAAGAATGGCTGAAAAACCTAATATACAATCTAAAACACGATCTGGTGCCTTTTCGCAAATACTAAAACTTCAGGGCCAAAACTGCAAATAATCCTCTATCTTTTAGAAAACAGCCACGACCCCTTCCTTTCTGGGTGACGAGCGTCACCTATATGCATACTTTTCTTCCCGAGTTAGATAATTCGTGGCTTCAACTTGCAATGCTCCAAACAGCTTCAATATCTCCAATTATGCTCCAAACATGTTATAACCTGCAAAGACTCTACTAGGACTCTAAAAAGACCAAAAAGACTCAATAAAAAGTACTTATATCATGATTAAAAACAATAAAAAACATAATATATCAACTCCCCTAGACTTAGCTTTTGCTTGCCCTCAAGCAAACATCAGACAGAGAACAGGGTCGAGGTTTGAAAACAAGAAACAGTCAGCTAAACATTAGGAACACCACATTAGTTAACACTTTTGAATCCACATACCATATACTCAACAGAAGATAAAATTTCAGTATAATCATCACAAGCTTAGCAAATCTCTCATGTCCAGTCCAAATACCTTCACGGAATCCGAAATCTCTGCTGCCAACTCCTTATTTTTTTATCTAAGTGTGATATCTTATCAAGGTTCTATCATCTCAATCACTTTACAGATTCTTTTCCCTTCCTAACAACTGAACAAATCAATCTCAATACAGCTCTCCTATTTTCTCTTCCCTTAATCTTTTCCTTTGGATATTTTCGATTTTTCACTTCTTTTTTTCAACTTTTACAGTCTAAGATATGGTGCTACTAAATACTTGTGTTCCTTGTGAGGAGAGAGGTTATTGAGTGTGTTCATTACTGTTGTTCCTTGTGAGGAGACAGGGTCATGAATGCACCATTCTTTGGACTTAAACTTTTAAAAACTTCATCAGGGAAGATCAAAGAGAGACTGTATCATAACCTTATTGTCAGTGCTGAAAGAGAGAATCAAGATCAATAAAAATCAAGCCTCAAGATAAGAAGTTTAAAGTTCATTAAGGTGGAGCTAACATCAAATTTTCCAGATTCTCTAAGAATCTAAACCTTCATTGCTAGACTGATCTACCTATGACTTTCAAATTAATAAGACTTGTAATCAACTACTGTGGCAATGGTTCTTATAAGCAAAAACGTTTTGTGATTGGTTCCAAGAAAAACTGACAATTTCAAAATTTTGACTCTATAAAAACAGGTTTTTGACTCAACTTTAAGACTCTATAAACATGACACAAAGCAGACAACATCAGTCACCACCTCCCCCAGACTTAAAAAACATTGTCCCCAGTGTTATTAAGCCACGAGTTGGTCAAAAAGAAGCATGAGAACATGTAAAACTAAGGTGAAAAAGTGGTACCTCGCGAAGGACCGGGTGACAAGCGTCACCCAGCTGTGGTGACGATCGTCACCACTCTGAAACTTCAGAAATCGTCATGTTGGATGTTTAAATGTTATGTCATCATGTGTACTCTGAAGTAAGACTGTAAGAGCACTAAACTAATATATGAAAAAAAAAACTTACCAGTGGGTTGCCTCCCACTAAGCACTTGTTTAAAGTCATTAGCTCGACTTTGAATGCTGCTGAGATAGCTGGTGGAACAGAAGGTGGCATTGATTGCCTTGGAGAAGAGTGTCTCCACATCCATGATGGTTTATAAGAAGTAGATGCATGAACTCTTCCAAGGAAGTGAGGTACATCAGTAAGGCGGGTTGTGACTGTGGGTGGGAGACTTCTTTTTCCTGCAGAATCATCAAAAAAAACACCAAGCTTTCCACGAGAATCTCGTTGCTTGCATATGTGTGAAGCATCTTTTGCACCTTTTAAGTTCTTATTAATAAGATTAAGAGGTTTGAAACTGGTTCCAAGAAGTGCATACCTTTGCTTAGTTGCAGGTTTCTGGGTTGTGGAATGTTGAATTTTCGGTTTGGCAACATAAGATGGACTTGTAGCTGTAAGATCATGTCGATCCTTTGTGTCCAGGTTGGTGACGAGCGTCACCAGGTCAGTGACAGTCGTCACTGACCCTGCAGTTTGGGTTTCTGCAGTTTTCCTGCAGTTCAGCTCTGCAAGTCTTGCTTCCATTACAAACACGTCTTCCTCCAGAAACTTGGCATTCATTGGAACCTCTTTTTCGAGCCTAATGTCGAAGGTATCATCTTCACTCCAATTCTCAAACCTAACAGCTTTTCAAGAAGTTTCAGATATTGCCTCTTCAATAGCCATCTTGTTCACTTGACCACTTGTAACAGTTTGAGTGATATACCCAGCAGTAGTGTCTTCTGAATGTTGCATGGCATTCTCTTCATCTCTGGAAGTTCTTACAGAAAAGGTCTGACCATCAATGGTAGAACTCCCTCTTAACTTATACATGTCAAAGTTCATGACAACATCACCCAAATTAAGCTTTATCTTCCCCTTTTTCACATCAATGATGGCACCAACAGTAGCCAAGAATGATCTTCCCAGAATAAGAGGATCTTTAGGTTCTTCAGCATATTTCAGAACTACAAAATCTGTAGGAATTATGCAGCCTTCAATGCTAACAGGAACATCCTCTAGGATGAGAGAGATCCTAGCTGGCTTGAATTCAGTCATTCCAAGTCTAGCAGCAATAGAGAAAGGCATCAAGTTAATACCTGACCCTAGATCACATAGAGAGTGGGGAAAACGCCCTGCAGAGATAGAACAATCAAGAACAAAGGTCCCTGGATCAGATAGCTTCTCTGGAACTCTGTTTTGAATGATGTCATTGACTTGTTCAGAAACAGGCACCTTCTTCTTCTTCTTTGGAACTGTACTCAAGAGGATTGCACTGATGTCTCTGGTAAGCAATGCTCCTTCCTCGGGACTTACACCATTAACAACCATTCTCTTTACATACCTTCTTAAACTGGTAAAAGCTTGACTGCATCTACAAGAGGTATCTCAACCATCAGCTTGTCTATCATAGCTTTGCATCTGGCTTCCTCTATCTCCTGTTTAGACTTCGTAGGATGCTTAAGGAATGGTATTTTGGGTTTATACGCTTGCTCCTAGCCATTATTTGCAGTTACATGCGAAGCATCTTCGTTCTGGGGTAGGTGACGACCGTCACTAGGGGAGTGACGCTCGTCACTCACCTGTGACAACCCCCGATTCTCTTCTATGTTGGTGACGAGCGTCACTCCTCCTTGGTGACGCTCGTCACTCACCACTGAGACTGAAAAATTTTCATCTTCAGACTCCATGAGTTGCACGATCTGTTCTGCACTCAACCTCTTTTTCTGCACTGTTTTAAGCTAGTTTTCATTCCTGACTGTGATGGCATTAACCTGATGCTTGGGATTGATGTCAGTCCTTCCAGGAAGGAACCCCTCTTGCCTTTGAACAACTCCTGCAGTTTAAGCAACCTGCCTATCAAGCTTCTTCATATGAGAGTTTAGATTCTCAATTTTTCCATTTAGGTCTTGGTACAGCGAATTTAGTTTGCCATTGAAGTTCACTGTCATCTTCTGCTGTCCTTCAAGTATCTGCTCCAGCAAAGATTCCATATTAGTGTCTTGTGGAGGTGCAGGTTGGTAGGAAGAAGAACCATAATTTATGCTGTTTTGGTAAGGTTTCTCAACTTCAGTCTTCTGGAACTGTGGTATTGGAGTATAACCAGTTGCATTCTGGTTTCCTGGGAAGGTATTCTTCTGATTATTGCTGTTGTAGCCTCTGTTCCACTGTTGATTTCCAAACCTTTCGTTCTGAAAACCTCCATTGATGAAATTAACATCTTTCTGCTCAAATTCTTCAAGAATTTCGAAACTCTCCACTTCTGCAGCAACCTGAACTGACTTCTTTCCCACCAACTTAGCCTTAACTTCAGCAATCTGATTTCCATCAGCCACACCAGCTTGTTTCATCCTAGGTTATTAGAACTTTCCCTTTTTATCTGCCTTTAGTTTTTGAATTTTTAAAACTAGTAGATTTGCATTTTAAATTCTTAGAAGTCATCTAGCATTTGTTTAACCCTACGTTAGGGATATTAAAATAGTTTTAGTGGTCATTTAGTAGCTGCTTTAGTTTTTACAGAGTTTCTCCTCAAATTTATCCGGATTTCACTTAGATTTACAAAGCTCTTGCATTCCTAGTATCTTTCAAGACCAACCTGATTTGGATTGACACCTAAAGTACTTACCACTATACTATGCTTTAGGTTTTGATTAAAACTAGGCCTGAAAACCTTAGTTATCATCACCTCCCAAGTGTGCTTTGTTTAAGGTCTCTTAGCTTGACCTCCTTTACATCGCTAGGTGGTAATATCAAGGAGACTAAGATCAGTCTCCATTGCTAGGACCTCTGAGGCTAGATATGGTTGATCTCTGTGTCCATTGACTGTGAATTCCTTTCCTTCAGTATCCAACAATGTTATTGCTCCATAGGGAAGAACTTCTTTAATTCTATATGGCCCATTCCTTCATGGCGTGAGTTTTCCAAGTAAAAGCCTCAACCTGGAGTTGTAGAGAAGAACCAAGTCGCCTGATCTGAATTCCTTGTTTACTATCTTCTTGTCGTGGAAAGCTTTAGTCCTCTATTTTGTAAATCTTTGAATTCTCATAGGACTCCAACCTGATCTCTTCTAGCTTATGAAGTTGCATAAATCTCCTTTCTTGAGCGCTTTTAATGTCATAGTTGAGGAGTTTGATTGCCCATTGAGCTTTATACTCAAGCTTTATTGGAAGGTGACATGCCTTCCCAGACAGCAAGCTGAAAGGAGATATCCCTATTGGTGTCTTGAATGCAGTCCTATAAGCCCAAAGTTCATTATTAAGCTTGGCATACTAGTCTTTCCTTGTGATCCCCACTGTCTTCTGATATATCATGGTTTTTATGGTTTTTAACCATGATATAAGTCCTTTTTATTGAGTCTTTTTGGTCTTTTTAGAGTCCTAGAAGAGTCTTTGCAGGTTAAAGCATGTCTGGAGCATAATTGGAGATATTGGAACCTTTTGGAGCATTCTGAGTTGAAGCCATGAAGTACCAAGCTCGAAGCAGAAAAGTCTCCCATATGGTGACGATCGTCACCCCATTGGTGACGCTCGTCACCCAGATAGGAAGGAGCGTGGCTATTTGTTAAAAGTATCAAGAAGAATTGCAGAACTTACCCAGAAGTTTCCTTTATTTATATGAAGACCCCAGATCGTGTTTAGCCCCTATTTATTAGGTTTTTCAGCCATTGTTGGCAAGAATCTTAGTTTTTGAGAATTCAGAGAGTTAGAGAGAGATTTTATTCAGAGCTTTTTGGAGAGACAAATCCTGTACTCTTTAGAGAAGATTTCGAACCCCCTTTGTTTTCTACTCTTTCTCTTAATGCAATTTTATTCAGTTATGTTTTGTGATCTCATAATCATGTCTGAGTAATCTGCTAGTTAAGTTAGGGTTTTTCAAAAGTTGATGAAAAGAGTGTAGAATCGCTATCTGTTAGGAATATCTCATGGTTTTTCATCTCTACTTGCTTTAAAATCGAATTTCTGAGAAACATCATCTAGGAATCCGAAAATCATAGGTTGTTAAATATATGTGAGAGCATTATTCATAACCTGAACTAGTATTTGATGAGCAAAACAACTTAGTACAAAGAGATTTGGCTTAGGAGTTTTGTAAACAATTGAACCTGATCATTACTGCATGCTTAGGTTGTTAGGGTTTGCAAAGAGATTTGAAACTCTGTGATCTAGGTATAGATAACTTCTGCAATGAGAATTGATTAGTTATGCATTAGAGATTCATGTTTAAAACGGTTCTTAATCATTCCTGATACCCTGCATTCTACATTTTTGGATTCATACCTGCGAATTACCCTAGCTTAGCGCTTTTAGTCTTCCTGAACTTAGAACATATCATATCATCGTTTGCTTATTTCTAATTATTCATTCGCATTACATACATCATATTTTGCTTAGCTTAGTCCAAATCTATAATTGATAGTGTAGTTAGCATTACTCTCTTGGGATTTCGATACCCCTTATACTACATCTGCTTTGCTGTGCACTTGCAGTAGTTTTTATTTGGGTAAAACCTGAACCTTATCAAGTTTTTGGCGCCGTTGCCGGGGAGTAATAGCTGCCTATCGATTTTTAGTATTATAATTTTGTCTAAGTTTTTATTTCTTTACTGATTTTCAGCTACTTTTCTCTGTTCCTGTTTCAGGTGTATGCCTAATCGCAGAACCAGAAGCAACAAAGAGAAGGAGCTTGTGACTTTGAGCATCGACGAGCTTGCTAGGTTGGAGAGAACTAACAGGAAAGCTAAGAAGCAATCTGCAATGGTCGCTCCACTGATCTTGGTTGAAGATGCAGAAGGTCACTTGGTTGACAGGGAAGGAAATAGGAGGAACGAAGAAGGGCAGAGAATTGATCAAGAGGGGAATGTCATTGTTGAACAGCAGGTTCAGCAAGTGGCTGAGAACGTGGGAGTCCCTGCTGCTGTCAATAACGCTGCTGGGCGTTTTGTTCAGAGGACTCTAGGTGATTACAACAGACCTGATCAGTTCTATGCCAACAGAGCTGCAATCCGACCTCCTGCCTTCCAGAGGAACGATTTTGAGGTTAAACTTGTCTACTATCAGCTGGTTAGACAGCATCCCTTCCATGGTTTACCTCATGAGCATCCTATGGACCACATAGAGAGGTTTGAGGACTTGGCTTCCAGTGTCAAAGCTAATGGGGTTAGCAATGACTTTCTGTTCTGCAAGCTTTTTCCTTACTCTCTTGGAAGAGAAGCTGCATATTGACTGAAGCAATTGGAACCTGCTTCACTAACTACTTGGGAGGACACCAAGAATGCTTTTCTGAACAATTTCTATGATGATGCCAGATCAGAAGACATGAGAACGAAAATTGCATCATTTACACAAGGCCCTACTGAAGCTTTCAAGGCTTCTTGGATCAGGTTCAAGTCTTATCAAAGGGATTGTCCTCATCATGGCTTCAGTCAGGTGCAACTACTTGGAATTTTCTTCAGAGGCATTGACTGGAAATATCAGATGGTGCTGGATGCTTCAAGCAGTGGAAACTTCAATACCAACAGACCAGAGGAGGCGGTGAGACTGATTGTGAACTTGGTCTGCAGCAACAGCACTAAAAATGCAGACTTCCAGAGAATGAAACAAGCTGGTGCAGCTGATGGAAATCAGATTGCTGAAGTTAAGGCTAAGTAGGATGATATGCACAGCCTTTTGGTAGGGAAGAAGTCAGTTCACTTTGCTGCAGAAGTAGAGACTTTCGAAGCTCCAGAGGAAGTTGAGCAGGAGGATGTAAATTTCATCAACTCTGGCGGATTTCAGGGACAAAGGTATGGGAATCAGCAGTGGAACAGAGGATACAGCAACAACAATCAGAAAAACGCCCCTACAGGAGGACAGAACACGCCTGGTTTCACCCCTAGACCCCCTTTTCAGAAAACAGAGTATCAGAAGCCATACCAGAGCAGTGGAAATTACAGAAACTATGGTTCTACTTCCTATCAACCAGCACCTCCACAAGAGAACAAAATGGAAGCAATGTTAGAACAGATTCTGGAAGGACAACAAAAGCTTACTGTGGACTTCAATGGCAAGATAGATTCGCTCTATCAGGACCTGAATGGGAAAATTGAGAGTCTGAACTCTCATATGAAGAAGCTTGATGTTCAAGTTGCTCAAACTGCAGGAGCTGTTCAAAGGCAAGAAGGATTTCTTCCAGGAAGAACTGATGCTAATCCCAAACACCACGTGAATGCCATCACATTGAGGAGTGGAAGGAGCCTGCAACCAGTGTTGCAGAAGGATATAACCTCAAGAAATTTCGTGGGTGTAGAAGAGTATGAAGATGAAGAAAATTTTGCTGCAGAACCATTGGTGACGATCGTCACCAATAATGGGTGTCGCTCGTCACCCAATGAGGACAACCCCGAGCCTGATTCTTCACTTATTGGTGACGACCGTCACCAAGGGGGTGACGCTCGTCACCCAAATCCAGTACTCGACCCCGACTGGTCCAAAGTGAGTGACGTTCGTCACCAACCCAGTGACGCTCGTCACCAGACACCACATATTGCAGTTTCGCCTAAGACTTCAGATAATGCTAAGGAGACCGTGTATAAACCCAAGATACCCTATCCTAAGCATCCTAAGAAGTCTAAGCAGGAGCTTGAGGATGCCAGATGCAAGGCTATCATGGACAAGTTGGTGATAGAGATCCCATTGATTGATGCTGTAAGGATCACTCCTGTTATTAGGAGGTATGTGAAGAGAATGGTGACCAACAACTTGAGCCTTGAGGTTGGAGCTATGATGATCAACGAGCAGGTCAGTGCAGTGATTCAGAACAGAGTTCCAGAGAAGCTTTCAGACCCATGAAGCTTTGTTTTAGACTGCACCATCTTTAATGACAGTTTGAGAGGTCATTATGTGATCTTGGTTCTACTGTGAACCTCATGCCCCATTCTGTTGCCAAGAGTTTAGGGATGACCGATTTTAAAGCTACAAGAATATCCCTTGTCCTAGCTGATAGATCAGTTAGAGTTCCTGAAGGGGTGATAGAGGATGTTCCTATCAAAGTAGGAGATTGTATGATCCCTACTGATTTTGTGGTTTTAGAGTATGGAGAAGAGCCCAAAGACCCCTTGATTCTTGGCAGACCCTTCCTGGCCACTGCAGGAGCTATTATTGACGTCAGGAAGGGTAGAATAGAGCTGAATGTTGGCGATTTAGTGATGAAATTCGAAATGGACAAGCTGATGAAGAGGCCAACCATAGATGGACAGACTTTTTATGTTGATGTTCTCACAAACATTGCTGATCAAATCTTCCATGAGATGAGTTCAGATGACCCCTTGGAAAGGGCGTTGACCACTTCTACAGCTGAGTATGAGCATTTAGATGCTGCTGCAACAGGCTACACAAAGATGATGGATGCTACTGCACAAGTTATGCAACTGGTTGCACAGGATGAACTTGTCTCCACATCTGCAAAAGCCGCCACAATGGGTGATTGGTCAG
The DNA here is from genome assembly GCA_911865555.2 of Thlaspi arvense. Lineage (NCBI taxonomy): Eukaryota > Viridiplantae > Streptophyta > Magnoliopsida > Brassicales > Brassicaceae > Thlaspi > Thlaspi arvense. The sequence goes on along the minus strand of OU466861.1, from coordinate 23,986,192 downwards.
CAGCAAAAGCACCAAAAGTTGAGCTTAAACAGCTCCCTGCAAGGCTAAGGTACGCATTCCTCGGAGAAAACTCCACCTATCCTGTTATTGTTAATGCTTCATTGAACAATGCAGAGCTCACCCTATTGCTAAGCAAGCTGCGAAAATTTTGCAAAGCTCTTGGCAGAGCTCACCCTCTTGATGACATTTCAGGTATCTCTCCAGACTTGTGCATGCATAGAATACACCTAGAAGATGAGTCGAAATCATCAGTTGAGCATCAGAGGAGGCTAAATCCGAATTTGCAAGATGTGGTCAAGAAAGAGATCATGAAGTTGTTGCAGGCTGGTATCATCTATCCTATTTCAGACAGTGCTTGGGTGAGTCCAGTGCACGTGGTGCCTAAGAAAGGAGGTGTCACCGTGGTCAAGAATGACAAGGATGCGCTGATTCCAACCAGGACTGTGACAGGACACAGGATGTGTATAGACTACAGGAAACTGAATGCAGCAACAAGAAAGGATCATTTTCCCCTACCTTTCATCGATCAGATGCTAGAGAGGCTGGCGAATCACAAGTATTACTGCTTCCTTGATGGGTATTCAGGCTTCTTTCAGATCCCCATCCATCCAGATGATCAGGAGAAGACCACGTTTACCTGTCCTTATGGCACTTTTGCCTATCGCAGAATGCCCTTTGGTCTGTGTAATGCTCCTGCAACCTTCCAGAGATGCATGATGTCGATTTTCACAGACATGATAGAGAAGTTTATGGAGGTGTTCATGGATGACTTCTCTGTTTATAGATCTTCTTTCAAGAGCTGTTTGGATAATCTGTGTGCAGTTCTGCAGAGATGTGAAGAGAAACACTTGGTTTTAAACTGGGAGAAGTGTCATTTTATGGTACAGGATGGTATTGTACTTGGTCACAGAGTCTCAGGAGACGGTATAGAGGTGGATAGGGCGAAAATTGAGGTGATGACAAGTCTGCAAGCACCTGATTCAGTCAAAGCAGTGAGGAGTTTTCTGGGACATGCAGGCTTCTACAGAAGGTTCATCAAAGATTTTAGCAAGATAGCACGTCCACTTACTGCTCTCCTCTGCAAGGATGTGAAGTTTGAGTTCACAGAAGAGTGCAAATCTGCTTTTGAACAGATCAAACAGGCGTTGGTTACAGCCCCTGTTGTGCAGCCTCCAGATTGGGACTTACATTTTGAGGTAATGTGTGATGCCAGCGATTTTGCAGTTGGAGCAGTGCTGGGACAGAGGAAAGACAAGAAACTCCACGCCATCTACTATGCAAGTAGGACTTTGGATGATGCTCAGAAGAATTATGCAGCAACTGAGAAGGAATTGTTAGCTGTTGTGTTTGCTTTTGAGAAGTTCAGGCAGTATCTTGTTGGCTCCAAGGTCGTGGTTCATACTGACCATTCAGCACTAAAGTACTTAATGCAGAAGAAGGATGCAAAACCAAGGCTGTTGAGATGGATCCTGCTTCTTCAGGAATTTGATATTGAAGTGAAGGACAAGAAAGGGGTTGAGAATGGAGTTGCTGACCATTTATCCTGGATTCAGGTCGAAGACAGTGTTCCCATCAATGATTTCTTGCCTGAAGAGAATGTTTACTTAGTGGAAACCAGAGAACAGGAGGAAAGTGTCGAAAACCTGCAGTTTTCACGAAACTACAGGGGAGTGACGAGCGACACCAGGGGGGTGACGCTCGTCACCAACCAAGACCATTCGCGACAAAAGTATACGAGCGAGGTGACGCTCGTCACCAACATTGGTGACGCTCGTCACCGATCTCCACACTTATCTGCGATTTGTGCAAGCTTGGGGAAAGCTTTTGAAGAGCCTGTTTATGCTTTACATGATCCAAAGAGACCCTGGTATGCTGATATTGCAAACTATCTGGCTGCAGAGGATGAACCACATGATTTTAAAGGATATGCTAAGAAGAAGTTCTTGAGAGAACTTAGGAGATTTTATTGGGATGAGCCATACCTTTACAAGCATTGTGCTGATGGTATTTACAGAAGATGCTTAGCAGAAGAAGAAGTTCAGGACGTGCTCTTTCACTGTCATGGATCAGACTATGCTGGACACTTTGCTACATTCAAGACTGTCTCTAAGGTTTTGTAGGCTGGATTTTGGTGGCCTACCATGTTCAGGGACGCCCAAGCCTTCATCACTAGCTGTGATACTTGTCAGAGAAGAGGAAAAATCAGCAGGAGCCATGAGATGCCACAGAACTTCATTCTGGAAGTTGAAGTTTTCGATTGTTGGGGTATTGATTTCATGGGACCTTTTCCCTCATCTTATGGGAATAGATACATTCTGGTTGCTGTTGATTATGTATCTAAGTGGGTAGAGGCGTTGGCTACTCCTACTAATGATGCTGCAGTGGTTTTGAAGCTGTTTAAGACCATTATCTTTCCAAGATTTGGTGTCCCACGGATTGTCATAAGTGATGGGGGTTCTCACTTTGTCAACAAGGTTTTTGACAAGCTGTTGAAGAAGTATGGTGTACAGCACAGAGTGGCCACGCCCTATCACCCCCAAACAAGTGGACAAGTCGAGGTTTCCAACAGACAGATCAAGCAAATTCTGGAAAAGACAGTTGGGAAGACAAGGAAAGATTGGTCTGCAAAGCTGGATGATGTATTATGGGCCTACAGGACTGCCTACAAAACGCCACTTGGGACTACTCCTTTCCACCTTCTCTATGGCAAGGCGTGCCATCTACCAGTAGAGCTGGAGTTCAGAGCAGAATGGGCAATCAAGAAGCTGAATTTCGATCTGAAACCTGCTGCAGAAAGGCGCTTGATTCAGCTCAATGAACTGGATGAGATTCGATATCTAGCCTATGAAAACTCCAAGTTATACAAGGAGAGGACAAAGGCATATCATGATAAGAAGATCATCTCCAGGCATTTCGAGCCCAATGACCAGGTATTACTCTATAACTCTCGTTTACAGCTTTTTCCTGGTAAACTGCGTTCTAGATGGTCAGGTCCTTTCACTGTCAAAGAGGCTCGCCCACATGGTGCAATTGTCCTGATTAACTCCAAAAGAGAGGAGTTTATTGTCAATGGACAAAGGGTGAAGCATTACTGGGCACAAGCAGAGATTCCAGCAGGACACATTGTGTCTCTGGATCAGGCACCAGCTGTCTAAACAGCCAACCAAAGTCAAGCTAATGACTTTAAAAGAGCGCTTAGTGGGAGGCAACCCACTGGTAAGTTGTAGATATAATACTTAGGAATTATTTTCGTGCTTAGAACTAGTAATTAGAATTTTATTCAGTTAAAAAAAAAAAAAAAAAAAAAAAAAAACCGGTGACGATCGTCATCCTTATGGTGACGCTCGTCACCCATAAGAATCGAACACAGGTTTTAACTTCTTCTTCTTCTCCCCCGAGCCAAAACCTGCAAAATAACCGAACACTTAGAGAGAAATAGGAATTTCATAACTTTTGATTTTCTTAACCAAATTGAGTGATTCAAGAGTCTAATCCATGTGGATTTTACTCCTCTTTCTGAATATCAACTTAGTTTTTACGATCCGCAAGATGCCTCGTCAAGAGAAAAGACTAAGACAAAGCTCGTCTTCCAGCACTGCAACAGGGTCTAAAGATTCCTTCAGTCAGCACCCGGTTTGCAGGCCCCCATGGCCCAAACGGGAGGATCGGAAAATAGCCTCGGAGATGGCTTGGGCAGGGACTCCGAAGCAAGAAGTGGCTCGGGATACCTGTGTATTCCGTGATATTCAGGAGGAGTGGGATGAATATGACACGCTGTTCTATAATGCGTGGCTAGGAGTTAAGATTATCCCTATTAGGCTCGTGGATCCTGCTGTTCTGCAGAAGATGGGGATCTTTGAGGAGGTTTATGAGATTTTGGAGCGCATTGGCATGGGGACTATGCCATTCCAGCAGTACGACTTGTACCCAGATTTGGTACGCCAGTTTCTCTCTACAGTTCGCGTCTACTACGCGAATGAGCTGGCGAAGCGTGCTCAGGAAGGCACTATGACATTTCTGATCCGAGGGATTCGATACCGGATCAGTCTGATGGAGCTTTGTGGGATCTATGGCTTCTCTGACCATCCCACAGGCGTTCTCCTTCCCTCTCAGTGGACCCATATGAGGACATTCTGGTCCAAGTTCGGGAATGGAGTCTATGATAGCAAGACCAGCACGCAGACAGAGGTTAGACATCCGGTTTTGAGGTACCTTCTGCGCCTCTTTGGTCATACTATTCTGTGCAAGTCTGCGCCCAGCAAGACTCGAGTTAGCGAGCTGATTCTCCTTTACTACAGACTTTATGAGATGCTGGATGATTCGATACCAGTTGATAGTATGGTTCGCGCCAACTTAGGTGCTGTTTTCGCTGAGCATTTGGTCTCTTTGAAGACCAAGCCATTCACCAGTCAAGGGGAGAAGACTGAGAGTGTGGGCAGCTTGTTGACACCGATCTTCCATCATTTCCAGATCGATGTTACCCCTTGCAGTCTGCGCAGTGATAGATCGCTTATGGATGAGCAGTATCTGCGCCATGTCACTTGGATGAAGACTGGAGTTGTCTGGACTTTCACTCCTACTTTTGGAGAGTATGTTGGCATTAAGTTGCCACAGAGAGCACTCACTACTATCCAGACAGACCCACGCCAGCTATTCTTCATGCCAGCACAGACTCTTCTGCGCCCCTTGACTCTGCGCCCTGCTAGAGCTGCTAGAGCTGGTCCCTCTGCTTCTACTGCTGCTGCTATTGATGCTGGACCTTCTACACGCCAGAGTGACTCTTCTGCTGCCTTCAGGCGTACTCCACGACCACAGACACCCATGGATATGGCTGCTTTTCAGGAGTATGTCATTGATAGCTTTGAGGGACTCTGGGATGCTGTTGCTATACTTAGCAACTGTGGTTGTGTCCGCCCCCACTACACTACTGAGCCTTGTGAGGATGAGGATTGAGGCTTCATTATCTGGTTACTTGTTCCTTTTTTTCCCTTTTATTTTTCCTTCTTTTGAGTCATTTTTATGTTTCTTTTGAGTCAGTTGTCAGTTTCTTTGATGATGTTTTGTGAGATTGTTGAACCAGGTTATTATTGCTATGTTTGGATGTTGTTAATTATGTGTTTGAATGCTCAAAAAGTCTAACTTCCGAGTACACATGCAAACACTTCGTTAATTAACAACTAACATAAGATTTATGCAATACAGGTCGTGGTGACGCTCGTCACCTGACTGGTGACGCTCGTCACCCGACCCCACGCGAGGTAACACTTTTCTGACTTAGTTTTTCGACTTCTCATTCATTTTTCTGACCAACTCTTGGCTTAATAACACTGAGGACAGTGTTGTTTAAGTCTGGGGGAGGTGGTTACTGACGTTGTGTGCTTTGTGTCATGTTTATAGAGTTTTAAAGTTGAGTCAAAAATCTGTTTTTCTAGAGTCAAATTTTTTTGAAACTGTTAGTTTTTCTTGGAACTAGCCATAGGACGTTTTTGCTGATAAGAACCATTGCCACAGTAGTTGATTACAAGTCTTACTAAGTTGAAAGTCATAGGTAGATCAGTCTAGCAATGAAGGTTTAGGTTCTTAGAGAATCTGGAAAATTTGCTGTTAGCTCCACCTTTATGAACTTTAAATTTCTTGTCTTGGTGATTGATTCTTATTGATCTTGATTCTCTCTTTAAGCACTGACAATAAGGTTAAGATACAGTCTCTCTTTGATCTTCCCTGATGTAGTTTTTAAAAGATTAAGTCCAAAGAATGGTGCATTCATGACCCTGTCTCCTCACAAGGAACAACAGTAGTGAACACACTCAAGAACCTGTCTCCTCACAAGGAACACAAGTATTGAGTAGCATCATATCTTAGACTGTAAAAGTTGAGAAAAAAAAGTGAAAAATCGAAAATATCCTAAGGAAAAGATCAAGGGAAGAGAAAATAGGAGAGCTGTGTTGAGATTGATTTGTTCAGTTGTTAGGAAGGGAAAAGAATCTGTGAAGTGATTAAGATGATAGAGCTTTGATGAGACTTCACACTTAGATAAAAATAAGGAGTTAACAGTAGAAATTTCGGATTTCTTGAAGGGATTTGGACTGGACTTGAGAGATTTGCTAAGCTTGTGATGATTAAGCTGAAATTTGATCTTGTGTTGACTATGTGGTATGTGGATTCGAAAGCTCTAACTAGTGTGGTGTTTCTGATGACTAACTGACTGTTTCTTGTTTTCAAACCTCGACCTTGTACTCTATCTGATGTTTGCTTGAGGGCAAGCAAAAGCTAAGTCTAGGGGAGTTGATATATCATGGTTTTTAACCATGATATAAGTCCTTTTTATTGAGTCTTTTTGGTCTTTTTAGAGTCCTAGAAGAGTCTTTGCAGGTTAAAGCATGTCTGGAGCATAATTGGAGATATTGGAACCTTTTGGAGCATTCTGAGTTGAAGCCACGAAGTACCAAGCTCGAAGCAGAAAAGTATCCCATATGGTGACGATCGTCACCCCATTGGTGACGCTCGTCACCCAGATAGGAAGGAGCGTGGCTATTTGTTAAAAGTATCAAGAAGAATTGCAGAACTTACCCAGAAGTTTCCTTTATTTATATGAAGACCCCAGATCGTGTTTAGCCCCTATTTATTAGGTTTTTCAGCCATTGTTGGCAAGAATCTTAGTTTTTGAGAATTCAGAGAGTTAGAGAGAGATTTTATTCAGAGCTTTTTGGGGAGACAAATCCTGTACTCTTTAGAGAAGATTTCGAACCCCCTTTGTTTTCTACTCTTTCTCTTAATGCAATTTTATTCAGTTATGTTTTGTGATCTCATAATCATGTCTGAGTAATCTGCTAGTTAAGTTAGGGTTTTTCAAAGGTTGATGAAAAGAGTGTAGAATCGCTATCTGTTAGGAATATCTCATGGTTTTTCATCTCTACTTGCTTTAAAATCGAATTTCTGAGAAACATCATCTAGGAATCCGAAAATCATAGGTTGTTAAATATATGTGAGAGCATTATTCATAACCTGAACTAGTATTTGATGAGCAAAACAACTTAGTACAAAGAGATTTGGCTTAGGAGTTTTGTAAACAATTGAACCTGATCATTACTGCATGCTTAGGTTGTTAGGGTTTGCAAAGAGATTTGAAACTCTGTGATCTAGGTATAGATAACTTCTGCAATGAGAATTGATTAGTTATGCATTAGAGATTCATGTTTAAAACGGTTCTTAATCATTCCTGATACCCTGCATTCTACATTCTTGGATTCATACCTGCGAATTACCCTAGCTTAACGCTTTTAGTCTTCCTGAACTTAGACCATATCATACCATCGTTTGCTTATTTCTAATTATTCATTCGCATTACATACATCATGTTTTTCTTAGCTTAGTCCAAATCTATAATTGATAGTGTAGTTAGCATTACTCTCTTGGGATTTCGATACCCCTTATACTACATCTGCTTTGCTGTGCACTTGCAGTAGTTTTTATTTGGGTAAAACCTGAACCCTATCATCTTCTCTAGGATGGCCTTGATTTCTATGTTTGAAAGCTCAACTTGACCACTGGTTTGTGGATGATAAGGCGTTGCCACTTTCTGTTTGACTCCATGCTTCTTCAGAAGATTATCGAAGACCTTGTTAATGAAGTGACTTCCACCATCACTTATCACCACTCTAGGCACACCAAATCATGGAAAGATTACAGTCTTGAAGAGCTTCATAACAACAGAGGAATCATTCGTTGGACTTGGAACAGCCTCGACCCATTTGGAGACATAATAAACTGCCACTAAGATGAACTTGTTGCGATATGATTAAGGGAAGGGTCCTATGAAATGAACCCCCCATACATCAAAGATCTCTGTTTCAAGGTTTGGATTATGAGGCATCTCATCCCTCTTGCTTATGTTCCCATTCCTTTGACATGCTCCACACCTCCAGATGAACTCATAGGTATCTCAGAAGATGCTAGGCCACCAGAATCTTGCCTGAAGTATCTTGGTAGCTGTCTTGAATGTCGTGAAATCGCCTCCATCATCAGACCTATGGCAGAGGAAAATGATATATTGTGCTTCCTCTTCGGCTACACATCGCCTAAACTGTTCATCTGATCCTTTCTTGTACACGTATGGATCATCCCAATACAGTTGAGATAAATTTTTGAACTTAGCCTTGTGTTAAGGCTTTTGGAAGGTGGGAAGATGGTCTGAAACCAGATAGTTCACGAAATCTAAGTACCAAGGCAGGTGCCTGCCTTGCAAAGCGGCAGCTTCTTTCGAGCTCTTCAGGACTTCGTAAACCATAAGTTGCTCTTCAGGAAGAATGTCATCTATAGGAACGTGATCTTCGATCCTCATTGTTGACAAGGGATCAGTCACTCTATTTTCTATTCCCTTCTTGTGAAGAATCTTGAGATCAAACTCCTGAAGCAAAAGTATCCATCTAAGCAGGCTTGACTTTGTATCCTTCTTGGCATAAACGTAGCGAAGTGCTGCATGATCCGTGTAGACTATGACCTTAAAGCCTACCAGGTAGCTTCTGAACTTCTCAAATGTGAACACAATTGCTAGCAGCTCCTTCTCTGTAGTAGCATACCAAGTCTGAGTATCATCCAGAGTGCGACTTGCGTAGTATATAACATGTAGTTTCTTGTCCACCGTCTGAACTAGCACAGGTCCAAGTGCGTAATCACAAGCATCGCACATTATCTCAAATGGAAAACTCCAGTTAGGTGCTTGAACAAGGGGAGCACTCACAAGCGCCTCTTTGATGGTCAGAAAAGCTTGCATGCAGTCATCATCGAAGACAAACTCTGTCTCTTTGCACAACAGCCTAGTGAGAGGTCTTGCTATCTTCGAGAAGTCCTTGTTGAACCTTTTGTAGAAGCCTGTGTGTCCCAAGAAACTTCTGATCCCTTTCACTGATGTTGGTGGAGCCAGATGCATCATTACTTCTATCTTGGCCTTGTCCACCTCTGATGTTGGTGAAGCCAGAGATTTTGTGCCCCAAAACAATTCCTTCATTGACCATGAAATGGCATTTTTCCCAATTCAGCACCAACGCTGTATCTTCACATCTCTTTAAGACCTGGCAAAGATTAGACAAGCAGACGCCAAAAGAAGATCCATAGACACTGAAGTAATCCATGAATACTTCCACCATCACTTCAAGCAAGTCAGAGAATATAGAGGTAACACATCCTTGAAAAGTTGATGGGGTATTACACAGTCCAAATGGCATTCTTCTTTAAGCAAAAGTGCCATAAGGACATGTGAAGGTGGTTTTTTCCTGATCGTTAGGGTGAATCGGGATTTGGAAGAAACCACTATAGCCATCTAAAAGGCAGTAATAAGGGTGATTTGCCAATCTTTCCAGCATCTGATCAATAAAGGGTAAAGGATAGTGATATGAAGTCAATACACATCCTATGTCTTGTTATAGTTCTAGTTGGGATAAGCTCATCTTTTTCATTCTTAACAACCGCGATTCCTCCTTTCTTAGGCACAACATGGACTGATGAGACCCATGTGCTGTCTGGGATAGGGTAAATCACGCCTGCATCAAGGAGCTTTAAGATTTCTTTCTTTACGACTTCCTTAAAGTTTGGGTTTAATCTCCTTTGGGGTTCAATTGAAGTTTTTGTCTCATCCTCTAGATGAATCCTGTGAGTGCAAAGACTAGGAGATATGCCTTTGATATCATCAAGTAAATACCCAATGGATCTCCTAAACCTCGTCAGCTCCTTAACAAGAGCGCAGGTTTCATCATCTTTGAGGTTATCATTGACTATCACAGGATATGTATCTTTTGGTCCAAGGAATACATACCTAAGCCCCTTGGGAAGTGGTTTGAGGTCAAGCTTGGGTGCCTTTAACGCTCCAGTCTCCTTCTCCAAGATCTGCTCCTGGTTTTCTAACATTAGCTCCACTGGCTTCTTGGCTTACTGAATTCACAACTTCCCTACTTAGCTTGACAAAGGGCTCATGTTGAATAGCTAACTTGGCTTCCATCAACAGCTGCTCATATCTTGCTACTTCCTTACTCAAATACCCATACTTTCCTGGTGTTTTGGTTAAAGCCATGCTTATATGATCTGTCGTATGCAGCTCTTCCATAACCTCTATTCTCAAATCGTCCACGATATCCACACTAAAGATCTGCCCTTCAAACTTGGTCTTCTTCATGACTTCGTTTATATTATACTTAAGCACCATATCTTTTCCCAAATGCAGCTCAATCTTGCCTCTTTTGACGTCTATGACTGCTCCAGAGGTAGCAAGGAAAGGTCTCCTAAGTATCAAGGGGTCCTTTGGATTGGCATTAAGCTCCAAAATAATGAAGTCAGTAGGGATTTCTGTGCTCCCAACTCAGACAGTAAGGTCTTTAAGCAGTCCAATGGGGTATCTGACAGAGCGCTCGGCAAGCACCAGAGTTATCCTACTTGGCCTGAAACTCGTGAATCCCAGGCGCTTGGCAGTAGTAAGAGGCATCAGGCTCACACTAGCGCCGAGATCACACAAACAGTTATTGAATGTGAGAGGTCCAATGGAACAGGGTAAAGTGAGACTTCCAGGGTCTCCTAGCTTCTTTGGTTGAGGAAGCTGCTGTATGATGGAACTGACCTCATGAGTGAGAATAACCATTCCTTGCATCTCGTTCTACTTGTTTTCGAGTACATCCTTCAAGAACTTCTGATATTGAGGCACCAGGAAGAATGCGTTAAGCATGGGCATGGTTATTTCCACATTTTCTATTTGCTTCTCAAAAAGTTGTCTGTACTTCTCTACCAATTACTTCTTGATTCTTCTTGGAAAGGGGAGTGGTGGCTTGTAAGGAGGAGGAACAAAGACAAGTTCCTTCCGTGTAGGCTGTATGGCTTCTCTTGGTGGTTCATCAACCACTTGTTTTCCTTTCCTTACACGTTCTGCCTCAGCTTTCCCTTCCTTTTCGGTTCAGCTTCAGTCTCTTCTTCATGAGTCTCAAGAGACACCCCCCAACTTTGCTTCTCAATGTCCACATGGAGAGGTTTTGGTGCTACAGGTCCTTGTAGCTGTTTGCCACTCTTGGTAGTGATAGCTTGTACAGCTGGTGGCGGTTAGTGTTTAGTTGTAACTAAGGAGACCTGATTGGCTTTAAGCATAGCAAGCTCGTCACTAACTCTCTGAAACTTCTGCAGTAGATTAGCATGCATCTCCATTGTACTCTTGGTATGAGCTTTTCAAATAGCCTAGATGTTGCTTAATCAGGTGGAGATGGTAATGCTGGTGAAGGACTAGGGATATCATGAACTGATGATGCGGCTACGTGAAGTTGAGGAGCAAACTATATGTCATACATACGCTCTTGGTGTTCTTCGTATGAAGGTGTAAAACTGTGGTTTTATTGTATAGGACCACCAAGCTAATTGTATAATGGAGCACTCTCTCTTGTGTACGCTTGAGGACTGTAAGCATTGTAGTTGTCATATCTTGTATCCTAGTAAGGCGTATGATGAACATTCTCTTGTTGCTGCACATAGTGGGCTTCAGCTTCTAAGTTGCAAGCATGTCCAGAAGTCGATGTCTTCTCTAGTGCCTTTGGCGATTGATGTAGAGATTACTCAAGCAACAAGTCTAGCTTAGCATTTAGTGCTAACACATCCATCACTGTTTGGTGATTCGAGGTTTCAGTTTTTTTCTTGGTTATGTCCTCTTGCTCATCCGAATAGTCACCATTACTCAAGGCAAGGTTTCTAATCAGCTGCAAACCATCATCCACTGTTGTACCCAAGAAATGGCCATTACTAGCTGCGTTTAAAAGCATCTTGAACCTTGGTAATACTCCTCTATAGAAAGGACTGAGCAACGATTCGGTGGAGAAACCATGATGAGGGCAGTGCAATGTGTAACCTTGAAATCTTTCCCATGCTGATCAAAATGGCTCAACGTGATTATTCGAATCCAGAGATGTTCTGCCTTAGTGTAGCTGTCCTGGTAGAAGAGTAAAACTTTGCAAGAAACACTCTTCTGCAATAACCCCAAGAACTTACTGATCCAAAAGGCAAAGATCTTTCCCACAAATGTGCACTTTCACCAAGAGAAAAAGGAAATAACCTCAGTTTGAAACCATCTTCTATGATGCCATTGATCTTTTGTAAACTGTAAAAAAACTCAAAGCCATCCAAGTGATCAAGCGGTTCCTCCATAGATGTGCCATTGAAGCTGTTTGCTTGTACCATTTCTATCAAGCTGCTTTTGATCTCAAGATGATGCTCTTGAGATTCTGGAGGTAGAATACCTCTGCGTTTAGTGTGAAGGTAAGGAGCATCATAAGAACCTATGTGCTGTGCTCTTCTAGCAATCTGAGGCACTGACCTATGTAACCTCTGAACTGGTGCTTCATCTTCTCTGAACTGAGCTTGATGAGCATTTCTATGATGTTGTAGATCAGCCAAGGTACCTGAGAAAACAGAGCCAGAAACGTAAAGCGATTAGTAAACTAAAAGGTGATTAAGCCTAAGCAAGAACCTAAACTCAATTATCTAACAATTCTAGAAAGGCAACGGCGCAAAATTGAAGAAGGACTTTTGGTCACGAAATTCAATCCCTCTCTAATCAAATGTAGTATTGGTGAGGTTTAATCAATCCATTTAGGAGCTAGAATAAAAGAGTTTCAAGGAACTAACTAAGCTAAACCATGTATGATGAAAGAAGAATTATCTAACAACCTAAGTGATGAAAAATGAAATGCAAAAAGAGAAAGACAATACTAAGACTAAAGCAAGCAAGGCAATGCAAATGAACTAAACGCAACAGAAACTAACAAGACAATGATCTAAATGCGACAGGACCATAGTAAACAAGCAATAGAAATGCAAGAACTGACTTGGAAGCTAAATGCAATAACCTGAAATGCAAGGCAAGGAATGGAACAAAAGAAAGTAACTAAAAACAGAGGGAAACAGAACACAATATGACAAAGAGAAAAGAACAAGATGGAGCAGGTTCAAGGCTAGAGCAATGATGACTTGGGGATTACTTAGTATCAATCCTAGGGTAGTCAAGACTGATAACAAGCAAAAAACATGATCAAGCCATTAAAATCAATCCGCATCAAGAACAGAAACAACAAAGTCAAGCACATGTCAAACCCACTTGTGATGGCGTATCTGTGCAAAACAAACCTGAAATAAGAACAGAGATGTCTAAGTTAAGCACATGTCAGACCCATTTGTGATGGCGTATCTGTGCAAAACCAGCATGAAAACGCAAGGCTCTTATAGACCAAACAAGCCACCTAAACGCCAATATAATCATCTAGGAGAATGTTCCTAACAAAGACTAAAGTGTCAAACCCACTTTTGATGGTGTATTCTCTAATCATGAATAATGTAGGAGTTTACTCTACTTCAATTCCCACATATACTCATATCATTGTAGTATGTGACTGTCAATCCATAATTGCAAAGTAAGACACTAGGAATAAAATAGATCATTCAATTTAAACCAATTCAAAGACAAGAGCTGATCAAACTAAAGCAGTTAACTAAACAAAACTGAACAACAGAGCAATTATAAATTCAAATAATCGAAAGATAAGTCGGACTTGAGATAGGGTTATTGATCAAAGGAGATTCTCAGCTTAACTAGTGATGCTTATAAACCCACAACAAGCTATCCCTAGGCATAGAATTAACAGCTATAACTAGCTCAATTCCTTGAGTACTAATCACTTTGCTAAGCACAAATACAGACAACTTTCATTACTAAAAAGATGATTAACAAACATTATGAGCAACTAACCCAATTCTATTTTCCCAATCTACTTTTTAGAATTGTAATTCCTTAGGCTAAGATAAGAAAATCTCTTACTTGACTCATTCATGCAATTCGTCAAACACTTATCAGGCCTAAGTTAACCCTAGGATCTAGATCAACATGGCAAGAGATAATCTTGCATTAAACAAAATCAATAAGACAAGGAACTAAGCAATCACTAATCAAGCTTCAAATCTCCCATTCTCTATCCCATCTCAAAACCTAGCCACACTACTCACTAATCATGATTTTATCCATAACCCAAATCAATGGAGAATGACTATTCATAATCAGGAAGAAGATAAACACCAACTTTGACTAAAAGAATAAGATTCAAGAAAGAATTACAAGAGTGCAAGGAGAAATAACATCATTTTCCCGATTTGCTTAGATTTGCTTCATCCTTGCATTCTTAGTGTTCTTCCTGCTTCCTAGGTTGGATTGATACCTCTTGCACACTATACTACATCCATAGGTTACTTGAGCTTTGATAATAACCTCTGCTTCGAAAAATCCTGTTATCATCAGGTGGCAAGCTTATCACCTCTCCATCGTCGAGCTATGCCAAGCCTACGGTCTGAAAGCTACTGCCAAGCTTGTCGAGTTTCCTCCTTTCACTCAAGCCAATGATCTGTGGGACCTGATCAGCAATGATGACTACAAGGCAAACACGGCCAAGATCAAGAGAGTCTGCAGCCCCGTGCTAAGCTACACCTCAAGCTCATAGCCAACACCTTCAGTGGAAGGTCTGTGGCTCCCACAGTCACCAAAAACGAGCTGTGTTTCCTGTTCCAAGGCGTTAAGCACCTTCTATGCGATCCTAAGGAGAATGACGAGCCGATGGAAGATGAGCTTGGAGATGATATCAATTACGGATGCATCTTAGCTTCCTCTTTGATCAAGTACAAGGCGTGGGCAATGAGGTGCAAGGCGAGTTCAGCGCTGATAGGGGGCTTCCTCACACCAATGTTTGTTCAAGCCTGAGTACCCCTTCCAGACTTTGTGCCTTGTGCGGAGAGAGCTTATATGGATGAGACATACATGAACAACACGGACTTCTTGGGGCGCACGCCAGCCGAAGGCTTCTTTGCTTACCTATTCTACGATTGTGAGAATGAGAAGAGGGTGTGCATCTTGCCAAATAAAGAGGAAACTGAGTGCTAGGTGTTGGCAACGTTGAGTTTCTGCCAAGTGTTGAGGATTGCTTTGCACCTCTAGGAGGCACAGCCGCGCCCACACAAGCTGCTCGCCCACGTTCAGAGTCACCTCCCTCCGATGCTGAGATGCCCGAAAGCATCGTCCTCCCTAAGCTTGATTTCGAGCCAAAAACCAAAACCGAGAAGTTCCTTGCTTCAGTTGTTGAGATGCAGCGCAAGATCAACAAATGGCAAAGCAAGATGATCAAGAAGCTTGCCAAGAAGGTCAAGACGCTTCAGGGGACCTCACCGAAGAAGTCTTCAAGCGAGGAAATTGAGCAGCCGGAGAAGAGGAGGAGATTAACCGGAGGTATTGAGATCCATGAGCCTCAAATAAACGCCCAACCTGCGCGCCACTCTCTTCATGAAGAAACGAGCAAGAAGAAGGGCAAGGAGATCAGCCACGACAATCCTAAGAAGAGCAAGAAGTCTGAAGCAACCTCAAGCTCCAGCCTTACTTAGCTCAAAGGTACCAGCAACCAAACCCGTGTAAATACCATGCATCTTTTGATTTTTTTTCTTTGTGTTTTGACTCCTCTTGGATTTGTTTGCTACCGAGACGGTGTCATTCAAGTTTGGGGGAGTGTGTGGTGTGTTTGACATGTTTTCTTTGATCTTATTTTTTGTTATCATCCCTTGAGTCATCATGCATCATGTAAGGCATAGAAAAGAACAAAAAAATGATAAAAAGTTTTAAAAATTTTCAAAAACATTTCATGTTGCATATTTCATTGTTAGAAATTGTAGGATTGAGTCTAGAATTTTTAAGCATTTAGGTTGTTTGCATTTGAATATGTGGCAAAAAATTTCTTGAAAAGTGTTTTAAGCTCATAAATTGTTTCAAGGCCCTAGTTAGTAGTTCTTTGATGCATTGTTAACACTTTGAAAGTAAGCTCTAACCATATTTGGATCATTTGTTTTGTTTTTCATGGCTTAAGTTGAACATTGGTGAATTGAATCATTTCCTACTAAGTGAAAACCTTAATTTGAACTCTTAATTATCATACTTATGCATTTGAAAAAGGATACATGGATCACTTAGACATATTTAGGCTTTCGTCTCCCTTTCACCACTCTCCTTTTAACCTAAATAGATCTCCCCACCTTTACCCTACCCTCCTTTCAAGCCAATATTCTTGTGTGTTGAATCTTTGTGAGGCCTCTTTTAGGTTGGACTTAGCATAAAGTGTTAGGTTTAGGCGACATGATTAGGCTTTCATATTTATGCTAGATTTACATTTTGAAGCTAGTTTTAGGCTTAGGATAGGGCGGGTATTCATGGGAATTGATTTGTTTTGTTTTGTTTTAAAGAGTTTGATGTTTCGAAGTTGAATAAAAGGGTTAAATAGTTTTAAGTGGAAGGCTTTATGTTTTAAAATGAAAGCTCTAGTTTGAATAAGAAGGTAGCTCTCAAAAGAAAAGAAAAAGAAATGAGTAGAGAGCTAAAAGACCAAATGTTTAAAAAGAAAATAAAAAAATGAGTAGAGAGCTATGAAAATAAAAAGAAAAGAGCTAAATATGTTTATAGCCTTACCACTAGCCAAAAGAGTTTTAAAATGATGCTTTTATTTGGGTTTTTGCCAGGCGAATTACCTTGATGATGAGGGTAGTCTTTAGGAGGGTGAGTGAGATTAAAAAGAAAAGAAAAATGAGAGAGGGTTCTAGGACCATTGTTAGTGTATATGGGTAGATGAGAGTCTAGTCATGTATGCATCAATTGTCTTTACCTTTAGCATTATGCATAAGATCAACCATTCTTTGAGATAACCCATTGTTTGAATGACCATTATAAATGAGATCACTTTTATCTCATAACCCTTGTCTCTTAGCCAAATGTATTTGGTTTTAGAATGCATAAGTGTGATTTATGGTTTTAAGCTTAATGAATGTTAAAGGTTAGGATTCTTGGATTGTTTGGAATAGGCAAATCATGATTTGAGAGCCAATATGTGATGAATATGCCTAAGTTCTTTGGAGTAGGAGTTTGTATGCTGCATCTTAGAATTGAGAACTAGAACCATGGAACTGATTCTTTTGCTTAAACACTTTTGGAAATTTGAGCTCCCATTTTTAAACCTCTCCTTCCTTTCTTGAGTTTTGTTTGCTTGAGGGCAAGCAAAAGCCAAGTTTGGGGGAGTTGATATACTCATATATTTCGCATATTTAGCATGCATTTAGAGTAGTTTTCATGCATACATCTTCAATAATAGGCTAGTTTGCACCATTTATCTCATTTTAGGTCCTAAAACACTTTGCATTAGCATTTTGCATATTTCTTGCATTCTCGCATCATATTAAGGTTGTTTTGGCTACACGGGAGCTATGGAGGGTGCGTGGACATGCTAAGGATTGAATGGGAGCCTATGAATACGTGGGGGAACTCAGCCATGCAGCAAAGGAACCGAGATCGAAGCGCAGATCGAGCTAGGCAGGTCGATCTAGACGAGATCGACCAGAAGATCGAGATTCTCGGGTCGTTTCAAGGAAGAGGATCGAGATCAAGATCGACCAAGGAGATCAAACGTGAGTACGGACACGGGAACTATGCCTGGGAAGAACGAGAGCCAGCTCAATTTCACAGCTCGATCATCCGAGGATCGACTTGAAGATCGATAGTAGCACTCGATCTACCCGACCGAATCGACCCAACGATTGATCAGAAGAGAACATTCCATGCAGAAGATCGAGTTAGAGATCGACGTCTCAGGTCGATCTCGGAACCTTATCCGGACAGCTAATTTTTGGAGTGTAGTGAGGGGACCAGTTTTGGTTTTACCCTATTTTGAGGCAACAAAACAGAGCGATTATAAAGCTTAATATTTATCTCCTATCTTTATGTTTATGCTCTGCGAAAAACCACCATTGTCTAAGTTTTAAGATTTTCATATTTTGTAGACTATAATCTTGCTTTAATCTTAAGCATTTCCTTTAACCTCTCTAGCTTAATAGTTGAATCATGCTTATCTTTTCTTTCTTTGCATTTTCGTGTGTTTTAATCATGACCTCATCGCTGAACACTTGTCCTTCTATTGTTGGCTTCTTCATGACCTCAAGTATGTCATACTTGAGAACCATGTCATTACCCAAATGCAGCTCTATCTTTCCTCCCTTGAAATCTATCACTGCACCAGCTGTAGCTAGGAAGGGTCTGCCAAGTATCAGAGGATCTGGTGGTTCAGCATCAAGTTCTAACACAACAAAATCAGTTGGTACTTCAATCTCTCTAAGTCGGACATGAAGGTTCTCAAGCAGTCCAATGGGATGTCTAACAGAGCGGTCAGCAAGCACAAGAGTTATCCTGCTTGGTCTAAAACTTGTGAATCCTAGGTGCTTGGCAGTAGTAAGAGGCATAAGACTCACGCTTGCACCAAAATCACACAAACAATTTCTGAATGTGAGTTGTCCTATGGAGCATGGTAGAGTGAAGCTTCCAGGGTCTTCTAACTTCTCAGGTGGAGGTGGTTGCTGTATGATATCATTAACTTCATGTGTAAGAACAACCATTCCTTCCATCTGGTTCTGTCTATCTGCAACTGTATCCTTCAAGAATTTCTGATATTGAGGTATAAGCTATAATGCATCAAGCATGGACATGGTTATCTCCACATTTTCTAACTGCTTCTCAAAAAGTTGCATGTACTTCTCCACTAACTGTTTCTTGATCCTTCCTAGAAACGGGAGTGGTGGCTTGTAAGGGGGAGGCACAAAGACAGGTTCTTTCCTTATAGGCTGAATGGCTTCTCTTTGTGCTTCATCAACCACTTGTTTTCCTTTCCTCACACGCTCTGCCTCAGTTCTCCTTTCAATCTTTACTTCTGTTTCGGTTCCCCCCCCGACTTTGCTTCTCAATGTCCACATGGAGAGGTTTTAGTGCTACTGGTCCTTGTAGCTGTTTACCACTCCTAGTAGTGATTGCATGTACAGCTGGTGGCAGTTGTTGTGTAACTGTAGTAGAGGAGACCTGATTGGCTTTAAGCAGAGCAAGCTCATCACTAACATTTCCAAACTCCTGCAGTATGTTCTTTTGAATAGCTAGCATCTCCATTTTATGTGCAGCCTTCATCTCCATTGTACTCTTTGTATGAGCGTCAAGTAACTGCTCAAGCAGTCTAGTTGTGGTTGTATCAGGCGTAGATAGTGATGATGTTGAAGGACTAGGGACATCTGATAACACGTTTTTACTAAGCAATGCAAGCAGGAGAGGTTATCAAAACTCAAATGCAACACTGAGATGTAGTATAGCATGCAAGTGAGGTATCAATCCACACCTAGGAGCAAGAAGTACACTAAGAATGCAAGGGAATGAGCAAATCTAAGCAGAACAGTAAAATGATTGGTAAATTCAAGGAAAACTAAGTGCAATGATCTAATGCATTGCAAAACAATTGTAAAATCCCTGGAAGAGGGTTAACTACCACGAGGAATAAGCAAAAGATTAAAAATGCAAGGCTACTAAAAACTAAAAATCGACCAGTGAATCGACCACAGGATCGAGCACTGGATCGAGCAGAACAGATAGATAAAAAAAAACAACTTCAAGCGAATGACTTCTAACAAACAGGATGCAAACTAAATGACAAGTGAATGATGAACAGAGGTTTAAAACACTAAAAAGAGGGATCCAGGGTCGAGGGTCATATTCGAGGGTCTCAAAGGTTTAAGCTCACTTTGTTTGCATGGTTTGAGGGTCTCAAAGGGTCTCAAAAGGGTCTCATATTCGAGGGTCTCAAAGGGTCTCAAATGGTTTGAAAACATTTAGAACTACTCACTTTGTTAGGGTTCTCTAAGCCTTGAAAACAAAACAAGAACCATCCATGGCGTGTGGTATGGTTCACTTCCTCAATCTCTTCTCGAAACCCATCGCGTTTGGGGGAAAAAGAGATCGAAGAGCAAGAAACACAGATTTCAAATATTGACCTAACTAATCCCCTAAAAAACCATGGCATGTGGGAAAGGAAGGATTAGCCTCTAGGATCTGGTTTTTCAGGACATCTGAATCCTGTCAAGGTAAGACAGCCTTTTGATCATAGAGACCTTTTCCAAGGCTCTCTAGGCTTTAAGATCCCAAGATCCTAGAAGAGAAGGTATGAAGAACAAAGAAAACACAAAGCTTTAAACCCGTTCAACCCTTTTGAATCTCCTCAACCCCAAAACCTGAAATGACTACTCACTACACATGTTTGAGATCGAAGCAAAAGCAATAAACGATAAGCTAAGCATGATTAACGAAAGATTAAAGGAAAAACTTGCTTAATAATAAAAGATTAAAGGTTCAAAAAACTGAAAATGCTTAAGTTGCCATAGCGAAATCGCCTAAGGTAGATGATAACAAAAAGCAAAAGACAGAATAAAGATAATGAAAGAGATGGCTGCGGTTTGCCAAAAATGGTTAAACCGCAAATGGTCCCCCCTTCGCTATGGTCCAAATCCAGATGGACGGATAAGGTTAGTCTAAGATCGACTCGGGTCACTCGATCTTTGGCTCGATCTTCTCTTGGATCGGATTACTTCGGCCGATCTTGTGTTGATCGGGTTGGAAGCTCGATCTGGTTCTCGATCTGTATGGCGTCATTTACGTTCGTACTCCAGATCGATCTCCTCTCTCGATCTTGGTCTCGATCCTTCATCTTGAATTGACTTGGTGCACTCGATCTTCGGGTCAATCTCATCTAGATCGACCTGCCTTGCTCGATCCGCCACTCAATCTCGGGTCCTTAGCATGCACTCCTGAGTTCTCTAAGTGTCCATGAGCTTCCTCACGAGCCTTAGCACGTCCATGAATCCTCCAAAGCTCCAAAGTGTCCAAAAACAACCTGAATAGGATGCATAATGCAAGAAACATGCGAATGCTAATGCAAAAGTGCTCTAGGACCTAAAATGGTGCAAACTAGCCTAATATGCAAGGTGAATGCATGAGAAACTATCTTAAATGCATGCAAAATACACAAAATATATAGTAATATCAACTCCCCCAAACTTGCCTTTTGCTTGCCCTCAACCAAACAAAATTCAAGAAGGAAGAGAAGTTTTAAAAACGGGGGTTTAAGCTTCTTGCAAAGGTGCTTTTCAAATGAATCACTTCAATGGTCGTAGTTCTTAATTCTAAGATGCAATGCACACACTCATACTCCAAAGAACTTAGCCATACCCATCACATAATGAATTTCAAATCATGACTCTCATATTCCAAACAATCAAAGAATCCTATCCTTTAACATTCATTAAGATCAGAACCGTGAATCACATTTATGCATTTTAAAGCCGGACACATTTGGTTAAGGACAAAGGCTATGAGACTAGAATGATCTCATTTATATGGCTTCTATAATGCAAGGGTTTCTCTCAAGAAAGGTATGAACTTATGCATAATGCTAAAGGTAAAGGCAATTGATGCCTTGAGGCTCAGAGATGACTATCTGACCAGTCGATCTCCTCCTCTGCTCGGGCTGCTTGATCTCTACACTTATGGACTGCTTAGACTTCGCGTGTGAGTTCCCTTGAAGCGCCTTTACCTTCTTGGCAAGTTTCTTGATCATCTTGCTTTGCCATTTGGCTATCTTGCGCTGCATCTCCATGACTGAAGCTAGGAACTTCTCCGCTTTAGCCCTTGGCTCAAAATCTATCTTTGGGAGCTCAAAATCAGCTGGCATCATGGCGTCTGAGGGTGGTGATTCTGAGGGCTCACGAGTGGCTTGAGTTGGGATCATGGCTGCTCCGAGTGGTGCATAACACTCCTCTTGATTTGGACAGAACTCGATGGTGCCTATGCTGCCCACATGTGTTTCATCCACATTAGGTAGGATGCATATGCTCTTCTTCTTGTCATCACTGTAGAACAGATAGGCAAAGAATCCTGGAGCTGGCGTAGGTCCCAAGCTATCGGTGTTACGCATATAGATCTCGTCCATGTATGCTCTATCCGCGCAAGGCTCGAAGACTTGAAGAGGTACACCGACTTGAATGAAGAGCGGTGTAAGGAAGCCGCCAATGAACGCTGAACTCGCCTTGCACCTCATAACATACGCCTTGTATTTCACCAAAGAGGACGCCAGGATACATCCATAATTAATATCATTCCCAAGATCATCTTGCATCAGCTCGTGGTTCTCCTCTTCGCTGCTGCAAAGTATCCTCTTGATTCCTTGGAAGAGAAAGCACAGCTTGGTCCTTGTCACGGTAGGAGCCACGGATCGCCCACTGAAGGTGTGTGCTAGCAGCTTAAGAGTATACCTCAGGACGGGGTTCCTCACTTTCTTGATCTTAGCTGTGTTGGGCTTGTAGTCTTCGTCACAAAGGTCCCATAATTCGTTGGCAGTCTTGAGAGGAGGGAACTCTACTTGCTTAGCCGTGGCATTAAGACCATAAGCTTGGCAAATCTCTTCAATGGAGAGATGATAAGCTCGCCTCTTGACCTTGAAGGTGAGATGACCTTGTGAGGTTGTAGGGAGACTCGGATTCTCATAGGAAAAAACCCAGGTAGAGAGGAAGTCTAGAGTGACTTGTGGATACGTTGGGCAATCCATCCTTGAAAGGCATGCAAGTCCCATGTCTTTGAGGAGAAAATCAAAATCTTCTAGAAGTCCCATCCTCCTCAACAAATCTCTGCTAGCAAACTTGGTAGGCTCAGTGCACAGCCTCTCTAATCTCTTCTTTGCCAACTTTTCCTCCTTTGTCCAACAAACCCTCTCTTGAACCACTTGCTGAGCTTCTTCTTGTTGAACCACTTGTTGCTCCTCTTGACCTTCTCCTTCTTGTTTTGTCTCCTCTCTCGTTCTCTTTGGGGCCATAGTACCTGAAACATAATTCTCAAGCAAGAGAATGAGCAAAGGCGACGAATATTGAGAGAAAGAGTAAGCAAGAAAGAAAAAGTTATAACTAATACCCTAGATTTTTGGGGAATTTATAAAAATTCTAGCAAGATAATAGAGAATGGAATCTAGAGATAGAATCAAATCTATAATTTTTCCTGATATCTAGCTGGTTTTAAAAATTCGATAAACCCCTAACATCTATTATTCAAGCAAAGTAATAAAAAGGAAATTTTCCAAAACTTTTTGAGCAATTAATCGAAAATACCTTTGCAGAGATTGAAAACAGAATGTTGTTGGCCTTTTGGAAAAACAAATATCACTCTCTCTTGCTTAGAAAACTGGAAACACAAAAAATAAGAGAGTGTGTTGTTTGCTTGAACATATAAAGGCCACAAAAATTCTAAAACCGTGGCAAGCTAGTGGTTTCTGACAAAAAGCTTGGTCAAAGCACATCTTTCGTGGTCAAAGATTCCTGCCTTCACCAAGATTTTAATTTAAAAACAGGAGGGATAGAAGAAAAGAGGGAAAAGATATTGTTACCTCGGCACGAGATCGAGTCCATTTGGTCGATTTAGGACTCGATCTCATGCCCATGTTGCTAGGATCGAGAGTTTTGATCGATCGGGGACTGGATTCAAAGTGCATCAAGTCTTAGATCGATTGTACCCTTCGTTCCTTGACTTTTGGACAACTAGGCTTATTCCTTGGATCAAGCCACATGATCAATTTGGGGGTCGATTAGGCTTAGATCGAGTGGCAGTTCGGGTAGACAGTTCGATCTATTTTGAGAATCGAGTGAGTCGATCGATCTACACCTCGTTTGCTTTTCAAGCAAAACACATAGGTGTTTTATCCTCTCGTGGTTGACCGTTCCACTCGATTTGTCTACTCGATCTCGTCTAGATCGGCTGACTCCTCTCGATTCACTAACTCGATCTAGTAAAGATCAAGTCAGGATTAGTCGATATAGCACTCGATCTCTAGCCTATACTTCACCCTTCTCGCCTCTTTTGGACTCCAAGATCACACCTAACATTCCCTTATCCATTCACTTACACACTTAAACATTAAAAGCATAAAACTGAGGTAGAAATAAAGCAAAAGATAGACATGGGAATGCCTCCCAAGTGCGCTTTCTTTAACGTCTTTAGCTAGACTTTACTTGGTTTAGGCCTGAGGTGGGTCTTGAAGAAGCATTGATGTGCTCTCCTTGCTGCAATCACTCGCCAGGTAGGGCTTAACTCTGTGCCCGTTGACCGTGAAAGCATTGCCACTCTTGCCAACCAATGTAACTGCTTCGTAGGGAAGGATCTCTTTGATCTCAAACGGTCCACACCACCTTGATTTGTGCTTGCTCGGGAATAGCTTCAACCTCGAGTGATAAAGTAGCATCAGACTGCCTTCTCTTAACTCCTTGTGAACAAGCTTCTTGTCATGAACAGCCTTAGTCCGCTCCTTGTAGATCTTAGCACTGTCATATGCATCCAACCGTACCTCATCAAGCTCATGTAGCTGAATCAAGCGCTTCTCCTGAGCTGTTTTGAGGTTGTAGTTGAGCTGCTTCACTGCCCACAATGCCCTATGCTCCAACTCAACAGGAAGGTGACACGCCTTGCCGTATAGAAGAGTGAAAGGAGTAGTACCCATGGGGGTCTTGAAAGCGGTCCGATAAGCCCACAAAGCATCGTCTAGCTTAACTGCCCAATCCTTCTGAGTAGTCCCAACTGTCCTCTCTAGTATCGCCTTGATCTGCCTGTTAGAGACCTCTACTTGCCCACTCGTTTGAAGATGATATGGAGTTGCTACCTTGTGCTTCACACCATACTTCCTTAAGAGGCTTTCAAACACCTTTTTGATGAAATGGCCATTACCGTCACTGATTACTACCTTGGGGACTCCAAACCGTGGGAATATGATGGTCTTGAAGAGCTTAATCACCACTCTTGCATCGTTTATTGGGGAAGCTATAGCCTCAACCCACTTAGATACATAATCAACTGCCACCAAGATGAACTTGTTGCCGTAAGAAGATGGGAATGGACCCATAAAATCTATCCCCCATGCGTCAAAGACATCAACATCAAAGATTGAAACCTGAGGCATCTCGTTTCTCTTGGTGATGTTTCCTGCCCTTTGACACGCTTCACAACTCTTGACAAACTCATGAGCCTCCTTGAAGATAGATAGCCACCAAAAACCCGGTTGTAACACCTTTGTAGCGGTCTTAAAAAAAGCGAAATAACCGCCGTATGATGAGCCGTGAAAATGTAGGAGTATGTCTTTAGCTTCTTCCTTTGTTACACACCTCCTATACAATCTGTCTGCGCCCCTCTTGTACAAGTATGGCTCGTCCCAAAAGTAATGAGAGATGTCTCTCATGAACTTCTTCTTGTGATAATGATCAAGGTGAGCAGGCTCCTCTCTACAAGCTAAGTAGTTTACTATATCAGTATACCAAGGTAAATCGTCTTCCTTGAAACTCAAAACTTCTTCAAACTTATCTTCAAGCTCCTCACATACCGCCGTGGTGATCATCATGAGCTGCTCTTCAGGACGTGAATCATTAACTGGCAAAGCTTTATTGACTCTCATCCTAGAGAGGTTATCAGCAACACCATTCTCTACCCTCTTCTTGTCTTTGATCTCCATATCAAACTCTTGTAGAAGGAGAATCCACCTTAGAAGCCTCGGTTTAGTGTCTTTCTTGGAATAGATGTACCTCAAAGCTGCATGATCTGTGTAGACAACAACCTTAGAGCCTACGAGGTATGACCTGAACTTCTCAAAAGCAAACACAACGGCCAGCAACTCCTTCTCGGTTGTAGCATACTTTACTTGCCTGTCATCAAAGGTACGGCTGGTATAGTAGATTACATGCAACCACTTGTCTTTCCTCTGACCAAGAACAGCTCTTACGGCGTAGTCGCTCGCGTCACACATGATCTCGAACGGTAGAGTCCAGTCCGGTGCTTGTACTATTGGCGCGGATACAAGAGCTTCCTTGATGGTCACGAAAGCATGAAGACAATCCTCATCAAACACAAAGTCAGCTTCCTTGCATAACAACTGTGTGAGGGGCCTTTCTATCTTGGAGAAATCCTTTATGAATCTCCTGTAGAAGCCTGTGTGGCCTAAGAAACTCCTTACTCCTTTGACATTAACCGGCGGCTCAAGACTCATCATGACCTCAACCTTGGCTTTGTCAACCTCTATGCCCTTCTTTGATATCTTGTGGCCAAGTGCTATCCCTTCCTTTACCATGAAGTGACACTTCTCCAAGTTGGGCACCAAGTTTGTCTCCTCACAACGCTTAAGCACCTTGCAAAGATTCAAGAAACAAACAGAAAAGGACGCACCATAGACCGATAAGTCATCCATAAACACTTCTACCATCTCTTCTATAAGATCAGAGAAGATCGACATCATACACTGCTGAAACGTAGCCGGTGCGTTACACAACCCGAATGGCATCCTTCGATATGCGAAGGTGCCATAAGGGCAGGTAAAGGTCGTCTTCTCTTGATCGTTTGGATGGATTGGTATTTGAAAGAAACCACTATATTCATCAAGAAAGCAATAGTAAGGATGATTAGCAAGCCTCTCAAGCATTTGATCAATAAAAGGTAAAGGAAAATTATCCTTCGTAGTAGCAGAATTAAGCTTCCTATAGTCTATAGACATACAGTGACCTGTTATAGTCCTAGTAGGAATCAATTCATCTTTATCATTCTTAATGACCGTGATCCCTCCCTTCTTAGGCACCACGTGTACAGGAGAAACCAACGTGTTGTCACTTATGGGATAGATCATGTCAGCCTCTAACAACTTAAGAATCTTTTTCTTAACTACCTCTTTCAAATTCGGGTTTAGAAGCCTTTGATGTTCAATAGAGGAAGAGTTCTCATTATCTAAATGAATCCTGTGAGTGCAAAGCATTGGTGAAAGGCCTTTGATGTCACTTAGAGAGTACCCAATGGCCTTCCTATACTTTCTCAGCTCATTTAGGAGCGAGTGCAACTCATCATCACTTAAGTTCTCATTCACAAACACGGGGTAGGTATCATTAAGCCCTAAGAAATCATACCTTAGCCCTTTTGGGAGCTCCTTTAGGTCCACCTTTGGGGTTAACAGCTCGCTCCAGTCCTCCTCGTGGCTCTTGTTGACGTTCCCATCCTCAGTAGCCTCCTTAGAACCCGAGACATGACCCAAAAGACTGCTTTCTTGAACCGTTGTCCCCTCCGAGATCAAGTCTTCCAGTCGATCTTGCACTCGTTATGGTCCGTATCGAGCCACTTGACTCACCCACTCGATTTGATTGGGATCGAGTAGGAGATCGAGTCTCTGTCTCATTCTCTGAGCTGATCGATTGGCTTCTCTCGATCTTTGTCTCCATTGCTCCTCTAGATCGACAAAACTCCTCGCCGAGCTGACCTTCAGATCGAGTAAATGCATTGATTTCAGGGTCGATCTCAAGGCACACATCTTCATCTCCTTTGACAACTCTTCTAGAATCAAGGAGATTAACGTACTCCTGAGTCCTCTGTTCCAAGAAACCGTACTGTCCCCCTTCCTTAGTCAATGCCAGCTTCAAATGATCCTCTTGTGCAAGCTCTTCTAGCAGTTCATCCGCCAAGGCATCCAACGTTTCTATGTAGAATGCTTGTCCTTCTATAGTTGGCTTCTTCGGGACCTTGTTGATGTCAAAATCCAGCTTTATGCCTATGCCGAGGTGTAGGGCTATCTTCCCATTCTTGAAATCAATGATGGCTCCGGCGGTTGCAAGGAACGGTCTTCCTAGTATAAGCGGATCTTTAGGTTCTTCATCCATCGCAAGCACAACAAAGTCAGTTGGTACATTGACATCGCTTATTCTCACTGGAAGATCTTCTAGCAAACCCAGTGGAAGTCTCACGCTCCTATCTGCTAACACAAGGGAGATCCTACACTCTTTGAACCGTGTAAAACTGAGCTTCTGTGCTATAGAATGGGGCATGAGATTGATCCTTGCACCCAAATCGCATAAGCAGCTCTTGAACTTCAATGGACCCAAAGCACAAGGAATGGTGAAGGATCCTGGATCCCCTTGCTTCTTAGGAACAATCTCCTTGTGAATGATTGCGCTACACTCTTTATAAAGCACCAAGACTTCTTTACTCTCCTTGTTCTTCTTTGTAAGAGTGTCTTTGAAGAACTTAGCACACTTCGGCATCATAGCTAGGTAATCAACAAGAGGAAGCTTGATCTCTACATCCCTTAGATGCTTCTCAAACAAGAGTCTATGCTTCTCTATAAGCTGTTTCTTGAAGCGGCCAGGAAAAGGAAGTTAGGCACATAATTATCCTTCTCCTTAGTAGCTTCCTCCACTTTCTTCTCTACAGAAACCTCTTTACCCTTCCTTGGTCTCTCAATCCATACATTATCAAAATTGATCTCCTCATCAGCTGAAAGCTTATCCTCCCCCTCTTGAACCACAATGTCCTCATTATCCTTGGGTGCAACTCGCGGAGGAAGTTCTTTTCCACTCCTCAAGGTAATGGCGTTGGCGTATTCCCTGGGATTCTGTTCACACTTGCCCGGTAGACTGTTCTGACCGCTTGTAGTAGCTTTTCCCTTTTCTAACTGCTTGATCTTGTTGTTCAGGTTTGTAATCTGAGTTGAGACGTCAGTGAGAGAGGAGTCAAGGCGGTTTTTCATCTCGGCAAACTTCTGATTAGTGGAAGCTTGACCTTGAAGCAACTTCTGGAACATAGCTTGGACCGGATCTTGTTGTTGCGGTTGCATTTGTTGTTGTTGAGGAACAAAGCCGGGAGGAAACATACGAGTGTAACCTTTGTTGCCTTGCTGCTGCTGCTGACCTTGGAAGTTCCCTTGCCTCGGGCCTTGAAAGACAACATTAGGTTGAAAACCCTTGTTATATAAAACGAATGGCTTTGCTAGCGAAGGAGGGCAAACCTGATCTTTAGGGTTCTCCACGTTTGTGCTTCTGTAAGACAAATTGTAATTGCCTTGGTAGCCTTGAGAGTAGCCTTGTGGTTTGTTGTAGTTCTGACCAGCAACCCAATTAGCTTCTTCATCTTGGCATTGCTCTAGCTCATCCAAGACATCCGCAGCTTCCCCAACAAAATGTACATGCTTTTGGTTGGCAAGCACTAGCTTATCTATCTTCTCATGGAGAGACTTCATTTATTTCTTGTTAGCTTCAAGATCAGCTCCTCTTGGAGCACGGTCGTAATCCTCTGAATAGTTCCCGTCACTCAATGCCAGGTTCTCAATGAGCTCCATACATTCTTCTACTTCTTGGCCAAGGAAGTTTCCTTTGCTTGCCGTGTCAAGTAGTAATCTGATCTTTGGAAGAGCTCCGCGGTATATGGTACTCAAGAGGGTCTCTTCACTGAAGCCATGGTGAGGACAGGCTATAGTATAATCCTTTAAACGCTCCATAGCTTCATTGAATGACTCATTGTGTCTTTGAGTGAAACCACTGATCTCACTTCTCAACCTTGCTGTCCGAGAGGTTGAGAAAAACTTTGGGAGGAAAGCTTTCTTACAGTCAGCCCAAGAAGTGATAGTGCCTTGGGGAAGAGTCTTTTCCCAATGTCGCGCTTTGTCACCGAGGGAAAAGGGAAACAAATGCCGCTTGAAGCTGTCCTCCGAGATGCCATTTAGCTTAAGCATTCCTCAAAGCTGGTCAAAGTTGTCTAGATCCGCCAATAGGTCCTCCAAAGCTAACCCATGAAACTTGTTATTTTGCACCATCTGAACAAACCCTGGCTTTATCTCGAAGTTATTGTTTTGGACTGGAGGAGGAGTGATCCCAAAGGGGTTGTGATGCGTATTAGGACCATCGCCAGCGCCTATGATCCGTGGGGGTCTAGCCGCATGGATGGGGTTTCCATTGCCCCTTCCTACAGCACCGTGAGCTGGTGGGGGTTCTTCAGGATGTTCTTGTTCAGCCATTGTTGCAAAGTCTACTGAACCGGCTTGAACAATCTCCTCAAAAGCTCTAGCTTGCTCTCTTGCTCTTCTTATTCTTGAGTGGCCATGTTGGTGAATATTGTCTAGTGGTGTAAGTAAGTTGTTGTCACCCCTACAACGCAAATTCATGTACCTGATATACACAAGTTTGAAGGCAGAGAGAGTAGTAACCAAACTTAAAGTAAAGGCTTAGTCTTTACTAAACCCCAAATCTTAATGCTTCCTAGCAACCTAAGATGGCAACGGCGCCATTTGATAACACGTTTTTACTAAGCAATACAAGCAGGAGAGGTTATCAAAACTCAAATGCAACACTGAGATGTAGTATAGCAAGCAAATGAGGTATCAATCCACACGTAGGAGCAGGAAGTACACTAATAAATGCAAGGGAATGAGCAAATCCAAGCAGAATAGTAAAATGATTGGTAAATTCAAGGAAAACTAAGTGCAACGATCTAATGCAATGCAAAACAATTTTAAAATCCCTGGAAGAGGGTTAACTACCACGAGGAACAAACAAAAGATTAAAAATGCAAGGCTACTAAAAACTAAAAACCGACCAGTGAATCGACCACAGGATCAAGCACTGGATCGAGCAGAACAGATCGATTTAAAAAAACAACTTCAAGCGAATGACTTCTAACGAACATGATGCAAACTAAGTGACAAGTGAATGATGAACAGAGGTTTAAAACACTGAAAAGAGGGGTCCAGGGTTGAGGGACATATTCGAGGGTCTCAAAGGTTTAAGCTTTTGTTTGAAAACATTTAGATCTACTCACATTGTGAGGTTCTCTAGGCCTTGAAAACAAAACACGAACCATCTATGGCGTATGGTATGGTTCACTTCCTCAATCTCTTCTCCAAACCCATGGCGTTTAGTGGAAAAAGAGATCGAAGAGCAAGAAACAGATTTCAAATATTGACCTAACTAATCCCCTAAACAACCATGGCATGTGGGAAAGAAAGGATTAGCCTCTACGATCTGGTTTTCCAGGACATCTGAATCCTGTCAAGGTAAGACAGCCTTTTGATCATAGAGACCTTTTCCAAGGCCCTCTAGGCTTTAAGATCCCAAGATCCTAGAAGAGAAGGTATGAAGAACAAAGAAAACAGAAAGCTTTAAACCCTTTCAACCCTTTTGAATCTCCTCAACCCCAAAACCCAAAACGACTACTCACTACACATGTTTGAGATCGAAGCAAAAGCAATAAACGATAAGCTAAGCATGATTAACGAAAGATTAAAGGAAAAACTTGCTTAATAATAAAAGATTCAAGGTTCAAAAACTGAAAAAGCTTAACTTGCCATGGCGAAATCGCCTAAGGTAGATGATAACAAAAAGCAAAAGACAGAATGAAGATAATGAAAGAGATGGCTGCGGTTTGCCAAAAATGGCTAAACCGCAAATGGTCCCCCCTTCGCTACGGTCCAATTCCAGCTGGATGGATATGGTTAGTCTGAGATCGACTCGGGTCACTCGATCTCTGGCTCGATCTTCTCTTGGATCGGATAACTTCGGGCGATGTCTGAGTCGATCTTGTGTTGATTGGGTTGGAAGCCCGATCTGGTTCTCGATCTGCATGGCGTCATTTACGTCCGTACTCCAGATCGATCTCCTCTCTCGATCTTGGTCTCGATTCTTCCTCTTGAATTGACTTGGTGCACTCGATGTTCGGGTCGATCTAATCTAGATTAACCTGCCTTGCTCGATCCGCCACTTGATCTCGGGTCCTTAACATGCACTCCTGAGTTCTCTAAGTGTCCACGAGCTTCCTCACGAGCCTTAGCACGTCCACAAATCCTCCAAAGCTCCAAAGTGTCCAAAAACAACCTGAATATGATGCTTAATGCAAGAAACATGCGAATGCTAATGCAAAAGTGCTCTAGGACCTAAAAAGGTGCAAACTAGCCTAATATGCAAGGTGAATGCATGAGAAACTATCTTAATTGCATGCAAAATACACAAAATATATAGTAATATCAATATCCTGAACTGGTGATGTTGCGACTTGATGTTGAGATATGATTCTTGGATTGTTTGGGATATGAGAGTCATGATTTAAGATTCAATTTGTGAAGAATATAGCTAAGTTTTTTGGAGTATGAGTGTGTTCATTGCATCTTAGGATTAAGAAGTAGGACCATTGAATTGATTCATTTGAAAAACACTTTTGCAAGGAATTTGAG
Source organism: Thlaspi arvense (assembly GCA_911865555.2). NCBI lineage: Eukaryota > Viridiplantae > Streptophyta > Magnoliopsida > Brassicales > Brassicaceae > Thlaspi > Thlaspi arvense. The sequence continues at coordinate 23,954,240 of OU466861.1, read as the reverse complement.
CCCCCAGTTTTTAAACATCTCTTCCTTTCTTGAATTTGTTTGCTTGAGGGCAAGCAAAAGGCAAGTTTGGGGGAGTTGATATACATGCATATTCAGCATATTAAGCATGCATTTAGGATAGTTTTCATGCATTCATCTTGTATTATAGGCTAGTTTCTATCATTTGTTGCATTTTAGGTCCTAGATCACTTTGCATCTGTATTTTGCATAGTTTCTGCATCTTTTGCATCATTATCAGGTTGTTTGGGACACACTGGAGCTGTGGAGGTTGCGTGGACGTGCATAGGATCGAAAGCAAGCTTGTGGACACTTGGAGAACTCAGCCATGCATACAAAGGACCCGAGATCGAGTAGCAGATCGAGCAAGGCAGGTCGATCTAGACGAGATATACCAGAAGATCGAGTGACTCAAGTCGTTTCAAGGAGAAGGATCGAGACCAAGATCGAGAGAGGAGATCGATCGTGAGTATTCCATGCAGAACGAAAGCCAGATCGAGACCACGACTCGACCATCAAAGGATCGAGTAGAAGATCGAAGGAAGTGCTCTATCCATCCAACTAAATCGACTTGAAGATCGAGCAAAAAAAGGCGATCCGTGAAGCAGATCGAGTGAGCTGCTCGATCTCGAGATCGATACCTGGAGCCTTATCCGGCCAGCTCATTTTTGGAGCGTAGTGAGGGGACTATTAGGGATGTTTAGCCATTTTAGGCAAAGGGCAGTGATCACTTTCAGGATACACACTTTGCTTTTATCTTTTTTGTTCTTTCTCTTAGGCGATTCGGCCATTGTAATATTTTGAAGCTTTTCTTGTTTTAAAACTTTAAATCTTATTAATCATCATGTCTTTTTCCATAATCGCTTGCTTAATCATGCTTAGTTTATCTTTCTTTGCATTTGAATCGATTACAATCATGAGTAGTGAGTAGTTTTCTTTGGGTAAAAAGTTGGGGCGATTCAAGGGTTTAAAGGGTTTAAGCTTTTGGATTTCATTTTGTTCTTAACTTATTCATTTCTAGGATTTGGGGTCTTAAGGCTTAGGGAGTGTTGGAAAAGATCTCTATGATTCCAGGGCTTTTCTTACCTTGACCGGATTCAGAGATCCTTGAAAACCAAAGCCTAGAGACTAATCTACCCTCTCCCCAACGCCATGGATGTAGAGGAGGTTAGTTAGGCCACTTGTTGAGATCTGTAATCCATGCTCTTCGATCTCTTTTTCCACCAAAAGCCATGGGTTTGGAGAAGAGATTTAAGAAGGGAGTCATACCATACGCCATGGATGATTCTAGTTTCAGTTTCTCAAGGCTTAGGGAAAGCTCATCAATGACTAGATCTATGTATTTTCAAACCGAAGCTTGAACCTTTGAACACTTTTGAACATGACCCTCGACCTTGAACCCTCTTTTTAGCATCTTAAAAACTCTAGTTTATCATTCTCTTGTCAAAAAGCTTGCATCTTGATCGTTAGAAATCATTTGTCTTAAGTTGTTAGAATCGATCTGTTTTACCTGTTTTAGCTCTCGATTTTTAGTTATTAGTAGTTTTGCATTTTTAATCCTCTGTTTTCTCCTAATAGTCGTTAACTCTCTTCCAGGGATTTTAAAATAGTTTCCTTAAGGATTTGGTTGTTGCATTTAGTTTTTGTAGATTTTACAATCTTTTTACCCGATTCTGCTTAGCTTTGCATTGCTCTTGCATTCCTTGTGTTCTTTCTACTTCCTAGGCTCGATTGACACCCTTACTGCTATACTACATCATAACTGTGGTTTGGTATCTGTCTTACAGCCCTTCTTCTAACCCCATGCTATAGATGATGAATGTTGTCTATAGGAGGGATCAAATTTGTTGAGGCTTTGGACCTCCAATTCATGCAAGTACCTGTAAAAAACAGAGAAATGAAAACATATACGATTAGTAATGAAAAAGAAAAGAACATAGTCTAACAGCAATGTCAAACTCAAAGAATCCACAAGTGGCAACAACGTCAATTTGAAACTAGGGTTTTTAGGCCCTTGAAGCTAATGTTCCTAGGTCTCTAATAGATTGTAGTATAGAGATCATGTGTCAAACACAATTGCGGATGTGAGATGCAAACAATGCTATAAGCTAAGAAATATGGGGGGTTTGAATGTGTGAGAACAAGTCTAACAATCCTAGAAATGCAAGAAGCACAAAAGAAGACTGGAAATGCAATTAACCAAAGACTAAACAAGATGAAACTAAAGCAAATACTAAGCAAGATGAAACTAAACAAGATGATTACTGAAAATAAGCAAACTAGAGAAACAAAGAAAAGCGGTTTTCAAGGAAAGCAATATCTAAGGTCCTAAGCAATATTGGTCAAGTAGTTTTCAAGAGTGACAAATGAGATTTCTAAGCAAAGGCAAACACCAAGCATTCATAAGCAAGAAACTCTCAATGTTGTAATCCTAGACAAGGTATTTAAGGAAAGATCATCCTAGTGGTTAATACACAAACCCAATTCAACAAATCTAGAGTGTTAAACCCACTTTTGATGGTGTATTCTCTAATCATGAGCATAAAGAGCAGAACCATAAAGCCTTAAAGATGAATTAGTCAAGTAAACATCTCTCACCGAAGCAAGAATTCAGATCAACTTATCAGTCTTTTGAACCATATAGGGACCTATACAGCTAACTCAACCAATCAAGAATATAGATTCAAGCTCACAACTACAAACCTAACAATGGTAAGCAATAAACAGGATTTAAGCAAAAGCATGATCTTCCAATGCATACTATCTAACCATTAAACAAGAGTCTCATAACCAGCACTATCTAGCCCTAAGAGAATCATCTAGCAAGGTTAACTATCACATTGGTTTCAATAAAGAAATGAAACTTAGACCAAGCTAAACTATCAAGAAAAATAGGCGAATCATGCAAAGAACAAGACTTCAAACCAACAAGTGAATCATATCCATCAACAATACCATATTCAATCAAAAGGGAGAAGCTTTGTGAACAATAATCACTTTGAAAGAGAAGGAAACAACAGAGAATAAACTAATCAAGCATAATCACCCCTTAATAACATCTTAATCACCACTTTCCCTACTTAGAACCTCAAATGTAAGGTAAACTACTCACTAATAGTGTTTTATCCTATTTGATTAGAGTTAAACATGCTTAGATTAGATTAAGTGCAAAGAAAATGAAACTAAGCTACCAGGGTTCTCAGTCAAAGATCATAAGACAAGATTAAACCATAAAAATGCAAACTTGTTTAAACAAAATGAAAGTGTTTACAAGCTTGGGCAAATCGCCCTTTTTGAGTAAGAAAGATATGCAACGAATCTTAGAATAGATGATGACATAAGGTAAGTTAAGTTTTATGTTTATGACTTCCCTTTTATAGTAGGGAACCAAAAAGAAAGGACAAAACCAAAAAACAAGATAAGGTCAACGATAATATCCTGTCAAACACGCAGATAAGTTGTATCGGGGTGGCACGGATGGTGTTCTGTTCGATGCAGCACCCCGATATGTTCCGTGCAGCTTGTATCGTCCTGCCCATGCTTTCCCTGCTCGATGCATCACCTCGATGTAGACAGCGCCTTAGGCTCCATGAACCAGTCCACTTTTTCACGTATTTTGGCTTGCATCGGGCAGACTCCATAGAGATTTTTCTCGAGGCTTCACCTTGATATGAGGAGTTCCAGTATTTACAAGAAGACCCCAGCTCGTGTTTTGGCCTGTATATATTAGGTTTCCAGCCATTTCGGCTTTTATCTTGTATCTTATTATCTAGAGAACTTTAGAGAGAGATTTGTAGCAGAGCTTGTGGAGAGACAAATCAGACTCCTTTAGAGCAGATTTCGAACTTCTTTATCTTTATTTCTAATTTCTTGTATGCAATCTATTCTTTTCATGATGTTTGTTTCATTCATCTTGTCTGAGTAGTTTGTTAGTTAAGTTAGGGCTTTTCAAAGGTTGATGAAGAGTTTGTAGAATTGCTAAAACTGTTAGGAAATCCATTGGTTCTTCATATGTGCTTGCATTCATATCGATTTCAGAGACTTGTCATCTAGATTTCAAAACCCTAGGTTGTTTAATAGATGTGAGAACATTGTTAATCCCCAGAACTAGCATTAGATGAGCAAAACGCCTTAGTGCAAAGAGATTTGGCTTAGGAGTTTTGTGAACAATTGAACCTGATTATTACTGCATGTTTAGGTTATTAGAGTTTGCAAAGAGATTTGAAACTCTGTGATTTAGACATAGATAACTTCTGCAATGAGAAATGATTAGTTATATCTTTGCAATTCATGTTCAAGACTGTTTTAATTCATTCTTGATTTCATGCATTCTACATACTCGGATTCAACCTGCGAATTATCCTGACTTAGTGCATTTAGCTTTCTGAACTTTAAGAACAATCATAAAAATGCCCTTTTGGATTTATTTAATTATTTCGCATTACATTCATTCATTATCGCTTAGCTTAATCCGAATCTATAATCGCTAGTGTAGTTTTCATACTCCCTTGGGATTCGATAACCCCTTAAATTATAACTGCATTGTTGTGCACTTGCAGTAGTTTTAATTGGGTAAACCTGAGCCCTATCATTCATGAAGTTAATGCCCCAGCAATCAAAGAATTCAACTTCAAAGATGAAGTTCTTTGGCATCTCATGTCTTCTGCTAATTTTTCCTTTCCACTGACAGATATTACATCTGGATATGAAAGCATGTGCAACTGGAACTTCAGTCTCTACAATGCATCTCCTGTAAATCCCATCTGAACAATGCATGTACAAATATAGCTCATCCCAGTAGAACCTCTCAAGTTCTCTCATGAACTTCTTATGAGCATAGCCTTTCAAATTATATGGTTCGTCCTCTGCACCTAAGTAGTTGGCAATATCAGCATACCATGGCATCTTGGGATCAGTAATGGCACAAACTTGCTCTTCAAAAGCACTTCCCATGCTGGCAGAAATCATTGCCATAGTCTCTAATGGGTGACAAGCGTCACTTGGGGGGTGACGATCGTCACTGGCATGATATTGTGACTCCTTCACGAGTCTGTGGATTGGGTGATGAGTGTCACTCTCCTGGTGTCGTTTGTCACTGACCTTTTATCGCCACAGAGTTGCAGGTTTTCAGTACTGTCAGACTGCAGTCTTATCTCAACGAGATAGACATTCTCTTCAGGTAAAAAGTCATTGATGGGGACGTCATCTTCGATCTTAATCCTGGACAGATGTTCAGCTACTCTATTTTCAATCTCCTTCTTGTCTTTCACCTCAATGTCAAACTCTTGGAGAAGCAGAATCCATCTCAACAACCTTGGCTTTGCATCCTTTTTTCTGCATCAAGTACTCCAGTGCAGAATGATCGGTATTGACTACTACCTTGGAGCCTACAAGGTACTCGATAAAAATTTCAAAAGCAAACACCACTTGCAACAGCTCTTTCCCAGTGGTAGCATAGTTCCTTTGAGAATCATCCAATGTCCTGCTGGCATAGTATATGGCGTGTAACATCTTGTCTTTCCTTTGTCCCAGCACAGCTCCAACAGCAAAGTCACTGGCATCACACATCACCTCAAAAGGCACATCCCAGTTTGGAGGTTGGACAATTGGAGCAGTCACCAAAGCTTGTTTGATCTACTCCAAAGCAGACTGACATTCTGCAAAGAATTTAAACTTCACATCTTTGCAGAGAAGGCCAGTAAGTGGTCTTGGAATCATACCAAAGTCCTTAATGATCCTCCTGTAGAACCCAGCATGACCTAGAAAACTCCTCACAGACTTCACAGAATCTGGCGCCTTCAAGCTTGTCATGACACCAATTATGACCCTGTCCACTTCAATACCATCTCCAGAGACTCTATGTCCAAGAATATTGCCACCTTTTACCATAAAATGGCACTTCTCCTAATTTAGAACCAGGTGTTTTTCTTCACATCTCTGCAGAAAAGCACATAAGTTCTCCAGGTAGTCTTTAAAAGAAGACACGTAAACAGAGAAGTTATCCCTAAAGACCTCCATGAACTTCTAAATCTTGGCTGTTGGTACAGAAGTTTTGAAACTCTTTCTCAATCACCCCTTGTACTTAAATAGGTTGTAGTATAGGGGTTTTATGTCAATCCATGGGGAGTTGTTGAATACAAAAGAATTACAAGCAAAAATCCTTAAGTCAAGGAAGCAAAGAGGGTTATTGTTGCCTAAGCAACTAAACTAACAACCTAAAGTGATCAATAACCAAATAGAACTCAAAAGAGACAGTTTAGCAATGATCAAAGAAGCAAGACAAAGCAAATAAACAGAGTAAATAGCAAATTCGAAATTCAATCAAAGAAAAAGCAAGTTCCTAGATGTGGTTATTGACTTTGGGGAATTAAGAGACTAACTAAGGTTGTTTCAAGCAACATTGATCAAGCAAACAAGCTAGCAATGGTGGTTCCTAGATAGAGTTCTTAAACAAGCAAGCTAAGTTCAATCTCTTGATAAATAGCCCTTTGCTAAACATCTTAATAAGAACTAACTCTTATTAGTGCTAAACCATTCAACAAGTGTTAATAATCAACTCTATTCATGTAAAAATTCTCCTTAAACAGTCAATCTCTTGAGCCAAGGCCAGCAAATCCTCTATCAAACAAGATCTCCATTTCATCAAACACTTAGTGGGCATAAGAGAAAGCTCAAATCCTAGATAAGTGTGATCAAGACAAATCTAGCATAAGAACAGATCAATAGAGAGGAACCCATGTTATTAAGCATTAAACAAACTTTAATCAATCTCTAAATCCCCTTAATCTACCACATCTAAGAACCCTAAGCAAACTACTCACTAATAGCCATGTTTAACACTAAATCACAAGAGAAAAATATACTAATCATGATTAAAAGAGAGATTAAGGAAAGATTAATGGCAAATACAACTTATATTAAATAAAGCAAGAATTTTGTCTTACAAACTCAGAAAAATAACCCAAGAACAGTGATATGACATGACTGCTCGAAAATTCCCAGAAAATAGTATTTTTACATAAAGGAGGATGCCCTAAAAGTAATGGGAAAAGTGTAATAAAAAGCAGCTCCGGACTGCGTTCCTATCATTCAGTTGTGACAAATATGGTGATCGATAGGAGTCCTATCGGTCTAGAAGGTGATCGATAGGGTGACCGAAATCGATACGTTGTAATTATATCGGTCACTTCTTTGATAGATAGGTTTTGTTGATTGTCCTTCTATCAGTCACTCCTTGACCGATAGGCCTTATGTCTTGACCGATAGGCTTCGCAAAGATCGTCTGCCGTGGTTCCTTTTGCTCCTCTTGGCTCAGATAGCTTCATGGATCATCCCCAAAGCTCCACCATGCTCCTCATAGCTCCATAAGTACCTAAAAACATCATGATGCAAAGAAAATGCAAACTACATCCTAAATGCAACCTAAGTCTAAAAGGAGAAGAAAATGGGACATAAGATAAGGAAAACATGCAAAAGGGAACCAAAACATGCACTAAATGCAAGCCGAAATGGTGTAAATACAAGATATGCACACACCCACTCTTGCATTTTGCTTGTCCTCAAGCAAATAAGAAAAAATGAGAGAGTGAGGTTTGAAGGTGGGTATTCAAATCCAAAAGTGCAAAGGTAAAGATATATTATCAATGCTTAAGTGCCTAGTTGTGCGATGAAAACCTACTCAGCCATACTTTAAAGAACTTAGCTATGCTCATCGAGTTTCAAAATGATCTCAAATCTCAACTTAGGAAAATGCTCAAATCAATCAAATCTTTAATATTCAATTAAGCTCAAAACGATGAATCATGCTTATGCAAATCAAGTGAAGACATTTGGTTCAAGGGTAAGTTTATGAGATAAAAATGATCTCATTCAAGCAAAGGGCGCACAAACATAAGGGATCACTCAATGAAATGATTCTATCTTATACAAAATGCTAAAGGTAAAATCACACTTATGCATGCAATTCAAAGCTCCCTTCTACCCTCTTACCCAAAGACGAAACCTAAAAACTTCTAAACCCCAAAGTTAACCCCTAAATTCACCTTTTACCTAAACTCTACCCTTTTACCCTTCTTCATGGCCGGGGAAACTTCTTCTTTCGGCTTGTGTGGCTACTTCTTTTTGTTGGGACTTGCTCTTCTTTGTTGCATTGGCACCATTCTTCACCTTTGGTGGTTTGCTTTGGGTCTGGTTTCTTCTTTGGATGGACCCTTCAAAGCCATAATGTTGCTGGCGGAGACTCCAGATGTTTGTGGAGAATTGCTGGCGGAGACTCCAGATGTTGGGAGCTGGCACTTCCCGTGCTGATGGTGTATGGGTCCTTGGCTAATATGGTGAAGCCCTTGGTAGTGCCTATGTTCCCCATTGTTCACTTGGTTGTGCATGAAAGGAATGTCTTCCATGGGGGTTCCAAACAGCTTCCTCTTCTTCAGTTGGATCAGCTTTTGGCATTGGCACTTCATGGTGGGAAGTGTACTCATGAGTGTGGCTCTGATGGGAAGCTTCTCCTGATGTAGCTTTGTTATTTTTGAACTTCCCCTAGACCATCTTCACCCGCTTCTTGATGGCTTTGTCCTGCCACTTACACCATTTCTGAAGGGTGTTGATAAGCTCATGAGCAGACTTCATAGATCTCTCTTGGCTTGGGCCTTCATAAGGCCTGAAGTGGAACTGCTTTGAGTTGTAGTTCAGAACCTCATCTTCATCAAGTTCTTCTTCTTGGGTTTCTCCTTGGCTTTCAGCGCCAGCGGTAACATCTTTATGGACTTCTTCTTCACCTTCTTCTCTAACTTCTTCTTCAACCTCTTCTAGTTCTACTTCTTCACTATCATCTCCTCTCTCTCTTTTGGAACAGGGTCTCCATGGTAATGCTGATCTTCACTTGGGTTGAAACTGATGTTGCTCTTCATGGTGATGGATGTAAGCCTTGGATTAGGGAGGACGATTCTTGCTGGATCTTCAAAGTCATTGAGGAACTTGTAGACATGCTTGTCTTGAATGCTGTTCTCAATGAAATGGCTTCTTCTAAGATAGCCCATATCTGTCCACAATAGCTCCAAAGCATCTTTTTTTATGTTCCTCAAGGTCTACACCACTAGCCATAGGAACAGCTGTCACAACTCCTCCAATGTGGAGCTGTGGGTTCTTCTCCCTTTTCCCTTTGTGTAAGACCCAGCTCTTGTAGGTTAAGATCTGCTCCATCAGCATGCTCACAAAGCATGGGAAATTGGTTGGCGACACTAGTGGTGTTCCATTTCTGCTGGTGCCCACAAGCGCATAGATCCCATTGTACAGGAAGTCTCTCTCCTTTCCAGTGAGGTTTGTTGTTTCCTCTCTTGCAAAAACATGTATTTGCAAGCGCCTTATGAGCATACCTCACTGCAGGATTCTTCAGATGTTGATTCCTTGTGGATCAGGCTGTGAAATTCCCAGCCCCAATCTTGCTCCATAGCATCCTGTGCTCCTTTTCGCTGATTAAGAACTTGTTCCTCTTGTGAGCATAAGACATCAGACCAAGCGCTTGGGAGATATCAAGGAAGTTTTTTGTGAACCTTTTCTTTCCAAGCTTGAAGGAGATCCACCCATCTTTGTTGGAGAGCTCACTTTCATCATATCCAACAAATTTGAGAGTAGAGAGGAATTGATAAGTGAGCTGCTGGTAGGAGGGAAGTGGCATTGCCATGAACTCACCAAGCCCCATGTTTTCAAAGATACTTATCTCGCGGGGCTATCGGTCACATTGTGACCGATATCTTCCTGTTGAATCCTATTGGTCTCTATATGATCGGTACACTGACCGAAATACATCCGATTGCTTTGTATCGGTCACTCTCTAGACCGATAGAGTGACCGAAATACAACCGATGTATTTCCATCGGTCAGTATCTGATCGATAGCTAGATCGATAGAATACATACTCAGTTGCGATCGATAGGTTGACCGGTGCATTCTGGCTCTACTACTATCAATCACAAGCTGACCGATAGCATGACCGATAAGGTCTATATCCGTCTTGTCTTGAACGATACGGTGCTAGATAGTAGCCAAAATGCACCTGTTATTTGTCCCTTAGACACTTTATTAACCTCCAAACCGAATCCCTGCTTCTATACACATTAACTAAGCATAAAAATCAACTAGAAAGCATAATATAAGGGATTTGGTTTGGAGGTGATGAGAAGGAGTCTTGTTTAAAGTCATTAAGCTTGACTTTGCTTACCTCACTAGTGGAGGTGATGAGAAGGAGTCTTGGAACTCCTTGGTGTTGATGTGTCCTCTTTGATCTTTCTAGTGACCCCATGTATCTTCAACACAGCAAAGGGCTTTGGCTTGCCTCCCTCCTTCATCTTTTAGTGGACCTCACCATACTTATAAACAAAGGACTTCAAGGCAACCCCATCTTCTTTGTTACCCAACAGACTTTCATTCATGCAATCAGAAACACCCACTTTGAGGACCTACTCTTCAGTGGTATCAGCAAACAACTTGGTTAAGAAGCAGCCATCAAAACTTGCACAAACATAGCCTTCAAACTTTGGCCAATGCTTCCTAACTTTCTTAAACTTCTTGATCTCCATTGGGAAGGCCTGCTGATTTTCTAGCTTATTCCCTTCAGAGTCAAACCTCAGAACCTTCTCTATGGTCAGTCTCAGCTCTACTGTGCACTCCTTGGCATCAAATACAGCTCCACCTGAAGCTAAGAAAGGCCTCCCTAGAATGATGGCGTTTTTGATCTTTCCTTCAACATCTAGGACCAAGAAATCTGTTGGTATGACTACTCCTTCTATCATCATTGGAACATCTTTGAGAGTCCCAAGTGGTGTCTTTACTGTCCCATCATCTATGGTAAGAGACACATTAATCTCTTCAAGTTGAGTGTAGCCAAGAGCCTTAGCAGTAGAGGATGGGAGAAGGTTGATACTTGCTCCAGGATCACAGAGACAGCTCTTGAAGGTCTACTCTTTAAGCTCACATGGTATAGTGAAACAACCTGGATCTCCAAGCTTCTTGATGTTAAGCTCCTTAACCTCAAATGCTCCAACTTTAACACTTAGTTTCTCAAGCTCCACTTGACCATTCAGACCTCTCATTTCCATTTGAGAACCATAGAGGGTCTCATACTTCTGTACTAACTGCTCTTTGAATCTTCCTGGAAAAGGGATAGTGGGCTGGTAGATAGGGAGAACAGCAGATTGAGTTTTCTTCTTAACATCAGAGACTTTAACAAAGTCTTCCTTTGTAGCATCAACAACTTCATGTGGCGCCCACCACTCTTCTTCTTCCAGAGATTCTTCTTCTGCAATTCCATGGTTAGCATCAACTTCCAAAAACTCTTCCCCTCCACTCTGAATTTCAGTGTCCTTAGTGAACTTAGAGAGAAACTCTTCAATGACAGCTTCTTCTTCAGCTGAGAAGCTTTCTTCTTCAGTGACTATGGCATTGCAGAACTCCTTTGGGTTAGCTTCTGGTTTTCCAGGAAAGTGTCCTTGAGGTTTTGGACCAGCTATGCCTTTGTTTTTTCTCTAGTGTTTTGACTCTTGCAGCCAACCCTTCAAACTTGGTGGTTAATTCAACATGTACTGAGTCTATGTGGTTATGAACCTCAGCAAACCTCTTGTTCAATTCCAAGTTGTTGGTGGTTTGATTCTAAAGCAACTGCTGAACCATGATCTTGCGCTCTGATATTACCATATATTTTGCATATTTTGCATGCATTTATGATATTTTTCCATGCATTCATCTTGCATTATAGGCTAGTTTGTTCCATTTGTTGCATTTTAGGTCCTAGGTCTCTTTGCATTTGCATTTTGCATATTTCTTGCACTTTTGCATCATTATCAGGTTGTTTGGAGCACTGTGGAGTTGTGGAGGTTATGTGGACGTAAGGAGGATCAAAACGAAGCTTGTGGACACTTGGAGAACCTAACCATGCATGCAAAGGACCCGAGATCGAGTAGCAGATCGAGCAAGGCAGGTCGATCTAGACGAGATCGACCAGAAGATCGAGTGACCCAAGTCGATTCATGGGGAAGGATCGAGACAAAGATCGAGAAAGGAGTCGATCTGAAGTACGGACGTAGCTGACGCCATGCAGAACGAGAGCCAGATCGAGACCATGACTCGATCATCCAAGAATCGAGTAGATGATCGAAGGAAGTGCTTGATCCATCCAACCAGATCGACTTGAAGATCGAGCAGAAGAAGGCGATCCTTGAAGAAGATCTAGCAAACTGATCGATCTCAAGATCGATCTCTGGAGCCTTATCCGACCAGCTGTTTTTTAGCATCTAGTGAGGGGACCATTTGGAGATATTTGGCTATTTTAGGAAAAGGATTAAAGGGTTAAAAGTTTAAGATTTTGGGAGTTTTTGTTTTTCTTCATTCTTTCTCTTCTAGGATTTGGGGTCTTAAGGCTTAGAGAGTCTTGGAAAAGATCTCTATGATTCCTTGGCTGTCTTACCCTGACCGGATTCAGATATCCTAGAAAACCAGATCCTAGAGACTAATCAATCCTCTCACAAACGCCATGGTTGTAGAGGGGGTTACTTAAGCCACCATTTGAGATCTGTAGTCCATGCTCTTCGATCTCTTTTTCCACCAAAAGCCATGGGTTTGGAGAAGAGATTGAAGAAGGGAGTCATACCACATGCCATGGATGACCCTAGCTTATTGTTTCTCAAGGCTTAGAGATAGCTCTTTAAAGAGTAGATTTATGTTTTCAAACCCAAGGCTTGAATCTTGAAGCTATGACCCTCAACCTCATATCTTCTCTGTTTATCATTTCAAACCCTCTGTTTATCATTCTCCTGTCATAAAGTTGCATCTTTGGTTCATTTGAAGTTCTTCATCTAGGTTGCTAGAAATGTCCTGTTTTACCCGTATCAGTGCTCGATTTTTAGTTATTAGTAGATTTGCATTATAGGGTCTCTGTTTTCTTCTAGTTGTTGTTAATCCTATTCCAGAGATTTTAAAATTATTTTCCACTTCATTTGTCCATTGCATTTAGTTTTCATCGATTTTACCAATCATTTACCCGATTTGCTTAGATTTGCTTTACTCTTGCATTCCTAGTATTCTTCCTGCTTCCTAGGTTGGATTGATACTCTTACTGCTATACTACATCATTGTTGTGGTTTGGGATTTGATATTTCACCTTGCTCACAGTCCTGTTTATCAAATGACGCTGTTGCCATCTTATGATTGTTAGGAAGCATTAGGATTTGGGGTTTAGTGAAGACTAGGCCTTTACTTTCATTTGGTTACTAATCTCTTTCTCTTCACACTTGTGTCTTTCAGGTACATGAATTTGCGCTCCAGGGATGACAACAATCTACTTAAACCCCTGGACAATATTCACCAATTCGGACACGCAAGATCGAGATGAGCAAGATAGCAAGCTCAAGCCTTTGAAGAGATTGTGCAAGCTGGTACAGTTGACTTTGAAAGTATGGCTGAGAAGGAACATCTTGATGGACCTCCACCAGCTCACGGTACTATAGGAAGGGGTAATGGAAACCTCAACAACGCAGCTAGACCACCACGGATCATTGGTTCCGGCGATGCTCCAAACACTCATCACAACTGCTTTGGGATAACTCCTCCACCAGTCCAAAACAACAACTTTGAGATCAACCCTGGCTTTGTCTCTATGGTTCAGAATAACAAGTTCCACGGGCTGGCAATGAAAGACCCTTTGGAGCATCTTGACAACTTTGAGCAAGTATGTGGGATGATACAGATCAATGGGATCTCGGAAGATGCCTTGAAGCTTAGACTCTTCCCATTTTCTCTTGGAGATAAAGCAAGGCACTTGGAGAAGACCCTTCCACAAGGTACCATTACTTCTTGGGCTGATTGCAAGAAGGCGTTCCTCTCAAAGTTTTTCTCAAGCACAAGAACAGCTCGTTTGAGAAGTGAGATTAGTGGCTTCACTCAAAGACAGAATGAGACATTCAGTGATTCTATGGAGCGGGTCAAGGACTATACCATTCAGTGTCCTCACCACGGCTTCAGTGAAGAGACTCTCTTGAGCACAATATACCGAGGAGCATTACCCAAGATCCGAATGTTACATGATACGGCAAGCAATGGTAACTTTCTTCGTCAAGAAGTGGAAGAAGGAATGGAGCTCATAGAGAACTTGGCTTTGAGTGATGGGAATTACACTGAGGACTACGACCGAGCACCTAGAGGTTCTGAGCTTGAGTCACCCAAGAAAGAGCTTAAATCGCTCCATAAGAAGATAGACAAGCTTGTGCTTGTAAATCAGAAGCATGTACACTTTGTGGGAGAAGCTGAAGATGTCTTAGAGGAGCTAGAGCTGAGCCAAGAAGAAGCTAATTGGGTTGCTGGTCAGAACTACAACAAGCCTCAAGGTTACTCACAAGGATACCAAGCCAACAACAATCTCTCTTACAGGAGTACAAACGTTGAGAATCCAAAGGATCAGGTGTACCCCCCTCAGCAAGCAAAGCTGTTTGTACCTTACAACAAGGTTTCAACAAAATAGTGGATATCAAGGTCAGAGACAAGGGAACTTTCAGGGTCAGCAGCAACAACAAAGCAACAAAGGCTACACTCCTATGTTTCCTCCCAGTTTCGTTCCACAGCAGCAACAAATGCAACCCCCACCTCAGGATCCGGTTCAAGCAATGTTCCACAGGTTGCTTCAAGGTCAAGCTTCTACAAATCAGTGGAGTTAATGTGCCAACCGACTTTTTGTCTTAGAGATGGATGAAGAGCCAAAAGATCATCTAATCCTTGGAAGACCGTTCCTTGCAACCGCTGGAGCCATCATTGACGTGAAGAATGGCAAGATTCTTCTACACTTGGGCAAAGACATCAAGTTGGACTTTGATATTAATGAAAGCTTGAAGAAGCCAACCATTGGAGGACAAGCTTTCTACATTGAGACTCTAGATGCTTTAGCCAATGAGTTGCTTGAGGAGTTAGCACGGGAAGATCACTTGCAGCTTGCCTTGACAAAGGAGTATGGAGAGCTTGGTTTTCTGAGTGAGCAGACTCAAGAATACGTCCACATTCTCGATTCTAGGAAAGCTGTAAAGGAAGATGAAGGCGAACGCCTAGAGATCGTTCAGGAAATCGAGAAGATAACTCGATCCAGGACAGCAATCGACAAGAAGATCGAGGAGTCTGGTCGATCCAGGAAAGAGAACGATGAGAAGATCGAGAGAGGCCAATCGATCAGTTCAGAGGACGAGTCGGGGACTCGATCTCCTGCTCGATCCACATAAAATCGAGTAGGTGAATCGAGTGAAGTTACTCGATCCGGACCAGAACGAGTGGAAGATCGACTAGATGACTCGATCTCAGAGGGGACAACGGTTCAAGAAAGCAGTCTTAAAGCTCATGACTCAGGGTCTAAGGAGGACAGTGAGGACAGAGACGTCAACACAAGCCACGTGGAGGACTGGAGCGAGCTGCTAGCCCCAAAGGTGGACCTAAAAGAGCTCCCAAAAGGGCTAAGATATGATTTCTTAGGGCTTAATGAGACTTATCCCGTGATTGTGAATGAAAACTTGAGTGATGAGGAGTTGCACTCGCTCCTTAATGAGCTAAGAAAGTATAGGAAGGCCATTCGGTACTCTCTAAGTGACATCAATGGCCTTTCACTAATGCTTTGCACTCATAGGATTCACTTAGATAATGAAAACTTTTCTTCTATTGAACATCAAAGACGCTTAAACCCGAATTTGAAAGAAGTAGTTAAGAAAGAGATCTTGAAACTGTTAGAGGCTGACGTTATATACCCCATCAGTGACAGCACGTAGGTTTCTCCTGTCCATGTGGTGCCTAAGAAGAGGGGGATCACAGTCATTAAAAATGAAAAAGATGAATTGATTCCTACTAGAACCATAACTGGTCACCGACTGTGTATAGATTATAGGAAGCTCAATTCAGCTACTAGAAAGGATCATTTTCCTCTTCCTATTATTGATCAAATGTTTGAGAGACTTGCTAATCATCCATATTACTGCTTTCTTGATGGTTATAGTGGTTTCTTTCAAATACCAATCCATCCTAACAATCAAGAGAAGACGACTTTTACATGCCCTTATGGTACCTTCGCATATTGATGGATGCCATTTGGGTTATGTAATGCACCAGCAACCTTTCGAAGGTGCATGATGTCGATCTTATATGATCTTATAGAGGAGATGGTTGAAGTGTTTATGGATGATTTCTCTGTATATCGTGTGTCCTTTTCTGCTTGTTTGTTGAATCTTTGTAAGGTACTTAAGAGATGTGACGAGACAAACTTGGTGCTGAACTGGGAGAAGGGTCACTTCTTGGTGAAGGAAAGGATTGTACTCGGTCACAAGATATCTGAGCAAGGGATAAAGGTTGAAAAAGCAAAGATTGAGGTCATGATGAGTCTTGAGCCGCCGGTTAATGTCAAGGGGATAAGGAGTTTCTTGGGGTACACTGGCTTCTACAGGCAGTTAATCAAGGATTTCTCCAAGATAGCTCGCCCTCTTACATGGTTGTTATGCAAGGAAGCTGACTTTGCCTTTGATGAGGAATGTCTTCACGCTTTCAAAACTATAAAGGAGGCTCTTGTCACGGCACCTATAGTACACGCACCAGATTGGAGCTTACCCTTTGAGATCATGTGCGACGCGAGTGACTACGCCGTGGGAGCTGTTCTTGGTCAGAGGAAAGACAAGAGGTTGCATATTATCTACTACGCCAGTCGTACCTTGGCTGACACGCAAGTGAGATATGCTATAACCGAGAAAGAGCTGTTGGCCGTTGTGTTTGCTTTTGAGAAGTTAAGGTCATACTTCCTGAAGAGCAAATCATGATGATCAACACGGTTGTATGCACATGGCTAGAGGATCAGTTTGAAGATGTTTTGGCTTTGAGAGAAGAGAACCTGCCTAGGTATGCTGATATAGTGAACTTCTTAGCTTGTGGAGAGGAACCTACTCATCTTGACCACTACCACAAGAAACATTTCATGAGAGACATCTCTCATTATTTTTCGGACGAGCCTTACTTGTACGAGAGGAGAGTAGACAGCCTGAATAGAAGATGTGTTTCAAGAGAGGAAGCGCATGACATCCTTCTACATTGCCACTGTTTGTCATATGGAGGAAATTTTGCTTCTTTCAAGAAGGCAGCAAAGGTCTTACAAGCCGGGTTTTGGTGGCCATCGCTATTCAAGGATTCTCAGGAGTTTGTTAAGTCTTGTGAAGCATGTCAAAGAGCTGGAAACATCACGAAGAGGAATGAGATGCCTCAAGTGCCAATCTTTAAAGTTGATGTTTTTGACGCTTGGGGGATAGATTTTATCGGTCCATTCCCATCTTCTTACGGTAACAAGATCATCTTTGTGGCTGTTGATTACGTGTCTGAGTGGGTTGAGGCTATAGCTTCCCCAATTAACGACTCAAAGGTGGTGGTTAAATTCTTCAAGACCATCATCTTCCCACGTTTTGGAGTTCCAAAAGTAGTGATCAGTGATGGGGGCAGCCACTTCATCAACAAAGTGTTTGAAAGTCTCTTGAAGAAGTATGGTGTGAAGCACAAGGTAGCTACACCCTATCACCCGCAAACCAGTGGGCAAGTAGAGGTCTCGAATAGACAGATCAAGGGTATCCTAGAGAGAACCGTAGGAGTAACTCAGAAAGATTGGGCGGTTAAACTAGATGATGCTCTATGGGATAACCGGACTGCTTTCAAGACTCCTATAGGTACCACTCCCTTCACTCTTCTATACGGCAAGGCATTGCATCTTCCTGTTGAGTTGGAGCATAGAGCACTTTGGGCCGTGAAGCAGCGGAACTTCAGTCTCAAGACGGCGCAGGAGAAGAGGTTGATTCAACTACATGAGCTTGATGAGCTATAGTTAGACGCCTACGAGAGTGCTAAGATCTACAAGGAAAGGACCAAGGAAGTTCATGACAAGAAGCTGGTTCATAAGGAGTTAAGGGAAGGCAGTCTTGTGTTACTCTACAACTCGAGGTTGAAGCTGTTCCCTGGAAAGCTCAAATCTAGATGGTGTGGACCATTTGAGATCAAGGAAGTTCTACGCTACAGAGCGGTTACATTGGTTGGCAAGAGTGGGAATGCTTTCACGGTTAATGGGCACAGAGTCAAGCCATACTTGTCGAGGGATTACAGCAAGGAGGGCACCACCATGCTTCTCCAAGACCCACCTTAGGCCTAAACCAAGT
The DNA here is from genome assembly GCA_911865555.2 of Thlaspi arvense. Classification (NCBI taxonomy): domain Eukaryota; kingdom Viridiplantae; phylum Streptophyta; class Magnoliopsida; order Brassicales; family Brassicaceae; genus Thlaspi; species Thlaspi arvense. Next base: position 23,936,043 of record OU466861.1, on the reverse strand, counting down.
AAAGTCTAGCTAAAGACGTTAAAGAAAGCGCACTTGGGAGGCATTCCCATGTCTATCTTGTACATCTTTTTGCTTTCTTTCTTTTTCAGTTTCATGCTTTTTATGTTTAAGTGTGTAGGTGAAAGGATGAGGGGTTGTAGAACATGTTCTTGGACTCAAAAGGGGCGAGAAAGGAGAAGTGTAGGCTAGAGATCGAGTGCTAGATCGACTTATCCTAGCTCGATCTTTATTATATCGAGCTAGTGAATCGAGAGAAGTTAGTCGATCTAGAGGAGATCGAGTAGACAATCGAGTGGGTCAGTCGATCATGAGAGGATAAACCACCCATACGTTCGTTTGAGATGCAAACGAGGTGTAGATCGACTGACCTCACTCGATCCTCGAGGTTAGATCGATCAGTCTACTCGATCTGCCACTCGATCTTAGTCCAATCAACCCCCAAATTGATCACGTGGCTCGATCCAAGGAGCATAGCCTGAGTGACCAAAAATCATGGAACGAGGGGGTACAATCGATCTATGACTCGATGCAATCTGAATCGAGTCCATGATCGATCAACCCACTCGATCCTAGTCAACATGGGCATGAGATCGAGTCCTAGATTGACCAAATGAACTCGATCTCGTGCCGAGGTAAGTAAATTTTTTCCCTCTTTTCTTCTTTCCCTCCGGTTTTTAAATTTGAATTATGGTTAAGGCAAGCACTTTTGACCATGAAAGATGTGCCTTGACCACATTTTTGTCAGAAACCACTTGTTTTGCCCATGGTTTTGTTAGCCTTTATATTTGCATGCATCCACACTCTCTCATTTTTGTGTTCACAAATTGTTTTCCAAAGTAAAGGAGAGTGTGAGTTCTGTAAGGCTTTTAGCATCTGCATTCTTCCTTTTAATAAGGTATTTTCGGTTTATAGATTTCTTGTTTAAAGTTTTTTGGAAAATTGCCTTTTTATATGTTTAGGATGATTGTAGTTGTTAGGGAGTTAGGATAATTTTTAGAAACTGCTAGATATTAGGAAAATTTCTAGAATTAATCCTATCTTTAGATTCTTTCCTCTTTTATCTAGCTACATTTTTTATAAATTTCCCAAAATTCTAGGGTTATTGTTAGAAGTTTTTCTTTCTTACCTTGTCTTTCTCTCAATTTCGCCGCCTATACTCATTCTGTTCCTTGAGATTTGTGTTTCAGGTACCAATGGCACCAAAGAGAACCAGAGAAGAGACAACACAAGAAGGAGAAGCTCAAGAAGTGGTTCACGAGAGGGTCAGATGGACAAATGAGGAGAAACAAGCCAAGAAACGGCTGGAAAGGCTAAGGTTCGATCCCACAAAGTTTGCGAGCAGGGACCTGTTAGCTAAGATGGGGATCTGGGGAGACTTTGACCAGCTTCTCAAGAACATTGGGCTCCGGTGCTTGTCAAGGATGGATTGCCCAACCTATCCCGAGGCAACATTGGACTTCCTCGCCACCTTGGAGTTCACTTACGAGAATCCAAGTCTTCCTACTCCTTCCTAAGGCCACATCACCTTCAAGATCAGGAGACAAGCCTATCATCTCTCCATCGCCGAGCTTTGCCAAGCCTACGGTTTGAAGGCTAATGCCAAGCAAGTAGAGTTCCCGCCTTTCACCCAAACCAACGACTTGTGGGATCTGATCAGCAACGATGACTACAAGGCAAACACGGCCAAGATGAAGAGAGTCCGCAGCCCTGTGCTAAGATACATGCTCAAGCTCATCGCTAACACCTTCAGTGGACGGTCCGTGGCTCCCACAGTCACCAAGAACGAGCTGTGTTTCTTGTTCGAAGGCGTCAAGCATCTTCTGTGCGATCCTAAGGAGAACGACGAGCCAATGGAGGATGAGCTCGGAGATGATGTTAACTACAGATGCATCTTGGCTTCCTCTCTACTCAAGTACAAGGCATGGGCAATGAGGTTCAAGGCAAGCTCGACGCTTATAGGAGGCTTCCTTACACCAATGTTTGTTCAAGCTGGTGTACCCCTTCCAGACTTCGTCCCTTGCGCGGGGAGATCTTATATGGATGAGGTTTACATGAGGAACACAGACAGCTTGGGACGCATGCCAGCTGAGGGATTCTTTGCATACGTGTTTTATGATTGTGAGAATGAGAAGAGAGTGTGCATCTTGCCGAACAAAGAAGAAACGGAGCTGCTAGGTGTTGGCAATGTTGAGTTTCTGCCAAGTGTTGAGGAGTGCTTTGCACCTCTAGAAGGCAAAGCCGCGCCCACACAAGCCGCTCACCCACGTTTAGAGTCCCCTACATCCGATGCTGAGATGCCCGAGAGCTTTGTTCTCCCCATGCTTGACTTTGAGCCAAGAACCAAAGCCGAGAAGTTCCTTGCTTTAGTCGTTGAGATGCTGGGCAAGATCAACAAATGGCAAAGCAATATGATCAAGAAGCATTCCAACAAGGTCAAGGCGCTTAAAGGGAGCTCACCTAAGAAGTTTTCAAGCGATGAGGAGGTGCAGCAGCCTGATAGGAGGAGGAGATCTACAGGAGGCATTGAGATCCGTGAGCCTCAAGGAAACACTCAATCTGCGCGCCACTCTCTTCATGAGGAAACGAGCAAGGAGAAAGGCAAGGAGATCAGCCACGACACTCCTAAGAAGAGCAAGAAGTCTGGAGCAACCTCAAGCTCCAGCCTTACTTTGCTCCGAGGTACCAACAACAAAACCATTGTATATACCATGCATCTTTTTAAATTTTTGCTTGTGTTTTGACTCCTCTTGGATTTGTTTGCCACCGAGACGGTGTCATTCAAGTTTGGGGAAGTGTGTGGTGTGTTTGACATGTTTTCTTTGATCTTATTTTCTGTTATCATCCTTTGAGTCATCATGCATCATGTAAGGCATAGAAAACACCAAAAAAATGATAAAAGTTTTAAAAATTTTCAAAAAAATTCATGTAGTTGAATTTGAATTGTTAAACATTTTAGGATTGCGTCTAGAATTTTTAAGCATTTAGGTTGTTTACATTTGCATAAGGGGCAAAACATTTTCTTGAAAAGTGTTTTAAGCTCATGAATTGTTTCAAGGCCCTAGTTAGTAGTTCTTTGATGCATTGTTCATACTTTGAAAGTAAGCTCTAACCATACTTGGATCATTTGTTTTGATCCTTTCCTACTAAGTGAAAACCTTAATTTGAACTTCTAATTATCATACTTATGCATTTGAAAAAGGATACATGGATCACTTATACATATTTAGGCTTTCTTCTTCCTTTCACCACTCTCTTGTAAGCCTAAATATACTTCCCTACCTTTACCTTACCCTCCTTTCAAGCCAATGTTCTTGTGTGATAAATCTTTGTGAGGCCTCTTTTCGGTTCAACTTAGCATAAAGTGTTAGGTTTAGGCGACATGATTAGGCTTTCATATTGATGCTAGTTTTGCATTTTGAACCTAGTTTTAGGCTTAGGATAGGGCGGGTATTCATGAGAGTTGCTTTGTTTTGTTTCGGTTTAAAGAGTTTGAAGTTTGGAAGTTGAATAAAAGGGTATTAATGGTTTTAAGTGGAGGGCTTATTGTTTTAAAATGAAAGCTCTAGTTTAAATAAGAAGGTATCTCTCAAAAGAAAAGAAAAATATAAAAAGAGCCAAAAGGCCAAATGTTTAAAAAGAAAAATAAAAAAATGAGTAAAGAGCTACCAAAGCAAAAAGAAAGAGCTAAGTATGTTTATACCCATACCACTAGCAAAAAGAGTTTTAAAATGATGCTTTTATTTGGGTTTTTGCTAGGTGAATTGCCTTGATGATGAGGGCAGTCTTTTGGAGGGTGAGTGAGCTTAAAAAGAAAAGAAAAATGAGAGAGGGTTCTAGGATCATTGTTAGTGTATATGGGTAGATGAGAGTCTAGTCATGTATGGATCAATTGTCCTTACCTTTAGCATTATGCTTAAGTTCGACCATTCTTGGAGCTAATCCATTGTTTGAATCACCCTTATAAATGAGATCATTTTTATCTCATGACCTTGTCCCTAAGCAAAATGTATCCGGTTTTAAAGTGCATAAGTGTGATTCGCGGTTTTGAGGTTGGTAAATGTTAAAGGTTAGGATTCCTGGATTGTTAGGGATATGAGAGTCATGATTTGAGATTTAATATGTGATCAGTATGGCTAAGTTCTTTGGAGTATGAGTGTGTGCATTGCATCTTAGGATTAAGAACTATGACCATTGAATTGATTTATCTGAAAAACACTTTTGCAAGGAAATTGAGCCCCCGTTTTTAAAACCTCTCTTCCCTTCTTGAATTTTGTTTGCTTGAGGCAAGCAAATGGCAAGTTTGGGGGAGTTGATATTACAATATATTTTGCATATTTTGCATCCATTTAGGATAGTTTTTCATGCATTCATCTTGCATTATAGGCTAGTTTATTCCATTTGTTGCATTTTAGGTCCTAGGTCTCTTTGCATTCGTATTTTGCATATTTCTTGCACTTTTCCATCATTATCTGGTTGTTTGGAGCACTCTGGAGTTGTGGAGGTTATGTGGACGTGAGGAGAATCAAAACGAAGCTTGTGGACACTTGGAGAACCCAGCTATGCATGTAAAGGACCCGAGATCGAGTAGCGGATCGAGCAAGGCAGGTCGATCTAGACGAGATCGACCAGAAGATCGAGTGACCCAAGTCGATTCAAGGGGAAGGATCGAGACCAAGATCGAGAAAGGAGATCGATCTGGAGTACGGACGTAGATGATGCCATGCAAAACGAGAGCCAGATCGAGACCATCACTCGATCCTCCAAGGATCAAGTAGAAGATCGAAGGAAGTGCTCGATCCATCCAACCAGATCGACTTGAAGATCGAGAAAGGAGATCGATCTCTGGAGCCTTATCCGACCAGCTGGTTTTTAGCATCTAGTGAGGGGACCATTTGGAGATGTTTGGCTATTTTAGGAAAAGGAGGCGATTACTTTCTGTTATCCACGCTTTGTCTTTTCTTTTTGAGTCTTCTTGTAGGCGATTCCGCCATTGTTGAACCTTAAGCTTTTTCTTGGTTTTTAACTTGAATCTTTTTAATATTAAGAAGTTTTCCTTTAATCGCTCTTTAATCATGCTTAGTTCATCTTTTATTGCTTTTCAATCGGTTTCAAACATGAGTAGTGAGTAGTTTTCTTCTGGATTTGGAGTTGGGGCGATTCAAGGGTTAAAGGTTTAAGCTTTTGGGAGTTTTTCTTGTTCTTCATTCTTTCTCTTCTAGGATTTGGGGTCTTTAGGCTTAGAGAGTCTTGGAAAAGATCTCTATGATTCCTAGGCTGTCTTACCCGGACTGGATTCAGATATCCTAGAAAACCAGATCCTAGAGACTAATCTCCCAAACACCATGGTTGTAGAGAGGGTTAGTTAAGCCACCATTTGAGATCTGTAGTCCATGCTCTTCGATCTCTTTTTCCACCAAAAGCCATGGGTTTGGAGAAGAGATTGAATAAGGGAGTCATGCCATATGCCATGGATGAACCTAGCTTATTGTTTCTCAAGGCTTAGAGATAGCTCTTTAAAGAGTAGATTAATGTTTTCAAACCCAAGGCTTGAATCTTGAACCTCTTGAATATGACCCTCAACCTTAGATCCTCTCTGTTTATCATTTCAAACCCTCTGTTTATCATTCTCCTGTCATAAAGTTGCATCTTTGGTTTATTTGAAGTTGTTCATCTAGGTTGCTAGAAATGTCCTGTTTTACCCGATTCAGCGCACGATTTTTAGTTATTAGTAGATTTGCATTCCAGTGTCTCTGTTTTCTTCTAGTAGTTGTTAATCCTCTTCCATGGATTTTAACTTTTTTTTTTTGCATTTCATTTGCTCATTGCATTTTGTTTTCATCGATTTTACCAATCATTTACCCGATTTGCTTAGATTTGCTTTACTCTTGCATTCGTAGTGTTCTTCCTGCTTCCTAGGTTGGATTGATAAACTTACTGCTATACTACATCATTGTTGTGGTTTGGGATTTGATATTTCACCTTGCTCACAGTCCTGTTTATCAAGCTCAGGATCTTGAGAGCTGGAAGAAGCTTGTGCACTGAATCCTGGAGGATGATAGGGCGCTCTTGGCTGGAAGTTGTTGTTTCTCTGCTGAAAAACTTGATTGTTGTTGGGAACAAAAGGTCTTGGAGCAGCTTGCTGCTGTTGTTGTGGTGGGTACACTTGATCTTGTGGATTTGCAACATTGTTGCTTCTGTATGACAAGTTGGGATTGGGTCTGTAGTTCCCATATAAATTGTATCCACCTTGATTGCCCAGTTAGTTCATCTCTTCCACTTGGCATGTCTCTTGATCATCAACCTGAACCATATCACCAATAAAGTCAACTTCCTTCTTCTTTAGCACTTCTTGGATCTCTGTCGTATTCCTCATTATAGTTTCCATCAGACTGAGCTAGATTCTCAACAAGCTCCAATCCTTCATCCACATCCTTTGACAAGAAGTTCCCATTTGATGCAGTGTCCAATAGCATTCTTATCTTTGGCAAAGCTCCTCTGTACAGAGTAGAGAGCAGAGAAGCCTGTGAGAAGCCATGGTGAGGGCATTGCAGTGTGTAGCCCTTGAATCTTTCCCAAGCTTCACCAAAGCTTTCATTGTTCTTCTGTGCAAACCCTGAAATCTCATTCCTTATTCTTTCAATTCTTTAAGTTGATAAGAACTTTGCTAAGAAGGCTCTCTTGCACTCATCCCAGCTAGTGATGCTTCATTAGGGCAAGTTCTTCTCCCATTGGTATGCTCTGTCTCCAAGAGAAAAAGGAAACAACCTTATCTTGAAGCCATCTTCACTTACTCCATTTATCTTTCTAAGGGAGCAAAGTCTGTCAGAATTATCCAAGTGATCTAGAGGGTTTTCAAGTGGCAAACCATGGAACTTACTGCCTGAACCATTGAAATCAATCCAAACTTGATTTCGATGTTGTTGTTTTGCACTACTGGTGGAATGATACCAGTTTTGTTATTGTATGCATTTGGTGCATCACCAGCGCCAATGGGTGTTGCTGCTCTTGGAGCTTGTGCAGTGCCTCTTGGTCCCTGCTCACCTTGTAAGCCCTGAACACCCTTCTGACCTTGTATACCCTGAGCGCCAGCAGCTCCTTGAGGACCCTGAAATCTGATGTCATCCAAAACAGGTTCCTGATTGTTTATCCCAAGTCTGTCACAGTGTTGTGATCTTTCTCTCTGTCTTCTTGCTCTCAGCTCTCTTTCAAGTTGCAAGATGTTGTTCTGATAAGGATGCAGATTCTCAGTGCCTTTAGACCTTAAATGCATGCACCTATAAGAGAGAAACCAAGAGTTGAAAGAGAGTTGGTAACAAAATTCAAAAGTAAAACTTGATCTTAAAGACTTGACAAGCTCTATCGATTCAAACAGAAAACCCCAATGGCAACAGAGCCAAATTGGTACAGAAGTTTTGAAACTCTTTCTCAATCACCCCTTGTACTTAAATCAGTTGTAGTATAGGGGTTTTATGTCAATCCATGGGGAGTTGTAATATATATAAGAGTTGCAAGCAGAAATCCTTAAGTCAAGCAAGCAAAGAGGGTTATTGTTGCCTAAGCAAATAAACTAACAACCTAAAGTGATCAATAACCAAAAAGAACTCAAAAGAGACAGTTTGGCAATGATCAAAGAAGCAAGACAGAGCAAATAAACAGAGTAAATAGCAAATTCGAAATTCAATCAAAGAGAAAGCAAGTTCCTAGATGTGGTTATTGACTTTGGGGAATTCAGAGACTAACTAAAGTTGTTTCAAGCAACATTAATCAAGCACACAAGCTAGCAATGTTGTTACCTAGACATAGAGTTCACAAACAAGCAAGCTAAGTTCAATGTCGTGATAAATAGCCCTTTGCTGAACATCTTAACAAGAACTAACTCTCATTAGTGCTAAAACATTCAACAAGCATTAATAAACAACTCTATTCATGTCAAAATGCTCCTCAAACAGTCAATCTCTTGAGCCAAGGCCAGCAAATCCTCTATCAAACAAGATCAGCTTTTCATCAAACACTTGGTTGGCATAAGAGAAAGTTCAAATCCTAGATAAGTGTGATCAAGACAAATCTAGCTTATGAACGTATCAGTAGAGAGGAACCCATGTTATTAAGCACTAAGCAAACCTTAATCAATCCATAAATCCCCTTAATCTACCACATCTTAGAACCCTAAGCAAACTACTCACTAATAGCCATGTTTAACACCAAATCACAAGAGGAAAAGATGATAATCATGATTAAAGGAGAGATTAAAGAAAGATTAATGGCAAATATAAATTTATATTAAATAAAGCAAGAAATTTGTCTTACAAACTGAGAAAAATAATTCAAGAACAGTGATATGACATGACTGCTCGAAAATACCCACAAAAATAGTTTTTATACATAAAGGAGGATGCCGTAAAAGTAATGGCAAAAATGTAATAAAAAGCAGCTCAGACAAGATTCCTATCGGTCAGTTGTGACCGATAGGGCGATTGATTTGAGTCCTATCAGTCTAGAAGGTGACCGATACGGTGATCGAAATCCTTATGGTGTACTTCTATTGGTCACTTCTTTGACCGATAGGTTTGGTCGATAGTCCTTATATCGGCCACTCCTTGACCGATAGGCCTTGTGTCTTGACCGATAGGCTCCATAGAGATCGTCTGCCTTGGTTCCTTTTGCTCCTCTTGGCTCAGCTAGCTTCCTGGATCATCCCCAAAGCTCCTCCATGCTCCTCATAGCTGCATAAGTACCTAAAAACATTCATGATGCAAAGAAAATGCAAACTACATCCTTAATGCAACGTAAGTCTAAAAGGAGAAGAAAATGGGACAAAAGATAAGGAAAACATGCAAAAGGGAACCAAAACATGCACTAAATGCAAGCCTAAATGGTGTAAATACAAGAGATATCATCTGGTAAGATAGGCATCATGCATCTCTGAAAAATGGTAGGAGCATTACAAAGTCCAAATGGCATCCTGCGATATGCAAATGTATTATAAGGACATGTAAAAGTAGTCTTCTCCTGGTACTCTGGATGGATAAGAATCTGAAAGAACCCTGAATAGCCATCTAGGAAGCAGTAGTACTGATGATTCACCAACATCTCCAGCATCTGGTCAATGAAAGGTAGCGGGAAGTGGTCCTTCCTGGTGGCTGCATTCAGATTCCCGTAATCTATGCACATACAGTGCCCAATTACTGTCCTTGTATGAATCAGCTCATCCTTCTAATTTTTCACCATTGTGACTACTCTTTTCTGAAGAACCACATGAACCAGACTGATCCAAGCACTGTCATATATGGGATATATTATCCCAGCTTCCAGGAGCTTCGTGATTTCTTTCTTGACAATATCCTTCAGATTCGGATACAGCATCCTCTGATGCTAAACTAATGATTTTGATTAATCTTTCAGGTGTATCCTAGGTATTGATAGGGCTCAGGTTTTACCCAAATAAAAACTACTGCAAGTGCACAGCAAAGCAGTCGTAGTATAAGGGGTTATCGAATCCCAAGGGAGTATGTAAACTACACTAGCGAATGTAGGTTCGGATTAAGCTAAGCAGAATGTAATGTATGTAATGCGAAATAGTAAAATAAATGCAAGTGGGCGTTTTATGCAAGTTCAGAAAGCTAAAGACGCTAAGTCAGGACAGTTCACAGGTTGAATCCGAGAATGTAGAATGCATGAAATCAGGAATGATTAAGAATCATTTTAAACATGAATCACTGATGTATAACTAATCAATTCTCATTGCAGAAGTTAACTATGTTTAAATCACAGAGTTTCAAATCTATTTGAAAACTCTAACAACCAAAACATGCAATATGATCAGATTCAATTATTCACAAAACTCCTAAGCCAAATCTATTTGCACTTAGTTGTTTTGCTCATCAAATACTAGTTCAGGTTATCAATAATGTTCTCACATATATTTAACAATCTATGATTTTCAGATTTCTAGATGATGTGTCTCAGAAATTTGATTTTAAAGCAAGCGGAGATGAAAAACCAAAAGATATTCCTAACAAGTAGCAATTCTACAAACTCTTCATCAACCTTTGAAAAAGCCCTAACTTAACTAACAAACTACTCAGACATGGTGATTTGAAAAAATATCATGAAGAGAATAGATTGCATAAAAGAAATAAGAAGTAAAGATGAAGGAGTTCGAAATCTGTTATCAAGGAGTCAGATTTGTTTCTCCAAAAGCTCGTCTACCAATCTCTCTCTCAAGTTGTCTAAAATAATAAGATACAAGATATCTGCCAAAAGAATGGCTGAAAAACCTAATATACAATCTAAAACACGATCTGGTGCCTTTTCGCAAATACTAGAACTTCTGGGCCAAAACTGCAAATAATCCTCTATCTTTTAGAAAACAGCCACGACCCCTTCCTTTCTGGGTGACGAGCTTCACCTATATGCATACTTTTCTTCCCGAGTTAGATACTTCGTGGCTTCAACTTCCAATGCTCCAAACAGCTTCAATATCTCCAATTATGCTCCAGACATGTTATAACCTGCAAAGACTCTACTAGGACTCTAAAAAGACCAAAAAGACTCAATAAAAAGTACTTATATCATGGTTAAAAACAATATAACCATGATATATCAATTCCCCTAGACTTAGCTTTTGCTTGCCCTCAAGCAAACATCAGACAGAGAACAGGGTCGAGGTTTGAAAACAAGAAACAGTCAGCTAAACATTAGGAACACCACATTAGTTAACACTTTCGAATCCACATACCACATAGTCAACAGAAGATAAAATTTCAGTCTAATCATCACAAGCTTAGCAAATCTCTCATGTCCAGTCCAAATACCTTCACGAAATCCGAAATCTCTGCTGCCAACTCCTTATTTTTTTATCTAAGTGTGATATCTTATCAAGGTTCTATCATCTCAATCACTTTACAGAATCTTTTCCCTTCCTAACAACTGAACAAATCAATCTCAATACAGCTCTCCTATTTTCTCTTCCCTTAATCTTTTCCTTTGGATATATTCGATTTTTCACTTCTTTTTCTCAACTTTTACAGTCTAAGATATGGTGCTACTAAATACTTGTGTTCCTTGTGAGGAGACAGGTTATCGAGTGTGATCATTACTGTTGTTCCTTGTGAGGAGACAGGGTCATGAATGCACCATTCTTTGGACTTAAACTTTTAAAAACTTCATCAGGGAAGATCTAAGAGAGACTGTATCATAACCTTATTGTCAGTGCTGAAAGAGAGAATCAAGATCAATAAGAATCAAGCCCCAAGATAAGAAGTTTAAAGTTCATTAAGGTGGAGCTAACATCAAATTTTCCAGATTCCCTAAGAATCTAAACCTTCATTGCTAGACTGATCTACCTATGACTTTCAACTTAATAAGACTTGTAATCAACTACTGTGGCAATGGTTCCTATAAGCAAAAATGTTTTGTGATTAGTTCCAAGAAAAACTGACAATTTCAAAATTTTGTCTCTATAAAAACAGGTTTTTGACTCAACTTTAAGACTTTATAAACATGACACAAAGCAGACAACATCAGTAACCACCTCCCCCAGACTTAAACAACACTGTCCCCAGTGTTATTAAGCCAAGAGTTGGTCAAAAAGAAGCATGAGAACGTGTAAAACCAAGGTGAAAAAGTGGTACCTCGCGAAGGACCGGGTGACAAGCGTCACCCAGCTGTGGTGACGATCGTCACCACTCTGAAACTTCAGAAATCGTCATGTTGGATGTTTAAATGTTATGTCATCATGTGTACTCTGAAGTAAGACTGTAAGAGCACTAAACTAATATATGAAAAAAGAAAACTTACCAGTGGGTTGCCTCCCACTAAGCCATCTTGTTCACTTGACCACTTGTAACAGTTTGAGTGATATACCTAGCAGTAGTGTCTTCTGAATGTTCCATGGCATTCTCTTCATCTCTGGAAGTCCTTACAGAAAAGGTCTGACCATCAATGGTAGAACTCCCTCTTAACTTATCCATGTCAAAGTTCATGACAACATCACCCAAATTAAGCTTTATCTTCCCCTTTTTCACATCAATGATGGCAGCAGTAGTAGCCAAGAATGATCTTCCCAGAATAAGAGGATCTTTAGGTTCTTCAGCATATTTCAGAACTACAAAATCTGTAGGAATTATGCAGCCTTCAATGCTAACAGGAACATCCTCTAGGATGAGAGAGATCCTAGCTGGCTTGAATTCAGTCATTCCAAGTCTAGCAGCAACAAAGAAAGGCATCAAGTTAATACCTGACCCTAGATCACATAGAGAGTGGGGAAAACATCCTGCAGAGATAGAACAATCAAGAACAAAGGTCCCTGGATCAGATAGCTTCTCTGGAACTCTGCTTTGAATGATGGCATTGACTTGTTCAGAAACAGGCACCTTCTTCTTCTTCTTTGGAACTGTACTCAAGAGGATTGCACTGATGTCTCTGGTAAGCAATGCTCCTTCCTCAGGACTTACACCATTAACAACCATTCTCTTTACATACCTTCTTAGAGCTGATAAAAGCTTGACTGCATCTACAAGAGGCATCTCAACCATCAGCTTGTCTATCATAGCTTTGCATCTGGCTTCCTCTATCTCCTGTTAAGACTTCGTAGGATTCTTAAGGAATGGTATTTTGGGTTTATACGCTTGCTCCTGGCCATTATTTGCAGTTACAGGCGAAACATCTTCGTTCTGGGGTGGGTGACGACCGTCACCAGGGGAGTGACGCTCGTCACTCACCTGTGACAACCCCCGATTCTCTTGTTTGTTGGTGACGAGCGTCACTCCTCCTTGGTGACGCTCGTCACTCACCTGTGAGACTGAAAAATTTTCATCTTCAGACTCCATGAGTTGCACGATCTGTTCTGCACTCAACCTCTTTTTCTGCACTGTTTTAAGCTACTTTTCATTCCTGACTGTGATGGCATTAACCTGATGCTTGAGATTGATGTCAGTCCTTCCAGGAAGGAATCCCTCTTGCCTTTGAACAGCTCCTGCAGTTTACGCAACCTGCATATCAAGCTTCTTCATGTGAGAGTTTAGACTCTCAATTTTTCCAATCAGGTCTTGGTACAGCGAATTTAGTTTGCCATTGAAGTTCACTGTCATCTTCTGCTGTCCTTCAAGTATCTACTCCAGCATAGATTCCATATTAGTGTCTTGTGGAGGTGCAGTTTGGTAGGAAGAAGAACCAAAATTTCTGCTGTTTTGGTAAGGTTTCTCAACTTCAGTCTTCTGGAACTGTTGTATTGGAGTATAACCAGTTGCATTCTGGTTTCCTGGAAAGGTATTCTTCTGATTATTGCTGTTGTAGCCTCTGTTCCATTGTTGATTTCCAAACCTTTCGTTCTGAAAACCTCCATTGATGAAATTAACATCTTTCTGCTCAAATTCTTCAGGAATTTTGAAACTCTCCACTTCTGCAGCAACCTGAACTGACTTCTTTCCCACCAAAAGGCTGTGCATATCATCCAACTTAGCCTTAACTTTAGCAATCTGATTTCCATCAGCCACACCAGCTTGTTTCATCCTTTGAAAGTCTGCATTTTTAGTGCTGTTGCTGCAGACCAAATTCTCAATCAGTTTGAGCGCCTCCTCTGGTCTATTGGTGTTGAAGTTTCCTGCACTTGCTGCATCCAGCACCATCTGGTACTTCTAGTCAATGCCTCTGAAGAAGATCCCAAGTAATTGCACCTGACTGAAGCCATGATAAGGACAGTCCCTTTGATAAGACTTGAACCTGATCCAAGAAGCCTTAAAAGCTTCAGTAGGTCCTTGTGTAAAGGATGCAATTTTTGTCCTCATGTCCTCTGATCTTGCATCATCATAGAATTTATTCAGAAAGGCATTCTTAGTGTCTTCCCGAGTGGTCAATGAAGCAGGTTCTAGTTACTTCAGCCAATATGCAGCTTCTCCTTCAAGAGAGTAAGGGAAAAGTTTGCAGAACAGAAAGTCATTGCTAACACCATTAGCTTTGACACTAGAAGCTAAATCCTCAAACCTCTCAATGTGATCCATATGATGCTCATGAGGTAAGCCATGGAATGGATGCTGGCCAACCAGCTGATAGTGGACAGGTTTAACGTCAAAATCGTTCCTCTGGAAGGCAGGAGGTCGGATTGCAGCTTTGTTGGCATAGAACTGATCAGGTCTGTTGTAGTCACCTAGAGTCCTCTGAACAAAACCCCCAGCAGCATTATTTGCAGCAACAGGGACTCCAACGTTCTAATCCACTTGTTAAACCTGCTGTTCAACAATGACATTCCCCTCTTGATCAACTCTGCCCCTCTTCGTTCCTCTTGTTTCCTTCTCTGTCAACCAAGTGACCTTCTGCATCTTCAACGAAGATAAGTGGAGCGACCATTGTAGATTGCTTCTTAGCTTTTCTGTTAGTTCTCTCCAACCTAGCTAGTTTGTTGATGCTCAAAGTCACAAGCTCCTTCTCCTTGTTGCTTCTGATACTGCGATTAGGCATACACCTGAAACCAGCACAAAGAAAAGAAACTGAATGTCAGTAAACAAGTTAAAACTTAGACAAAATCCTAATACTAGAAATCGATTGGCAGCTATTACTCCCCGGCAACGGCGCCAAAAACTTGATAGGGCTCAGGTTTGGCCCAGAAATTCCAGTATTTGCAAAAAGGCCCCTTCCTTTCTGGGTGACGAGCGTGACCAGGTTGGTGACGAGCGTCACCTATATGCATACTTTTCTTCCTGAGTTGGATACTTTGTGGCTTCAACTTGCAATGCTCCAAAAAGCTTCAATATCTCCAATTATGCTCCAGACATGTTATAACCTGCAAAGACTCTACTAGGACTCTAAAAAGACCAAAAAGACTCAATAAAAAGGACTTATATCATGGTTAAAAACCATAAAAACCATGATATATCAGGTATGCACAAGTCTGTGGAGATATCTGAAATATCATCAATAGAGTAGCCAAAACCTTTGCGATATCTGCGCAGCTTACTTAGCAATAGAGTGAGTCTGCATTGTTCAATGGAGCATTTACAATGACAGGATAAGTAGAGATCTGTCCAAGGAAAGCATACGTTAGCCACGCAGGGAGCTATTTTAGCTAAACTTATGGAGCTTTAGCTTTACTCCAGTCTCCCATTGTTGCATCTTTCGCACAAGTGCTGACTATCTCCTCTTGTGCAACTAAGTGCATCACATTCGCAGTAGCATCTATCACCTTGGAATATCCAGAAGCAGCTTCATCAAGATATGCTTCTTCTGTAGAACTTGTCAATGCTCTCTCTAGAGGTTCCTCTAGACTCAGCAAGGTTGGTGAGAGCATCCACGCAAAATTTCTTTCCATCTATGGTTGTCCTCTTCATCAGCTTATCCATTTCGAAATTCATCACTAAGTTACCAACATTCAGTTATATTCTCCCCTTCCGGACATCAACGATAGCTCCAGTAGTAGCCAGGAAAGGTCTACAATGAATCAGAGGATCTTTGGGATCTTCTCCGTACTCTAGAACCACAAAGTCAGTGGAAATCATACAATCTACCACTTTCATAGGAACATCCTCAATTACACCTTATGTGATTATTATTGATATATCAGCTAGGACAAGGGAGATCCTAGTAGCTTTAAAATCAGTCATACCGTGGCTCTTAACAACTGAATGTGGCATCAATTTCACACTAGAATTATGATCACACAATGATCTCTCACACCTGTCTGAAAATATGGTGCACTCCAATACCAAACTCCTAGGGTCTTAAAGCTTCTCAGGTACTCTGTTCTGAATAACTGCACTGACCTGTTTGCTCCCTGTTCCATACTAACTGTTGGTGACCATTATCTTCACATACCTCCTTATCACAGGAGTAATCCTCACAACATCCATCAATGGAATTTCAGTCACCAGCTTGTCCATGATAACTTTGCATGTGGGATCTTCAAGCTTCTGTTTAGACTTCTAAGGAGGCTTGGGATAGGGTATCTTAGGCTTATACACCCCCCCCCCCCCCCTTGCCATTATCTGCAACTTCAGATAAAACAGCTTTATCTCGGGGTTGGTGACGATCGTCACCGACTGGTGGTGACCCCTGGGTGACGGCTTCACTCGTCAACACTCCGTCAAAAAGTAAAATTTTCTCTTGTAACCCTGGTGACGAGCGACACTCCCCACGGGTGACAATCATCAATCCTTCTTTCTCATCTTCAACCACATCAAGCTCCACCATTTCTTCAGGACTCAAACCTTTCGTCAACACTGGTTGAAGGTTTCTTCCACTGTTTAGTATGATGGCATTCACATGGTGCTTGGGATTAGAATCAGTCCTTCCAGGAAGGAATATCTCTTGCCTTTGAACAGCTCCTGCAGTTTGAGCAACTTGAATATCCAGTTTCTTCACATGAGTGTTCAGAGATTCGAATTTCCCATTGAGATCCTAGTATAGAACATCAATTTTTCCATCAAAGTCGACAGTAATCATCTGCTGGCCTTCCAAGAGTTGTTCCAGTAGAGATTCCACCTTACTGTCTGAAGTTTGTGCATATGGATTCTGATAGGAAGAGGAACCATAGTTCCTTTTGAAGTTATTGCTGTTCTGATAAGGCTTCTGAAATCCAGTCGTCTGAAACTGTAGCGTTGGAGTATAACCAGAAGAGTTCTGGTTTCTTGTGAAAGTACTCCTCTAATTATTTCCATTGTAACCTCTGTTCCCTTGCGAATTCCCAAACCTTTGGCCCTGAAATCCTCCTCCACGGATGAAGTTAACATCTTCCTTTTAAAACTCTTCAGGATTTTCGAAAGTCTCCACCTCAGCAGCAAATTAGACTGATTTTCCCCTTGAGAAGACTATGCATACTATCTAACTTGGCCTTGACCTCAGCGATTTGACTTCCATCATTCACACCAGCTTGTTTCTTCCTTTCAAAGTCAGCATTCTTGGTGCTGTTACTGGATGCAAAATTCTCGATAAGCACATATGCATCCTCTAGAAACCTTGTGTTGAAGTTGCCATTACTAGCAGCATCCAAGGCCATCTAATATCTCCAATCTACTCCTCTGAAAAAGATTCCCAGCAACTGAACCTCACTGAACCCATGATATGGACAGTCTCTTTGATATGCCATGTATCTCAGCCAAGCAGCCTTGAAAGCTTCAGTAGGTCCTTGAGAAAAGCTAGAGATTTTTGTCCTTAGCTCTTCAGACCTGGCATCATCATAGAAATTATTCAAAATTGTGTTCTTGGTGTCCTCCCAAGGTGTCAGTGAACCTGGTGGCCGCTGGTTCAGCCAGTATGATGCATCTCTTCGAGGAGAGTATGGAAAGAGCTTGTAGAAGAGATAATCATTGGACACACCATTGTACTTGAAACTGGTCACCAAGTCCTCAAATCTCTCAATGTGGTCCATGGAGTGTTCATGAGAAAGACCATGAAAAGGATGATGAGCCACAAGTGTGCTGTAAACATGCTTCAGCTCGAAGTCATTCCTCTGAAAACGAGGTTGGCGGTTTGCAGATCTGTTGGTGTAGAACTGATCAGGCTTGTTGTAGTCTCCTAGAGTCCTCTCACGTCCAGCAACATTTACCCTAGCAGGTGGCGGATCTTGCTGTACAGCTGGTTGAACTGCCTGTTTAACTATAACAGCACCATTCTCATCAACTCTCTGCCTCCTCTTCGTTCCTCTTGTTCCCCTCTTTGTCAATCAAGTGACCTTCTGCATCTGTAATCAGGGGGATCAGATTAACCATAGTAGATTGTTTTTAGGCTTTCGTGATGGTTCTTTCCAATCTAGCGAGTTCGTCGATGCTCAAAGTCATCAGCTCCTTTTGTTTGTTACTTCTGGTACTGCGATTATCCATATACCTGAAACAGACAAAAGAAAAGTTGTAAAAATTTAGTAACCAAAATAAGGCGTAGTCAAAATCATAATACTAATTATTTGTAGGCAGCTATTACTCCCGGGCAACGGTGCCAAAAACTCGATAGGGGTCTAGTTTTACCCAATTTTAAGTACTACTGCAAGTGTACTTCAATTCAGTTCTAGCACAAAGGGTTATTGAATCCCAAGGGAGTAAGCTACTACACTACAGAATTTAGATGCAGATTATGCTAAGTTGAAGTGAGCGAATGTAAAGCGAAATAACTAATTAAATAAAAGCAGGCGGATTGATGATTGTTTCTAAAGTTCAAGAGGCTAAAAACGCTAGGCCAGGATAATTCGCAGGTTGAATCCGAGAATTTAGAATGCATGCAATCAGGAAATAAATAAAACCGTCTAGAACTCGAAACACTGTTTTAGAACTAATCAACTTGATACAACTTGGAAGCCTTCTGCATCGACGTGCATATCGACCAGAAGACATCGATACAACCCAGAAGAAGAGATGATATCGACATGTGTATCTATGTTCACTGTCGATATGGTCTGTCCGAGTCGGCTTATTTTTGGTTTAATCTTGGTTTAATAGGGGTTTTCTTGTTTTTCTATAAATACTAAAGTCCTATTATGGTTAGGCAACTTGAATCTTATTATTTTTCTTCTGTTCTTGCACTAAAAACCTTTCCTTTTTCAGCTTTGGTTTGTAAGAACTAGTTTGATTTAGTGAATTTATGTATTTGCCTTTGATATATTCTTGTTTATTCTGCTCCCTAATCATTCTTAACCATCTTTTCTCATTGAAATTTGTGGTTTTGATTATGGCTAGTGAGTAGTCTTATTTAGTGTTTGAGATGGGATAGATTAGAGGGGTTTTAGACCTACATTAGTGATGTATTATGCTTAATATGATTGTCTTCTCTCTATTAGTTGTGCTTAACACTAGATTAGTCTTTCTTGCGCCTGGTAAGTGTTTGATGAAATGCTGCTTAGAGTCTCTTGGAGGATTTGTATGCTTAGCCTAAGGAATTAGATGTCTAAGGTGCATTTTGGCTTTATTGGATTGGAGTTCTATTCTGAATGATTGCTGGTCATGTGTTTAAGTTAAAAGATTTATCTTGAATGTGTGCTTAGCAAAGTGATTAGTGTCAAGGAATTGAGCTAGTTATAGTTGTTAATCCTATGCCTAGAAGATAGCATTGATTGAATAGTTTTCAAGCATCACTAGTTAGGTTCTAATTCCCTCTTAATCAATAACCTCCATCTTAGATCCCTTACTTCTTATATGAATTTCCTGCTTTGTGAGATGGCTAATGAAGAGGAGCTTTAAGATCAACTATGTTGGTGAAATGGTGGAGATGGCTAATGAAGAGGAGCTAGAAGTAGAGGAGATGAACTACTTGGGTAATCAATTTGGATACAATGGGTATGGGAATTTCAGACCAAACCCAAAATCTATCATACAGAAGCAACAATGTTTCCAATCCCAAAGATCAAGTTTACCCTCAACAGCAACCTCAAGGGGATCAGCCAAGACCTTTGGTGCCATTCAACCAAGGTTATGCACCAAAGAACAAATTTCAAAGCAACTTCCAGAAAAAGCAGTTTGCTCCTCCTGGATTCTCTCAAGCAGTCAAGCAAGCTCATCCACCACCAATGATGCTGAAGTGAAAGGACTGCTGCAACAACTCCTTCAGGGCCAACAAGCTACTAATGTGGAGATCACAAAGAAGTTTGTTGAGGTATACAATAGAATGGATACTCTTCATATGGAGCTGTCAAAAAAATTTGATGGGTTGGCTTCAAGAGAAAAGACACTAGAGAACAACAAGGGCATAGGTTGTCCAAAACCTCAAGGAAACCTTCCTGGAAAACCTGAAGCTAACCCTAAGGAGTACTGCAACGCGATAGTCACTGAAGAAGAGCCCTTCTCAGATGAAGAGGAAACTGTCATTGAGGAGTTTCTTTCTCTGTTCAATGAGGACACTGAACTTCAGAGTGAGGGGGAAGAGTTTTTGGAAGCTGACACCAACCATGGAGTTACAAAGGAAGAATCTCTTGAAGCAACATCAACTAAGGAAGAGGAGAAGAAGGGGCTACTGGAGGAGAACTAAGCTGAGAAAGAAACTGGGATCTATGATCATTCTCCTTGCAAGCCAGCTCTCCCCTTCTCTGGAAGGTTTGAGAAGCAGCTTATGGATAAGTAGACCGCTCACTATGCCAACCAAATAAAACTTAGAGGTCTTGATATTGGGACAGAGCTGAAGGAAGCTATTGCCAAGACTGAGGTCCTGAACATCAAGAAGCTTGGAGATCCTGGATGCTTCACATTGCCTTGTGAACTCAATGGGAAACTTTCAAGAGCTGTCTTTGTGATCTTGGAGCAAGTATCAACCTTCTCCCATCCTCTACTGCTAAGGCGCTTAGCTACACTGAACTTCAAGAGAGTAATGTGTCTCTTACAATAGCTGATGGGTCAGTAAAGTCACCACTTGGAGCTCTCAGAGATGTGTCAATGATGATTAAAGGAGTGATCATACCAAAAGATTTCCTGATCCCAGATGTTGAAGGAAAGATCAAGAATGCCATCATTCTAGGGAAACCAGTTTTAGCTTCAGCTGGCGCAGTGTTTGATGCAAAGGAGTGCACAATAGAGCTAAGGTTGACCAAAGAGAAGGTTCTGAAGTTTGACTATAAAGGGAAAAAGCTGGAAGATGAGCAAGCCTTCTCAATGGAGGTCAAGAAGTTGAAGAAAGTTGGAGAGCATTGGCAAGAGTTTAAAGGCTATGTTGGTGCAAATTTTGATGGCTGCTGTCTGCCAAGGATGTTTGCTGATACCACTGAAGAGGAGGTCCTTCAAGTGGCTGTTTCTGATTGTGTGAAAGAAATTCTGCTGCGTAACAAAGAAGATGGGGTTGTCTTGAAGCCCTTTAAGTATGGTGAGATCCACTACAAGCTCAAGGAGAGAAGCAAGCCAAAGACCTTTGCTTTGTTGAAGATTGATGGGTCACCAGAAAGGTCAAAGGAGGAACAGCAACACCAAGGAGTTCCAAAACCCCTACTCCACACCTCAACTAAGGAGCTGAGGAAAGTCAAGCTAAGTGACTCTAAGCTAGCGCACTTGGGAGGGAATCCCATGGTATCCTTGTATATAACTTTGCATTTTTATGTTTTTTTATGTTTGTGTGGGAGTTTTTGGGTGTCTCTAGTAACCAGGATCGAACTGAGGGTGAAGAAACCAAGCTTGGAAGAAGGAAGAGGGCAAAGAAGGGTCAATATCGACCAGCATATCGGCCATGCACGTCGATACAAGGCATACCGAGCATGAATATCAAGCATGTCATGCTCGATACAAGTGTGTTGGACATGTATCGACATGCATATCGGGGTGATCCTGATCAATACTCCTATGAGGATTGCTGTATCGATCAGAGCACCCAGATAAGGTAACCCGATACGCTTTAACAAGCAATGTCTCGGGGTACAAAGTGTTCGATAAACATCAATTGGTATTTGTATCGATCATATGTATCGACGTACCAGGTCAATATGACATCAAGAAGTGCATAACGAGCACAATATCGACGTAACACACCAATGTGCCTTAACTGCGAGGATGAAAGGCGATTAATCGCCCTTTATTAAGGCATATCAGAGTGAATATCGACATCCCACGTCGATACACCTCAAATGACGAATGAAAACATGTAGTTGAGCATATGTCAAGGTGTATCGATGTGCATATTGACATGTTAGTCTGATATGGAATTTTTCCAAATCATACCGAGCGACATATCGAGCTACTTGCTCGATATTGGACAGCTACGTATGATTATCGAACTACATATCGACATAAGAGAAGTCAATACAAAAGATGTCAATCAGTATCGACATGCATGCAGGTCGATATCAAGACCCAGACCACTGGTATCGGCACACATATCTGATAGCTTGCTATTTTAGATCATTTTAGGCTGCATTTCATGCATCGTTTCCTCTGTTTTTGTATTATAGTTTAGCATTTAGGTATCATTTGCACTTAGAATCAACATAGCATGCATTTAACTTAGGATTGCATACATTTGCATACAAGTGCATGCTTGTGGTAGTTTTCAGGTGTTTTTGGAATTTCTTGGAGCTGGGGAGGAGATGGAAGCAGCTCATGATCAAAGAAGATGTCAAAAGTGGAGTTCTTGGACAGTCTGGTCCATATTGAGCAAGCATATCGAGCAGAACACCCGTGGAGTGTGCTCGATGGAAGCAGCAGAACAAGAGGATAAGGATCAGCACGAGGATTCCAAGTCGTTGGTCTGCATCGGGAACCAGCATCGAGGAAGGACATCGATACACGCTGCACGGGCCATATCGAGGTTGCATATCGAGCAGAACATCCACCGTACGACCTCGATTCAACTCACCGCGTTGATCATTTGACTTTTGTTAACATTATCTTATTTTTTTAGCTTTTTTATTCTTCTTTTGGCTCCTTACTATTAAAAGGATGCCACAAAACATTATTTTTATCAAGTCTTATTTTATCTAAGTTTAGCTTTCTCAAAAACACTCTCTAAACCTTAAAGGGCGATTTGCCTTAAGGATACTGATCTTAACTAGGGTTTGCATTTTTGTGGTTTAATCTTCTCTTCTAATCTTTGTTCTTGCATTTTGGTAGATTAGATTTATCATCTTTGCATTTTAACCTCATCTAGTTATGTTTAACTCCAGATCAATGGGACTAAACATGATTAGTGAGTAGTATTCTTTAGATTTAAGGTTCTAAGTAGGGAAAATGGTGACTAAGATATGATTAAGGAGTGATTAGGCTTGTTTAATGGTTCTTTGTTATCTCCTTCTCTTGCAAAGTGATTAATGTTGATAAAGCTTGCTCATTTTGATTGAATATGGTTTGATATATGGATATGATTCAATTGATGTCTTGATATCTCTTCTCTAAGTACAGTTTGCTTATTTGGCTTGATAATCTAGCTTGGTCTATGTTTCCTTTTTCAGTGATACCAAAGTGATAGTTCACCTTGCTAGATGATTCGCTTAGGGCTAGATAATGCTGGTTTTGAGATTCTTGGCTTGATGGTTAGGTAGTATGCATCAAAAGATCTTGCCTTTGCTTCATTCTTGTTCATTGCTTAGCTTTGTTAGGATATTACAATTTTGTGCTTAAATCCATAATCTTGATTGGTGTATAGCTGCTTAGGTCCTTATTGGTTCACAAGATTGATAAGTTGATCTGAATTCTTGCTTGGGTGAGAGAGTAGTTGCTTGATTGGTGCATCTCTTACGCTAGAATGGTTCTGATCTTTATGCTCATGGTTGAAGGATACGCCATCACAAGTGGGTCTGACACTTCAATCTTGTTGAATATGAATTGCTTATTGTCGCCAAGTGGTTTCCTTTAGATACCCTGTCTAGGACCATAACATTGAGAATTGCTTGCTTGATCTATGCTTATTGAATGCCTTAGAAAGAAATCCCCTTGTCTCTCTTGAAAACCACTGTCCCACATTGCTTAGAACCATGAGTCTTGCTTTTAATTAATTGTCTTCAAAGTCATCTTGCTTAGTTCTTGCTTTAGTAGTCGTTTCTTTCTTACATTCCTGTTTAGTCATTTCTTTAAGTTCATCATTTAGTTCTGTTCACTTGCATTTAGTTTAAGATTTTCTTTTATTGCACCATTAGGTTATTAGACTTGTCCTCACATAATCAAACCCCAATCTTGCTTAGCTTACAGCATTGTTTGCAACTCATCTCCCACAATTGCATTAATACCTGATTTCTATTCTACAACTGATTAGAGGCTAAGGAATTTCATTTAGTAACCATGAACTGCTATTTCAATATCGACCGGACCAAGTCGATATGATCAATATCGATCATAATATCAACTTGGGTGGTCGATTTTGTGCACGAGGTAAGCATTCTTCAGTTCAAACTTTTCCCTCCTTGGTCAAACTAGATCATGGAATTCAAATTTGAATTCTTCCTCTTCCCAAGCACAAGTAGGACCTCTCTCTAGCACTCTTTGTCCCCTTGGTCCCCACAAAAAGATTCTCCAAACCTATATATTAACTAACTCCACCCTTCTGTCCTTCTCACTTTCATTTTCCTAGTTTTTCAACCACTAAATTTTGAATTTTTGTGTTTTCAAAGTGCTTGAGAGAGTCAAACCACTTCAGGTATTGTCTCTTTGCTTCTAAATGTTTAAAATTTTTGTATCATGCACTTAAGCACTTTTTCTTGTTTAGAGATTGATTTCTTGTAATAATTCATTGCCTCTTGCTTATCTTTATTTATTTTGCATGGTGAATAAGCTGTCTTTGATTCTTAAAGCATTTTTAATCTTGATTATTTGCTTGTCAAATTCATCTATTCATCTCTGCATTAGCATCTTAGTGCATTTGTTTAGTTTCACCATGCTAGGATTCATCATTTTCAATTATTTCATAAAATCTGTTTAATAAATCATTTGCATGCTTTACCTTTTTAATTGCTTCACAAATGTTAGAGGTTCAATTTTTAAGAAATAAACTCCTCCTTTTGTGATTTTTAGCATCATTAGGCACTGTGTATTGTTGCTTCCATAATTCTCATTTTTCTTTTGAGAATATGTTTTTGGTACCATGGGAAGAACAACAAAAAGTGGTGCTAACGAAGAGGCTGAGAAGCAAGAGAGAGGCAAGGGAAAAACCAAAGAAGTTGGGAGTCCAAGCTCCAAATCCAAAGGCAAGAAGAGAGTTGATGTTGGCGCAAGTGAGCAGGTCCCTCAAAAGAAGAAAGGTAGCACACCAGCCCAAAGGCAGCTGTATGAGAAGCTGCAAAAGGTGAATGTGAGGCCAACTAGACACCACCATGTGCCATCTCTAAAGGCCTTGGAACTCTTTGAAGACTGCTCTTCTTTGCTGACAACAATAGATCTCACAAGGCTGGTGGGAACTCATATTCAGTCAACAAAGACCAAGTCGTTCAATTCTTTGCAAGCTTTGAAGTGACATTATATGGGCCAGGAGAAGAGACTCCTGAAGAAGATGGTGATGGCTTTATCACTTTCAGAGTTTCAAAGAGGGATTATAAGATGTCTTCCTCAGCCATTGAAGATGCCTTTGGATTCTCCTATGGGAGCGCTAGAGGACAGAATCTTGGAGTTAGAAAAGAGGAGCTGAGCAGCTTTTGGGAGCATGTAGCCAAGGGCGCTTCCAAGCCAGGATGAAGCAAGGCTTCTCTGATCAGGAATCAACCAATCAGATATGTGCACAAGGCGCTGGCGCATACACTCTTTGCTAGGAAGGAAAGTGGAGCTGTTGAAGGAGGAGAATGGGAGCTGATTGATCATGGTCTTATGAGTGTTTTGGACAGCACCAACAAAGGTGTGGCGCTTAGAGGAGTAGATGGTACAACTGGAATTGTCACCATCTTCATGCACCAGCTTTTGATCATCAAACATTGGTTGACAAACAATGATGACAAAGCGTCCAAGCTGTATTGTGCTGGGCTCATCACTTAACTAATGGAAGCTGCTGGAGTTGAGAGTGGAACAGCCACAGTCAACATCACATACTTGGACCTGCCATCATTGAAGAAAGCAAGATTTCTTGGTGAACAAGTGGGTGACAAGTACATCTACAACTCCATCCAAGAAGATGGATCTTCTGCAAAGCTTCTACTCCCTGATGTGAATATCACATCTTTCTCCAACCTTAACAGCTTTGCCTTTCAAATTCCACAGCACCTTATCCACCAAGCTGGCGCTTCATCATCTCACATCTACCAAGGCGCTAACATCACTCTTCCTCAAGGAAACTATCCCCTTGTGCCCTATGAATGAGGGCAAATGGAAGAAAGAATTCAAGAAGAAGAAGAAGAAGATGCTCCAAGCTACAACAGTGAGGAGTACCACTTCCAGCCCCATGATGTCTCACAACAAGGAGGACCTCTGAAGAAAGTCCATGAGAACATTAGCCTCTTGCAAAGATGGAACAAATGGCAAGACAAAACCATCAAGAAGTTGGTGAAGGGCATGAAGAGCATGAAAGCTCAAATCAAGGACTTAAAGAGGAAGTCTAGTAGTGCCTCTACTTCTGCTCCTCAAGAAGAGCAACAAACTGAAAGCCAAGGAGTGGCTAGAGCTCCTAGTAGAAGGCGTTCATTTGCTGGTTGATAGGGTCAGGTTTTACCCAAATAAAACTACTGCAAGTGCACAGCAAAAGCAGTTGTAGTATAAGGGGTATCGAAATCCCAAGAGAGTAATGCAGACTACACTATCGAGTATAGATTCGGACTAAGCTAAGCAAAATATGATGTATGTAATGCAAATGAATTAAGAAAAGTAAGCAAACGAATGTGTGAAGTTATCTAAGTTCAAGAAGATTAAAAGCGCTAAGCCAGGGTAATTCGCAGGTTTAAATCCAAGAATGTATGATGCAGGAAATCAGGAATGATTGAGAACCGTTTTAAACATGAATCTCTAATGCATAACTAATCAATTCTCATTGTAAAAGTTATCTATGCTTAAATTACAGAGTTTCAAATCTCTTTGCAAACCCTAACAACCTAAGCATGCAGTAATGATCAGGTTCAATTGTTTACAAAACTCCTAAGCTAAATCTCTTTGTACTAAGTTGTTTTGCTCATCAAATACTAGTTCAGGTTATGAATAATGCTCTCACATATATTTAACAACCTATGATTTTCGGATTCCTAGATGATGTGTCTCAGAAATTCGATTTCAAAGCAAGCAGAGATGAAAAACCATGAGATATTCCTAACAGATAGCGATTCTACACTCTTTTCATCAAACTTTGAAAAACCCTAACTTAACTAGCAGATTACTCAGACATGATTATGAGATCACAAAGCATAACTGAATAAAATTGCATTAAGAGAAAGAGTAAGAAACAAAGGGGGTTCGAAATCTTCTCAAAAGAGTACAGGATTTATCTCCCCAAAAAGCTCTGAATAAATCTCTCTCTAGCTCTCTGAATTCTTAAAAACTTAGATAATAGCCAACAATGACTGAAAAACCTAATAAATAGAAGCTAAACACGACCTGGGGTCTTCATGTATATAAAGGAAACTTCTAGGTAAATTCTGCAATTCTTCTTGATACTTTTAATAAAACGCCACGCTCCTTCCTTAGTGGGTGACGAGCGTCACCAGCTTGGTGACGAACGTCACCATATAGCATACTTTCTTCTTCGAGCTAGGTACTTCGTGGCTTCAACTCAGAATGCTCGAAAAGGTTCCAAAATCTCCAATTATGCTCCAGACATGCTATAACCTGCAAAGACTCTTCTAGGACTCTAAAAAGACCAAAAAGACTCAATAAAAAGGAATTATATCATGGTTAAAAACCATAAAAACCATGATATATCAACTCCCCCAGACTTAGCTTTTGCTTGCCCTCAAGCAAACATCAGACAAAGAATAAGGTCGAGGTTTGAAAACAAGAAACAGTCAGTCAGTCATCAGGAACACCATACTAGTTAGAGCTTTCGAATCTACATACCACATAGTCAACACAAGATCAAATTTCAGCCTAATCATCACAAGCTTAGCAAATCTTTCAAGTCCAGTCCAAACCCCTTCAAGAAATCCGAAATTTCTACTGTTAACTCCTTATTTTTATCTAAGTGTGAAATCTCATCAAGGCTCTATCATCTCAATCACTTTATAGATTCTTTTCTCTTCCTAACAACTGAACAAATCAATCTCAACACAGCTCTCCTATTTTCTCTTCCCTTAATCTTTTTCCTTAGGATATTTTCGATTTTTCACTTCTTTTTCTCGACTTTTTCAGTCTAAGAAATGGTGCTACTCAATACTTGTGTTCCTTGTGAGGAGACAGGTTCTTGAATGTGTTCACTACTGTTGTTCCTTGTGAGGAGACAGGGTCATGAATGCACCATTCTATGGACTTAAACTTTTAAAACTACATCCGAGAAGATCAAAGAGAGACTGTATCTTAACTTTATTGTCAGTGCTTAAAGAGAGAATCAAGATCAGTAAGAATCAATCACCAAGACAAGAAGTTTAAAGTTCATTAAGGTGGAGCTAACAGTAAATTTTCCAGATTCTTAGTAAGACTTGTAATCAACTTAGTAAGACTTGTAATCAACTACTGTGGCAATGGTTCTTATCAGCAAAAACGTCCTATGGCTAGTTCCAAGAAAAACTAACAGTTTCAAAAATTTTGACTCTATAAAACAGGTTTTTGACTCAACTTTTAAGACTCTATAAACATGACACAAAGCACACAACATCATTAACCACCTCCCCCAGACTTAAACAACACTGTCCCCAGTGTTATTAAGCCAAGAGTTGGTCAAAATGAAGCATGAGAACGTGTAAAACCAAGGTGGAGAAGTGGTACCTCGCAAAGGACCTGGTGACGAGCGTCACCAGATTGGTGACGAGCGTCACCAGATTGGTGACGAGCCTCACCATCTCTGATACTTCAGAAATCGACATGTTGGATGTTTAAATGCTATGCCATCATGTGTAGTCCGAAGTCAAACTGTAAGAGCACTAAAAAGTGAACAAAGTGACTCTTCTTTTTTTTTTTTTTTTTTTGATTTTTCTCATGTTTTTGGGTTTTTTTTTTAGCTATGTAATAGATATCATCCAAGCAAAGTGAACAAAGTGACTCTTCTTTTTTTTTTTTTTTTTGATTTTTCTCATGTTTTTGGGTTTTTTTTTTTAGCTATGTAATAGAAAACTAAACTAATATATGAAAAAGAAAACTTACTAGTGGGTTGCCTCCCACTAAGCGCTTGTTTAAAGTCATTAGCTCGACTTTGAATGCTGCTCAGACAACTGGTGGAACAGAAGGTGGCATTGAATGCCTTGGAGGAGAATGTCTCCTCATCCATGGTGGTTTGTAAGCAGTAGATGTATGAACACTTCCAAGGAAGTGAGGAACATCAGCAGGGTGGGTCGTGAGTGTGGGTGGGACATTTTGTTTTCCTGCAGAATCATCAAAAGAAACACCAAGCATTCTACGAGAATCTCGTTGCTTGCATAAGTGTGAAGCAGCTTTTTCACCTTTTAAATTCTTATTGATGAGATTAGGAGGTTTGGAACTGGTTCTAGGAAGTGCATACCTTTGCTTAGTTGCAGGTTTCTGGGTTGTGGAATGGTGAATTTTCGGTTTGGCAACATAAGATGGACTTGTAGAGCAAATATCACGTCTCTCTTTAGTGTCCGGGTTGGTGACGAGCGTCACCGGGTCAGTGACGCTCGTCACTGACTCTGCAGTTCGAGTTGCTGCAGTTTTCCTGCAATTCAGCTCTGCGAGTGTTGCTTCCATCACAAACACGTCTTCCTCCAGCAACTTGGCATTCATTAGAACCTCTTTTTCAAGCCCAGTCGTGAAGATATGATCCTCACTGCAATCCTCAAACCCAACAACTTGTGCAGAAGTTTCAGATATTGGCTCTTCAACAGCCATCTTGCTCACTTGCCCACTTATATCTGATTCATTGACACACTCAGCAATAGTGTCTTCTGAATGTTCCATGGCATTCTCTTCATCTCTGGAAGTCCTTACAGAAAAGGTTTTACCATCAATGGTAGAACTCCCTCTTAATCTATCCATGTCAAAGTTCATGACAACATCACCAAGATCAAGCTCAATGTTCCCCTTTCTCACATCAATGATGGCTCCAGCAGTAGCCAAGAATGGTCTTCCCAGAATAAGAGGATCTTTAGGTTCTTCAGCATATTTCAGAACCACAAAATCATTAGGAATTATGCAGCCTTCAATGTTAACATGAACATTCTCTAACATGCCTTCTGGGGTCCTTATGGATCGATCTGCTAGGATGAGAGAGATCCCAGCTGGCTTGAAATCAGTCATTCCAAGTCTAGCAGTAACAGAGAAAGGCATCAAATTAATACTTGACCCTAGATCACATAGAGAGTGGGGAAAACGTCCTGCAGATATTGAGCAATCAAGCACAAAGGTCCCTGGATCAGATAGCTTCTCTGGAACTCTGCTTTGAGTGATGGAATTGACTTGTTCAGAAACAGTCACCTTCTTCTTCTTCTTTGGAACTGTGCCTAAGAGAATTGCACTGATGTCTCTGGTAAGCAATGCTCCTTCCTCAGGACTTACACCATTCACCACCATCCTCTTTACATACCTTCTTAGAGCTGGTGAAAGCTTGACTGCATCAACAAGTGGGATCTCAAGCATCAGCTTGTCTATCATTGCTTTGCATCTGGCTTCTTCTATCTCCTGTTTAGACTTCCTAGGATGCTTGGGGAATGGTGTTTTGGGTTTATAGACACGTTCCTGGTCATAATTTGCAGTTACAGGCGAAGCAGCTTCGTTCTGGGTTGGGTGACGACCGTCACCAGGGGGGTGACGCTCGTCACTCACCTGTGACAACCCCCGATTCTCTTTTATGTTGGTGACGAGCGTCACTCCAGGGGGGTGACGCTCGTCACTCACCTCTGAGACAGAAAAAATTTCATCTTCAGACTCCATGAGTTGCACGATCTGTTCTGCACTCAACCTCTTTTTCTGCACTGTTTTAAGCTCCTTTTCATTCCTGACTGTGATGGCATTAATCTGATGTTTGGGATTGATATCAGTCCTTCCAGGAAGGAATCCCTCTTGCCTTTGAACAGCTTCTGCAGTTTGAGCAACCTGCACATCAAGCTTCTTCATGTGAGAGTTCAGACTCTCAATTTTTCCACTCAGGTCTTGATACAGCGAATCTAGCTTGCCATTGAAGTTCACTGTCATCTTCTGCTGTCCTTCAAGTACCTGCTCCAGCATAGCTTCCATTTTATTGTCTTGTGGAGGTGCAGTTTGGTAGGAAGAAGAACCATAATTCCTGCTGTTTTGGTAAGGTTTCTCAACTTCAGTCTTCTGGAATGGGGGCTTAGGAGTGTAACCAGGCGTGCTTTGTCCTCCTGTAAAGGTAATCTGCTGATTATTGCTGTTGTAGCCTCTGATCCATTGCTGATTTCCAAACCTTTGGCTCTGAAAACCCCCTCCATTGATGAAATTAACATCTTTCTGCTCAAATTCTTCAGGATTTTCGAAACTCTCCACTTCTGCAGCAAACTGAACTGACTTCTTTCCCACCAGAAGGCTGTGCATGCTGTCTAACTTAGCCTTAACTTCAGCTATTTGGTTTCCATCATTCAAACCAGCCTGCTGCTTTCTCTGAAAATCTGCATTTTTAGTGCTGTTACTGCAGGCCAAGTTTTCAATCAATCTTACAGCTTCTTCTGGTCTGTTGGTGTTGAAGTTTCCACTACTTGAAGCATCCAGCACCATCTGGTACTTCCAGTCAATGCCTCTGAAGAAGATCCCAAGTAATTGCACCTGACTTAAGCCATGATGAGGACAGTCCCTTTGATAAGACTTGAACCTGATCCAAGAGGCCTTGAAAGCTTCAGTAGGGCCTTGTGTAAAGGATGCAATTTTCGTCCTCATGTCCTCTGATCTTGCATCATCATAAAAATTGTTCAGAAAGGCATTCTTGGTGTCCTCCCAAGTAGTTAATGAAGCAGGTTCCAGTTGCTTCAGCCAATATGCAGCTTCTCCTTCAAGAGAGTAAGGAAAAAGCTTGCAGAACAGGAAATCATTGCTGACTCCAGTAGCTTTGACACTTGAAGCCAAGTCCTCAAATCTCTCTATGTGATCCATAGGATGCTCATGAGGTAAACCATGGAAGGGATGCTGTCCAACCAGCTGATAGTAGACAGGTTTAACCTCAAAATCGTTCATCTGGAAGGCAGGAGGTCGGATTGCAGCTCTGTTGGCATAGAACTGATCAGGTCTGTTGTAGTCACCTAGAGTCCTCTGAACAAAACGCCCAGCAGCGTTATTGACAGCAGCAGGGACCCCCACGTTCTCAGCCACTTGCTGAACCTGCTGTTCAACAATGACATTCCCCTCTAGATCAATTCTCTGCCCCTCTTCGTTCCTCCTATTCCCTTCCCTGTCAACCAAGTGACCTTCTGCATCTTCAACCAAGATCAGTGGAGCGACCATTGTAGATTGCTTCTTAGCTTTCCTGTTAGTTCTCTCCAACCTAGCAAGCTCGTCGATGCTCAAAGTCACAAGCTCCTTCTCTTTGTTGCTTCTGGTTCTGCGATTAGGCATACACCTGAAACAAGAACAAAGAAAAGTAGCTGAAAATCAGTAAACAAATAAAAACTTAGACAAAATCCTAATACTAAAAATCGATAGGCAGCTATTACTCCCCGGAAACGGCGCCAAAAACTTGATAGGGTCAGGTTTTACCCAAATAAAACTACTGCAAGTGCACAGCAAAATCAGTTGTAGTATAAGGGGTATCGAAATCCCAAGAGAGTAATGCAGACTACACTATCGAGTATAGATTCAGACTAAGCTAAGCAAAATATGATGTATGTAATGCAAACGAATGTGTGAAGTTATCTAAGTTCAAGAAGATTAAAAGCGCTAAGCCAGGGTAATTCGCAGGTTTGAATCCAAGAATGTATGATGCAGGAAATCAGGAATGATTAAGAACCATTTTAAACATGAATCTCTAATGCATAACTAATCAATTCTCATTGTAAAAGTTATCTATGCTTAAATTACAGAGTTTCAAATCTCTTTGCAAACCCTAACAACCTAAGCATGCAGTAATGATCAGGTTCAATTGTTTACAAAACTCCTAAGCCAAATCTCTTTGTACTAAGTTGTTTTGCTCATCAAATACTAGTTCAGGTTATGAATAATGCTCTCACATATATTTAACAACCTATGATTTTCGGATTCCTAGATGATGTGTCTCAGAAATTCGATTTTAAAGCAAGCAGAGATGAAAAACCATGAGATATTCCTAACAGATAGCGATTCTACACTCTTTTCATCAACCTTTGAAAAAACCTAACTTAACTAGCAGATTACTCAGACATGATTATGAGATCACAAAGCATAACTGAATAAAATTGCATTAAGAGAAAGAGTAAGAAACAAAGGGGGTTCGAAATCTTCTCAAAAGAGTACAGGATTTGTCTCCCTAAAAAGCTCTGAATAAATCTCTCTCTAGCTCTCTGAATTCTTAAAAACTTAGATAATAGCCAACAATGGCTGAAAAACCTAATAAATAGAAGCTAAACACGACCTGGGGTCTTCATGTAAATAAAGGAAACTTCTGGGTAAATTCTGCAATTCTTCTTGATATTTTTAATAAAACGCCACGCTCCTTCCTTAGTGGGTGACGAGCGTCACCAGCTTGGTGACGAGCGTCACCATATGGCATACTTTCTTCTTCGAGCTAGGTACTTCGTGGCTTCAACTCAGAATGCTCCAAAAGGTTCCAAAATCTCCAATTATGCTCCAGACATGCTATAACCTGCAAAGACTCTTCTAGGACTCTGAAAAGACCAAAAAGACTCAATAAAAAGGAATTATATCATGGTTAAAAACCATAAAAACCATGATATATCACTGGTTATGAGGAAGTGAGAGCTTGGGCGCTACCAAGAGCATCTTGTGAAGAAGCGCCAAGGAGGAGGAGAAACCCAAGGAGAGAGAGGCCAATGAAGAGCCACAACATTGACATGGAGGACCTTTCAGGCGCCTCATACACCTCCCACACAACCTACTAAGGTACCAAAAACTCCTCCATTGTATATACCATTGCATTTTTTGTAATTTTTGTAATATACTTTTGTTGATTCTCTCTTCTACTCTTTTATTACACAAGGGACTGTGTAATTTAAGTGTGAGGGAAGGATTTAGGGTTTGACTATATTTATTCTTTTCTTAGTTTTTCATTTTCATCCATCTTTGAGTCTCATGCATTCATCTAAGTGTATTTAAAAACAAAAAAAATCAAAAAATCTGAAACATTTTAATCTTTTGCAAACCAAAAAGAACAGCATGTAGTTGCATTCATTTGTTTAGGATTGAGTATAGTATTTTTCATATAGGTTGCATTGCATTTGCATAGGACATGATGATGATAATTCCTTGTAACGTGCTTAGTGTTTAGAAATATTTCAGTTTTTAAGTGGTTAGTTCTTTGATGCATCATGAGAAAGCTAGAAGTTAAGACTAAACCATGCTTGAATTGCTAAATTTAATCTTCTCATCTCAACTGAAAGCATTTGCTCTTTGAAAATCAACTCTATCAACTTGAACCTTAATTTGAATCTTTAATTATCATGTTTGTGCATTGAAAAGTGAATTCATGGCTACCATATACGTATTTGGATCATCTTTTCCCTTCTTACAACCCTTGTTGATCCAAATAGCTTAATCCACTCCCTTAACCAAACCTCCGTTTGAGCTTAAACACTATCTTGAGAATTGCGAGGCATTTGCATATCATTTTTTAATTTTGTCTTGTCAAAAAGTGTTAGGAATAAGGCTGGCAATGATAAGATCTCTTGTAGGTATCAGGTTGCATTTTGAGCTTGATTCTAAGTTAGGAGCTTTGGGATAAAAGGGTAGAGTAAAGTGGTTTGAACTTCATGTTTATATGCTTTTAAAGAAGAGGAAAAAGTATGGTATGGTAGTGTGGGGAAATAAAGTTAAGATGTGGTTAAGTAAAGGGAAGAAGAGGCTCTAAGTGTGCAATAAAGAAAGGCACCAACAACAAAGCTTTGAAAGGGTCAATCAAAAGAAGAAAATCAGACCCAAGGCAATCCACCAAAGGTGAAAAATGGCGCAAATTCAACAAAAAGAAGCAAGTCCCAACCAAAAGAAGCAGCCACACGAGCAAAAAAGAAGAAGTTTCCCCAGCCATGAAGAAGGAGAAAGGGTAGAGTTTAGGAGAAGGGTAGACTGAGGGACTCACTTTGGGGTTTAGAAGTTTATATGATTCATCTTTGGGTAAAAGGGTATAAGGGAGCTTTGATTTGCATGCATACGTGTGCTTTTATCTTTAGCGTTTTGCCTAAGATAAAATCATTTTCATTGAGTGATTTCTTATGTTTGTGAACCCTATGCTTAAATGAGATCATTTTAATCCTATAACGTTACCCTTTAAACCAAATGTTTTCACTTGATTTGCATAAACATGATTCATGGTTTTGAGCTTAATTGAATGTTAAGAGTTGATTGATTTGAGCATTTGTCTAGGTTGAGATTTGAGATCATTTTGAAACATCATGAGCATGGCTAAGTTCTTTATATTACAGATGATTATGTTTGCATCCCACAACTAGGCACTTAAGCATTGATTCCATCTCTTTACCTTTGCATTTTTGGATTTGAGTGCCACCTTCAAACCTCACTTCCTCCTTGTCTTAGTTTTTTTCCTTGAGGACAAGCAAAGGCAAGTGTGAGGGTGTTGATATCTCGATAATTTATACCATTTTAGCTTGCATTCGTCATTACTTTTAGTCTCTAAACATGCATATTTTGCTTCTTCTTGTCCTATTTGCATACATTTAGGAGTTAGTGTAGTTTTAGGAGCTGCATTATATTTTGCATGCATTTGGAGTTTTATTCAGGTACTTGAAGGAGTGTGGAGGTCATGAGGTGCAATGGGTGTGAGCTGGGAATAGAGCAAGGCAAGAGACAAAGGCCGATGGGCCAATATCGATGATGATATCAACATCATGTGATGGATACGAAGCATATCGATGGGGAGTATCGACCCTTTCAACATCAATACATAAAAAGGCATAGTGTGAAGGAAGCATATCGACTTAAACACCTCGATGCAGCAGAATGGAGTCCATATCGAGCAGTGTATCGACGTCTCAAACCGATACACATGACAGGACAATACCGAGGTGCCATATCGACTTGCTTGATCGATGAGCCTTAACTAAAGGGCGATTGTATCGACTTCACACCTTGGAGACCAAACCGATACAACTTGGAAGCCTTATGTACCGACGTGCATATCGACCAGAAGACATTGATACAACCCTGAAGAAGAGATGATATCGACATGTGTATCAATGTTCACTGTCGATATTGTCTGTTCGTGTCAGCTTATTTTTGGTTTAATCTGGGTTTACTAGGGGTTTTCTTGTTTCACTATAAATACTAAAGTCCTAAAATTGTTAGGCAACTTGGATCTTATTAATTTTCTTCTGTTCTTGCACTAAAAACCTTTCCTTTTTCAGCTTTTCTTTGTAAGAACTAGTTTGATTTAGTGAATTTCTGTATTTTCCTTTGAGCTATTCTTGTTTATTATGCTCCCTAATCATAGTTAACCATCTTTTCTCTTTGGAATATTTGGTTTTGACTATGGCTAGTGAGTCGTCTTATTTAGGGTTTGAGATGGGATAGATTAGAGGGGTTTTAGAACTAGATTAGTGATGTCTTATGCTTAATATGATTGCCTTCTCTCTATTAGCTGTGCTTAACACTAGATTAATCTTAGCCAGGCTTGTTTAGTATCTTGGCTTTCTCTTGCGCCTGGTATGTGTTTGATGAAATGATTCTTAGAGTCTCTTAGAGGATTTGTATGCTTAGCCTAAGGAATTAGATGTCTAAAGTGCATTTTGGCTTTTGCATTTTGCATCACATTCAGGTTGTTTCTGGCTGTTTGGAGTCGTGGAGGTTCGTGGACGTGCTGAAGCTGTTGCAGCGGCTCGTGGAAGCTCGGATATTTTCTAAGGATCAAAGATCAAGGAACAGATCGAGCATGGCAGGTCGATCTAGGATGTGATCGACCAGAAGATCGAGAAGACCAGGCGATCCAAGGAAAATGATCGAGACGAGGATCGAGTGAAGCAGTCGATCAAACGGTACAGACGTAAATGACGCCATGCAGAGCGAGAGCCGGATCGAGTCCACCACTCGATCCAACCGAAGATCGATACCAAGATCGGATGAAACACACGATCCGTCGAAGATGATCGAGACCCAGATCGAGTTGAAGACACGATGTCCGAAGATGATCGAGAGAGCCGCTCGATCCCGGAGTCGATCTCTGTTCTTTCAACCACTTTTGGCCGCTAGCGAAGGGGGGACCATCAGCTTGTTTTGGCCATTTTGGGAAGGCGGCGACGTCCTTTTCCCACACAACTTTTCATCATTATCTTTTTTATGCCTTTCTCTCTGGTTTTGGAGAAATACACCATTATCGAACCTTGAGTTTTCTTTAGCTTTGTAATCGAATCGTTTCAGCTTAATCGAGTTTTCTTTTCATGTTCATCGTTTCCTTTTCCATGCTTTTCTTGATTTATCTTATGTGTAGTGAGTAGTTCATTTGGGTTCGGGGTTGAGAGGATCTAAGGGGTCAAAAAGGTTTCGATCTTGGGGTTTTCTAAGTGTTTTAATGGCTATCTCTTCTAGGGTGTTGAGTTCTCAAAGCTTAACGACTCTCACGTCAAGAGCTTTATGATCCGAGAGGTTCCTTACCTTGACAAGATTCAGGGACCTCTGAAGATCACACCCTAGAGACTAGTTACCCCTTCTCAAAAGCCATGGAAGTTTGGGGGACTAGTTAAGCCACTCGTTTGAAATCTGTTTTCCATGCCCTTCGACCTCTCTTTCCACCAAAAGCCATGGGTTTGGAGGAGAGGATGAAGGAGTGATCTATACTGAAAGTCACAGATAGATCTTGCTTAGTTTTCAAGGCTTAGAGATCCTCACAAAGTGAGTCGATTTATGGTTTTCAACCCAAGTTTGGACCTTTGAAACCCCTAACCTTGAATCTCAACCCTAGGCCCTCTCTTTTAGCATCTTTACATCGTCTCTCGTCGTTCGCTTGATCTTTGATAGCATCCTGGTCGTTAGTTTTACTGTTCTTGCATTTTTAGACGAGATCGATTGTTATTGCTCGATCTAGTGGTCGATCTCATGGTCGATCCACTAGTCGAATTTTAGTAATTTGAAGCTTTGTCCTTTAATTATTCTGATTGTTCCTTATGGTAGTTTGATCATTCCTGGTAATATTAAAATAGTTTTGCATTCCATTTAATTGCTGCATCTAGTTTTTAGGGAGTTACTCAAAACCTATCTTGTTTTGCTTAGATTTGCATAGTCCTTGCATTTTCTTTGCATTTTCTATCATCCTAGGTGTGGATTGACTCTCTCTTGCATACTTTGCTACAACCTGTCTTGCATTTGAGTTTGATAACCTCATTGCATACTCACCCTTGCAAAGATATTTTTTATCAACTAAGTGGTGGGTGTCGATTGACATCCTGCTCTATAACGCCCTCCGACTTGGTCCTTTCATCATCAGTTTCAACATAGCTCCAAAAAGCTCCAAAATCCACAATTTTGCTTCATTTGTACCTAAACCTGCAAAGACTTTATAGGACTCGAAAAATACCAAAAAGACTATATAAACAAGACATATATCAAGGTAAAAAACCAGCAATAACCATGAAATATCAACTCCCCCAGACTTATCTTTTGCTTGTCCTCAAGCAAACATCAGACACAGCCTAGAGTAGAGGTTTGAAAACACAGAAAAAGTCAGTCAGACATCAGGAACGCCACATTGATTAACACTTTCGAATCCACAAACCACATAGTCAACACAAGTTCAAATTTCAGTCTAATCATCACAGGCTTAGCAAATCTTTCAAATCCAGTTCAAGCTCCGTCAAGAAATCCAAAATTTCTACTGTTGAACTTCTTATTTCTATCTAAGTGATATCTCATCAAGGTTTTATCATATCTATCACTTATAGATTCTTTTCCCTTCCTAAACAACTGAACAAAGCAATCTCAACACAGTTCTCCTATTTTCTCTTCTCCTGATCTTTCTTTCTGATATTTTTATTTTATTTTAAAGTCTATCTCATTCTTTTACAGTCTAAAATATGGTGCTACTCAATACTTGTGGTCCTTGTGAGGAGACAGGTTCTTGAGTGAGTTCATTACCATTGTTCCTTGTGAGGAGACAGGGTCATGAATGCACCATTCTTTTGACTTAAACTTTTTAAAGCTCTATCAGTGGAGATCAAAGAGAAACTGTGTTTTAACATACTTGTCAGTGTTAGAAGAATCAAGATCAAAGAGAATCAAGAACCAAGACAAGAAGTTTTAAGTTCATTTAAGGGGAGCTAACAGCAAATTTTCCAGATTCTCTAAGAACCTAAATCTTCATTGCTTGACTGATCTACCAATGACTTTCAACTTAGTAAGACTTGCAATCAACAACTGTGGCAATGGTTCTTACAAGCATCAATGTTTTATGGTTGGTTCCAAAAAAAACTGACAATTTCAAAAATTTTGACTCAATAAAATAGGTTTTGACTCAACTTTGAGACTCTATAAATACAAAACAATGTACACAATGTCAGCAACGACCTCCCCCAGACTTAAACAACATTGTCCCCAGTGTTATCAAGCATGGAGTTTGTAAAAATAAGCAATGAAACAGCTTGTACAGAGATGAGAAAATGGTACCTGTGCCCGCGCGTGGTGTCGATCGACACCACATGGTTGGTGTCGATCGACACCCTGTCCAAAAACAGAATATGATGACCCAAACATGTGTATTTGTTGCAAGTTAGATTGTTAGCTGAAGTTCTCCCAAGTCAAGACTGTTAGGAACACTCAAGCAAACAATTAAAAGCAACAACATAATCAATAATCTCATCAGTTCAAACAAATTTCAAAACATAATCAAAGCTGACAAACTGACTCAAGACAAAGACATAAAAACTGACTCAAGAGAAAATGAAAAAGAACATAGGGAAAAGAAAAAGTAACCAGGATTGCTAGAGGAACTAATCCTCATCCTCAGTATCAGGTGAGTGTGGGCGAACACAACTGCAGTTGGACAGCACCGAGACGGCGTTCCACAACGCCTGAATACTCTGCACCATATAATGCTGAAAAGTGGCTTGCTCTATCGGAATGTCGGGAGTCGGTGGAAGCTCATGTCGACCAATCGGCGCATGCAACATATAGGTCCGTGGTGTGCTCGCTCGATGAGAGGAACCTCCAGCAAGGCCCTCAACAGGCGCATCCTCAGCAGCAGAAGCAGCAGCTCGGGAAGATCCTCCTCGGCACCTAGTAGCTGGCGCGGATCGTAGCAGTGTAGCATCAGGCTGGAAGCTGAGGGAGACTGTCTGCAATGTAGTGAGAGCAGTCTGTGGTAGCGGAATAAGGCATTGCTGACCAGTGTTGCTAACGAAGCTCAATAGCGGCTCATCTCCTGCGATCCAGTGTATCCTCCTCAAGTAATCCATGTCTATGACGTGGCGCTCAGACACAACTCTGCAAGTCGAAGTGTTAATGCGGCAGTGGCAGAAAATGGGAGTGAGGAGACTGCCAATACTCTTGGGCTTGCCCCGAGCTCCAGTGAACGCCTTGGTCTTCAGTGAAGCCAAGTGATGGGCAATAATGGCTCCCATGTTGACATCACTGTCAACCGGATACTCCTCTGTCAACACATCCTCAATGCCATAATACAGGAGAGTCAGCTCAGAAACTCTCATCTTCTCGGGCTCAGACTTGCACAGGAGAGTCGTGGAGAAGAGACGGACAAGGTAGAGCAGCAAAGGGTGGCGCACATCAGTCTGAGTAGACCTCTTGGAGTCATACATCCCATTCCCGAAATGGGACCAGAAACTCTGCAGGTCAGGAAACGGCGTCGGGAGGGAGACGCCTGTGCGCTCTTAGTCGAACCCGAAGATGGTACAGAGCTTGGGGAATGTGATCCTGTACCTGACGCCTCTGATGAGGAATGTGAGAGTGCCATCATCTGCTCTCCTCACGATGTCATTTGTGTAATACACCCTCGCCGTGGCAATGAACTGGCGCATTAACTCCGGGTATAAATCGTACTGCTTGATCGCCATGGTACCCAAGCCACTCTTCTGCAGCACTCGCAGAGCCTCCTCCGTGAGCCTGAGGCGGCGAAGTGTAGCCTCATCTGCGAACCGTGTAGGCACAAAGTCCATCTTGGGTCAGGCATTGTAGAACAATGTGTCATAATCGTCCCAGTGCTCACTGATGCCCTGGAAAACGCAAGCGCGTTTCGCTACCTCCTTCGCCGGAATATCCTCCCAAACCCTCTCCATCGGGATCCTTAACCCCTCTCTCCGAGGCCATGGAGGAAGAGCTGGTATAACAGGTGCTGGGTTGGAGGATTATCCGGTCTCAGTGCGAGATCTTTTGTTGGTTCGTGGAGCCATCTGCACATAGAAAACCAAGAACACACAGAAATTTCCAAAATCAGACCAAAAATCAAAAATTTGAAAATTCAATATCTGACCTATATCATCAATGGCGAACCTAATCACCAATTTAATGATCAATAATCACAATCAATTCCAGTCTAAATCCCCAAATTCGGACCTATTTTTGCAAAATTGATCATCAATCCGAAATTTCCAAATTTTGCAAAACAAGCTGTAATAACTGAGGGGCAAGGTCTAATACCTCCTAAACAACCTAGAGAAGCATGATTCAAGTACTAAATCAAGCTAAAACAGGTCAAATCGGAAGTTTCAAACCTTGGGGTCGAACTGAAAAA
This sequence comes from Thlaspi arvense, assembly GCA_911865555.2. NCBI lineage: Eukaryota > Viridiplantae > Streptophyta > Magnoliopsida > Brassicales > Brassicaceae > Thlaspi > Thlaspi arvense. The sequence goes on along the minus strand of OU466861.1, from coordinate 23,894,808 downwards.
TTGAGTTTCGAGTGTCATAGCTTGCAGATCAGATGAATGAGTTATATATTCATAATCAGCACGAAATTCCGCCCAATATAGGCTTTGGAATCACTCGAATCGGTCAAGAAACAAGGAAGTTGTTATTTGGAGAAAAATTTGGGAGTTTTCGGTTTTTAGAAGAAGTGAGGAGGAAAGAGATGAAGTCGGGGTTTATCCGGACTTACCTGATTAATGAGGGTGTCGATCGACACCGGGTAGGTGGTATCAATCGACGCTGGTCAGTGTCGACCAGGGTGTCGAGCGTGGTCAACATGTGCTCGCCTCCACACCCTTCCTGTTTTTTTTAGACTGAATAACACGAAAATAAGTTAGTAAAAATCAAATATTAGACTAAGTATGTACACTTACCAGTGCGTTGCCTCCCACTAAGCGCTCGTTTAACGTCATTAGCTTGACTGTCCTCAGGATCAGGCTCTGTGATATTGCTGCATATTTCATTTGTTTTGCATGCATATAAGATAGTTCCTCATGCATTTACCTTGCATATTAGGCTAGTTTGCACTATTTTAGGTCCTAAAGCACTTTTGCATTAGCATTTGCATACTTCTTGAATTATGCATCACATTCAGGTTGTTTTCGGATACTTTGGAGCCTTGGAGGATTCGTGGACGTCCTATGGCACGTGAAAAGCCCATGGACACTTGGAAGACTTAGGCGTTCAGCAAAGGGATCTGAGATTGAGTAGCGGATCGAGCAAGGCAGGTCGATCTAGACGAGATCGACCAGAAGATCGAGTGACCAAGTCGATGCAAGGAAACGGATCGAGACCAAGATCGAGTGAGGAGATAGATCTGAAGTACGGACGTAAATGACACCATGCAGATCGAGTACCAGATCGAGCTTCCAACCCGATCAGCACAAGATCGACTAAGAGATCGACCAAAGCCATCTGATCCAAGACGAAGATCGAGAGCCAGATCGAGCTTCCTGCTCGATCCCAGACTATTTTAACCGTTTTTGGCTTCTAGCGAAGGGGGAACCATCGAGCTTTTTGTCCACTTTGGGAAGGCGGCGATCCTGCTTTCAAACACACGTTTTCACTTTATCTTTTTCGTTCTTCTTCCAACCTTTAAGCTTTTTCTTGCGTTTGAACCTTTGAATATTAATTTGCTTTAATCGATCGTTAATCATGCTTAGCTTTCTGCTTATTGCGTTTTGTTCGGTTTTCTTTATGAGTAGCGAGAAGTTTCGTTTGGGTTGATGGGTCAAGGTGATTTAAAAGGGTCGAAGGGCTAAAGCTTTGAGTTTTCTTGTTCTTCATTACCTTCTCTTCTAGGATCTTGAGTACTTAAGGCTTATAGAGTCTCACGCAAAGATCTCTATGATCCAAAGGTTGTCTTACCTTGACAGGATTCAGATGTCCTGGAAAATCAGAACCTAGAGGCAAATCCTTCCTTTCCCACATGCCATGGTTGTTTAGGGGATTAGTTAGGTCATTTGTTTGAAATCTGTGTTCCATGCTCTTCGATCTCTTTTTCCACCAAACGCCATGGGTTTGGAGAAGAGATTGAGGAAGTGATCCATACCACACGCCAAGGATGGATCTTGTTTTGTTTTCAAGGCCTAGAGACCCTCACAAAGTGAGTAGATCTAAAAGTTTTCAAACCAAGCTTTAATCTTTGAGACCTATGAATATGACCCTTAACCCCATACCCTTTTTCTTAGTGTTTTAAATCTCTGCTTATCATTCTGTCATCATAAAGTTTGCATCTTGCTCATTAGTTCATCACATCATTCATCATTCTAGGTTGTTAGACGAGATCGATCGTTGTTGCTCGATCTAGTGGTCGATCCAGTTGTTGATCCACTAGTCGATTTTTAGTTTTTATTAGCCTTGCATTTTAGACTTTCTACTTGTTCCTAGTGGTAGTTAACCTTCTTCCAGGGATTTTAAAATTGTTTTGCTTTGCATTTGATACTTGCATTTAGTTTTTAGGGATTTTACCAATTATTTTCATAATCTGCTTAGTTTTGCTCATCCTTTGCATTCTTAGTGTACTTCCTGCTCCTAGGAATGGATTGATACCTCTTGCATATTACAACTGTGTGTTGCTTGAGTTTTGATAACCTCTCCTGCACTGCTTAGTAAAAATCCTGTTATCAAATGGCGCTGTTGCCATCTTAGGGGATAGGAAGCATTAATATTTGGGGTTTAGTAAAGACTAAGCCTTTACTTTAAGTTGGTTACTGATTTCTCTACTTTCAAACTTGTGTCTTTCAGGTACATGAATCTGCGTTCCAGGGGTAACAACAACTTACTTACACCCTTGGACAATATTCATCAGCTTGGACACGCAAGATCAAGAAGGGTTAGAGAGCAAGCTAGAGCCTTTGAGGAGATTGTTCAGCAAGGTTCAGTGGATTTTGAAGCAATGGCTGAGCAAGAACATCCAGAGGGACCTCCTCCAGCTCATGGGGCAGTGGGAAGGGGTAATGGAAACCCCCACCACGCGGCTAGACCCCCACAGATCATTGGATAACTCCTCCTCTAGTGCAAAACAACAACTTCGAGATCAAGCCAGGGTTTGTTCAGATGGTGCAAAACAACAAATTTCATGGGTTAGCTTTGGAAGACCCATTGGCGCATCTAGACAACTTTGAGCAGCTTTGTGGAATGCTCAAGATAAATGGCATCTCGGAGGATAGCTTCAAGCTGCGTTTGTTTCCCTTTTCCTTAGGAGACAAGGCACGTCATTGGGAGAAGACTCTTCCACAAGGAACTATCACTTCTTGGGCTGACTGTAAGAAAGCTTTCATCTCAAAGTTTTTCTCAAGTTCTCGGACAGCAAGGTTGAGAAGTGAGATCAGTGGCTTCACTCAAAGACAAAATGAGTCATTCAATGAGGCTATGGAGCGTTTCAAGGATTATACTATAGCTTGTCCTCACCATGGCTTCAGTGAAGAGACCCCCTTGAGTACCCTATACCGCGGAGCTCTCCCAAAGATCATATTACTACTTGACACGGCAAGCAAAGGAAATTTCCTTGGCCAAGAAGTAGACGAAGGTATGGAGCTCATTGAGAATCTGGCGTTGAATGATGGGAACTATTCAGAGGATTACGACCGTGCTCCAAGAGCATCTGATCTTGAAGCCAACAAGAAAGAACTGAAGTCTCTACAAGAGAAGATCGATAAGCTAATGCTTGCAAACCAAAAGCATGTACATTTTGTTAGGGAAGCTGCGGATGTCTTGGATGAGCTAGAGCAATGCCAAGAAGAAGAAGCTGATTGGGTAGCCGGTCAGAACAACTACAAGCCTCAAGGTTACTTTCAAGGCTACCAAGGCAACAACAACTTGTCTTATAGAAGCACCAACATTGAAAAGCCAAAGGTTCAGGTGTACCCTCCTCAGCAAGCTAAACCTTTTGTGCCCTATAACAAAGGTTTTCAGCCGAGTGGTGGTTTTCAAGGTCAGCAACATGGTAACTTTCAGGGACAGCAGCAGCAGCAAGAAAACAAAGGTTATACTCCTATGTACCTTCCCGGCTTTGTTCCTCAACAATAACCAATGCAACAACAAGTTCAGGATCCGGTACAAGCCATGTTTCAGCAGTTGCTTCAAGGGCAAGCTTCCACTAATCAGAAGTTTGCTGAGATGAACAACCGCTTAGACTCCTCTCTCACCGATGTCTCTACTCAGATAACAACTCTAAACAACAAGATCAAGCAGTTAGAGAAGGGTAAGGCAAGTACAAGTGGTCAAAGCAGTTTACCGGGAAAATGTGAACATAATCTGAAAGAGTATGCCAATGCTATTACCTTCAGAAGTGGCAAGGAGGTTCCAGCTATATCAGCAGAAAAACACAACGAGGACGTTGTTACATAAGCGGAGGGGGGTAAACCTTCGGCTGATGAAGGTGGCTGCTTAGAAATCGACCCTGAGATCAATGCAATCACTCGATCCAGAAGGCAGATCGACAAGCCAATCGAGAACACAACTCGCTCCGGTGAAAGAATCTACAGTCAGATCGAGGAGGGCAGTCGATCCATGAAATCAATCGAGTCCAAGATCGAGAGAGGCCATCCGATCAGTTCAGGGTACATTTCAGAGAACGATTCAGCACCTCGATCTCTCACTCGATCCACTTTAAATTGAGTGAGTGAATCGTATGAAAGTGATCGATCCAGAGCAGAACAAGTTGAAGATCGACAGGATGACTCGATCTCAGAGAGGACAGCGGTTATGGAAGGCAGTCTTGTGGGTCATTGCACGGGTTCTAAGGAGGCTGAGGATGGGAACATTAACAAGAGCTACGAGGAGGACTGGAGCGAGCTGCTAGCCCCAAAGGTGTACCTTAAGGAGCTCCCAAAAGGGCTAAGGTATGCTTTCTTAGGGCTTAATGAAACCTATCACGTGATTGTGAATGAGAACTTAAGTGATGATGAGTTGCACTCGCACCTAAATGAGCTGAGAAAGTATAGGAAGGCCATTGGGTACTCTCTAAGTGACATCAAGTGCCTTTCACCAATGCTTTGCACTCATAGGATTCACTTGGATAATGAGAATGCCTCTTCTATAGAACAATAAAGGCGTTTGAATCCTAATTTAAAGAAGGTTGTTAAGAAAGAGATTCTTAAGCTGTTAGAGGCTGATGTGATCTATCTGATAAGTGACATCACGTGGGTTTCTCCTGTACACGTGGTGCCTAAGGAGGGAGGGATCACGGTTATTAAGAATGATAAAGATGAGCTTATACCTACTAGGAATATAACTGGTCACCGTATGTGTATAGACTATAGGAAGCTTAATCTTGCTACTAGAAATGATCATTTTCCTTTACCTTTTGTTGATCAAATGCTTGAGAGGCTTGCTAATCATCCTTATTATTGCTTTCTTGATGGATATAGTGGTTTCTTTCAAATACCAATCCATCTGAATGATCAAGAGAAGACGACCTTTATATGCCCTTATGGCACCTTCGCATATCGAAGGATGCCATTCGGGTTGTGTAACGCATCGGCTACGTTTCAGCGGTGTATGATGTCGATCTTCTCTGATCTAATATAATAGATGGTAGAAGTGTTTATGGATGACTTCTCTGTATATGGTGCGTCTTTTTCTGTGTGTTTGTTGAATCTTTGCAAGGTACTAAAGCGTTGTGATGAGACGAATCTTGTGCTTAACTGGGAGAAGTGACACTTCTTGGTAAAGGAAGTGATCGTGCTTGGCCATAATATATCAGAGAAGGGCATAAAGGTTGATAAAGCCAAAGTTGAGGTCATGATGAGTCTTGAGCCGCCGGTTAATGTCAAAGGAGTGAGGAGTTTCTTAGGCCATGCAGGCTTCTACAGGAGATTCATAAAGGATTTCTCCAAGATAGCAAGGACCCTCACACGGTTGCTATGCATGGAAGCTGACTTTGTGTTTGATGAGGATTGTCTTCGTGCTTTCGTGACCATCAATGGAAGCTCTTGTATCCGCACCAATAGTACAAGCACTGGACTGGACTCTACCATTCGAGATCATGTGTGACGCGAGTGACTACGCCATTGGAGCTGTTCTTGGTCAGAGGAAAGACAAGCGGTTGCACGTTATCTACTATGCTTCACGTACCTTGGATGGCACGCAAGCCAGATACACTACAACCGAGAAGGAGCTGTTGGCAGTCGTCTTTGCATTCGATGTTCAGATCGTATTTGGTAGGAGCCAAGGTTGTTGTCTACACGAATCATGCAGCTCTAAGGTATATCTACTCGAAGAAGGACACTAAGCCAAGGCTGTTAAGGTCGATTCTCCTTTTACAAGAGTTTGATATGGAGATAAAGGACAAGAAGGGCATTGAGAATGGGGTAGCTGATCACCTATCCAGGATAAGGATCAATGAAGCTTTGCCTCTAGATGATTCGCTTCCGGAAGAACAACTCATGATGATTACTACGGCAGTTTGTGAGGAGCTTGATGACAAGTTTATGGAAGTTTTGAGCTTCCAAGAAGAGGATCTTCTTTGGTACGCTGACATTGTAAACTTCTTGGCATGTGGAGAGGAGCCAACTCACCTTGATTATTACCACAAGAAGAAGTTTACGAGAGATGTTGCCTACTACTTTTGGGACGAGCCCTACTTATAAGAGGGGTTGATAGCTTGTACAGAAGATGTGTCTCTAGGGATGAAGCTCAAGAAATTCTACTTCACTACCATGGATCTTCCTAAGGTGGACACTTTGCTTCTTTCAAAACCGCTACAAAAGTGTTGCAAGCCGGATTTTGGTGGCCATCTCTGTTCAAAGACGCCCATGAGTTTGTCAAAGCTTGTAAAGCATGTCAAAGAGCTGGAAACATCACGAAAAGGAATGAGATGCCTCAAGTTCCTATCTTTGAAGTTGATATGTTTGATGCATGGGGCATAGATTTCACGGGACCTTTCCCTTCTTCATACGGCAACAAGTTTATCCTAGTAGTGGTTGACTACATATCCAAATGGGTTGAGGCCACTGCTTCCCCTACAAACGACTCTAAGGTGGTGATAAAGCTCTTCAAGACCATCATATTCCCGCGGTTTGGAGTCCCTAAGCTTGTGATCAGCGACGGTGGCAGCCATTTCATCAACAAAGTGTTTGAGAGCCTCCTAAGGAAGTAAGACGTGAAGCACAAGGTAGCTACACCTTACCATCCTCAAACGAGTGGGCAAGTAGAGGTCTCTAACCGGCAGATCAAAGCTATACTCGAGCGGACAGTTGGTACTACTAGGAAGGATTGGGCGGCTAAGCTAGACGACGCTTTGTGGGCTTACCAGACCGCTTTCAAAACATCCATAGGAACAACCCCTTTCACTCTTCTCCACGGCAAGGGATGTCACCTCCCTGTTGAGCTGGAACGTAGAGCATTGTGGGCTGTGAAGCGGCTTAACTATGATCTCAAGACAGCTCAGGAGAAGCGCTTGATTCAGCTACAGGAGCTTGATGAGCTAAGGCTGGACGCCTACGAAAGTGCTAGGATCTACAAGGAGCGTACTAAGGCAGCTCATGACAAGAAGCTGGTTCATAAAGAGCTTAAGGAAGGCAGTTTGGTATTGCTCTACAACTCGAGGTTGAAGCTCTTTCTAGGAAAGCTCAAATCAAGGTGGTGCGGACCGTTTGAGATCAAGGAGGTACTGCCCCATGGAGAGGTCACTTTGGTTGGCAAGAGTGGGAATGCATTCACAGTCAACATACACTGAGTAAAGCCATACATGGCCAGTGCATTCAACAAGGAGAGCACTTCAATGCTTCTCCAAGACCCACCATCCGCCTAAACTAAGTAAATTCTAGCCAAAGACGTTAAAGAAAGCACACATGGGAGGCATTCCCATGGTTATCTTGTATTTATTTCTGCTTTCTTTCTATTTCAGTGTAATGTTTTTATCTTCTATGTGTGTAGGTTAAGGAATAAGGGATTGCAGGCCATGAACTTGGATCCAAAAGGAGTAAGGAGAGGCGAATATAGGCTTGAGATCGAGTGCTAGATCGACTCATCCTGGCTCGATCTTTTCTAGATCGACCTAGTGAATCGAGAGGAGTTAGTCGATCTAGACGAGATCGAGTAGGAAATCGAGTGGAACGGTCGTTCATGAAGAAGTCAACCCGCCATCGCGTTCAGCTTGAAAAGCGAACGAGGTGTGGATCGACCGAGCCACCCAATCCTTGAATGTAGATCGAGTAGTCAACTCGATCTGTCACTCGATCTAAGCTTAAATCGACCCCCGAATCAATGACGTGGCTTGATCAAGAGGACTTAGCCAACATGCCAAAAATCAAGGAACGAGAGGTGCACTCGATCCAAAGCTCGATTCAGTTTGAATTGAGTCTTAAATCGAGCAACCTTATCGATCCAAGCCATTATGGGCATGAGATCGAGTCCTAGATCGACCAAATGGACTCGATCTCATGCCGAGGTAACAATTCCTTTTCCCTCTTTTCTTCTTTCCCTCCAGTTTTTAAATTTGAAATGTGGTCAAGGCAAGCATCTTTAACCATGAAAGATGTGCCTTACAACACCTTTTGTCAGAAAACCACTTGCTTGCCCATAGTTTTGTATTTTTGTTGGTCTTTATATTTTCAAGCTAGAACACACTCTCTCATACTTTGTGTTTCGAGTTTCTTAAACAAGAGAGAGTTGATATTGCTGCATATTTCATGTGTTTTGCATACATAATAGATAGTTTCTCATGCATTTACCTTGCAATTTAGGCTAGTTTGCATCACTTTAGGTCCTATAGTACTTTTGCACCAGCATTTGCATGCTTCTTGCATTTTGCATCAGAATCAGGTTGTTTTCGGTTACTTTGGAGCTATGGACGATTTGTGGACGTGCTAAGGCTCGTGAGGAAGTCCGTGGATACTTGGAGAAATCAGGATTGCACGCTAATGACCTGAGATCGAGTAGCAGATCGAGCAAGGCAGGTCGATCTAGACGAGATAGACTAGAAGATCGAGTGTGGAGAACGATCTGAAGTACGGACGTAAACGACGCCATGCAGATCGAGGACCGGATCGAGCTTCCAACCCGATCAGCACAAGATCGACTCAGAGATCGACCAAGAGCCATCTGATCCAAGACGTGATCGAGTGCCAGATCGAGCTTCGTGATCGATCCCAGACCAACCTTATCCGTCCAGCCTGTTTTTGGACCGTAGCGAAGGGGGGGACCATTTTCGGTTTGGCCATTTTTGGCAAAGAGCAACGATCCCTTTCATTATTCCACCTTGTCGACTACTTTTCGATCATCTCTCTCGTTTTAGGCAATTCGCCATTGGAGACTTTCGATCTTTTTTCTTACTTTTATGTTTTGAATATTGGATCTTTGCTTTTAATAAATCATTTTACATGTATAGTTCATCGTTTATTGCATTTCGTTCAGTTTACTTTATGAGTCATGAGTAGTTTCATCGGGTTTTCGGGGTTGAGAGGATTCCAAGGGGTCGAAAAGGTTTAAAGTTTTGTATTTTCTTGTTCTTCATCGCCTTCTCTTCTAGGATTTGAGCGCTTAAGGCTTACAAACTCTCATGCCAAGATCTTTATGATCAGAGGGATATCTTACCTTGATGGGATTCAGATGTCCTGGAGAAGTCATATCCTAGAGGCTAATCTTTCCTTTCCCACACGCCATGGTCGTTTAGGGGATTAGTTAGGCCGTGTGTTTGAAATCTGTGTTTTATGCCTTTCAATCTCTTTTTCCACCAAAAGCCATGGGTTTGGAGAAGAGAATGAAAGACTGATCCATACCACACGCCATGGATGGATCTTGTTTTGTTTTCAAGGCCTGGAGACTCTCACAAAGTGAGTAGATCTAAAGTTTTCAAACCAAGCTTGAACCTTTGAAACCCTTGAACATGATTCTCAACCCTGGACCCTCTTTCTTAGTATTTTATCATCTCTGTTAATCATTCGCTTGCTATTTGTTTGCATCTCGGTCGTTAGATTCATTTCTGTTGAAACTGTTTAGTAGATCGATCTTTGTTGCTCGATCTAGTGGTCGATCCCGTGGTCGATCCACTAGTCAATTTTTATTAATTCATAGCTTTGCATTTTAATCATTCTGTTTGTTCCTCGTGGTAGTTCACCCGTTTCTAGTATTTTTAAAATAGTTTTGCTTTGCATTTGACTGTTGCATCTAGGTTTTAGGATTTTTACAAAACCGTTTATCATTTGCTTAGCTTTGCATGATCCTTGCCTTCTCATTGCACTTTCTAGCTCCTAGGTTAGATTGATTCCTCTTGCACTCTACTACGACTGTGTGCTGCTTGAGTTTTGATAACCTCCTGCATTGCTTGCTTCTATAGACGATAAAAAGTTGTTATCAAATAGCGCCGTTGCCATCTTAGGAGTGTTTAGAAAGCATTGAGATTTGGGATTTATTAAAGACTGAGCCTTTGTTTTTCTTTTGGTTACTGATTTCTCTACTCTCAAACTTGTGTCTTTCAGGTACATGAATCTACGTTCAAGGGGAGACAACAATCTACTTCAACCCTTAGACAACATTCAACAACTCGGCCATTCAAGACAAAGAAGAGTTAGAGAGCAAGCTAGAGCTTTTTGAGGAGATTGTTCAGCAATGGCTGAGCATGAACATCCCGAGGGACCTCATGAAGCTGTAGGAAGGGGTAATGGAAACCCCCACCACGCGGCTAGACCCCCATGCATCATTGGAGCGGGAGATGCTCCCAATACTCACCATAATACGTTTGGGATCACTCCTCCTCCAGTGCAGAACAATAATTTCGAGATCAAGCCAGTGTTTGTTCAGATGGTGAAAAACAACAAATTTCATGGGTTAGCTTTTGAGGACCCATTGGCGCATCTAGACAACTTCGAGCAGCTTTGTGGAATGCTCAAGATAAATGGCATCTCGGAAGACAGCTTCAAGCTGCGCTTGTTCCCCTTTTCCTTAGGCGACAAGGCACGGCATTGGGAGAAGACTCTTCCACAGGGCACTATCACTTCTTGGGCAGATTGTAAGAAAGCTTTCCTCTCCGAGTTTTTCTTCAGCTCTCGGACAGCAAGGTTGCGAAGCGAGATCAGTGGCTTCACTCATAGACAGAATGAGTCATTCAACGAGGCTATGGAGCGCCTTTAAGGATTACACCATCGCTTGCCCTCACCACGGTTTCAGTGAAGAGACCTTATTGAGTACTATCTACCGGGGAGCACTTCCAAAGATCAGGCAACTACTTGACACGGCAAGCAAAGGAAACTTCCTTGGTCAAGAAGTTGAAGAAGGCATGGAGCTAATTGAAAACTTCGCGTTAAGTGATGGAAACTATTCCGAGGACTATGACCATGCCCCGAGAGGAGCTGATCTTGAAGCCAACAAGAAGGAAATGAAGTCTCTACATGAGAAGATCGATAAGCTCATGATTGCTAACCAAAAGCATGTCCATTTTGTTGGTGAAGCCGCGGATGTCTTGGATGAGCTAGAGCAATGCAAACATGAAGAAGCTAATTGGGTAGCCGGTGAGAACAACTACAAACCTCAAGGATATTCACAAGGCTACAACCAGAATAAAAATTTCTCCTATATAAGCACTAATGTCGTGAACCCTAAAGATCAAGTGTACCATGCCCAGCAAGCAAAACCATTCGTTCCCTACAACAAAGGTTTTCAGCCGAGTGGTGGTTTCCAAGGGCAAGGCAACTTCCAAGGACAACAGCAAGGAAACAAGGGCTATACACCAATGTACCCTCCGGGCTTTGCTCCTCAACAACCGATGCAACAACAACAAGTTGTTCCTGTCCAAGCCATGTTCCAACAATTGATTCAAGGGCAAGCATCTACATACCAGTAGTTTTCCGAGATGAACACTCGCTTAGACTCCTCCCTCACTGAATTCTCTACTCAGATTACAAACTTGAATAACAAGATCAAGCAGCTAGAGAAAGGAAATGCGAGTACAAGTGGTCAGAATAGCTTACCAGGAAAGTGTGAGCAGAATCCCAAGGAATACGCCAACGCCATTACCCTAAGGAGTGGGAAGGAGCTTGCACCTACGGTTACTCCTAAGAACAACGAGGACGTTGTAATTCAAGAGGAGGAGGGTAAGCTTTCAGCTGATGATGAGATCAACTTCCACAATGTTTGGATTAACAGGTTTCTGTAGAGAAGAAAGTGGAGCAAGCTGCTAAGGAGAAAAACGCTTATGTGCCTCCACCGGATGTACCCTAGCTACCTTTTCCTGGCCGCTTAAAGAAGCAACTTATAGAGAAGCACAGAATCTTGTTTGAGAAGCATCTAAAAGATGTAGAGATCAAGATACCTCTCGTAGACTGCCGTGCCATGATGCCTAAATGTTCAAAAAATATTTCAAAGACACGCTTGCAAAGAAGAAAAAGGAAAGCAAGGAAGTGCTAGTACTTAGTGAAGAATGTAGCGCCGTAATACACAAGGAGATAGTTCCCAAGAAGTTAGGAGGTCCTGGAAGCTTCACTATACCTTGCGCCTTAGGTCCATTAGAGTTCAAGAGTTGTCTTTGCGATTTGGAAGCGAGTATAAATTTGATGCCTCATTCTATAGCAAAGAAGTTAGGATTCACGAGATTCAAAGATTGTAGAATCTCCTTGGTGCTAGCTGACAGAAGCGTGAGGTTACCCGTGGGTTTGCTTGAGGACTTGCCAGTGAGAATCAGCGGTGTAAACGTGCCTACGGACTTCGTTGTGTTGGAAATGGATTAAGAACCTAAGGATCTGCTCATTCTTGGTAGACCGTTCTTAGCCACCGCTGGAGCCATCATCGACGTCAAGAATGGGAAGATAGCTCTGCACTTGGGTAAAGATATAAAGCTGGACTTTGACATCAAAGAGGTTTTGAAGAAGCCTACTGGACGCTTTGGCGGATGAGTTGCTAGAAGAGTTGGCTCAGGAGGATCATTTGAAGCTGGCATTGACTAAGGAGCCAGGGGAGTTCGGTTACTTGGATCAGAGGACTCAGGAATACGCTAACCTGCTGGATTCTAGGAAGATTGTCAAGGAGGATGAAGGCGCTTGCCTAGAAATCGACTTCGAGATCGACGACATTACTCGATCAAGGGGTCAAATCGGCATTCAGATCAAGGAGGGTGATTGATCCAGGAAATCAATCGAGTCCAAGATCGAGAGAAGCCTTCCGATCAGTTCAGAGTCCATTCCGGAGATCGACCCAGTGTCTCGATCTTTCACTCGATCCACCTTAAATCGAGTGGGAGAATCGAGTGAAATTGCTCGATCTAGACGACATCGAGAGCAAGATCGACCGGAAGACTCGATCTCGGAGAAGACAACGGTTCAAGAAAGCACCCTTAAGGGTCATGTCTCAGGTTCTAAGGAGGCTACTGAGGATGGGAACGTCAACAACAGCCACGAGGACGATTGGAGCGATCTGCTAGCCCCAAAGGTGGACCTTAAGAAGCTCCCAAAAGGGCTAAGGTATGCTTTCTTAGGGCTTAACGAAACCTATCATGTGATTGTGAATGAAAACTTAAGCGATGATGAGTTGCACTCCCTCCTAACAGAGTTGAGAAAGTATAGGAAGGCCATTGGGTACTCTCCAAGTGACATCAGGGGTCTTTCACCAATGCTTTGCACTCATAGGATTCACCTGGATAATGAGAACGCCTCTTCTATAGAACACCAAAGGCGTTTGAATCCTAATTTGAAAGAGGTTGTTAAGAAAGAGATTCTTAAGCTTTTAGAAGCTGACGTGATTTATACCATAAGTGACACGTGGGTTTCTCCCGTACACATGGTGCCAAAGAAAGGAGGGATCACGGTCATTAAGAATGATTAAGATGGGCTTATACCTACAAGGACGATTATTGGACACCGTATGTGTATTGACTATAGGAAGCTTAATCTTGCTACTAGAAAGGATCACTTTCCCTTGCCTTTTATTGATCAAATGCTTGAAAGACTTGCTAATCACCCCTACTATTGCTTTCCTGATGGATATAGTGGTTTCTTTCAAATACCAATCCATCCAAATGATCAGGAGAAGACGACCTTTACATGCCCTTATGGCACCTTCGCATATCGAAGGATGCCATTCGGGTTATGTAACGCACCGGCTACGTTTCACCGTTGTATGATGTCGATCTTCTCCGATCTAATAGAAGAGATGGTAGATGTGTTTATGGATGACTTCTCTGTATATGGTGCGTCCTTTTCTGCGTGTTTGTTGAATCTTTGCAAAGTACTAAAGCGTTGTGAGGAGACAAACTTGGTGCTTAATTGGGAGAAATGTCACTTCATAGTGAAGGAAGGGATCGTGCTTGGTCACAAGATATCAGAGAAGGGCATTTAGGTTGATAAGGCTAAGGTTGAGGTCATGATGAGTCTTCAGCCGCCGTTTAATGTCAAAGGAGTGAGGAGTTTCCTAGGCCACACTGGCTTCTACATGCGCTTCATCAAGGATTTTTCCAAGATTGCACGCCCTCTTACACGGCTGTTGTGCAAGGAAGCTGAATTTGTCTTTGACGAGGAGTGTTTGCAAGCTTTCAAGACCATCAAGGAAGCTCTCGTCACGGCACCCATAGTTCAAGCACCAGACTGGAATCTACCGTTCGTGATTATGTATGATGCTAGTGACTATGCCGTGGGAGTCGTTCTAGGTCAAAAGGAAAGATAAGAAGCTGCACGTGATTTACTATTCTTCCAGAACCTTGGATGACACGCAAACAAGGTACACTACTACGGAGAAGGAGCTATTGGCAGTAGTGTTTGCCTTTGAGAAGTTCAGGTCATACCTCGTGGGTTCCAAGGCCATTGTCTACACAGATCACGCGGCTTTGAGGTACATCTACTCCAAGAAGGACACTAAGCCGAGGCTTTTGAGATGGATTCTTCTTCTTCAGGAGTTTGACATTGAGATCAAAGATAAGAAATTAATAGAGAACGGGGTCGTTGACCACCTCTCGCTGTTGAGAATCAACGAGTCTCTACCCTTAGATGATTCGCTTCCCGAGGAACAACTCATGGCGATGACTACGGCTGTTTGTGGAAAGCTAGAAGGGCAGTTGGAGGAGGTTCTGAGCTTCAAAGAGGAGGATCTTCCTTGGTACGCTGACATTGTGAACTACTTGGCATGTGGGGAAGAGCCTTCGCATCTTGACAACTATCACATGAAGAAGTTCATGAGGGACGTATGCCACTACTTCTGGGATGAACCCTATTTATACAAGAGAGGTGTTGACAGCCTATACAAGAGATGTGTGACAAAGGAGGAAGCAAGAGACATCATCTTTCACTGCCATGGCTCTTCGTATGGCGGCCACTTTGCTTCATTCAAGACCGCCACTAAAGTCTTGCAAGCCGGTTTCTGGTGGCCGTCCATCTTCAAAGACACCCATGAGTTCGTGGTGGAACGAGTTGCGAAGCTTGTCAACGAGCTGGGAACATCACTAAGAGGAACGAGATGCCTCAGGTTCCCATCTTTAAGGTTGACGTCTTTGACGCATGGGGCATAGACTTCATGGGGCCTTTTCCTTCTTCCTACGGCAACAAGTTCATTCTGGTGGCTGTTGACTACATTTCTAAATGGGTTGAGGCCATTGCTTCCCCTACAAATGAATCTAAGGTGGTGATTGAGCTCTTTAAGAGCATCATATTCCCGAGGTTTGGAGTACCCAAGGTGGTGATAAGCGACGGAGGAAGCCATTTCATTAACAAGTTGTTTGAATACCTTCTAAGGAAGTATGGCGTGAACCACAAGGTGGCTACGCCTTACCATCCTAAGGAGTGGCCATATGGAGGTCTCTAACCGGCAGATCAAGGCGATACTTGAGAGAACAGTTGGGACAACTCGGAAGGATTGGGCAGTGAAGTTAGACGATGCTTTGTGGGCTTACCAGACTGCTTTCAAGACACCCATCGGTACTACTCCTTTCACTCTTCTCTACGGCAAAGGATGTCACCTCCCCGTTGAGCTGGAACATAGAGCATTATGGGCTGTGAAGCGACTGAATTTTGATCTAAAGATGGCTCGGGAGAAGCGCTTAATCCAGCTACATGAACTTGATGAGCTAAGGCTGGATGCTTACGAAAGCGCTATGATGTACAAGGAGCGCAGCAAGGCTGCTCATGGCAAGAAGTTGGTACCCAAGGAGCTTAAGGAAGGTAGTTTGGTGCTGTTTTACAATTCAAGGCCCCAGCTCTTTCCAGGAAAGCTGAAGTCACGGTGGTGCGGGCCTTTTGAGATAAAAGAGGTATTGCCCTACGGAGCTGTCATATTGGTAGGCAAGAGTGGGAATGCAGTCACAGTGAACGGACATAGAGTTAAGCCATACATGTCGAGTGCATTCGACAAGGAGAGCACCTCAATGCTTCTCCAAGACCTACCATCTGCCTAAACCAAGTAAAGTCTAGCTAAAGACGTTAAAGAAAGCGCACTTGGGAGGCATTCCCATCTCTATCTTTTACATATTTTTGCTTTATTTCTCTTTCAGTTTTATGTTTTTATCTTATGAGTGTGTGGGAACAGGTGTAAGGGATTGCAGGCATTGATCTTAGATCCAAAAGGAGTGAGAAGGGGCGAATATAGGCTAGAGATCGAGTGCTAGATCGACTCATTCAAGCTCGATCTTTGCTAGATCGAGCTAGTGAATCGAGAGGAGTCGGTCGATCTAGGCGAGATCGAGTAGACAAATCGAGCGGAACGGTCGATCATGAGAGGACAATTCACCAATGCGTTCAGTCTGAAAAGTGAACAAGGTGTAGATCGATCCATAAAAAGATCGAGCAGTCTACTCGATCTGCCATTCGATCTCAGCCAAATCGACCCCCGAATCGATCAAGAAAATCGATCCAAGGAGTACAGCCTAGTTGACCAAAAGTCAAGGAACGAGAGAGTACAATCTAAGACTTGATTTTAGTCCAATCGAGTCACTGATCGATCAAATCTCTCGATCCAACCAACATGGGCATGAGATCGAGTCCTAGATCGACCAAAAGGACTCGATCTCATGCCAAGGTAACCAAAACTTTTCCCTCCCTTTCTCTTTTCCCTCGCTTTATAAATTTGAATGGTGGTCAAGGCAAGAATCTTTGACTACGAAAGATGTGCCTTGACCACACCTTTTGTCAGAAAACCGCTTTTATCACTCATGGTTTTAGATTTTTGTTGCCTTTATGTTTTCAACAACTTCACACTCTCTCATTTTTGTTCTTACGAATTCTAAATCGAGAGAGAGTGCTTTTCTTCTTTTTCTAAAGGCATTTAGCTCTTGTTTTCAATCCTGCAAAGGTATTTTCAGATTTTTAATTAAATCTTTTCAAAAATTCCTTTTAGCATCGCTTGATCGGTTTAATTGCTAAGGTTTTAACGATTTTTTTTAAAAGTAGCTAGAAATCAGGAAATATTCTCGATTTAATTCCATCTCTATATTTTCTTTTCCTTTATCTAGTTACAATTTTTATAAATCTAAAAAAAATCTAAGGTATTAGTTGTGAATTTCTTCCTCTCCCTTGTGTTTTCTTTGTATTCGTCGCCTACTCTAACTCTCTCTTCCGAGTATTACCTTTCAGGCACCAATGGTACCTAAGAGAACCAGAGAAGAGGCTACATCGAGAGAACAAGAGCAACAAGTGGTTCACGAGGGAGGAACTACGCCAGCTCCAGGATTCTTCGCCTATCAGTTCTACAATGACGCGGGGTAGAAGAGCGTGTGCATCTTACCCAATGTTGAGGAGACACACTTGGATAGCATCGGTACGATCCAGTTCTGCCCAACCCACGAGGAGTGTTACGCCCCACTTGGTGCAACCATGATGCCTATTCAGTCCGCGCGTGAGCAATCAGAGTCACCATCATCAGATGGCGCAATGCCAGCCCACTTTGAGCTTTCGAGGATGGATTTTGAGCCACGGACCAAGGCGGAGAAGTTTCTTGCTTTGGTGGTGGAGGTGCAGCGGAAGATAACTAAGTGGCAAGGAAAGATGATCAAGAAGCTTGCCAAGAAAGTCAAGGCGCTTCAAGGGAGCTCATCCGCGAAGTCTAAGGGGTCCATGAGTGAAGAGGTCAACCAGCCCGAGAAGAGGAGGAGATCAACTGGCGGTATTGTCATCCGTGAGCAACAAGGCACCTCGCAACAAGCACGTCATTCCGTTCATAGTTTCCTCACCGAGGATAAAGGCAAGGACAGAGCCCGACGCTCCTCTAGCAAGAGCAGCTCCGCTGGAACATCCTCACGTTCCAGCCGAGTTTAGCTCCAAGGTACCAACAACCTTCCCTTGTATATACCGCTCATTTTCTTTGTTTTTGCCTTGTGTTTTTGGACTCTCTCAAGCTTGTTTGCCACCGGGACGGTGTCGTTCAAGTTTGGGGGAGTGTGTGTGTTATTTGACATGTTTATTTTGCTCTTATTTTCTATTTGCATCCCTTGAGTCTTGCATACATTCTAAGACATAGAAAAGAAAAAAAAAACATTGGTAAAATTTTTTAATATTTTTTAATAAAAGAAAAAAAATTCATGTAGTTGCATTCATTTTGCAAGCATTTTAGGATTGAGTCTAGAATTTTTAAGCATCTAGGTTGTTTACATTTGCATAAGGGGTTAAAAGTTTTCTTAAAAAGGTGATTTAAGCTCATGAATTGTTTCAATGCCCTAGTTAGTAGTTCTCTAATGCTTTGCTCACGCTTTGAAAGTAAGTCCTTACCATGCTTAGATCACTTGTTTTGATTTTCGTGACTTGAAGTGAACATTCATGATTTGAAACTTGTCATAATAAGTGAGAACCCTAATCTGAATTTTTAATTATCATTCTTATGCATTTGAAAATGAACACATGGATCTTATACATATTTAGGCTATCTTCCTCCTTTTACCACTCTTTGTGAGCCTATGCAGAACTCCCACCATCACCCTTACTTTTCTTTCAAGCCAAGTGTTTTTGTGTGACATCATTGTGAGGCCTCTTTTCGGTTTGAACTTAGCATAACGTGTTACGTTTAGGCGACATGTTTAGGTTCTCATATGATTACTAGCTTTGCTTTTTGAAGCTAGTTGTAGGCTTAAGATAAGTTTGGGGGGTTTGATGGGATTGCTTTCTTGTTTATATGCTTACGGTTTCAAAAGGGTTTGGTAATTGAAGTGAACAAATGATTTTAAGTGAAAGGCTTTGTTTTCAGAACGTATAATGCTCTAAGTATTTCAGAAGATAGCTTTCTCAAGTAAAAAAAAAAAAAAAATAAGAGAAAAAAGCCTTTTCACTAACCTAAAGAGTAAAGATGTTTTCTGTTTTTTATTTTTATTTTAGGTTTGAGCTTAAAAAAAATAAGAGAAAAAGTGCCAAAATAAAAAGAAAAGAAAAAGAAAGAAAAGAATAAGAGGGCTATCAATAAGAAAAAATAAAAATAAGGAGCTAAAATATTTTCAAGCCTTTTCACTAACCTAAAGAGTACATATGTTTTCTGTTTCTTTTTTTATTTTAGGTTTGAGCTTAATAAGGGTAGTCTCTAGGAGGGTGAGTGAGCTGAAAAGAAAAGAAAATGAGAAGGGTTTTAGGATCATTGTTAGTGTACAAGGGTAGATGAGAATCTAATCATGTATGCATCAATTGTCTTTACCTTTAGCATTATGCATAAAATTCATACCATTCGTGAGAGAAACCCATTGCATTGTGAAACCCTCTTTAAAATGAGATCATTCTATGCTCATAGCCTTCACCCATAGCCAAATGTGTTTTGCTTTAAAGTGCATAAGTTTGATTCACGGTTCGATCGTTAATGAATGTTAAAGGATGAGTTTCTTTGATTGTTTAGAATAGGAGAGTCATGATTTAAAATTCATTGTGTGATGAGTATGGCTAAGTTCTTTGGAGTATGAGTGTGCGCATTGCATTTTAGAACTAGTAACTAGGACGTTGAGATTGATTCATTTAAAAGACACCTTTGCAAGAAGCTTAAACCCCCGTTTGTTTTAAAACCTCTCTCCTTTCTTTATTTTTGTTTGCTTGAGGGCAAGCAAAAGGTAAGTTTGGGGGAGTTGATATTGCTGCATATTTCATGTGTTTTGCATACATAATAGATAGTTTCTCATGCATTTACCTTGCACTTTAGGCTAGTTTGCATCACTTTAGGTCCTAGACTACTTTTGCACCAACATTTGCATGCTTCTTGCATTTTGCATCACAATCAGGTTGTTTTCAGTTACTTTGGAGCTATGGAAGATTTGTGGACGTGCTAAGGCTCGTGAGGAAATCCGTGGATACTTGGAGTAATCAGGATTGCACGCTAAGGACCTGAGATCAAGTAGCAGATCGAGCAAGGCAGGTCCATCTAGACGAGATCGACCAGAATATCGAGTGTGGAGAACGATCTGAAGTACAGACGTAAACGACGCCATGCAGATGAAGGACCGGATCGAGCTTCTAACCCGATCAGCACAAGATCGACCAAGAGCCATCCGATCAAAGACGTGATCGAGTGCCAGATCGAGCTTCGTGATCGATCCCAGACCAACCTTATCCATCCAGCCTGTTTTTGGACTGTACCGAAGGGGGGGACCATTTGCGGTTTGGCCATTTTTAGCAAAGAGCAACGATCCCTTTCATTATTCCACCTGTCGACTACTTTTCGTTTATCTCTCTCATTTTAGGCGATTCGCCATTGGAGACTTTCGAGCTTTTTTCTTACTTTTATGTTTTGAATATTGGATCTTTGCTTTTAATAAATTGTTTTTCATGTTTAGTTCATCGTTTATTGCATTTCGTTCGGTTTACTTTATGAGTCGTGAGTAGTTTCGTCGGGTTTTCGGGGTTGAGAGGATTCAATGTGGTCCAAAAGGTTTAAAGTTTGGCATTTTCTTGTTCTTCATCGCCTTCTCTTCTAGGATTTGAGCGCTGAAGGCTTAAAGACTCTCACACCAAGATTTTTATGATCAGAGGGGTATCTTACATTGACGGGAGTCAGATGTCTTGGAGAAGTCAAATCCTAGAGGCTAATCCTTCTTTTCCCACACGCTGTGGTCGTTTAGGGGATTAGTTAGGCCGTGTGTTTGAAATCTGTGTTTTATCCCTTTCAATCTCTTTTTCCACCAAAAGCCATGGGTTTGGAGAAGAGAATGAAAGAGTGATCCATACCACACGCCATGGATGGATCTTGTTTTGTTTTCAAGGCCTAGTGACTCTCACAAAGTGAGTAGATCTAAAGTTTTCAAACCAAGCTTGAACCTTTGAAACCCTTGAACATGATTCTCAACCCTGGACCCTCTTTCTTAGTATTTTATCATCTCTGTTAATCATTTGCTTGCTATTTGTTCGCATCTCGGTCGTAAGATTCATTTCTGTTCAAACTGTTTAGTAGATCGATCTTTGTTGCTCGATCTAGTAGTCGATCCCGTGGTCGATCTACTAGTCGATTTTTATTAATTTATAGCTTTGCATTTTAATCATTCTGTTTGTTCCTCGTGGCAGTTCACTCGTTTCTAGTATTTTTAAAATAGTTTTGCTTTGCATTTGACTGTTGCATCTAGTTTTTAGGATTTTTACAAAACCGTTCATCATTTGCTTAGCTTTGCATGATCCTTGCATTCTCATTGCACTTTCTAGCTCCTAGGTTGGATTGATTCCTTTTGCACTCTACTACGACTGTGTGCTGCTTGAGTTTTGATAACCTCCTGCATTGCTTGCTTCTATAGACGATAAAAAGTTGTTATCAAGAGTGTGATTTTCATTGTTCAAAAGATCAAATGCATCTATTTTCAAGCTTGCCAAGGTATTTCCGAATCATTGTTCAAATTTTTTTGGAATTTTCATTTTTATTGCTTGCTTGAGAACTATATGTTAGGGAATTCCCCAAAAATCTAGGGTATTTGTTATAAGCTTTTTCCTCTTCCATAGTCTTTCTCTCTACATTCGCCGCCTTTGCTCATTCTTTTTCTTAAGAATTGTGTTTCAGGTACCATGGCTCCAAAACGAACAAGAGAAGAGATAACACAAGAAGGAGAGGCTCATAAAAGAGGCTCAACAAGTGGTTCAGGAGAGGGTTCGATGGACCAAATAGGAGAAACAAGCCAAGAAGCGGCTTGAAAGGCTGAGGTTCGACCCTACGAAGTTTGCAAGACGAGATCTGTTGGCCAAGATGGGGATTTTGGGAGATTTCGATCAGCTCTTGAAGAACATATGGCTCTGGTGTTTGTCACGCATGGACTGCCCCACTTACCCCGAGGCAACCATTGATTTCCTGGCAACCTTGGAATTCACGTATGAGAACCCGAATCTTCCTACTCCTTCCCAAGGGCTCATCACCTTCAAGATCAGACGTCAAGCCTATCATCTCTCGATCCAGGAGCTTTGCCAAGCTTACGGGTTGAACGCTGATGCTAGGCAAGTGGAGTTCCCCTCTTTCTCTCAAGCCAATGAGCTGTGGGACCTCATAAGCAATGACGACTACAAGCCGAACACTGCAAAGATCAAGCGAGTGAGAAACCCTGTGCTGCGTTACACGCTGAAGCTGATCGCCAACACCTTTAGTGGACGGTCAGTGGCCCCTACAGTCACCAAGAGAGAGGTTTGCTTCTTGTTACAAGGCGTTAAGCATCTCGTGTGTGACCCCAATGAGAATGATGAGCCGTTGGAAGATCAGCTCGGAGATAACGTAAACTACGGCTGTATTCTAGCCTCTTCATTGGTGACGTATAAGGCGTACGCCATGAGGTGCAAGGCGAGTTCGTCTTTGAATGGAGGGTTCCTTACTCCTCTGTTTGTTCAAGCCAGAGTGCCACTAGCTGAATTCGTACCTTGTGCGGATAGGGCGTACATGGATGAGATTTATCTAAGGAACACCGAAAGCTTAGGACGCACGCCAGCTGAGGGTTTTTATGCGTATCTGTTCATTGATGAGGAGAATGAGAAGAGGGTGTGTATCTTGCCAAACAAGGACGAAACCGAGCTGTTGGGAATTCGGAACATCGACTTTCTCCCAAGCGTAGAGGAGTGCTTTGCACCTCTAGGAGGAACAGCTGCTCCAGCACTAGCTTATGCATTTGAAAATGAACACATGGATCATATACATATTTAGGCTCTCTTCCTCCTTTCACCACTCTATTGTGAGCCTAAGTAGAACTCCCACCATAGCCCTTACCCTTCTTTCAAGGCAAATGTTATTGTTTGATTTCATTTTGAGGCCTCTTTTTGGTTTGAACTTAGCATAACGTGTTACGTTTAGGCAACATGATTAGGTTCTCATTTGGTTGCTAGCTTTGCATTTTGAAGCAAGTTTTAGGCTTAGGAATAGGTTTGGGGTTCATGGGGGTTGTTCATTTGCTCATCTGTTTTCGGATTCAAAAGGTCTTGGTGATTGAAGTGAATAAAAAGGTTTTAAGTGGAAGGCAATGTTTTAAAAATGAAAAAGCTCTAAGTGTATTTCAGGAGATAGCTCTCAAATAAAAAAAAAAAAAAAGAAAAGAGCCTAAGCGCCAAACAAAAAAAGAGAAAAGAAAAAAAAGAGTAGAGAGCTATCAATAAGAAAGAGTAAAGAGCTTAAAATGTTTTCAGCCTTTTTCTTTGGGATTTGCTAAGCTAATGGTTTGTTGATGAGGGTAGTATCTAGGAAGGTAAGTGTGCTGAAAAGAAAAGAAATGAGAGGGGTTTTAGGATGATTGTTAGTGTGTTTGGGTAGATGAGAATATAATCATGTATGCATCAATTGCTTTTACCTTTAGCATTATGCATAAATTTCATACCCTTCTTGAGAGAAACCGTTGCATTTTTAAACCCATTTAAATGAGATCATTCTATGCTCATAGCCTTTGTCCTTAGCCAAATGTGTTCTGCTTTAAAGTGCATAAGTTTAATTCACGGTTTGATCATTAATAAATGTTAAAGGATAAGATTCTTGGATTGTTTGGAATAGGAGAGTCATGATTTGAAATTCATTGTTTGATGAGTATGGCTAAGTTTTTTGGAGTATGAGTGTGTGCATTGCATTTTAGAATTAAGAACTAGGACCATTTAAGTGATTCATTTGAAAAGCACCTTTGCAAGAAGCTTAAACCCCCGTTTTTAAAACCTCTCTTCCTTCTTGAATTTTGTTTGCTTGAGGGCAAGCAAAAGGCAAGTCTGGGGGAGTTAATTTTGCTGCATATTTCGTGTGTTTTGCATGCATATATGATAGTTCCTCATGCATTTACCTTGCATATTAGGCTAGTTTGCACCATTTTAGGTCCAAAAGCACTTTTGCATTAGCATTTGCTTACTTCTTGCATTCAGGTTGTTTTCGGATACTTTGGAGCCTTGGAGGATTCGTGGATGTGCTATGGCTCGTGAGAAGCCCATGGACACTTGGAAGACTTAGTATTTCAGCAAAGGGATCTGAGATCGACTAGCGGATCGAGCAAGGCAGGTCGATCTAGACGAGATCGACCAGAAGATCGAGTGACCAAGTCGATGCAAGGAAACGGATCGAGACCAAGATCGAGTGAGGAGAACGATCTGAAGTACGGACGTAAATGACGTCATGCAGATCGAGTACCAGATTGAGCTTCCAACCCGATCAGCACAAGATCGACTCAGAGATCGACCAAAGCCATCCGATCCAAGACGAAGATAGAGAGCCAGATCGAGTTTCCTACTCGATCCCAGACTACTTTAACCGTTTTTGGCTTCTAGCGAAGGGGGGACCATCGAGCTGTATGTCCACTTTGGGAAGGCGGCGATCCTGCTTTCACACTCACGTTTTCACTTTATCTTTTTTCGTTCTTCTTTCTCTTGTTTAGGCGATTCTGCCATTGTAGAACCTTTAAGATTTTTCTTGCGTTTGAACCTTTGAATATATAATATTTTGCTTTAATCAATCGTTAATCATGCTTAGCTTTCTGTTTATTGCGTTTTATTTGGTTTTCTTTATGAGTAGCGAGTAGTTTCGTTTGGGTTGAGGGGTTGAGGTGATTCAAAAGGGTCGAAGGGGCTAAAGCTTTGAGTTTTCTTGTTCTTCATTACCTTCTCTTCTAGGATCTTGAGTACTTGAGGCTTAGAGAGTCTCACGCCAATATCTCTATGATCCGAAGATTGTCTTACCTTGACAGGATTCAGATGTCCTGGAAAATCAGATCCTAGAGGCTAATCCTTCCTTTCCCACACGCCATGGTTGTTTAGGGGATTAGTTAGGTCATTTGTTTGAAATCAGTGTTCCATGCTCTTCGATCTCCTTTTCCACCAAACGCCATGGGTTTGGAAAAGAGATTAAGGAAGTGATCTATACCACACGCCATGGATGGATCTTGTTTTGTTTTCAAGTCCTAGAGACCCTCACAAAGTGAGTAGATCTAAAAGTTGTCAAACCAAGCTTTAATCTTTGAGACCTATGAATATGACCCTCAACCCCAGACCCTCTTTCTTAGTGTTTTAAATCTCTGCTTATCATTCTGTCATCATAAAGTTGGCATCTTGCTCATTAGTTCATCGCATCATTCATCATTCTAGGTTGTTAGACGAGATCGATCGTTGTTGCTCGATCTAGTGGTCAATCCAGTGGTCGATCCACTAGTCGATTTTTAGTTTTTAATAGCCTTGCATTTTAGACTTTCTACTTATTCCTAGTGGTAGTTAACCCTCTTCCAGGAATTTTAAAATTGTTTTGCTTTGCATTTGATACTTACATTTAGATTTTAGGGATTTTACCAATCATTTTCATATTCTGCTTAGCTTTGCTCATCCTTTGCATTCTTAGTGTACTTCCTGCTCCTAGGATTGGATTGATACCTCTTGCATACTTCAACCGTGTGTTGCTTGAGTTTTGATAACCTCTCCTGCACTGCTTAGTAAAAATCCTGTTATCACTGTGGGTGCATCTGTCAAAGGTACAATCTGTCCTTCGGGAATCGCGGCTTGCGCCTAGTAATGTTTCACCCTTTGCCCATTGACAACAAACTCCCTGCCCTCAGGAGTTGATAGAACAATTGCACCATATGGTCTGACTTCCTTGACTGTGAAGGGACCTGACCAACGAGAACGCAATTTTCCAGGAAATAATTATAAACGTGAGTTATACAAAAGTACCTAGTCATTTGATTCAAAGTGTCTGGCAAGGATCTTCTTGTCATGGGAGGCTTTAGTCCTTTCCTTGTACAGCTTTGAGTTCTCATATGCATGATGCCTGATTTCATCTAACTCATTGAGCTGTATCTGGCGCCTCTCTGCTGCAGATTTCAGTCAAAGTTCATCTTCTTGACAGCCCAATTTGTTTTGTGTTCAAGTTCAACTGGAAGGTGACATGCTTTCCCATAAAGCAGATGGAATGGTGTGGTGCCTAGTGGTGTCTTGAATGCTGTCATGTAGGCCCAAAGTGCATCATCTAACTTGGCAGACCAATCCTTTCTTGTCTTCCCTACTGTCTTCTCCAGGATTTCCTTGATTTACCTGTTGGAAACTTCAACCTGACCACTTGTCTGAGGGGATAAGGTGTAGCAACCTTGTGACGAACTCCATGCCTCTGCAGCAGTTTCTCAAACACTCTATTGATAAAGTGTTTCCCACCATCACTGATCACAATCTGTGGCATTCCAAACCAGGGAAAAATGATGGTTTTGAACAGTTTCAGGACCACTGCAGCATCATTGTGTGGACTGGCAATTGCTTCCACCCATTTGGAGACATAGTCCACTGCAACCAGGATGTATTTGTTCCCATAGGATGAAGGAAAGGGTCCAATGAAATCGATGCCCCAGCAGTCAAAGACTTCAACTTCAAGTATGAAGTTCTGTGGCATCTCATGTCTTTTACTGATCTTCTCTCTCCTTTGGAAGACATCACACTGTGAGATGAATGTCTGAGAATCCTTGAACATTGTAGGCCACCAGAAACCTGCTTGTAGAAATTTGGAGACAGTCTTGAAGGTAGCAAAAAATCCTGCATATTCAGAGCCATGACAATGGAATAGCACATTCTGAATTTCTGCAAGGCATCTTCTGCAGATTCCATCTGAACAGTGCTTGTACAAGTAAGGCTCATCCCAGTAGTATCTCCTAAGTTCTCTCATGAACTTCTTTTTCTCATACCCTTTGAGAGTGTCAGCAAACTCATCTGCAGCTAGGTAATTAGCAATATCAGCATACCAAGGTCTAGAAGAGGCTACAATTGCGAATATAGGCTGAGAGAAGACATCATGCAGGATTTCCTCGCGACTGGTGTCGATCGACACCAGATGGGGTGTGTCGATCGACACCAAGTCTATATGACTTGGTGACGAGGGTGGTGTCGATCCTGCTCGATTATGGCACGCGTCGAGGTTGGTGTCGATCGACACCAAGTGATGGGTGTTGATCGAAACCCTGTCTGCAGTTCGAAAAAATTGTAATTCATCCGCATCTGAAGTCTGCAACCTTGCCTCAATGAGTCATATGTTCTCCTCTCGCAGGAAATAATCAATGGGGACGTTGTCTTCGATCCTGATTCTGGAGAGATGGTCTGCTACACCATTTTTAATCCTTTTTTTGTCCCTTATCTCAATGTCAAATTCTTGTAGCAGCAAAATCCATCTTAGCAGTCTTGGTTTTACATCTTTCTTCTGCATCAAGAACTTGAGAGCAGAATGATCAGTATGCACAATGACCTTAGATCCAACCAAGTACTGCCTGAAATTCTCAAATGCAAATACTACAGCCAACAATTCCTTCTATGTAGTTGCATAAATTTCTGAGCATCATCCAAGGTTCTGCTTGCATAGTAGATTGCATGAAGCTTCTTTTCCTTCCTCTGACCCAATACAGCGCCCACTGCAAAGTCTGAAGCATCACACATCACTCAAATGGTACATCCCAGTCAGGAGGCTGCACAATAGGGGTGCTCACTAATGCCTGCTTGATTTGCTGGAAGGCTGAATGACACTCTTCAGTAAATTCAAACTTCACATCCTTGCAAAGCAGAGCTGTGAGTGGTCTTGCAATTTTACTGAAATCCTTAATGAACCTCCTGTAAAATCCAACATGTCCTAAAAAGCTCATGACTGACTTCACACAATCTGGTGGCTGTAAGCTGGTCATTACTTCGATCTTAGCTCTGTCTACCTCAATACCCTCTCCAGAAACTCGATTCCCAAGCACAATCCTATCTCTGACCATAAAATGACATTTTTCCCAGTTCAGAACTAGATGCTTCTCTTCACGCCTTGCAAGCACTTGACATAGGTTGTCAAGGCAGTCTTTAAAGGAGGATCCATACACTGAGAAGTCATCCATGAAGACCTCCATATACTTCTCAATCATGTCTGTGAAGATGGACAACATGCACCTCTGGAATGTCGCAGGAGCATTAAAAAGTCCAAATGGCATTCTGCGATATGCAAATGTACCATAAGGACAAGTAAAGGTTGTCTTCTCCTGGTCATCTGGGTGGATGAGGATCTAAAAAAAACCAGAGTAGCCATCCAGGAAGAAGTAATAGGAGTGATTCGCCAACCTCTCCAGCATCTGATCAATGAATAGCAGTGGGAAATGATCCTTCCTTGTAGCAGCGTTGAGCTTCCTGTGGTCAATACACATCCTGTGCCCAGTGATGGTCCTTGTGGGAATCAGCTCATTCTTCTCATCTTTCACCACTGTTACTCCTCCTTTCTTGGGAACCTAATGCACTGGACTGACCCAGGTGCTGTCTGAAATCGGATAAATAATCCCAACAGCCAGAAGCTTCATGATTTCCTTCTTCACTACATCCTGCAAGTTCGGATTCAGCCTCCTCTGGTTCTCAATTGACGACTTTGACTCATCCTCAAGGTGTATCCTGTGCATGCACAACTCTGGAGAGATACCTGAAAAGTCATCAAGAGAATAGCCAAGAATGTGAGCTCTGCATTGTTTAGCAGTAATGTGAGCTCTGCATTGTTTAAGGTAGCACTAACTATAACAGGATATGTAGAGTTAGGTCCTAGAAAAGCATACCTTAGACCTGCAGGAAGCTGTTTGAGTTCGATTTTGGGAGCTTTTTCTTCACTCCAATCGCCTACCTTTGCAGCTTTTACAGATGTTCCAACCAGTTCCTGTTGTGCTACTAGCTGCATGACCTGCTCACTTGCATCTATCATTCTGACATAACCAGCAGCAATGTTGTCTAGATGCTCTGTTGCTTCTGTAGAGACTGTCAATGCCCTCTCAAAAGGGTATACAGGATGCATCTCTTGGAAGATCTCTTCTGCAAGACTGGTGAGGGAGTCTACATAGATTGTGTGGCCATCTATTGTTGGTCTCTGCATCAACTTGTCCATGTCAAAATGCATCACCAAATCGCCAACATTCAAAGCAATGCTCCCTTTTCTGACATCAATAATGGCGCATGCAGTAGCCAGAAATGGCCTTCCCAAAATCAAAGGATCCTTTGGTTCTTCACCATAAGCCAGAACCACAAAGTCTGTGGGAATCACACAATCTCCCACTTTGACTGGTACGTCTTCTAGAATGCCTTCAGGAATCCTTACAGACCTGTCTGCTAAGATAAGAGATATTCTGCTTGGCTGGAAATCAGTCATACCCAATCTGACAGCAACTGAATGATGCATCAGGTTGACACTTGACCCCGGATCACATAGTGACCTCTCAAACCTTTCAGAAAAGATTGTGCAATCTAGAACAAAGCTCCCAGGATAGGTCAGCTTCTCTGGTATCTTGTTCTGAATCACTACACTCACTTACTCTGAAATCAGCATTGTCCCTTGCTCAATTCCCAGATTCTTGGTCATCATTCTTTTCACATATATCTTAATCACAGGAGTAGTCGTTATAGCATCTATCAAGGGAATCTCCACCACAAGCTTATCCATGATAGCTTTGATAGTAGTATCCTCCAGTTCCTGTTTAGACTTCTTCTGGTTCATAGGATAAGGCACCTTTGGCTTGTAAACCCTTTCTTCTGCACTTTCTGGAGTCTGAAAATTTGCAGCTTGCTTCTGTGGTGGGCGTCGATCGACACCATAGGGTGGTGTCGATCGATACTGAGTGGTTTGTGTCGATCGACACCCTTCAAAATTTTCGAAATCCTCATCTTCAAACTCCTGCAGTTGCTCGAAATCTTCTGCTCTAAGGCCCTTTTTCGGCACTGGTTGCAGATTCTTTCCACTCCTCAGCGTGATTGCATTAACAGAGTGTCTTGGGTTGGTGTCTGTCCTTCCTGGCAGGAATCCATCCTGCCTTTTCATAGCCCCAGCAGTTTGAGCCACTTCAGTATCCAATGTCTTCACATGAGTGTTCAGAGCTTCGACTTTCCCATTCAAATCTTCATACAGGGCGTCAATCTTGCCATTGAAATCAACTATAATCTTCTACTGACCTTCTAGAAACTGCTCCAGCATGGCTTCCATTTTGCTTGAAGCTGATGGTGCTGGTTCAAGCTGATAAGATGAGGAACCATAGTTCCTATTGAAGTTGCTGTTCTGGTAAGGCTTCTGGTACTCAGGCTTCTGAAATTGAGGCTTGGGAGTGTAGCCAGTGGAACTCTGGTTTTCTGTGAAGTTGTTTCTCTGCATATTCCCACTGAATCCTCTGTTTCCCTGCTGATTGTTGTAACTTTGTCCCTGAAAACCAGCTCCATTGATGTAGTTGACATCCTCTTCTTCAAACTCCTCAGCTGGTTCAAATGTTTCAACCTCAGCAGCAAACTGAACAGACTTCTTACCCATCAAGAGGTTGTGAACAGAATCCAGTTTAGCCTTCATCTCAGCAGCAAACTGATTGCTCCTTGCACTGCCAACGTTTTTCTGCATCTCAAAATCAGCATTCTTTGTGCTGTTGCTGGAAGCCAAGTTCTCTATCAGTTTGATGACATCAGCTGGGATTCTAGTGTTGAAGTTCCCATTGCTTGCTGCATCCAGAGCCATCTGGTACTTCCAATCCACACCTCTGAAGAAGATACCCAGCAGTTGTACCTCATTGAACCCATGGTGTGGGCAATACCTTTGGTACAGCTTGAATCTTACCCAGGCTTCTTTGAAAGCTTCAGCAGGACCTTGGGAGAAAGTGGCGATTTTTGTCCTTATCTCCTCTGATCTTGCATCATCATAAAAGTTGTTGAGGAAGGCAGATTTGGTATCCTCCAATGTG
Organism: Thlaspi arvense; assembly: GCA_911865555.2. Lineage (NCBI taxonomy): Eukaryota > Viridiplantae > Streptophyta > Magnoliopsida > Brassicales > Brassicaceae > Thlaspi > Thlaspi arvense. The sequence continues at coordinate 23,864,302 of OU466861.1, read as the reverse complement.
GTCAAATAGCCAGGCTCTAACTGTTTAAGCCAATGTGCTGCATCACCTTCCAAAGAGTGAGGGAAGAGCTTGCAGAATAAGAAGTCATTGGTGACTCCATTGGCTTTAACACTTGTAGCCAAGTCTTCAAAGTTCTCTATATGGTCCATTGGGTGTTCATGTGGCAGCCCATGGAAGGGATGCTGACCCACAAGCTGATAGTAACTGGGTTTCAGCTCAAAGTCATTCCTCTAAAAGGCAGGTGGGCGGATTACATCTCTATTTACATAGAACTGATCAGGCCTGTTATAATCTCCCAGGGTCCTCTGTGGAAAACGCCCAGCAGCATTTCCAGCAGCTTGTTGTTGTGCATTTCGCACAACTGGTTGCACATCCTGTTCCTCGATCACAACGCCATCCTCATATATCCTCTGGCCATCCTCATTCCTTCTATTCCCTTCTCTGTCAACTAAATGACTCTCAGCATCTGTCCTCAAAACAATTGGTCCAGCCATCTTACCCTGCTTCTTGGCTTTTCTGATGGTTCTTTCTAGCTTAGCGAATTCTTCGTTGCCTAAAGTCACAAGTTCTTTGTCTTTGTTGCTCTTGGTACTGCGATTATGCATGCACCTGAAACAGACAACATAGAAGTGAATAAAGTTAGTAAACAGAAAATAAAAGCTTAGTTAAAATTCTAAACCTAAAAATCTGAAAGTAACATCTAAGTCCTCGACAACAGCGCCAAAATTTGATATGCTCAAATTAACCCTTAGAGCTACTCTCTCAAATTAAGAGATCACTGTAGTACTTAGGGATCGAATCCACAATGACTTAAGGCTATCACTCAACAGATTTTAGATTCAAATAAAGCTAAGCAGTTAATAATGAAATGAAATTAAAATAGTAATGAAAGCAATGATGTTAGGGGCGGATTGTAGGTTCTTAAAATCAATAAAGACAAGACGTTAGGCAATGGAAAATTCGCAGGTTCACATAAATCGCAGACTATGGACTGAAAAGAATATTTATTAAACCATTCTAGAACTCGAAACACTAGTGTAAAACCAATAGACTTCCGTCGCTGAGATTAACTATGATCAGATTCTAGAATTCCAAATTCTTTTGCAAATTCTAACAACCTAAACATGCATTATAGATCAGGTTCAATATGTTCACAAAATCACTAATCCAAATTCCTTTTGGAGTAGTTATTTTGCTCATCTAAGATAGTTCTGGTGATTAACAATGTTTCCACATCTATTAAACAACTTAAGATCTGATTTCTAGGTGATCAATCTTAAAACCAGTATTAAAGTAACTAGATGAAGAACCAAATGATTTATCCTTCCAGTTTTGTAGTTCTAACAATTTATTATCAACCTTTGAATAACCCAAAACCTAACTAGCAGATTACTCAGACATAGCAAGTGAAACACAAATCATGACTGAATAAAATTGCATTAAGAAAATAGAGTAATAGATGAAGGGGTTCGAAATTCTTCTCTACAGTGTATGGATTTGTCTCCCCAAAAGCTCTCAATCTAATCTCTTTCTTAGTCTCAATGATAACAAGATAGATTGCCTAACAATGGCTTAGAAAACCTAAATACAAGTCTAAATACGAACTCGGGCAAAAGTGCAAATAGTGGGAAACTTCTGCGCCAAGTTGCAAATTCTTCCAATGAGTTTTCACACTTCTTTGCGACCACGACTGGTGTCGATCGACACCAAGTGGTGGGTGTCGATCGACACCCTGCTCCATAACGCCCTCCGACTTGGTTCTTTCAGCATCAGTTTCTACATAGCTCCAAAAGGCTCCAAAATCCACAATTATGCTCCATTTGTACGTAGACCTGCAAAGACTCTATAGGACTCGAAAAATACCAAAAAGACTCTATAAACAAGACTTATATTATGGTCAAAAACCAGCAAAAACCATGATATATCATTAAGCTTTTCAGTTATTCTTTTGGCAGAGATCTTGTATCTTATTATTTTTGAGAGCTTTAGAGAGAGATTTGTAGCAGAGCTTTTGGAGAGACAAATAAGACTCCTTCAGAGCAGATTTCGAACTCCTTCAGAGCTTTTGGAGAGACAAATGAGACTACAAATCAGACTATTTCGTTTTTTTTATTTCTTTCATGCAATCTATTCGTTTCATGATATTTGTTTGATTCACCATGTCTGGTAGTTTGTTTGTTAAGTCAGGGCTTTTCAAAGGTGGAAGAAGAATTTGTAGAATTGCTAAACTTATAGGAAATCCATTGGTTCTTTATATGTGCTTGCATTCATATCGATTTCTTAGACACATCATCTGGATTTTGAAAACCTAGACTGTTTGATAGATGTGAGAGCATTATTAATCACCTTTACTAGTATTAGATGAGCAAAACACCCTAGTGCAAAGAGATTTGGCTTAGGACCTTTGTGAACAATTGAACCTGATCATTACTGCATGTTTAGGTTGTTAGGGTTTGCAAAGAGATTCAAAAATTTGTGAATTAGGCATAGTTAACTTCTGCAATGAGAATTGATTAGTTATATCTTTTCGATTCAAGTTCAAGACGGTTTTAATTCATTCCTGATTGCATGCATTCTACACTCTCGGATTCAACATGCGAATTGTCCTGACTTAGCGCCTTTAGCTTTCAGAACTTTTAGAAAAATCTGAAAAACGCCCACTTACATTTATTTTGCTGTTTCGCACTACATTCATTACTTATTGCTTAGCTTAATCCGAACCCGAACTCTTTAGTGTATTTTACTTGCTCCCTTGAGATTCGATAACTCCGTATACTACGATTGCATTGCTGTGCACTTGGAGTAGTTTTATTTAGGTAAAACCTGAGCCCTATCACTCTACAAGCTCTTTATCAGCTTCAGTGAGATCTGTTTTGGCTTCTTCTTGTGGAGCAACTAAGGCTTTCTTAGCTTCTTCTTTCTCAGCAGCTTCTTGTGCAGCTCGTTCTTGCTCTTCTTCTCTGTTCAAGCTTTCATTTAGTCCTTGGAGGAACTTCTCTACAATATAAGTAGCTTCTTGATCATCAATGGTGACATTGATGACATTCCCCCCACACTAAGCCTTTAACATGTCCACATTTAACAGCATCTCTTGAGGCATAATGCCAAGCTCTTCTAATGAAGCATCTTCATCATCAAACTCTTCATCCTCTTCAGCAAGCAAGTGGCAGAATTTCTTAGGATTTGCTTCACCCTTTCCTGATAACTGATTCTAAGGTTTTCAAGATGAAGCTCCTTTGCTTTCTAAAGACTTTACTCTTTGGTTCAGAGCATCTAACTTGCCATTCAGGTCAAAAGTAGTGGCGTCTATTTTGTTATGCACTTCAGCAAATTTCTTGTGCAGTTCTGTAGTGGTGTCGGCTTGACTAGTCAACAACTGTTGCATCATCTGCTTTAAATCAACATGTTGAGTGCTGGAAGAGGTTTGTGTGTTGCCAAAACCTGGTAGGATAAAAGCTGGTTTTGGCTAAAAGTTAGCTTGTTGAAAATCGCCCTGAAATGGTTGTCTTGGAGCAATGTTGTTCTGCTGGTTGAAAGAAACAAAAGGTTTGGTTCCTTAGTTTTGTTGAGCAGCTTGTGATGGATAGACTTGATCCTGAGGGTTAGCCACGTTGGTGCTTCTATAAGAGAAGTTGGGATGGTTCCTATAATTGTTAAAATCGCCTCCTTGGTTATTCATGTAGAAGGCTTCTTCTTCTACAATTGTCCCATCATCCTCTTGTGTAGCAACACTATCACCAACAAAACTGACATTCCTGAAAGATATACTCAACAGCTTGTCTAACTTTTCACTCAAAGCTTTAATCTCCTTCTTTGTTGTGCTCTCACCTTCAGCGCTTACAACAGCTCTAGATGTTCTGTCATATTCTTCACCATAGTTTCCATCAGAAAGTGCCAAGTTCTCCACAAGAGCTAGACCATCTACAACAGTGTTCAAGAGCATCCTTTACTTTGGCGTTACTCCTCTATACAAAGTAGACAGCAAGCATTCATTTTGTGAAGCCATGGTGTAGGCACTGCAAAGTGTAAGACTTGAACCGCTCCCATACTTGAATCTCTCCCATGCTTCTCGGAGATTGAACCTTGAGGAAGTGTCTTCTCCCACTGATGTTCTTTGTCACCTAAACTGAAAGGGAACAAGCGCAGCTTAGAAGCATCTTCAGAGACTCTTTGAATCTTGGTCATACCACACACCTTATCAAACTGGTCAATATGATCCAAAGGGTCTTCATTGGGCAGCCCATAGAATCTGTTGCCTTGCACCACGTTGATCAACCCAAGCTTTATCTCGAAGGTGTTTTGATGTACAGCTGGAGCGTGAATGCCATTCCTGTGGTGGTGAGTATCAGGCGCATCACCAGCTCCTATTGGTCTTGCAGCTATAGGCGCGTGAAACGGTACTCGCAATCCCTGAACTCCAGCCGCTTTGTTCAAAGCTTCTTGTGCTTCATCTATGTGTGCTGCAGCTTGTTGTAGTGGTGCTTGTCCAACAACACCAACATGTGGTAACTGAACTTCTTGCTCTGCCATCCTCTGTTCTTCTAACTCTTGAACTCTCTCTCTTACAGCTCTTCTTCTATGAATGTTGTCACCTGAAAGAAACAGAGCACAGAAAACAGAGCAATTTAGTAACTTTTAAAGTAAAGAACTTACTCTAACAGCAATGTTAAGCTCAAGCAATCCACAATGGCAATGACGCCAATTTGAAACGGACTTTTTCGGGTCTAAACTCAAATGTCCTTAGTCTCTAATCAGTTGTAGAATAGAGATCAGGTATCAAGCAATTTGTGAAAGATGAGATGCAAACAATGCTGTAAGCTAAGCAAGATTTGGGATTTGATTATGTAAGAACAAGTCTAACAACCTAATGGTGCAATGGAAGAAAAGCATAACCTAAATGCAAGTGAACAAAACTTAACAATGAACTTAAAGCAATGACTGAACAAGAACTAAGCAAGAAATGACTACTAAAGCAAGAACTTAGCAAGATGACCTTGAAGACAATTAATTAAAAGCAAGACTCAAGGTTCTAAGCAATTGTGGGACAGTGGTTTCAAGAGTGACAAGGGGATTTATTACTAAGGCATTCAACAAGCATTAACAAGTAAGTAATTCTCAATGGTATGCTCCTAGAAAAGGATTCTAAAGGGAACCGCTTGGCGTCAATAAGTAATTCATATTCAACAAGATCGAAGTGTCAGACCCACTTGTAATGGCGTATCCTTCAACCATAAGCATAATGATCAGAACCATTCTAGCCTAAGAGATGCACCAATCAAGCAACTACTCTATCCCCCAAGCAAGAATTCAGATCAACTTATCAATCTGGTGAACCAATATGGACCTAATCAGCTATAAACCAATCAAGATTATGGATTTAAGCACAAACAGGCAACATCCTAACAAAGCTAAGTAATGAACAAGAATGAAGCAAAGGCAAGATCTTTCAATGCTTACAATCTAACCATCAAGCAAGAATCTCAAAGCCAGCATTATCAAGCCTTAAGCGAATCATCTGGTAAGGTGAACTATCACTTTGGTGTCACTTAACAAAGGAAACTTAGACCAAGCTAAACTATCAAGCCAAGTAAGCGAACCGTGCTTAGAAAAGAGATATCAAGACATCAAGCAAATCATATGCATCTATCAAACCATATTCAATCAAAATGGGCAAGCTTTATCAACATTAATCACTTTGCAAGAGAAGGAGACAACAGAGAACCATTATACAAGCCTAATCACCCCTTATTCACATCTTAATCACCACTTTCCCTACTTAGAACCCTAAATCTAAAGAGGACTACTCACTAATCATGTTTAGTCCCATTGATTTGGAGTTAAACATAACTAGATGAGGTTAAAATGCAAAGATGATAAATCTAATCTACCAAGATGCAAGGACAAAGGTGAAAGGACAAGATTAAACCATAAAAATGCAAACTTTATTAAAAATAAAGATCCTTAAGGCAAATCACCCTTTAAGGTTTAGAGAAGGTTTTTGATAGAAAGCAAAACTTGGAAAAAATATAACTTGATATATATAATATTTTGTGGCTTCCTTTTTATAGTAGGGAGCCAAAAGAAGCATAAAAAACCTAAAAAGATAGGATAAGGTTAACAAAAGTCAAGCGGTCAACGCGGATGAGTTGCATCGAGGTCGTACAGTCAATGTTCTGCTCGATATGCGACCTCGATATGGTCCGTGCAGCGTGTATCGACGTCCTTCCTCGATGCTGGTCCTCGATGCAGACCTTCTGCTAGGAATCCTCGTGCTGATCCTTTTCCTCTCATCCTGCTGCTTGCATCGAGCATACTCCACGGGTGTTCTGCTCGATATGCTTGCTCGATATCGACCAGACTTTGCAAGAACTCCATTTTTGACATCTCCTGCGACCATGAGCTGCTTGCATCTCCTTTCCAGCTCAAAGAAACTTCAAAAACACCTGAAAACCACCACAAACATGCACTTGTATGGAAATGTATGCAATCATAAGCTAAATGCATGCTATGTTTATTCTAAGTAAAAATGATACTAAAATACAGCCTAAAATGATCTAAAATATCAAGCTATTAAGTATCTGCAAAGGATGGTGGTACTAACACATGAGTGCAGCGCCATCATTTAACAAGAAAAGGTGACTCCTAACAAGCTGAGTGACCTATGAAGCTTTACTTTTCACGGCTTTATAAGTACACTATTGTTTGAAAAATGCTTGTGTGACTTAAAAGCAAGTGTGAGTCTGATGCCTTACTCTGTAGCTAGGTGCCTTGGGTTCACTAAATTCGAGGACTGCAGAATATCTTTGTGGCTGATAGATCAGTGAGACTGCTTGAAGATGTGCCAACCAGAATAGGGAATGTGGAGATCCCAACGGAGTTTGTAGTCCTAGAGATGGATGAGGAACCTAGAGATCCTCTTATACTAGGAAGACCCTTCTTGTCCACAACAGGAGCTGTTGTAGATGTCAAGAAAGGGAAGATTGAGTTGTATTTGGGTAAAGACATGTCCCTAAAATTTGACATCAAGCAGATTATGTAACAACCCACAATAGAAGGTCAAGTGTTCCAGATAGAGATCTTAGAAAGGCTGCGTGATGAGCTTCAAGAGGAGTTGTGTTGTGATGATAAACTCCAAGTGGATTTTACAAAAAAGCATGGGGAAGATGGTTACTTGGATAAGGAAAGCTTGGGTTATAAGCAAAGGCTAGACTCTCACAAGGTCTTGGAAGAAGAGAAACCATTTGAGAAGCTGGAATTCACAAGGACAGAAGTGCTCTCAGTTCAAGAAGCTGGTTCTCCAAGCAATGAAGCTGGCGCCAAGGAGCAAAGCAGCTTAGAAGAGGACTGGAGTGAGCTCAAAGCACCCAAGGTGGAGCTCAAACCTCTTCCTAAAGGGCTAAGGTATGTCTTCTTGGGGTCTAACTCTACTTATCCTATAATTGTCAATGATAACCTGAGTGATGATGAGATCCTTGCTCGTGTCAAAGTGTTAAAGAGGTTTAGGAGAGCCACTGGATATTCAGTAGATGATATCCAAGGTATTTCTCCTAACCTCTGCACTCATAGGATCCATCTAGAGGATAAGACAAGTACTTCTGTTGAACCTCAAAGGAGATTGAATCCTAATCTGAAAGAAGTAGTTAAAAAAGAAATCTTGAAGTTGCTTGAAGCTAGAGTGATCTATCCTATCTCAGACAGCACTTGGGTCTCATCAGTCCATGTGGTGCCTAAGAAAGGAGGGATCACTGTGGTAAAAAACAAAAATGATGAGCTAATTCCCACCAGAACAATTACTAGTCATAGGATGTGCACATATTACAGAAAACTGAATTTTCCGTATCGGAAAAATCACTTTCCTTTGCTATTTATAGACCAAATGTTAGAAAGATTAGCAAATCATAAGTATTATTGCTTCTTAGATTGTTATAGTGGATTCTTTCAAATCCCTCACCATCATAATGATCAAGAGAAAACTACTTTTACTTGCTTTTATGGCACATTTGCTTATAGGAGAATGCCTTTTGGTTTATGCAATGCTCCTGCTATTTTTTAGAGGTGTATGACCTCCTTATTTTCTGACTTGTTTGAAGAGATGGTGGAGGTATTCATGGATGACTTTAGTGTCTATGGACCCCCCTTTGGTGTCTGCTTATTCAATCTTTCTCAGGTTTTACAAAGGTGTAAAGACACTAAGCTGGTTCTGAATTAGGAGAAATGCCATTTCATTGTTAAAGAAGGCATTGTGTTGGGTCACAAGATTTCAAAGAAGGGGATAGAAGTTGACAAGGCCAAGATAGATGTGATGCTGCACTTAGAGCCCTCCAAATTAAGTCAAGGGAATCAGAAGCTTCTTGGGTCATGCTGGTTTCTATAGGAGGTTCATCAAGGACTTCTCAAAAATAGCAAGACCATTGACAAGGCTTCTATGCAAGGGGACATAATGTTTCTTTTATGAAGACTGCTGACAAGCTTTCCTCACCCTCAAGGAAACCTTAGTGAGTGCGCTCATAGTACAAGCACCAAACTGGGATCTCCTCTTTGAGAACATGTGTGATGCAAGTGACTATGCTGTTGGAGCAGTTTTGGGTCAAAGGATAGACTAGAAGCATCATGTTATCTACTATGACAGCAGAACAATGGATAAGGCTCAAATAAGATATGCTACAACAGAAAAGAGCTCCTAGTAGTTGTCTTTGCATTTGAGAAGTTCAGAAGCTACTTAGTGGGGTCTAAGGTGATAGTCTACGCTGATCATGCTGCACTAAGGCACATATATGCCAAGAAAGACACCAAGCCAAGACTCCTTAGATGGATCCTCCTCTTGCAAGAGTTTGACATGGAGATTGTGGATAAGAGAGGCATTGAAAATAATGTAGCTTATCACTTTTCAAGACTAAGGATAGATGATTTCGTCCCAATCAATGATACTCTACCAGAAGAGAAGCTGCATGCTTTAGGAGTAAAGAGAGTTGAAGTGTTGAGCTTAAAAGAGAACAAACTGCCTTGGTATGCTGACTTTGTGAACTACTTGGATATTGGGTAGATACCACTGAACCTCAACTCACATCAGAAGAAGAAGTTCTCTAGAGATATCTCTCACCACTATTGGGATGAACCTTATCTCTACAAGAGAGGGAGTGATGGATTGTTCAGAAGGCGCTTATCTGAGGAAGAAGTTCACGGAATTCTACATCATTGCCATGGTTCAGCCTATGGGGGTCACTTTGCAACCTTCAAGACAGCCTCAAAGGCACTTTAAGCTGATTTTTGGTGGCCTAGTTTGTTCAAGGACGCCCAGGCTCACATCTCCTCATGTGGTCCATGCTAAAGGAAGAGAAACATCTCCAAAAGAGATGAGATGCCTCTGAACTCTATTCTTGAAGTGGATCTGTTTGATGTGTGGGGGATTGACTTTATGGGACCTTTCCCTTCATCCTATGGGAATAAGTACATTCTTGTTGCTGTGGATTATGTCTCAAAGTGGGTTGAAGCCATTGCCAGTCCAACAAATGATGCTGGAGTTGTGCTGAAGATTTTTAAGACAATCATCTTCCCAAGGTTTGGTATTCCAAGGTGTGTGATAAGTGATAGTAGAAGTAATTTCATCAACACGGTTTCTGAGAGCTTGCTATAGAAGAATGGTGCTAAGCACATGGTTCCCACTCCTTACCATCCTCAAACAAGTGGTCAAGTGGAGGTGTCTAATAGGGAGATCAAATCCATCTTAGAGAAGACAGTTGTTTTTACAAGAAAGGAATGGTTTAATTAGCTTGATGATGCGTTGTGGGCTAACAAGACAGCCTTCAAGACACCCATTGGCATAACCCCTTTTTCACTCCTGTATGGCAAGGCTTATCATCTACCTGTTGAGCTAGAATATAAAGCCTTGTGTGCAACAAAGCTGTTGAACTTTGACATCAAGACAGCTCAGGAAAAGAGACTCATCAACTTGCATGAGTTAGAAAAAAACCGCCTTGAAGATTTTGAGAGTTCTAGGATCTATAAGGAGAGGAAAAAAGCTCTTCATGACAAGAGGATAAAACCCAAAGACTTCAAGGAAGGAGATCAAGTGCTGTTGTTCAACTCAAGGCTGAAGTTGTTTCCTGGAAAAAGGAGGTCAAGGTGGTCAGGTCAATTCAAGATCAAAGAGGTGTTACCATATGGAGCTGTGACTTTGTTTGGCAAGGATAGAGAAGACTTCATAGTGAATGGGCACAGGCTAAATTCATACATGAAAAGGGAGTCCCTTGAAAATGATGTAGACATCAACCTAAAGGATCCTCCACAAGAGTGATCAGCCAAGGAAAGTCAAGCTAAGGACGTTAAACAAGCATTCTTGGGAGGTATTCTCATGTTATCCTAGTATATATTATTGCCTTTTATGTTTGTGTTCGTTTTTTTCTTCTGATCCTAAGAGCAGGTGGAGGTTAAGGCAAGTTGTTAGCTGAGTTTGGGCCTGTTCTAGCCAGCATCGGTCACTTACATCGGTCGGGGCTGATCGATGTGGATCACATCGGACACTTACATCGGTCTTGACCGATACGCCTACATTGATCACCAGCATCGGTCATGGGTGATCGATGTAAATGGGCAGGAGGTTCTGGTGGTTTACATCGGTAGCAACATCGGTGAGAAACATCGGTCAAGACTGACCGATGCGCCTACATCGATCACCAGCATCGGTCATGGTGATCGATGTAAATGGGCAGGAAGTTTTGAAGATTACACCAGTCACCAGCATCGGTCAAGACTGACCGATGCGAACCTCCTTTCTGCCAAAACCCCTTTTAAGGTACACAACTCGACTCCTTTCCTTATGAATCTTTTTGAATTCATTTGGAGTATCCTTGATAACCCTCCTTCAAGCTTTTATTATACATGGGAATTTATAATCCAAGTGTGGGGGAGCGTATTGCATTTGACATTATGCTTTGTTTTCTAATTTTCTCGTTTGCATACTTAAGTCTCATACATTCATGCATTCATTTATATGCACTGAAAATCCATAAAATTTTCAAAATTTTTGGAATCAAAAAGATCATTTAGTTGCATTTGCATAACTAAGATTGAGTCTAGATGCATTTCATGTAGGTTCGCATACACTTGCATAGGTAGTAGATTATAAAAATTTGTCAAGGTGTTAATGTTTGAGTTGTTTTCAATGCTTTGGTTGTCTGTTGTTTGATTGCATTGTAGTGAGTTTGAAGTTAAGGCTGCACCATATTCTGACTACTAGCATTGATATTCTTGTCTTATGCTGAAGCTTGCTTTGATTTGATGTGATGCCATCTCTGTTTATTAGAGCTAAAATCTTGACATTTAATTATCATGTTTGTGGATTGAGAGTGATCACATGGCTATCCATATACATACCTGGGTTATCTTCGTCCCTTCTTACCACTCTTGTTAACCCAAGTAGCTGATCCTCATCATTATAGGACAGTTAACCACATCCTAACCAAATCCTCCTTTCTGAACATAAACACTATTGTGAGAGTTGTGAGGCCTTGCATTGCATTATTTTCGATTATATCTTGGCAAAACGTTTTAGGAATAAGGCCGGCAAGGAAAAACTCTCCTGTAGACACCAGCTTGCATCTTGAGCTTGGTATTAGGTAAGGGATTTGAGAAAGGGTACTATAACTGGTTTGAGTTTTATTGTTTATATCCTTTGAAAGGAGATGAAGAAATATGGGAATGGTAGTATGGGGGAAGCAAGTTAAGTTTGTGGTTAAGTATAAGGAAGAAAAGCTCTAAGTGTTAAAGAAAAAGAAGGTGCCAACAACAACAAAGCTTACAAAGGTCATCCCAAAAGGAGAAATCAGACGAAGCAATCCACCAAAGGTGAAGAATAATGGCGCCAATCATACAAGAGAGAAGAGCAAGTTCCAACAAAGAATCAACCACACAAGCAGAAGGAAGAAGGAGTTTCCCCCAAACATAAAGGAAGAAGAGATCAAGTGCTTTGGGAAAGGGTAGTTCTAGGGGTTTCACTTTGGGGTTTAGAAGATAATAGGTTCATCTCAGGATAAAAAGGGGTAGAAGAGAGCTTTTACTTGCATGAATAGGTGTGCTATTACCTTTAGCATTTTGCCTAAGATAAAGTCATTTCATTGTACGATCCCTTATGTCTTTTAACCCTTATCTGAATGAGATCATTTTCATCTCATGACAATGTCCTTTTAACCAAATGTGGTCACATGATTTGCATAAACATAATTCATTGGTTACCATTAATGAATGTTAAAAAGTTGGCTGATTTGAATGCTTGTGTAGGCTGAGATAGAGTGCATTGTTTGCTATGGTAGGTATGGCTAAAGCTTCTGAAGTAGAACAATCTCTTTGCATCTTAGAACCTATTACTTGGGCATTGATTTGCATTGATATCTTTAGTTTCGAGCGCCCACTTTCAAACCTCACTCTCCAATTTGTTCTTATTTGCTTGAGGACAAGCAAAAGGCAAGTGTGGGGGTGTTGATATCTCCCATGATTGCATCATATAAGCTTGCATTTAGTTCATGTTCTAGTATTCTATTTGCATGTTTCCTTTTACTTTTGTCCCATTTTTCCGTGTTTTTAGATTTAGCTTGCATTTAGGTTGTAGTTTGCATTTCTCTTGCATAAAGAATTCTTCTAGGTACTTAAGGAGCCATTCAGGACAAGGAGGAAGTGTGGGAGTGGTCCAAGGAGTTCTCCCTATCAAAGAGGAGTAAGAAAGATGGAGATTTGGCCTAGCCTCAGTCAAAACACAGGGCACATCAGTCAATGGTGACCGATGGAAAGCAACAGAGAAGTTGGTGAATCACATCGGTCAAGCACATCGGTCAACTGTGACCGATGCGAAGAGGCAGGACATCCTCATCGGTCAACAGCACCGGTCAAGACCGACCAATGTAAACAGACCAGGGACTCTGAAGACTTGTATCGGTCAAGCACATCGGTCAAGGAGTGACCGATGTCAGACACCAGAGAGTAGCATCGGTCAGGTACATCGATCAAGCCTGACAGATGCCATTCACATCGGTCATCCACATCGGTCATGGATGACCGATGCTGACCCAGACTGAAGACAATTTATTTACAATTTTTTCACTCCGCTTAGGCTCCTATAAATACTTAAAATCCCTAATTTTTAGGAACACATCCTATTATCCAGCAGTTCTATCTTCTTTTGTTTTCTAGGTTACAATTTGTAGTTTGAATCTTTGCTTGATTTTAATAAGAGTTTGCATTTATCTTCTTGTTTAGTCTCTCTGATCATGATTTGACATCGTTTTCTCTTTGAATTGATGGTTTTGATGGTGATTAGTGAGTAGTGACTTAGGGATTTGAGATTTGTTAAGTTTAGGGAATTTGATGCTTGATCTATGATTGCTTAGTGTTAATTCATTCCTTTCCTTTCTTGATTGCTGTGTTTAGTGCCTTGTCAGCCTTAGCTAAGTTGATTAGAATCTTAGGCTCATTTTATACCCACCAAATGTTTGATGAAATGCATGAACTGCTTTGCAAGAGAATTGCTTATCCTTGCTCAAGAGATTGACTGTCTAGGGAGTGATTTGGCAATATAGGATTGATAGATTGTCTTAATGCTTGCTGTTTGTCTCTTCACTAATGAGAATTATTTCTTGATTTGATGATTAGTGATACAAGACTTTTTAGGACTCGATTCAATCACCCAAGCTTGTACTAATCAGTTGTAATATAGCATAGGTTTTATCAATCCAAAAGGGGAGAATGAAACAGTAAGAATGCAATAGAGCTCTTAATTAAAGCAAACAAAGATGGTTATGAATTCAAACAACCTAAATGATCAAACAGAAATGAAGAGAACATCAAACAAAGAGTGAAAAGCAAGCAAAGCAACTAATGTAAAGGCAAACCAGGACAAATTCGAATTCAAGCTAAAAACAGAGAAAAGATGGGACTTGAGACGAGATCATTGGTGTTAGGGAACTCTTGACTTAACCAATGATGCTTACAAACTCACACAATGCTATTCTTTATCCATAGGATTCATTTATATGACTAATCTAATCTCTTGTTACTAATCTCTTTGCTAATTACCCAGTCAAGAATTAATTCTCATTAGTGAAATAATAAACAGCAAGCATTAAGACAATTCTATCAACCCTATATTGCCAAATCACTCCCTAGACAGTCAATCTATTGAGCTAGGATAAGCAATTCTCTTGCAAAGCAGTTCAGGCATTTCATCAAATACTTGGTGGGCATAAAATGAGCCTAAGATCTTAATCAACTTAGATAGGACTAATTAAGCATTAAACACAGCAATCAAGAAAGTAAATGGAAGAATTAACACTAAGACATTATATATTAAGTCTCAAATTCCCTAAACTTAACCTATCACAAATCCCTAAAAAGACTACTCACTAAACACTATTAAAACCATCAATTCAAAGAAAATAAGATGTAATCATGATTAGGGAGATTAACCAAGAAGATAAATGCAAACTTTAATTAAAATCAAGCAAAGATTCAAGTTACAAAATCAAAAAGCTAAAACAAAAAAGAAGGAACTGCTGGATAAAAGAGTGTTCCTAGAAGTTAGGGATTTTTTGTATTTAAAGGAGTCCAAACGAAAATGGAAAAATTATAAATAAGTGGTCTCCCGTCTGGAATCCTATCGGTCTGAGTATGACCGATAGGGTAATCGATAGGGATCCTATCGGTCTAGAAGATGACCGATAGGGTGACCAAAATATACACGGTGTACTTCTATCGGTCACTTTTTTGACCGATAGGCTTGATCGATAGGTCTTCTATCGGTCACTCCTTGACCGATAGCCTTCGTGTCTTGACCGATAGGCTCTGCAGAGATTGTCTGCCTTGGTTCCTCTTGCTCCTCTTCAGCTCAGCTAGCTTCCTGGCTCATTCCCAAAGCTCTTCCTTGCTCCTTATAGCTCCATAAGCACCTAAAACATCTTTTAGGCAAAGAAAATGCAAACTACATCCGAAATGCAGCCTAAGTCTAAAAGGCGAAGAGAATGGGACAAAAGAAAAGGAAAACATGTAAAAGGGAACCAAAACACGCACTAGATGAAAGTCTAAATGGTGTAAATACAAGAGATATCAACACCCCCACACTTGCCTTTTGCTTGTCCTCAACCAAATAAGAACAAATGGGAGAGTGAGGTTTGAAAGTGGGAGCTCAAAACTAAAGATGAATGGAAAAACTGATTCAATGTCCAAGTTATTGGTTCTAAGATGCATAAATATTGTTCTACTTTAAAAACTTTAGCCATACCTATCATAGCAAACAATGAACTCTAGCATAGCCTACACAAGCATTCAAATCAATCAACTCTTTAACATTCATTAATTAGTAACCAAAGGATCATGTTTGTGCAAATCAAGAAGAAGACATTTTGTCAAGGGACATGGTTATGAGATGAAAGTGATCTCATTCAAATAAGGGTTTAAAGATTTTAGGGATCACTCAATGAAATGATTCTATCTTAGGCAAAATGCTAAAGGTAAAAGCACATTTATGCATGCAAATCAAATCTCCCTTCTGCCTTTTTACCCAAAGATGAATCCTATAAACTTCTAAACCCCAAAGTGATTTCCTAAGTCTACCCTTCTCCTAAATTCTACCCTTTCCCCTTCTTCGTGGCTGGGAAAACTTCATAATGCTTGTGTGGCTGCTTCTTTTTGTTGGGAATTGCTTCTTTTTTTTAATTGGCGCCATTCTTCACCTTTGGTGGATACCTTGGTTCTAATTTTCTTTTTTTTACTAACCCCTTTCAGAGCTTTGTTGCTGGCGCTTTCCTTCATTGAATACTCAGAGCTTTTTCTTCCCTTTACTTAACCACAATGCTAACTGTTCCCCATACTACCATACCACACTTTTCTTCTTCTTTTAAAGCAAATAAATATGAAGTTCAAACCACTTAGCTGTACCTTTTTTTCCCAAAACTCCTAACCTAGAATCAAGCTCAAAATGCAAGCTGATATCTACAAGAGAGCTTATTATTGCCAGCCTTATTCCTTCACTTTTTGCCAAGACAAAATTCGAAAATGATATGCAAAGGCCTCACAACTCTCAAGATATTGTTTAGGTTAAGAAAGAAAGATTGGTTTAAGGTGTGGTTAACTGTCCATAAGTGTGGGGATCAGCTACTTGGATTAACAATTATGGTAAGAAGGGAAGAAGATAATCCAAGTATGTATATGGGTAGCCATGTAATCACTCTCAATGCACAAACATGATAATTCAAAGTCAGGATTATGGTTCTAATAAGATAGAGTTGACATCAAATCAAAGCAAGTTACACATAAAACAAGAATATCAATGCAAGTAGTCAAGATATGATGCAGCCTTAACTTCAAACTCACTTCAATGCAATCAGACAACAGATAACCAAAATATTGAAAACAACTCAAACATTAACATATTGACAAGTGTCTATCATCTACTCCCTATGCAAATGTATGCAAACCTATATGAAATGCATCTATACTCAATCTTAGTTCTGCAAATGAACCTAAATGATCTTTTTGGTTCGAAAAAATTTAAAAATTTCATGGATTTTCAGTACACATTGATGAATGCATGAATGCATGAGACTTAAGTATGTAAAGCAGAATATAAGAAAAGAAAACACCATGTTAAATGCAATGCCCTCCCCCACACTTAAATTACACAGTCCCTTGTGTAATAGATGCTTGAAGGAGGGTAATGAAAGGTACTCAGAAGTATTCAGAAGCAAAGGAGCAGGGTTGTGTACCTTAAAGGGAGTTTGGTCAGACTGGGAGGTTGTATCGGTCTCTCCCAGATCGATAGGCTGACCGATACGCTGCCAATTCCTATCGGTCACATTCGTGACCGATACAGTGACTAATTACCCTCCTGATGAATCATATCGGTATCATTCTGATCGATACACTGACTGAAATACATCCGATAGTTTTGTATCGGTCACTCTCTAGAGTGACCGAAATACAACCGATGTATTTCCATCGGTCAGTATCTGATCGATAGTTAGACCGATTGTGTTCATACTTTGCAGCTCCTTTCCTTATCGATCACTATTGACCGATAGGTTGACTGGTACATTGTGGCTCCACCACTATCGATCACAAGCTGACCGATAGCATGATCGATAGGGTCTGTATCGGTCTTGTCTTTACCGATACAGTGATCGATAACAGCCAGAATGCACCAGTTCTTGCTTCCCAAATTTATAACAACTTGCATTAAACCACATTTTCTCCTGTTATTGAAAGAAAAACACAAAAGAAAGCATAAAATGTAAAAATATGTACAAGGATAAAAGGGGAATACCTCCCAAGTGTGCTTGTTTAACCTCCTTAGCTTGACTTTCCTTGGTTATTTACTCATGTGGAGGTTCCTCAAGGTTGATGTCTACTTCATCTCCAAGAGACTCACTTGCCATATATGGCTTCAGCCTGTGCCCATTCACTGTTAAGTCATCTCCATTCTTGCTAAACAAAGTTACAGCTCCATTTGGCAACAATTCCTTGATCTTGAATGAACCTGACCATCTTGACTTCAGCTTTCCAGGAAATAATCTCAACCTTGAGTTGAATAGCAGTACTTGATCCCCTGCCTTGAAGTCTTTGTGTTTGATCCTCTTGTCATGAAAAGCTTTTGTCCTCTCTTTGTAGATCCTAGAACTCTCAAAAGCTTCAAGGCGGTTTTCCTCTAGTTCATGCCAGTTGATGAGTCTCTTTTCTTGAGCTGTCTTTTTGTCAAAGTTCAACAACTCTGTTGCCCACAAAGCTTTATATTCCACCTCAACAGGTAGATGACAGGACTTCCCATAAAGGAGTGAGAAAGGACTTCCCATAAAGGAGTGAGAAAGGAGTTCTGTCCTGTAAGCCTGATAACAAATTTTTAGGCAGGAGGTTGTATTATCAATACTAAAGCAACCTATGGATGTAGTATAGTGTGCAAAAGGTATCAATCCAACCTAGGATGCAGGAAGAACACTAAGAATGCATGGATGAAGAAAATCTAAGCAAATCGGGTAAATGATTGGTAAAATCGGTGAAAACTAAATGCAATGACCAAATGAGATGCAAAACTATTTTAAACTTCCTGGAAGAGGGTTAAATACTACTAGGAAAAAGCAGAAGATTAAAAATGCAAGGCTACAAATAACTAAAAATCGAGCACTGAATCGAGTAAAACAGATCGATCTAACAACTTAAAAGCAATGACTTCAAATGAACAAAGATGTAAGCTTTAAGACTAAAAGATGATTACTTGATGTTTAAAAATGCTAAAAGAGGGTTCAGGGTCAAGGGTCATACTCAAGAGTGTTCAAGGGTCAACCTTTGGTTTGAAAATATTTAGATTTACTCATTTGATGAGTTTTCCCTAAGCCTTGAAAACAAAACAAGAACTATCCATGGCATGTGGTATGGTTCACTTCCTCAATCTCTTCTCCAATCCCATGGCATTTGGTGGAAAAAAAGATCAAAGAGCAAGAAAAACAGATTTCAATCTATGGACTAACTAACCTCCTCAACAACCATGGCGTGTGGGAGAGGGTCGATTAGTCTCTAGGACATGGTTTTCTAGAACATCTGAATCCGGTCAAGGTAAGATAGCCTTGGAATCATAGAGATCTTTTCCAAGACTCTCGAGGCCTTAAGACCCCAAGATCCTAGAAGGAAATAGATGAAGAACAAGGAAGACACAAAGCTTAAACCCCTTTAGAACCCTTGAATCGCTTCAACCCCAAATCCCAAAAAGAACTACTCGCTATTCATGATAAAGACCGATTGAAAAGCAATGAAGGATGAACTAAGCATGATTAAAGAGCGATTAAAGAAAAACTGCTTGATATTAAAAAGTTCAAGTTCAAAAACTAGAAAAGCTTAAGGTTTTGCAAATGGCGGAAAAGTGATCGCTGCCTTTTCCTAAAGCAGTTTTTGAGCTTAAAGTTTTGCAAATCAAGAACAGAAAAAGCGAAGACAAAGTGTGCATAATAGAAAGTGATGGCCGCCTTTTCCTAAAATGGCCAAACATCTCTTAATGGTCCCCTCGCTAGATGCCAAAACCAGCTGGATGGATAAGGCTCCTCCGGAATCGATCTCTGGATCGAGCAGCTCACCCAATCTTCTTGTTGGATCGCCTTCCTTTGCTCGATCTTCCAGTCGATCTGGTTTGATGGATCGAGCACCTTCCTCGATCTTCTTCTCGATCATTGGATGATCGAGTCATGGTCTCGATCTGGCTCTTGTTCTGCATGGTGTCATTCACGTCCGTACTCCAGATCGATCTCCTCTCTCGATCTTGGTCTCGATCCTTCCTCTTGAATCGACTTGGGTCACTCGATCTTCTGGTTGATCTCATCTAGATTGACCTGCCTTGCTCGATCCGCTACTCGATCTCGGGTCCTTTGCATGCATGGTTGAGCTCTCCAAGTGACTACAACCACACAGCTAGACCCCCACAGATCATTGGTGTTGGAAATGCTCCTAATACGCATCACAATCGCTTTGGGATCACTCCTCCACCAGTACAGAACAACAACTTCTAGATAAAGCCAGGATTCATCTCTATGGTTCATAACAGAAAATTCCATGGGCTGGCTATGGAAGACCCCTTGGAACATCTTGACAATTTTGAGCAAGTTTGTGGGATGATCAAGATCAATGGGATCTCGGAAGATGCTTTCAAGCTACAGCTCTCCCCATTTTCTCTCGGAGATAAGGCTCGGCATTAGGAGAAGACCCTTCCACAAGGCACCATCACATCTTGGGCTGAGTGTAAGATGGCATTCCTCTCCAAGTTCTTCTCGAGCACAAGAACAGCAAGGCTGCAAAGTGAGATCAGCAGATTCACTCAAAGGCAGAACGAGACATTCAATAAAGCTATGGAGAGATTCAAAGACTACACCATTCAGTGTCCTCACCACGGCTTCAGTGAAGAGACTCTCCTAAGCACAATATACCATAGAGCATTACCCAAGATCCGTATGCTTCTTGATATGGTTAGTAAAGGCAATTTTCTTGGTTAAGAAGTGGAAGAGGGTATGGAGTTAATCGAGAACTTGGCTTTGAGTGACGGCAACTACGCTGAAGACTATGACCGTGCACCACGAGGATCCGAGCTAGAGTCTCACAAGAAAGAGCTCAAGTCACTGCATGACAAGATAGACAAGTTGGTGCTTGCAAACCAGAAGCATGTACACTTTATGGGTGAAGCCGAAGAAGTCTGCGAGGAGTTAGACTTGAGTGAAGAAGAAGCTAACTGGATTACTGGTCAGAACTACAACAAACCTTAGGGTTATTCACAAGGGTACCAAGCCAACAACAATCTCTCTTACAGGAGTACAAACGTTGAAAACCCAAAAGATCAAGTGTACCCCCCTCAGCAAGCAAAGCCGTTTGTTCCTTATAACAAGGGTTTTCAAGCAAAAAGTGGCTTTCAAGGGCAGAGGGAAGGGAACTTCTAGGGTCAGCAGCAACAACAAGGCAACAAAGGCTACACTCCTATGTTTCCTCCCGGATTCGTTCCACAACAACAGCAGATGCAAACCCAACGTCAAGATCCGGTACAAGCGATGTTCCAGCAGTTGCTTCAAGGTCAAGCTTCAACTAATCAGAAGTTTTCCGAGATGAACAACCGTCTTTTCTTCTCTCTTACTGACGTCTCAAATCAGATAACAAATCTGAACAACAAGATCAAGCAAGTTAGAGAAGGGCAAGGCTACTACAAGCGGTCAGAGCAGCTTACCAGGCAAGTGTGAGCAGAATCCCAAAGAGTATGCAAACGCTATAACACTAAGAAGTGGGAAAGATCTTCCACCGCGAGTTGCTCTAAGACCAATGAGGACATTGTGATTCAAGAGGGGGAGGGTAAGCTTTCAGCTGATGAAGAAATCACCTTTGATAATGTGTGGATTGAGAGGCCAAGGAAAGGCAAAGAAGTAGTCGTAGAGTAGAAAGTGGAGCAAGCTACTAAGGAGAAGGATGCTTTTGTGCCTCCACCGTATGTACCAAAGCTTCCTTTTCCTGGCCGCTTCAAGAAACAGCTGATAGAGAAGCACATACTCTAATTTGAGAAGCATCTAAAGGACGTTGAGATCAAGTTGCCTCTTGTGAATTGTCTATCTATGATGCTGAAGTGTGCTAAGTTCTTCAAA
This sequence comes from Thlaspi arvense, assembly GCA_911865555.2. Taxonomy (NCBI): domain Eukaryota; kingdom Viridiplantae; phylum Streptophyta; class Magnoliopsida; order Brassicales; family Brassicaceae; genus Thlaspi; species Thlaspi arvense. Next base: position 23,843,162 of record OU466861.1, on the reverse strand, counting down.
GACACCCTTACAAAGAAGAACAAAGAGAGTAAAGAATTTTTGGTGCTTACTGAAGATTTTAGTGCTATTATCCACAGAGAAATAGTGCCTAAGAAGCTAGGAGATCCACGATCTTTCACCATTACTTGCGCTTTGGGTCCATTGAAGTTTAAGAGTTGTTTATGTAATTTGGGAGTAGGTATCTATCTCATGCCCCACTTTATAACAAAGAAGCTAGGTTTCACACGGTTCAAAGAGTGTAGGATCTCCTTTGTGTTAGCTGACAGAAGTGTAAGGCTTCCAGTGGGAATGCTAGAAGATCTTCCAGTGAGGATAAGCGATGTCAATGTACCGACCGACTTTGTTGTGCTTGAGATTGATGAAGAGTCTAAGGATCCGCTTATACTTGGAAGACCATTCCTTGCAACCGCCGGAGCAATCATTGATGTAAAGAATGGGAAGATAGCTCTACACTTGGGCAAAGACATCAAGTTGGATTTTGATATCAATGAGGTCTTGAAGAAGCCAACTATTGAAGGACAAGCATTCTACATTGAAACGTTGGATGCTTTGGTTGATGAACTGCTTGAAGAGTTGGCACAAGAGGATCACTGGAAGCTGGCTCTGACTAAGGAGAGAGGAGAGTACGGTTTCTTGAATGAGAAGACCCAGGAGTATGTTAATCTTCTCGATTGTAGCAAAAGTTGTAAAGTAAGATGAAGGCGGATGCCTATAGATCGATCCCGAAATCCACGAGTTTACTCAATCCAAGATCAAGATCGACAAGAAGATCCAGGAAGGTGATCGATCCAGCAAAAAAATCGATTGGAAGATCGAGAAAAGCCAATCGATCGGTTCAGAGAACGAGACGGGGAATCGATCTCCTGCTTGATCCACATCAAATCGAGTGGGTGAATCGAGTGAAGTTACTCGATCCGGACCAGAACGAGTCGAAGATCGACTGGATGACTCGATCTCGGAGGAGACAACGGTTCAAGAAGGCAGTCTTAAGGCTCATGTCTCGGGTTCTAAAGAGGCTACTGAGGATGGGAAAGTCAAGACAAGCCACGAGGAGGAATAGAGCGAGCTGCAAGCCCCAAAGGTGGACCTAAAGGAGCTCCCAAAAGGGCTAAGGTATGCTTTCTTAGGGCTTAATGAGACTTATCCCGTGATTGTGAATGAGAACTTGAGTGATGATGAGTTGCACTCGCTCTTAAATGAGCTGAGAAAGTATAGGAAGGCCATTGGGTACTCTCTAAGTGACATCAAGGGCCTTTCACCAATGCTTTGCACTCATAGGATTCACTTAGATAATGAGAACTCTTCTTCTATTGAACATCAAAGGCGCTTAAACCCGAATTTGAAAGAAATAGTTAAGAAAGAGATCGTGAAATTGTTAGAGGCTGACGTGATATACCCCATCAGTGACAGCGCGTGGGTTTCTCCTGTCCACGTGGTGCCTAAGAAGGGAGGGATCACGGTCATTAAGAATGATACAGATGAATTGATTCCTACAAGAACCATAACTGGTCATCGAATGTGTATAGACTATAGGAAGCTTGATTCAGCCACTAGAAAGGATTTGTTTCCTCTTCCTTTTATTGATCAAATGCTTGAAAGACTTGCTAATCATCCTTATTTTTGCATTCTTGATGGTTATAGTGGATTCTGTCAAATACCATTCCATCCAAACGATCAAGAGAAGACGACATTTACATGCCCTTATGGCACCTTCGCATATCGAAGGATGCCATTCGTGTTGTGTAATGCATCTGCAACATTCCAGTGGTGTATGATGTCGATCTTCTCTGATCTTATAGAAGAGATGGTAGAAGTGTTTATGGATGACTTCTATGTATATGGTGCGTCTTTTTTTGCTTGTTTGTTAAATCTTTGCAAGGAACTCAAGCATTGTGAGGACACAAACTTGGTGCTGAACTGGGAGAAGTGTCACTTCATGGTGAAGGAAGGGATTGTACTCAGCCACAAGATATCAGAGAAGGGAGTAGAGGTTGATAAAGCCAAGGTTGAGGTCATGATTAGTCTTGAGCCGCCGGTTAATGTAAAGGGAGTGAGGAGCTTCTTAGGCCATGCGGGCTTCTACAGGAGATTCATAAAAGATTTCTCCAAGATAGCAAGACCCCTCACGCGGCTGTTGTGCAAGGAAGCTAACTTTGTGTTTGATGAGGATTGTCTTCGTGCCTTCAAGACTATCAAAGAAGCTCTTGTGTCTGCGCCTATAGTACAAGCACCAGATTGGAGCCTACCGTTTGAAATCATGTGCGACGCGAGCGACTACGCCGTGGGAGCTGTTCTTGGTCAGAGGAAAGACAAGAGGTTGCATGTAATCTACTACGCCAGTCGTACCTTGGATGACACGCAAGTCAGATATGCTACAACCGAGAAGGAGCTGTTGGCCGTTGTGTTTGCTTTTGAGAAGTTCAGATCACACTTGGTGGGCTCTAAGGTTGTTGTCTACACGGATCATGCAGCTTTGAGGTACATCTACTCTAAAAAAGACACCAAGCCAAGACATTTAAGGTGGATTATCCTTCTACAAGAGTTTGATATGGAGATAAAAGACAAGAAGGGGATAGAGAATGGTGTTGCTGATCACCTCTCAAGGATGAGAGTCAATGAAGCTTTGACACTAGATGATTCACTTCCGGAGGAGCAGCTCATAATGATCACCATGACAGTATATGGAAGGCTTGAAGACAAGTTTGAAGAGGTCTTCAGTTTCAAAGAAGAAGACTTGCCTTGGTACGAAGATATAGTAAACTACTTAGCTTGTGGAGAGGAACCTTCTCATCTAGACCACTACTACAAGAAGAAGTTCATGAGAGACATCTCTCATTACTTTTGTGACGAGCCATACTTGTACAAAAGAGGGGTAGACAGCTTGTATAGAAGGTGTGTAACAAGGGAAGAAGCTAAGGACATACTTCTACATTGTCACGGCTCCTCATATTGTGGTCATTTCGCTTCCTTCAAGACTGCTACAATGGTGTTATAAGCCGGCTTTTGGTGGCCATCGCTGTTCAAAGACGCTCATGAATTTGTTAAAGCTTGTGAAGCATGTCAAAGAGCTGGAAACATCACGAAGAGGAATGAGATGCCTCAGGTGCCAATCTTTAAAGTAGATGTCCATGGGTGATAGATTTCATGGGTCCATTCCCATCTTCTTACGGCAACAAGTTCATCTTGGTCGCAGTTGATTATATGTCAAAGTGGGTTGAGGCTATAGCTTCCCCAATAAACGATGCAAAAGTGGTGATCAAGCTCTTCAAGACCATCATCTTCCCACGGTTTGGAGTTCCAAAAGTAGTGATTAGTGATGGGGGCAGCCACTTCATCAACAAAGTCTTTGAAGGTCTCTTAAGGAAGTATGGCGTGAAGCACAAGGTAGCAACACCTTATCATCCTCAAACTAGTGGGAAAGTAGAAGTCTCTAACAGGCAGATCAAGGCTATAGTAGAGAGGACAGTTGGGGCTACTAGAAAAGACTGGGCCGTCAAACTCGATGATGCTTTGTCGGCTTACCGGACCACTTTCAAAACCCCCGTTGGTACTACTCCCTTTACTCTTCTATACGGCAAGGCATGTCATCTTCCTGTTGAGTTGGAGCATAGAGCACTATGGGCAGTGAAGCAGCTGAACTACAACCTCAAGACAGCTCAAGAGAAGCGATTGATTCAGCTACATGAGCTTGATGATCTACAGTTAGAAGCTTACGAAAGTGCTAAGATCTACAAGGAGAGGACAAAGGCGGTTCATGATAAGAAGCTGGTTCACAAGGAGTTGAGAGAAGGCAGTCTGGTGCTACTCTACGACTGGAGGTTGAAGTTGTTCCCTGGAAAGCTCAAATCGAGATGGTGTGGACCGTTTGAGATCAAGGAAGTTCTTCATTATGGAGCGGTTACATTGGTTGGCAAGAGCGGGAATGCCTTCACGGTTAATGGGCACAGAGTAAAGCCCTACTTGGCGAGTGATTGCAGCAAGGAGAGCAACACAATGCTTCTTCAAGACCCACCTCAGGCCTAGACCAAGTAAAGTCTAGCTAAAGATGTTAAAGAAAGCGAACTTGGGAGGCATTCCCATGTCTATCTTGTACATATGCTTTCTTTCTATTTCAGTTTTATGCTTTTATTGTCTAAGTGTGTAGGTGAAAGGACAATGGATTATAAGCCATGATCTTGGGGTCAAAAGAAGCGAGATGGGCTAAGTATAGGCTATAGATCGAGTGCCAGATCGACTCATCCTAGCTCGATCTTTACTAGATCGAGCTAGTGAATTGAGAGGAGTCAGTCGATCTAGACGAGATCGAGTAGACAATCGAGTGAGTCAGTCGATCATGGGAAGTTCAACCACCCATGCGTTTAGCTTGAAATGCAAACGAGTTGTAGATCGACTGACCTCACTCGATCCACGAGGGTAGATCGATAATTCTACTCGATCTGCCACTCGATCTAAGCCAAAACGACCCCCAAATCGATCATGTGGCTCGATCCAAGGAGTACTTCCTAAGTGACCAAAAATCATAGAACGAGTGGGTACAATCTATCTAAGACTCGATGCAATCTGAATCGAGTCCCTGATTAATCAAATCTCTCGATCCTAGTCAACATGGGCATGAGATCGAGTCCTAGATCGACCAAATGGACTCGATCTCGTGCCAAGGTAAGTGATTTCTTTCCCTCTTATCTTCTTTCCCTCCTATTTTTAAATTTGAATTGTGGTCAAGACAAGAATCTTTGACCATGAAAGATGTGCCTTGACCACACTTTTATCAGAAACCATTAAGTTTTGCCCATGGTTTTTCGTTTCATGTTGGCCTTTATATTTTCATGAAACCACACACTCTCTCTCATTTGTATTCCGAGTTTTCTAAAGCAAGAAAGAGTATGATTTTCTTTTCCTAAAGGCTGACAACATCTGCTTTCAATCTTTGCAAAGGTATTTTCGGTTATTGTTTGAAATCTTTTAGAAAATTTCCTTTTATTTGCCTTGGTTGATGGTTAGTTGTTAGAGAGTTTAACAAATTTTTAAAAATAGCTACGTATTAGGAAACATTCTAGATTTAATCATATCTCCAGATTTCCTTCTCTATTATCTAGCTAATATTTTTATAAATTCCTCAAAAATCTAGGGTAATTCTTAAAAAAGTTTTTCCTTTACCTTGTCTTTCTCTCAAAATTCGCCGCCTTTGCTCATTCTCTTGCTTGAGGATTGTGTTTCAGGTACCATGACTCCCAAGAGAACGAGAGAAGAAGCAGCACAAGATGGAGAAGCTCAAGAAGTGGTCCCAGAGAGGGTCAGATGGACCAAAGAGGAGAAGCAAGCCAAGAAACAGCTGGATAGGCTTCAGTTCGATCCCACCAAGTTCGCGAGTAGAGATTTGCTGTCACAGATGGGGATCTTGGGAGACTTTGACCAGCTTCTCTAGAACATTGGGCTCCGGTGCTTATCAAGAATGGATTTCCCAACCTATCCCGAGGCAACCATCGATTTTCTTGCCACTTTGGAGTTCACTTATGAGAATCCGAGTCTTCCTACTCCTTCTCAAGGCCACATTACCTTCAAGATCAGAAGACAGGCCTATGATCTCTCCATCGCCGAGCTTTGCCAAGCCTACGGTTTGAAAGCTGATGCCAAGCAAGTTGAGTTCCCTTCTTTCAGTGAAGCCAACGACTTGTGGGATCTCATAAGCAACGATGACTACAAAGCGAACACGGCGAAGATCAAGAGAGTGAGAAGTCCTGTGCTGATGGAGGATGAGCTCGGAGATGATGTTAACTACAGTTGCATCCTAGCTTCTTCCCTGATGAAGTACAAGGAATATGCGATGCGATACAAGGCGAGTTCAGCTTTGCTAGGAGGCTTCCTCACTCCGATGTTAATTCAAGCCGGTGTGCCGCTTCCTGACTTCGTCCCTTGCGCGAAGAGAGCTTACATGGACGAGATCTACATGAGAAACACAGATAGCTTGGGACGCACGCCAGCCGAGAGTTTCTATGCTTACTTGTTCATCGACTGTGAGAACGAGAAGAGGGTTTACATACTGCCGAACAAAGAAGAAACGGAGCTGCTAGGAGTTGGCAACATCGAGTTCTTGCCGAGTGTAGAGGAGAGCTTTGCAACTCTAGGAGGAACAGCCCCTCTCACACTAGCCTCTCGCCCACGTTCAGAGTCGCCTACATCAGATGCTGAGATGCCCAAGAGCTTCGTCCTTCCAAAGCTTGACTTCGAGCCGAGGACAAAGGCGGAGAAGTTCCTTGCTTCTGTTGTGGAGATGCAAGGAAAGTGAACAAGTGGTAGAGCAAGATGATCAAGAAGCTTGCTCAGATGATCAAGAAGCTTAAAGGCAACTCCCCTGGTTCACCTTCAAGCGATGATGTTGAGCATCCCGAGAAGAGGAGGAGATCAATCGTAGGCATTGAGATCTGTGAGCCACAAGCATCAAACCAACCTGCACGCCACTCGGTTCATGAGCAAGCTAGCATGGATAAAGGCAAGGCAGTAGCTCACGAAACTCCTAAGAAGAGCAAGAAGTCTGGAGCAACCTCAAGCTCCAGCACTGCTTAGCTCCGAGGTACCAACAACCAAAACCTTGTATATACCACACATGTTTTCTACGTTTTTGCTTTGTGTTTTAAAATCCTTTGAATTTGTTTGCCACCAAGACGGTGACATTCAAGTTTGGGGGAGTGTGTGGTGTGTTTGACATGTTTTCTTTGTTCTTATTTTCTGTTAGCATCCCTTGAGTCTTGCATTACACATAAGGCATAGAAAACACCAAAAAAATGATAAAAATTTTAAAAATTTTCAAAAAATTTCATGTAGATGCACTTGCATTGTAGAATATTTTAGGATTTAGTCTAGGATTTTTAAAAATCATTTAGCTTGCTGCATTTGCATGGGAAGTACATGATAAACGCTTGTTAAGTTGTCAATGTTTGAATTATTTTCAATGCCTTGGTTGTTTATTGTTTGATTGCATCTAGTGAGTTTGAAGTTAAGGCTGCACCATACCTTGATTACTTGCATTTGATACTCTAGTCTTATGTTGAAACTCGCTTTGATTTGATGCCAACTCCATCTTATTAGAACCTTAATCTTGACATTGAATTATCTTGTTTGTGTATTGAAAGTGATGTTATTGCATATTGCATACATTTTGCATACTCATTAGTTAGCTTTTCATGCATTTGTATCATGTTTTAGGTTAGATTGCATCACTTAGGGTCCTAGAGCATTCTTGCATCAGCATACGCATTTTCCTTGCATTTTGCATCACATTCAGGTTGCTTCTGGCTGCTTTGGAGTCGTGGAGGTTCGTGGACGTGTTGAGGCTGATGTAGCAGTTCGTGGGAGCTCGGAAACATGCTAAGGGCCAGAGATCGAGGAGCAGATCGAGCATGGCTGGTCGATCAGGGAGTTGATCGACCAGAAGATTGAGCCAACTAGGCGATCCAAGGAGAATGATCGAGACGGAGATCGAGTGGAGCAATCGATCAATCGGTACGGACGTAAATGACGCCATGCAGAGCGAGAGTCAGATCGAGTACATCACTCGATCCAGCCGAAGATCGATACCGAGATCGGATGCAACACTTGATTCGCCGATGATGATCGAGACCCGGATCGAGCCGAAGACACGATGCCCGGATATGATCGAGAGAACCACTCAATCTTGGAGTCGATCTCTGTCCTTTCAACCGTTTTTGGCTGCTAGCGAAGGGGGGACCATTGGCTTGTTTGGGCATTTTGGGCAAGGCGGCAACGTCCTTTTTCGATAACTTTTTAGATCTTTATCTTTTTCCTTATGTTTTCTCTCTCGTTTTCGTGAAGAACACCATTGTTGAAACTCGTTTTTCTCTTAAGCTTTTGTATTCGAATCATTATCGTTTAATCCAGTTTTCCTTTCATGTTCATCGTCTCGTTTCATATGCTTTGCTTAATTTACTCTATGTGTAGCGAGTAGTTTCTTTTGGGTTCGGGGTTGAGAGGATTAAGGGGTTAACAAGGTTTCGATCTTGGGTTTTTCAAAACGTTTTCAAAGGCTATCTCTTCTAAGGTGTTGAGATCTTAAAGCTTGAAGACTCTCACGCCAAGAGCTTCATGATCCGAGAGGTTCCTTACCTTGACAGAATTCAGGAGCCTCGGAAGATCACACCTTAGAGACTAGTTACCCCTTCCCAAAAGCCATGGAAGTTTAGGGGATTAGTTAAGCCATTCGTTTGAAATCTGTGTTCCTTGCCTTTCGACCTTTCTTTCCACCAAAAGCCATGGGTTTGGAGGAGAGGATGAAAGAGTGATCTATACCAAAAGTCACGGATAGATCTTGTTTTGTTTTCAAGGCTTAGAGATCCTCACCAAGTGAGTCGATCTAAAGTTGTTAAAACCAAGGTCGAACCTTTGAAACCCCTAACCATGAATCTCAACCCTAGACCCTTCCTTTTAGCATCTTTACGTCTATTCTCATCATTCGCTTGATATCTGATAGCATCCTGGTCATTAGCTTTACTGTTCTTAAGTTTTTAGACGAGATCGATTGTTACTGCTCGATCTAGTGGTCGATCTCGTGGTCGATCCACTAGTCGAATTTTAATAATTCGAAGCTTTCTTCTTTAATTAATCTGTTTGTTTCTCGTGGTAGTTTCTTACTTTCTAGTATTTTTAAAATAGGTTTCACTCTGTTTAAGTTGCTGCATCTAGGTTTTAGTAATTTTATCATAAACTGTCTCATTTTGCTTAGATTTGCTTTAGTCCTTGCATCCTCTGTGCATTCTCTATCTCCTAGAAGTGGATTGACTCTCTCTTGCTTGCTGTACTACAACATTGCTTGCATTAGAGTTTGATAACCTCTCTGCATCATAACCCTCGCTAGAATCCGTTTATCAAATGGCGCCGTTGCCATTCTAGGACTGTTTAGAGAACATAGAGATTTGGGTCTTAGCAAAGACTAAGTCTTTACCTTTTTCATGTTACTAATAAATCTACTCTCAAACGTGTGTTTTCAGGTACATGAATCTTCGTTCAAGGGGAGACAACAATCTTCTACAACATTTAGACAACATTCATCAACTTGGTCACTCGCGGCAGAGGAGAGTCAGAGAGCAAACAAGAGCCTTTGAGGAGATTGTTCAGCACGGTTTGGTTAACTTTGAAGATATGGCTGAACACGAGCATCCAGAAGGACCTCCTCCAGCAGGACGGGGCAATGGAAACCCCCAACACACGGCTAGACCACCGAGGATCATAGGAGCCGGAGATGCTCCCAATACCCACCACAATAGGTTTGGGATCACTCCTCCTCCGGTGCAAAACAATAACTTCGAGATCAAGCCAGGTTTCATCTCCATGGTTAAAAACAACAAGTTCCACGGCTTAGCAATGGAAGACCCCTTGGAGCACCTAGACAACTTCGAGCAAGTATGTGGGATGATCAAGATCAATGCATATCCGAAGATGCTTTCAAGCTGCGTCTCTTCCCCTTTTCACTCGGAGACAAAGCTAGGCACTGGGAGAAGACCCTCCCACAAGGCGCCATCACCTCATGGGCCGAGTATAAGAAGGCCTTTCTCTCAAAGTTCTTCTCAAGCACCAGGACAGCACGGTTGAGAAGCGAAATCAGCGGTTTCACTCAAAGGAACAATGAGACATTCAATGAGGCAATGGAGCGTTTCAAAGACTACACGATCCAATGTCCTCATCACGGGTTCAGCGAGGAGACACTACTCAGTACCATATACCATGGAGCTTCACCAAAGATCAGGTTGTTGCTTGACACAGCTAGCAAAGGGAACTTCCTCGGTCAAGAAGTAGAAGAGGGTATGGAGCTGATAGAAAACTTGGCTTTGAGTGATGGAAACTATGCTGAAGATTATGACCGTGCACCAAGAGGATCAGAGTTAGAGTCTCACAAGAAGGAGCTCATATCGTTGCATGAGAAGATAGATAAGTTGGTGTTAGCTAATCAGAAGCATGTTCACTTTGTTGGTGAAGCTGATGAGAACCAAGAGGAGTTAGAGCTAAGCCAAGAAGAAGCAAATTGGGTGGCTGGACAGAACAACTACAAGTATCAAGGCTACAACCAAGGCTAACAGAACAACAACCTCTCTTACCGAAGCACCAACGTAGCCAACCCTAAAGATCAAGTGTACCCTGCTCAGCAAGCAAAACCTTTCATCACTTACAACAAAGGTTTTCAACCGAGTGGTGGTTTCCAAGGTCAAGGGCAGAGCAACTTCCAAGGGCAACAACAACACAACAAGGGTTATACTCCTAACTATCCTCCGGGCTTTGCACCTCAGCAACAACAACCGATGCAACAACAAGTTGATCCGGTTCAGGCAATGTTTGAACAGCTAATAAAAGGGCAAGCCTCTACAAACCAGAAGTTCGCTGAAATGAACACTCGCCTACACTCATCTCTAACCGACTTCTCCACTCAGATCACCAACCTAAACAACAAGATCAAGCAGCTGGAGAAGGGAAAAGCAAGTACGAGTGGTCAGAACAGTCTTCCGGGAAAGTGTGAGCAAAATCCCAAGGAGTATGCCAATGCTATAACGTTGAGAAGCAGCAAAGAGCTCGAACCTCCGGTCTCTACAAAGAACAACGAGGACGTTGCAATTCAAGAGGGGGAGGGTAAACCTTCGGCTGATTATGATGAGATTAACTTTGACAACGTTTGGATCCAAGGGCCGAGGAGAGGAGATAAGGTGGTCGCTGAGAAGAAAAGTGAGCAAACCACCTAGGAGAAGAACTCTTACGCGCCCCCACCTTACGTACCGAAGTTGCCATTTCCCGGTCGTTTCAAAAAGCAGCTCATCGAGAAGCACAGAATCTTGTTTGAGAAGCACCTGAGAGACGTGGAAATCAAGCTGCCTCTTGTTGATTGTCTAGCTATGATGCCCAAGTGCGCCAAGTTTTTCAAGGACACCCTCGTGAAGAAGAACAAAGAAAGCAAAGAGGTACTTGTTCTAAGTGAAGAGTGTAGCGCGGTTATACACAAGGAGATAGTCCCTAAGAAGCTGGGAGACCCTGGAAGCTTCACTATACCCTGCGCTTTGGGTCCTCTAGAGTTCAAGAGTTGCTTGTGTGATCTCGGAGCTAGCATAAACTTGATGCCTCACTGCGTGGCTAAGAAGCTTGGTTTTACTTGGTTTAAGGACTGTCGGATCTCATTGGTGCTGGCTGATAGGAGTGTGAGGCTACCAGTGGGGCTGCTTGAAGACTTACCGGTGCGAATCAGTGGTGTGAACGTACCTACAAACTTCGTAGTATTGGAGATGGATGAAGAGCCAAAGGATCCACTCATCTTAGGGAGACCGTTCCTTGCAACCGCCGGGGCTATAATAGATGTGAAGAATGGGAAGATTGCCTTGCATTTGGGGAAGGAGATCAGGCTAGACTTCGACATCAACAAGGTTCTAAAGAAGCCGACCATTAAAGGACAAGCTTTCTATATTGAAACAATGGATGCCTTGGCGGATGAGTTGCTGGAAGAGCTAGCTCTAGAAGACCATCTGAAGCTAGCACTAACTAAGGAGCCAGGGGAGTTTGGCTATCTGGACCAGAGAACCCAAGAGTACGTGAACCTGCTGGATTCTAGGAGGATTATCAAGAAAGAACAAGGTTGCTGCCTAGAGATCGACCCCGAGATCGACGCTATCACTCGATCCAGGAGTCAGATCGACAAGTCAATCGAGAACACAACTCGATCCGATGCAACAATCGATGGACAGATCGAGAAGAATGCTCGAGCATGAAAAACAATCGAGCCAACGATCGAGAGAGACCTCCCGATCATTTTGGAGTCCAACCAAGAGATCGACTCAGCGTCTCGATCCCTTACTCGATCCATATCAAATCGAGTAAGTGAATCGAGCGAAATGGCTCGATCTAGACGACATCGAGAGGAGAATCGACCGGAGGACTCGATCTCAGAAGGGATAGCGATGGCGGAAAGCAGTCTGAAGGGCCATGCCTCGAGTTCAAGGGAGAGTTCCAAGGAGGAAAGTAACAACAACAACCACGAGGATGACTGGAGTGAGCTGTTAGCCCCAAAGGTGGACCTTAAGGAGCTTCCAAAATGGCTAAGGTATGCTTTCTTAGGGCCTAATAACAACTATCCCGTGATTGTGAACGAAAACCTCAGTGATGATGAGTTGCACTCGCTCTTGACTGAGCTGAGAAAGTATAGGAAGGCCATTGGGTACTCTTTAAGTGACATCAAGGGCCTTTCACCAATGCTATGCACTCATAGGATTCACTTGGATAATGAGAACACTTTTTCTATAGAACATCAAAGGCGTTTGAATCCTAACTTGAGAGAGGTTGTTAAGAAGGAAATCCTTAAGCTTTTAGAGGCTGACGTGATCTATCCCATAAGTGACAGCACGTGGGTTTCCCCTGTACATGTGGTGCCTAAGAAGGGAGGGATCACGGTCATAAGGAATGAAAAAGATGAACTTATCCCTACTAGGACCATTACTGGTCATAGGATGTGTATTGATTATAGGAAGCTTAACCTTGCGACTAGGAAAGACCATTTCCCCCTACCTTTCATTGATCAAATGCTTGAGAGACTTACAAATCACCCTTACTACTGCTTTCTCGATGGGTATAGTGGTTTCTTTCAAATTCCTATTCACCCAAACGATCAGGAGAAGACGACTTTCACATGTCCCTACGGTACCTTTGCATATCGAAGAATGCCGTTTGGATTGTGTAATGCACCGGCTACGTTTCAGCGGTGTATGATGTCTATCTTCTCTGATCTTATAGAGGAGATGGTAGAGGTGTTCATGGATGACTTCTCTGTGTATGGTGCGTCCTTTCCTGCGTGTTTGTTGAATCTTTGCAGGGTGCTAAAACGTTGTGAAGAGACAAACTTGGTGCTGAACTGGGAGAAATGCCACTTCATGGTTAAGGAAGGGATCGTGCTCGGTCACAAGATATCAGAGAAGGGTATTGAGGTTGATCAGGCTAAGGTGGAGGTCATGATGGGTCTTGAGCCGCCAGTTAATGTTAAAGGAATCAGAAGCTTCTTGGGGCACGCAGGGTTCTATAGGCGCTTCATCAAAGATTTCTCGAAGATTGCACGCCCTCTTACACTGCTGTTCTGCAAGGAAGCTGAGTTTGTATTCGATGAGGAGTGTTTGAAGGCTTTCGTGACCATCAAGGAAGCACTTACATCAGCCCCTATAGTCCAAGCACCAGACTGGTCTCTCCCCTTTGAGATCATGTGTGATGCTAGTGACTACGCCGTAGGAGCCGTCCTTGGTCAGAAGAAAGACAAGAAGCTACACGTGATCTATTATGCATCAAGGACCTTGGATGACACGCAATCACGATACACCACTACGGAGAAGGAGCTGCTTGCAGTAGTCTTCGCCTTTGAGAAGTTCAGATCATATCTGGTTGGTTCCAAGGCTATTGTATACACGGATCACGCTGCCTTACGATACATCTACTCGAAGAAAGACACTAAGCCTCGGCTCTTAAGATGGATTCTGTTACTCCAGGAGTTTGACATGGAGATTAAAGACAAGAAGGGGATAGAAAATAGAGTCGCTGACCACCTCTCACGGCTAAGGATCAACGAGTCTCTCCCTTAGATGACTCTCTTCCAGAAGAGCAGCTTATGGCGATTACTACTGCTGTTTGTGGGAAGCTAGAGGGGAGGTTTGAGGAGGTGCTGAGTTTCAAAGAGGAGGATCTACCGTGGTATGCTGATGTGGTGAACTATCTAGCGTGTGGTGAGGAGCCAACACATCTCAACAGCTATCACAAGAAGCGGTTTATGAGGGAGGCTAGTGACTATTTTTGGGACGAGCCCTACTTATACAAAAGAGGAGTAGACAGCTTGTACCGGAGATGTGTTACAAAGGAAGAAGCCAGGGACATCCTCTACCATTGCCATGGCTCTTCTTATGGAGGACACTTCGCCTCATTCAAGACAGCCACGAAGGTGTTGCAAGCCGGTTTCTGGTGGCCCTCCATTTTTAAAGATGCACACGGGTTTGTGAAGAGCTGTGAGGCATGTCAACGGGCAGGGAATATAACCAAGAGGAACGAAATGCCTCAGGTTCCTATCTTCGAGGTTGACGTGTTCGACGTGTGGGGAATTGACTTCATGGGCCCTTTTCCTTCTTCATACGGCAACAAATACATCTTGGTAGCAGTGGATTATATCTCCAAATGGGTTGAGGCTATTGCTTCCCCTACAAATTACTCTAAGGTGGTAATCAAGTTGTTCAAGAGTATCATCTTCCCGAGGTTTGGGTTACCCAAGGTTGTTATAAGTGATGAAGGAAGCCACTTTATAAACAAGGTCTTTGAGAGCCTCTTGAGAAAGTATGGGGTTAACCATAAGGTGGCTACACCGTATCATCCTCAAACAAGCGGTCAAGTGGAAGTCTCCAACAGGAAAATCAAGGCTATACTGGAGAAGACTGTCGGGACAACAAGGAAGACTGGTCAGTGAACCTGGATGACGCTCTTTGGGCCTACCGTACCGCCTTCAAGACACCGATTGGTATAACTCCTTTCACTCTACTCTATGGCAAGGGCTGTCACCTCCCGGTTGAGCTGGAACACCGTACGTTGTGGGCTGTGAAGAGGCTGAACTTTGATCTCAAGACTGCTCAGGAGAGACGCCTTATTCAGCTACACGAACTGGATGAGTTGAGGCTGAACGCTTACGAGAGCTCCTGGATATACAAGGAGCGGACTAAGGAGGCTCATGACAAGAAGTTGGTTGCCAAGGAGCTTAAGGAAGGAGGACTGGTGTTGCTGTACAACTCGAGGCTCAAGCTCTTCCCGGGCAAGCTGAAATCAAGGTGGAGCGGACCGTTCGTGATTCAAGAAGTGTTGCCTTATGGAGCTGTTACTCTGATGGGAAAAAGTGGCAGTGCATTCACCGTCAACGGACACAGAGTTAAGCCCTACTTGGCAGACAGCTATGACAAGGAGAGTACCTCGGTGCTTCTCCAAGACCCACCATCCACTTAGACCAAGTAAGGTCTAGCTAAAGACGTTAAAGAAAGCGCACTTGGGAGGCATTCCCATGTTTATCTTGTACATACTTCTGCTTTATTTCCCTTTCAGTTTTATGTTTTTATTTCGCTAGTGTGTAGGAACAGGTATAAGGAGTCTAAACCTTGACTTTGAGGTCTAAAAGAGGCAATAAGGGTTAAGATAAGGCTAGAGATCGAGTGCTAGATCGACTGATACTGGCTCGATCTTTACTAGATCGAGTCAGTGAATCGAGAGGAGCCAGTCGATCTAGACGAGAACGAGTGACAAGATCGACCTTCACGAAAAAGGATCGATCGATCCAAATCGGATCGACCGATCTAATTTCTCTCGGGAAAATCTGTTGAAAACTGATCGATCACTCGACTCGATCCATCACTCGATCTATGCCAAATCGACCCCTGAATAGAGGACATAGCTCGATCATGTGGACTTAGCCGAGGAGCCAACATCTCAATGATCGAGAGAGCCAATCGATCCAGGACTCGATTCACCATGAATCGAGTCTCAAATCGAGTAACCCTCTCGATCTAAGCCATTTTGGGCATGAGATCGAGTCGTAGATCGACCAAATGGACTCGATCTCATGCCGAGGTAACATTTTTTCTTTCCCTCCTTTACTCTTTTCCCTCCAACTTTTGAATTCAAAACTTGGTCAAGGCAAGCATCTTTGACCATGAAAGATGTGCCTTGACCAAGACTTTGTCAGAAAAACCACTTTGACTACCCATTGTTTTGGTTTTGCTAAGTCTTTAAATATTTCAAACAACCTCTCACCCTCTCATTCCTGTTTTGCTCGAGAATTTTAAACAAAAAGAGTGAGAGTTTCAATTTTCAAAAGCTAGCAAAGATATTCTGCATTTCTTGCAAAGGTATTTTTAAAAATTTAATGATTTAATCTTAGAAAATCTCCTTTAATATCGCAAGATCTTGTTTTAGAATATATGGTCAGTTTTGAATTTTTAAAAACTAGCTAAGTAAAAGGAAAAATTCCAGATTTTTCAGTATCTAAAGATTTGATTCTCCTTTATTTAGCTATGATTTTTATTTATTCCCCAAAATTCTAGGGTAGTTTTTATAAATTCTCTCCTTCTCTTCTCTCATTCTCATCAAATCTCCGCTTGCTTATCAATCTCTTTAGAATCTTGTTTCAGGAACAATGGCACCAAAGAGAACTAGAGAAGAGCAAGCACAAGAAGGAGAAGGACAAGAAGTGGTAGTTCAAGAGAGGGTCCGGTGGAGTAAGGATGAGAAGAGGGATAAGAAGCGGCTGGAGAGGCTCCGGTTTGAACCTACAAAGTTTGCTGATCGAGAGCTGTTGTCTAAACTTGGGATTCTTGGGGACTTCGATCAACTCCTCCATAACATTGGCTTAAGATGTCTGTCACGGATGGATTGCCCAACCATTCCTGAAGTGACAATAGACTTCCTTGCCACCTTGGAGTTCCGGTATGAGAATCCTAGTCCACCTGTCCCTTCCCAAGGCCGCCTCTACTTCAAAGTTGGACGTCAAGCCTATACACTCTCCATCCCTGAGCTATATGCCAAGCCAACAGTCTCAACGCTGATGCATACAAGGTCGAGTTTCCAGCCTTCAAGAAAGCCGACGAGTTTTGGGATCTGATCAGCAATGAAGACTACAAGGCGAACACCGCTAAGATCAAGCGAGTAAGGAGCCCGGTGCTGAGGTATACTCTGAAGCTGATTGCCAACACGTTCAGTGGAAGGTCTGTTGCCCCTTCGGTCATGAAGACGGAGCTGTGCTTCCCGTTCCAAGGTGTGAAGCACCTAGTGTCTGACCCGGATGCGAATGAAGAGCCCATAGAGGATGAACTCGGCGATGAAGTGAACTACGGGTGTGTGCTCGCGGCTTCTTTGGTGAAATACAAGGCCTATGCCTTGTGGTGCAAGGCAACCTCCTCTTACATTGGTAGCTTCCTTACTCCTCTGTTCGTGCAAGCTGGTGTGCCCATTCATGACTTTGCTCACGTCCCAAACAGAGCTTTCATGGATGAAGCATACATGAGGAATACTGATAGCTTGGGACGCACGCCAGCAGAAGGGTTCTATGCCTACCTCTTCATTGATGACGAAGACAAGAAGAGAGTGTGCATCCTGCCCAACAAAGATGAAACCGAGCTGCTTGGTGTTGGGAACTTCGAGTTCTTGCCCACGGAGGAAGAATGCTTTGCCCCTTTAGGAGGACCGCCTGCTTCAGCCATTGCCCCGCGTCAAAGGTCAGAGTCTCCAGCCACGGAAGACGAGATGCCCGAGGCTTACACACTTCCCAAGCTAGATTTTGAGCCGAGGACAAAAACTGAGAAGTTCCTAGCTTCAGTTGTGGAGATGCAACGGAAGATCAACAAGTGGCAAGGGAAGATGCTAAAGAAGCTGGGGAAGAAAGTTAAAGCACTTCAGGGAAGCTCGCCTAAGCCAGCTGCAAGTCAAGAGATGCAACAACCCGAGAAGAGAAGGCTCTCAACCGGAGGAGTTGTGATCCGCGAGACCCAAGGTGATAACATTCAACCGGCGCGCCACTCTCTCCAAGAACCAGCTGACAAAGGCAAAGCAACGATCTCTAGCTCCTCTGGAACATCCTCAAGTTCCAGCCGAGCCTAGACCAGAGGTAACAACCTTCTTCCATTGTATATAACCGCTCATGTTGTTTCTTTTGCATTGTGTTTTGTTGCTCCTTCGAATGAGTTTGCCACCGGGACGGTGTCAAGCAAGTTTGGGGGAGTACATGTGTGATTTAATCTTGTGTTCTTTGATCTTATTTTCCTTTTTGCACCCTTGAGTCTTTAGTCATGAAAAACTGATAAAAATTTTTCAAAGATTCATGTAGTTGCATTCATTTTTTAAAAAAACATGTTAGGATTGAGTCTAGAGTTTCTCATATCACCTAGGTTGTTTGCATTTTGCATAAGGGGTTAGAATTTCTTACAAAGGTGTTTTTACTCATGAATTGTTTCAATGTCCTTGTTGGTAGTTCTCTAATGCTTTGTCTATGCTTTGAAAGTAAGTTCTTACCATGCTTGGATCACTTGTTAGGATTTTCGTGGCTTGAATTGAACTCTCATGATTTGAAACTCATTCTAATAAGTGAAAACCTTAATTTGAAATTCTAATTATCATTCTTATACATTTGAAAATGAAAAAATGGTTTTAAAATATTTAGACTCTCTTCTTCCTTTTTACCACTCTTTGTGAGCCTAAGTAGAACTCCCTCCTTGAACCTTACCCTCCTTTGAAGCCAAATGTTCTTGTGTGAGATCTTTGTGAGGCCTTCCTTTCGGTTTGAACTTGGCATAAAGTGTTAGGTTTAGGCGACATGATTTGGTTTTCATATTGTTGCTAGCTTTGCATTTTGAAGCTAGGTATAGGCTTAGGATAAGTTTGGGGGATCATTGGGTTGCTATCTTGTCTATTTACTCTCGGTTTCAAAGAGCTTTGTGTTTTAAGGAAAGAAATGAGGTTTTAAGTGAAAGGTTGTTTTTAAAACTAAGTATGCTCTAATTTCAGGAGGTAGCTCTCCCATAATAAAATAAAAAAAAAAGAGAAAAGAAAAGAAAAAGAAAAAAAAAGAGCCTAAGTGCCAAATAAAGAAAAAAAAATAATAATAAGAGAGCTACTAATAAGAAAATTCTAAAGAGAAAAAGTATTTTTCAAAACCTTTTCACTAGCCTAAAAAGTTTAAAAATGTCTTTGTTTCGAATTGGGGATTGTTTAGTTTGTAAAGAAAAGGGTAGACTCTTAAGTGGTGAGTGAGGATAAAATTTCTTAAATGAGAGGGGTATAGGATCATTTGATAGTTTACATAGGTAGATGAGAATCTAATCATGTATGCAGAAATTCTCTTTACCTTTAGCATTATGCACAAGTTCATCCATTTTTGAGAGAAACCCTTGTTCTGATTATAAACCATTTTCAAATGAGATCATTCTATGCTCATAACCTTAACCCTTAGCCAAATGTGTTTTGCTTTAAAGTGCATAAGTTTGATTCATGGTTCGAATGTTAATGAATGTTAAAGGATGAGTTTCTTTAATTGTTAGGAATAGGAGAGTCATGATTTGAATTTCGTTGTGTGATGAGTATGGCTAAGTTCATTGGAGTATGAGTGTAAGCATAGAATTTTAGAACTGTTAACTAGGACATTGAGATTGATTCATTTGAAAGGCACCTTTGCAAAAAGTTTAAAACCCCACTCATTTTTCTTAAAACCTCTCTTCCTTACTTATTTTATGTTGCTTGAGGGCAAGCAAGAAGTAAGTTTGGGGGAGTTGATGTTATTGTATATTGCATACATTTTGCATACTCATTAGTTAGCTTTTCATGCATTTGTATCATGTTTTAGGTTAGATTGCATCACTTAGGGTCCTAGAGCATTCTTGCATCAGCATACGCATTTTTCTTGCATTTTACATCACATTCAGGTTGCTTATGGCTGCTTTGGAGTCGTGGAGGTTCGTGGACGTGTTCAGGCTGATGTAGCAGTTCGTGGGAGCTCGGAAATATGCTAAGGGCCAGAGATCGAGGAGCAGATCGAGCATGGCCGGTCGATCAGGGAGTTGATCGACCAGAAGATCGAGCCAACTAGGTGATCCAAGGAGAATAATCGAGACGGAGATCGAGTGGAGCAATCGATCAATCGGTACGGACGTAAATGACGCCATGCAGAGCGAGAGTCAGATTGAGTACATCACTCGATCCAGCCGAAGATCGATACCGAGATCGGATGCAACACTCGATTCCCCGATGATGATCGAGACCCGGATCGAGCCGAAGACACGATGCCCGGATATGATCGAGAGAACCACTCGATCTTGGAATCGATCTCTGTCCTTTCAACCGTTTTTGGCTGCTAGCGAAGGGGGGACCATTGGCTTGTTTGGGCATTTTGGGCAAGGCGGCGACGTCCTTTTTCGATAACTTTTTAAATCCTTATCTTTTTTCTTATGTTTTCTCTCTCGTTTTCGTGAAGAACACCATTGTTGAAACTCATTTTTCTCTTAAGCTTTTGTATTCGAATCATTATCGTTTAATCCAGTTTTCCTTCATGTTCATCGTTTCGTTTCATATGCTTTGCTTGATTTACTCTATGTGTAGCGAGTAGTTTCTTTTGGGTTCGGGGTTGAGAGGATTAAGGGGTTAAAAAGGTTTCGATCTTGGGTTTTTCAAAACGTTTTCAAAGGCTATCTCTTCTAAGGTGTTGAGATCTTAAAGCTTGAAGACTCTCACGCCAAGAGCTTCATGATCCGAGAGGTTCCTTACCTTGACTGGATTCAGGAGTCTCGGAAGATCACACCTTAGAGACTAGTTACCCCTTCCCAAAAGCCATGGAAGTTTGGGGGATTAGTTAAGCCATTCGTTTGAAATCTGTTTTCCTTGCCTTTCGACCTTTCTTTCCACCAAAAGCCATGGGTTTGGAGGAGAGGATGAAAGAGTGATCTATACCGAAAGCCACGGATAGATCTTGTTTTGTTTTCAAGGCTTAGAGATCCTCACCAAGTGAGTCGATCTAAAGTTTTTAAAACCAAGGTCGAACCATTGAAACCCCTAACCATGAATCTCAACCCTAGACCCTTCCTTTTAGCATCTTTACGTCTATTCTCATCATTCGCTTGATATCTGATAGCATCCTGGTCATTAGCTTTACTGTTCTTAAGTTTTTAGACGAGATCGATTGTTACTGCTCGATCTAGTGGTCGATCTCGTGGTCGATCCACTAGTCGAATTTTAATAATTCGAAGCTTTCTTCTTTAAATAATCTGTTTGTTTCTCGTGGTAGTTTCTTACTTTCTAGTATTTTTAAAATAGGTTTCACTCTGTTTAAGTTGCTGCATCTAGTTTTTAGAGATTTTATCATAAACTGTCCCATTTTGCTTAGATTTGCTTTAGTCCTTGCATTCTCTGTGCATTCTCTATCTCCTAGAAGTGGATTGACTCTCTCTTGCTTGCTGTACTACAACATTGCTTGCATTATAGTTTGATAACCTCTCTGCATCATAATCCGAGCTTAGAAAACGTCTATCAGAAAGCGATTGCATGGCTTACCCATATACAAACTTCGATTATCTTCTTCCTTTCTTACCACTCTTGTTAATCCATGTAGCTGATCCTCATCATAATGGGACAGTTAACCACACCTTATACCAAACCTTCTTTCAGACCTAAACACTTTTGCGTGAGTACTGAGGCCTTTCATTGCAGCATTTTCAATCCTATCTTAGCAAAAAGTGTTAGGAATAGGGCTGGCAGGAAAAAGCTCCCTTGTAGACACCTGCTTGCATTTTGAGCTTGGTATTAGGTTAAGAGTTTGGGGAAAGGGTCATTTGAGTGGTTTAAGAGTTTCATGTTTATATGTTTTCAAAAGAAGAATGAAGTATGAGATTAGTAGCAAGGGGGGAACAAGTAAATTGTGGTTAAGTAAAATAGATAAAATTGCTCTAAGTGTCAAAGAAAAGAAAGGCGCCAGCTGCAACAATGCTAAGAAGAGTTTAACCAAAAGGAAAAATCAGACCAAGCTATCCACGAAAGGCGATGAAAGCGGCGCGAAACATTCAACAATGAGGAGCAAACTTCAAAAAGATGAAGTCAACCACACGGCAAAGCCAAAAGGAGTTTCCCCCATTGTGAAGAATGAAGATGACCAAGCGCTTCGGGAAAGGGTAGATTTAGGGGTTAACGTTGGGGTTTAGAAGTTTTTAGGATCATCTTGGGTAAAAAAGGGTAGAAGAGAGCTTTAACTTGCATGCATAGGTGTGTCTTTACCTTTAGCATTTTGCCAAAGATAGGATTCTTTCATTGAGTGATCCCCTGATAGGCGTGCCTTTACCTTTAACTTGGGCGTTGAATCGGATTTTCCATTGACATCTTTCGTTTTGAGCTTCTACTTTCACATCTCTCTTCCTTTCTTGAATTTTGTTTGCTTGAGGGCAAGCAAAAGACAAGTTTGGGGGAGTTAATGTTACCATATATTCTGCATATTTTGCATGCATTTAGGATAGTTTTTCATGCATTCATCTTGCATTATAGGCTAGTTTGCTCCATTTGTTGCATTTTAGGTCATAGGTCTCTTCGCATTGGCATTTTGCATATTTCTTGCAGTTTTGCATCATTATCAGGTTGTTTGGAGCACTATGGAGTTGTGGAGGCAATGTGGACGTGAGGAGGATCAATACTAAGCTTGTGGACACTTGGAGAGTTCAACCATGCATGCAAAGGACACGAGATCGAGTAGCGGATCTAGCAGGGCAGGTCGATCTAGATGAGATCGACCAGAAGATCGAATGACCCGAGTCGATTCAAGAGGAAGGATCGAGACCAAGATCGAGAGAGGAGATCAATCTGGAGTACGGACGTGAATGACGCCATGCAGAACGAGAGCCAGATCGAGACCACTACTCGATCATCCAAGGATCGAGAAGAAGATCGAGGAAGGTGCTCCATCCATCCAACCAGATGGATTGGAAGATCGAGCAAAGGAAGACGATCCAACAAGAAGATCGAGTGAGCTGCTCGATCCAGTGATCGATCCCTACGGCCTTAACCGTTTTTGGCATCTAGATAGGGGACCATTTCGAGATGTTTGGCTATATGGGGAAGAGGCGGCTACACTTTCTGATACACGCTTTACTTTTAGTTATTCTGTTCTTATCTTAGGCGAATCGCCATTGTTAAACATCGAAGCTTTTTCTAGTTTTTGAACTTGAATCTTTTCATATTAAACAGTTTCTCTTAATCACCTTTCGTTGATCATGTTTAGTTCTTTGTTTATTGCTTTTCATTCGGTCTTTATCATGAGTAGTGAGTAGTTCTTTTTGGGATTTGGGGTTGAGGTGAATCAAAGGGTTTAAGAGGTTTAAGTTTTGAGTTTTCTTTGTTCTTCATCTATTTTCTTCTAAGATCATGGGGTCTTAAGGCTTAGAGAGTCTTGGAAAAGATCTTTATGATTCCAAGGCTATCTTACCCTGACCGGATTCAGATGTCCTAGAAAACCAGATCCTAGAGACTAATCTTTCCTTTCCCAAACGCTATGGTTGTAAAGGAGATTAGTTAGGCCATAGATTGAAATCTGTTTGTCTTGCTCTTTGATGTCTTTTTCCACCAAACGTCATGGGTTTGGAGAAGAGGTTGAGGAAGTAAATCATACCACACGCCATGGATGGTTCTTGTTTTGTTTTCAAGGCTTAGAGAAAGCTCATCAATGAGTAGATATATATGTTTTCAAACCAAATCTTAAACCTTTGACACTCTTGAATATGACCCTCGACCCTAAACCCTCTTTTAGCATTTTAAAACCTCTGTTTATCGTTCTCTTGTCATTAAGCTTGCATCTTGTTCATTAGAAGTCGATTTGCTTTAAGTTGTTAGATCAGTCTGTTTTACTCGTTTCAGTGCTCGATTTTTAGTTTTTAGTAGATTTGTTCTTTTGTTGCTCTGTTTTCTTTCATTGTTAGTTAACCATCTTCCAGAGATTTTAAAATAGTTTTGCATGTCATTCAGTCGATGCATTTAGTTTTTTTCGATTTTACCAATTGTTTTCCCGGTTTGCTTATATTTGCTTCATCCTTGCATTCTTCGTGTTCTTCCTGATTCCTAGGTTGGATTGATACCTCTTGCACACTATACTACATATATAGGTTGCTTGAGCTTTAATAATAACCTCTGCTTGCAAGAATCCTGTTATCAAGAGGCCTCACACATCAAACCTTATTAATGTCTTGGCTTGGAAGGAGGTTTAGTTAAGGGTGGGAAAATCGAAATGGATCTTTTAGATATTGGCAAAAGAGAATAAGAAGAACCAAATATTCTAGACTATCCATGACATCAATCACAAATGCATAAGACATGATAATTGTGAATTCAAATTAGGTTCCACTTAAACAAATGTTGAAATCATTTCAAAGCATGCTTCAGTCTCAAACAAAGCTCACACAAATGCAAATTTCAAAAGTGGTTCAGCTTTATTTCTAGTTCAACATCAAATGCACCAAAGGATTAAGACGAAGAGCTTCATTTTTATTAACTACTAGCATTAACAAATATGTACTATCATAGTTTCCAATTTAAACAAGCAAGCTAGTCCTATATTATTAATGCATGAAGTCTAAATCCTATAAGAATGCATGAAAATCAAAATCTTTTTGTGAAGCAATTTTTGAAAAATTTCAATTTTTTTTTTTGTTTTTTCTATGCCTTCGATGGTATGTAAACATGATGCATGGTTTCCATTCTAGTATGCAAATGCAAGTGCAAGCATTAGTCCATCATACACCCTTCCCACACCTATATTACATTGTTCCTGTGTAATAAAAATGCTAAGGAGAGTGCTCACAAACATCAAGCAAACAATCGCATGAAACTTTTAAAAAACAAAATTTGTGGTATTTACAATGTTTAGTGTAGTGTACCTTACTTCAGATGGAGGAGTGGTGAGAGTCTGAACTCTCAATGGAATGGGAGGGAGATGCTTCTTCCTCAGATGGAGTTTTATGTCTAGCCCTTCTCTTCTATCCCTTGCGCCTTGGGAAAGCTACATGGGAAGAGTGTCTGGCCGGTTCAGCAACATGTGTTCTTGGCCTCTCACTGATGTTGAAAGAGTGTCTCTCCTGTACTGTGGCTTCTGTTGTTTCCTCAGACATGTCCTCAGCATCAGATCCTACTCCTTGTGGTTATGCTTGAACCACTTGATCAGTCCTCTAGGCTGATGAAGATCCTCCCAACTTCTTCTTGAGCTTTCTCACTTTCTTCTTCAAGGAATCAACCGACTTCTCGCTGGCTTTAACTGTCTTCAGTAAGCCTTTAATAGCCTTATCCTGGAAATGGTTCCACCTTTGAAGAAGCATAATATGCTAATGAGCAGCCTTTGAAGCTTCAGATGTGCAGATCACATCATAAGGGACAATTGCATAAGGGCGGCTACCATAGTTTTCATGTTCATCCGCCTCTGTCCCTTGATGCTGAATCTCTTGTTCTTGATGCTGCTCTTCAATATCCTCCTCTACATCTGAATCTCTGGTGGTGCTTGATATCTCTTGTATTTACACCATTTAGGCTTGCATTTAGTGCATGTTTTGGTTCTCTTTTGCATGTTTTCCTTATCTTTTGTCCCATTTTCTTCTCCTTTTAGACTTAGGTTGCATTTAGGATATAGTTTACATTTTCTATGCATTATGGATGTTTATAGGTACCTATGGAGCTATAAGGAGTATGTAGAAGCTTTAAGGATGATCCAGGAAGCTAGCTGGGCTAAGAGGAGCAAAAGGGACCAAGGCAGACGATCTCTGCAGAGCCTATCGATCAAGACACAAGGCATATCGGTCAAGGAGTGACCGATAGAAGGACTATCGACCAGACCTATCGGTCAGAGAAGTGACCGATAGAAGTGCACCGTATGTATTTCGGTTATCCTATCAGTCATCTTCTAGACCGATATGATCCCTATCGATCACCCTATCGGTCACAAATGACCGATAGGAACCCAGTCCGAACTTATCTTTTATTACACTTTTGCCATTACTTTATGGCTTCCTTCTTTTATGTATAAATACCCCTTTTTCTGGGATTTTCAAAAAGTCATGTCATAACACTGTTCCTGAGTTATTTTTCTGAATTTATAAGACAAATTTCTTGCTATATTTAATATAAGTTTCTTTTTGCCATTAATCTTTCTCTAATATTTCTTATAATCATGATTAGCATCGTTTCCTCTTGTGATTTGAGGTTAAAAATGAGTATTAATGAGTAGTTTGCTTAGGGTTCTTAGATGTGGTAGATTAAAGGGATTTAGGAATTTATTAAGGTTTATTTAGTGTTTAATAACATGGGTTCCTCTATATTGATCTATTTTTAAGCTAGATTTTTCTTGATCACACTTATCTAGGATTTGAGCTTTCTCTTATGCCCATCAAGTGTTTGATGAAATGCTGAGCTTTCACTTGTTACTAACTTTGTTTCAACTCTTGGTTTCTCTCTTACAGGTGCATGCATTTAAGGTCTAAAGGCACTGCGAATCTGAATCCTTATTAGAACAACATCTTGCATCTTGAAAGAGAGCTGAGAGAAAGAAGACAGAGAGAAAGATCACAGCACTGTGAGAGAGTTGGGATGAATAATCAGGAACCTGTTATGGATGACATCAGATTTCAAGATCCTAAAGGAGCTGCTGGCGCTCAGGGTGTACAAGGAAAGCAAGGTGTTCAGGGCTTACAAGGTGAGCAGGGACCAAGAGGCGCTGCACAAGCTCCAAGAGCAGAAAGACCCATTGGCGCTGGTGATGCACCAAATGCATACAACAACAGAACTGGCATCATTCCACCAGCAGTGCAAAACAACAACTTTGGAATCATGTCTGGGTAGATTTTAATGGTTCAGGACAGTAAGTTCAAGGTTTGCCACTTGAAGATCCTGTAGATCATTTGGATATATTTGATAGACTATGCTCACTAACAAAGATCATTGGAGTGAGTGAAGATGGCTTCAAGCTGAGGTTGTTTCCTTTTCCTCTTAGAGACACATCACACTAATGGGAGAAGAACTTGCCCCAAGGAAGCATCACTAGTTGGGATGAGTGCAAGAGAGCCTTCTTAGCAAAGTTCTTCTCAACTTCAAGAACTGTGAGAATCAGGAATGAGATTTCAGGGTTTGCACAGAAGAACAATGAAAGATTTGGTGAAGATTGGGAAAGATTCAAGGGCTACACACTGTAATGCCCTCACCATGGCTTCTCACAAGCTTCTCAACTATCTACTCTCTACAGAGGAGCTCTGCCAAAGATAAGAATGCTTCTGGACACTGCATCAAATGGAAGCTTCTTGTCAAAGGATGTAGATGAAGGATTGGAACTTGTTGAGAATCTAGCTCAGTCTGATGGAAACTACAATGAGGAATATGACAGAGCTCCAAGAAGTGCTAAAGATGAACTGGAGTCTTGCAGGAAAGAGATTAAGGCCTTACATGAGAAGCTGGATATGCTGCTAAGGGAGAAGAAAGAAGTTCACTTTGTTGGTGATATGTTTCAGCTGGATGATCAAGAGACATGCCAAGTGGAAGAGATGAACTACTTGGGTAATCAAGGTGGATACAATGGATATGGGAACTACAGACCCAATCCCAACTTGACATACAGAAGCAACAATGTTGCAAATCCACAAGATCTAGTGTACCCACCACAACAACAACAGCAAGCTGCTCCAACACCTTTTGTTCCCTACAACAATCAAGGTTTTCAGTAGAGAAACAACAACATCCAGCCAAGAGCGCCTTATCATCCTCCAGGATTCAGTGCACAAGCTCCAGCACAAGCTTCTTCCAGCTCTCAAGATCCTGAGCTCATGACAATGGTTCAGCAGTTGCTTCAGAATCAGACTACCAACAACTTGGAATTGAACAAGAGGTTTGCTGAGGTTCATAACAAAATAGACTCAGTAACATAACAGAATTGAAGGGTTGGCTGCAAGAGTCAAAACACTGGAGAACAACAAAGGCATAACTGGTCCAAACCTCAAGGACACTTTCCTAGAAAACCAGAAGCTAACCCAAAGGAGTTCTGCAATGCCATGGTCACTGAAGAAGATAGCTTCTCAGCTGAAGAGGAAGCTATCATTGAAGAGTTTCTCTCTTTTTTCAGTGAGGGCAGACTTTGTTGAAGCCTCTGATGTCAAGAAGACTTTGTTGAAGCCTCTGATGTCAAGAAGAAAACTCAAGCTGCTGTTCTCCCTATCAATCAGGCCACTATCCCTTTCCACGAAGATTCAAAAAGCAGCTAGTACAGAAGTATGAGACCCTCTATGCTTCTCAAATGGAAATGAGAGGTCTGAATGGTCAAGAGGAGCTTAAGAAGCTATGAGTTAAAGCTGGAGCATCTGAGGTTAAGGTGCTTAACATTAAGAAGCTTGGAAATCCAGGTTGTTTCACTCTACCATGTGAGCTTAAAGGGCATACATTCAAGAGCTGTATTTGTGATCTTGGAGCAAGTATCAACCTTCTTCCATCTTGTACTGCCAAGGCTCTTGGCTACATTTTAACTTCAAGAGAGTAATGTCTCTTACCATAGATGATGGGACAGTAAAGACACCGCTTGGGACATGTTCCAATGATGATTGAAGGAGTAGTCATACGAACAGATTTCTTGGTCCCAGATGTGATATATCATGGTTTTTATGGTTTTTAACCATGATATAAGTCTTTTTATTGAGTTTTTTTGGTCTTTTTAGAGTCCTAGAAGAGCCTTTTGGAGCATTGCAAGTTGAAGCCACGAAGTGTCCAGCTCGGAGATGAAAGTATGCATATGGGTGACGCTCGTCACCAAGCTGGTGACGCTCGTCACCAAGCTGGTGACGCTCGTCACCAAGCTGGTGACGCTCGTCACCCACAAAGGAAGGGGTCATGGCTGGTTTCTAAAATATAGGGAAGAAATTGCAGTTTTGGCCCAGAAGTTCTAATATTTGCAAAAATACCCCAGATCGTGTTTTAGCCTGTATATTAGGTTTTTCAGCCATTCTTTTGGCAGATATATTGTATCTTATTAATTTAGAGAGTTTGAGAGAGAGATTTGTAGAAGAGCTTTTGGAGAGACAAATCCGACTCCTTCAGAGCAGATTTTGAACTCCTTTACTTTCTTTTTCTTATTTCTTTGATGCAATCTATTCTTTTCATGATTTTTTCTACAATCACCATTTCTGAGTAGTTTGTTAGTTGAGTTAGGGCTTTTCAAAGGTTGAAGAAGAGTTTCCAGAATCGCTAAAAACTTATAGGAAATTCACTGGTTTTTCATCTGTGCTTGCATTCATATCGATTTCTTAGACACATCATCTGGATTTCGAAATCCTAAGTTCAAGACGGTTTTAATTCATTCCTGATTGCATGCATTCTACACTCTCGGATTCAACATGTGAATTGTCGTGAGTTAGCGCCTTTAGCTTTCTGAACTTTAAGAACAAGCGTAAAACGCCCAACTGCATTTATTTTACTGTTTCGCATTTCATTCATTACTTATTGCTTAGTTTAATCTGAACCTGAACTCTTTAGTGTACTTTACTTACTCCCTTGGGATTCGATAACCCCTTATACTACGACTGCTTTGTTGTGCACTTGCAGTAGTTTTTATTTGGGTAAAACCTGACCCTATCAAGTTTTTGGCGCTATTACCGGGGAGTAATAGCTGTCTATCGATTTCTAGTATTAGGATTTTGTCTAAGTTTTAATTTTTTTACTGATTTTCAGTTACTTTTCTTTGTTCCTGTTTCAGGTGTATGCTTAATCGCAGTACTAGAAGCAACAAAGAGAAGGAGCTTGTGACTTTAAGCATCGACGAACTTGCTAGGTTGGAGAGAACTAACAGGAAAGCTAAGAAGTAATCTACAATGGTCGCTCCACTTATCCTTGTTGAAGATGCAGAAGGCCAATTGGTTGACAGAGAAGGACACAGGAGGAACGAAGAGGGGCAGATGATTGATCAAGATGGGAATGTCATTGTTGAACAGCAGGTTCAACAAGGGATTAGAACGCTGGAGTCCCTGTTGCTGCAAAAAATGCTGCTGGGCCTTTTGTTCAGAGGACTCTAGGTGACTACAACAGACCTGATCAGTTCTATGTCAACAGAGCTGCAATCCGACCTCCTGCCTTCCAGAGGAACAATTTTGAGGTTAAACATGTCTACTATCAGCTGGTTGGCCAGCATCCATTCCATTGCTTACCTCATGAGCATCTTATGGATCACATTGAGAGGTTTGAGGACTTGGCTTCAAGTGTCAAAGCTAATGGTGTTAGCAATGACTTTCTGTTCTGCAAGCTTTTCCCCTACTCTCTTGAAGGAGAAGCTGCATATTGGCTGAAGCAACTGGAGCCTGCTTCATTGACCACTTGGGAAGACACTAAGAATGCTTTTCTGAACAACTTCTATGATGATGCAAGGTCAGAAGACATGAGGACGAAAATTGCATCCTTTACACAAGGTCCTACTGAAGCTTTTAAGGCTTCTTGGATCAGATTCAAGTCTTATCAAAGGGACTGTCCTCATCATGGCTTCAGTCAGGTGCAATTACTTGGGAGCTTCTCCAGAGGCATTGACTGAAAGTATCAGATGGCGCTGGATGCTTCAAGTAGTGGAAACTTCAACACCAACAGACCAGAAGAAGCTGTAAGATTGATTGAAAACTTGGCCTGCAGATTTTCAGAGAAAGCAGCAGGCTGGTTTGAATGATGGAAACCAAATAGCTGAAGTCAAGGCTAAGTTAGACAGCATGCACAGCCTTTTGGTGGGAAAGAAGTCAGTCCAATTCCCTGCAGAAGTGGAGAGTTTCGAAAATCCTGAAGACATTGAGCAGAAAGATGTTAACTTCATCAATGGAGGTTTTCAGAACCAAAGGTTTGGGAATCAACAATGGAACAGAGGATTTAATGGCAACAATCAGAAGAACACATTCCCAGGAAACCAGTATGCAACTAGTTATACTCCAATGCCACAGTTTCAGAAGACTGAAGTTAAGAAACCTTACCAAAACAACAGGAATTATGGTTCTTCTTCCTAACAAACTGCACCTCCACAAGACAATAAAATGGAAGCTATGCTGGAGCAGGTGCTTGAAGGACAGCAGAAGATGACAGTGAACTTCAATGGCAAGCTAGATTCGTTGTATTAAGACCTGAATGGAAAAATTGAGAGTCTGAACTCTCACATAAAGAAGCTTGATATGCAGGTGGCTCCAACTGCAGGAGCTGTTCAAAGGCAAGAGAGATTCCTTCCAGGAAGGACTGATATCAATCCCAAGCATCAGGTTAATGCCATCACAGTCAGGAGTGAAAAGGAGCTTAAAACAGTGCAGAAGAAGATGTTGAGTGCAGAACAGATCGTGCAACGGATGGAGTCTGAAGATGAAAATTTTCCAGTCTCAGAGGTGAGTGACGAGCGTCACCAAGGAGGAGTGACGCTCGTCACTAACTTACAAGGATATCGGGGGTTGTCACAAGTGAGTGACTAGCATCACCCCCCCTGGTGACGATCGTCACCCACCCCAGAACGAAGCTGCTTCGCATGTAATTTCAAATTATGACCAGGAACATGTCTATAAACCCAAAACACCATCCCCCAAGCATCCTAGGAAGTCTAAACATGAGATAGAAGAAGCCAGATGCAAAGCTATGATAGACAAGCTGATGGTTGAGATGCCACTTGTAGATGCAGTCAAGCTTTCACCAGCTCTAAGAAGGTATGTAAAGAGAATGGTTGTGAATAGTGTAAGTCCTGAGGAAGGAGCATTTCTTACCAGAGACATCAGTGCAATCCTCTTGAGTACAGTTCCAAAGAAGAAGAAGAAGGTGCTTGTTTCTGAACAAGTCAATGCCATCGTTCAAAGCAGAGCTCCAGAGAAGCTATCTGATCCAGAGACCTTTGTTCTTGATTGCTCAATCTCTGCAGGACGTTTTCCCCACTCTCTATGTGATCTAGGGTCAAGTATTAACTTGATGCCTTTCTCTGTTGCTGCTAGACTTGGAATGAGTGATTTCAAGCCAGCTGGGATCTCTCTCATCCTAGCAGATCGATCCATAAGGACCCCAGAAGGCATGTTAGAGGATGTTCCTGTTAACATTGAAGGCTGCATAATTCCTACAGATTTTGTGGTTCTGAAATATGCTGAAGAACCTAAAGATCCTCTTATTCTGGGAAGACCATTCTTGGCTACTGCTGGAGCCATCATTAATGTTAGAAAGGGGAACATTGAGCTTGATCTTGGTGATGTTGTCATGAACTTTGACATGGATAAGTTAAGAAGGAGTTCTACCATTGATGGTCAAACCTTTTCTGTAAGAACTTCTAATGATGAAGAGCCTGTCATGGAGCATTCAGAAGACACTACTGCTGAGTATGTCACTGAATCTGATACAAGTGGGCGAGTGAACAAGATGGCTGTTCAAGAGGCAATGTCTGAAGTTTCTGCAAATTCTGTTGGATTTAAGGATTGGAGTGAAGATGATACCTTCGACATTAGGCTCGAAAAAGAGGTTCCAATGAATGCCAAGTTGCTGGAGGAAGACGTGTTCGTGATGGAAGCAAGACTTGCAGAGCTGAACTGCAGAAAAACTACAGAAACTCAAACTGCAGGGTCAGTGACGGTCGTCACTGACCTGGTGATGCTCGTCATCAACCTGGACATAAAGGAGAGACGTGATATTTACTCTACAAGTCCATCTTATGTTGCCAAACCGGGAATTCACCATTCCACTACCCAGAAATCTGCAACTAGGCAAAGGTATGCACTTCTTAGAACCAAATTTAAACCTCCTAATCTTATCAATAAGAATTTAAAAGGTGCAAAACATGCTTCACACTTATGCAAACAACGAGATTCTCGTAGAATGCTTGGCGTTTTGTTTGATGATTCTGCAGGAAAACGAAGTATCCCACCCACAGTCACGACCCACCCTGCTGATGTTCCTCACTTCCTTGGAAGAGTTCATGCATCTACTGCTTACAAACCACTATGGATGAGGAGACATTCTCCTCCAAGGCATTCAATGCCACCTTCTGCTCCACCAGCTGTCTGAGCAGCATTCAAAGTAGAGCTAATGACTTTAAACAAGTGCTTAGTGTGAGGCAACCCACTGGTAAGTTTTCTTGTACTTAGTTTCATTTTCTATTGCATACAAAAAAAACCCAAAAACAAAAGAAAACCCGAAAAAAAAGAGAGAGTCAGTTGTGAGTTACTTTGATGATGTTTATGTGAGATTGTTGAACCAGGATTCTATTGCTATGTTTGGATGCTATTAAATGTGTGTTTGAGTACTCTAATAGTCTGACTTTAGAGTACATATGATGACAATACGTTAATAAGCATCCAACTTGATGATTATGAAGTACCAGACGTGGTGACGATCGTCACCAAGCTGGTGACGCTCGTCACCTGTCACTTCGCGAGGTTACACTTTTCTGACTTGTTTTTTTTAGATTTCTCATTCATCTTTTTGACCAACTCTTGGCTTAATAACACTGGGGAAAGTGTTGTTTAAGTATGGGGGAGGTGGTTACTGACGTTGTGTGCTTTCTTTCATGTTTATAGAGTCTTAAAGTTGAGTCAAAAACCTGTTTTTATGGAGTCAAAATTTTTAAATTGTCAGTTTTTCTTGGAACTAACCATAGGACGTTTTTGCTTATAAGAACTATTGCCACAGTAGTTGATTACAAGTCTTACTAAGTTGAAAGTCATAAGTAGATCAGTCTAGCAATGAAGGTTTAGGTTCTTAGAGAATCTGGAAAATTTGCTGTTAGCTCCACCTTAATGAACTTTAAACTTCTTATCTTGGTGATTGATTCTTATTGATCTTGATTCTCTCTTTCAGCACTGACAATAAAGTTAAGATACAGTCTCTCTTTGATCTTCCTGGTGTAGTTTTTAAAAGTTTAATTCCAAAGAATGGTGCATTCATGACCATTTCTCCTCACAAGGAACAACAGTAATGAAAACATTCAAGAACCTGTCTCCTCACAAGGAACACAAGTATTGAGTAGCACCATATTTTAGACTGTAAAGTTGAGAAAAATAAGTGAAAAATAGAAAATATCCAAAGGAAAAGATCAAGGGAAGAGAAAATGGGAGAGTAGTGTTAATATTGAATTGATCAGTTGTTAGGAAGGGAAAAGAATATGTAAAGTGATTGAGATGATAGAACCTTGATAAGACATCACGCTTAGATAAAAAAATAAGGAGTTAACAGTAGAAATTTCGGATTTCTTGAAGGGATTCGACTGAACTTGAGAGATTTGCTAAGCTTATGATGATTAGACTGAAATTTGATCTTGTGTTGACTCTGAGGTATGTGGATTCGAAAGTTCAAACTAGTGTGGTGTTCCTGTTGTCTGATTGACTGTTTCTTGTTTTCAAACCTCGACCATGTTCTTTGTCTGATGTTTGCTTGAGGCCAAGCAAAAGCTAAGTCTGGGAGAGTTGATATATCATGGTTTTTATGGTTTTTTACCATGATATAAGTCCTTTTTATTGAGTCTTTTTGGTTTTTTTAGAGTCCTAGAAAAGTTTTTGCAGGTTATAGCATGTCTGGAGCATAATTGGAGATATTGAAGCTTTTTGGAGCATTGCAAGTTGAAGCCACGAAGTGTCCAGCTCGGAGATGGTATGCATATGGGTGACGGTCGTCACCAAGCTGGTGATGCTCGTCACCCACAAAGGAAGGGGTCGTGGTTGGTTTCTAAAAGATTGGGAAGAAATTGCAGTTTTGGTCCAGAAGTTCTAGTATTTGCAAAAAGCCCCAGATCGTGTTTTAGCCTGTATATTAGGTTTTTCAGCCATTCTTTTGGTAGATATCTTGTATCTTATTATTTTAGAGAGCTTGAGAGAGAGATTTGTAGAAGAGCTTTTGGAGAGACAAATCAGACTCTTTCAGAGCAGATGTTGAACTCCTTTACTTTCTACTTCTTATTTCTTAAATGCAATCTATTCTTTTCATGATGTTTTCTCAAATCACCATGTTTGGATAGTTTGTTATTTAAGTAAGGGCTTTTCAAAGGTTGAAAAAGAGTTTACAGAATCGCTAAAAACTTATAGGAAATTCATTGGTTCTTCATCTGTGCTTGCATTCATATCGATTTCTTAGACACATCATCTGGATTTCGAAATCCTAGGTTTTTGATAGATGTGCGAGCATTATTAATCACCTGAACTTGTATTAGATGAGCAAAACGC
The DNA here is from genome assembly GCA_911865555.2 of Thlaspi arvense. Taxonomy (NCBI): domain Eukaryota; kingdom Viridiplantae; phylum Streptophyta; class Magnoliopsida; order Brassicales; family Brassicaceae; genus Thlaspi; species Thlaspi arvense. The sequence continues at coordinate 23,808,435 of OU466861.1, read as the reverse complement.
CCTAGTGCAAAGAGATTTGGGTTAGGAGTTTTGTGAACAATTGAACCTGATCATTACTGCATGTTTAGATTGTTATGGTTTGCAAAGACATTTGAAACTCTGTGATTTAGGCATAGTTAACTTCTGCAATGTGAATTGATTAGTTATATCTTTTTCGATTCATGTTCAAGACAGTTTTAATTCATTCCTGATTACATGCATTCTACACTCTCGGATTCAACCTGCGAATTATCCTGACTTAGCGCCTTTAGCTTTCTGAAATTTAAGAACAAGCATAAAACGCCCACTTGCATTTATTTTACTGTTTCGCATTTCTTTCATTACTTATTGCTTAGCTTAATGTGAACCTGAACTCTTTAGTGTAGTTTACTTACTCCCTTGGGATTCGATAACCCCTTATACTATGACTGCTTTGTTGTGCACTTGCAATAGTTTTTATTTGGGTAAAACCTGACCCTATCAAGATGTTGAAGTAAAGATCAAAAACGCCATCATTCTAGGGAGGCCTTTCTTAGCCTCAGCTGGAGCAGTGTTTAATGCTAGAGAGTGCACAATAAAGCTGAGACTGACCAACGAGAAGGTTCTGAGGTTTGACTCCAAAGGAAATAAGCTAGAGAATGAGCAGGCCTTCTTAATGGAGATCAAGAAGTTGAAGAAAGTTGGGAAGCATTGGCCAAAGTTTGAAGGCTATGTTGGTGCAAGTTTTCATGGCTGCTGCTTAACCAAGTTGTTTGCTGATACCACTGAAGAGGAGGTCCTCAAAGTGGGTGTTTCTGATTGCATGAATGAGATTCTGTTGGGTAACAAAGAAGATGGGGTTGTCTTGAAGCCCTTTGTTTCTAAGAATGGTGATGTCCACTACAAGATGAAAGAGAGGAACAAGCCAAAACCCTTTGCTGTGTTGAAGATTGATGGAGTCACCAGAAAGATCAAAGTGGACACTACAAGACCAAGGAGTTACAAGACTCCTTTTTATCACCTCCACTAGTGAGGTGAGCAAAGTCAAGCTTAGTGACTTTAAACAAGCACACTTAGGAGGTAGCCTCATAGTATCATTTGTATAAATTATGCTTTCTAGTTTGTTTTTATGCTTAGTTAATGTGTATAGAAGCAGGAATTCAGTTTGGGGATTGAAAATGTATCTAAGAGACAAAGAATAGGTGCATTTTTGGCTACTATCGATCACAGTATCGGTCAAGACAAGACCGATACAGAACCTATTGGTCATGCTATCGGTCAGCTTGTGATCGATAGTAGTAGAGCCAGAATGCACCAGTCAACTTATCGATCAGATACTGACCAATGGAAATGCATTGGTTGTATTTCGATCACTCTATCGGCCTAGAGAGTGACCAATACAAAGCAATCAGATGTATTTCGGTCAGTGTATCGATCAGCTAGAGACTGATAGGATTCAACAGGATGCTATCGGTCAATCCTATCAGTCACATTGTTACCGATAGCCCCGCGAGGTAGGTGCTCCATTTTTCAAAATACTTTCCCTCCTTTAGATTGTAGCCAAGGAGGTTTAAATTCAAATTTTGGCTCCTTCCTGACATTTTGCAGAGCTCCTGAGCACTTTTATTCTCGTCCCCCACCCACATTTGATTCCTTTGGTTCCCCACTCCCCTCTTTAAGAACCAACAATCTCTTCTCTTCTCTTCACACTTCATTTTACTACTTCTCTCACCAAAGTCCGAAAATTTTAGCTCTCTCTCTCCTTTATTTATTTTTTCTAAGCGCTCAGAAGCTTCACTAAGGTTTGCTTTCTCAACTGTTCATCTTTTGTTCGTAATGAATGCATGTGTTTAAAGCTATCATTTCTATGGTTTTAAGATCAGAATTTGTTTAGTTTAAGATGTTGTGCTTTGGTTTTGCATGGTGGATATGTTTTAGATGAGCAAGTTAACTGTTAAAGCATTGTTTACTGTTCTTAATTTGCAGTTCTTAGTTGTTTAATATCCCTTTGCATAATCATTGTCTCTTTTGCTTAGAGCCACCATGCTAGGTTCACATGCATGAATGTTTTATTTTAATTCTTGAACGCTGGCATGTTTAAACTATTAGCTTGTGAATTCCTTTTGCTTTTTGAAAGTTGAATCTTGTTTGGTGACTAGTTAAACTTCTTTTAGCTTAGAGAAATTCATTCTACAGCTTTCAGTTATTAGTTTCTCAAACTGTTGTTCTTTTACTTAAAGTATCTTCAAGCTTTGTTCTTGTAGGTACTATGGGGAAATTAAGAACTGCAGCTACAAGAAAAGGAGAGGCACCACAGGAGGAAGCGCCCACTTCTCCAAGAGCTAGAAAAGATAAGGGCAAGGTTACTGCTGCTGGACAGTCATCAAAAGCTGCAAGGAAGAGACCAGTTGGAGACAAAGGCGCCAAGCAGAAAGGAAAGGGCAGAACTGTAGAGGAAAAGGTCCCATACCATGAGCCAAGTGCTAGAGAGCTCATGGAAGCTTTCAACCAGTGCACCTTCAAGCCCACAAGATACCCTTGTGCTAACACAATGAAAGCACTTGGGATCTATCATGATTGCAAGGGTATCTTTGATCACATGGGGCTTGGTGAGTTCATGGCAATGCCACTTCCCTCCTACCAGCTACTCACTTATCAATTCCTCTCTACTCTCAAGGTGGTTGGATATGATGAAAGTGAGCTTCCCAACAAAGATGGGTGGATCTCCTTCAAGCATGGAAAGCAAAGGTTCAGAACAGCCTTCTTTGATATCTCCCAAGCGCTTGGACTGCTGTCTTATGCTCACAAGAGGAACAAGTTCTTCATTGGCCAAAAGGAGCACAAGATGTGATGAGGACATCGATCCAAACGACGACATTGGCCAAGTACCCGAGGACCGTGAGGCCCCCATAACACGTTCAAGGACAAAGCAACTAAAAAAAAGGTTCAACTTGGCCATAGAAAACATCATTCAGTCACTAGGACCAGAGGAACTCTTATCACTTGGAACGGGACATGACAGTACGATGGACCGTACCATGGTCCATAATGACGGTACGGAGGATCGTACCGTGGGTCATAATGACCACATAACGGGACGTACCGCGGGTCAGACCAACCAAACCTCACACGATGACATTATTGAAGGCTTTAACCGTCTTGCCATCCATTCGCCACGCCAAGGTAAGGTCATTAGCACCCCCACACGTACTATACCACCCACTAACCTTGCAGGAACGTTCACGTTGGATGAGCCCCATACACACCAAAACCATGTCTCACCAAGTTCAAGGGAAGAGCAGCAAGGAGGCCGAGACGAGTCAAGTGATGTTTACAACCTAGCTACGAGTGAGGATACTTCAAGCTTCAAGAGTCAAGTGCAACAAGAGCTCAAGAACACCTCGGCACCTGAGGAAAACATCATCACCACCTACCATGACCGCGGCTACTTCACTAAGGTACTTTCAATTTATAACATCATGCAGGTTGAATGACACGTCCCAGCAGTTCCAAGAAGCTTCTAAAGTACCCACGTTCGAGTCCCAGCTAGAGTCAAGAAGAAGCAGCTTAGTTATTCTTTCTTTCTTTTTAGTTTAAGAGAACATTCCTTTTATAGTTTCTTTGCTTTGTACGCTTAGCTTTGTGTCGTTTTTTTTGTGTTTTGTTTTGTTTCTTTTGCGTTTTACTTTGGCCCTAGGGATAGCTGATAGGACCATTTATAAGGTCCCCTTGCAGCCGTGTATTTTTGGTTACCTTTGACTATCAATAAAAACGCCGAACTTCTTCAAAGAGTTCTAGAGAGTTTTCTCATCTTTTGCTTGATTTCGTGAGTGGATTCCCGTGAGGTTAAGATGTGTTGTATCAGAGTCTTATCACAACTCTGTGGTACACTTCGTTCCGCCAACAAACCACGTTTACCTTGATCCCACACGAGAGAGCGACCGCCAACGTGTTAGATCCCCATCAACGACCATCAAACGAGTACAAGAGAGAGAGACCGCCAGCTTGTGCTTATCATCCCCCATCCGGCTCATATTAGCCTCCTTCGAGTCTTATATCATCTGGTATCAGAGCCAAAGATTCCTAACTTTGGTTTTTCTATCCCTTTGCTTATAAATCCGTTTGATAGCTTTAGTTATTTCATTGTTTGCTTGTGCTTTGTGCTTTGCTTATTCAAAAACCCATAAGAATTATTCGCTTACTCCTTTCAAGTATTTTGTTTTGAAGGTTTAATAATAAAAGAAAACCGCAAAAAGATTAGATCCGATTTGCTTATTGTATTCTCTTGTTTTGAATTTTTAAAAAGAAATACCTTTCATAAAAACCCATAAAAAGTTTTATTTGTGTTGCACGCTTTGCTAGTCTTGCCTTTTGATCCATTTATTGTTTCTCTAGTCAAGTGATAGCAGTAGTAAGCTTTATCTCCTTTACGTTGGTATCGTGACCGTTTGCTAAGTGTTTGCAAGGAGCAACATCAGACAAACCCACAAGATGCCATGATGCAAATGTTTGCGGCTCTAAGGGAGGATTTTAGGACCATGACCGAGACAGTAGGGACTATGCGCCAAGACTTTGGTGCTAGGATTGATCAATTGGAGGCACGGCCGAGGAGAGCTCCCATACGCGGAGACCCCATTCCCCCGGAGCCTGATGATGACATGACCGATATAGATGAGGACATTCGTGACCCCATACGACGCCCACAACCGAGGCGACAAGATCCTCTCCAAAGAAACCCTGCTCGTGAGATAGACCCTAGGGAACAAAACCATGATATTAAACTAACCCCTCCCACTTTTGCAGGAAAATCAAACGCGGAGGTTTATATAGATTGGGAGCGGAGGATGGACCACATCTTCGCGTGTTATGGGTACGCTGAGCGTAAGAAGGTGGCCGTAGCTGCTGCCAACCTCACGGAGAACGCCCTCGCGTGGTGGGATAGGAGTGTAGCCGAGAGGAGACGCCAACGTTTCGGACCGGTCTCGGCTTGGAGCGACATGAAGTTCCTTCTCTGCCAAAGGTACGTGCCAGAACATTACCATAGAGACTTACAGAAGCGTTTTCGTAAGTTGTCACAGGGTACTAGGAGCGTTGAGGAGTATTTCGAGGAGTTTGAGAAGCTAATGAACTCATTGGAGCTAGAGGAGTCCGAGGAAGCTCTAATGGCGCAGTTTATTGATGGACTTCAAGAGAGGATAGCTCGGAAGGTGGAACGAGCTCAATATAGTGGGCTACACGAGCTGCTACACCTTTTGGTGCACGTAGAGCAGCAAATCATACGCAAGACCTCCTACACTGGCCGGAGCCGAGCTACTCAACCGTGGACAGCAAGCGGTTCTAAACCACTAGGTAAGGGGAAGGCGATTGAGATTGACTCGCGTTTCAAGAGCAAACCACCTGAACCCTCCAAATTCAACCGTGCTGACCAAGGTAAGTTCCCTAGTAACCAATCACGGACCCGGGATATAACTTGTTTTAAGTGTCAAGGCAGGGGACACATGGCTCGAGAATGCCCGAACCAACGAGTGATGATCCTCACACCAAGCGGTGAATATGAATCTCAAGACGAACAAGACTATGGCCATGGCAAGGATGACGAGGAGCTGGAGTTCCCTGACACGGGAGAGCTACTAGTAACTCGCCGAATGCTAAGCGTGATGGTTTACCCCGAGGAGAAGGTTCAGCGCGAGAACATCTTTCATACAAGGTGTACCGTCAAGGGGAAGGTATGTAACCTCATTATAGACGGGGGTTCATGTACTAAAGTGGCAAGCAGGTACATGGTGGACAAGCTAGGGTAGGAAAGGATCAAACATCCGAGACCGTGTAAGCTAAGGTGGCTGAATGATCAAACGGAGCTCAAAATATCCGAGCAAGTCACTGTACCGTTCAGCGTGGGAAAATACCAATATCAAGTGCTATGTGACGTCGTCTCAATGCAAGTGGGGCACTTGTTACTTGGTCGTCCGTGGCAATTTGACCGAAAGTTCAACCTCGCTCCTTTGAGCCCTTGCGAGGTACATGAGCTACAAACTCATATGAACAAAGAGGTCGAGGTAAGTGGCTCTAACTTGTTTCTTTCCTCTAACTCTATTCACAAAACCATGAGTGCCAAAGGCACCGTGCTACTAATGTTTTATAAAGAGTGTCTAAGTTCAGGAATAGATAAAGGAGAGCTTCCCGTGGAGATGCAAGTACTCTTAGACCAGTTCAAGGACGTGTTCCCGAACGATATACCACCAGGCTTACCTCCTTTACGTGGCATTGAGCATCAAATTTACCTAGTACCTGGAGCTGCCCTTCCAAACAAACCGGCGTACCGTATGAACCCGGTGGAAACTAAGGAGCTTGAGCAGCAAGTAAGGGATCTCATGGACAAAAGCTACATACGAGAGAGCCTCAGCCCGTGTGCCGTGCCAGTACTACTTGTCCCCAAGAAAGATGGGACATGGCGAATGTGCATAGACTACCGCACCATAAACAACATAACGATCAAGTACCGGCATCCGATCCCACGCTTAGATGACATGCTTGACGAGTTGAGTGGAGCCACCATCTTCTCCAAAGTTGACCTCAAGAGTGGATACCACCAAATGAGGATGAGGGAGGGAGACGAATGGAAGACGGCTTTCAAAACAAAACAGGGGCTTTACGAGTGGCTAGTCATGCCATTCGGCTTGACCAATGCACCAAGCACCTTCATGCGCCTGATGAATCAGGTTCTAAGGTCTTAGATTGGTATTTTTGTGGTAGTATATTTTGATGATATACTCGTATATAGTAAGAACTATCCTGATCACATTAAACATCTTGAGTTTGTTTTAAAAACACTTCGAAAGGAAGGCTTATTTGCTAACCTCCAGAAGTGCTCATTTTGTACTAACAAGCTCGTTTTCTTAGGCTTTGTAGTAAGTGAACAGGGCTTACAAGTGGATGAGGAAAAGAACTAGGCGATAAGAGAGTGGCCAACACCAACTACCATTGGACAAGTGCGAAGTTTCCACGGCTTCGCCAGCTTTTACAGGCGTTTTGTGCGAGATTTTAGCACCGTAGCAGCACCACTCACTGCCGTGATCAAAAAGAGTGCACCAGTCAGTTGGGGATCAGCTCAAGATGCAGCTTTCAACACGCTTAAAGACAGGCTTACACAAGCACCAGTACTGGCCCTCCCTGACTTTGACGAGATGTTTGAGGTCGAGTGTGATGCTTTCGGAGTTGGCATTGGAGCCGTACTACATCAATGTAAGAAGCCAGTAGCATTTTTCAGTGAGAAGGTAAAAGCACACTTATGCGTGCAAAATGCATTAAATGATTTTATCTTAGGCAAAATGCTAAAGGTAAAAGCACACTTATGCGTACAATTCAAAGCTCCTTCTACTCAAAGATGAATCATAAACACTTCTAAACCCAAAAGTGAACCCCAAAGTCTACCCTTTTCATAAGCTCTATCCTTTTACTCTTCTTCATGGCTGGGGAATCTTCTTCTTGTTGCTTGTGTGGTTGCTTCTTTTTGTTAGGACTTGCTCTTCTTTGCTGCATTGGCACTTTCTTCACCTTTGGTGGATTGCTTTGGGTCTGATGTCTTCTTTGAATTGACCCTTCAAAATCTTTAAGTTGCTGGCGCCATTCTTTCTAAACATTGAGTTTTTACATCCCTTTACTTAATTACAATGCTAAACTATTTCCCCTTTTCTTCCATTTCAAACTTTTCCCTTTTCTTTTAAAACACATAAACATAAAGTTCAAACCACTTAACTCTACCTTATTAACCCAAAACTCCTATCCTAGAATCAAGCTCAAGATGCAAGCTGATATCTACAATAGAGCTTATTATTGCCAGCCTTATTGCTAACACTTTTTGCCAAGACAAAATCGGAAATAATATGCAAAGGCCTCACATCTCTCAAGATAGTGTTTAAGCTCAAAAGGAGGTGTTGGTTAAGGGAGTGGATAAACTGTCCCATAAGTATGAGGATCAGCTATTTGGATCAACAAGAGTGGTAAAAAGGAAAAAGATGATCCAAATATGTATATAGTAGCTATGAATTCACTTTTCAATGCATAAAACATGATACTAAAAAGTCCAAATTAAAGTTTAAGTTGATAAAGTTGATTTTCAGAGAACAAATGCTTTCAGTATGAGATGAGATGATCAAAATTAGCAATTCAAGCATGCTTCAGTATGAACTTATAGCTTTCTTATGATGCATCAAACAACTAACAACTTAAACACTGAAATCATCTCTAAACTTTAAGCATTTTATAAGAAAGATTCATCATTATGCCATATGCAAATGCAATGCAACCTATCTGTCAACACTAGACTCAATCCTAAGAGAATTAAATGCAACTATATGCTTTCATTTTTGGTTTGCAAAAATAAGCAAAAATTTTCAAAATTTTCAATTTTTTGTGTTTTTCTATTCCTTAGATGAATGTATGGTATGCATGTGACTCAAAATGAAAGAAAATGAAAAACCAAGAAAAAAGACCACAAAGTCCAACCCCAATTCTCTCCCCCACACTTAAATTACACAGTCCCTTGTGTAATGAAAGCAGTGAGAGAGAGAAGCAACAAAATATAATACAAAATCGAAAAAGATGCAATGGTATAGACAATAAATAGGATGTGGTACCTTTTCTTTAGTAGGTGGAGTGGTGGGAGGATACAGATGTCTGTGGAGACTTGTTAGCTCTCCTCTTGTACCTCCTTCCATAAGTCCTTGAAGATGGCGCTGCTTCTTGGGGTGGAGGAACCCAACTTGATCATACCCTTTCAGCTTGAGAATAATCACATTGATTGCCCCATTGCCATGTTTGTCAAACCTCAGAAGGGATGGGAGTTGGCGCTTCCCATGCTGATGGTGTATGTGTCCTTGGCTCATATGATGAAGTCCTTGGTTGTGCATGAAAGGAATGCCATCCAAGGGGGTTCCAAACAGCTTCCTCTTCTTCAGTTGGATCAGCTTGTGGCACTGGCTCTTCATGGTGAGAAGTGTTCTCATGAGTGTGGCTCTGATGGGAAGCTTCTCCTGATGTAGCTTTGTTCTTCTTGCCTTTAACCATCTTCACCAGTTTCTTAATGGCTTTGTCCTGCCACTTACACAGTCTCAGAAGGGTGTTGATATGCTCATGAACAGACTTCATAGAGCTCTCTCGGCTTAGGCCTTCATAAGGTTTGAAGTGGAACTGCTTTCAGTTGTAGTTCAGCACCTCATCTTCATCAAGCTCTTCTTCTTCTTCTTGGGTTTCTCCTTGGCTTTCAGCGCCAGCAGTAGCATCTTCATGGACTTCTTCTGCAGCTTCTTCTGCAGCTTCTTTTCTAACTTCTTCTTCAACCTGTTCTGGTTCTGCTTCCTCACTAGTTTCTTCTCTCTCTTCTGGAACAGGGCCACCTTTGTAAAGCTGATCTTCACTTGGGTTGAAACTGATGTTTCTCTTCATGGTGATGGATGTAAGCCTTAGATTAGGGAGGAGGACTCTTGCTGGATCTTCTAAGTCATTGAGAAACTTGCATACCTGCTTATATTAGATGCTCTTCTCAATGAAATGGCTTCTCTTAAGATAGTCCATATCTATCCACAATGGCTCCAGAACATCTTTTTCATGTGCGTCAAGTTCTTCTCCACTAGCCATAAGAACAGCTGCCACAACTCCTCCAATGTGGAGCTGTGGGTTCTTCTCCCTTTTCCCTTTGTGTAAGACCCAGCTCTTGTAGGTTAAAAGCTGCTCTATCAGCATGGTGACAAAGTATGAGAACTTGGTTGGTGGTTGCAGTGTTGTTCTATTTCTGCTGGTGCTTACAAGCTCATACATTCCATAGTACATGAAGTCTCTCTCCTTTCCAGTCATGTTTGTTGTTTCCTTCCTTGCAAAGAATGTATTAGCGTTTTGTGAGCATACCTCACTGAAGGATTCTTCAGATGTTGATTCCTTGTGGCTCCAGCTATGAAACTTCCAGCCCCAATCATTCCCCATAGCATCCTGATATAAGACTCGAACGAGGATTATATGAGCCGGATAGGGGATGATAAGCACAAGCTGGCGGTCGCTCTCTCTTGTACTCGTTTGATGGTCGTTGATGGGGATCTAACGCGTTGGCGGTCGCTCTCTCGTGTGGGATCAAGGTAAACGTGGTTTGCTGGCAGAACGAAGTGTACCACAGAGTTGTGATGAGACTCTGATACAACACAGCTTAACCTCACGAGAATCCACTCACGAAATCAAGCAAAAGATGAGAAAACTCTCTAGAACTCTTTGAAGAAGTTCGGCATTTTTATTGATAATCAAAGGTAACCAAAAAACACGGCTGCAAGGGGACCTTATAAATGGTCCTATCAGGTAGCCCTAGGGCCAAAGTAAAACGCAAAAGAAACAAAACAAAATATAAAAGAAACGACACAAAGCTAAGCGTACAAAGCAAAGAAACTATAAAAGGAAAGTTCTCTTAAACTAAAAAGAAAGAAAGAATAACTAAGCCGCTTCTTCTTGACTCTAGCTGGGACTCGAACGTGGGTGCTTTGGAAGCTTCTTGGAACCGCTGGGACGTGTCATTCAACCTGCATGATGTTATAAATTGAAAGTACCTTAGTGAAGTAGCCGCGGTCATGGTAGGTGGTGATGATGTTTTACTCAGGTGCCGAGGTGTTCTTGAGCTCTTGTTGCACTTGACTCTTGAAGCTTGAAGTATCCTCACTCGTAGCTAGGTTGTAAACATCACTTGACTCGTCTCGGCCTCCTTGCTGCTCTTCCCTTGAACTTGGTGCGACACGGTTTTGGTGTGTATGGGGCTCATCCAACTCGAACGTTCCTGCAAGGTTAGTGGGTTGTATAGTACGTGTGGGGGTGCTAATGACCTTACCTTGGTGAGGCGAATGGATGGCAAGACGGTTAAAGCCTTCAATAATGTCGTCATGTGATGTTTGGTCGGTCTGACCCGCGGTTCGTCCCGTTATGTGGTCATTACGACCCGTGGTACGATCCTCCGTACCGTCATTACAGACCATGGTACGGTCCATCGTAATGTCATGTCTCGTTCCAAGTGATAAGAGTTCCTCTGGTCCTAGTGACTGAATGATGTTTTCTATGGCCAAGTTGAACCTCTTTCTCAGTTGCTTTGTCCTTGAACGTGTCATGGGAGCCTCACGAACCTGGACTTAGCCTTATGGCAAATGATGCATCGGCTACAGAACCGCTCTACGTCTCTCTTAAGGTGGGGCTAATAGAAGTGTTCCACGACGATGGCTAAGGTCTTATCTACCCCGAAGTGTCCCATTAATCCGCCATCGTGAGCTTCACTAAGCACTAGCTCTCTCATAGACCCTTGAGGAATGCATAGCCGCTTGTCTCTGAAAAGAAACCCTTCGTGTATGTAGAATTGCTTGAAAGCTCCCGTACCGTGCTCCTTGTAAAGAAGGTGCCAATGCAGCAAAGAAGAGTAAATCCTAACAAAAAGAAGCAACCACACTAGCAACAAGAAGAAGTTTCCCCAGCCATGAAGAAGAGTAAAAGGGTAGAGCTTATGAAAAGGGTAGACTTTGGGGTTCACTTTTGGGTTTAGAAGTGTTTATGATTCATCTTTGAGTAGAAGGAGCTTTGAATTGCACGCATAAGGGTGCTTTTACCTTTAGCATTTTGCCTAAGATAAAATCATTTGATTGAGTGATCCCTTATGTTTGTGCACCCTTTGTTTGAACGAGATCATTTTTATCTCATAACTTTACCCTTTGAACCAAATGTCTTCACTTGATTTACATAAGCATGATTCATGGTTTTGAGCTTAATTGAATGTTAAAGAGTTGATTGATTTGGTCATTTGCATAAGTTAAGATTTGAGATCATTTTGAAACATGATGAGCATGGCTAGGTTCTTTAAAGTATAGCTGATTATGTTTGCATCCCACAACTAGGCCCTTACGCATTGATACCATCTATTTAGCTTTGCACTTTTGGATTTGAATGCCCACCTTCAAACCTCACTCTCTCATTTGTTCTTATTTGCTTGAGGACAAGCAAAAGGCAAGTGTGAGGGTGTTGATATCTCTTGTATTTACACCATTTAGGCTTGCATTTAGTGCATGTTTTGGTTCTCTTTTGCATGTTTTCCTTATCTGTTGTCTCATTTTCTTCTCTTTTTAGACTTAGGTTGCATTAAGGATATAGTTTGCATTTTCTATGCATTATGGATGTTTATAGGTACCTATGGAGCTATAAGGAGCATGGAGAAGCTTTGAGGATGATCCAGGAAGCTAGCTGGGCTAAGAGGAGCAAAAGGGACCAAGGCAGACGATCTCTGCGGAACCTATCGATCAAGACACAAGGCCTATCGGTCAAGGAGTGACCGATAGAAGGACTATCGACCAGACCTATCGGTCAGAGAAGTGATCGATAGAAGTGCACCGTATGTATTTTGGTCACCCTATCGGTCAGCTTCTAGACCTATAGGATCCCTATCGATCACCCTATCAGTCACAACTGACCGATAGGAACACAGTCCGAACCTGTATTTCATTAAACTTTTGCCATTATTTTAGGGTTTCATTCTTTTATATATAAATACCCCTTTTCTGGGATTTTTGACAAAGTCATGTCATAACACTGTTCTTGAGTTATGTTTCTGAGTTTGTAAGATAAATTTCTTGCTTTATTTAATATAAGTTTCTATTTGCCCTTAATCTTTCTCTAATCTCTCTTTTAATCATGATTAGCATATTTTTCTCTTGTGATTTGGTGTTAAACATGAGTATTAATGAGTAGTTTGCTTAGGGTTCTTAGATGTGGTGGATTAAGGGGATTTATGGATTGATTAAGGTTTGTTTAGTGTTTAATAACATGAGTTCCTCTCTATTGGTCTGTTTTTAAGCTTGATTTGTCTTGATCACACTTATCATAGATTTGAGCTTTCTCTTATGCCCACCAAGTGTTTGATGAAATGCTTATCTAGTTTGATAGAGGACTTGCTGGCCTTGGCTCAAGAGATTGACTGTATGAGGAGCATTTTGACATGAACAGAGTTGATTGTTATTCTTTGCTGAATATTTTTAGCAATAATAAGAGTTAGTTCTTGTTAATGTGTTTAGTAAATGGCTATTTACCAAGAGATTGGACTTAGCTTGCTTGTTTGTGAACTCTATGTCTAGGAACCACCATTGCTAGCTTGTTTGCTTGATCAATGCTGTTTGAAACAACCTTAGTTAGTCTCTGAATTCCCCAAAGTCAATAACCACATCTAGGAACTTGCTTTCTCTTTTATTGAATTTTGAATTTGCTTAGTACTCTGTTTATTTGCTCTGTTTTACTTCATTGATTATTACTGAATTGTCTCTTTTGAGTTCTCTTTGGTGATTGATCATTTTAGGTTGCTAGTTTAGTTGCTTAGGCAACAAAAACCTTCTTTTCTTGCTTAACTTAAGGACTTCTGCTTGCAACTCTTTTGATTTCAACAAAACCCTTTTGGATTCACATAAAACCCTTATACTACAACTGATTCAAATAAAAGGGTGATTGAGAAAGAGTAAAAACCTCCGAGTATCAGTGCTCATGTTCTTAACCTTGCTTGGCCTCATCAATGGGGGTCAGTCCTAGGATCATAAAGCTCATATTCTGTGTGCATGAAGCGAATGTTCTCATAAGTGTTGAAGTTGGTGAGGCGCTGCCTTGGCAAGATGATCTTCCTCTTCCTGTTTTCCAGCTCAAACTGATAGCCAAATCCGGTTTCTACAGCTCCTGAGTGGTATCCAATCTTACTAAGATAAGGGACACCAAGGAAGATTATGCTAACATCTGGTGTGCCAAGCTCAACTCCAGCACCAAGCAGATGGGAGTGATCACAACCCCAGTGGCTAATTTAGGCTTCTTTTCTCTTGTGTTGAAAGCTCATTGTTGGTATGATGAAAATTGCTTCATTAGGACTGTCACAATACCAAATCCTAAGCGCTCTCCATGAATCTTTCCATGACGTAACTCCATCATAATGCTCTTCAAGCCATTCACAAGCAATCCCATCTCTTCTTCTTTGACCACATACCTTGCTCTTTTTGGTAGAAGATTGTGCTGGTGAGGACCCTATGAACATATTTGATAGCTAGATGGTGGATACTAGCACTCTATATATGTCATTCGCTATCTCCTCCCACACATGACTTATCTCATCATGCTTGAAGGGCATGTTTTGTTCTCTTGACCCTTGATCAAATCCAAATATTTCTTCAAGTTGAGTGAACCTCATGATGTACCATGCTTTCGCTCTGAACTTGATGAATCCATTACCAAAGTCCTCTTCTCCTTCATCATATTCTTCACTAAATTTGTAGAAGTAGACTTTGAAGCTTGCAAGAAACTCACAAGAAAGTTGCTTGTATGTTGGATACCCATGACTAGCAAACTTCTCAAGTCCAATGTTGCTGAATAGCTCATCCACCTCAGTCTTGATTCCCAACAGACCGGGATCAGCATATCTTGTAGGAGTAAAGTCCACTCTCCTCATCGCTCTCGAGTAGTCTTTGAGCTTTGGTGCTGCATCTTAGACTTTTTCTTCTTCAACTACTGGCCTTTTCCCCTCTGGTCTGTTTCTTGCAGCAGCATTTGAATCAGAAATCTCATCATCTCCTCTAGTGCTCGACATGTTACCTGAAAATGCAATGCTTGAAGCGAAAATTAGCATATTATCCTTTGAGAGCACTGTGCAGAATATTATTTTTCAAAAATCAGGCTTGTCCAGGAAATTTCCATAAAAATTCACACTGATTGGCAACAAACAGAGTCGAATTAGCAACTTTCCAGCGCAAAAGTTTAACCAAATTAAAAACTAAAATTCCCACAGTAACAAGCAGCGATTTAGGCAATTTCAAGCATATGCAGCAAAAACATCACCCTCTCTCCACCAAACTATGAAAATGCATCAGATTCATCATTATTATTCTAATATGAAGCAATTTAATAGTGAATATACTTGAAGAACAATAGCATGCCTAGATTTGGCCAAAATCTAAACACTATATCAAATTAAGCACAAATGAGCATTTCTCAAACATTTTAACTATAAAATTTCAAAGAAGAGCAGCAATGGTGACATGCAGGTCAAAACCATAAACAAAATTATGCAAAACAATCTTAACAATCATTCTAATGCATCCCTATTCATTTTGCAAAGATTAAACTCAAGAAAAGAAGGTGTTTAGCAAAATTACCTTAATCTTTGAACCAAAAAATGAATTTCTAGAACAGAGAATGCAAGAGAGAAAGAAGAAATGTTTGGCAATTGTGTTCAGCTCGATATGGATGTGTGGAGAGAGATGAAAATGCTAGTTTTAAGGCAAGAGATAAGATGGAAAAATCTCACTTAAAATTAATCAAATATGCATGAAAAAATAATTTAAAATTCAAAAATGCATGTGAGGGGAAAAGAAAATATTGTTTTTACCAGTCATCAAGGTCCACAAAAAGATTGTTTTGCATAAATTCAAAAAACGTTTACATGGATCATACCAAGCTAAACACTCGATGTGGTACCTCGATGTGTACTATATTGGGGACATCGGGTCCTGTGGCTCGTCGATCATTCTCCTCTGCCACGGGGGTTCCATGTTCTGGTCAACTTCTCCTTTAGGGCATCTTACATCAAGCAGTCTCAGCAGATGTTTTGCTCGATGTTGTTACTCAGTATAGGGAGACACTTGGCTTCCATGATCCTTCCTGCGGCAGTGCATGGCATCATCCGGAGGCTTGCTCTTGGCTCGGCCATTCTGCATCGAGCAAATGTATTGGTGTTTTGCTCGATGCTACACCTCGATGTGGATCTTCTCAGACCCGGTTGCAATGCTCGGCGGTGGTTGTCGTACCGTACATCGTCTTGCGCTCTAGTTAGCTAATCACATCCATATCGAGCAAAACCTTGGATGTTTTGCTTGATGCTACTCCTCGATATGACTCCACCGAGTATCTTGGTCGATGTACGGGCTAGGGCTCCATGTTGTACAGACCGGGGATTGCATTGAGCAAGAGTTCGCGAGGTTCTGCTCGATGCTACACCTCGTGTGATCACCACCGTGCCCTTTGATCGATGTACGGACCATTCTCCTCGGTGTACATCAGGCAAGGCTTTGAGAGTTTTGCTTGATGTGACACCTCGATGTAGTCTCCATCGTGCAACCTTCTCGGTGTACGGACTGCTCCTTACCTGAGATAAGCTGTATCGAGCAGCAATGAAAGATTTTCGGCTCGATATGGTACATTGATATGAAAACATAGTTTTCTTTCCCTGGCCTTTTAAACATCCTACACAGCCATGGACCTGTTCTTTGACCTCTGAAACACTAAATAAAGACATTCATAATAAAAGAAAGCATATATTTACAAGGAGAGTCATAGGATTATCTCCCAAGTGTGCTTGTATTAAATCACTAAGCTTGACTTTGATGGTTTGAGGACGAGTGAGAAAAGGTTGATGGAGCTGGTGCTCCTTCCCCCTTCTTCTTGTAAATCCAAGTGCCTACTGACATCAGTTTCCTCTTGTCACGAGCTGTCTTTCTGTCTCTCCTCTTCTTGACACTTGGTGTGATCAAAGGCTTCACTTCTTTGGTGATCAAACCTTCATCTTCTTTCAAACCATCTTCAAGCTTCAACTCAGTGTCAAGCATCTGTTTTGGCTCATCAGGGAGAGTGTCTCTCATCATCATGTTCATTGTGAAGCTCATAGCATGCTCCACATGCTCTGGAAGATGATGTTGCTCACTCTCTTCTTCCAAAATGGTTCCACCAAAAGATATGGAGGGTGAGACAATCTTGTAGACTTTGTACTCATCAACAATCTTTAGAATCACAGAGGGTCTCTTGAAGTCTACTTGAGCTCCTGCTGTTGCTATGAATGGTGTTCCTATAAGAAGTGGTACCTCTCTTGAATTTTTCTTCTCAATAACCACAAAATCTGTTGGCATCAAGCAATTGCCAATCTTCAAAGGATAATCATTCACCGTGCCCAAAGGTCTTGTTGAGGTATTATCCACAAAAGTAATAGAGGCTTTGCAGGGCTTCAACTCCTTGATTCCTAAGGTTTGGTTTAAGTGGAGAGACATGACATTCACAGTTGATCCTGAATCATACAAAGCTCCCACATTGTCTAGCATCTTAAGCTCACAAGTGATAAGAAATTTTCCTGGATTGGGAAGCTTTGTCAATGTTTTCAGCTCGTTGTTTCTCTTTAGATTAGCCCCCACATTCTCAGACTTGGCTCCACCACTTCCAGCTTGTCAAAAACTTCTTTGAGGAACCTGATTTGATCGTTCACTTCAAGCAAAGTGGTGCCACGAGGAAGCTTTATTCCAGTATCTTGTATGTCCTTCTTCAACTGTCCCATCCTCTTCCTGTGTAGCAACACTATCACCAACAAAGCTGAAATTCTTGAAAGACACACTCAGTAGCTTGTCTAACTTGTCACCCAAAGCTTCAATCTCCATCTTTGTTGTGTTCTCACCTTCAGCGCTTACAACAGCTCCAGATATTCTGTCATACTCCTCACCCTAGTTTCCTTCAGAAAGTGCCAAGTTCTCCACAAGAGCTAGTCCATCAACAACAGTATTCCCCATGAAATTTCCATTTGATGCTGTATCTATGAGCAGCCTGTACGTTGGTGTCACTTCTCTATAGAAAATTGGCAGCAAGCTTTCATTTGTGATCCCATGGTAAGGGCATTGCAATGTATATGACTTGAAGCGCTCCCAGTCTTCAGCAAAAGTCTCATTCCCATGTTGATTGAAGCTGCTTATGGTGTTCCCGAGCTTTGCCGTTCTTGTGGAGCTGAAGAATTTGTTGAGGAAAGCTGTCTTGCATTCATTCCAAGTGGATATAGAGCCTTTTGGAAGTGTCTTCTCCCACTGTTGTGCTTTGTCACCTAAACTGAAAGGGAACAAGCGCAGCATCAAAGCATCTTGGTCATGCCACACACATTGTCAAACTGATCCAAATGGTCTTCATTGGGCAGGCCATGAAATCTGTTTCCTTGCACCATGTTGATCAACACAAGCTTGATCTCAAAGTTGTTTGGTGCACAGCTGAAGCATGAATGTCATTTCTGTTGTGGTGAGTATTAGGCGCCTCACCAGCTCCTATAGGTTTTGCAGCTCCAGATGCATTAACTGGTACTGTCAAGCCCTGAACTCCAGCCACTTGGTTCAAAGCATCTTGCGCTTCATCTATGTGTGTTGCAGCTTGTTGTAATGGTGCTTGTCCAACAACACCAACATGTGGTAACTGAGCCTCTTGCTCTGCCATCCTCTGTTCTTCTAACTCTTGAACTCTCTGATATACTTTTATATTTAGCATATTTAGCATGCATTTAGATTAGTTTTCATGCATTCATCTCACATAATAGGCTAAGTTTGCACCATTTGTCTCATTTTAGGTCATAAGTGCACTTTGCATTAGCATTTGCATATTTCTTGCATTTTTGCATCATATTCAGGTTCTTTTGGACACTCTGGAGTTATGGAGGTTGCGTGGTCATGCTAAGGATCGAAGAGGAGCTTGTGGACACTTGGGAGAACTCAGTCTTTCAGCAAAGGAACCGAGATCGAGGAGTAGATCGAGCTAGGCAGGTCGATCTAGACGAGATCGACCAGAAGATCGAGACAAGGGGGTCGTTTCAAGAAGGAGGATCGAGACCAAGATCAACGGAGGTGATCGAACGTGAGTACGGACATGGACTAAGCCATGCAGAACGAGAACCAGATCGAGTTCAGGACTCGATCATCCGAGGATCGACCAGAAGATCGATAAAAGCACTCGATCCATTCGACGAATCGACCCAACGATCGAGCAAAAGAAGACGTTCTAGCTGGGAGATAGAGTGATCAGATCGACTACTCAGCTCGATCCCAGAACCTTATCCGACATCTCTCTTTTGGGTTTTAGTGAGGGGACCATTTCTTTGGTTGGCCTATTTTGGGCAAAAAATCCCATCACTTTCATAGACCACGCTTTGTATACTACTTTTTCGTGCTTTCCTTTAGGCTTATCGCCATTGTTTTGCTTTTCAAGCTTTTTACATTTTGTTGAACCTTAATCTTGCTTAATCTAAGTATTTTCTTTAATATTTCTTGCTTAATCATCTTTAGCTTTCTTTCCTTTGCATTTCAATCGTTTTTAATCATGTGTAGTGAGTAGTTCATCCTTGGGTTTAGGGTTGGGGGTGATTTTAGGGGTTTAACGGGTTTAAGCTTTGGTCTTTTCTTGTGCTTAATCTATTCTCTTCTTCGATTTGGGATCTTAATGCTTAGAGAGTCTTAGGAAAGGTCTCTATGATTCCAGGGCTTTTCTTACCTTGACAGGATTCGGAAATCCCTTAAAGCCAAATCCAAGAGGCTAGCTCATCCTTTCCCAAACGCCATGGATGCTTAAGGAGATAGTTAGGCCATTGTTTGAGATCTATGCTTAATGTTCTTCGACCCATATTTCCACCACACGCCATGGGTTTGGAGGAAGGGTTGAGGAAATGGTTTATACCACACACCATGGATA
Organism: Thlaspi arvense; assembly: GCA_911865555.2. Lineage (NCBI taxonomy): Eukaryota > Viridiplantae > Streptophyta > Magnoliopsida > Brassicales > Brassicaceae > Thlaspi > Thlaspi arvense. The sequence goes on along the minus strand of OU466861.1, from coordinate 23,788,965 downwards.
AACCTCTTTTAGCTTCTCAAAGAGATAGCTCATCAAATGAGTAAATCTATATTTTCAAACCCAAAACTTGAATCTTGAACCCTCTTAAACATGACCCTCAACCTTGAACCCTCTTTTAGCATTTAAAAACTGAAGGTTATCATAGTTATAAAGTTTGCTTCTTTAATCTTAAAAGTCATTGTTCTAAGTTGCTAGAAATTATCTGTTTATCTTCCTTTAGAGTTTGATTTTTAGTAATTAGTAGTCTTGCATTTTAAATTCCTAGAAGTCATCTAGTATTTGTTTAACCCTTTTGCAGGGATTTTAAAATTGCTTTCATAGTCATTAGTACTTGCATTTAGTTTTTATCAATTTTCTCCCCCATTTAACAAATTTCACTTAGATTTGCTTAGCTCTTGCATTCTTAGTGACTTTCATCAATCTAGGCTTGATTGACTCCCTAAACCACTATACTACATCATTATCTTGATTTGGGTTTGAGCAAACAAATCATAAAGAAACTATTTATCAAATGGCGCCGTTGCTAACTTGGGTTTAAATTGAAAATATTAGTATTTGAACAAGCACAAGCCTTTGAGGAGATAGTGCAAGCTGGTGCTGTTTATTTTGAGAGTATGGCTGAGCAAGACCAAACTGAGGCTGGTAGGGGTAATGGAAACCGCCACCACGCTCAAAGACCACCAAGGATCATCGGTGCTGGTGATGCTCCAAACACTCATCACAACCGTTTTGGCATCACTCCTCCACTGGTGCAAAACAACAACTTCGAGATCAAACCAGGCTTTGTCTCAATGGTTCAGAACAACAAGTTTCATGGCCTTTCTGTGGAAGATCCTTTGGAGAATTTAGACAACTTTGAGCAAGTTTTTGGAATGATCAAGATCAATGGGATCTCAAAGGACAGCTTCAAGCTAAGGCTTTTCCCTTTTTCCCTTGGAGATAAAGCAAGATAGTGGGAGAAGACCATACCTCAAGGGACTATAACATCATGGGCTGATTGCAAGAAAGCATTTCTGTCTAAGTTCTTCTCAAGCACAAGGACAGCTCGGTTAAGAAGCGAGATCAGCGGTTTTACACAAAGGCAGAATGAGTCCTTTAGTGAAGCAATGGAGCGGTTGAAGGACTACACCATTGCTTGTCCTCATCATGGGTTCAGTGAAGAGACACTCTTGAGCACAATCTATAGAGGAGCCCTTCCAAAGATTCGCATGCGTCTAGACACGGCGAGTAAAGGAAACTTCCTTGGCCAAAATGTAGAAGAGGGAATGGAGCATATTGAGAACTTGGCTTTGAGTGATGGCAACTACAGTGAGGTATATGATAGAGCACCAAGAGGCTCTGATCTTGAGGCACACAAGAAGGAGATGAAGTCACTCCATGAGAAGATAGACAAGCTAGTACATGCAAATCAAAAGCAAGTTTACTTTGTAGGAGAAGCCGCAAATGTTCTTGATGAGTTAGAGCTGAGCCAAGAGGAAACAAATTGGGTTGGAGGCCAAAACTACAACAAGCCACAGGGCTATTCTCAAGGCTATCAAGGCAACAACAACCTCTCTCACAGAAGTAACAATGTGGAGAACTCTAAAGATCAAGTGTACCCTCCACAACAAGGAAAACCTTTTGTCCTTATAACAAAAGTGGCTTTACACAAAACAGTGGTTACCAAGGTCAAAGACAAGGCAACTTCCAAGGCCAGCAACAGCAAGGAAACAACAACTACTCTCCTGTGTTTCCTCCTGGTTTCATGGCTGAGCAGCAACAAACTCAAGCTCCACCTCATGATCCGGTCCAAACTATGTTTCAACAGTTACTTCAAGGTCAAGCTTCTACAAATAAAAAGTTTGTTGATATGAACAAGAGACGAACCTGAACAACAAGATTCGCCAGCTAGAGAAAGGCAAAGCAAGTTCAAGTGGTGAAGGTAGCTTACCCGGAAAGTGTGAGTAAAACCCTAAGGAGTATGCAAACGCGATTACATTGAGGAGTGGGAAAGAGCTACCACCACGGTCAGTACCTGAAATCAATGAGGAAATTGTGGTTCAAGAAGGGGAGAGTAAGCTTTCAAACGATGAAGAAGTCACATTTGACAATGTTTGGATTCAAAGGCCAAGGAAAGGCAAGGAAGCAGTTTTAGAGAAGAAAGTAGAGGAGGTTAGCAAAGAGAAAGAAGCTTATGTGCCTCCACCCTACAAACCAAAGCTTCCGTTCCCTGGACGTTTCAAGAAGCGGCTGCTTGAGAAGCATAAATCCTTGTTTGAGAAGCACATAAGGGATGTTGAGATCAAGCTGTCTTTAGTTGATTGCTTAGCTATGATGCTGAAATGCGCCAAGTTCTTCAAGGATACTCTTGCTAAGAGAAACAAAGAGAGTGAAGAAGTTTTGGTGTTAAGTGAAGAATGCAGTGCAATCATCCACAAGGAGATAGTTCCAAAGAAGCTAGGAGATCCCGGATCATTCACTATCCCTTGTGCTCTAGGGCCTTTGAAGTTTGAAAGTTGCTTGTGTGATTTAGGAGCAAGCATTAATCTTATGCCTCACTCCATTGCCAAAAATCTAGGCTTTACTAAGTTTAAGAAGTGCAGAATCTCTCTGGTGCTGGCTAACAAAAGTATAATGTTCCCTGTAGGCATGCTTAAAGACTTACCCGTGAGGATCAGTGATGTAAATGTGCCAACAGATTTTGTAGTTCTAGAAATCGATGAAGAACCAAAGGATCCTCTAATCCTTGGCAGACCCTTTCTAGTAACTGCTGGAGCCATCATAGACGTGAAGAATGGGAAGATCTCTCTGCACCTTGGCAAGGACATTAAGCTAAACTTTGACATCAATGAAGTTCTGAAGAAGCCAACGATTGATGGGCAAGTGTTCTACATTGAAACTTTCGATGAATTAGCTGAGTTGCTTGAGGAGTTAGCACAAGAGGATCATTTACAGCTGGCTTTGACTAAGGAGTGTGGGAAGTATGGTTTTATGAGCGAGCAAACCCAGGAGTATGTTCATATCCTTGATTCTCGCAAGGTTGTGAAAAAAGATGAAGGCGAGTGCCATGAGATCGACTTGGAGATTGATCAGATCACTCGATCCTGGAAGGAAATCGATGAGACAATCGAGAGAGACAACTCGATATGTTCAGAGAACGACTCAGCCAATCGATCTCCTGCTCTATCCAAATCTAATCGAGCAAGTGAATCGAAGGAGTGAAATCGATCCAGCCTAAAGCGAGAGAAAGATCGACTGACTGGTTCGATCTCAGCGGTACCAACGGTTCAACAAAGCAGCCTGCAAGCTCATGATTCGGGTTCAAAAGAGGCGAATGAGGGCATCAACCTCAACACAAGCCAAGAGGAGGACTGGAGCGAGCTGCTAGCCCCAAAGGTGGACCTAAAGAGGTCCCAAATGGGCTAAGGTACGCTTTCTTGGGACCAAATGACACTTATCCTGTCATTGTGAATGAAACTCTGAATGATAATCAGTTAAACTCACTCCTTAAGGAGTTGAGAAAGTATAGGAAGGCCATTGGGTACTCTCTCAGTGACATCAAGGGCCTTTCACCAATGCTTTGTACTCATAGGATTCACTTAGATAATGAAAACACTTCTTCCATTGAAAATCAAAGACGTTTGAACCCAAACATGAAAGAAGTAGTTAAGAAAAAGATCTTTAAACTTTTAGAGGCTGACGTGATGTACCCTATCAGTGATAGCACATGGGTCTCTCCGGTCCATGTGGTACCAAAGAAAGGGGGTATCATGGTTATTAAAAATGAAAAAGATGAGTTGATTCCTACAAGAACAATAACTGGACATAGAATATGTATTGATTATAGGAAACTCAACTCAGCTACTAGAAAAGATCATTTTCCTCTTCCCTTCATTGATCAAATGCTAGAAAGATTAGCCAATGATGGCTATAGTGGTTTCTTTCAAATACCCATTCATCCAAATGACCAAGAGAAGACAACTTTCACATGCCCTTATGGTACCTTCTCATATCGAAGGATGCCTTTTGGGTTATGTAATGCACCAGCAACCTTTCAAAGGTGCATGATGTCTATCTTCTCTGATCTTGTAGAGGAAATGGTAGAAGTTTTCATGGATGACTTTTCTGTGTAAGGTGCTTCGTTTGGTGGTTGTTTGTCTAATCTTTGCAGGGTTCTCAAGAGATGTGAGGAGACAAACTTGGTGCTGAATTGGGAAAAGTGTCACTTTATGGTGAAGGAAGGCATTGTACTTGGGCCCAAGATCTCAGAGCAAGGGATTGATGTTGACAAAGCAAAGATAGAGGTCATGATGAGCTTAGAGGGGATAAGGAGCTTCTTGGGGCACGCTGGCTTCTACAGACGGTTTATCAAGGATTTCTCCAAGATAGCTCGTCCTCTTACAAGGCTGTTGTGCTAAGAATCCGAGTTCGTGTTTGATTATCAGTGTCTACAAGCCTTCAAGACCATCAAGGAAGCTCTAGTCACCGCCCCTATAGTTCAATCTCCGGATTGGGACCTGCCCTTTGAGATTATGTGCGACGCGAGTGACTACGCCGGGGTGCTGTTTTGGGCAGAGGCTGCACGTGATCTACTATGCCAGCCGTAGCTTGGATGACATGCAAGTGAAGTATGGTACCACCGAGAAAGAGCTACTAGCCGTGGTCTTTGCTTTTGAGAAGTTTAAGTCCTACTTGGTGGGGTCTAAGGTCATTGTTTACACTGATCATGCCGCCTTGAGGTACATATACTCCAAGAAAGACACCAGGCGAAGACTCTTCTACAAGAGTTTGATATGGAGATCAAGGATAAGAAGGGGATTGAGAATGGTAGTTGATCATCTTTCAAGGATGAGAGTGAATGATGTCTTACCTGTGGATAACTCACTCCCTGAAGAGCAGCTTATGATGGTCAACACAGTGGTATATGCAGAGCTGGAGGAGAAGTTTGAAGATGTCTTGAGTTTGAAGGAAGAAGAGTTACCTTGGTATGCAGACATTGTTAACTTTTTAGCTTGTGGTGAAGAGCCCACTCACCTTGACTATTACCATAAGAAGAAGTTTATGAGGGAGATCTCCCATTATTTTTGGGATGATCCCTATCTGTACAAGAGGGAAGTAGACAGCTTATACCGGTGGTGTGTCTCAAGAGAAGAAGCGAAAGACATTCTTTTTAATTGCCACGGTTTGACTTATGGAGGACACTTCGCTTCATTCAAGACGGCCACAAAGGTTTTACAAGTCAGGTTTTGGTGGCCTACACTCTTCAAGGATGCTCATGAGTTTGTAAAAGCTTGTGAAGCTTGCCAAAGGTAAGGGAACATCACAAAGAGGAATGAGATGCCGCAAGTACCAATCTTTGAGATGGAAGTGTTTGATGCTTGGGGGATTGATTTTATGGGTCCATTCCCATCTTCATACGGCAAAAAATATATCCTGGTGGCTGTAGACTATATATCTAAGTGGGTTGAGGCTATAGCTTCCCCAACTAATGATTCAAAGGTGGTTGTCAAGCTCTTCAAGACCATCATCTTTCCAAGGTTTGGAGTTCCTAAGATAGTGATCAGTGATGGGGGCAGCCACTTCATCAACAAGGTCTTTGAGGGTCTCTTGAAGAAGTATGGGGTTAAACACAAAGTACCTACGCCTTATCACCCTCAAACCAGTGGCCAAGTGGAGGTTTCAAATAGGCAAATCAAGACTATTCTAAGGAGAACCGCGGGAGTAACTAGAAAGGATTAGGCAAGCAAGCTTGATGACGCTCATTGGGCGTATAGAACAGCTTTCAAGACTCCCATTGATACTACACCTTTCAACCTCCTCTATGGTAAAGCTTGTCACCTCCCTGTGGAGTTAGAGCACAGAGCACTTTGGGCTGTGAAGCAAGTGAACTTCAGTCTCAAGAAGGCACAAGAGAGAAGGTTGGTGCAACTCCATGAGCTTGATGAGTTAAGGCTGGACGCTTATGAGAGCGTCAAGATCTACAAAGAAAGGACCAAGGCGGTTCACGATAAGAAGCTAGTGCTTACGGAGCTCAAAGAGGGAAGTCTGGTTTTGCTATACAACACACGCTTGAAGTTGTTCCCTGGGAAGCTGAAGTCTAGATGGTGCGGACCGTTTGAGGTGAAAGAAGTGCTACCATATGGAGCGGTTACTTTGGTTGGCAAGAGTGGAAAGGCTTTCACGGTGAATGGGCATAGAGTCAAGCCCTACATGGCGAGTGATTGCAGAAAGGAGTGGGAGACTCGATCTAAGGCTCGATTCAATTGAGATCGAGCCCCCAATTAAGCAAGCCACTCGATCACGGGCAGAATGGGCATGAGATCGAGGTCAAGATCGACCAAATTTACTCGATGTCATGCCGAGGTTGGTTAAAATTTTCCCTCTCTTTTCTCTTTCCCTCCTATTTTAAATTTGAATCTTGGTCAATGCAAGCATCTTGGACCATGAAAGATGTGCCTTGACCAAATTTTTCAGAATCCACTTTCATTGCATCCAAGATTTTTTTGTCCTTCTAAACACATGCATCCACACTCACTCTCATTGTGCTTCGAACCTGATTTTTAGAAGGAGAGAGTTTGAGTTCTGTGGGCATATAGCATCTTTCAATCCTCCTTTTCAAAGGTATTTCAAATAGCTTCAATTTCATGTTTAAGTTTTTCGAAATTTTCCTTTTCTTGAGTAGGTTGAATGATTAGTTGCTAAGGGATGAGGAATGAATTTTTATAAGCATCTGACTATTAGTGAAAATTGCTGGATTTGGTCTTATCTCTAGATATTTTCTCCTTCTATTTATTGATGAATTTTATAGAATCTCTAAAAATCTAGGATTTATGTTATGAGTTTTTCCCTCCTGCCTTACCTTTCTCTTTAAAACCACCGCCTATACTCATTCTCCTCTTTGAGAACTTGTCTTTCAGGTACTATGGCACCAAAGAGAAGCAGAGATGTGGCAACTTCAACTCAAGGAGAAGCTCAACAAGTGCTGCAAGAAAGGGTTAAATGGAGCAAGGAGGAGAAGAAGGGAAAGAAAAGGCTAGAGAGGCTCCGGTTTGAACCCACTAAGTTTGCAAGCCGGGACCTCTTGGAGAAGATGGGGTTGCTAGAGGATTTTGATGAGCTTCTCAAGGACATGGGCCTAGCGTGTCTATCATGGATGGACTGCCCTACTTACCCCAAGGCAACGCTGGACTTCCTCTCAGCCTTGGACTTCTCTTATTGAAATCCATGCCTTCCAGCACCCTCCAAAGGTCACATCACATTCAAGATCAGGAAGCAAGCTTACCACCTCTCCATCACCGAGCTATGCCAAGCATATGGTCTTAAAGCTGCAGCTAAGCTTGTGGAATTCCCTCGGTTTGCATCCGCCAATAATCTTTGGGATCTGATTTGCAATGACTAGTACAAGAGCAATACAGCCAAGATCAAGAAGGTTCGCAACCCTGTGCTGAGATACACCCTCAAGCTCTTAGCTAACACTTTCAGTGGGAGATCTGTGGCTCCAACAGTTACCAAGAATGAGTTGTGCTTTCTCTTCCAATGGATTAATACGGTCCTTTGCGATGCCAATGAGAATGATGAGCCAATGGAGTATGAACTTGGCAACGACGTAAACTATGGTTGTATCTTGGCCTCTTCTTTGGTCAAGTACAAGGCGTGGGCATTGAGGTGTAAAGCGAGCTCAGCACTCATTGGAGGCTTTCTCACACCGCTGTTCACACAAGCCGGAGCTCCTCTTCAGGAGTTTGAGCCTTGCGCGGAGAGAGCCTACATGGACGAGACCTACATGCGCAACACAGATTCCTTAGGTCCGACGCCAGCTCCAGGGTTCTACGCCTACTTGTTCTACAACACTGATCATGAGAAGAAGGTTTGCATCCTACCAAATTCTGATGAGACACACCTAGAAAGCGTCGGCACAATTGAGTTCCTACCGAGCGATGGAGAGTGCTTTGCGCCTCTTGGAGGCACAGCTGCACCACCTCTGATACCTTGTGCACCATCCGAGTTACCTCCTTCAGATGCCGTGATGCCAGCGAGTTTTGACCTTCCCAAGCTTTATTATGAGCCGAGAACAAAAGCAGAAAAGTTTCTTGCTTCGGTCGTGGAGGTTCAGCGCAAGATCAACAAGTGGCAAGGGAAGATGATCAAGAAGCTGGCTAAGAAGATCAAGGACCTACAAATAAACTCATCATAGGCATCTTCAACTGAAGAGGTTGAGCAACCGGAGAAGAGGAGGAGATCCACTGGTGGTATAGAGATCTGTGAGCCTCAAGGAAGCAACCAAGCTGCACGCCTCTCTCTACACGAAGGCACGAGCAAGGGCAAGGGCAAGGAGACCAGCAACAACACTCCTAGAAAGAGCAGGAAGACTAGAGCATCCTCAAGCTCCAGCCATGTCTAGCTCCAAGGTTCCAACACACAACCCTTGTAAATAACAAGCATTTTTCTTTTAATTTTGCTTTGTGTTTCGTCTCCTCTTGAATTTGTGTGCCACCGAGACGGTGTCATTCAAGTTTAGGGGAGAGTGTGTGGCTTGACATATTTTATTTGGATCTTATTTTGAGTTATCATCTTCTAGTCATTATGCATCATCTAAGTGCATAGAAAAACACACAAAAATCATAAAAGTTTTAAAAATTTTCAAAACAATTCATGTAGCTTGCATTTGCATTGTTAAATATTGTAGGATTGGGTCTAGAATTTTAAGCATTTAGGTTGTTTGCACTTGCATAGGGAGCAATGATATTAATTTTTCTTGAAAAGTGTTTAAAGCTCATGAATTGTTTTAAGGCCCTTGTTAGTAGTTCTTTGATGCATTGTACATACTTTGAAGGTAAGCTCTAACCATATTTGAATCATTTGTTTTAATTTTCGTGGCTTAACTTGAACAATCATGAATTGAATCCTTTCTTAACAAGTGTTACCTTAATTTGAATCTTTGAATTATCATACTTGTTCATTTGAAAAAGGATATATGGATCACATATACATATTTAGGCTTTCTTATCCGTTTCACCTCTCTCTTGTAAGCCTGAATAGAACTCCCCACCTTGACCCTTACCTTCCTTTCAAGCCAATTTTCTTGTGTGACATCATTGTGAGGCCTTATTTTCGGTTTGAACTTGGCATAAAATGTTAGGTTTAGGCGACATGATTAGGCTCTCATATTGTTGCTGGCTTTGCATTTTGAAGCTAGTTTTAGGCTTGTTTTGGGGCCGGGGTTCACTGGTATTGATTGATCTTGCTTACTTGTTTTTGGTTTGAAAAGATTTTGGTGTTTGAGGTTTGAAATAAAAGGGATTCATAGTTTTAAGTGGGGGTCTTTTACTGTTTTTAAAATAAAGGCTCAGTTTCAAAAGAAAGAAGGTAGCTCTCAAAAAAAAAATCAGAAAATAAAAAAGCCATAATGGCCATGGTTAAAACGAAAAATATATATATATATATATATTTGTGAAGAGAGCTACCAAAAGTAAAAGAAAAGAGCTTAATGTTTATGTATGACCACCACTAGCTATAAGAAGAGTAAAGATGTTTTCTGTTTTTGTGGGATAAGCTTGGCGCCTTGCCTTGTTGATATGGGTAGTCTCTAGAGGGTGAGTGATCTTTAGAAAAGAAAATAAAAAAATGAGAGAGGGATTAAGATCATTGTAAGTGTATATGGGTAGATGAGAGTCTAGTCATGTATGCATTAATTGCCTTTACCTTTAGCATTATGCATAAGTTCAACCTTTTTTGAGATAAACCATTGCTTGAATTACCCACTTGAATGCGATCATCTTTGTCTTATAACAATTGTCCTTAAGCCAAATGTATTTGCTTTTAAAATGGATAAGTGTGATTCATGGTTTGAGCTTAATGAATGTTAAAGGATAGGATTCTTGGATTATTTGGAATATGAGAGTCATGATTTGCGATTTAACATGTGATGAATAGGGCTAAGTTCTTTGGAGTATGAGTTTGTACATTGCATCTTAGAATTAAGAACTAGGACCATTGAAATGATTCATTTGAAAAACACTTGTCAAGGAATTTGAGCTACCACTTTTAAAACCTCTCTTCCTTTCTTGAATTTTGTTTGCTTGAGGGCAAGCAAAAAGCAAGTTAGGGAGAGTTGATATACTCTAATATTTAGCATATTTAGCATGCATTTAGTATAGTTTTCATGCATTCATCTCACATAATAGGATAGGTTTGCACCATTTCATATTTCTTGCATTTTTGCATCATATTCAGGTTGTTTTGGACAGTCTGGAGCTATGGTGGTTGCGTGGTCATGCTAAGGATCGAAGAGGAGCTTGTGGACACTTGGGAGAACTCAGCCATTCAGCAAAGGAACCGAGATCGAGGAGCAGATTGAGCTAGGCAGGTCGATCTACACGAGATCGAGTAGAAGATCGAGACAAGGGGGTCGTTTCAAGAAGGAGGATCGAGACCAAGATCGAACGAGGTGATCGATCGTGAGTACGGACGTGGACTAAGCCATGCAGAACGAGAACCAGATCGAGTTCACGACTCGATCATCCGAGGATCAACCAGAAGATCGATAAAAGCACTCGATCCATATGACGAATCGACCCAACGATCGAGCAAAAGAAGACGTTCTAGTCGGGAGATCGAGTGATCAGATCGACTACTCAGCTCGATCCCAGAAACTTATCCGACAGCTCACTTTTGGATTTTAGTAAGGGGACCAATTCTTTTGTTGGCCTATTTTGGACGAAAAATCCCATCACTTTCATAGACCACGCTTTGACTACTACTTTTTCCAGCTTACCTTTAGGCTTATCGCCATTGTTTTGCTTTTCAAGATTTTTACATTTACTTTAACCTTAATCTTGCTTAATCTAAGTATTTTCTTTAATCTTTCTTGCTTAATCATGTTTAGCTTTCTTTCCTTTGCATTTCAATCGGTTTTAATCATGTGTAGTGAGTGGTTCATCCTTGGGTTTAAGTTTGGGGCGATTTAAGGGGTTTAAGGGTTTAAGCTTTGGCCTTTTTCTTGTTCTTAATCTATTCTCTTCTTGGATTTGGGGTCTTAATGCTTAGAGAGTCTTGGGAAAGATCTCTACGATTCTAGGGCTTTTCTTACCTTGACTGTAATCAGAAATCCCTTAAAGCCAAATCCAAGAGGCTAGCTCATCCTTTCCCAAACGCCATGGATGCTTATGGAGCTAGTTAGGCCATTGCTTGAGATCTATGTTTAATGTTCTTCGACCCATCGTTCCTCCACACGCCATGGGTTTGGAGGAAGGGTTGAGGAAAGGGTTTATACCACACGCCATGGATAAACCTCTTTTAGCTTCTCAAGGCTTAGAGATAGCTCATCAAATGAGTAGATTTATATTTTCAAACCTAAAGCTTGAATCTTGAACCCTCTTAAACATGACCCTCAACCTTGAACCCTCTTTTAGCATTTAAAAACTGAAGGTTATCATTCTCGATGTACAGTCCATTCTCCTCGGTGTACATCAGCAAGGCTTTGAGGGTTTTGCTTGATGTGACACCTCGATGTAGTCTCCATCGTGTAACCTGCTCGGTGTACGGACTGCTCCTTCCCCGAGATAAGCTGTATCGACCAGCAATGACAGATGTTCTGCTCGATATGGTACCTCGATATGAACACATAGTTTTCTTTCCCTGGCCTTTTAACCATCCTACACAGCCATGGACCTCTTCTTTGACCTCTGAAACACTAAATAAAGACATTCATATTAGCATATATTTACAAGGAGAGTGATGGGATTATCTCCCAAATGTGCTTGTTTTAAATCACTAAGCTTGACTTTGATGGTTTGAGGACGAGTGAGAAGAGGTTGATGGAGCTGGTGCTCCTTCCCCCTTCTTCTTGTAAATCCAAGTGCCTACTGACATCAGTTTCTTATTGTCACGAGCTGTCTTTCTGTTTCTCCTCTTCTTGACACTTGGTGTGATCAAAGGCTTCACTTCTTTGGTGATCAAACCTTTATCCTCTTTCAAACCATCTTCAAGCTTCAACTCAGTGTCAAGCGTCTGTTTTGGCTCATCAGGGAGAGTGTCTCTCATAACCATGTTCATTGTGAAGCTCATAGCATGCTCCACACGCTCTGGAAGTTTATGTTGCTCACTTCTCCTTCCAAAATGGTTCCACGAAAAGCTATGGATGGTGAGACAATCTTGTGGACTTTGTACTCATCAACATTCTTTAGAATCACAGAGGGTCTCTTGAAGTCTACTTGAGCTCCTCCTGTTCCTAAGAATGGTGTTCCTATAAGAAGTGGTACCTCTCTTCAATATATCTTCTAAATAACCACAAAATCTGTTAACACGAAGCAACTGCCAATCTTTAAAGGATAATCCTTCACCGTGCCCAAAGGTCTTGTTGAGGTAATATCCACAAAAGTAATAGAGGCATTGCAGGGATTCAACTCCATGATTCCTAAGGTTTGGCTTAAGTGGAGAGATATGACATTCACAGTTGATCCTGTATCACACAAAGCTCCCACATTGTCTAGCATCTTAAGCTCACAATTGATAAGAAATTTTCTTGGATTGGGAAGCTTTGCCAATGTTTTCAGCTCTTTGTTTCTATTTAGATTAATGCCCACATTCTCAGACTTGGCTTCACCACTTCCAGCTTGTCAAAAACTTCTTTGAGGATCCTGATTTGATCCTTCACTTCAAGCAAAATGGTGCCACGAGGAAGCTTTATTCCAGTATCTTGTATGTCTTTCTTGAACTGTCCCATCCTCTTCTTGTGTAGCAACACTATCACCAACAAAGCTGACATTCTTGAAAGACACACTTAGTAGCTTGTCTAACTTGTCACTCAAAGCTTCAGTCTCCATCTTTGTTGTGCGCTCACCTTCAGCGCTTACAACAGCTCTAGATGTTCTGTCATACTCCTCATCCTAGTTTCCTTTAGAAAGTGCCAAGTTCTCCACAAGAGCTAGTCCATCAACAACAGTATTCCCCATTGAATTTCTATTTGATGCTATATCTATGAGCAGCCTGTACTTTGGCGTCACTCCTTTATACAAAATAGGCAGCAAGCTTTCATTTGTGATCCCATGGTAAGGGCATTGCAAAGTATATGACTTGAAGCGCTCCCAATCGTCAGCAAAAGTCTCATTCCCATGTTGATTGAAGCTGCTTATGGTGTTCCTGAGCTTTGTCGTTCTTGTGGAACTGAAGAATATGTTGAGGAAAGCTGTCTTGCATTCATTCCCAGTGGATATAGAGCCTTGTGGAAGTGTCATCTCCCACTGTTGTGTTTGTCACCTAAACTGAAAGGGAAAAAGCGCAGCATCAATGCATCTTGGTCATACGACACACCTTGTCAAACTGATCCAAATGATCAAAAGTGTCTTCATTGGGCAGGCCATGAAATCTGTTTCCTTGCACCATGTAGATCAACCCAAGCTTGATCTCAAACTGGTTTCGGTGCACAGCAGAAGCATGAATGCCATTCCTGTTGTGATGAGTATTAGGCGCCTCAGGAGCTCCTATAGGTCTTGCAGCTCCAGATGGATTAACTGGTACTCTCAAGCCCTGAACTCCAGCCGATTGGTTCAAAGCATTTTGTGCTTCATCTATGTGTGCTGCAGCTTGTTGTAATGGTGCTTGTCCAACAACACCAACATGTGGTAACTGAGCCTCTGGCTCTGCCATCCTCTGTTCTTCAAACTCTTGAACTCTCTGATATACTCTTATACTTAGCATATTTAGCCTGCATTTAGATTAGTTTTCATGCATTCATCTCACATAATAGGCTAGGTTTGCACCATTTGTCTCATTTTAGGTCCTAAGTGCACTTTGCATTAGCATTTGCATATTTCTTGCATTTTTGCATCATATTCAGGTTATTTTGGACACTCTGGAGCTATGCAGTTTGCGTGGTCATGCTAAAGATCGAAGAGGAGCTTGTGGACACTTGGGAGAACTCAGCCATTCAGCAAAGGAACCGAGATCGCAGCTCGATCTAGACGAGATCAACTAGAAGATCGAGACAAGGGGGTCGTTTCAAGAAGGAGGATCAAGACCAAGATCAAGCGAGGTGATCGATCGTGAGTACGGACGTGGACTAAGTCATGCAGAACGAGAACCAGATCGAGTTCACGACTCGATCATCCCAGGATCGACCAGAAGATCGATAGAAGCACTCGATCCATCCGACGAATCGACCCAACGATCGAGCAAATGAAGACATTCTAGCCGGGAGATCGAGTGATCAGATCGACTACTCAGCTCGATCCCAGTCGCTTATTCCACAGCTCACTTTTGGGTTTTAGTGAGGGAACCATTTCTTTTGTTGGCCTATTTTCGGCGAAAAATCCTATCACTTTCATAGACCACGCTTTTTCTACTACTTTTTCGAGCTTTCCTTTTGGCTTATCGCCATTGTTTTGCTTTTCATGCTTTTTACATTTTGTTGAACGTTAATCTTGCTTAATCTAAGTATTTTATTTAATCTTTCTTGCTTAATCATGTTTAGCTTTTTTTCCTTTGCATTTCAATCGGTTTTAATCATGTGTAGTGAGTAGTTCATCCTTGGGTTTAAGGTTGGGGCGATTTATGGGTTTAAGGGTTTAAGCTCTGGTCTTTTTCTTGTTCTTAATCTATTCTCTTCTTGGATTTGGGGTCTTAATGCTTAGAGAGTCTTGGGAAAGACAGGGCTTTTCTTACCTTGACCGGATTCAGATATCCCTTAAAGCCAAATCCAAGAGGATAGCTCATCCTTTCCCAAACGCCATGGATGCTTAGGGAGCTAGTTAGGCCATTGTTTGAGATCTATGCTTAATGTTCTTCGACCCATCTTTCCACCACACGCCATGGGTTTGGAGGAAGGGTTGAGGAAAGGGTTTATACCACACGCCATGGATAAACGTCTTTTAGCTTCTCAAGGCTTAAAGATAGCTCATCAATTGAGTAGATCTATATTTTCAAACCCAAAGCTTGAATCTTGAACCCTCTTAAACATGACCCTAAACATTGAACCCTCTTTTAGCATTTAAAAACTTAAGGTTATCATTCCCGATGTACGGTCCATTCTTCTCGGTGTACAACAGCAAGGCTTTCAGGGGTTTGCTTGATGTGACACCTCGATGTAGTCTCCATCGTGCAACCTGCTCGGTGTACGGACTGCTCCTTCCCCAAGATAAGCTGTATCGAGCAGACTTGACAGATGTTCTGCTCGATATGGTACCTCGATATGAACACATAGTTTTCTTCCCCTGGCCTTTTAACCATCCTACACAGCCATGGACCTCTTTTTTGACCTCTGAAACACTAAATAAAGACAGTCATAATAAAAGAAAGCATATATTTACAAGGAGAGTGATGGGATTATCTCCCAAGTGTGCTTGTTTTAAATCACTAAGCTTGACTTTGATGGTTTGAGGACGAGTGAGAAGAGATTGATGGAGCTGGTGCTCCTTCCCCCTTCTTCTTGTAAATCCAAGTGCCTACTAACATCAGTTTCTTCTTGTCACGAGCTGTCTTTCTGTTTCTCCTCTTCTTGACACTTGGTGTGATCAAAAGCTTCACTTCTTTGGTGATCAAACCTTCATCCTCTTGCAAACCATCTTCAAGCTTCAACTCAGTGTCAAGCGTCTGTTTTGGCTCATCAGGGAGCGTGTCTCTCATCACCATGTTCATTATCAAGCTCATAGCATGCTCCACACGCTCTGGAAATTCCTGTTGCTCACTTCTTCTTCCAAAATGGTTCCACCAAAAGCTATGGAGGGTGAGACAATCTTGTGGACTTTGTACTCATCAACATTCTTTAGAATCACAGAGGGTCTCTTGAAGTCTACTTGAGCTCCTCCTGTTGCTAAGAATGGTGTTCATATAAGAAGTGGTACCTCTCTTCAATATGTCTTTTCAATAACCACAAAATCTGTTGGCACCAAGCAATTGCCAATCTTTAAAGGATAATCCTTCACCGTGCCCAAAGGTCTTGTTGAGGTATTATCCACAAACGTAATAGAGGCATTGCAGGGCTTCAACTCCATCATTCCTAAGGTTTGGCTTAAGTGGAGAGACATGACATTCACAGTTGATCCTGAATCATAAAAAGCTCCCACATTGTCTAGCATCTTAAGCTCACAAGTGATAAGAAATTTTCTTGGATTGGGAAGCTTTGCCAATGTTTTCAGCTCCTTGTTTCTATTTACATTAGCACCCACATTCTCAGACTTAGCTTCACCACTTCCAGCTTGTCAAAAACTTCTTTGAGGAACCTGATTTGATCCTTCACTTCAAGCAAAGTGGTGCCACGAGGAAGCTTTATTCCAGTATCTTGTATGTCCTTCTTGAACTGTCCCATCCTCTTCTTGTGTAGCAACACTATCACCAACAAAGCTGAAATTCTTGAAAGACACACTCAGTAGCTTGTCTAACTTGTCATTCAAAGCTTCAGTCTCCATCTTTGTTGTGCGCTGCCCTTCAACGCTTACAACAGCTCTAGATGTTCTGTCATACTCCTCACCCTAGTTTCCTTCAGAAAGTGCCAAGTTCTCCACAAGAGCTAGTCCATCACCAACAATATTCCCCATGAAATTTCTATTTGATGCTATTCTATGAGCAGCCTGTACTTTGGCGTCACTCCTCTATACAAAATAGGAAGCAAGCTTTCATTTGTGATCCCATGGTAAGGGCATTGCAAAGTATATGACTTGAAGCGCTCCCAATCTTCAGCAAAAGTCTCATTCCCATGTTGATTGAAGCTGCTTATGGTGTTCCTGAGCTTTGCCGTTCTTGTGGAGCTGAAGAATTTGTTGAGGAAAGCTGTCTTGCATTCATTCCCAGTGGATATAGAGCCTTGTGGAAGTGTCTTCTCCCATTGTTGTGCTTTGTCACCTAAACTGAAAGGGAGCAAGCGCAGCATCAAAGCATCTTGGTCATACGACACACCTTGTCAAACTGATCCAGATGATCAAAAGGGTCTTCATTGGGCAGGCCATGAAATCTGTTGCCTTGCACCATGTTGATCAACCCAAGCTTGATCTCAAAGTGGTTTCGGTGCATAGATGAAGCATGAATGCCATTCCTGTTGTGATGAGTATTAGGCGCCTCAGCAGCTCCTATAGGTCTTGCAGCTCCGGATGCATTAACTGGTACTCTCAAGCCCTGAACTCCAGCCGCTTGGTTCAAAGCATCTTGTGCTTCATCTATGTGTGCTGAAGCTTATTGTAATGGTGCTTGTCCAACAACACCAACATGTGGTAACTGAGCCTCTTGCTCTGCCATCCTCTGTTCTTCATACTCTTGAACTCTCTGATATACTCTTATACTTAGCATATTCAGCATGCATTTAAATTAGTTTTCTTGCATTCATCTCATATATAGGCTAGGTTTGCACCATTTGTCTCGTTTTAGGTCCTAAGTTCACTTTGCATTAGCATTTGCATATTTCTTGCATTTTTGAATCATATTCAGGTTGTTGTGGACACTCTGGAGCTATGGAGTTTGCGTGGTCATGCTAAGGATCGAAGAGGCGCTTGTGGACACTTGGGAGAACTCAGCCATTAAGCAAAGGAACCGAGATCAAGGAGCAGATCGAGCTAGGCAGGTCGATCTAGACGAGATCGACCAGAAGATCAAGACTAGGGGGTCGTTTCAAGAAGGAGGATCGAGACCAAGATCGACCGAGTTGATCGATCGTTAGTACGGGTGTAGACTAAATCATGCAGAACGAGAACCAGATCGAGTTCACGACTCGATCATCTGAGGATCGACCAGAAGATCGATAGAAGCAGTCGATCCATCCGATGAATCGACCCAACGATCGAGCAAAAGAAGACGTTCTAGCCGGGACATCGAGTGATCAGATCGACTACTCAGCTCGATCCCAGACCCTTATCTGACAGCTCACTTTTGGGTTTTAGTGAGGGAACCATTTCTTTTGTTGGCCTATTTTGGTCGAAAAATCCCATCACTTTCATAAACCAAGCTTTTTCTACTACTTTTTCAAGCTTTCCTTTAGGCTTATCGCCATTGTTTTGCTTTTCATGCTTTTTACATTTTGTTGAACGTTAATCTTGCTTAATCTAAGTATTTTCTTTAATCTTTCTTGCTTAATCATGTTTAGCTTTTTTTCCTTTGCATTTCAATCGGTTTTAATCATGTGTAGTGAGTAGTTCATCCTTGGGTTTAAGGTTGGGGCGATTTAAGGGGTTTAAGGGTTTAAGCTTTGGTCTTTTTCTTGTTCTTAATCTATTCTCTTCTCTGATTTGGGGTCTTAATGCTTAGAGAGTCTTGGGAAAGAACTCTATGATTCCAGGGCTTTTCTTACCTTGACCGGATTCAGAAATCCCTTAAAGCCAAATCCAAGAGGCTAGCTCATCCTTTCCCAAACGCCATGGATGCTTAGGGAGCTACTTAGGCCATTGTTTGAGATCTATGCTTAATGTTCTTCGACCCATCTTTCCACCCCACGCCATGGGTTTGGAGGAAGGGTTGAGGAAAGGGTTTATACCACACGCCATGGATAAACGTCTTTTAGCTTCTCAAGGCTTAGAGATAGCTCATCAAATGAGTAGATCTATATTTTCAAACCCAAAGCTTGAATCTTGAACCCTCTTGAACATGACCCTCAACCTTGAACCCTCTCTTAGCATTTAAAAACTTAAGGTTATCATTCTGTTAGTTATAAAGTTTGCTTCCTTAATCTTAAAAGTCATTGTTTTAAGTTGCTAGAAATTCTCTGTTTATCTGCCTTTAGAGTTCGATTTTTAGTAATTACTACTCTTGCATTTTAAGTTCCTAGAAGTAATCTAGCATTTGTTTAACCCTTTTGCAGGGATTTTGAAATAGCTTTCATAGTCATTAGCACTTGCATTTAGTTTTTATCAATTTTCTCCCCCATTTACCGGATTTCACTTAGATTTGCTTAGCTCTTGCATTCTTAGTTACTTTCATCAACCTAGGCTGGATTGACTCCCTAATCCACTATATTACATCATTATCTTGGTTTGGGTTTGAACAAACAAGTCATAAAGAAACTGTTTATCACTTTGTGTCTTATAGCTCTTCTCCTATGAATGTTAACAACGGAACGACTCAGATTTGATTAACTTTTGGACCTCAAATTCATACAAGTTGCTGAAAAAATAGAGCACAAAAAATAGAGCAAGTTAGTAACTTTAATGTAAAGAACTTAATCTAACAATCCACAAATGGCAACAGTGCCAATTTGAAACAAGATGTTTTCAGTCCTGAACCAAATATCCCTAGCCACTAATCAGTTGTAGAATAGGGATCACGTATCAATTCATTTGTGGAAGATGAGATGCAAACAATGCCATAAGCTAAGCAATGATGTGGTTTTGCTTGAACAAGGACAAACAATGGTATGGAAAGAAAGCAGAAACTAAATGAAAGTAATTAGAACTAAGCAATGAATTTAAGGCAATGACTAAGCAAGAAATAAGCAAGAATGATAACTAAAGCAAGAACTAAGCAAGATGATCTTAAAGACAATTGATCAAAAGCAAAACTGAAGGTTCTAAGCAATTGTGGGATAGTGTTTTTCATGAGTGAAAATGGAGATTTCTAACAAATGTAAGTATCAATCATTCATAAGTAAGCAATTCTAAATTTTGTACTCCTAGACAAGGTATCTAAAACGAACCAACATGGCGTCAATAAGCAGTTCATATTCAACAAGATTAAAGTGTCAAACCCATTTTGAAGGCATATTCTTCAACCATGAGCATAGTGATCAGAACCATTCTAGCGTAAGAGATGTACTAATCATGCAGTCATTCTCTCACCCAAGCAAGAATTCAGATCAACTTATCAATCTTGTGAGCCAATAAGGACCTAGTTAGCTAAACACCAATCAAGAATATGGACTTAAAAACACAGCTGCAACATCCTAACAATGCTAAGCAATGAGCAGGAATGAAACAAAGGCAAGATCTTTCAATGCATACGATCAAACCATCAAGCAAGAATCTCAAAACCAGCATTATCTAACCCTAAGCGAATCATCTAGCATATGGTGAACTATCACTTTGGTGTCACTGAACAAAGGAAACATAGACCAAGCCAAACTATCAAGCCAAATAAGCGAACCATGCTTAGAGATGAGATAACAAGCCATTTAGTGAACCATATGCATCAATCAATTCCATATTCAATCCAAAGGACCAAGCTTTATGATATCCCTTGTATTTACACCATTTAGGGCTGCATTTAGTACATATTTTGATCCTCTTTTGCATGTTTTCCCTTTGCTTTTGTCCCATTTTCTTCTCCTTTTAGACTTAGGTTGCATTTAGAGTATAGTTTGCATTTTCTTTGCATTTTGGATGTTTTTAGGTGCTTTTGGAGCTTAAAAGAGCTTGGAGGAGTTTAGGGAATGATACAAGATGCTAGCTGGGCAAAAGGGAGCAAGAAGGATCACAGCAAAATATCTCCAGAAGTTTTCGGTCAGAGCACAGAGAGTTTCGGTCAAAAGTGACCGATACGGAGCATATCGGTCACTAGTATCGGTCAAGTGTGATCGACACAAACACATCGGATTAATTTCGGTCATGTGTGTTGATCACTGAAGACCGATAGGGACCCATTTCGGCCACTGGAGATCGACACGACTGACCGATACTGACCCAACCCGAACCTGTTTTTAATTACAACTATGCCATTACTCTAGGATTTTCCTTTCTAGGCTATAAATAGCCTCTTTTTCCAGATTTTCGACAAGTCATGTCAAGATACTGTTCTTGAGCATTTCTTTTAAGTTTGTAAGACAATTTCTTTGCTTTGTTTAATATAATCAAGTATTTGCTTTAATCTTTCTTTAATCTTTCTTTTAATCATGATTAGCATCCTTTCCTTTTGTGATTTGATGTTAAACATGATTATGAGTGAGTAGTTATCTTAAGGTTTCTAGATGTGGTAGATTATGGGAATATAAGGCTTGATTAAGGTTTGTTATATTCTTTATTTTATGGGTTCCTCTCTATTAATCTGTTATTCATGCTAGATTAGTCTTGATCAAACTTGTCTAAGTTGTTAGCTTTCTCTTATGCCCACCAAGTGTTTGATGAAATGCTGATCATGTTTAATAAAGGATTTGCTGGCCTTAGCTCAAGAGATTGACTGTTTGAGGCGCATTTTGACTTGAATAGAGTTGTTTAATCATGCTTGCTTGATGTTTTAGCACTAATGAGAGTTAGTTCTTGTTAGAATGTTTAGCAAAAGGTTATTTGCCAAGAGATTGGATCTAACTAGCTTAAGTGTGAACTCTATGTCTAGGAATCACCATTGCTTGCTTGCTTGCTTGCTTGATCAATGTAGTTTGAAACAGCCTTAGTTGATGCCTGAAATTCCCCAAAATCAATAACCAAATCTAGAGACTTGCCTTTCTCTTATTTGAATTTCGGATTTGCTATGATTTGCTCTGTTTTACTCTGTTTTCCTTGCTTAGAATTGCTTAGTTTGCTTCTGCTTTTACTTTGGTTGCTGCTTGCTTCACTTAGGTTGCTAGAACTGTTGCTTAGGCAACAAAACCAATTCTCTGCCTGCTTGACTTAGAGACTTTACTCTCAACTCTTCTGTTTTCAACTCTTCCCAATGGATTGACATAAAACCCTTACTACAACTGACTAGTATAAGGGTGATCGAGTATAAGACACCAATTAGTCATGTACCACTTTATGAACAATAATCACTTTGCAAGAGAAAGAGACAACATAGAACAGTTAAATAAGCCTCGTCACCCCTTAATAACATCGTAATCACCACTTTTTCTACTTAGAACCCTAAATCTAAGGTAGACTACTAACTAATCATTTTTAATCCCATTTGTTTAGAGTTAAACATGACTAGATTAGATTAAAATGCAAAGATGGTAAATCTAAACCACCAAGGTGCTAGAATAATGATCAAGAGACAAGATTAAACCATAAAAATGCAAACTTTATTAAAGATAAAGATTCTAAGTCAAATCGCCCTTTAAGGTTTAGAGAAGAGAAAAGACTAAACTTGGATAAAGATAATGTTTTGTGGCTTCCCTTTTATAGTAGGGAACCAAAAGAAGCATAAAAAACCTAAAAATAAGACAAGGTCAACGAAAGTCAAATGTCAATGCGCAGATGAGTTGCATCGAGGTGGTACGGATGGTGTTCTGCCTGATATGCGACATCGATATGGCTCGTGCAGCGCGCATCGGCTTCCTTGCTCAGTGCTGGACCTCGATCCAGACCAACGGCTTAGATTCCCCGTGCTGATCCTCTTCCTCACGTACTGCTGCGTACGTCGAGCATACTCCACGGGTGTTCTGCTCGATATGCTTTCTCGATATGGAACAGACTTTGCAAAACCTTCATTCTGACATCTTCTTCGATCATAAGCTGCTTCCATCTCCTTCCCAACTCCAAGAAACTCCAAAAACACCTGAAAACCACCACAAACATGCATATGTACGTAAATATATGCAATCCTAAGCTAAATGCATGCCATGTTAATTCTAAGTGCAAATGATACTAAAATTCTAAACTACAATGCAAAAACAGAGGAAAAGATGCATTAAAGGCAGCCTAAAATGCTCTAAAATAGCAAGCTATCAGCTACCGTTTTTGTAAATTTTAAACTTAAATGAAAAACCCAAAACTTCTTCTCTTTAAGTGCTTGGTGCGACAACTTCTCTTTGAACTTCATGTAGTGGCTGCTTCTTTTTTATTTGAACTTGGCTCCTTTTTGGTGATGCTTGTGCTTCATTTTGCCTTTGGCTTGCTGATTTAAAATTGTTTTGCACTTCTTGCATCTTCTTTATTCGTTAGGGATACAAAACTAACTCATAAGGAAAAACCCCCAGAATTTTCCATGTGTTGGGGTTGGAGGTGTGATTAGTAGGCTGAACCCAATTTTATACTAGCATCTCTTTTGGTTCTTCTCGCGCTCACTACACTAGCAAGGAGAAAGCTAAAACTTGAGCCTTCTCTTCTATTTTTAACTTGGCCGCCATTTCCACTTATTACTTGTGTCATACTCCATGTCTTTGGCCATGCTTTTTTCTCTTTTCTTCACTTTTGAACCATCTAGCAAGAATCTCAAAACCAACACTATCTAGCCCTAAATGAATCATCTAGCAATGGTGAACTATCACTTTGGTGTCACTTAACAAAGAAAACATAGACCAAGCTAAACTATCAAGCCAAATAAGCGAACCATGCTTAGAGATGAGATAACAAGCCATCGAGTGAACCATATGCATCAATTATTAAAATATTCAATCAAAAGGAGCAAGCTTTATTAACAATGATCACTTTGCAAGAGAAGGAGACAATAGAGAACAACTAATTAAGCCTAATCACCCCTTAATCACATCTTAATCTCCACTTTCCCTACTTAGAACCCTAAATCTAAGGTAGACTACTCACTAATCATGTTTAATCACATTTATTTAGAGTTAAACATGGTTAGATGATATTAAAATGCAAAGATGATAAATCTAAACTACCATGGTGCTAGATAAGTATCAAGAGACAAGATTAAACTATAAAAATGCAAACTTTATTAAAACATAGGATTACTCGAGCAAATCGCCCTAAGGTTTTGAACAAGATGAAAAAGAGAGTTTTTTTGTAGAAAGACTAAACTTGGATAAAGATAGTATTTTGTGGTTTGCCTTTTATAGTAGAAAACCAAAAGAAGCATAAAAAACCTAAAAATAAGATAAGGTCAACAAAAGTCAAGTAGTCAACGTGCGGATGAGTTGCATCGAGGTGATACGGATGGTGTTCTGCTCGATGTGCGACCTCGATATGGCTCTTGTAGCGCGTATCAGCTTCCCTGCTCTATGCTGGACCTTGATACAGTCCCAAGACTTAGACTTCTCATGTTGATCCTCTTCCTCACAGCTGGCGGCTTACATCAAGCACACTCCATAAAGGTTTTGCTCGATATCCTTGCACGATATGGACCAGACTTTGAGAAACCTCCTTTTCTGACATCCTCTTCGAACATAAGCTGCTTCTATCTCCTTCCCAACTCCAAGAATCTCCAAAAACACTTGAAAATCACCACAAACATGCACATGTATGCAAATGTATGCAGTCCTAAATGCAAATGCATGCCATATTGATTCTAAGTGAAAATAAGACTAATATGCTAAACTATAATGCAAAAAAAAAGGAAAAGATGGATTAAATGCAGCCTAAAATGCTATAAAATAGCAAGTTATCAGTCGAGCTCATAAATTACCAAGAACTTTCCAGGGTTAGGTAACTTGGCTAGTGTTTTCAACTCCTTTTTCTTCTTCATGTTTGCTCCCGCAGTGTCTACTATAGACTCCACAACCTCTAAGTTCTTTGAGGAAGCGAACCTGCTCTTTTACCTCAAGTATAGTAGTACCATGTGGCATCTTGATCCCAACATCTTCTATGTCTTTCCTGAACTTTGAGTAGACAACTCTTTGGCTTTGGTGGGGGCAATAGTGGGGAAAGGGACCGGTTGTGAGTAAGCTTGTACTTCAGCAGCCTTGCCTTTGTTAATTACGCTTGTAGAAGCTCCTACTTGGCGGTCACGCAGTGTCTAGAAGTCTTCAGTACTCTCCTTTGCATATAATCAAAGCGTAGTAAACCTCTATCGGATCTTTGTCTTCTTCAATATGCTCTGCTTTAACTTCTTCTCTTGGAGGTACCAAGTCTTTCTCAGCCGCCTCTTTCTTAACTCTTTCCTTCTCGAAAGCAAGTTCTTCTTCCTTGCCTAAATCTTGAAAAAACAGTTTAATGATGTTCACAGCGTCTTGGTTCTCTATGAAAATGTTTTAAACCCCCCCCCCCCCCCCCCCCCCCCCCCCACACACTAAGATTCCTCCATGTCCCTTTGGAGTAAGAGTTCTTGAAGCATACACCCAAGATCTTCCATTGAAGCATCTTCTTCCTCACTCAAATCATATACATTATCTTCATTAAGGAAATGGAAAAATTCCTTTGGATTTGCTTCACTCTTTCTTGGTAGTTGATTATGAGGCTTTGAAGAAGAAGATGCCTGGCTCTCAATGAACTTCACATGGTTGGATAAGGCTTATATCTTAGAGTGAATGTTACCAGCATTGATCTCTATCTTGTTATTCACTTCCGCAAAGCGCTTGTGCATGTCTATAGTGAGAGAAGCTTGACCATTGATGACTGGTTGCATCATTTGCTTCAAATTTGTTTCTTGTGGACCTCCTTGTTGATATTTCGAGTTGACAAAACTGCGTGGGAAGGATCTTGGTTGGAAGCCATTCCCTTGAAAGTTTTTCCTAGGAACATATCCTTGAGAGTATGGAACAAAGGATCAGTTTTAGAACTGAGGTTAAGTAGCTTGTTGAGGGTAGCTCTGATATTAAATGTTAGCTACATTTGAACTCCTGCATGAGAGATTGGGATGGTTGCAGTTGTTGTTGAAACCTCCATATGCTTGTTGGTTCATGTAGAAGGCTTCCTCCTATAAAACCGTTCCATCCTATTCTAGTGTAGTATCAACTTCACCAACAAAGCTTACACTCTTCATGGAGACACTAAAAAGCTTGTCAAGTTTGTCATTCAACGCCTTCATATCTCTCTTTGTGGAGCTCTCATTCTCATTGCTTCCAACAGTTCTTGTAGTCGTATCATACTCATCTCCATAGTTGCCATCCGAGAGAGCTAGGTTCTCATCCAAAGTTAAATCATCAACCACGCTGTTGCCCATGAAGTTTCCGTTTGATGCAGTGTCTAGAAGCATTCTATACTTGGGACTGACTGCACGGAGTGTAGATAGCAATCTATCATTTGTAAACCCGTGAGGTGGGCATTAAAGCATGTATGACTTGAATCTCTCCCATGCCTCATAAAAGGTCTCGTTTCCATGCTGTCTCAGCTTAGCTGTCCTGGTAGAATTGAAGAAATTTTTTTGAAAAGCTGTCCTACACTCGTCCCAAGTGCTGATGGATCCTTGGGGAAGTTTCTTCTCCCGTTGATGCGCTTTGTCTCCAAGGCTAAAGGGAAAGAGCCTCAGCTTCAAGGAATTCTCTGATACTCTTTGAATCTTTGTCATACCACAAACCTTGTCCAACTGATCCAGATGATCAAGCAGGTCTTCATTTGGGAAGCCATAAAAGATGTTCCCTTGAACCATGGTGATAAGACCGAGCTTGATCTCGAAGTGGTTTTGATGTAGTGGTGGAGCATTGATCCCGTTACAGTTGTGATGAGTGTCTTGTGCATATCCGGCGCCTATAGGTCTCTCAACTCATGGAGCATGCACTGGTACTCTGAGTCCATGTACACCAGCCGCATTGTGATCTTCATTGTTCATAGCCAGTGCGTGAACTTCTTCTAACTGTACAGCTGAAGCCGGTACTGGAGCTTGTCCAACAACTCTTATATGTGGTAACTGACCACCTTCCTGCTCTGCCATGTTCTGTTCCTCTAGCAACTGAACTCACTGCTTCACAGCTCTTCTCTTAACCCCACGGTTAAGGTGATGTATATTGTCAATGACCGGGACTAAGTTGTGTAAGCCTTTGGATCACAAGTTCGTACAATTGGTACCTGAGAATACTGAGCAAATGGTAAAGCTAATTAGTGAAGTAAAAACTTAGTATAAATGAAAAGATAAACTCAAAAATATTCCATAACGGCGACGGGTCCAAGTTGAAGAGATGATTTATGCAACCCAAAGATTCAATTCCTCTTCTAATCAATTGTAGTATAGATGAGGTGTCAATCCATATGTAAGCAATGATGGGGTTTTAAAGTAAAGGAACCAAACTAACAACCTAATTACGCTAGCAATTAAAACTGGAAAAAGTACTAAGTAAGCCATGGTTTAAAACTAAGCAAGATGATAAATTAAAGCAAGTAAACAAGAGCAACTAGAAGATATGAGAATTGAACTATATATATTAAAGCAAGACTCAAGATTCTAAGCAATGATGGTCATAAGAGTGATTAAGTGGTTTCTAAAGTAAAGGCATTAAAACAACAAATTCAAGCAAGCATTTGTCAATATTGCAATCCTAGACAAGGTATCTAAAGAAAATAACCTTATTGGTGTATAAGACAAATTTATTTCAATAAAACTAGTGTGTCAAATCCACTTTTGATGGTGTATGCACTAGCCTTGAGCATAAAGCGAAGACCTCTAATTGCCTAAAAATAGCACTAATAATAGTGAACCTCTCTTTCTCAAGCAATTATTCTAGTCAACCTAAGCAGCAACTGAACAATTCAAGAATATGACCACTATGTGAAACCTTAAGCACACAAAAGCAATACATCAAGTTTCAATCAAGGAGCGTTCTTTAATGCAAACTATCAAGCCGTTAAGAAAAACTTATGAATCCCACACTATAAAGCCCTAAGCGAATCATTTGAGTAACACAAACTATCAACTTTGATCTCACAAGTCAAAGGAAACATAAGAATTACAAACAATCAAGCCAAATAAGCGAATCATGTGAGGAAACAAGACATAAATTTCTCAAGAGAATCATCAACATCAACACATCATATTCAATCAACACATCATGATGACGATAATTTCTTGTAAAATGCTTACTGTTTAGAGATGATTTCAGCTTTTAAGTGGTTAGTTGTTTGATGCATCATAAGAAAGCTAGAAGTTAAAATTAAACCATGCTTGGATTGTTAAATTTGATCTTCTCATCTCATACTGAAAGCATTTGCTCTTTGAAAATTAACTCTATCAACTTGAACCTTAATTTGAATCTTTAATTATCATGTTTGTGCATTGAAAAGTGAACTCATGGCTACCATATACATATTTGGATCATCTTTTCACTTCTCACCACTCATGTTGATCCAAATAGCTTATCCACCTTAACCAAACCTCCTTTTGAGCTTAAACACTATCTTGAGGGTTGTGAGGCCTTTGCATATCATTTTTGAATTTGGTCTAGGCAAAAAGTGTTAGGAATAAGGCTGGCATTGATAAGCTCTCTTGTAGATATAAGCTTGCATCTTGAGCTTGATTCTAGGTTAGGAGTTTTGGGATAAAAGGATAGAGTTAAGTTGTTTGAACTTCATGTTTATATGCTTTGAAAGAAGAGGGAAAAGTATGGTATGGTAGTATGGGGAAATAAGGTTAACATGTGGTTAAGTAAAGGGAAGAAAAAGCTCTAAGTGTTCAACGAAGAAAGGCGCCAACAACAAAAGCTTTGAAAGGGTCAATCAAAAGAAGAAAATCAGACCCAAGGCAATCCAGCAAAGGTGATGAATGGCGCCAATTCAACAAAAAGGAGCAAGTCCAAACCAAAAGAAGCAGCCACACAAGCAAAAAGGAGAAGTTCCCCCAGCCATGAAGAAGGAAAAAGGGTAGAGTTGAGGAGAAGGGTAGACTAAGGGACTCACTTTAGGGTTTCAAAGTTTATAAGATTCATCTTTGGGTAAAAAAGGTAGAAGGGAGCTTTGATTTGCATGCATAAGTGTGCTTTTACCTTTAGCATTTTGCCTAAAATAGAATCATTTTCATTGAGTGATCCTTTATGTTTGTGAACCCCATGCTGAAATGAGATCATTTTAATCTCATAAACTTGCCCTTTGAACCAAATGTCTTCACTTGATTTGCATAAACATGATAAATGGTTTTGAGCTTAATTGAATGTTAAAGAGTTGATTGATTTGAGCATTTGTGTAAGTTGAGATTTGTGATCATTTTGAAGCATGATGAGCATGGCTAAGTTCTGTAAAGTACAGCTGATTATGTTTGCATCCCACAGCTAGACACTTAAGCATTGATTCCAACTCTTTACTTTTGCATTTTTTGATTTGAGTGCCCACCTTCAAACCTGACTTGCTCCTTGTCTTAGTTTGTTTGCTTGAGGACAAGCAAAAGGCAAGTGTGGGGGTGTTGATATCTCCATTATTTATACCATTTTAGCTTTCATTCATCACTTGTTTTAGTCTCTAAACACACATATTTTGCTTCTTCTTGTCCCATTTGCATACATTTAGGGGTTAGTGTAGTTTTAGGAGCTGCATTGCAATTTGCATGCATTTGGAGTTTTATTCAGTTACTTTAAGGAGTGTGGAGGTCATGTCGTGCAATGGGTGTGAGTTGGAAATTGAGCAAGGCAAAAGATAAAGGCGGATGGACCAATATCGAAGATGATATGGACACCATGTGATCGATACGGAGCATATCGATGGGAGTATCGACCACTACAACATCGATACAGAAGATGCAAAGTGTGAAGGAAGCATATCGACTTAGACACCTTGATGCAGTAGAATGGAGTCCATATCGAGCAGTGTATCGACGTCCCAAACCAATACACATGACAGGACAATATCGAGGTCCCATATCGACTTGCTTGATCGATTAGCCTTAACTAAAGGGCGATTGTATCGACTACACACCTTGGAGAGCCAAATAGATACAACTCAGAAGCCTTCTGTATCAACGTGAATATCGACCAAGAGGCATCAATACAACCCAGAGGAAGAGAAGATATCGACATGTGTATCGATGTTCAATGTCGATATGGTCTGTCCGACTCAGCTTATTTTTGGTTTAATCTTGGTTTACTAGGGGGTTTCTTGTTTCCCTGTAAACACTAAAGTCCTAAAATGGTTAGGCAACTTCGATCTTGTTATTATCTTTCTGTTCTTACACTTAAAACCTATCATTTTTCAGCTTTGCTTTGTAAGAACTAGTTTGATTTAGTGAATTTCTGTATTTGCCTTTGATTTATTCTTGTTTATTCTGCTTCCTAATCTTGCTTAACCAGCTTTTCTCTTTGGAATTTGTGGTTCTGACTATGGCTAGTGAGTAGTCATTTCTAGGGTTTGAGATGAGATAGATTAGAGGGATTTTAGGACTAGATTAGTGATATCTTGTGCTTAATATGATTGTCTTCTCTCTATTAGATGTGCTTAACACTAGATTAGTCTTGGCCAGGCTTGTTTAGTATCTTGGCTTTCCCTAGCGCCTGGTAAGTGTTTGATGAAATGCTGCTTAAAGTTTCTTAGAGGATTTCTATGCTTAGCCTAACTAATTAGTGTTTAAGGTGCATTTTGGCTTTATAGGATTAGAGTTCTTTCTGAATGCTTTATTATCATGTGTTTAAGAAAAAGGGATTTATCTAGAATGTGTGCTTAGCAAAGTGGTTAGTGTCAAGGAATTGAGCTAGTTATACTTGTTAATCCTATACCTAGAAGATAGCATTGTGTGAATGATTTTGAAGCATCACTAGTTAGGTCATAATCCCCTCTTAATCAATAAGCCCCATCTTAGATCCTTACTTTATATATTTTAATTTCTTGCTTTGCGTAGTTCGTTCTTTAGACTTGTGAGTATTATTCACTACTGTCATTTTGAATCTAGCTTGACTTAAATGATTTTCTGTATTCTTGGTGCCTTAAGAACTCAGATGGATTGATACCTTACATGCTGCAATGACATGAGTATGTTAGGATTTGCTTAGTAGTTTATCCTGCTATCATAGTCTTATTTAGGGTTTGAGATGGGATAGGTTAGATGGGTTTTAGACTGCTTAGATTTTACTATTCTGCTTAGATTTGCTCATTCCCTTGCATTCTTAGTGTACTTCCTGCTCCTAGGAGTGGATTGATACCTCACTTGCATGTTATACTACATCTCAATGTTACATTTGAGTTTTGATAACCTCTCCTGCTTGCATTGCTTAGTAAAAATGTGTTATTAAATGGCGCCGTTGCCATCTTAGGTTGCTAGGAAGCATTATGATTTGGGGTTTAGTAAAGACTAAGCATTTTCTTTCATTTTGGTTACTAATCTCTTTCTCTTCAAACTTGTGTCTTTCAGGTACATGAATTTTCGTTCTAGGGGTGACAACAACTTACTTACACCACTGGACAATATTCACCAACTTGGACATTCAAGAACAAGAAGAGCAAGAGAACAAGCTAGAGCTTTTGAGGAGATTGTTCAAACCGGTTCAGTAGACTTTGCAACAATGGCTGAGCAAGAACATCCCGAAGGACCTCCACCAGGTCACGGTGCTGTAGGAAAGGGCAATGGAAACCCCATCCACGCGACTAGACCCCCACGGATCTTTGGTTCTGGAGATGCTCCTAATACGCATCACAACCGCTTTGGGATCACTCCTCCACCGGTCCCGAATAACAACTTCGAGATCAAGCCAGGGTTTGTTCAGATGGTGCAAAATAACAAGTTTCATGGTTTAGCTTTGGAGGACTCATTGGTGCATCTAGACAACTTTGAGCAGCTTTGTGGAATGCTTAAGATAAATGGCATCTCGGAGGACAGCTTCAAGCTGCGTTTGTTTCCCTTTTCCCTCGGTGACAAAGCGCGACATTGGGAGAAGACTCTTCCCCAAGGCATTATCACTTCTTGGGCTGACTGTAAGATAGCTTTCCTCTCAAAGTTTTTCTCAAGCTCTCGGACAGCAAGGATGAGAAGTGAGATCAGTGGCTTCACTCAAAGACAGAATGAGTCATTCAATGAGGCTATGGAGCGTTTCAAGGATTATACTATAGTTGTCCTCACCATGGCTTCAGTGAAGAGACCCTCTTGAGTACCATATACCGCAGAGCTCTTCCAATGATCAGATTACTACTTTACACGGCAATCAAAGGTAACTTCCTTGGCCAAGAAGTATAAGAGGGTATGGAGCTCATTGAGAACCTGGCATTGAGTGATGGGAACTATTCAGAGGATTACGACCGTGCTCCAAGAGGAGCTGATCTTGAAGCTAACAAGAAAGAAATGAAGTATCTCCATGAGAAGATCGATAAGCTAGTTCTTGCAAACCAAAAGCATGTACATTTTGTTGGGGAAGCTGCGGATTTCTTGGATGAGATAGAGCAATGCCAAGAAGAAGAAGCTAATTGGGTTGCTGGTCAGAACTACAACGAGCCACAAGGCTACTCTCAAGGCTACCAAGGCAACAACAATTTGTCTTACCGAAACACAAACGTGGAAAACCCTAAAGATCAGGTGTACCCTCCTCAACAAGGAAAGCCTTTTGTACCTTATAACAAGGGTTTTCAAGCGAATAGTGGCTTTCAAGGCCAGCGGCAAGGGAACTTCCAAGGCCAGCAGCAGCAGCTAGGGAACAAAGGTTACACTCCTATGTTTCCTCCCGGCTTTGTTCCTCAACAACAACAAATGCAACCGCAACAACAAGATCCGGTCCAAGCTATGTTCTAGCAGTTGCTTCAAGGTTAAGCTTCCACTAATCTGAAGTTTGCCGAGATGAACAACCGCCTTGACTCCTCTCTCACTGACGTCTCCACTCAGATTACAAACCTGAACAACAAGATCAAGCAGTTAGAGAAGGGAAAAGCTACTACAAGCGGTCAAAGCAGCTTACCGGGCAAGTGTGAGCAGAATCCCAAGGAATTCGCCAATGCCATTACACTAATGAGTGGCAAAGAACTTCCTCCGCGAGTTGCACCTAAAGACAATGAGGACATTGTGGTTCAAGAGGGGGAGGATAAGCTTTCAGCTGATGAGGAGATCAACTTTGATAATGTGTGGATTGAGAGACCAAGAAAGGGTAAAGAGGTTGCCGTAGAGAAGAAAGTGGAGCAAGCAGCTAAAGAGAAAGATGTTTATGTGCCTCCACCGTATGTGCCTACGCTTCCTTTTCCTGGCCGCTTTAAGAAACAGCTTAGAGAGAAGCATAGACTCTTGTTTGAAAAGCATCTAAGGGATGTAGAGATCAAGCTTCCTCTTGTTGATTGCCTAGCTATGATGCTGAAGTGTGCTAAGTTCTTCAAAGACACTCTTACAAAAAAGAACAAGGAGAGTAAAGAAGTCTTGGCGTTTAGTGAAGAGTGTAGTGCCATCATTCACAAGGAGATTGTTCCTAAGAAGCTAGGAGATCCAGGATCCTTCACCATTCCTTGTGCTTTGGATCCATTGAAGTTAAAGTGCTGCTTATGCGATTTGGGTGCAAGTATCAATCTCATGCCCCATTCTATAGCAAAGAAGCTTGGTTTTACACGGTTCAAAGAGTGTAGGATCTCACTTGTGTTAGCTGATAGAAGCGTGAGACTTCCAGTGGGTTTGCTAGAAGATCTTCCGGTGAGAATAAGCAATGTCAATGTACCAACTGACTTTGTTGTGCTTGAGATGGATGAAGAGCCTAAAGATCTGCTTATACTAGGAAGACAGTTCCTTGCAATCGTCGGAGCAATCATTGATGTCAAGAACGGGAAGATAGCTCTACACTTGGGCAAGGACATAAAGCTGGATTTTGACATCAACGAGGTCCTTAAGAAGTCAACCATAAAAGGGCAAGCATTCTACATAAAAACGTTGGATGCCTTGGCAGATGAACTGCTGGAAGAGCGTGCACAAGAGGATCACTTGAAGCTGGCATTGACTAAGGAGAGAGGAGAGTACGGTTTCTTGGATCAGAGGACTCAGGAGTACGTTAATCTCCTTGACTCTAGAAAAGTTGTGTTAGAAGATGAAGGCGGATGCCTAGAGATTGATCAGGCAATCGAGAAGATCACTCGATCCAGGACAGCAATCGACAAGAAGATCGAGGACACTGGTCGATCTAGAGAAGAGAACGACTCAGACACTCGATCTACTACTCGATCCCAATTAAATCGTTTAAGTGATCGACCTGACTGCAGTCGATCCAGCAAAACAATCGATGGGAAGATCGAGAGAAGCCAATCGATCAGCTCAGAGAATGAGACGGAGACTCGATCTCCTGCTCGATCTATAACAAATCGAGTGGGTGAATCGAGTGAAGCTGCTCGATCCGTACCAGAACGAGTGCAAGATTGACTGGATAACTCGATCTCGGAGGGGACAACGGTTCAAGAAAGCAGTCTTTTGGGTCATGTCTCGTGTTCTAAGGAGGCTACTGAGGATGGGAACGTCAACAAGAGCCATGAGGAGGACTGGAGCGAGCTGCTAGCCCCAAAGTTGGACCTAAAGAAGCTCCCAAAAGGGCTAAGGTATGCTTTCTTAGGGCTTAACGATACCTACCCCGTGATTGTGAATAATAACTTAATTGATGATTAGTTGCACTTGCTTCTTACTGAGCTGAGAAAGTATAGGAAGGCCATTGGGTACTCCCTAAGTGACATCAAGGGCCTTTCACCAATGCTTTGCACTCATAGGATTCACTTAGATAATGAGAACTCTTCCTCTATTGAACATCAAAGGCGTTTAAACCCGAATTTGAAAGAGGTAGTTAAGAAAGAGATTCTTAAGTTGTTAGAGGCTGACATGATCTATCCCATAAGTTACAGCACGTAGGTTTCTCCTGTACACGTGGTGCCTAAGAAGGGAGGGATCACGGTTATTAAGAATGATAAAGATGAATTGATTCCTACTAGGACTATAACAGGTCACCGTATGTGTATAGACAATAGGAAGCTTAATTCTGCTATTAGAAAGGATCTTTTTCCTTTACCTTTTATTGACCAAATGCTTGAGAGGGTTGCTAATCATCCTTACTATTGCTTTCTTGATGGATATAGTGGTTTCTTTCAAATACCAATCCATCCAAACGATCAAGAGAAGACGACCTTTACCTGCCCTTATGGCACCTTCGCATATCAAAGGATGCCATTCGGGTTGTGTAACGCACCAGCTACGTTCCAGCAGTGTATGATGTCGATCTTCTCTGATTTAATAGAAGAGATGGTAGAAGTGTTTATAGATGACTTCTCTGTATATGGTGCGTCTTTTTCTGCTTGTTTGTTGAATCTTTGCAAGGTACTTAACCATTGTGAAGAGACGAGTCTTGTGCTTAACTGGGAGAAGTGTCACTTCATGGCGAATGAAGGAATCGTGCTTGGCCACAAGATATCAGAGAAGGGCATAGAGGTTGACAAAGCCAAGGTTGAGGTCATGATGAGTCTTGAGCCGCCGGTTAATGTCAAAGGAGTAAGGAGTTTCTTAGGCCACGCAGGCATCTACAGGAGATTCATAAAGGATTTCTCCAAGATAGCAAGGCCTCTCACACGGTTGTTATGCAAGGAAGCTGACTTTGTGTTTGATGAGGATTGTCTTCATGCTTTTGTGACCATCAAGGAAGCTCTTGTATCCGGGCCAATAGTACAAGCACCGGACTGGACTCTACCGTTCGAGACATGTGTGAAGCGGGCGACTACGCTGTGGGAGCTGTTCTTGGTCAGAGGAAAGACAAGCGGTTGCATGTAATCTACTATGCCAGCCGTACCTTGGATGACACGCAAGTGAAGTATGCTACAACCGAGAAGTAGTTGCTGGCCATTGTGTTTGCTTTTGAGAAGTTTAGGTCATACCTCGTAGGCTCTAAGGTTGTTGTCTACACAGATCATGCAGCTTTGAGGTACATCTATTCCAAGAAAGACACTAAACCGAGGCTTCTAAGGTGGATTCTCCTTCTACAAGCGTTTGATATGGAGATCAAAGACAATAAGGGGATAGAGAATGGTGTTGCTGATCATCTCTCTAGGATGAGAGTCAATGAAGCTTTGCCACTTGATGATTCACTTCCTGAAGACCAACTCATGATGATCACCATGGCGGTATGTGAGAAGCTTGAAGACAAGTTTGAAGAAGTTTTGAGTTTCAAGGAAGAAGACTTACCTTGGTATGCTGATATAGTGAACTTCTTGGCTTGTGGAGAGGAGCCTACTCACCTTGATCATTACCACAAGAAGAAGTTCATGAGATACAACTCTCATTACTTTTGGGACGAGCCATATTTGTACAAGAGGGGCGTGGACAGCTTGTATAGGAGGTGTGTAACAAGGGAAGAAGCTAAAGACATACTCCTACATTGTCACGGCTCATCATACGGCGGGCATTTTGCTTCTTTCAAGACTGCTACAAAGGTGCTACAAGCGGGTTTCTGGTGGCCGTCTATCTTCAATGACGCTCACGAGTTTGTTAAGAGTTGTGAAGCGTGTCAAAGGCCAGGAAACATCACCAAGAGAAACGAGATGCCCTAGGTTCATATCTTTGAAGTTGGTGTCTTTGACGCTTGGGGGATAGATTTTATGGGTCCATTCCCATCTTCTTACGGCTACAAGTTCATCTTGGTGGAGGTTGATTATGTATCTAAGTGGGTTGAGGCTATAGCTTCCCCAACAAACGATGCAAGAGTAGTGATCAAGCTCTTCAAAACCATCATCTTCCCATGGTTTGGAGTCCCCAAGGTAGTAATCAGTGATGGTGGAAGCCATTTCATCAACAAGGTGTTTGAAAGCCTCTTAAGGAAGTATGGTTCGAAGCACAAGGTAGCTACACCTTATCATCCTCAAACGAGTGGGCAAGTAGAGGTCTCTAACTGGCAGATCAAGGCTATACTCGAGAGGACAGTTGGTACTACTCAGAAGGATTGGGGGGGCTAAGCTAGACGATGCTTGGTGGGCTTACCTGACAGCTTTCAAAACCCCCATTGGTACTACTCCTTTCACTCTTCTATACGGCAAGGCGTGTCACCTTCCTGTTGAGTTGGAGCATAGGGCACTATGGGCAGTGAAGCAGCTCAACTACAACCTCAAAACAGCTCAGGAGAAGCGCTTGGTTCAGCTACATGAGCAAGATGAGCTGCAGTTGGATGCATATGACAGTGCTAAGGTCTACAAGGAGCGGACTAAGGCTGTTCATGACAAGAAGCTTGTTCAGAAGGAGTTAAGAGAAGGCAGTCTGGTGTAACTCTATGACTCGAGGTTGAAGATGTTCCCGGGCAAGCTCAAATCAAGGTGGTATAGACCGTTTGAGATCAAAGAGGTTCTTCCCTACGGAGCAGTTACATTGGTTGGCAAGAGCGGCAATGCTTTCACGGTCAACGGGCACAGAGTTAAGCCGTATCTGGCGAGTGATTGCAGCAAGGAGAGTACATCCGTGCTTCTTCAAGACCCCCTCAGGCCTAAACCAAGTAAAGTCTAGCTAAAGACGTTAAAGAAAGCGCACTTGGGAGGCATTCCCATGTCTATCTTGTATATATTATTGTTTTATTTCTACTTAAGTTTTATGCTTTTAATGTTTAAGTGTGTAGGTGAAGGGATAAGGGACTGTTAGGTGAGATCTTGGAGTCCAAAAGAAGTGAGAAGGATTAAGTATAGGCTAAAGATCGAGTGCTAAATCGACTTACCCTAGCTCGATCTTTACTAGCTCGATCTTTACTAGATCGAGCTAGTGAATCGAGAGGAGTCAGTCGATCTAGACGAGATCGAGTAGACAGATCGAGTGAAACAGTCGATCTTGAGAGGATGAACACCCTATACGTTTAGCTTGAAAAGCAAACGAGGGGTAGATCGACCGAGTCACTCGATTCTCAAAGATAGATCGAACAGTCTACTCGATCTGCCACTCGATCTAAGCTGAATCGACCCCCAAATCGATCAGGTGGCTCGATCCAGGGAGTACAGCCTTGTTGACCAAAAGTCAAGGAACGAGAGGGTACAATCGATCTAAGACTTGATGCAATTTGAATCAAGTCCCTGATCGACCAATCCTCTCGATTCTAGCCATTATGGGCATGAGATCGAGTCCTAGATCGACCAAATGGACTCGATCTCGTGCCGAGGTAATAATTTCTTTTCCCTCTTTTCTTCTTTCCCTCCTGTTTTTAAATTCAAATCTTGGTCAAGGCAGGAATCTTTGACCATGAAAGATGTACCTTGACCAAGCTTTTTGTCAGAAACCAGTAGTTTGCCCATGGTTTTAGATTTTTTGTTGGCCTTTATATTTTCAAACACACACTCTCTCATTATTTGTGTTTCGAGATTTATAAAGCAAAGAGAGAGTGTGATTTCTTTCTTTCCTAAAGGCTAACAGCATCTTCTTTCAAAGCTTTGCAAAGGTATTTTCGGGTCTTTGTTTAAAATCTTTTAGAAAATTTTCTTTTCTTTGCATTGTCTGAATAATAGATGTTAGCGGTTTAGCAAATTTTTAAAACTAGCTAGATATTAGGAAAAATTCTAGATTTGATTCTATCTCTAGATTCCTTTCTCTATTATCTTGCTAGAATTTTTATAAATTCCCCAAAAATCTAGGGTATTAGTTATAACTTTTTCTTTCTTGCTTACTCTTTCTCTCAATATTCGCCACCTTTGCTCATTCTCTTGCTTGAGAATTTTGTTTCAGGTACCATGGCTCCAAAAAGAGCATGAGAGGAGACAACCCAAGAAGGAGAAGGTCAAGAAGTAGTGGTTCAGGAGAGGGTCAGATTGTCTAAGGAGGAAAAGCAAGCCAAGAAGAGGCTAGAGAGGCTTCGGTTCGAACCAACAAAGTTCGCGGATAGGGGTTTGCTGTCTAAGATGGGGATTTTGGGAGATTTTGATCAACTCCCCAAGAGCATAGGGCTCAGGTGTTTGGCACGAATGGATTACCCAACCTTTCCCGAAGTGACAATCGATTTCCTAGCCACTTTGGAGTTTACATACGAGAACCCGAGCATCCCTACTCCTTCTCAAGGCCATATCTCCTTCAAGATCAAGAGGCAGGCCTTTTGTCTCTCAGTCCCGGAGCTTTGTCAAGCCTATGGCCTAAACGCTGCTGCTACCAAGGTTGAGTTCCCCTCTTTCACTCAAGCAAACGATCTGTGGGACCTCATCAACAACGATGACTACAAGGCGAATACTGCAAAGATCAAGAGAGTGAGGACTCCGGTGCTGAGGTACACACTCATGCTGATTGCCAACACCTTCAGTGGACGGTCAGTAACCCCAACAGTCACCAAGACCGAGCTTTGCTTCCTATTCCAAGGCGTGAAGCACCTCGTGTGTGATCCTACGGAGAATGACGAGCCAATGGAGGATGAGCTCGGTGACAACGCGAACTATGGGTGTATCTTAGCCGCCTCTTTGCTGAAGTACAAGGCGTATGCCTTGCGATGCAAGGCAAGCTCGTCGCTTATTGGAGGCTTCCTCACACCCTTGTTCCTGCAAGCTGGCGTACCGCTTCAAGACTCCACTCCTGTTCTGGAGAGAGCCTTCATATATTAGATCTACCTGAGGAACACAGACAGCTTGGGACGCATGCCAGCCGAGGGTTTCTACGCCTACTTGTACATTGATTCTGAGAACGAGAGGCGAGTGTGCATCTTGCCAAACAAGGCGGAAACAGAGCTTCAAGGAGTTGGCAATGTAGAGTTCTTGCCGACTGTACAGGAATGTTTTGCGCCTCTAGGAGGAACGGCTGCTCCAGCACTAGCTGCTCGCCCATGATCAGAGTCTCCTGCCTCGGATGATGAGTTGCCCGAGAGCTTTGTTCTCCCCAAGGTTGATTTTGAGCCGCAGACTAAGACCGAGAAGTTCCTTGCTTCTGTTGTGGATATGCAAAGGAAAATCAACAAATGGCAAAGCAAAGTAATCAAGAAGCTTGCCAAGAAGGTCAAGGCGCTTCAAGGGAGCTCACCTAAGAAGGCTACAAGCGAAGAGGTCGAGCAGCCCCGAGAGGCATTGAGATACGTGTGCCACAAGCAACAGTTCAACCTGCGCGTCACTTGGTTCATGAGCCAGCCAGCTTGGATAAGGGCAAAGGAGTAGCCCACGAGACCCCCATAAAGAGCAAGAGGTCTGGAAAATCCTCAAGTTCCAGCACTTCTTAGCTCCGAGGTACCAACAACCATGCATGCTTTCTTTTTTCTTGCTTTATGTTTTGAACTCCTTTGAATTTGTTTGCCACCAAGACGGTGTCATTTAAGTTTGGGGGAGTGTGTGTGTGTTATTTGACATGTTTTCTTTCTTCTTATTTTCTGTTTGCATCCTTTGAGTCCTCATTGCATCTAAGGCATAGAAAAGAACAAAAAAATTGGTAAAATATTTAAAAATTTTCAAAAAACAATTCATGTAGTTGCATTCACTTTATTAAACATTTTAGGATTGAGTCTAGAATTTTTGAGCATTTAGGTTGTTAACATTTGCATAAAGAGTTAAGGTTTTTCTTTAAAAGTGTTTTAAGCTCATGAATTGTTTCAAGGCCCTAGTTAGTAGTTCTTTGATGCATTGTACACTCTTAGAAAGTAGGCTCTAACCATACTTGGATCATGTGTTTTGATTTTCGTGGCTTGACTTGAACATTCATGAACTGAATCTTGTCCTAATAAGTGAGAACCTTAATCTGATCTTTAGTTATCATACTTATGCATTTGAAAATGAACACATGGATCATATACATATTTAGGCTCTCTTCCTCCTTTCACCACTCTTTTGTGAGTCTAAGTAGAACTCCCACCATTGCCCTTATCCTCCTTTCAAGCCAAATGTTCTTGTGTGATATCATTGTGAGGCCTCTTTTCGGTTTGAACTTGGCATAACGTGTTACGTTTAAGCGACGTGATTAGGCTCTCATTTGATTGCTGGCTTTGCATTTTGAAGCTAGTTTTAGGCTTAGGATTAGGTTTGGGGTTCACGGGGATTGTTTGTTTGCTTATCTGTTTTCGGTTTCAAAAGGAGTTTGGTGTTTGAAGTGAATAAAGAGGTTTTAAGTGGATGGCTCAATGTTTTTAAAATGAAAAGCTCTAGTTAATTCAGAAGATAGCTCTCAAAGAAAAAGAAAAAGAAAAAGAAGAGAAAAGAGCCTAAGTGCCAAATAAAAAAAAAATGAAATAAAAAAAAAGAAATGAGTTGAAAGCTATCAATGAGAATAGAAAAGAGCTAAATGTGTTTTCAACCTTTCCACTAGCCAAAGAGTTTGAAATGATATCTTTATTTGAGATTTTGCTAAGCTAATTGCTTTATTGATATGGGTAGTATCTCGGAGGGTGAGTGAGCTGAAAAGAAAAGAAATGAGAGGGGTTTTAGGATCATTGTTAGTGTATATGGGTAGATGAGAGTCTAGTCATGTATGCATCAATTGCCTTTACCTTTAGCATTATGCATAAGTTCATACCTTTCTTGAGAGAAACCCTTGAATTATAGAACCCATTTAAATGAGATCATTCTAGTCTCATAGCCTTTGTCCTTAACCAAATGTGTTCGGCTTTAAAATGCATAAGTGTGATTCACGGTTCTGATCATAATGAATGTTAAAGGATAGGATTCTTTGATTGTTTGGAATATGAGTCATGATTTGAAATTCATTATGTGATGAGTATGGCTATGTTCTTTGGAGTATGAGTGTGTGCATTGCATCTTAGAGTGATTCATTTAAAAAGCACCTTTGCAAGAAGCTTAAACCCTCGTTTTTAAAACCTCTCTTCCTTCTTGAATTTTGTTTGCTTGAGGGCAAGCAAAAGACAAGTTTGGGGGAGTTGACATTACTGTATATTTTGTGTATTTTGAATGCATTTAAGATAGTTTCTCATGCATTCACCTTGCATATTAGGCTAGTTTGCACCATTTTAGGTCCTAGAGCACTTTTGCATTAGCATTCCCATGTTTCTTGCATTATGCATCATATTGAGGTTGTTTTTGGACACTTTGGAGCTTTGGAGGATTCGTGGACGTGCTAAGGCTCGTGAGAAAGCTTATGGACGCTTGGAGAACTCAACCATTCAGCTAAGGACCCGAGATCGAGTAGCGGATCGAGCAAGGCAGGTCGATCTAGATGAGATCGACCAGAAGATCGAGTGCACCAAGTCGATACAAGAGGAAGGATCGAGATCAAGATCGAGAAAGAAGATCGATCTGGAGTACGGACGTAAATGACGCCATGCAGATCGAGAACCAGATCAAGCTTCCAACTCGATCAACACAAGATCGACTCAGAGATCGACCCAAGCCATCCGATCCAAGACAAAGATTGTGAGCTAGATCGAGCTTCCAGCCCGATCTCAGACAAAACCCTATCCGTCCAGCTGTCTTTGGTGGCTAGCGAAGGGGGGACCAGCTAACGGTTTAGCCATTTTTGGCAAAAGCAGCCATTCGCTTTTGATTATCTTCATTCTGTCTTTTCTGTTTTCTCTCTAAGTTAGGTGATTCCCCATTGTAGAACACCTTAATCTTTTTCAGTTTTTGAACCTTGAATCTTTTAATATTAAGCAAGTTTTCCTTTTAATCTCTCGTTGATCATGCTTAGCCTATCGTTTATTGCTTTTGCTTTGTTCTTAAACATATGTAGTGAGTAGTCGTTTCGGGTTGTAGGGTTGAAGAGATTCAAAAGGGTTGAAAGGGTTTAAAGCTTTGTGTTTTCTTGGTTCTTCATGTCTTCTCTTCTAGGATCTTGGGATCTTAAAGCCTAGAGAGTTTCGGATGAGGTCTCTATGATCAAAAGGCTATCTTACCTTGACAGGATTCAGATGTCCTGGAAAACCAGATCCTAGAGGCTAATCCTTCCTTTCCCACATGCCATGGTTGTTTAGGGGATTAGTTAGGTCAATATTGAAATCTGTGTTTCTTGCTCTTCGAATCTCTTTTTCCATTAAATGCCATGGGTTTGGAGAAGAGACTGAGGAAGTGAACCATGCCACACACCATGGATGGTTCTTGTTTTGTTTTCAAGGCCTAGAGAACCTCACAAAGTGAGTAGATCTAAAAGTTTTCAAACCAAAGCTTAGACCTTTGAGACCCTTGAATATGACCCTCGACCTTGGACCCCTCTTTTTAGTGTTTTAAACCTCTGTTAGTCATTCGCTTGCCATTTGGTTTGCATCCTGTTCGTTAGAAGTCATTTGCTTGAAGTTGTTTGTTAGATCGATCCATTCTGCTTGATCCAGTGCTCGATCATGTGGTCGATTCACTGGTCGATTTTTAGTTTTTAGTAGCTTTTCATTTTTCATCTTTTGGTTGTTCCTAGTGGTAGTTAACCCTCTTCCAGGGATTTTAAAATTGTTTTGCATTGCATTAGATCGCTGTACTTAGTTTTCCTTGAATTTACCAATCATTTTACTATTCTGCTTAGATTTGCTCATTCCCTTGCATTCTTAGTGTACTTCCTGCTCCTAGGTGTGGAATGATACCTCACTTGCATGCTATACTACATCTCAGTGTTGCATTTGAATTTTGATAACCTCTCCTGCTTGCATTGCTTAGTAAAAACGTGTTATCATCGTCCTGAACGTCATTGCTGCCATTGCTCATGTGCTCATCCAAGCCTTTTGGCAGTTGAGTAACAGGATCCACCTCCATCCGAACCGAATCATCGGAAATCTAAGAAATGTCCAACTAGGCTAGAGTCATGTCGGAAACGACCAGTCCCTTCAGCTTCCCCTCGTAACTATCATCCTTACGCGTCCACTTTGGCATTTCTTCCTCGAGCTTTGCCGCTCTGGACATAAAGTTCGTGATCAAGTCAATATTAGCAACGGCCTCCTGAAGCAAAATGTGGCAATCCACCTCTTGCTTACGCTTGTCCCACTTCTCTCTCAATTATTTCATCAGCTCGTCATACCCAGCATTGATCTTGCGCTTCCCGGTTCTAGCAACACGACGAATAGCCTCCTCTTTAAAGTCTTGCAGCTCGTTATTATGGGCCTCGAGTTTGGCAGCTCGATCAACAGCAACAAGACGCTCAAGTCTATCAACTGTGATTAGAGCCTCCAGTAGCTCGACACGAAGATGCAACTCATTAGAAGGAGTGTGCTCCTTCTCGCATATCTCTACTCGAGCCTTGGCAGCCGCCAGCGAGTCCTTTAGATCACCAAGTACAGCCGTCATTTTCGCGAGCTCGTCGACGGAAAGAACATTTTGTAGCAGACCTTCATAATAGGCGACCAGCTTGTTCTTTGCTTCCATGGACTGAGAACCCGAAAAACGAGTATAATCAGTCCACAAAGGTAACAATAAGGCGAAAGTCTACTCTATAAACAAAAAGCAAGAGGAAGGGTGAAAACTTACCCGAGCATCCGCAAGCGCTGTGTCTTCGTAAAACTCACGCGCTTTCAGTTCGTCCACTGGCGGGATGGTGCAACCGGCCGACTTGCAGTGCCTCAGCAGATGGGAGAGACCGACCGGATCCTCCATAATGGGAGTGTCCATGGTGTGCTCGTACACCCAGTGGAAGGGCCTGCTCCCGGAGGATCCTGCATAGCAGTTACCTTGCGATTTGTTATCACGAGCATATGATCTTTCCATTCGCTGCCTCTTAGGCGGCTGAGGAGACCCACCATTACTTCGCAAGCTATGGGATTTCGAACCATGTGCAACGGTAACCCACTTCGAATGACCACGATCTGGAGACTCACCGTGGGACAGTTCGACAACCGAATGACGAGCCCCCACTAAGGAATTTACGTCCTTGTGCTGCATCATCTCGTGCAATGCAGAGGCCACATCGCCGGCTTTTGCGGGCTCACTACCATCGACTTTCATTTTTCCTGCAACCTTTTCGAGCTGATGTTGCGAGAGTCTTCGAGACATATTCCTGGGAGGAGGAGGAACCTTGGACGAACTACTTTCTTCGAGTTGCGGACCTCTCGCTGCAGACCAAAAACCAGAAGAAACAAAAATTACAGTTTAGAAAAGGACACGAAATCCCCGCTAACTCATTAGCAAAAAATTAAGGCCATTACATACCTGGTAAGAGCTGGGCGGAAGGCGAATGCTCTCTGACGGGAGCCGGAAGTCGATAACCCCAGTGAATCCTTCCCTTGGTAAAAGACGACCACCGGGTACGACCTCTTCTGAGATAATCAGCCTGATCCTTAAGCACGTCGTCAAAGCGAATTCGACCGGTGTTGGAACTGGATTTGGCACCCCAAATCTGGGCCCACTCAAGCCCAA
Source organism: Thlaspi arvense (assembly GCA_911865555.2). Classification (NCBI taxonomy): domain Eukaryota; kingdom Viridiplantae; phylum Streptophyta; class Magnoliopsida; order Brassicales; family Brassicaceae; genus Thlaspi; species Thlaspi arvense. Next base: position 23,744,437 of record OU466861.1, on the reverse strand, counting down.
CAGGCAGGTCCAAACTAAGCCAAATGAACTGGGCTTTGACCCTACGGCCCAGGCCCATTCATCTCCCAACGATCCAATCCTGAACAACAAGACACTCCGTTCGACGAGGTTGAGCTCTAGCTCGACAGAAGCCCAAGAACCAAGGAAGGATCCGAGCCAAGTCAGAGCATATTCTCGCCAGTTCAAACGAGTCCAATGATCGCGGAGGAAGTTGCTGCACATGGCGAGATTTCCGGCTGAAGCTGCTGCATGTGACCAAGATACGCGCTGGAGTTCGAAGCTCGATGGGGCGAGCTATATAAAGGAGGAGAACAGCTTAGTTTGAGGCCCCCTTCGGCTTGATCTTCTTTTACACTTTTTACACCCGAAATCTCTGTAACTGCTCCGAGAGCTCTTTTCAATTCATTTTTTTCATTGAGACCTTTGTAACCGTTTTATTCATCCGATTAATATCAAATCCTTATTTCAGTTAGTGCTAGCTTATACAGTCTATCTGTTCGAGAGAATCTAGCCCTTAATTCTCCTAAGTTCCTTCCCTTACAAAAACACATAAATTTCTGAGTGTGGATTTCCGTATCCATATTTTGGCACCGTCTGTGGGGACAGATCTATAGATTTCTCTTACTCAAGAGCAGATCCTACGCCAGTTGAAACCAAAATGGATTCAACTCAACAAACCTCGGGAAACGTCTCACCGATTCCGATCTCTCCAGATCAAGCTACTCTGACTGGAAACATCACCAGACAGCCGGCGGAAACGAACCCAAGGTTATGACCCTCATAGACACCACCGGCACGAACTCCAACGTTCCAAGCCGAGTGGAACCGATCCTGATCAACCTCGTCACCCCACCGGGAACGACGAGCAATCAATCACAAACAGCCAAGAGGCCTCCCTCTCGAACCTGAGTGCAATCTGAGAATCCACCCACAGCTTCGGCGTCGCAAAGCCGAGCAGCTCCTGTTTCCCCGCCGATACCCGTAGCTTCTTGGAGCACCTCGGAGTCGGCGGAGATACTCCAAATGCTCACACATCTGATCGATCGACAACGAGATCAGGAGATCAAATTAGAGATAAGGCGTCAAGCCGCAGCTCGATCCGCTGCGAGTCCGCCTCCTTGGACTCAGCTCAACTTTTCGTCGATCCCTGCTCCGAGTAATCCACCCGGACCATATGCGACACCTCTGCGTGCTCCAAGTCCACCAAACTTTGCTCCCGCGGCGAACCAGACACCAATCGCTACGTACATTCCGGCTCTAGGAATACCAGAGATGGGACCTCGTCCTGCGACGAGATATCCATATCCACCTGTGCCAACACCAGGAATGCCCAAAATGGGACCCCGTCCCAACACGAGATATCCCTCTCCATCTTTAAGACCACCTGGAACCGAGTAACCTCGACAGAGATGGCTTGGATCCTCGGCATTCGCCTCGAGTTCGCAAACACCACCCCAGTTCGGCCAACAACCAAACACGATCTCAAGTTTGAGACTTCCTAGCGGGATCCGCGAACAACCCATACGGTTCGATCATCAACAGCTTGGAAATCATACTCCAAATGATCCGACTCGAGCTAACCATCTCGGCGTCGACTCAAGAAAACTAGTCGACTGCGAATCCTTTGAAAAGTTCCAGAACCAGACCGACTACGCCATTCTGCAGATGAACTCCATGTTCAATCAAGCCACGGGCTCATCTCCCGACATCGATCGAGTAATTTGCGAGACCCAACGGACTTCGTTCACCTACTCGATCAAGAACACATACCTTCGAGACACGACAAAAGTACGAGTCCCGGAATACGCTGGAAACAGCGACTCAAAAGCTCACATCCGACTCTTCAACCTCGCGGCTATCCAAGCCAACTTCTCCCTAGAGGACAAAAGAAGCAGGATATTGCAGGCTCTTTGCCGAAAATTTAGTCGGAGCAACCCAGGAATTGTTCGCGACGCTAGAAGAAAATTCGATCTCGAATTTCAACGAGCTTGCAGTAGCCTTCCTCTTCGATCTTCATCAAAAAACGAGAAACCGAAGCCGACCTCTGGAAGTTAGGCCAAGCTCCAGACGAACCACTTCGATCATACATTGCTAAATTCAAAGCAATCAAAGCAAAACTCGCTAACCCTAACGAAGCAGTAGCCCTGCTCGCCCTCCGAATCAACCTTTGGTATCAGTCAAGATTCAAGGCGGAGCTCAAGTGTCACCCCCCCCCCCCCCCCCCCCGCAGCTAGGAAACCTTCGAGTTCCGGCTCCACCAGGCTTAAGGTCGCGGGGTGACACTTGTTAAAAATACTCGGAAGCTCGTCAGCATAACTCTACTCTCGACACCTCGAACTCAAGTGAGCTCCAGCTCACGCAACACTCACTTGTTCAGGGGGGAGGGGGAGCTGCCCACAATGAAGCGAATCGACTTCATCTGCGGAGGCTCGAAGATGTGCTGAGACTCAATCAACTCGATCAAGGCATACCAATGCAAGGTCGAGTCCGCCATCGTAAACCTATCTCTGGACGGACCTGACAACCAAACAAGCTTTCTAGAATGCGAAAATCTGTCTCTAGACAAACCACATGATGACGCACTCGTCATCCAGATCGCTGTAGACGGTTTCAACCTCACAAGGGTCATGATCGGTACCGGAAGCTTGGTAGACGTGCTGTTCTTCGACGCTTTTAGACGCATGGGATACAAAACATCCATGTTGTCGAAAAATCAAAGTCCACTCACCGGTTTCGCAGGAGAAACCACCTACTCGTTAGGAACCATCCTGCTCCCAGTTAAGGCCGGCGGGGTCATAAGAACAATTGACTTCGTGGTCGTAGATCGCCCAGCTCCATTTAACGCCATACTCGGCAGACCGTGGCTCTACGCGATGAAAGATATAGCTTCCACATACCACCAATGGGTCAAATTCCGAACCCCTCGGGGAACCACATCGATACGTGGCTCCCAACGAGCCTCAAGGGATTGCTACACGAGCAGCTTCTTGCGAGCCGAGAAAGCTCCCGTATAGCAATTACTGAAAGAGGAGGAGCTCACAGTCCGACAACTCAAACACAATAAATACCGCTCTGTATGCGATCCTCGTACAGAACTGATCGAGCAGGTATGCATAGACGAGTCAAACCCCGAAAGGTGCGTTGGAATCGGGGTCGACCTCGCGAAAATGATTCGCGACGCGCTAATATATTTTCTAAAAGAAAACATAAGCACCTTCGCATGGTCCACTGCGGACATGTCGGGCATCGATACAGAGGTCGCCGCACATGAGCTCAACATCGACCCAACCATCAAACCCGTCAGACAGAAACGCCGCAAGCTCGGTCCAGATCGTGTTAAAGCAGTCAACGACGAGGTAGACAGACTACTCAAAGTGGGATTGATCAGGGAGGTGAAATACCCCGACTGGTTAGCAAACACTGTGGTCGTCAAAAAGACAAACGGAAAGTGGAGAGTCTGCGTCGACTTCACCAACCTAAACAAAGAATGCCTAAAAGATAGCTTCCCACTTCCACACATCGACGGTCGAGGCCACAGCTGGCCATCAACTCTTGTCCTTCATGGACGCCTTCTCCGGATACAACCAGATCAAAGTGAATCTGGAAGACCAAGAAAAAAATAGCCTTCATTACTGATCGAGGTATCTACTGCTACAAAGTAATGCCCTTCAGCCTGAAGAACGCAGGAGCGACCTATGAAAGGCTAGTGAACAAAATGTTCGCTAACCAGCTCGGTAAAACCATGGAAGTCTACATAGACGTCATGGTGGTCAAGTCTTCGAGAGACACAGACCATGTCGCACAACTTTGGGAGTGTTTCAAAATCTTAAACCAATACGATATGAACCTCAACCGAGCTAAATGTACCTTCAGAGTCGCCTCAGTTGAATTCCTCGGTTACTTAGTAACTGAACAAGGAGTCAAGGCGAACCTGAAGCAGAACACAGCTTTCCTCGAAATGACATCTCCCAAAATAACTCGGGAAGTACAACGCTTGACCGGTCGAGTTGCAGCTCTCAACCGATTGATCTTGCGGTCAACCGACAAGTGTCTCCCATTCTACCAGCTCCTTCAAGGAAACAAAAAGTACCAGTGGGACGAAAAATGCGAGGAGGCACTAACCCAACTCAAAACCTTTCTCACCGAGCCCCACATCCTAGCTAAACCAATCGAAGGAGAATCCTTATACCTTTATACAGCGGTCTCTCCACCTGCAGTAAGCGGCATGCTGGTTCGGGAGGAACTAAACGAGCACAAACCAATCTTTTACGTAAGTAAAACGCTTATTGATGCCGAGACTAGGTATCCAGCTATGGAAAAACTAGCGCTAGCTGTAGTAATGTTAGCTCGCAAGCTTCGACCTTACTTTCAGTCGTACTCAATTGTGGTAATGACCTTGCAACTATTGCGAACTATACTCCACAGTCCCAGCCAGTCGGGATGCCTCGGGAAATGGGCCATCAAGTTCAGCGAGTACGATATCGAATATCGGACCAGGACATGCGCCAAAGCCTAGGTCCTGCCGGACTTTATGGTCGACGAAGCATCTTCCAAAAACCCATCCTCCAAAACTTGGACTCTTTACGTCGACAAAGCATCTTCCAAACAAGGCTCCAGAGTCGGGGTCTAGCTCACCCCTCTGACTGGGGAAGTGATGGAACAATCTTTCCATCTCGGATTCACCTTGTCTAACATCGAGTCCGAGTACAAAGCACTAACAGCCGGGCTCCGGCTTGCAATCGGTGTCGGTGCGAGCGAGATCAATGCTCATAGCGACTCGAGACTCGTAACCGGCCATTACAGCGGCGAGTACGAGACAAGAGAGGAATGTATGGAAGCCTACTTAACTATAGTTCGCAGCCTCGCAGAACAGTTCACTCGTTTCGAGCTCGTCCATATACCCTGAGGAGAAAACACGACAGCAGACGCCTTGGCAGCTCTAGCTTCTACCTTGGATCCAGCAGTAAAGCGAATAATTCCAGTCGAAGGCATTAAGAAACCTAGCATATATCTAGCACTCAAAACTCCGACTGTGAACGCAATTACCTCGCGACCATCAACCCGGTCACAAACTCAACAGTCTGAAGATCCAGGACCTTCTAACACAGCCGGCCCTAGGTGGTCTAAAAGGTGGAGATGGATATCTCGTGTTGGGACGAGGTCCCATTTTGGGTATTCTCGGTGCTGGGACAGGTGGAGACGGATATCTCGTGTTAGGACGAGGTCCCATCTCTGGTATTCCTGGTGCTGGAATATCCATGGTGATTGGTGTCTGGTTCGCTGCGGAGGCAAAGTTCGATGGACCTGGAGCACGCAAAGGTGTCGCAAATTGTCCAGGTGGATTACTTGGAGCAGGAATCGATGAAAAGTCGAGCTAATTCCGTGGAGGTGGACTCGCAGCGGATCTAGCTGCGGCTTGACGTCTCTCCTGTCTTTTTAATCTGATCTCCTGATCTCGTTGTCGATCGATCAGATGCGTGAGCATTTGAAGTATCTCCGCCGACTCTGATTCGCTCCTAGAAGCTACAGGTGGTGGCAGAGAAACAGGACTTGCTCGGCTCTGAGATGCTGAAGATGTAGGTGGATTCTCAGATCGCAGCCAGGTTCGAGAGGCAGGCCTCTCGGCTGTTTGTGACTGGTTACTCGTCGTTCCTGGTGGGGTGACGAGGTTGATCACGATCGGTTTTACGTGGCTGGGAACGTTAGAGTTTGTACCGGTGGTGTCGACGAGGGTTGTAACCCTGGGTTCGTTTCTGTCGGCTGTCTTGCTGACTTTGCCGGTCTGAGTGACTTGATCTGGAGAGATCGGAATCGGTGAGATGCTTCCCAAGGTTTACAGAAATCCACACTCAGAAATTTATGTGTTTTCTAAGAGAAGAACTTTAGGAGAAGTAAGGGCAAGATTCTCTCGAACAGTTTGAAAGTATATGCTAACACTAACTGAAATAAGGACTTGATATTAATCAGTTGAATGAAAAGGTTACAAGGATTTCTCTAAAAGAGATGGAATGAAAACAGCTCTGAGTGCAGTTACAGATTTTTCGTGTGTAATAAGTGTAGAAGAAGAACTAGCTTCCGATCCTCTAAACTAATCAGTTTGTGTCCTTTATGTAGCTCGCCTTGTCGAGCTTCAACCTCCAGCGCGTATCTCAGTCAAATGCAGTAGCTTTAGCCGGAAATCTCGCCTCGTGCAGCAGGTTCCTCGTTCGAACTAGCGAGAATACGCTCTGACTTGGCTTGTGTCCTTCCTTGTTTCTCGTGATTTGGTCGAGCTAGAGCTCGACCTCGTCGAACGGAACGTTTAGTTGTTCAGGATTGGATCGTTATGAGAGAATGGGCCTGGGTTGTAGTGTCAAAACCCAGTCAATTTGGCTTAGTTTGGATCTCCATGTTGGGCTTTAGTGGGCCGGATTTAGGGTGCTAAATCTTGCTCCAACAGTATGGTGTTCAAAACGGTGTAGCCACGCCTTATCAACCCCAGACTTGTGGACAGGTTGAAGTCTCCAACAGATAGATCAAGCAGATACTGGAGAAGACAGTGGGGAAGACAAGAAAGGATTGGGCTGCGAAATTGGATAATGTACTGTAGACTTTCAGGACAGCCTACAAGACGCCATTAAGGACTACACCATTCCACTTACTCTATGGCAAAGCGTGCCATCTTCCAGTGTTATTGGAGCACAAAGTAGAATGGGCTATCAAAAAGCTGAACTTCGATTTGAAGCCTGCTGTAGAAAGGCGCTCGATTCAGCTCAATGAACTGGATGAACTCAGATATCTGGCCTATGAAATCTCCAAGTTATATAAGGAGAGGACAAATGCATATCATGATAAGAAGATCATCTCCAGACATTTCAAGCCCAATGACCGTGTACTTTTCTATAACTCTCGTTTACAGTTGTTTCCTAGTAAACTGCGATCTCGTTGGTCAGGTCCCTTCATTGTCAAAGAGGCTAGTCCACATGGCGCCATTGTCCTGATAAATCCAAAAGATTGGAGTTCACTATGAAAGGACAGAGGGTGAAGCATTATTGGGTGCAAGCCGAGATTCCAGCAGGACATATTGTGTCTCTAGATGATGCACCCACTGTCTAAACAGCATTCCATGTCGAGTTAAAGACTTAAAACAAGCGCTTGGTGGGAGGCAACCCACTGGTAAGTTTTTTTTTCATGTACTTAGTATTATTTTCATGTATATAGCTAAAAACAAAGACAAAAGAAAAAAAAAGAAAAAAATAATAATAATTAGGCGAAGTGGTCGTCACCACTAGTGACGATCGTCACCAATTAAGAGGTGACGCTCGTCACCCGTCCGAGGCCTAAGTACGCGATATATTTTGTTCTTCTCCTTCTTCCCCACTTCTGTTTTAAAACCGACAAACATATAAAACCACAAATCTCCAACTTTTGATTTTCTGAACCGATTTGAGTTTAAAAAGCCTAATCCGTGCGGATTTAACCACTCTTTCACAATCTCTCATTCGTTTTCGAGATCTGCAAGGCTTGTGTTCGGAATCTTAAATTTTCAGTCCGCCATAGGTTTTGTAAAATTCTATTTTTGACCTGATCAACTTGATTTAACTATTGATTAATGGTTATTTAGGTTGTATTAGATGAATGCTACCATCCCTATGTGATTTTATTGGTTGATTTGCAAGTTTTTGAAATTTTCGAATTTGTGATAAAACTTGTGAAAATCTGGAATTTCTGGGTGATTTAGATTGAAGTTGTGATTGAATTGTGTTACTGATATACTATATTATTTAGCATATATAATATGCATTTAGATTAGTTTTCATGCATTCATCTCACATAATAGGCTAGATTTGCATCATTTGTCTCATTTTAGGTCCTAAGTGCACTTTGCATTAGCATTTGCATATTTCTTGCTTTCTTGCATCATATTCAGGTTGTTTTGGACACACTGGAGCTGTGGAGGTTGCATGGACATGCTAAGGATCAAAGAGGAGCCTGAGGACACTTGAAGGAACTCAGCCGTACAGCATAGGAACCGGGATCGAGGTGCGAATCGAGCTAGGCAGGTCGATCTAGATGAGATCAACCAGAAGATCGAGTTACTCAAGCCGTTTCAAGAAGGAGGATCGAGACCAAGATCAACCGAGGTGATCGATCGTGAGTACGGACGTGGATTAAGTCATGCAGAACGAGAGCCAGATCGAGAACCACGACTTGATCACCCGAAGATCGACCCGAAGATCGAGGAAAGGTGGACGATCCAGGAAGAAGATCGAGTGATCAGATCGATCAACCAGCTCGATCCCAGAACCTTATCCGGACAGCTCATTTTTTGCATGTAGTGAGGGGACCATTTTATCTTGTTGGCTTATTTTTGGCGTGAAAACCCCATCACTTTCATTATCCACACTTTGTCTTATCTTTTTCGAGCTCTCTTTTAGGCTTACTGCCATTGTTGAACTTTTTAAGCTTTCTTAGTTTTGTAAACTCTTAATCTTGCTTAATTTAAGTATTTTCTTTAATCGCTCTTGCTTAATAATGTTTAGCTTTCTTTCCTTTGCATTTCAATCGGTTTTAAACATGTGTAGTGAATAGTTCTTCCTTGGGTTTAAGGTTGGGGCGATTTAAGGGCTTTAAGGGTTTAAGCTTTGGTCTTTTTCTTGTTCTTAATCTATTCTCTTCTTGGATTTGGGGTCTTAATGCTTAGAGAGTCTTGGGAAAGATCTCTATGATTCCAGGGCTTCCTTACCTTGACCGGATTCAGAAATCCCTTAAAGCCAAATCCAAGAGACTAGCTCATCCTTTTCCAAACGCCATGGATGTTTAGGGAGCTAGTTAGGCCAATATTTGAGATCTTTGCTTAATGTTCTGTTTCATAGTCATTTGGTCATTGCATTTAGTTTTTATAGAATTTCTCATCCATTTACCCGAATCTGACTTAGATTTGCATTGCTCTTGCATTCTTAGTGGCTTTTTTCAACCTAGGCTGGATTGACACCTTAAGCAACTAAACTACAACTATAACTTTCTTTTGGCTTTGATTTACAACCCTGCAAAAATACTGTTTATGAAATATCGCCGATGCCAACTTGGGTTTGATTAGAAAGCATTAGGATTTGGAGCTTAGTAAAGACTAAGTCCTTTATTTTACATTGGTTACTCATTTCTCTACCTTACTGCTTGTCTTCTCAGGTACATGAATTTGAGGTCTAGAGGTGACAACAATCTACTACAACCTCTAGACAACATTCATCAACTTGGAAGTGCAAGAGCAAGAAGAGCAGCAGAACAAGCACAAGCCTTTGAGGAGATAGTGCAAGCTGGCGCTGTTGATTTTGAGAGTATGGCTAAACAAGACCAAACTGAGGCTGGTAGGGGTAATGGAAACCGCCACCACGCTGAAAGACCACCAAGGATCATCGGTGCTGGTGATGCTCCAAACACTCATCACAACCGTTTTGGCATCACTCCTCCACCGTTGCAAAACATCAACTTTGAGATCAAGCCAGGCTTTGTCTCAATGGTTCAGAAAAACAAGTTTCATGGCCTTGCTATGGAAGATAATTTGGAGCACTTAGACAACTTTGAGCAAGTTTGTGGAATGATCATGATCAATGGTATCTCGGAGGACAGCTTCAAGCTAAAGCTTTCCCTTTTTACCTTGGAGATAAAGCAAGACATTGGGAGAATTCCTTACCTCAGGGGACTATAACATCATGGGCTGATTGCAAGAAGGCATTTATGTCTAAGTTCTTCTCAAGCACAAGGACAGCTCGGTTAAGAAGTGACATCAGCGGTTTTACACAAAGGCAGAATGAGTCCTTTAGTGAAGCAATGGAGCGGTTCAAGGACTACACTATAGCTTGCCCTCATCATGGGTTCAGTGAAGAAAAACTCTTGAGCACCATCTATAGAGGAGCTCTTCCTAAAATTCGCATGCTCCTAGACACTGCAAGTAAAGGAAACTTTCTTTGTCAAAATGTAGAAGAAGGAATGGAGCTTATTGAGAACTTGGCTTTGATTGATGGCAACTACAATGAGGACTATGATAGAGCACCTAGAGGATGTGATCTTGAAGCTCACAAGAAAGAGATGAAGTCCCTCCATGAGAAGATAGACAAGCTAGTACTTGCAAATCAAAAGCAAGTTCACTTTGTAGGAGAAGCAACAGATGTTCTTGATGAGTTAGAGCTGAGCCAAGAGGAAGCGAATTGGGTTAGAGGACAGAACTACAACAAGCCACAGGGCTATTCTCAACGCTATCAAGGCAACAACAACCTCTCTTACAGAAGTAACAATGTGGAGAACCCTAAAGATCAAGTGTACCCTCCACAACAAGGAAAACCTATTGTTCCTTATAACAAAGGTGGCTTTACGCAAAACAGTGGATACCAAGGGCAAAGACAAGGCAACTTTCAAGGCCAACAACAGCAAGGAAACAAAAACTGCTCTGCTGTGTTTCCTCCTGGTTTCATGCCTCAGCAGAAACAAACTCAAGCTCCACCTCAAGATCCGGTTCAAGCAATGTTTCAACAGTTGCTTCAAGGTCAAGCTTCTACAAATCAGAAGTTTGTTGATGTGAACAAGAGACTAGACTCTTCTCTAACTGAGGTATCTACACAAATCACCAACCTGAACAACAAGAATCGCCAGCTAGAGAAAGGCAAAACAAGTTCAAGCGGTGAAGGCAGCTTACCCGGAAAGTGTGAGCAAAACCCTAAGGAGTATGCAAATGCTATTACCTTGAGAAGTGGGAAAGAGCTACAACCACGGTCAGTACCTAAAGACAATGAGGACAGTGTGGTTCAAGAGGGGGAGGGTAAGCTTTCAAATGATGAAGAGAATACATTTGACAATGTCTGGATTGAAAGGCCAAGGAAAGGCAAGGAAGCAGCGTTAGAGAAGAAAATAGAGGAGGTTAGCAAAGAGAAAGAAGCTGATGTGCCTCCACCCTACAAACCGAAGCATCCCTTCCCTGGACGTTTCAAGAAGCAGCTGCTTGAGAAGCACAAAGCCTTGCTTGAGAAGCACATAAGGGATGTTGAGATTAAACATGAATCTATGTTTTTAAACACAAAGCATGAATCTTGAACCCTCTTAAACATAATACTCAACCTTGAATCCTCTTTTTAGCATTTTAAAACTCAAGTTTATCATTTCTTAGTTATAAAGTTTGCTTCTTTAGTCTTTATAAGTCATTGCTCTAAGTTGCTAGAAATTCTCTATTTACCTGCCTTTAGCTTTCGATTTTTATAAATTAGTAGTCTTGCATTTTAATCTCTAAGAAGTCATCTAGCACTTACTTAACCTTCTTCCAGGGATTTTAAAATATTTTTCATAGTCATTTGGTCGTTGCATTTAGTTTTTATAGAATTTCTCATCCATTTACTTGAATATGACTTAGCTTTGCATTGCTCTTGATTTCTTAGTGGCTTTCTTCAACCTACGCTGGATTGACACCTTAAGCAACTATACTACAACTATAAATTGCTTTTGGCTTTGACAAAACAATCCTAAACAATCTTGTTTATCAGTTACTGATTGTGTTAGGGATTAATGTTGATGCTTGTTTCACTATGAATCATTGCTTTTCAAAATTTTTGAAATTTTTGAAATTTGGCTAATTTTGGTGGATTTTTGGATAGGTTTAATTTTGATCTGCAGATGGCTCCATGTGAGAAGAGACAGCGATCATCCTCTACACCAGCAAGGCATCTGGCTCCAAACCACCAGTCAACACAGGACCACCGTGTTTGCCACCATGGCCAAAGCGCGAAGACAAGAAGATAGCATCGGGAATTGCTTGAAAAGGCACCCCGAGAGAGGAGATAATGAAGTATTCCTGCACCTTTCATGATATTCTGGAGGGCTGGGATGAGTATGACACGTTGTTCTACAATGCGCGGCAGGATGTGAAGATATTGCCCACTTGATTCGCGGACAGCAAGGTGCTGCACCAGCTGGGCATCAAAAGAGGAGGTGACCCGAGTTCTAAGGAGGATCGGTATAAGCACCATTGGGACCAGACAGTACAATCTCTACCCTCAACTGGTCCACCATTTTCTGGCTACATTTTGCATGTACTATGAGAACGAGCTGGCCAAGACAGCACAGCAGGGCACTCTCACATTCCTGATCCGGGACACTCACCATAAGATCAGTCTTTTTGAGCTATGCGAGATTTACGGGTTTGATTAACACCCTACATGTGTGATCACGCCTTCGCAGTGGCCCCATATGCAGACCTTCTGGTCTAAGTTTGGGAATGGGACTTACGAGTCCAAGACGATCACGCAGATAGACGTCATACATCCTGTGGTGCATAAAATCTTGCGTCTTCTAGGCAACACAATTCTGTGAGGGCTCTTATGGATGAGGCACACTTGGGGCACGCCACTTGGCTTAAGCCTAGACTGATCTGGACCTTTACTACTGCCGCTGGAGAGTATGTTGGCATTCAGTTGCCAATCGAGAGCTCACTATGAGTTAGGCTGATCCATGATAGTTGTGTTTCCTGCCTGACCCGACGCTGCTGCGTTCTCTTGTTCCTTCCCGACGCCATAAGGTACTTTCTGCTGGCGCATCTTCTTCTCTTGCTGCTGCTCAGGCTGGACCATCTTGATGACAGGCGATGCCTCCTCCAGACCTTCCACACCTCTGGCGCCCTGTTGCTCCTCTGACCCCGATGGATATGGCATTATTTCAGGAGTACGTCATTGAGTGTTTAGATGGTCTCTTGAACGATGTCGCTACGGTGAGCAACTACGATTGCATTCGCCTCGACGTACCTCAGGAGGCTGACTCGGAGGATGAGGATTAGGTCCTCCACTATCCTGGTTACTTGTTTCTTTTTCCCTATATTTTTCATTCACTTGAGTCATTTTTCTGTTTTATTTTAAGTCAGTTTGTCAGTTTGCTTTAATGATGTTTTGTGAACTTGTTGAACCTTGCGTTATGCTTTATTTGGATGTTTTTAATGTGTGTTTGAGTGCTCTAACAGTCTAACTTCGGAGTACACATGATGGTATTACATTAACACATCTAACAGACGGCATTGGAGTTCAGACACGGTTCTCTTACTTCTTCTTCACAAAATCTAGGCTTAATAACACTGGGGAGAGTGTTGTTTAAGTCGGGGGAGATGGCTACTGATGTTGCGTACATTGTGTCTTGTTTTGAGAGTCCTAAAATTGAGTCACAATTTTGAAACTGTCAGTTTTTCAAAGAACGAACAACAAAACATTGATGCTTATAAGAACCATTGCCACAGTTGTTGATTACAAGTCTTACTAAGTCGAAAGTCATAGATAGATCAGTCTAGCAAAGAAGGTTTAGGTTCTTAGAGAATCTGGAAAATTTATTGTTAACTCAACCTTAATAAACCTTTAAACTTCTCATATTTGGGCTTGATACTCATTGATCTTGATTCTCTCTTTCAACACCGAGAAGAATGTTTAGATGCAGTCTCTCTTTGATCTTCCCTGATACAGCTTTTAAGAGTTTAAGTCTACAGAATGATGCATCACGACCCTGTCTCCTTACAAGGAACAACAGTAGTGAACACTCATGAACCTGTCTCCTCACAAGGAACACAAGTATTGAGTAGCATCAATTCTTAGGCTGTAAATAAAATGAGAAAAGAAGTTGAAAAATCAAAAAAAAAAATAAAAAAATAGATCAAGGGAAGAGAAAATAGGAGAGCTGTATTGAGATTGATTTGTTCGGTACAAAGGAAGGGAAAGAATCTGTAAGTGATTCAGTTGCTTAATCCTTGATGAGATATCACACTTAGATAAATAAAAAGAGTTATCAGTAGAGATTTTGGATTCCTTGAAGAGGCTTGAACTGGATTTGAGAGATTGCTAAGCTTGTGATAATTAGACTAAAATTTGATCTTGTGTTGGCTCTGTGGTATGTGGATTCGAAAGTATTGATCAATGTGGCGTTCATATGGTTAGTTGACTTATCTGTTTTCAAACCTCGACCCTATCCTCAGTCTGATATTTTCCAGAGGGCAAGCAAAAGCTAAGTCTGAGGGAATTGATATATCATAGTTTATATGGTTTTTAAACATGATATAAGTCCTTTTTATTGAGTCTTTTTGGTCTTTTTGGAGTTCTAGTAGAGTCTCTGCAGGTTATAGCATGACTGAAGCACAATTGGAGGTTTTGGAACTTTTTGGATCAAATGAATCATCCCCGAAGTGAGCAACTCAGAAGGCATTGATTGGCATTGGTAACGATCGTCACCACTAAAAGGTGACGCTCGTCACCCTCATCTGGGAAGGAGTCACATCTTTTATTAAAAGATGGAGATGAATTTGCTCTTTTGGTCCAAGAGTTCTATTATTTGCAAGAAGACCCCAGCTCGTGTTTTAACATGTAAATTAGGTTTTTCAACCATTGTTGGTTTTTATCTTGTATCTGAATTTCTAGAGAGCTTTTGAGAAAGATAGTTTGCTGAGCTTTAAGGGAGACAACTCTGAGAAGAATTCAAACCCTTTGTATCTATACTTTAATTCTTTTAATGCAGTTTTATTCAGATATGCTTTGTTCTTTCATGATCATGTCTGAGTAATCTGTTAGTTAAGTTAGGATAATTTAAATATTGATGAAGATTTTGTATAATTGCCAAACTGTTAGGAAAATTTATTGGTTCTTCATTTGTGCTTGCATTCGTATCGATTTCTCATACTAACCATCTAGATTTCGAAACCCTAGGTTATTTTTAAAGATGTGAGAACATTGTTAATCACCTGAAATAGTATTAGATGAGATAAACGCCTATTTGAAATGAGATTTGACTTAGGATTTTTGTGAACAATCGAAACCTGATCCTTAATGCTTGCTTGACTTGTTAGAATTTGCAAATAAATTTGAAATTCTGTGATTTAGGCATAGATAACTTTTGCAATGAGAATTGATTAGTTATACTATTGAGTTTCAAGTTCTAGACGGTTTTAATTTATTCATGATTACATGCATTCTACATTCTCGGATTCAACCTGCGAATTATCCTGACTTAGCGCCTTTAGCTTGCTGAACTTTAGATCAATCAACAAAAATCGCCTGCTTTGATTATTTTAGTTATCTCGCATTACATTCATTCATTACTGCTTAGCTTAATCCGAACCTAAAATCTATAGTGTAGTAGCTTACTCCCTTGAGTTTTGATAATCTTTTGTGCTACAACTGCTTTGTTGTGCACTTGCAGTAGTAAAATAATTGGGTAAAACTTAGACCCTATTAAATCCCTTTGTGTACCATGCTCTGTTGACTCTAAACTTAATGAACCCATTGCTATAGTCTTCTTCTGCCTCATCATACTCATCATCAAACTTATAGAAGTGGACCTTGAAGCTTGCAAGGAATTCACAAGAAAACTGCTTGTAAGTGGGATACCCGAGACTAACAAACTTCTCAAGCCCAGTGTTGCTTACCAGCTCATCCACTTCAGCGTTGGTTCCCAGCTATTCAACAAACCAGGACAAGCATATCTTGTTGGAGCAAAATCCACTCTCTTCATCGCCCTCATGTAATCCTTAAGCTTTGGTGCTGCATCTTGGACTTGCTCTTCTTAAACCACTGGCCATTTACCCTCTGCTCTGGTTCTTGCATCAGTACTTGAGTCAAAAATTTCCTCATCACCTTTAGTGCTCGACATAGTTACTGAAAATGCAAGGCTGGAAAAAACAATTAGCATATTGTTTCCTTAGAGCACTGTGCAGAAAATTATTTCCCAAAAATCAAGCATACACAGGAAAAATCTATAAAACTTTACACTGATTGGCAACAAATAGAGGCGAATTTATCAAAATAATTCAGCTCAAAAGGATGAACACGATGAAATTTAAATTTCGAGTAGCAACAAGCAGCGATTTAGTCAATTTTAAGCATATGCAGCAAAAATGGTATCTTCTCTCCACCAAATTATAAATATGCACCAGATACATCATTGTTAATCTAATATGAAGCATTTAAATGGTGAATATGCTGAAAAAAACATAACATGCCTAGATTTGGCCAAATATTTTAACCATAAATCATCGAAGAGAGAAGCAAAAATGGTGACATGCAACTCAAATCCATATCAAAATCATGTAAAACAATCTCAACAGACAATCTAATGCAGTTCATCCTAGTTTTTAAAGACTAAACTCATAGAAATGAGAAATTTGAACACTAATACCTTGAATCCTTGAAAAACTTGAAAGAAACTAACTGAGAGAATGCAAAGGATGAGAAATGTGTTTTGAAAAAAGAGAAATGGTGTTTAGCTCGATATGGATATGGAGAGAAAATAAGATGCTAGTTTTAAGGCAAAAATAAGGGAAATCCAAAATAAATAAAAGAAAATGCAAGAATAACTAGTTTAAAATTCAAATTTGTTAGGAGTAGGAAAGAAAGATTCTTTTACCATCCACCAAGGTCCACAAAAGGGTTTTACTTGATTTACCCATGTAAAAATTTGTAAAACAAATTTGCACGGGTCATGTCGAGCAAAACACCCGATATGACACCCTGGTGTGTACCATATCGGGGATATAGGGTCTTGTGGCTCGGCGATCATGCTCCACTGCCTCGGGGGTTCAATGTTCTGGTTAGCTTCTCATTCGAAACATCTTGCATCGAGCAATTTCAGAAGATGTTCGGCTCGATGTTGTTGCTCGATGAAAGGAGACTTGTCGGCTTGCATAATTCTCCCTGTGGGCAGTGCATGGTATCGACTAGACGTCTAATAAGGCTCGGACATTCTGTATCGAGCAAGTGTATTAGTGTTTTGCTCGATGCTACATCCCGATGTAGGTCCTCCGTTGTTCTGATGATGTCCTTCGAGGGAAATGTGGGACTATTCGGCGAAAGACTTCGTGGTGTGCATCGAGCAAAATATAGGTGTTTTGCTCGATGCTACACATCGATGTGAGTCTTCTCGCACTCAACTGGAATGTTTGTCGGTGGTCTTCATAACGGCCATTGTCTCGTGCTCGAATTAGCCGATGATCTTTGTATCGAGCAAAACCTTAGGTGTTTTGCTCGATGTTACTCCACGGTGCAGGTTCATCGGGCTTCTTCGTCGACGTACGGACTGGCATCTCGATGTATGGTTGGGTTGATTGTATCAAGCAGGAGTTCACGAGGCTCTGCTCGATGTGACATCCCGATGTGATCACCACCGTGCAATTTGATCGATGTACGGCTCCATTCTCCTTGGTGTTTGGGCTCCAGGAGCGAATACATCGAGCAAGGCTTAGGAGGTTTTGCTCGATGTGATATGATAGATCTCAGGTTTTACCCAAATAAAACTACTGCAAGTGCACAGCAAAAGCAGTTGTAGTACAAGGGGTATCGAATCCCAAGGGAGTAATGCAAACTACACTATCGAATTGTATATTCGGATTATGCTAAGCAGGATATAATGTATGTAATGCGAATTAACAAATAAAAGTAAGCAAACGATTTTTGGCAGATGATCTAAGTTTCAGAAGACTAAAAGCGCTAAGTCAGGACAGTTCGCAGGTTGAATCCAAGAATGTAGAATGCAGAAAATCAGGAATGATTAAGAACCGTTTTAAACATGAATCACTAATGTATAACTAATCAATTCTCATTGCAAAAGTAATCTATGCCTAAATCACAGAGTTTCAAATCTCTTTGCAACCCTAACAACCAAAGCATGCAGGAATGATCAGATTCAATTGTTTACAAAACTCCTAAGCCAAATTTTTTTGCACTAAGTTGTTTTGCTCATCAAATACTAGTTCAGGTTATGAATAATGCTCTCACATATATTTAACAACCTAAGATTTTCGGATTCCTAGATGATGTTTCTCATAAATTCGATTTTAAAGCAAGCAGAGATGAAAAACCAAAAGATAATCCTAACAGAATTGCGATTCTACAGTCTCTTCATCAACCCTTGAAAAAGCCCTAACTTAACTAGCAGATTACTCAGACATGATTATGGGATCACAAAGCATAACTGAATAATATTGCATTAAGAGAAAGAGTAAAATAATAGAGGGGTTCGAAATCTTCTCAAAGGAGTACAGGATTTGTCTCTCCAAAAAGCTCTGAATAAATCTCTCTCTAAGCTCTCTGAATTCTCAAAAACTGAGATAATCGCCAACAATGGCTGAAAAACCTAATAAATAGAGGCTAAACACGATCTGGGGTCTTCTTGTAAATAATGGAACTTATGGGACAATTCTGCAAATCTTCTTCACACTTTTAATAAAACAGCCACTCTCCTTCCTTGATGGGTGACGAGCGTCACCAAGGATGGTGACGAGCGTCACCATATAGGATACTTTCTGCTTCGAGCTTGTTACTTCGTGGCTTCAACTCAGAATGCTCCAAAAGGTTCCAAAATCTCTAATTATGCTCCAGACATGCTATAATCTGCAAAGACTCTTCTAGGACTCTAAAAAGACCAAAAAGACTCAATAAAAAGGACTTATATCATGGTTAAAAGCCATAAAAACCATGATATATCAACTCCCCCAGACTTAGCTTTTGCTTTCCCTCAAGCAAACATCAGACAAAGAATAAGGTCTAGGTTTAAAAAGAAAAAGTAAGTGGAACCACCACGGCTCCTCTCTTCTCGAGAATCCATACATCCCTTATTCACTATTCTGATATTCAAATTCGATATAGATAAAATTGAAAACAAGAGACAGCCAGTCAATCATCAGGAACACTACACTAGTTTGAACTTTCGAATCCACATACCACAGAGTCAACACAAGATCAAATTTCAGTCTAATCATCACAAGCTTAGCAAATCTCTCAAGTCCAGTCCAAATCCCTTCAAGAAATCCGAAATTTCTACTGTCAACTCCTTATATTTTTTATCTAAGTGTGATATCTCATCAAGGTTCTATCATCTCAATCACTTTACAGATTCTTTTCCCTTCCTAACAACTGAACAATTCAATCTCAACACAGCTCTCCTATTTTCTCTTCCCTTGATCTTTTCCTTTGAATATTTTCGAATTTTCACTTCTTTTTCTCAACTTTTTCAGTCTAGGAAATGGTGCTACTCAATACTTGTGTTCCTTGTGAGGAGACAGGTTCTTGAGTGTGTTCACTACTATTGTTCTTTGTGAGGAGACAGGGTCATGAATGCACCATTCTTTGGACTTAAACTTTTAAAAACTACATCAGGGAAGATCAAAGAGAGACTGTATCTTGACTTTATTGTCAGTGCTGACAGAGAGAATCAAGCTCAAAAAGAATCAATCACCAAGACAAGAAGTTTAAAGTTCATTAAGGTGGAGCTAACAGAAGAGTTTTCAGATTCTCTAAGGACATAGACCTTCATTGCAAGACTGATCTACTTATGACTTTCAACTTAGTAAGACATGTAATCAACTACTGTGGCAATGGTTCTTATAAGCAAAAACGTCCTATGGTTAGTTCCAAGAAAAACTGACAATTTCAAAATTTTGACTCTATAAAACAGGTTGTTGACTCAACTTTAAGATTCTATAAACATGACACAAAGCACACAACGTCAGTAACCACCTCCCCCAGACTTAAACAACACTGTCCCCAGTGTTATCAAGCCAAGAGTTGGTCAGAAAAATGAATGAGAAGTCGAAAAACCAAGTCAGAAAAGTGTTACCTCGCATGGGGTCGGGTGACGAGCGTCACCAATCTGGTGACGAGCGTCACCACGACCTGTATTACCCAATTGTTAAGTTAGATGTTAATTAACGAAGTGTTGTCATGCGTACTCGAAAGTTAGACTTTTTGAGCACTCAAACACATAATTAAGAACATCCAAACATAGCAATAATAACCTGGTTCAACAATCTCACAAAACATCATCAAAGAAACTGACAACTGACTCAAAGAAAACAAAAAAATGACTCAAGAGAAATAAAAATAAAAGAGAAAAAGAAACAAGTAACCAGATAGTGGAGCCTTAGTCCTCATCCTCACAAGGTTCAATGGTGTAATGGGGGCGGACACAACCACAGTTGCTAAGTGTAGCAACAACATCCCAGAGTCCCTCAAAGCTGTCAATGACATACTCCTGAAAAGCAGCCATATCCATGGGTGTCTGTGGTCGTGGAGGACGCCTGAAAGCAGTAGAGGAGGTACTCTGGCGTGTAGAAGGTCCAGCATTATCAGCAGCTGCAGTAGAAGCAGAAGCACCACCTGTAGCAGCTCTAGCAAAGCACAGAGCCAAAGAGCGCAGCAGAGTCCGAGCTGGCATGAAGAAAAGCTGGCGTGGGACTCCCTGAATCGTGGTGAGGGCTCTCTGTGGCAACTTAATGCCAACATACTCTCCAGAATTAGTAGTGAAAGTCCAGACAACTCCAATCTTCAGCCAAGTGACATGGCGTAGATACTGGTCATCCATGAGTGATCTGTCACTGCGCAGACTGCAAGGAGTGACATCGATCTGGAAATGATGAAAGATCGGTGTCAGAAGGCTGCCAACACTCTCGGTCTTCTACCCTGGACTGGTGAACGGCTTGGTCTTCAAGGAGACCAGATGCTCAGCAAAAACAGCGCCCAAGTTGGCGCGAACCATGCTATCGATAGGGATCACATCATCAAGCATCTCATAAAGTCCGTAGCAGAGGAGAATCAGCTCACTAACCCGAGTCTTGCTAGGCGCAGACTTGCACAAAATTGTATGGCCAAAGAGCCGCAGAATGTACCTCAAAACAGGATGGCGAACCTCTGTCTGCGTGCTAGTCTTGCTGTCATAGACTCCATTCCCGAACTTGGACCAGAATGTCCGCATATGGGTCCACTGAGAGGGAAGGAGAACGCCTGTGGGATGGTCAGAGAAGCCATAGATCCCACAAAGCTCCATCAGACTGATCCGGTATCGAACCCCTCGGATCAGAAACGTCATCGTGCCTTCCTGCGCACGCTTCGCCAGCTCATTCGTGTAGTAGACGCGAACTATAGAGAGAAACTGGCGGACCAAATCTGGGTAGAGATCATACTGCTGGAACGACATAGTCCCCATTCCGATGCTCTCCAGAATCTGAACAACCTCGTCGAAGATCCCCATCTTCTGCAGAACAGCAGAATCCGCGATCCGAGTGGGAATAATCTTCACTCACAGCCACGCATTATAGAATAACGTGTCATACTCATCCCACTGCTCCCGGATATCATGGAATATGCAAGTATCCCGTGATATTTCCTGCCTCGGAGTTCCTGCCCAAGCCACTCCAGAGGCTATTTTCCGATCTTCTCAGTTGGGCCATGGAGACCTGCAAACCAGGTACTGACTGAAGGAATCTGTAGACCCTGTTGCAGTGCTTGATGCCGAGCTTTGCCTTGGTTGCTTCTCGTGTCTAGGCATATGATAATTTAAGATCAGAATCGACCAAAAACATCACCAAAATCAGCAAATTTTTCAAAATTCGAAAAATCAATGAATCAAGGTGAAATAAATGATGGCGATCAACTACAGCACTACCAGGAACACAATTCAATCATCAATTCAATCATCAATTCAACCCAAATCACCCAAAATTTCCAGATTTTTGCAAATTTCATCACGAACTCGAAAATTTAAAACTTGCAAATCAACCGATAAAAGCTCACATAGATGGTTCCATTCCTCTAATACAACCTAAGTAACCATGATTCAACAGTTAAATTAAGCTAATCAAGTCAAAAATCGGATTTTACCAAACCTATGGCAAACTGAAAATTGGGGATTCCGAACACATACCTTCCAGATTTTAAAAACCAAGTTGATATTCAGAAAGAGGAGCAAAATCTGCACGTATTAGACTCTTGAATCACTCAATTTGGTTTAGAAAATCAAAAGTTATGAATCTCTGAAAATTTCTAAGTGTTCATTGGTTTTAACAGTTATGAGCACGAAGAAGAAGAAGAAAGAACTAAGTACCCGTGCTCGACCCCATTCGGTGACGAGCGTCACCTTAAGGGTGACGATCATCACCCTTTTTTTTCTAACTGAATAATAATAAGAATAATAAACCTAAGAACGAAAAATAATAACTAAGTATAATATCTACAACTTACCAGTGGGTTGCCTCCTACTAAGCGCTTGTTTAAAGTTATTAGCTTGACTGTGGTTGGCTGTTTAGACAGCTGTTGCATCATCTAGAGACACAATGTGTCCTGCTGGAATCTCTGCTTGTGCCCAGTAATGCTTCACCCTTTGTCCATTGACAGTGAACTCGTCTCCTTTGGAGTTAATCAGGACAATTGCACCATGTGGGCGAGCTTCTTTGATATTGAATGGACCTGACCATCGAGAACGCAATTTACCAGGAAAAAGCTGTAAACGAGAGTTGTAGAGTAATACCTGGTCATTGGGCTCGAAATGCCTTGAGATGATCTTTTTATCATGATATGCCTATATCCTCTCCTTGTATAACTTGGAGTTTTCATAGGCCAGATATCTGATCTCATCCAGTTTATTGAGCTGAATCAAACGCCTCTCTGCAGCAGGCTTCAGATCGAAATTCAGCTTCTTGATGGCCCATTCCGCTTTGAACTCCAACTCTACTGGTATATGGCACGCTTTGCCATAGAGAAGATGGAGTGGTGTAGTCCGAAGTGGCGTTTGTATGCTGTTCTGTAAGCCCATAATACATCATCCAGCTTTGCAGACCAATCTTTCCTTGTCTTCCCAACTGTCTTTTCCAGAATCTGCTTGATCTGCCTGTTGGAAACCTCAACTTGCCCACTTGTTTGGGGGTGATAGGGCGTGGCTACTCTGTGCTGTACACCATACTTCTTCAACAGTTTGTCAAAAACCTTATTGACAAAGTGAGAACCACCATCACTTATGACAATCCGCGGGACACCAAATCTGGGAAAGATAACGGTCTTAAACAGTTTCAAAACCACTGCAGCATCATTAGTAGGAGTAGCCAACGCCTCTACCCACTTAGATACATAATCAACAGCAACCAGAATGTATATATTCCCATAGGATGAGGGAAAAGGTCCCATGAAGTCAATACCCCAACAATCAAAGACTTCAACTTCTAGAATGAAGTTCTGTGGCATCTCATGTCTCCTGCTGATTTTTCCTCTTCTCTGGCAAGTATCACAGCTTGTAATGAAGGCCTGGGCGTCTCTGAACATAGTTGGCCACCAAAATCCAGCTTGCAATACCTTAGAGACAGTCTTGAATGTAGAAAAGTGTCCAGCATACTCTGATCCATGACAGTGGAAGAGGACATCCTGCACATCTTCTTCTGCTAAGCATCTCCTGTAGATCCCATCAGCACAATGTTTGTAGAGGTATGGATCATCCCAATAGAATCTCCTAAGTTCTCTCAAGAACTTCTTCTTAGCATAGCCTTTGAAGTCATGTGGTTCATCCTCTGCAGCAAGGTAATTGGCAATATCAGTATACCAGGGTCTCCCTGGATCATTCAAAGCATAAACAGGCTCTTCAAAAGCCATCCCCAAGCTTGCACAAATCACAGAAAAGTGTAGAGATTGGTGACGAGCGTCACCAATATTGGTGATGAGCGTCATCAATATTGGTGACGAGCGTCACCTCTTTCGTACACTCTGGTCGCGACTGTTCTGGATTGGTGACGAGGGTCACCCTCCTGGTGTCGCTCGTCACTCCCCTGCAGTTTCGAGAAAACTACAGGTTTTCAATACTTTCCTCATGTTCTCTTGTTTCCACGAAGTAGACATTCTCTTCAGGCAAGAAATCATTGACTGGGACACTGTCTTCGACCTGAATCCGAGATAGATGATCAGCAACTCCATTCTCAACACCTTTCTTGTCCTCCACTTCAATGTCAAATTCCTGAAGAAGCAGGATCCATCTCAACAACCTTGGCTTTGCATCATTCTTTTGCATCAGGTACTTCAGTGCTGAATGGTCAGTATGAACCATGACCTTGGAGCCAACAAGATATTGCTTGAACTTCTCAAAAGCAAACACAACAGCTAACAATTCCTTCTCAGTTATTGCATAATTCTTCTGAGCATCATCCAAAGTCCTACTTGCATAGTAGATGGCGTGGAGTTTCTTGTCTTTCCTCTGTCACAGCACTGCTCCAACTGCAAAATCGCTGGCATCACACATTACCTCAAAAGGTAAGTCCCAATCTCGTGGCTGCACAACAGGAGCTGTAACCAGAGCTTGCTTGATCTGTTCAAAGGCAGATTTGCACTCTTCTGTGAACTCAAACTTCACATCTTTGCAGAGGAGAGCAGTAAGGGGCCGTGCTATCTTGCTAAAGTCCTTGATGAATCATCTGTAGAAGCCTGCATGACCCAGAAAACTCCTCACTGCTTTGACTGAATCAGGTGCTTGCAGACTTGTCATCACCTCAATTTTTGCCATATCCACTTCTATACCGTCTCCTGAGACTCTGTGGCCAAGCACAATACCATCCTGAACCATAAAATGGCACTTTTCCCAGTTTAAAACCAAGTGCTTCTCTTCACATCTCTGCAGAACTGCACACGGATTATCCAAGCAGCTCTTGAAAGAGGACCCATAAACAGAGAAGTCATCCATGAACACCTCCATAAACTTCTCTATCATATCTATGAAAATCGACATCATGCATCTCTGGATGGTTGCAGGAGCATTACACAGCCCAAAAGGCATTCTGCGATATGCAAAAGTGCCATAGGGACAAGTAAAAGTAGTCTTCTCCTGAACATCTGGATGGATGGAGATCTGAAAGAAGCCTGAATACCCATCAAGGAAGCAGTAATACTTGTGATTCACCAGCCTCTCCAGCATCTGATCGATGAAAGGCAGAGGAAAATGGTCCTTCCTTGTTGCTGCATTCAGTTTCCTGTAGTCAATGCACATCATGTGTCCTGTCACAGTCCTGGTTGGAATCAGCTCATCCTTGTCATTCTTCACCACTGTGACACCTCCTTTCTTAGGCACCATGTGCACTGGACTCACCCAAGCACTGTCTGATATAGAATAGATGATACCAGCCTGCAACAACTTCATGATCTCTTTCTTGACTACATCCTGCAAATTTGGATTCAGCCTCCTCTGATGCTCAACTGATGATTTCGACTCATCCTCCAAGTGTATCCTATGCATGCACAATTCTGGAGAGATACCTGAAATGTCATCAAGAGAGTAACCAAGAGCTTTGCGAATTTTTTTGCAGCTTACTTAACAAAAGGGTGAGCTCTGCATTGTTCAATGAAGCATTAACAATTACAGGATAGGTGGAGTTTTCTCCAAGAAATGCGTACCTTAGCTCTGCAGGGAGCTGTTTAAGCTCAACTTTTGGTGCTTTCGCTGCAGACCAATCACCCATTGTGGCAGCTTTCGCAGATGTGGAGACAAGCTCATCATGTGCAACCAGTTGCATCACTTGTGCAGTAGCATCCATCATCTTTGTGTACCCTGTTGCAGCAGCATCTAAATGCTCATACTCAGCTGTA
Organism: Thlaspi arvense; assembly: GCA_911865555.2. Classification (NCBI taxonomy): domain Eukaryota; kingdom Viridiplantae; phylum Streptophyta; class Magnoliopsida; order Brassicales; family Brassicaceae; genus Thlaspi; species Thlaspi arvense. Next base: position 23,719,064 of record OU466861.1, on the reverse strand, counting down.
GAAGTGGTCAACGCCCTTTCCAAGGGATCCTCTGAACTCATCAAATGGAAGATCTGATCAGCAATGTTTGTGAGAACATCCACATAAAAAGTCTGTCCATCTATGGTTGGCCTCTTCATCAGCTTGTCCATTTCGAATTTCATCACTAAATCACCAACATTCAGCTCTATTCTACCCTTCCTGACATCAATTTATAGCTCCTGCAATAGCCAAGAAGGGTCTGCCAAGAATCAAGGGGTCTTTGGGTTCTTCTCCATATTCCAGAACCACAAAATCAGTAGGAATCATACAATCTCCTACTTTCATAAGAACATCCTTTATCACTCCTTCAGGAACTCTGACTGATCTATCAGCTAGGACAAGAGATATCCTTGTAGCCTTGAAATCGGTCATCCCCAAGCTTTTGGCAACAGAATGAGGCATGAGGTTCACACTAAAACCAAGATCACACAATGACCTCTCAAACATGTCATTGAAGATTGTGAAGTCTAAAACAAAGCTTCCTGGGTCTGAAAGCTTCTCTGGAACTCTATTCTGAATCACTGCACTGACCTGCTCGTTGATCATCATAGCCCCAGCCTCTAGACTCATGTTGTTGGTCACCATCCTCTTCACATACCTCCTTATAACAGGAGAGATCCTTACAGCATCAATCAATGGGATCTCTATGACCAACTTGTCCATGATAGCCTTGCATCTTGCATCTTCAAGCTCTTGCTTGGACTTCTTAGGATGCTTAGGATAGGGTATCTTGGGTTTATACACGGTCTCCTTAGCATTATCTGAAGTCTTAGGCAAAACTGCAGCATATGGCATCTAGTGACGAGCGTCACTGGGTTGGTGACGAGTGTCACTCACTTTGGACAAGTCGGGGTCGATCATTGGATTTGGGTGATGAGCGTCACCCTCCTGGTGATGGTCGTCACCAAATTGTGAAGAGTCGAGGTCGGGGTTGTGCTCGATGGGTGACGAGCGACACCCATTATTGGTGACGAGCGTCACCCGTGGGTCTTCAGCAGATATTTCTTCATCTTCATACTCTTCAATACCCACGAAATTCCTTGAGGTTAAATCCTTCTGCAACACTGGTTGCAGGTTCTTTCCACTCCTCAATGTGATGGCATTCACATGGTGTTTGGGATTAGCATAAGTTCTTCCTGGAAGAAATCTTTCTTGCCTCTGAACAGCTCCTGCAGTTTGGGCAACTTGAACATCAAGCTTCTTCATATGAGAGTTCAGACTCTCAATTTTTCCATTCAAATCCTGATAAAGCGAATCTATCTTGCCATTGAAGTCCACTTTAAGCTTTTGTTGTCCTTCCAAGAGTTGTTCTAGCATTGCTTCCATTTTGTTCTCTTGTGGAGGTGCTGGTTGATAAGAAGAAGAACCATAGTTTCTGTAATTTCCACTTTTCCTGGAATGGCTTCTGGTACTCTGTCTTCTGGAATGGGGGCTTAGGAGTGAAACCAGGCGTGCTAAGTCCTCCTGTAAAGGTGTTCTTCTGATTGTTGTTGCTGTATCCTCTGTTCCACTGCTGATTCCCATACCTTTGACCCTGAAAACCACCAGAATTGATGAAATTTACATCCTCCTGTTCAACCTCCTCTGGAGCTTCAAAAGTTTCCACTTCTGCAGCAAAGTGAACTGACTTCTTTCCCGCCAAAAGGCTGTGCATATCATCCAGCTTAGCCTTAACTTCAGCAATCTGATTCCCATCAGCCACACCAGCTTGTTTCATCCTCTGAAAGTCTGCATTTTTAGTGCTGTTGCTGCAGACCAAATTCGCAATCAGTCTAATCGCCTCCTCTGGTCTGTTGGTGTTGAAGTTTCCTGCACTTGCTGCATCCAACGCCATCTGATATTTCCAGTCAATGCCCCTGAAGAAAATCCCAAGTAATTGCACTTGACTAAAGCCATGATGAGGACAGTCCCTTTGATAAGACTTGAACCTGATCCAAGAAGCCTTAAAAGCTTGAGTAGGGCCTTGTGTAAAGGATGCAATTTTCGTCCTCATGTCCTCTGATCTTGCATCATCATAGAAGTTATTCAGAGAGGCGTTCTTAGTGTCTTCCCAAGTGGTCAATGAAGCAGGTTCCAGTTGCTTCAGCCAATATGCAACCTCTCCTCCAAGAGAGTAAAAGCTTGCAGAACAGGAAATCATTGCTGACTCCAGCAGCTTTGACACTTGAAGCCAGATCCTCAAACCTTTCAATGTGATCTATAGGATGCTCATGAGGTAAGCCATGGAATGGATGCTGGCTAACCAGCTGATAGTAGACAGGTTTAACCTCAAAAATCGTTCTTCTGGAAGGCAGGAGGTCGGATTGCAGCTCTGTTGGCATAGAACTGATCAGGTCTGTTGTAATCTCCTAGAGTCCTCTGAACAAAACGCCCAGCAGCGTTATTAGCAGCAGCAGGGACTCCCACGTTCTCAGTCACTTGTTGAACCTGCTGTTCAACAATGACATTCCCCTCTTGATCAATTCTCTGCCCCACTTCGTTTCTCCTGTTTCCTTCCCTGTCAACCAAGTGACCTTCTGCATCTTCAACCAGGATAAGTGGAGCCACCTTTGTAGATTGCTTTTTAGCTTTCCAGTTAGTTCTCTCCAACCTAGCTAGTTCATCGATGCTCAAAGTCACAAGCTCCTTCTCCTTGTTGCTTCTGGTTCTGCGATTAGGCATACACCTGAAACAGGAACAAAGAAAAGTAGCAAAGTTAGTAAACAAATTAAAACTTAGACAAAATCCTAATACTAGGTATCGAAAGGCAGCAATTACTCCCCGGCAACGGCGCCAAAAACTTGATAGATCTCAGGTTTTACCCAAATAAAACAAGTGCAAGTGCACAACAAAAGCAGTTGTAGTACAAGGGGTATCGAATCCCAAGGGAGTAATGCAAACTACACTAACGAATTATAGATTCGGATTATGCTAAGCAGGATATAATGTATGTAATGCGAATTAACAAATAAAAGTAAGCAAACGATTTTTGGCAGATGATCTAAGTTTCAGAAGACTAAAAGCGTTAAGTCAGGACAGTTCGCAGGTTAAATCCAAGAATGTAGAATGCAGGAAATCAGGAATGTTTAAGAACCATTTTAAACATGAATCACTAATGTATAACTAATCAATTCTCATTGCAAAAGTTATCTATGCCTAAATCACAGAGTTTTAAATCTCTTTGCAAACTCTAACAACCTAAGCATGCAGGAATGATCAGATTCAATTGTTTACAAAACTCCTAAGCCAAATCTCTTTGCACTAAGTTGTTTTGCTCATCAAATACTAGTTCAGGTTATGAATAATGCTCTCACATATATTGAACAACCTAAGATTTTTGGATTCCTAGATGATGTTTCTCAGAAATTCGATCTTAAAGCAAGCAGAGATGAAAAACCAAAAGATAATCCTAACAGAATTACGATTCTACAATCTCTTCATCAACCCTTGAAAAAGCCCTAACTTAACTAGCAGATTACTCAGACATGATTATGGGATCACAAAGCATAACTGAATAATATTGCATTAAGAGAAAGAGTAAAAGAATAGAGGGGTTCGAAATCTTCTCAAAAGAGTACAGAATTTTTCTCCCCAAAAAGCTCTGAATAAATCTCTCTCCAAGCTCTCTGAATTCTCAAAAATTAAGATAATCGCCAACAATGGCTGAAAAACCTAATAAATAGAGGCTAAACACGATCTGGAGTCTTCTTGTAAATAATGGAACTTCTGGGCCAATTCTGCAAATCTTCTTCACACTTTTAATAAAACAGCCATGCTCCTTCCTTGATGGGTGAAGTGCGTCACCAAGGGTGGTGACGAGCGTCACCATATGGGATACTTTCTGCTTCGAGCTTGGTACTTTGTGGCTTCAACTCAGAATGCTCCAAAAGGTTCCAAAATCTCCAATTATGCTCCAGACATGCTATAACCTGCAAAGACTCTTCTAGGACTCTAAAAAGACCAAAAAGACTCAATAAAAAGGACTTATATCATGGTTAAAAACCATAAAAACCATGATATATCATGATACCCCGATGCAATTGCCATCGCGCAATATGCTCGATGTACGGATTGCTCCTTCCCCGAGATAAACTGTATCGGACAGCAATGAGAGATGTTCTATCCGATATGGTACTCCAATATGAAAACGGAGTTTTCTTTCCTTGGCCTTTAAACAAACCTACACAGCTTTGGACCTGTTCTTTGACCTCCGATACACTACATAAAGACATTAGTAATAAAAAAAAACATCTATTTACAAGGATAGTCATAGGATTACCTCCCAAGTGTGCTTGTTTTAAATTACTAAGCTTGACTTTGATGGTTGGAGACTTAGTGAGAAGAGGTTGATGGAGCAGAAGCTCCTTCTCCCTTCTTCATGTAGATCCAAGTACCAACAGACAGCAGCTTCTTCTTATCACGAGCTGTCTTCCCATTTCTCTTATTCTTGGCACTTGGTGTGGTGCTTGAGAGCTTCACCTCTTTAGTTATCAAACATCTTCTTCTTTCAAACTTTCTCCAAACTTTGGCTCAGTGTCTATCCTCTTCTCTGGCTCTTCAGGAAGGACGTCTCTCATCAGCATCTCCATAGTAAAGCTCATGGCTTGCTCCACACGCTCTGGAAGTTGATGTTGTTCACTCTCTTCCTCAACAATGGTTCCACAAAAAGTAATAGATGTTGATCCAATCTTGTACAGCTTGAACTCATCAACATTCTTCAGGATCACTGAGCTTCTCTTAAAATCAACTTGAGCTCCTCCTGTACCTAAGAAAGGCGTTCCTAGTAGAAGTGGTACCTCTCTTTAATATGTTTGATAAACAAGATTTTTCGGGGTTGTAATCAAAGCCCAGACCAAGATAATGATGTAATATAGTGGTAAGGGTGTCAATCCAGCCTAGGCTGATAAAACTCACTAAGAATGCAAGAGCAAAGCAAAGATAAGTGAAAACGGGAAAATAGATGGGAAATTCAATGAAAACTAAATGCAAGTACCAAATCACTATGAAAACTATGTTAAAAATCCCTCTGAAGGGTTAACAACTACTAGAAGAATACTGAGAATTGAAAATGCAAAACTACTAATTACTAAAAATCATGATCTAAAGGCAGAAAAACAAAGAATTTCTAGCAACTTAGGACAATTATTTTTACGATTAAAGAAGCAAACTTTCTGACTAAGAAATGATAAAATTGAGTTTAAAATGCTAAAAGAGGATTCAAGGTTGAGGGTCATGTTTAAGAGGGTTCACGATTCAAGCTTTGAGTTTGAAAACATAGATCTACTCATTTGATGAGCTATCTCTAAGCCTTGAGAAGCTAAAAGAGGTTTATCCATGGCATGTGGTATAAACCCTTTCCTCAAACCCATGGCGTGTGGTGGAATGATGGGTCAAAGAACATTAAGAAAATATCTCAAATATAGGCCTAACTAGCTCCCTAAACATCCATGGCGTTTGGGAAAGGATGAGCTAGTCTCTTGGATTTGGCTTTAAGGGATTTCTGAATCCGGTCAAGGTAAGAAAAGCCCTGGGATCATAGAGATCTTTCCCAAGACTCTCTAAGTATTAAGACCCCAAATCCAAGAAGAGAAAAGATTAAGAATAAGAAAAAGACCAAAGGTTAAACCCTTAAACCCCTTAAATCGCCCCAACCTTAAACCCAAGGAAATCTACTCACTACTCATTGCTAAAACACATGAAAATGCAAAGGAAAGAAAGCAAACCATGATTAAGCAAGATCGATTAAAGAAATACTTAATGATTAATCAAGATTCAAATGTTCAAAAACAAAAAAAGCTTAAAAGCATAACAATGGCTATTTTTCGCCTTCGAGACTAAGCAAAGCTAAATGTGGTTCTAGACAAGATGAATGGATGGGAAATAATCGCCCAAAATAGCCAAACAACTAAAATGGTCCCCCCCCCCACTAAAGTCCAATAGTGAGCTGGCCGGATAAGGTTCTGAGATCAAGCTGAGTAGTCGATCTAATCACTCGATCTCCCACATGGATCGTCGTCCTTTGCTCGATCTTCGGGATGATCGAGTCATGGATCTCTATCTGGCTCTCGTTCTGCATGGCTTAGTCCACGTACATACTCACGATCGATCACCTCGGTCGATGTTGGTCTCGATCCTCCTTCTTAAAACGACTTGAGTAACACGATCTTCTGGTCGATCTAATCTAGATCCACCTGCCTAGCTCGATCCCGGTTCTTTTGCTGAATGGCTGAGTTCTCCCAAGTGTCCACAAGCTCCTCTATGATCCTTAGCATGTCCACGCTCACCTCCACAGCTCCAGTGTGTCCAAAACAACCTGAATATGATGCAAGAATGCAAGAAATATGCAAATGCTAATGCAAAGTGCACTTAGGACCTAAAATGAGACAAATGGTGCAAACCAAGCCTAATATGTGAGATGAATGCATGAAAACAAATCTAAATGCATGCTAAATATGCTAAATAATAGAGTATATCAACTCCCTCAAACTTGCCTTTTGCTTGCCCTCAAGGAAACAAAATCCAAGAAAGGAAGAGAGGTTTTAAAAGTGGGAGCTCAAATTCCTTGACAAGTGTTTTTTAAATGAATCAATTCAATGGTCCTAGTTATTAATTCTATGATGTAATGCACAAACTCATACTCCAAAGAACTTAGCCATATTCATCACATGTTGAATTTCAAATCATGACTCTCATATCCCAAAGAATCCAAGAATCCTATCCTTTAACATTCATTAAGATCAAACCGTGAATCCCACTTGTGCACTTTAAAACCGAATACACTTGGCTTAGGGACAAAGGTTATGAGACAAAGATGATCTCATTCAAGTGGGTAATTCAAGCAATGGGTTATCTCAAAAATGGTTAAACTTATGCATAATGCTAAAGGTAAAGGCAATTGATGCATACATGACTAGACTCTCATCTACCCATATATACTAACAATGATCCGAAATCCCTCTCATTCATTTTTGTCTTCTTTTTAAGCTCACTCGCCCTCCTAAAACTACTGATATCATTAAGGCAAGGCCAAAAACATACTTAGCTCTTTTCAATACTTTGATAGCTCTCTTCTCATAATTTTTTTTTCCTTTTTTTTTTACTTGGCCTTCTGGCTCTTTTCTTCTCCTTTTTTTTTTTTCTTTTCTTTTTGAGAGTTATCTTCCTTTTCAAACTAGAGCTTTCATTTTAAACACAAGGACTACCACTTAAAACCATTCATTTCCCTTTTGTTCAAACCCAAACACAAAAATCTTTTCAAACCGAAACCAAAGCAAAACAACTCCCATGAATTCCCGCCCTAACCTAAGCCTAAAACTAGGTTCAAAATGCAAAGATAGCATCAATATTAGAGCCTAATCATGTCGCCTAAACCTAACACTTTATGCCAAGTTCAAACCAAATATAAGGCCTCACAATGATGTCACACAAGAAAATTGGCTTGAAAGGAAGGTAAGGATCAAGGTGGGAAGTTCTATTCAGGCTTACAAGAGAGTGGTGAAAGGGATAAGAAAGCCTAAATATGTATATGTGATCCATGGATCCTTTTTCAAATGCACAAGTATGATAATTCAAAGATTCAAATTAAGGTAACACTTATTAGGAAAGGATTCGATTCATGAATGTTCAAGTTAAGCCACAAAAATCAAAACAAATGATCCAAATATGGTTACAGCTTACTTTCAAAGTTTGCACAATGCATCAAAGAACTATTAACTAGGATCTTGAACTAATTCATGAGCTTAAAACACTTTTCAAGAAAAATTAATATCATTGCTCCCTATGCAAGTGCAAACAACCTAAATGCTTAAAATTCTAGACTCAGTCCTACAATATTTAACAATGCAAATGCAATCTACATTAATTTTTTTTGAAAATTTTTAAAAAATTTATGATTTTTTTTTTGTGTTTTTCTATGTCTTAGATGATGCAATGCAAGAATCAAGGATGATAACAAAAAATAAAAACCAAATAAAACAATTCAAAGCACACACTCCTCCAAACTTGAATAACACTGTCTCGGTGGCAAACAAAGTCAAGAGGAGTTCAAAAACTCAAAGCAAAAATAAGAAAATTGCATGTTATTTACAAGGTTGTGTGTGGTACCTTGGAGCTAGGCACGGCTGGAGCTTGAGGATGCTCCAGACTTCCAGCTCTTTCCAGGAGTGTCGTGGGTGACCTCCTTGCCCTCCTCCTTGCTCGTGCCTTCATGGAGGGAGCGGCGAGCAGCTTGGTTGCTTCCTTGAGGCTCACGGATCTCTATCCCACCGGTGGATCTCCTCCTCTTCTCCGGTTGCTCAACCTCTTCACGTGAAGACGCATCAGATGAGCTTCCTTGTAGATCTTTGATCTTCTTAGCAAGCTTCTTGATCATCTTGCTTTGCCATTTGTTGATCTTGCGCTGAACCTCCACAACCGATGCAAGAAACTTCTCGGATTTTGTTCTCGGTTCATAGTTAAGTTTTGGGAGGTCAAAGCTCGCTGGCATCACGATTTCTGAGGGAGGCGACTCTGATGGTGCATGAGGGATCTGAGGTTGTGCAGAGGTGCCTCCAAGAGGTGCAAAGCATTCTCTATCACTCAGTAGGAACTCGATCGTGCCAACGCTCTCTAGGTGTGTCTCATCAGAATTTGGTAGGATGCAAACATTCTTCTCATTATCAGTGTTGGTGAACAAGTAGGCATAGAACCATGGAGTTGGCGTCGGACCTAAGGAATCTGTGTTGCGCATGTAGGTCTCGTCCATGTAGGCTCTCTCTGCGCAAGGCTCAAACTCCTGAAGAGGAACTCCGGCTTGTGTGAACAGCGGTGTAAGGAAGCCTCCAATGAGTGCTGAGCTCGCTTTACACCTCAATGCCCATGCCTTGTACTTGACCAAAGAAGAGGCCAAGATACAACCGTAGTTGACGTCGTTGCCTAGTTCATCCACCATCGGCTCATCATTCTCCTTGGCATCGCAAAGAACCTTTTTAATCCCTTGGAAGAGGAAACACAGTTCATTCTTTGTAACCGTTAGCGCCACTGATCTCCTACTGAAAGTGTTAGCTAAGAGCTTGAGGGCGTATCTCAGCACAGGGCTGCGAACCTTCTTGATCTTGGCTGTGTTCCTCTTGTAGTCATCATTGCAAATCAGGTCCCATAGATCATTGGCGGATGCGAACCGAGGGAATTCCACAAGCTTAGCTGCAGCTTTCAGACTATAGGCTTGGCACAGCTCGACGATGGAGAGGTGGTAAGCTTGCTTCCTGACCTTGAATGTGACGTGACCCTTGGAGGGAGCTGGAAGGCTTGGATCTTCATAAGAGAACTCAAAGGTTCAGAGGAAGTCAAGCGTGACTTCGGGATATGTAGGGCAGTCCATTCTTGAAAGGCACGCAAGCCCCATGTCCTTGAGAGGCACATCAAAATCCTCTAGCAATCCCATCTTCTCCAAGAGGTCTCGGCTTGCAAACTTAGTGGGTTCAAACCGGAGCCTCTCTAGCCTTTTCTTTGCCTTCTTCTCCTCTTTAGTCCATCTAGCCCTCTCCTGAACCACTTGTTGAGTTTCTTCTCCGTTTGTTACCACATCTCTGCTTCTTTTTGGTGCCATTAGTACCTGAAATACAAATTCTCAAAGAGAGGAATGAGTCTAGGCGGCGATTTAAAGAGAAAGAGAGGGCAGTAGAGAAAAACTCTTAACTAAAATCCTAGATTTTTGGGGATTTTATAAAATTCATCACTAAATATTAGAGGAACATATCTTTAGATATGATGAAATCAAGCAATTTTCCCTAATATCTAGATGCTAAAAAAAAATTATCCTATTTCTTTAGCAACTGACATTCATCCTAAGCCAATAAAAGGAAATTTTCTAAAAATTTAAGCAAGCAATTCAATAAACTCGAAAATACCTTTGAAAAGGATGAATGCAAGATGCTCTTATGTCTTTAAAACCGAACTCACACTCCCTCTTTCTAAGAAAATCAGTTTCGAATGCAAGTGAGAGAGAGTGTGGATGCATGTTATTATAAAGACAAGAATCTAAGGGCAAATGCAAGTGGTTTTCTGACAAAGTTGGTCAAGAAACATCTTTAATGGTCAAAGATGCTTGCCTTGACCAAGATTCAAATTTAAAATGGGAGGGAAAGAGAAAAGAGAGGGAAAAATTTAACTAATCTCAGCATGAGATCGAGTCAATTTGGTCGACCTTGACCTCGATCTCATGCCCATGTTGCCTAGTATCGAGAGGGATGATCGATTGGGGGCTTGATTTGATTTGAATCGAGCCTTAGATCGAGTGTACCCCCTCGTTCCAAGATCCTACGTGATGATGGCATTACTCCTTAGATCGAGCTACGTGATCGATTTAGAGGTCGATTCGGCAAGGATCGAGTGAGAGATCGAATACATTGATTGATCCAATTCGAGGATCGAGTGAGATCAGTCGATCCACACCCCGTTTATATTTCGAGCTGAACGTATTGGTGGGTCATCCTCTCTCAATCGACTGACTCACTCGATTGTCTACTCGATCTCATCTAGATCTAGTGACTTCACTCGATTCACTAGCTCGATCTAGTAAAGATCGAGCCAGGATAGGTCGATATATCACTCGATCGCTTGTCCCTGTTTCTCCTTTCCTTGCCTTTTTGACTCCAAGATCATAAGCTTTGGTTCCCATCTCCTTGTGCCTACACACATAAACTAAAAAGTATAAAATTGAAACAAAAAGAAAGCAAAAAATATGTACAATGATAGACATGGGAATGCCTCCCAAGTGCGCTTGTTTAATGTCGCTTAGCTTGACTTTACTTGGTTAGGCCAGAGGTGGATCTTGGAGAAGCAATGCGGTGCTCTCCTTGCTGCTATCAGTCGCCATGTAGGGCTTGACTCGATGCCCATTCACCGTGAAAGCCTTTCCACTCTTGCCAACCAAAGTAACCGCTCCATATGGTAGCACTTCTTTCACTTCAAACGGTCCCCACCATCTAGATTTCAGCTTCCCAGGGAACAACTTCAAGCGTGAGTTGTACATCAAAACCAGACTTCCCTCCTTAAGCTCCTTAAGCACCAGATTCTTGTCATGAACCGCTTTGGTCCTTTCTTTGTAGATTTTGGCGCTCTTATAAGCGTCCAGCCTTAACTCATCAAGCTCATGGAGTTGCACCAACCTTCTCTCTTGTGCTGTCTTGAGACTGAGGTTCACTTGCTTCACAGCCCATAGTGCTCTGTGTTCTAACTCCACAGGGAGGTGACAAGCCTTACCATAAAGGAGGTTGAAAGGAGTAGTACCAATGGGAGTCTTGAAAGCAGTTCTATATGCCCATAAAGCATCATCAAGCTTGCTTGCCCAATCCTTTCTAGTTACTCCCGCGGTTCTCTCTAGAATAGTCTTGATTTGCCTGTTTGAAACCTCCACTTGGCCACTGGTTTGAGGGTGATAGGGCGTAGCTACCTTGTGCTTAACCCCATACTTTTTCAAGAGACCTTCAAAGACCTTGTTGATGAAGTGGCTGCCCCCATCACTGATCACTATCTTAGGAACTCCAAACCTTGGAAAGATGATGGTCTTGAAGAGCTTGACAACCACCTTTGAATCATTAGTTGGGGAAGCTATAGCCTCAACCCACTTAGACACATAGTCTACAGCCACCAGTATATACTTGTTACCGTATGAAGATGGGAATAGACCCATGAAATCAATCCCCCAAGCATCAAACACTTCCATCTCAAAGATTGGTACCTGCGGCATCTCATTCCTTTTTGTGATGTTCCCTAACATTTGGCAAGCTTCACAAGCTTTTACAAACTCATGAGCATCCTTGAAGAGTGTAGGCCACCAAAACCCGGCTTGTAAAAACTTTGTAGCCGTCTTGAATGAAGCAAAGTCTCCACCATAAGTCAAACTGTGGCAATGAAGAAGAATGTCTTTCGCTTCTTCTCTTGAGACACACCTCCGGTATAAGCAGTCTACTCCTCTCTTGTACAGATAGGGCTCATCCCAAAAGTAATGGAAGATGTCTCTCATAAACTTCTTCTTGTGGTAATGGTTAAGGTGAGTGGGTTCTTCACCACATGGCAAGAAGTTGACAATGTCAGCATTCCAAGGTAAATCTTCTTCCTTCAAACTCAAGACATCTTCAAATTTCTCCTCTAGCCTTGCACATACCACTGTGTTGACCATCATAAGCTGCTCTTCAGGGAGTGAGTAATCCAAAGGTAAGACATCATTCACTCTCATCCTTGACAGATGATCACCTACACCATTCTCAATCCCCTTCTTATCCTTGATCTCTATATCAAACTCTTGTAATAGAAGGATCCATCTCAAGAGTCTTGGCTTGGTGTCTTTCTTGAAGTATATGTACCTCAAGGTGGCGTGATCAGTTTAAACAATGACCTTAGAACCCACCAAGTAGGACCTGAACTTCTCAAAAGCAAAGACAAGAGCTAGGAGCTCCTTATCGGTGGTAGCATACTTCACTTGCGTTGTCATCCAAGGTACGACTGGCATAGTAGATTTCATGCAGCCTCTTGTCCTTCCTCTGACCCAAAACAGCACCCATGGCGTAGTCACTCGTGTCGCACATTATCTCAAAGGGCAGATCCCAATCCGGAGCTTGAACTATAGGCGCGGTGATAAGAGCTTCCTTGATAGTCTTAAAGGCTGGAAGGCACTCTTCATCAAACACGAACTCAGCTTCTTTGCATAGTAACCTTGTGAGAGGACGAGCTATCTTGGAGAAATCCTTGATAAACCGTCAGTAGAAGTCAGCGTGCCCCAAGAAACTCCTTATCATTTCCACATTAACCGGCAGCTCTAAGCTCATCATGACCTCTATCTTTGCTTTGTCAACCTCAATCCCTTGCTCAGAGATCTTGTGCCCAAGTACAATGCCTTCCTTCACCATAAAGTGACACTTTTCCCAATTCAGCACCAATTTTGTCTCCTCACATCTCTTGAGAATTCTGCAAAGATTAGACAAACAACCACCAAAGGAAGCACCATACACAGAAAAATCATCCATGAAGACCTCTACCATTTCCTCTATAAGATCAGAGAAGATAGACATCATGCACCTTTGAAAGGTTGCTGGTGCATTACATAACCAGAAGGCATCCTTTGATATGCGAAGGTACCATAAGGGCATGCGAAAGTTATCTTCTCTTGGTCATTAGGATGAATGGGAATTTGAAAGAAACCGCTATATCCATCTAGGAAACAATAGTATGGATGATTAGCAAGTCTCTGTAGCATCTGATTAATAAAGGGAAGAGGAAAATGATATTTTCTAGTGGCTGAGTTGAGTTTCCTATAATCAATACACATTCTATGTCCAGTTATTGTTCTTGTAGGAATCAACTCATCTTTTTTATTTTTTATAACTGTGATATCCCCTTTCTTTGGTACCACATTGACCGGAGACACCCATGTGCTATCACTGATAGGGTATATCACGTCAGCTTCTAAAAGTTTCAAGATCTCTTTCTTAACTACATCTTTCAAGTTTGGGTTCAAACGTCTTTGATGTTCAATAGAAGAAGTGTTTTCATTCTCTAAGTGAATCCTATGAGTACGAAGCATTGGTGAAATGCACTTGATGTCACTGAGAGAGTACCCAATGACCTTTCTATACTTTCTCAACTCCTTAAGGAGTGAGTCTAACTCATCATCACTTAGATTTTCCTTAACAATAACAGGATTAGTATCATTAGGTCCTAAGAAAGCGTACTTTAGCCCTTTCGGGAGCTCCTTTAGGTCCACCTTTGGGGCTAGCAGCTCGCTCCAGTCCTCCTCTTGGCTTGTGTTGAGGTTGCTGTCCTCATTCGCCTCTTTTGAACCCGAGTCATGAGCTTTCAGGCTGCCTTCTTGAAACGTTGCTACCGCTGAGATCGAGCCAGTCAGTCGATCTTTCTCTCGATTTAGGCTGGATTGATTGCACTCTATCGATTCACTTGCTCGATTTGATATGGATCAAGCAAGAGATCGAGTCGCTGAGTCGTTCTCTGAACTGATCGAGTTGCCTCTCTCGATTGTCTCATCGATTTCCTTCCTGGATCGAGTTATCTGATCGATCTCCAAGTCGATCTCATGGGACTCGCCTTCATCTTCTTTTATAGCCTTGTGAGAATCGAGGATATGAACATACTCCTAGGTCTGCTCGTTCAAGAAACTATACTCTCCACTCTCCTTAGTCAAAGCAAGATGTGAATGGTCCTCTTGTGCCAATTCCTCAAGCAACTCATCAGCTAACTCATCCAAAGTTTCAATGTGGAACACTTGCCCATCAATCGTTGGCTTCTTCAAGACTTCATTGATGTCGAACTTTAGCTTGATGTCCTTGCCAAGGTGCAGAGAGATCTTCCCATTCTTCATGTCTATGATGGCTCCAGCAGTTGCTAGAAAGGGTCTACCAAGGATTAGAGGATCCTTTGGTTCTTCATCCATTTCTAGAACTACAAAATCTGTTGGCACATTCACATCACTGATCCTCACGGGTATGTCTTCAAGCACGCCTACAGGGAGCCTTATACTTTTGTCAGCCAGCACTAGAGAGATTCTACACTCCTTAAACTTGGTGAAGCCTAGCATTTTGGCAATGGAGTGAGGTATAAGATTAATGGTTGCTCCTAAATCACACAAGCAACTTTCAAACTTCAAAGGACCTAGAGCATAAGGGATAGTGAATGATCCTGGATCTCCAAGTTTCTTTGGAACTATCTCCTTGTGGATGATTGCACTGCATTCTTCATTCAACACCAAAACCTTTTCACTCTCTTTGTTTCTCTTAGCAAGAGTATCCTTGAAGAACTTGGCGCATTTTGGCATCATAGCCAAACAATCAACTAAAGGCAGCTTGATCTCGACATCCCTTATGTGCTTCACAAACAAGGCTTTATGCTTCTCAAGCAGCTGCTTCTTGAAACGTCCAGGGAAGGGAAGCTTCGGTTTGTAGGATGGAGGCACATAAGCTTCTTTCTCTTTGCTAACCTCCTCTAGTTTCTTGTATAAAACTGCTTCCTTACCTTTCCTTGGCCTTTCAATCCAAACATTGTCAAATGTAATCTCTTCATCATTTGAAAGCTTACTCTCCCCCTCTTGAACCACAATGTCCTCATTGTCTTTAGATACTGACTGTGGTGGTAGCTCCTTCCCACTTCTCAAGGTAATCGCGTTTGCATACTCCTTAGGGTTTTGCTGACACTTTCCGAGTAAGCTACCTCCACCGCTTGAACTTGCTTTGCCTTTCTCTAGCTGGCGAATCTTGTTGTTCAGGTTGGTGATTTGTGTAGATACCTCAGTCAGAGAATATTCTAGTCTCTTGTTCATATCAACAAACTTCTGATTTGTAGAAGCTTGACCTTAAAGCAATTGTTGAAACATAGCTTGAACCGGATCTTGAGGTGGAGCTTGAGTTTGTTGCTGTTGAGGCATGAAACCAGGAGGAAACACAGGAGAGTGGTTGTTGTTTCCTTGCTGTTGTTACCCTTGAAAGTTGCCTTGTCTTTGCCCTTGGTATCCACTGTTTTGTGTAAAGCTACCTTTGTTATAAGGAACAAAAGGTTTTCCTTGTTGTGGAGGGTACACTTGATCTTTAGGGTTCTCCACATTGTTATTTCTGTAAGAGAGGTTGTTATTGCCTTGATAGCCTTGAGAATAGCCATGTGGCTTGTTTTAGTTCTGTCCTCCAACCCAATTCGCTTCCTCTTGGCTCAGCTCTAACTCATCAAGAACATCCGCAGCTTCTCCTACAAAGTGAACTTGCTTTTGATTTCCAAGGACTAGCTTGTCTATCTTCTCATGGAGGGACTTCATCTCTTTCTTGTGAGCTTCAAGATCAGACCCTCTTGGTGCCCTATCATAGTCTTCACTGTAGTTGCCATCACTCAAAGCCAAGTTCTCAATAAGTTCCATTCCTTCTTCTACATTTTGACCAAGAAAGTTTCCTTTACTTGCTGTGTCTAGGAGCATGCGAATCTTGGGAAGAGCTCCTTTATAGATGGTGCTCAAGAGTTTCTCTTCACTGAACCCATGATGAGGGCAAGCAATGGTGTAGTCCTTGAACCGCTCCATTGCTTCACTAAAGGACTCATTCTGCCTTTGTGTAAAACCGCTGATCTCACTTCTTAGACGAGCTGTCCTTGTGCTTGAGAAGAACTTAGACAGAAATGCCTTCTTGTAATCAGCTCATGATGTTATAGTCCCTTGAGGTAAGGTCTTCTCCCAATATCTTGCTATATCTCCAAGGGAAAAAGGGAAAAGCCTTAGCTTGAAGCTGTCCTCCAAGATACCATTGATCTTAATCATTCCACAAACTTGCTCAAAGTTGTCTAAGTGCTCCAGAGGATCCTCCATTGCAAGTCCATGAAACTTGTTGTTCTGAACCATTGAGACAAATCCTGGCTTGATCTCGAAGTTGTTGTTTTGCACCAGTGGAGGAGTGATGCCAAAACAGTTGTGATGAGTGTTTGGAGCATCACCAGCACCGATAATCCTTGGTGGTCTTTGAGCGTGGTGGTGGTTTCCATTACCCCTACCAGCCTCAGCTTGGTCTTGTTCAGCCATACTCTCAAAATCAACAGCACCAGCTTCCATTATCTCCTCAAAGGCTTGTGCTTGTTCAACTACCCTTCTTGCTCTTGCACTTCCAAGTTGATGAATGTTGTCTAGAGGTAGTAGATTGTTGTTACCTCTGGACCTCAAATTCATGTACCTGAGAAGACAAGCAGTAAGGTAGAGAAATGAGTAACCAAAGTAAACTAAAGGACTTAGTCTTTACTAAGCTCCAAATCCTAATGCTTTCTAATCAAACCCAAGTTGGCAACGGCGCCATTTGATAAACAAGATTTTTCGGGGGTTGTAATCAAAGCCCAGACCAAGATAATGATGTAGTATAGTGGTAAGGGTGTCAATCCAGCCTAGGTTGATGAAAGTCACTAAGAATGCAAGAGCAAAGCAAAGCTAAGTGAAAACGGGGAAATAGATGGGAAATTCAATGAAAACTAAATGTAAGTACCAAATGACTATGAAAACTATTTTAAAAATCCCTCTGAAGGGTTAACAACTACTAGAAGAAGACTGAGACTTTAAAATGCAAAACTACTAATTACTATAAATCGAGATCTAAAGGCAGAAAAACAGAGAATTTCTAGCAACTTAGAACAATGACTTTTAAGAATAAAGAAGCAAACTTTATGACTAAGAAATGATAAACTTGAGTTTTAAAATGCTAAAAGAGGATTCAAGGTTGAGGGTCATGTATAAGATGGTTCACGATTCAAGCTTTGGGTTTGAAAACATAGATCTACTCATTTGATGAGCTATCTTTAAGCCTTGAGAAGCTAAAAGAGGTTTATCCATGGCATGTGGTATAAACCCTTTCCTCAACCCTTCCTCCAAACCCATGGCATGTGGTGAAAAGATGAGTCAAAGAACATTAAGAAAAGATCTCAAATATTGGCCTAACTAGCTCTCTAAACATCCATGGCGTTTGGAAAAAGATGAGCTAGTCTCTTGGATTTGGCTTTAAGGGATTTCTGAATCCGGTCAAGGTAAGAAAAGCCTTGGGATCATAGAGATCTTTCCCAAGACTCTCTAAGCATTAAGACCCCAAATCCAAGAAGAGAAAAGATTAAGAACAAGAAAAAGACCAAAGCTTAAACTCTAAAACCCCTTATATCGCCCCTACCTTAAACCCAAGGAAACCTACTCACTGCTCATTGCTAAAACACACGAAAATGCAAAGGAAAGAAAGCAAAACATGATTAAGCAAGAGCGATTAAAGAATTACTTAATGATTAATCAAGATTCAAAAGTTCTTAAACAAGAAAAGTTTAAAAGCATAACAAGGGCTATTTTTCGCATTCGAGACTAAGCAAAGCCCAAAATAGCCAAACAACTAAAATGGTCCCCCCCTCCCCAGTAAAGTCCAAAAGTAAGCTGCCGGATAAGGTTCTGAGATCGAGCTGAGTAGTCGATCTGATCACTCGATCTCCATGATGTGGGGCTAGCAGCTCGCTCCAGTCCTCCTTTGCTCGATCTTCGGGTCGATTCTCGAATGATCGAGTCGTGGATCTTGATCTGGCTCTCGTTCTGCATGGCTTAGTCCACGTCCGTACTCACAATCAATCACCTCGATCGTTCTTGGTCTCAATCTTCCTTCCTGAAACAAATTGAGTAACTCGATCTTCTGGTCGATCTCATCTAGATTGACCTACCTAGCTCGATTTTAACCTCGATCCCGGTTCTTTCGCTGAATGGCTGAGTTCTCCCAAGTGTGCACAAGCTCCTCTTTGATCCTTAGCATTTCCACGCAACCTCCACAGCTCCAGTGTGTCCAAAACAACCTGAATATGATGCAAGGATGCAAAAAATATGCAAATACTAATGCAAAGTGCACTTAGGACCTAAAATGAGACAAATGGTGCAAACCTAGCCTAATATGTGAGATGAATACATGAAAACTAATCTAAATGCATGCTAAATATGCTAAATAATAGAGTATATCAATATCTTCTCCATAACCACAAAATCTGCTGGTATCAAGAAATTGCCAATCTTCAAAGGGAAATCCTTCACCAACCCTAGTGGTCTTGTTGAGGTATTATCCACAAAGTAATAGAGGCTTTGCAAGGCTTCAGTTCTTTGATTCCTAAGGTTTGGCTTAAGTGTAGAGACATAACATTCACTGTTGATCCTGAATCACATAAGGTCCCATATTTTCTAAGATCCCAAGCTCACAAGTGATTAGAAAATTTCCTGGATTTGGCAGCTTTGTTAAGGTTTTCAGCTCATTGCTTCTCTTCAAATTAGCACCCTCATTCTCTAGTATTGGCCCCAGTATTCCCAGCTTCTCAAAAATTTCAACCTGATTTGTTCCTTCACTTCAAGCAATGTGGTGCCATGAAGAAGCTTTATGCCAGCATCTTGTATGTCCTTCCTATACTTTGAATAGACTTCCATCTGAGCCTTGGTAAAGTGCATTGTGGGGTAAGGAATTGGTGGTATGTAGGCTTAAACTTCAGGAGCTTTACCATTCTCATTTTTTCTTGAAGAAGTACCCACTTGGCATTCATACAGCTCTTTGAAGTCTTTAGGACATTCTCTAGCAAGGACCATCAAAGCGTGGTATGTCTCTACAAGCTCCTTATCAGCTTCGCTGAGCTCTGGCTTGGCTTCTTCTTCTGGAGCAACTAAGGCTTTCTCAGCCTCTTCCTTCTCAGCAGCTTCTCTTTCAGCTCTCTCTTGCTCCAAAGCAAGCTCTTCTTCTCTATTCAGACTTTCATCTAAACCTTGAAGTAACTGCTCCACAATATCAACAGCTTCTTGATCATCAATGGTGACATTCAAAACATTCCCCCCACACTAAACTTTTACCATGTCCATATGGATTAACATCTCTTGAAGCATCATACCAAGGTCTTCTAAAGAAGCATCTTCATCATCCTCAAACTCTTCATTCTTTTCAGCAATCAAATGGCAGAAGCTTTGGTTCTGAAGCTTTGAAGATGAAGCTTTTTTACTCTCTAGGGACTTATTTCTTTGGCTTAAAGCATCAAGCGTCTATCTTGTTGTGCACTTCAGCAAACTTCTTGTACAGCTCTATAGTTGTGATTGCTTGACCATTCAGCACCTGTTTCATCATCTGCTTCATTTCACCATCTGGTGCACTAGAAGAGCCTTGTGCATTCATAAAACCTGGAGGTGCAAAATATGGTCTTGGCTGAAAGTTGATTGCTGGAATCCGCCTTGAAATGGTGGTCTTGGGGCAAAGTTCTGTTGCTGGTTGAAAGGAACAAATGGCTTGGCTCCTTGGCTTTGTTGAGCACCTTGTGAGGGATATACTTGGTCTTGTGGATTGGCGACATTAGGACTTCTATCGGAGAAGTTATGATGCTTTCTATTGTTGTTCAAACCTCCAAATCCTTGTTGATTCATGTAGAAGGATTCTTCCTCTACAACTGTCCCATCTTCCTCTTGTGCAGCAACACTATCACCAACATAGCTCACTTAGTTGTGCTTTCACCTTCAGCGCTTCCAACAGCTTTAAATGTTCTGTCATACTCTTCACGATAGTTTCCATCTATGTCAAATTCTCCACAAGAGGGAGTCCATCAACAATAGTATTCCCCATGGAATTTCCATTTGATGTTCTATCCAACAGCATCTTGTACTTAGGCGTCACTCCTCTGTCCAATGTATAAACTTTCATTTGTGAACCCATGGTGAGGGCAATGCAAAGTGTATAACTTAACGCACTCCCATGCTTCAGAAAATGTCTCATTTCTATGTTGAGTGAAACTGCTAATTGAATTTCTCAACTTGGCTATTCTTGTAGAGCTAAAGAATTTGTCGAGGAAAGCTGTTTTGCATTCATCCCAAGTGGAGATTGAGCCTTGTGGAAGTGTCTTCTCCCACTAATGTGCTTTGTCTCCTAAACTGAAAGGAAACAAGCGCAGCTTCAAAGCATCTTCAGACACTCCCTAAATCTTGGTCATACCACACACTTTGTCAAACTAATCCAAATGGTTTAAAGGATCTTCATTGCGCAGACCATGAAATCTGTTTCCTTGCACCATGTTCATTAACCAAAGCTTGATCTCAAAGTTGTTTTGGTGCATAGCTGGAGCATTAATTCCATTCCTATTGTGGTGAGTATCAGGCGCATCACCAGCTCCTATATGTCTCTAAACTATAGGGGCGTGAACTGGTATTCTCAAACCCTTAACTCCAACCGCTTGGTTCAAAGCATCTTGTGCTACATCCATGTGTGATGCAGCTTGTTGTAAAGGTGCTTGTCCTACAACACCCACATGTGGTAACTGAGCTTCTTGCTCAGCCATCATCTGCTCTTCAACTCCTAAACTCTCTGTCTTACAGCCCTTCTTTATGGATGTTGTCTATATAAGGAATCAGATTTGATGAGCCTTTGGACCTCAAATTCATACAAGTATCTCAAAAAACAGAGCAATGAAAACAGAGCTAATTAGTAATGAAAAAAAAAAGAAAAGAACTTAGTCTAACAGCAATGTTAAACCCAAAGAATCCACAAACGGCAACAGCGCCAATTTTAAACAAGGGTTTTGAGGCCCTTGTAAGCAAGATATTCCTAATCTTCAAATCAGTTGTAGTATAGGGACTTAGGTGTCAAACACACTTATGGATATTGAGATGCAAACAATACTATAAGCTAAGCAAGATTGGGGATTTTGATTATGAAATAGTATCTCTAACATCCTAGCAATGAAGTAAAAGAAAGAAAATTGAAATTCAAGTAAACAAAGACTAAGCAATATGAACCTAAAGCAAGAACAAAGCAGAAATGAAACTAAGCAAGATGAAGACTGAAGTTAAGCAAGCAAAAGAAACTAAGCAAAGCAGATTTAAGACAATTAAAGGAAAGCAAGACTCAAGGTTCTAAGCAATAATGGTTAGGTGATTTTCAAGAGTGACAAGGGGATTTCAAATCAAAGGCTAACATCAAGCATCAATAAGCAAGCAATTCTCAATGTTGCAATCCTAGACAATGTATCTAAAAGGAATCAGCTTAGCGTCAATAAGCAATTCATATTTTATAAGATTAAAGTGTTAAACCTACTTTTGATGGTGTATTCTCCAACCATGAGCATAAAAGACAGAACCATAAAGCACAAAAGTTGAACTAGTCAAGTAAACATCTCTGACTCAAGCTAGAATTCAGATCATTCTATCAGTCTTTTGAAGCATATAGGGACCTATGCAGCTAATTACCAATCAAGAACATAGAACTAAGCTCACAATGTGAATTCTAATAATGCATAGCAATGAACAGGACTCAAGCAAAAGCATGTTATTCTAATGCATACTATCTAACAATCAAGCAAGAATCTCATACCATGCACTATCTAGCCTTAAGCGTATCATCTAGTAAGGTGAACAATTACTTTGCTGTCACTGAACAAAGGAAACATAGAGCAGGCTTAGATTATCAAACCAAATAAGCGAACCATGCATAGAAACAAGATTTCAAACGATCAAGTGAACCATATGCATCAACAATACCATATTAATTCAAAAGGGAGAAGCTTTATGAATAATAATCACTTTGCAAAAAAAAAGGAAACAACAGAGAATAACTAATCAAGCCTAATCACCCCTTAATCACATCTTAATCACCACTTTCCCTACTTAGAACCCTAAATCTAAGGTAAACTACTCACTAACCATGTTTAATCTCATTTGTTTAGCGTTTAACATGATTAGATGAAAATAAAATGCAATATAATGAAAACTAAACTACCACGATGCTAGATCAGAGAATAGAAGACGAGATTAAACCATAAAAATACAAACTTGATTGAAGAAAATAAAACTGTTTACAAGATCGGGAAAATAGCCCTTTTTAGCTAAGCAAGAAATAGATAAGATCTTGGAACTAAAATGACATAATGACAAAGTTTTGTGGCTTCCCTTTTATAGTTGAGAACCAAAAAAGAAGGAAAAACCTAAAAATAAGATAAGGTCAAAGATAAAATCCGGTCAAACACATGCATAAGTTGTATCGGGTGGTACAGACGGTGTTCTGCTCGATGCACCACCCTGATATGGTCCCTGCAGCTTCTATCGGCCTGTTCCTGCTTTCCCTGCTCGATGCAGCACCTCGATATAGACAGTGCCTTAGGCTCCACGAGTCAGACTACTCCTTCATACATTTTGGCTTGTATTGGGCAGACTACACATAGTGTTTGCTCGATGCACCATTTCGATATGGGACTTGACTTGGCAAATCTCCTTCTTTGACATCACTTCAAACATGAGCTTCTTCCATCTCCTCTCCAAACTCCAAAAACCTCCAAAAGCACCTGAGAAACACCAAAAATATTTAAATGTATGCATATGTATGCAATCCTAAGCTAAATGTACGAAATGTTGATTTTAAGTGCAAATGGGACTAAAATGATAAACTAATATGCAAAAACAAAAGAAAAGATAAATAAAATGCAGCTTAAAATGCTATAATATAGCAAGCTATCATAGACCAAAAATCTCTTCCTCATTTTCTGCACCGGCTACAGATTTTAATATGTTTTAAAAAGTTTTATTAAATAAACACTTTGACTTTTATTCTATATTTATGTTTTTAGCGTTTTTAGAGTTTTCAAGCCAGGCTAAAATGAACTAAAAACAAGTATTCTGAAGATTGGATAGCATTAAACGTCAAAAATTTTGTATCCAATAAAAGAATTCTCACCATCTGATCTTCATCAAATTTTGAAAAAGATAGCCATAGATTTTAGCTATTATCTCAATGTGGTTTGAAGTCAGTCAGGAACCGGGATAGGAAGTTATGATCAAATTACTAAAGATTTGTCTGTCTAGCAACAAAATAAAGCAAGCAAATAATTAAACATATGATCAAGCGACGTACCAACCCAAGACATTTCCAACGGATCAATCCAAGACCTACTGATCGACCTAGTGCACTTTCAACCCATCAGATGATGCTCCTGAAGCAGTAAAACTTTTCCTTTTCTGATCCGATTTCTCCCAAATATTTTGTGATTTATCCTACCTGACCTCTACACATATAAAACACACAAAAAGCCCACGAAAAAAGGGAGGCAGCCAGAGTGAAGCGTGACAAACTTCTAAAACACAACCACCAAAAGTTTCATAGATTTCATTGTTTTCATTGCTTTCTCCGATTGCTTTGCTTTGTTCATTTGGAGAGGATCTCTTCTTTATTTATATATATATATATATATATATATATATAGAAGTCTTCTGAGCCCCTTTTGACTAAAAAAATATTTTGTTACTTCTACCATGGTTTCATTGTTCGGGTTTGAGTAATCGCAGAAACAAAAAAATTCCTACTTAACTCGTAAACTTAAATCATTTAATCCTATTTGTCAAGCCATGAGGATTGTTCAAAGGGGTATCATCATGGCTTGGCAAATATAACAGAATGATTTAAGTTTACGAGTTTAGTAGGAATTCTTTTTCTTTCTGCGATTACTACATATCACTTCTCTTACCATTTAGTTATAGATTTTAGATTGTATTGCTTGCACACTACTTGATTACCAATTCGAACTACCATTGATGAGTACATTATCATGGTCAGCAAAAGCTCATTGATAGCTTGCATAGTTACATCATTTTAAACTTCATTTAGTATAATTTTCATATCATTTCATCCATTTTATAGTCCAAAGTGTTCTGTTTGCATTCATAATAAATTTAGAGTGCATTAGAATTAGGAAATGCATATCTTGTTGCATTTGAAGTGAATTTCAGGTCTTTATGAGGCTAACGAGGACATGTGGATAGTTAGGGATCAAGCTGAAGCAAGGAGGATCATTCAAAGGAGTTGGAGAGTTCTCTTTTTTGTATCGAAGTGGGATGTCGAGCACTTGATCGACACCAGAGCATATCGGCCTATGTATCGGGTATCAAGCCGATAATAAAGAGGAGGTGAAAACTGGTGTCCTGGAAGCTCCTAATATTGAGCACCTCTGTCGAGCAAGAAGCCAATATCAAGAGTAGGAAACATCATATTGAGGTCCCCATATCGAGCAGATG
Organism: Thlaspi arvense; assembly: GCA_911865555.2. Classification (NCBI taxonomy): domain Eukaryota; kingdom Viridiplantae; phylum Streptophyta; class Magnoliopsida; order Brassicales; family Brassicaceae; genus Thlaspi; species Thlaspi arvense. The sequence continues at coordinate 23,694,523 of OU466861.1, read as the reverse complement.
GCCGATATCAACCTTCTTCCAAGCAAGTTTTAATTTCTTCAACTCTCGGATCCAGGCTTTGACCAAGCTTTAACCCTTGATTATTTAAGTCAAAAACTTATCTTATCTTTTGGATTATGTTTTATCTTATATTTAGCAACAAAAACATTATCTTTAATCTCTCTTTCTCTCTCTCTCGTTCTTGAGCAATTTTCTAGTTTTTGGTATTTTGTAAGCAATGACTTTTTAATCTAAGTTTTGATTTCTTGTTATTGATATTGTTTCTACTGCTTTTGATCATTTTTTCCTTTATCTCTTGCTTAGATTTTGATAGCTCAATCATGATATGTGAGTAGTCATTTATGGGTTTAAGGATGGGTTAAATTTAGGATGCCCCAAGGCTTAGAACTTGATGTTTAGGTGTAGATGGTGTTAGATCCTTTAATATTGAGTGTTTTTAATACTTGAATCTTACTGACTGATTTTCGAAATTAGGGTATCTCTGCATCAAAATTGTTTGTTGAAATGTTTAGACCAGCCTCTTAATGGATTTGCTCATGCTTACACATGAGAATTGATGTCAAGAGAGCTTATTGGCTAAATGGGACAGTTTCTTTATGATTGACTGCTTCCTGATCAATAATGAGAATTAGATCTTGGTTAGATTGCTTTCAAAGGAATTATCAAGAGAACAGATTGATTTACATATTTAGAGTTATATGCTAAAAGATCATGCATTCATTGATTATTTAGAAATCTTGTTAGAAGTTGAAGATCATTTTAGTTTGGTTATCCCCATCCTATACCATATTGTTAATCATTTGATCATATAGTTTGCTATTTTCACTCTGTTATTTACTCTGTTCTTCATTAATTTAAGAGTTGTGATCACTTGCTTTGAATTATTTCTCATTGTCCTCTTTCATTTTGGTAACCACATAGGTTTTTAGAATTACAAACAACTCTTTTTTTACTTGGCTTATATTATACATAGTTATGCATTTTATTTTATTCATCCTCCCCAAATGGATTGATAATCTTAAGTGCTTCAATGACATGATTTTAGACTTGAGGAATTGAGTCACAAGTGGGAGAACCCTTGTATCAATTTATCGCTGTTGCCTTTTGGGATTGTTTGATCATAGAGATTTTGATTTTCTGTGAGACTAAGTTCTTTATTTTGTTATAGTTATTGACTACTAGATTTGGGTGGTGTTTCAGGTACAAACATGGCTGTAAACACTCTCCAAGGTTAATTGGAGCACAAGATACACCAGGCTCGCATACACCAAATTTTGGCATCACTCCACCACCTCTAGAGGATGCCAATTTTGAAATCAAGAGTGGGGTCATTGCAATGGTGCAGAACAACAGTTTTCATGGCTTGCCAACAGAGGATCCCCTGGCTCATTTAGATGAGTTTGACAGAATATGTGGCTTAACTAAGTTGCATGGGGTTTCAGAAGATGCCTTCAAGCTCAGGTCATTCTCTTTCTCTCTTGATGATAAAGCACATGGTTGGGAAAAGAAATTGATTGTAGTTTCAGTAACTTCTTGGGCTCATTGCAAAGCTGTCTTCCTTGCTAAGTTCTTCTCCAGCTCCAGAACAGCAAAGCTGAGGAATTCCATCTCTCACTTCACACAAGTTTCTCAGAATAGTTTCTGTGAAGCATGTGAAAAGTTTAAGCATTACACTCAGAAATTCCCTCACTATGGCTTTTCAGATCAATCCCTCCCTTGCACACAAGGTTCTCAGAATAGTTTCTGTGAAGCATGCGAAAAGTTTAAGGATTACACTCATAAAGTCCCTCACCATGGCTTTTCAGATCAATCCCTCCTTTGCACCCTCTACAGAGGAGTGACTCCACAACTAAGGATGCTGCTTGACACAGCCAACAATTGTCATTTCCTAGGGACAAAAGTTTAGAAGGGTTGACAGCTGGTTGAAAATCTAGCTACAAGTGATGGCAGATTGATATGGCTCAGGTTTTACCCAAATAAAACTACTGCAAGTGCACAATAATGCAATTTTAATATAAGAGCTTATCGAATCCCAAATGAGTAAGTAAACTACACTACAGAATTCTAGTTCAGATTAAGCTAAGCAATCATTAGTGTATGTAATGCGAAATAACAAAATAAATGAAAGTAGGCGATTTGTTGTTTGATCTAAATTTCAGAAAGCTAAAGGCGCCAAGTCAGGACAATTCACAGGTTGAATCAGAGAATGTAGAATACAAGCAAGCAGGAATGAACTAAAACCGTCTTAAACTCAAACTCAATGATATAACTAATCAATTCTCATTAAAAAAAGTTATATATGCCTAATTCACATAATTCCAAATCTCTTTGCAAATACTAACAAGTTAAGTAAGCATTAAAGATCAGGTTTCGATTGTTCACAAAACTCCTAAGTCAAATCTCTTTGCAAAAATGCGTTTTACTCATCTAATACTAGTTCAGGTGATTAAAAATGTTCTCACATCGATTAAACAACCTAGGGTTTCGAAATCCTGATGATTAGTCTAAGAAATCGGTTTTGAATGCAAGCACAGATGAAGAACCAATAGATTTACTAACAGTTTAGCAATTCTACAAACTCTTCATCAACCTTTGAAAAACTCTAACTTAACTAGCAGATTACTCAGACATGATCATGAAGACACAAGACATAACTGATAAAACTGCATTAAAAGAGATAATGGGGTTCGAAATCTTCTCTAAAAGAGTACAAGATCTGTCTCCCCAAAAACTCTGAATAAATGTCTCTTTAAGACTCTCTGAATTCTAAAAACTAAGATAAAAGCCAACAATGGCTGAAAACCTAATATACACAAGTTAAAGCACGAGCTGGGATGCTTTTGTAATTAGTGGAACTATTGGGCTAAAGTTGCAATTTCCTATCCATCTTTTAAAATAAGTCACTAGTCCTCTTCAGATGCGGGTGGTGAGCGTCACCCTTGAGTGGTGACGATCATCACCAATACCCATGTAATGCTTCCGAGTTGCTAACTTCATGGACGCAATGATCCAAAAAGCTCCAAAACCTCCAATTATGTTCTAGTCATGCTATATAATCTGCAAAGACTCTACTAGAACTCTAAAAAGACCAAAAAGACTCAATAAAAAGGACTTATATCTTGGTTTAAAACCATAAAAACCATGATATATCAACTCCCACAGACTTGGCTTTTGCTTGCCCTAAAGCAAACATCAGACAAAGAACAGGGTCGAGGCTTGAAAACAAGAAACAGTCAGCTAAAGATCAGGAACACCACATTGATCAGCACTTTCGAATCCACATACCACAGAGCCAACACAAGATCAAATTTCAGTCTAATCATCACAAGCTTAGGAATCTCTAAAATCCAGTTCAAGCTCCTTCAAGAAATCCGAAATCTCTACTGCTAACTCCGTATATTTAATTAAGGTAGATATCTCATCAAGGTTTTATCAACTCAATCACTTACAAATTCCTTTCCCTTCCTAAACACTAAACAAATCAATCTCAACACAGCTCCCCTATTTTCTCTTCCCTTGATCTATTTTTCTGATTTTTTGATTATTTTACTTCTTTTCTCATTTTTAACAATCTAAGATATGGTGCTACTCAATACTTGTGTTTCTTGTGAGGAGACAGGTTCTTGAGTGTTCACTACTGTTGTCCATGATGCACCATTCTATTTACTTAAACTCTTAAAAGCTGTATCAGGGAAGATCAAAGAGAGACTGTATCTAAACATCCTTATCAGTGTTGAAAGAGAGAATCAAGATCAATGAGAATTAAGCCCCAAGATAAGAAGTTTAAAGTTCATTAAGGTGGAGCTAACAGCAAATTTTCCAGATTCTCTAAGAACCTAAACCTTCATCGCTCGACTGATCTACCTATGACTTTCAAATTAGTAAGATTTGTAATCAATTACTGTGGCAATGGTTCTTATAAGTATCAACGTTCTGTGGTTAGTTCCAAGAAAAATTGATAGTTTCAAAATTTTGACTTTATAAAACAGGTTTTTGTCTCAACTTTAAAACTCCAAAAATCAAGCACAATGTACACAACGTCAGTAACCACCTCCCCCAGACTTAAAAAACATTGTCCCTAGTGTTATTAAGCCTAGAGTTGGTCAAAAAGAAGAAACAGAATGCAAAGATCAGAGTTTGAAAGTGGTACCTCGCGTTGGATGGGGTGACGAGCGTCACCCACTACTGGTGACGATCGTCACCAGGTGGTGAACTTGGGTCTGCTCAAATAATTCCGCTCTTCCTCTCTTTTTGTGTTTTTTTTATTATGTTAGAAAACGAAAATAAACTAGAGTATGATAGTTAGATAACTTACCAGTGGGTTGCCTCCCACCAAGCGCTTGTTTAAAGTCATTAGCTCAACTTTGAATGCTGCTCAAACAGCTGGTGGAACAGAAGGTGGCAGTGAATGCCTTGCAGTAGAATGTCTCCTCATCCATGGTGGTGTATAAGCAGTTGGTGCATGAACTCTTCCAAGGAAGTGAGGAACATCAGCAGGGCAGGTTTTAACTGTGGGTGGGGCACTTCTTTTTCCTGCAGAATCATCAAAAGAAACACCAAGCTTTCCACAAGAATCTCGTTGCTTGTATAAGTGTGAAGCAGCTTCTGCATCGTTTAAGTTCTTATTGATGAGATTAGAAGGTTTGGGATTGGTTCCAGGAAGTGCATACCTTTGCTTTGTTGGAGGTTTCTGGTTTGTTAAATGTTGAATTGTCAATTTGGCAACATATGATGGACTTGCAGCGGAAGAATCTGGCTTCACCTTTGTGTCCAGATTGGTGACGAGCGACACCAGATCAGTGAAGATCGTCACTGATCCTGCAGCTCGGGTTTTTGCAATTTTCTGCAGTTCAGCTCTGCAATCCTTGCCTCCATCACAAACTTGTCTTCCTCCAGCAACTTGTCATTGATTGGGACCTCTTTTTCGAGCCTAGTCTTGAAGATATCATCTTCACTCCAATCCTCAAACCCAACGGCTTTCATAGAAATTTCAGATATTGCAATATCTCCTTGAACAGCCAGCTTCTTCGCTTGCCCACTATAATCTGATTCATTGACATACCCAGTAGTAATGTCTTCTGAATGCTCCATGACTGGCTCTTCATCTCTGGAAGTCCTTACAGAAAATGTATGACCATCAGTGGTAGAACTCCCTCTTAACTTATCCATGTCAAAGTTCATGACAACATCACCCAAATCAAGCTCTCTTTCCCCTTTTTCATATCAATGTGGCGCCAGCAGTAGCCAAGAATGATCTTCCTAGAATAAGAGGATATTTAGGTTCTTCAGCATATTTCAAGACTACAAAGTGTGTGGGAATAATGCAGCCTTCAATACGAACAGGAACATCCTCTAAGATGCTTTATAGGGTTCTTATGGATCGATCAGCTAGGATAAGAGAGATCCCAACTAGCTTAAAATCAGTCATTTCAAGTCTAGCAGCAACAGAGGAAGGCATCAAGTTAAACTTGACCTTAGATCACAAAGAGAATGGGGAAACCTTCCTGTTGAGATTGAGCAGTCAAGCACAAAGTTTCCTGGATCAGGCAGCTTCTCTGCAATTCTGCATTGAATTATAGCACTGACTTGTTCAGAAACAATCACCTTCTTCGTCTTCTTTGGAACTGTACCCAAGAGAATTGCACCAATATCTCTGGTAAGCAATGCTCCTTCCTGAGGACTTACACCATTAACAACCATTCTCTTAACATCTCTTCTTAGTGCCAGTGAAAGTTTTACTGCATCAATAAGAGGAATCTCAACCATCAGCTTATCTATAATTGCCTTGCATCTGGCTTCTTCTATCTCATGTTTAGACTTCCTAGGATGATGGGGGAAGGGTGTCTTGGGTATATAAACTTGTTCCTTGCCATTATCTGCAGTTACAGGCGAAGCAGCTTCGTTCTGGGGTGGGTGACGATCGTCACCAGAGGGGTGACGCTCGTCGCTGACTTGTGATGGCTCCCGGTTCCTTTCTAAGTAGGTGACGATCGTCACTCCACCTTGGTGACGGTCGTCACTCAACTCTGAGACTGCAAAATTTGCATCTTTAAACTCCATCAGTTGCACGATCTGCTCTGCACTCAACCTCTTTTTCAGCATTGTATTAAGCTCCTTTTCGTTCCTGACTGTGATGGCATTGACCTGGTGCTTGGAATTGATATCAGTCCTTCTAGGAAGGAATGCCTCTTGCCTTTGAACAGCTCCTGCAGTTTGAGCAACCTGAACATCCAGCTTCTTCATATGAGAGTTCAGACTTTCAATTTTTTTCATCCAGGTCCTGATAGAGCGAATCTATCTTGCCATTGAAGTCCATTGTAATCTTCTGCTGCGCTTCTAGGATCTGCTCCAGCATAGCTTCCATCTTTCTGTCTTGTGGAGGTGCAGTTTGGTACGAAGAAGAACCATAATTCCTGTTGAAATTGCTGCTGTTCTGATATGGCCTCTGGAACTGTAGCTCTAGAATATAACGAGAAGATTTATGGTTTCCAGTGAAGGTGTGCTTCTGATTATTGCTACTGAAACTTCTGTTCCACTGCTGATTTCCAAACTTTTGATTCTGAAATCCTCCTCCATTGATGAAATTAGCATCCTTTTGCTCAAATTCTTCAGGATTTTCGAAAGTCTCCACTTCTGCAGCAAACTGGGCTGATTTTTTTCCCACCAGAAGGTTATGCACACTGTCCAGCCTAGCCTTAACTTCAGCAATCTGGTTCCCATCATTCAAACCAGCCGATTTCATCCTCTGAAAATCAGCATTCTTGGTGCTGTTACTGCAGACCAAATTCTCAATCAAAGTGATTGCATCTTCAGGACGGTTTGTATTGAAGTTCCCACTGGTAGCAGCATCCAACGCCATCTGATACTTCCAATCCACACCTCTGAAGAAAATTCCAAGCAGCTGCACCTGAGTGGAGCCATGATGAGGACAGTCTCTCTGATAGGACTCGAATCTCAACCACGAAGCCTTCAAAGCTTCAGTAGGTCCTTGGGAGAAAGAAGAGATTTTCGTCCTCAGATCTTCTGATCTAGCATCATAGAAGTTGTTCAGAAATGCGTTCTTGGTGTCTTCCCAAGTTGTCAGCAAACCAGGCTCCAGTTGCTTCAGCCAATGAAAGTAAGGAAACAGCTTGCAGAACAGGAAGTCATTGCTAACTCCATTAGCCTTGACACTTGAAGCCAAATCCTCAAACCTCTCAATGTGATCCATAGGATGCTCATGTGGTAAGCCATGGAAAGGATGTTGACCGACCAGCTAATAATAAGCAGGCTTGAGCTCAAAATCGTTCCTCTGGAATGCAGGAGGGCGGATTGCAGCTCTGTTGGCATAAAACTGGTCAGCTCTGTTGTAATCTCCTAGAGTCCTCTGAACAAAACGTCCAGCAGCATTTTCAGCAGCAACTCCAGCGTTATGCGCCACTTGCTGAACCACCTGTTCAACTATGACATTCCCACTCTGATCCAGTCTCTGCCCTTCTTCATTCCTCATGTTTCCATCTCTGTCAACCAAGTGATCTTCTGCATTCTCGACCAAGACAATCGGATTGACCATTGTAGATTGCTTCTTAGCTTTCCTGATGGTCATTTCTAACTTAGTTAGCTTGTCAATGCCTAAAGTCAAAAGCTCCTTCTCTTTGTTGCTTCTGGTACTGCGATTAGGCATATACCTGAAACCAGCACAAAGAAAAGTAGCAAAACTTAGTAAAAAAATAAAAACTTAGACAAAATCCTAATACTAAAAATTGATAGGCAGCTATTACTCCCCGCCAACGGCGCCAAAAACTTGATAGGGCTCAGGTTTTACCCAAATAAAACTACTGCAAGTGCACATCAATGCAATTATAGTATAAAGGGTTAACGAATCCCAATGGAGTAAGTAAACTACACTATATAATTCAAGTTCAGATTAAGCTAAGCAATAAGTAGTGTATGTAATGCGAAATAACAAAATAAATGAAAGCAAGCGATTTGATGTTTGATCTAAAGTTCAGAAAGCTAAAGTCACTAAGTAAGGACAATTCGCAGGTTAAATCCGAGAATGTAGAATGCATGCGAGCAGGAATTAATTCAAATCATCTTGAACTCAATACTCAATAATTTAACTAATCAATTCTCATTGCCTAATTCACAGAATTCCAAATCTTTTTGCAAATTCTAACAAGTTAAGCAAGCATTAAAGATCAGGTTTTGATTGTTCACAAAACTCCTAAGTCAAATCCCTTTGCAAAAAGGCGTTTTGTTTATCTAATACTAGTTCAGGTGATTAAACATTGTTCTCACATCTATTAAACAACAGGGTTTCAAAATCTAGATTATTAGTCTAAGAAATCGGTTTTGAATGCAAGTACAGATGAAGAACCAATAGATATCCTAACAGTTTAGCAATTATACAAACTCTTCATCAACCTTTGAAAAGCTCTAACTTAACTAACAGATTACGGACATGATCATGAAGACACAAGACATAACTGAATAAAACTGAATTAAAAGAGATAGAGTAAAAGATAAAGGGGTTAAAAATCTTGTATAAAAGAGTACATGATCTATCTCCCTAAAAGCTCTGAAAAAATCTCTCTCCAAAGCTCTCTGAATTCTAAAATCTAAGATAACAACCAACAATGGCTGAAAACCTAATATATACAAGCCAAAACACGAGTTGGGACACTTTTATAATTAGTGGACTTCTAGGCCAAAGTTGCAATTTCCTCTCCATCGTTTAAAATAAGTTGTGACTCCTCTTCAGGTGTGGGTGACGAGCGTCACCCTTGAGTGGTGACGATCGTCACCAATTCCGATGTAATGCTTCCGAGTTACTAACTTCGTGGATGATTCTTGCAATGATCCAAAAAGCTCCAAAACCTCTAATTATGCTCCAGTCATGCTATAACCTGCAAAAACTCTACTAGGACTTTAAAAAGACCAAAAAGACTCAATAGAAAAGACTTATACCTTGGTTTAAAACCATAAAAACCATGATATATCACAGATACTGTGAAGACATTGACAACCTACCTGCTCCTGCTCACATACCTGAATTAGCTTCAAACAAAAAGAAGATTGAAGAACTCAAAGCCAGGATGGATAACCTCTTACAACATCCACAAAAGGAGTTCAACCTTGTTGGTTCCTTGGTGCCTATTCAACTTGGAGAACAAGGTTAACCTGGTTTTCCTTCTCCTCCAACACCTTCCTTTCAATGGTCTCCAACAGCATGCTCCTGCATCCCCCAAGTTATACTACATTAGCTTCAGATTCTGACATAACCCTATTGTTGCAAAAGCTTATGCAAGGGCAAACTGAAAGCACTTTAGCAGTCAATAAGACATTATTAGACATCAACACCAAGGTAGACAGCCCTGACAACAGCCTCCCCTGTGAATTTGCTACTTTGAAATCTCAAGAGCACCAGTTGGAGAAGAACAACGGAATAGCACATTCTCTTACGAAATACATTCAAGCAATTACTTTGAGAAGTGTCAAAGCTCTTCCACCTAGGGAGCTTCCTTCTCATCTCAATAAGGACATTGAGAACCAAGATAGGGGGGAGAACTTTGAAATACAGAAGTCAGAGCTGAAGGATCATGTGCTGAATCTGAATTATTGGTAAAGAAAAGCAAGAATGTTGTGGCAAGCAAGCCAAAGGAAGTTTCACTCAACCATGTGCTTTGGGGGCTCTTTTGTTTGACAATTTCTTGTTGATATGGGAGCAAGTGTCAGCTTGATGCCTTAATCAATAGCAAAACGCCTTAGTTTCACAATGTATAAAGAATGCAAGATCTCCTTGGTGCTTTCTGATAGGTCCATAAGACTTCCAGTTGGTTTCCTAGAAGCTATATCAATCAGGATTGGTAGTGTAGAGGTACCCACTGATTTTGCGGTCCTTGATATGGATGAAGATCCAAAAGACCCTTCGATATTGGAAAGACCCTTCTTGGTTACTGCTGGTGCTGTTATAGATGTCAGGAATGGGAAGATAAAACTCAACATGGGAAAATATAATGTCCTCAAATTTTATATTAATAATATCATGAGGAAGCCAACAATACAAAGATAAGTTTTTTGTGTATAACTAATAGACCAGCTAGGGAGTCAACTCTTTGAGGACCTTACATTAGAAGATCCTCTTCAGGTAGCCTTGACCAAAGGCCATGGAGAGCGTGGGTACCTTCACCAAGACAGTCTAGGCTATATGTTAAAAGATAGACTCATATAAGACACTTGAGGGTGAAGACTCTTTTATCTAGCTGAATACCAGGAGTCATGAGATATGGTTGGTCCTACAAGAAGAGTCCTTGAACAAGCAAGGAGATGGAAACAAAGAAGAGCACCCCATTGAGGATGACTAGAGTGAGCTGAAGGCACCTGAAATGGAGATCAAGGAGCTTCCAAAAGGGCTAAGGTATGTTTTATTGGGAACCACCTCTACTTATCCTGTAATTTTTAATGAAAACCTTAATGACGGAGAAACCTCATCCCCTGTTACAGAGCTAAAAATGTTTAGGAGAGCCATTGGATATTTACTAGAAGATATCAAATCCATCTCTCCTAACCTTTCCACTCATAAAATTCACTTGGAAGATTAGACAAAAAAACCTTCAACTAAACCCCAAAGAATATTAAACCTAAAGAAGTGGTAAAGAAGAAAATCTTGAAATTGCTTGATGCCGGAGTAATCTACCCTATTTCAGACAGTACTTATGTCCATGTAGTGCATAAAAAAGGGGGAATTACAGTGGTAAAAATGATAAAGAAGAGTTAATCCAAACTAGAACTATTATTGACCATAGGATGTGCATTGACTATAGGAGATTGAATTCTGCTTCTTGAAAATATCATTTTCCTTTGCCGTTTATTGATCAAATGCTTGAGAGATTAGCTAATCACTCTTACTACTGCTTTATAGGTGGTTATAGTAGTTTCTTTCAAATACCTATTCACCTAAATGACCAAGAAAAAACAACTTCTACATGTCCATACAGTACCTTTGCTTATAGAAGGATGTCATTTGGGCTGTGCAAAGCACCGGCTACTTTTCAAAGATGTATGATCTCAATCTTCTCAGACCTAATTGAGGAAATGGTTGAGGTGTTTATGGATGATTTCTCTGTGTATGGTGGGTCTTTTGCTTGTTGTTGGTCAGATCTTTGTAAGGTACTCTAGAGGTGCAAAGACACAAATTTGGTGTTGAACTGAGAGAAGTGTCATTTCATGGTCAAAGAATGGATAGAGTTGAGGCATAAGATCTCGGGGAAGGGTATTCAAGTTGATCAAGCCAAGATTAAGGTGATGATAAATCTAGCACCACCAACCACAATATAAGGGATCAAAACTTTTTTGGGACATGCTGGTTCTATAGGAGATTCATCAACAATTTTTCAAAGATTAGAACACTCCTTTGCAAAGAAACTGAATTCAATTTTGACCAGGACTGTCTCCATACTTTCTTAACCATCAAGGAGGCCTTGGTTAGTGCTCATATTGTGCAGGCACCCAACTGGGACCTTTCCTTTGAGATAATGTGTGACGCATCGGATTGTGAAGTGGGAGCAGTCTTAGGACAGAGAGTGGATAAGAAACTCCATGTCATTTACTATGCCAGCAGGACTTTGGATGATGCACAAGAGAAATAGCTCCTAGCTGTTGTGTTTGCTTTTGGGAAGTTCAGAAGCTACTTGGTAGGCTTCAAGGTTATTGTATACACAGATCATGCTGCTTTGAGGTATATCAATGTCAAGAAAGACACCAAACCACGCCTGTTGAGATGGATACTCTTCCTCTAAGAGTTTGATATAGAAATTCTGGACAAGAATGGCATTGAGAATGGTGTAGCAGATCATATTTCAGAGTTGAAAGTTGATGAAGTTCTCCCCATGAATCTTGAAAGATGATGAAGTTCTCCCCATGAATGACTCATTACCTTAAGAAAGTCTTATGGAAGTACAGGTGGTTGAAGAAGGTTACTACTTGCAATGAACGGTTAAGGACGTAAAAGGCTATAAAAATGGGAATCTCCCTTGGTATGCAGACAAAGTTCAGCGAGATGCTAGCAGAAGAAGCTTCAGCGAGATGCTAGCAGTCACTATTGGGATGAGCCTTATCTCTTCAAGAGAGGCTCAAATGGTCTTCTCATAATGTGCATTGCAGAAGAAGAATTGAAGGACATCATGTATCATTGCCATGGTTCAGATTATGGTGGACATTTTGCTACCTACAAGACAGCTACAAAGATTCTTCAAGCAGGATTTTGGTGGCCAAGCTTATTCAAGGATGTTCATGCATTTGTCTCATCATGTGAAGCTTGTCCAAGCAAACGGAACATAAGCAAAAGAAATGAGATGCCCCAAAACCCCATCTTAGAAGTTGACTTGTTTGATTTTTGAGGGATATATTTTATGGGTCCTTTCCCTTTTTCTTATGGAAGCAAATACATCTTGGTAGTTGTAGATTATCTCAAAGTGGGTGGAAGCAATAGCCAGTTCTACAAATGTTGCTAAGGTTGTGATCAAACTCTTCAAAACCATCATCTTCCAAAGATTTGTTCCAAGAGTGGTCATAAGTGATAGAGGCAGTGATAGCTTGCTATATTAGAGCATTTGAGGCTGCATTTCATGCATCTTTTCCCTTCTTTTTGCATTATAGTTTAGCAGTTTAGTCTCATTTGCACTTAGAATCAACATTAGATGATTTAGTTTATGAATGCATACATATGCATACATGTGCATGTTTGTCGTGATTTTCAGGTGTTTATAGAAGTTCTTGGAGTTGGGAAGGAGATGAAAGCAGCTCAATTTCGAAGAGGATGTCAAAGAAGGAGCTTTTGCAAAGTCTGGTCCCATATCGAGCAATGATATCGAGCAAGGATATTGACCAAAACCTCTGTGGAGTGTGCTCGACGTAAGCCACAGGACGTGAGGAAGACGATCGGTTCAAGGAGTCTAAGCCTTTGGTCTGCATCGAGGTCCATCATCGAGCAAGGAAGCCGATACAACTTATCTGCGCGTTGACCATCTAATTTTTGTTGACCTAATCTTGTTTATAGGTTTTTTATCCTTCTTTTGGTTCTCTACTATAAAAAGAAAACCACAAAACATTATCTTTATATCATCTTAGACTTTCTATCAAAAACTTTCTCTTTCATCTTGTTCTTGCACCTTAAAGGGCGATTTGCTCTAGATCCTTTTCTTTTAATAAAGTTTGCACTTTTATGGTTTAAAAAAATAACAAAAAAATAATAATAATATTTAATTCATCAACAAAGTATCTGAAAATTTACTCAAGAAGCATAAGGTTAAGCACAAAGTGGCCACACCCTACCACCCTCAAACAAATGGTCAGTTTAAAGTCTCCAACAGGGAGATTAAGGCCATTCTGGAAAAGGTAGGTAAGATAAAAAAAAAATAACGGACTGGTCAGCAAAGCTGGATGATACCTTAAGGGCATACAGAACAGCTTTCAAGACACCCATTGGAAGATCCCCTTCTCACTCTTCTATGGGAAATCTTGCAATTTACCTGTTGAGCTGGAGTATAAAGCTTTGTGGGCTGTTAAGCTCCTCAACTTTGATATAAAGACTTCCCAAAAGAGGAGGATGATCGACCTTCATGAGCTTGAGGAAAGCACTTAGAGGATTTCGACAGCTCTAAGATTTACAAAGAGAAAACCAAGGCATTCCATGATAAGAAGCTCAGGCCTAAGAACTTCAAAGCTGGGGATAGTGTTCTGCTCCACAACTCCAAACTAAGGCTCTTTCCAGGAAAGCTGAAATCAATATGGTATGATCCTTTTCAGCTCAATGAAGAGTTGCCTTATGGAGCTGTCACCTTATTTGGCAAATATGGGGAGATTTTAACTGTAAATGGTCACAGGCTGAAATCACACTTGGAATCTGAGCCAGTAGAAGAAGAGATATCCATCTCCCTCTCCCCTCCTCAACCAGAATAGCAAGGTGGACCATCAAGCTAATGATGTAATACAATCGCACTTGGGAGGCAGTCTTATGGCTATCCATCTATATAGTTGTATGAAACATTTAATTTCGTTTTGCTTTTGTGCTTTTGAGTTAAGATGGGATCAGATATAACTATCACTTGGGATAGGAAAGTTAAGCATTGGCATATCAACGTGTTGATGTCGAGCAAACACCCGATATCCAAGATTGCAGAAATTGGATTGAGGGTGTCATACCGAGCAACACGCCGATACAATGATGCCACAAGATGTATCAGAGATTCTACATTGGGAAGTTCATCGACACGAGAATTCCAGGGAATCTAGACGGTCTTTCTCTGTCAATATCGGTCATCTATGCCGAAGTCTCACATCGACACAAAGCAAGGCTCATCTGTATCTGGGTACATACCGATATGAACCTCACAGACACCACCCTCCCTCTCTAGCTACATGTGTTACTCCATGAACAGCACATCATCCTCCCCCTCCCAGGAATTCTGAAGTATACTCTTATAACCATTGTAAATACCATCTTTTGCTTCGCATATTTATTTTATTTCACTTCTTCCATTCTTTTCTCACACATAGGAATGTGTGTAATTTAAGTTTGGGGGAGAGAGCATCTCATGTTTTGTTTTGTTTTCTTATTGCATCATGCATTTGTCATTTCATGCATTCACTTAAGGCATAGAAAAATCATAAAAATTTGAAAATTACAAAAAAAAAAAAATTCATGTAGTTGCATTCATTTATTTGCTTAGGATTGAGACTAGTATTCATTTCATATAGGTTGTATTCACATGCATAGGGAGTAGTGATGATTGGCTTACATAATGTTAAAGTTCAAAATTGTTTTCAATATCCTAGTTATTAATTGTTTGATGTTTGTGATCTAGTTTGAATAGAAGGTTGAACCACATTTAGAGTTCTTTGCATTGTCACTCTTTTCTAGTTGAAGCGTGCATAATCTGATTTCAATCTTTATCTATTTAAACCATAATCTTGAATTGTTAATTATCATGTTTTATGCATTGAAAAGTGTTTTTCATGGATACTCATATACATACTTAAGCCTTCTTTTTCCTTTTTACCACTATTGTTAGTTCAAGTAGAATTCCTCACCCTTAACCGTAACCTTTTTCCAAACCATTGAATCAATTTGTGTGAGATTGAAAGGTTTTTTCCATATATGAGCTTAGTAAAAAGTGTTAGGATTTAGAACTACATTGGAAAGACTTCCATATAGAACTAGCTCTGCAATTTTAGAGCTATATTTGGCTAGGATTATGGATTTCAATGGGATGGGTTTTATTTTGGGTTTAAGAGAAAGCAAAGAAGAAAAGAAAGCAAAAGAGATGGAGTGTAATGTAAGTTACCTAGGGAGAACTAGCTAAGGGAATCAACGAGGGCTAAATACAAAGAAGAAAGTGTGGAAATCAGAGTTCAATACAAATTCAAAAGATGAGAAGCACCAGAAAAATAAAGGAAGAGCCATACAAACCAAGAAGCCAATCACCAAAAAGATTCGAAGAAGAAGATGCATCTTCAAAAGAAGCTCCAAAGGAGCAAGAAGAATGGTGTATCACAAGAAAGGGTAGAATATGATATGTTCTTGGGTAGAAAAGTAAGAGTTTAGGATCATTTGTGGGACTTGGGTACATGAAAGTTTACCTTTGTATGCATAAGTTATTCTTTACCGTTAGCATTTTTACCAAAGCTCATTATATATTAATGAGAGATCCCTTGCATTTTGCATTTTCATTAGCCATTTCAATTTTTAATGAGATTATGGATATGCTCAAATTAACCCTTAGAGCTACTCTCTCAAATTAAGAGATCACTGTAGTACTTAGGGATCGAATCCACAAGGACTTAAGTCTATTACTCAACAGATTTTAGAGTCAAATGAAGCTAAGCAGTAAATGATAAATAAAACTAAAATAGCAATGAAAGCAATAAAGTCAAGAGCGGATTGTAGGTTCTTAAAATCAATAGAGAAAGGTGCTAGGCAATGGAAAATTCGCAGGTTAACATAAATCGCAGACTACGGACTGAAAGGAATATTTATTAAAATCGTTCTAGGACTCAAAAGCACTAATGTATAACCAATCGACTTTTGTCGCAGAGATTAACTATGATCAGATTCTAGAATTCCAAATTCCTTTGCAAATTCTAACAACCTAAACAAACATTAAAGATCAGGTTCGATATGTTCACAAAATCTCTAATCCAAATTCCTTTGCAATTATTTATTTTGCTCATCTAAGATAGTTCAGGTGATTAACAATGTTTCCACATCTATTAAACAACCTAAGATCGGATTTCTAGGTGATCAATCAGTGTTAAAGCAATCTAGAGGAAAAACCAATTGATTTATCCTTCCAGTTTTGTAGTTCTAACAATTCATTATCAACCTTTGAATAACCCAAAACCTAACTAGCAAATTACTCAGACATAGCAAGTGAAACACAAATCATGACTGAATAAAATTGCATTAAGAATTAGAGTAAAAGATGAAGGGGTTGGAAATTCTTCTCTACAGAGTATGGATTTGTCTCCCCAAAATCTCTCAATCTAATCTTTCTCTTACTCTCAATAATAACAAGATAATAGCCTAACAATGGCTTAGAAAACCTAAATACAAGTCTAAACACGAACTTGGGCAAAAGTGCAAATAGTGGGAAACTTCTGGGCCAAGTTGCAATTCTTAAACAGAGTTTTAGAGACTCCTTTCGCGACCACGACCCTGCTCCATAATGCCTTCCGACTTGGTCCTTTCAGCATCCAGGATTGCTGAAATCAATATGGTATGATCCTTTTCAGCTCAAGGAAGTGTTGCCTTATGGAGCTGTCACCTTATTTGGCAAATATGGGGAGATTTTAACTGTAAATGATCACAGGCTGAAACCACACTTGGCATCTGAGCCAGTAGAAGAAGAGATATCCATCTCCCTCTCCCCTCCTCAACCAGAATAGCAAGGTGGACCATCAAGCTAATGATGTAATACAAGCGCACTTGGGAGGCAGTCTTATGGCTATCCATCTATATAGTTGTACGAAACATTTCATTTCGTTTTGCTTTCGTGCTTTTGAGTTAAGATGGGATCAGCTATAACTATCACTTGGGATAGGAAAGTTAAGCATTGGCATATCAACGTATTGATGTCGAGCAAACACCCGATATCCAGGATTGTAGAAATTGCATTGAGGGTGTCATACCGAGCAACACGCCGATACAATGATGCCACAAGCTGTATCAGAGATTCTATATTGGGAAGTTCATCGACACGAGAATTCCAGGAAATCTAGACGGTCTTTCTCTGTCAATATCGGTCATCTATGCCGAAGTCTCACATCGACACAAAGCAAGGCTCATCTGTATCTGGGTACATACCGATATGAACCTCACAAACACTACCCTCCCTCTCTAGCTACATGTGTTACTCCATGAACAGCACATCATCCTCCCCCTCTCAGGAATTCTGAAGTATACTCTTATAACCATTGTAAATACCATCTTTTGCTTCGCATATTTATTTTATTTCACTTCTTCCATTCTTTTCTCACACATAGAAATGTGTGTAATTTAAGTTTGGGGGAGAGAGCATCTCATGTTTTGTTTTGTTTTCTTATTGCATCATGCATTTGTCATTTCATGCATTCACTTAAGGCATAGAAAGATCATAAAAATTTGAAAATTACAAAAAAAAAAAAAAAAATTCATGTAGTTGCATTCATTTATTTGCTTAGGATTGAGACTATTATTCATTTCATATAGGTTGTATTCACATGCATAGGGAGTAGTGATGATTGGCTTACATAATGTTAAAGTTCAAAATTGTTTTCAATATCCTAGTTATTAATTGTTTGATGTTTGTGATCTAGTTTGAATAGAAGGTTGAACCACATTTAGAGTTCTTTGCATTGTCACTCTTTTCTAGTTGAAGCGTGCATAATCTGATTTCAATCTTTATCTATTTAAACCATAATCTTGAATTGTTAATTATCATGTTTTATGCATTGAAAAGTGTTTTTCATGGATACTCATATACATACTTAAGCCTTCTTTTTCCTTTTTACCACTATTGTTAGTTCAAGTAGAATTCCTCACCCTTAACCGTAACCTTTTTCCAAACCATTGAATCAATTTGTGTGAGATTGAAAGGTTTTTTCCATATATGAGCTTTGTAAAAAGTGTTGGGATTTAGAACTACATTGGAAAGACTTCCATATAGAACTAGCTCTGCAATTTTAGAGCTATATTTGGCTAGGATTATGGATTTCAATGGGATGGGTTTTATTTTGGGTTTAAGAGAAAGCAAAGAAGAAAAGAAAGCAAAAGAGATGGAGTGTAATGTAAGTTACCTAGGGAGAACTAGCTAAGGGAATCAACGAGGGCTAAATACAAAGAAGAAAGTGTGGAAATCAGAGTTCAATACAAATTCAAAAGATGAGAAGCACCAGCAAAATAAAGGAAGAGCCATACAAACCAAGAAGCCAATCACCAAAAAGATTCGAAGAAGAAGATGCATCTTCAAAAGAAGCTCCAGAGGAGCAAGAAGAATGGTGTATCACAAGAAAGGGTAGAATATGATATGTTATTGGGTAGAAAAGTAAGAGTTTAGGATCATTTGTGGGACTTGGGTACATGAAAGTTTACCTTTGTATGCATAAGTTATTCTTTACCGTTAGCATTTTTACCAAAGCTCATTATATATTCATGAGAGATCCCTTGCATTTTGCATTTTCATTAGCCATTTCAATTTTTAATGAGATTATGGATATGCTCAAATTAACCCTTAGAGATACTCTCTCAAATTAAGAGATCACTGTAGTACTTAGGGATCAAATCCACAAGGACTTAAGTCTATTACTCAACAGATTTTAGAGTCAAATAAAGCTAAGCAGTAAATGATAAATAAAACTAAAATAGCAACGAAAGCAATAAAGTCAAGAGCGGATTGTAGGTTCTTAAAATCAATAGAGAAAGGTGCTAGGCAATGGGAAATTCGCAGGTTAACATAAATCGCAGACTACGGACTGAAAAGAATATTTATTAAAATCGTTCTAGGACTCAAAAGCACTAATGTATAACCAATCGACTTCCATCGCAGAGATTAACTATGATCAGATTCTAGAATTCCAAATTCCTTTGCAAATTCTAAATACCTAAACAAATATTAAAGATCAGGTTCGATATGTTCACAAAATCTCTAATCCAAATTCCTTTGCAATTAGTTATTTTGCTCATCTAAGATAGTTCAGGTGATTAACAATGTTTCCACATCTATTAAACAACCTAAGATCGGATTTCTAGGTGATCAATCAGTGTTAAAGCAATCTAGAGGAAGAACCAATTGATTTATCCTTCTAGTTTTGTAGTTCTAACAATTCATTATCAACCTTTGAATAACCCAAAACCTAACTAGCAAATTACTCAGACATAGCAAGTGAAACACAAATCATGAATGAATAAAATTGCATTAAGAATTAGAGTAAAAGATGAAGGGGTTGGAAATTCTTCTCTACAGAGTATGGATTTGTCTCCCCAAAATCTCTCAATCTAATCTTTCTCTTACTCTCAATAATAACAAGATAATAGCCTAACAATGGCTTATTAAATACAAGTCTAAACACGAACTGGGGCAAAAGTGCAAATAGTGGGAAATTTCTGGGCCAAGTTGCAATTCTTAAACAGAGTTTTAGAGACTCCTTTCGCGACCACGACCCTGCTCCATAATGCCTTCCGACTTGGTCCTTTCAGCATCAGCTTCAGTATAGCTCCAATAGGTTCCAAAATCCACAGTTATGCTCCATTCGTACCTGCAAAGACTCTATAGGACTCGAAAAATACCAAAAAGACTCTATAAACAAGACTTATATCATGGTCAAGAACCAGCAAAAACCATGATATATCAATCAGCATAGTCTCATGACCTTACCCTTAGCCAAAAGAAAGCACTTTATTTGCATAAGCATGATTCACATGGTTGCACTTCATTAAATGTTAATAGGGTTGATTGATGTGATTGCTTGTGTAGGCTAGACTTTAGTGTTTGTTATTGATTGTGATAAATGTAGCTAGATTTTTAGAGTAGAATAAAATCATATGCATCTTAGATTGTTAACTTGGACATTGAACTCATTTCCTCTTTTGACACTTTAGGCTATGAACTCCCATTTTCAAACTTCGCTCCCTTTTATCAAGCAAAATGGAAGTTTTGGGGTGTTGATAGCTTGTATAATTACATTATTTTAGGCTTTAATCATCCATTTTATAGTCCAAAGTGTCACATTTGCATTCATAATAGACTTAGAGTACATTATGATTAAGAAATGCATATCTTGTCGCATTTGAAGTGTATTTTAGGTTTTTATGAGGCTAAGGGGGACATGTGGATAGTTGGGGATCAAGTTGAAGCAAGGAGGATCATTAAAAGGATCAGGAAAAGTTTCTCATATTTGTATCGGAGTGGGATGTCGAGCACTTGATCGACACCTGAGCATATCGGCCTCTGTATCGGGTATCAAGCCGATACAGAAGAAGAGGCAAAACCTTGTGTCCTAGAAGCTCCCAGTATCGGGCACCTGTATCAAGGAAGAAGCCGATATCAAGAGGAGGAAACATCATATCGAGGTCACCATATTGAGCAGATGGCCGATATCAGCCTCCTTCCCAGCAAGTTTGACTTTGGTCAGCTCTCGGATCCAGACTTTGACCAAGTTGATCAAACTTTGATCCTTGACTATTTAAACCAAAACCTTATTTTATCTTTTGGATTATGTTTTATATTATCTTTAGCAGTAAAAACCTTATCTCTAATCTCTCTCTCTCTCTCTCTCTCTCTCTCTCTCTCTCTCTCTCTCTCTCTCTCTCTCTCTCTCTTGTCCTTGAGAAATTTTCGGGTTTTTGGTATTTTGTAAGCAACAATTTGAGTTTTTAATATAAGTTTGCATTTCTTGTTATTGTTCTTGTATCTACTGCTTCTGATCATGGTTTCCTTCATCTGTTGCTTAGATTTTGATAGATCAATCATGATTTATGAGTAGTCATTTCTGTGTTTAAGGATTGGTTAGATTAAGATGATTCAAGGCTTATAACTTGATGTTTATGTGTAGATGATGTTAGATACATCACTATTAGGTATTCTGATAGCTTGCTATATTAGAGGACTTCAGACTGCATTTCATGCATCTTTTCCCTTGTTTTTGCATTATAGTTCAGCATTTTAGACTCATTTGCACTTATAATCAACTTTGCTTGCATTTAGCTTAAGAATGCATACATTTGCATACATTTGCATGTTTAAGGTGTATTTCAGGTGTTTTTGGGGCTAAAGAGACTTATTGGAGGATGGAGGATCATCTGGAGTCAAATCATTATGCAAGGAGAATGAAACCAAGTTGTTTAGAAGCTGCACCGGGGACACACATCGAGGTCTTTGCTCAGTTCAACAGGATGCGAGTTGAAGATCGATCCGGACGAAGCCTCTCCACTCAGATTCAGGTTCCATGTTCTTCATGAAAGTTGTAGAGGATCTCAATAGATTTCCATTGGTGGTCGTATTATGTCATATGGATTTGGGGTTCAAGATATAGAGCGATTTCAGCTACATAGTTTTCACCAGCCTGCTGCACCAGGGAAGCACATCGAACAAAACCCAGGCAAAACTACCTGATGCATGCTGAACTCACCAAAGTTATCTGAAGCAACAGGGACAGACTGCATCGAGGTCCATCATCGAGCAGAACACCCGCCCATGTACCCTGATATGCTTTATCCGAGAGTTGACCAATTTTTTCCACTTTTGACCAAACCTTATCCTTTCACTTATTTATGCTAAACCTTATCGTTTTACCATCTTATCTTCTACTTTATCTTATTTTCGACCTGAGAGGAAACCCAAAAGGGGATTTGATGAGATTTTGATCAAGATCACTCTTTTAATAAAGTTTTGCACTTCCTTTGTTATTTTCCTTCTAGTCCTTGTTTAATCATGTTTGATCTGTCTTTTCTGCTTGTTTTTGTTGATTTTATAATGTGTAGTTAGTAGTTTCATATGGTTTGAGTTTAGAACAGATTTGGGGATGATTGGTTGATAACTAAGGGATTTTTGGTTCTATTCATGCTTAGATCACTTAGCTTAGTTTTTCTAAGTGCTTAGTAACTCTTTTAGGGTGGAAATGATCTTAGGTGTTTGCTGCATCACAAGTGTTTGTTTAAATGCCTGAAAGAACTTTGTTAAAAACATTCTCCTAGGTGGTTATATTGGCGTTTACGTAGCATCTTTGGTCTATAAGAGACTTGTGTTTTCATGCTGATTTTGCACAAATACGCCATCACAAGTGAGTCTGAATGTGCTTAACTTAGACATCTCTATTATGTTTGCAGATTGATTGATTTAGTGGCTTGATCATGTTCTTTGCTTGTTATTGGTCTTGACTACCCTAGGTTTGATACTAAGTTATCCCCAAGTCATCATTGCTCTAGCCTTGAACTTGTGCCTTATTGTTCTTTGCATTTTGATCATTTAGTGCTCTGTTTTCCTCTCTTTTTAGGTGCTTTGCTTTTGTTCCATTTCCTTGCCTTGGCTTTCATGTTATTGCATTTAGCTTTCATTTTGGTTCTTACACTTCCATTTTTTTGTGTACCTTAGTCCTGTTGCATTTAGATCATTGCGTTGTTAGTTTTTGTTGCATTTAGTTTCTTTGCATTGCATTGCTTACTTTAGTCTTGTTAGTCTTCCTTTTGTTTGTGCATTTAATCTTATTTAAGTTATTAGAACCATCCTTCTTCATCATACATGGTTACGCATAGTTAGTGCCTTACAACTCTTTTATTTTAGCTCCTTGAGGGATTAATTAAACCTCTTCTATATTACATCTGATTAGAGAGGGATTGAGTTAAGACTTGCAAAAGTCCTTCTTCAATTTGGCGCCATTGCCATTCTAAGATTGTTTGATAATTGAGTTTAGGTTCCTTCTTAGACTTAATCACCTTTTACTTTACTAATCAATTTACCTTTCTTGCTCTGTTTTCTGAGGTACAATGGCTGATCAACAACATCACAGACATGCTCATCAAGCTCAGTTCAGAGAGGATAAAGCACCAGTTCAGAGGTTACGTAGGTCAGTGCCTCAAATTGCTAGAAGAGCACAGCATATTGGATCTCTTTATGCTCCTTACCTTCATACAAGACGCAGAGGTTACTTGCTCCACCATCTCAAGAGCATCACTTTGAGATCAAAGGCAGTTTGATTGCAATGGTACAAGCCAACCGCTTTAATAGCACATCTATAGAGGATCCACTTGATCACGTGGAAAGCTTTGAGAGTCTTTGCAGTTTACAAAAGATTAATGGCATTACAGAAGATGGTTTCAAACTGAGGTTATTTCCTTTCTCTCTTGGTGATCGTGCACAGTTGTGGGAAAGATCATTGCTTTGTGGTTCAATATGTTTTTGGGATGATTGCAAAAGAGTGTTTCTTGCAAATTTTTGCTCTTTTACCAGGACAGATACGCTAAGGCAGAACATCTCAGGGTTCAAACAATCACAAGATGAGCCATTCTGTTCAGCATGGGAAAGATTTCAAGGTTAGACATTGCGCTGCCATTATCATGGTTTTTCAACAGAGTCATTGCTCAACACATTCTACAGAGGAGTGTCACCACGGTTCAAGATGCTCTTAGACACAGCTAGTAACGGCCACTTCTTGGGTACAAATGTTGAGGATGGTTTGCAGCTGATTGAAAACCTTGCCTTGGGTAATTGTGACTATGTGAAAGAGCAAGAGGACAACTACTAGATGAATACTGAAACCTCAAATCACTAAACGAAGCTGGATATGTTAGCACTAAGTGCTAAGATAGACTTGCTTCTTGAATAATCTCTACATTATTCACCACAGGAAAAAGAGAAGACATAAGCTTTTTGACCTGCTTACAACTTAGAAGCTGACGCCTACTAAGTGCAGCAACAAGAGACTATTCATCACAAGCCTTGCCAGGATACAAGCTATGACAGCTACACTGCTTACAGTCCTCAAGCGAACACAAGGGAGAGTGCTCCATTATACAATCAGCTTGGTGTTCCCATCCAACAACACCACAGGTTTATCCCTTCATATGATGAACACCAAGAGCATATGTATGCAACAGAGTTTGTACCTCAACATCAAGTAGCAGCATCACCAGTTCAGGATATCCCTAGTCCTTCAACAGCACCACCATCGACGCCTGATACAACCACAGCAAGACTGCTTGAGCAGTGATATATCATGGTTTTTATGGTTTTTAACCATGATATAAGTCCTTTTTATTGAGTCTTTTTGGTCTTTTTAGAGTCCTAGAAGAGTCTTTGCAGGTTATAGCATGTCTGGAGCATAACTGAAGATATTGGAGCTTTTTGGAGCATTCTGAGTTGAAGCCACGAAGCACCTAGCTCGAAGAAGAAAGTATGCCATATGGTGACGCTCGTCACCAAGCTGGTGACGCTCGTCACCCACCAAGGAAGGAGGTCATGGCCTGTTTTAAAAAGATTGGGAAGAAATTGCAGTTTTGGCCCAGAAGTTCTAGTTTTTGCAAAAAGGCCCCAGATCGTGTTTTAGCTTGTATATTAGGTTTTTCAGCCATTCTTTTGGCAGATATCTTGTATCTTATTATTTTTGAGAGCTTTAGAGAGAGATTTGTAGAAGAACTTTTGGAGAGACAAATCAGACTCCTTCAGAGCAGATTTTGAACTCCTTTATTTCTACTTCTTATTTCTTTTATGCAATCTATTATTTTCATGATGTTTTCTCAAATCACCATGTCTGAGTAGTTTGTTAGTTAAGTTAGGGCTTTTTCAAAGGTTGAAGAAGAGTTTGTAGAATTGCTAAAAACTTATAGGAAATTCATTGGTTCTTCATCTGAGCTTGCATTCATATCGATTTCTTAGACACATCATCTGGATTTCGAAACCCTAGGTTTTTTGATAGATGTGAGAGCATTATTATTCACCTGAACTAGTATTAGATGAGCAAAACGCCGTAGTACAAAGAGATTTGGCTTAGGAGTTTTGTGAACAATTGAACCTGATCATTACTGCATGTTTAGGTTGTTAGGGTTTGCAAAAAGATTTGAAACTCTGTGATTTAGACATAGATAACTTCTGCAATGAGAATTGATTAGTTATATCTTTGCGATTCATGTTCAAGACGGTTTTAATTCATTCCTGATTGCATGCATTCTACACTCTCAGATTCAACCTGCGAACTGTCCTGACTCAGCGCCTTTAGCCTTCTGAACTTTAAGAACAAGCATAAAAACGCCCTCTTGCATTTATTTTATTGTTTTGCATTACATTCATTATTTATCGCTTAGCTTAATCTGAATCTTTAATCGCTAGTGTGGTTTACATACTCCCTTGGGATTCGATAACCCCTTGTACTACAACTGCTTTTGCTGTGCACTTGCAGTAGTTTTATTTGGGTAAAACCTGACCATATCAAGTTTTTGGCGCCGTTGCCGGGGAGGAATAGCTGCCTATCGATTTTTAGTATTAGGATTTTGTCTAAGTTTTTATTTGTTTACTGATTTTCAGCTACTTTTCCTTGTTCCTGTTTCAGGTGTATGCCTAATCGCAGAACCAGAAGCAACAAAGAGAAGGAGCTTGTGACTTTGAGCATCGACGAGCTTGCTAGGTTGGAGAGAACTAACAGGAAAGCTAAGAAGCAATCTACAATGGTCGCTCCACTTATCTTGGTTGAAGATGCAGAAGGTCACTTGGTTGACAGGGAAGGAAAGAGGAGGAACGAAGAGGGGCAGAGAATTGATCAAGAGGGGAATGTCATTGTTGAACAGCAGGTTCAGCAAGTGGCTGAGAACGTGGGGGTCCCTGCTGCTGTCAATAACGCTGCTGGGCGTTTTGTTCAGAGGACTCTAGGTGACTACAACAGACCTGATCAGTTCTATGCCAACATAGCTGCAATCCGAACTCCTGCCTTCCAGAGGAACGATTTTGAGGTCAAACCTGTCTACTATCAGCTGGTTGGTCAGCATCCCTTCCATGGTTTACCTCATGAGCATCCTATGGATCACATAGAGAGATTTGAGGACTTGGCTTCCAGTGTCAAAGCTAATGGGGTTAGCAATGACTTTCTGTTCTGCAAGCTGTTTCCTTACTCTCTTGAAGGAGAAGCTGCATATTGGCTGAAGCAACTGGAACCTGCTTCATTGACCACTTGGAAAGACACTAAGAACGCCTTTCTGAATAACTTCTATGATGATGCAAGGTCAGAGGACATGAGGACGAAAATTGCTTCCTTTACACAAGGCCCTACTGAAGCTTTTAAGGCTTCTTGGATCAGGTTTAAGTCTTATCAAAGGGACTGTCCTCATCATGGTTTCAATCAGGTGCAACTGCTTGGTATCTTCTTCAAAGGCATTGACTGGAAGTACCAGATGGCGCTGGATGCTTCAAGTAGTGGAAACTTCAACACCAACAGACCAGAGGAAGCTGTAAGATTGATTGAAAACTTGGCCTGCAGTAACAGCATTAAAAATGCAGATTTTCAGAGAAAGCAGCAGGCTGGTTTGAATGATGGAAACCAAATAGCTGAAGTTAAGGCTAAGTTAGACAGCATGCACAGCCTTCTGGTGGGAAAGAAGTCAGTTCAGTTTGCTGCAGAAGTGGAGAGTTTCGAAAATCCTGAAGAATTTGAGCAGAAAGATGTTAATTTCATCAATGGAGGGGGTTTTCAGAGCCAAAGGTTTGGAAATCAGCAATGGAACAGACGCTACAACAGCAATAATCAGCAGAGTACCTTTACAGGAGGACAGAGCACGCCTGGTTACACTCCTAAGCCCCCATTCCAGAAGACTGAAGTTGAGAAACCTTACCAAAACAGCAGGAATTATGGTTCTTCTTCCTACCAAACTGCACCTCCACAAGACAATAAAATGGAAGCTATGCTGGAGCAGGTACTTGAAGGACAGCAGAAGATGACAGTGAACTTCAATGGCAAGCTAGATTCGCTGTATCAAGACCTGAATGGAAAAATTGAGAGTCTGAACTCTCACATGAAGAAGCTTGATGTGCAGGTTGCTCAAACTGCAGGAGCTGTTCAAAGGCAAGAGGGATTCCTTCCTGGAAGGACTGATATCAATCCCAAGCATCAGGTTAATGCCATCACAGTAAGGAATGAAAATGAGCTTAAAACAGTGCAGAAAAAGAGGTTGAGTGCAGAACAGATCGTGCAACTCATGGAGTCTGAAGATGAAATTTTTTCTGTCTCAGAGGTGAGTGACGAGCGTCACCAAGGAGGAGTGACGCTCGTCACCAACCTACAAGGGTATCGGGGGTTGTCACAAGTGAGTGACGAGCGTCACCCCCCTGGTGACGCTCGTCACCCACCCCAGAACGAAGCTGCTTCGCCTGTAACTGCAAATTATGACCAGGAACGTGTCTATAAACCCAAAACACCATTCCCCAAGCATCCTAGGAAGTCTAAACATGAGATAGAAGAAGCCAGATGCAAAGCTATGATAGACAAGCTGATGCTTGATATCCCTCTTGTTGATGCAGTCAAGCTTTCACCAGCTCTAAGAAGGTATGTAAAGAGAATGGTTGTGAATGGTGTAAGTCCTGAGGAAGGAGCATTGCTTACCAGAGAAATCAGTGCAATTCTCTTAGGCACAGTTCCAAAGAAGAAGAAAAAGGTGACTGTTTCTGAACAAGTCAATACCATCACTCAAAGCAGAGTTCCAGAGAAGCTATCTGATCCAGGGACCTTTGTGCTTGATTGCTCAATATCTGCAGGACGTTTTCCACACTCTCTATGTGATCTAGGGCCAAGTATTAACTTGATGCCTTTCTCTGTTGCTGCTAGACTTGGAATGACTGATTTCAAGCCAGCTGGGATCTCTCTCATCCTAGCAGATCGATCCATAAGGACCCCAGAAGGCATGTTAGAGAATGTTCATGTTAACATTGAAGGTTGCATAATTCCTACAGATTTTGTGGTTCTGAAATATGCTGAAGAACCTAAAGATCCTCTTATTCTGGGAAGACCATTCTTGGCTACTGCTGGAGCCATCATTGATGTTAGAAAGGGGAACATTGACCTTGATCTTGGTGATGTTGTCATGAACTTTGACATGGATAAGTTAAGAAAGAGTTCTACCATTGATGGTCAGACCTATTCTGTAAGAACTTCCAGAGATGAAGAGACTGTCATAGAGCATTCAGAAGACACTATTGCTGAGTGTGTCAATGAATCAGATATAAGTGGGCAAGTGAGCAAGATGGTTGTTGAAGAGCCAATATCTGAAACTTCTGCAGAAGCTGTTGGGTTTGAGGATTGCAGTGAGGATCATATCTTCATGACTAGGCTTGAAAAAGAGGTTCCAATGAATGCCAAATTGCTGGAGGAAGACGTGTTTGTGATGGAGGCAAGACTTACAGAGCTGAATTGCTGGAAAACTGCAGCAACTCGAACTGCAGGGTCAGTGACGACCGTCACTGACCTGGTGACGCTCGTCACCAACCTGAACACAAAGCAGCAACGTGATTTTACAGCTACAAGTCCATCATATGTTGCCAATCCGAAAATTCACCATTCCATAACCCAGAAACCTGTAACTAAGCAAAGAATGCTTGGTGTTTCTTTTGATGATTCTGCAAGAAAAAGAAGTATCCCACCCACACTCATGACCCACCCTGCTGATGTTCCTCACTTCCTTGGAAGAATCCATGCATCTACTGCCTATAAACCACCATGGATGAGGAGACATTCTTCTCCAAGGCATTCAATACCACATTCTGTTCCACCAGCTGTCTGAGCAGCATTCAAAGTCGAGCTAATGACTTTAAACAAGCGCTTAGTGGGAGGCAACCCACTGGTAAGTTTTCTTTTTCATATATTAGTTTAGTTTTCTATTACATAGCTAAAAAAACCCAAAAACATGAGAAAAATCAAAAAAAAAAAAAAGAAGAGTCACTTTGTTCAGTTTGCTTGGATGATATCTTGTGAACTTGTTGGACCATGGACTATGCTTTGTTTGGATGTTTTGATGTGTGTTTTGAGTGCTCTTACAGTTTGACTTCGGATTACACATGATGGCATAGCATTTAAACATCCAACATGACGATTTCTGAAGTATCAGAGATGGTGACGCTCATCACCAATCTGGTGACGCTCGTCACTAGCTCCTTCGCGAGGTACCACTTTTCCACCTTGGTTTTACACGTTCTCATGCTTCATTTTGACCAACTCTTGGCTTAATAACACTGGGGACAGTGTTGTTTAAGTCTGGGGGAGGTGGTTACTGACGTTGTGTGCTTTGTGTCATGTTTATAGAGTCTTAAAGTTGAGTCATAAACCTGTTTTTCTAGAGTCAAAAATTTTGAAACTGTTAGTTTTTCTTGGAACTAACCATAGGACGTTTTTTCTGATAAGAACCATTGCCACAGTAGTTGATTACAAGTCTTACTAAGTTGAAAGTCATAGGTAGATCAGTCTAGCAATGAAGGTTTAGGTTCTTAGAGAGTCTGGAAAATTTGCTGTTAGCTCCACCTTAATGAACTTTAAACTTCTTGTCTTGGTGATTGATTATTATTGATCTTGATTCTCTCTTTCAGCACTAACACTAAGGTTAAAATACAGTCTCTCTTTGATCTTCCCAGATGTAGTTTTTAAAAGATTAAGTCCAAAGAATGGGGCATTCATGACCCTGTCTCCTCACAAGGAACAACAGTAGTGAACACATTCAAGAACCTGTCTCCTCACAAGGAACACAAGTATTGAGTAGCACCATTTCTTAGACTGAAAAAGTTGAGAAAAAAAGAAGTGAAAAATCGAAAATATCCTAAGGGAAGAGAAAATAGGAGAGTTGTGTTGAGATCTATTTGTTCAGTAGTTAGGAAGGGAAAAGAATCTGTAAAGTGATTAAGATGATAAAACTTTGATGAGATATCACACTTAGATAAAAATAAAGAGTTGACAGTAGAAATTTCGGATTTCTTGAAGGGATTTAGACTGGACTTGAGAGATTTGCTAAGCTTGTGATGATTAGGCTGAAATTTGATCTTGTGTTGACGATGTGGTATGTGGATTCGAAAGCTCTAACTAGTGTGGTGTTCCCGATGACTGACTGACTGTTTCTTGTTTTCAAACCTCGACCTTATTCTTTGTCTAATGTTTGCTTGAAGGCAAGCAAAAGCTAAGTCTGGGGGAGTTGATATATCATGGTTTTTATGGTTTTTAACCATGATATAAGTCCTTTTTATTGAGTCTTTTTGGTCTTTTTAGAGTCCTAGAAGAGTCTTTGCAGGTTATAGCATGTCTCGAGCATAATTGAAGATATTGGAGTTTTTTGGAGCATTCTGAGTTGAAGCCACGAAGCACCTAGCTCGAAGAAGAAAGTATGCACCAAGGAAGGAGGTCGTGGCCTGTTTTAAAAAGATTGGGAAGAAATTGCAGTTTTGGCCCAGAAGTTCCAGTTTTTGCAAAAAGGCCCCAGATCGTGTTTTAGCTTGTATATTAGGTTTTTCAGCCATTCTTTTGGCAGATATCTTGTATCTTATTATTTTTGAGAGCTTTAGAGAGAGATTTGTAGAAGAGCTTTTGGAGAGACAAATCAGACTCCTTCAGAGCAGATTTTGAACTCCTTTATTTCTACTTCTTATTTCTTTTATGCAATCTATTATTTTCATGATGTTTTCTCAATTCACCATGTCTGAGTAGTTTGTTAGTTAAGTTAGGGCTTTTTCAAAGGTTGAAGAAGAGTTTGTAGAATTGCTAAAAACTTATAGGAAATTCATTGGTTCTTCATCTGAGCTTGCATTCATATCGATTTCTTAGACACATCATCTGGATTTCGAAACCCTAGGTTTTTTATAGATGTGAGAGCATTATTATTCACCTGAACTAGTATTAGATGAGCAAAACGCCGTAGTACAAAGAGATTTGGCTTAGGAGTTTTGTGAACAATTGAACCTGATCATTACTGTATGTTTAGGTTGTTAGGGTTTGCAAAGAGATTTGAAACTCTGTGATTTAGACATAGATAACTTCTGTAATGAGAATTGATTAGTTATATCTTTGCGATTCATGTTCAAGACGGTTTTAATTCATTTCTGATTGCATGCATTCTACACTCTCAGATTCAACCTGCGAACTGTCCTGACTCAGCGCCTTTAGCCTTCTGAACTTTAAGAACAAGCATAAAAACGCCCTCTTGCATTTATTTTACTGTTTTGCATTACATTCATTATTTATCGCTTAGCTTAATCTGAATCTATAATCGCTAGTGTGGTTTACATACTCCCTTGGGATTCGATAACCCCTTGTACTACAACTGCTTTTGCTGTGCACTTGCAGTAGTTTTATTTGGGTAAAACCTGACCCTATCAAGCAGTTACTTTCTGCTCATCAAAGGGAGATGCTTGATAATCAAAAGAACACAATGGAGATGCTTGCTAGTCAAAAGAACCTACTGCAGAAGTTTGAGAAAGTTCGTGATGAACGGGCTATGCTTAAAGCCAACAAGGTCTCCTCTTCTACAGTTCACCAACAACTGCCACAAGCTGTGCAAGCAATAACTAATAGGAGTGGTAAGCAGGACCAACGCCCTGTTGCACCAAAACCGCTCCATAAGGACATTGAGATGTAGAGTGGGGGGTGTCTCTTGAGAATCAAGAAGAAGAAACCGAAGCTGAATCAGAGATGGGAAGGAAAGCTGAAGCAGAGCGTATGAGAAAAGGAAAACAAGTAGTTGATGAAGCACCAAGAGAAGCCATACAGCTTACACGGAAGGAACCTATCTTTGTTCCTCTTCCTTATAAGCCACAACTTCCCTTTCCAGGAAGAATCAAGAAACAGTTAGTGGAGAAGTACAGGCAACGTTTTGAGAAGCAAATAGAAAATGTGGAGATAACCATGCCCATGCTTGATGCCTTATTGCCTACACCTCAATATCAGAAGTTCTTGTTAGATGCGGTTGCAGATAGACAGAACCAGCTGGAAGGAATGGTTGTTCTTACACATGAAGTTAATGCTATCATACAGCAACCACCTCCACCTGAAAAGTTAGAAGACCCTGGAAACTTCACTCCACGATGCTCCATAGGACCACTCACATGGTGCAAGCGTGGTCTTATGCCCTTCTCTATTGCAAAGCGCCTAGGATTCACAAGTTTTAGACCAAGCAGGATATCTCTTGTGTTAGCTGGCCGCTCTGTTATACATCCTGTTGGACTCCTTGAGAACCTCCATGTCCGAGTTTGAGAGATTGAAATACCAACTGATTTTGTTGTGTTAGAGCTTGATGCTGAACCACCAGATCCACTGATACATGGCAGACCCTTCCTTGCTACAGCTGGTGCAGTGATAGATGTCAAGGGAGAAAAGATAGAGCTGCATTTTGGTAATGACATGGTTCTCAAGTATGACATACATAAGGTCATGAAGAAGCCAACAATAGAAAGACAAGTGTTCAGAGTTGATGCTAAAAATGAGCTTAATGGTGAGCTTTTTGAGGAGTTAAACACAAAGGATCATCTGAGTGTGGTGTTGACTAAGGAACCAGGAGAATATGGGAACTTGCATGAAGAAACTTCAGACTATGGGCGGCTGTTCAAGAAGCACAAGTTAGACTTACACCACAAGTCGTTTGTTGAACTAAGAAGTGAAGTGGTGAGCTCAGTGCTTCAAGAAGCTAGTAACACTAAGGATGGCAAGTCAGAACCGGATAATAAAGATGATGACCTCAAGCCACCTCCCAAAAGGCTGAAGGTACCTAAGAGATGTGCTTGGCGCTTAGTGCACAAGGATTTCAAACCAGGGGACTTGGTGTTTCTAAACAACTCAAAGGTCAAGCCATACTTAGCCTCAGAGGTCCTGAGAAAGGAGACAGCACTTAGTCTCCTTGATGTTCCCACATAGCCAAGCAAAAAAAGGTCAAGCTAATAGACCTTAAACAAAGCACACTTGGAAGGTAATCCCATGACGATCTATGTAAATATGCTTTCTATTACTTTTGATATGTTTGTTAAGTGATTTCAGGTTGGAAAGAGTAGTTGAGCTGGTCAGGCAATGTGGAAAATCCAAGAAAACTAAAGCTCTGTTTCTGCATCGGGGTACCATATCGAGCAGAACCTCTGCAAACTTTGTCCGATGCAGTTTATCTTGGAGAAGAAGCAGTCTGTACATCAAGCTAGATGCACGTTGGCGATTACATCGAGGTGCCACATCGAACAAAACCTCAAAGGACCTGCTCGATGGTGATCATATCGGGCATTCACATCGAGCAGAACACCCAAGGCCCAGACAGATGCAGGACAAACTTTGATCGCCCGATTGATCGACCCGAACGGAGGCTTTCCGATCCGATTCAGTCTTCGAGTAGTTCTTCATCAAAGATGAGGAGGATAACGTAAGCTTTTGAATGGTGGAAATTTCAAGTCATTCTAATCCGTGGTTAGAAAGATACGACGATTACAGTAAGCCGGTATACAGCAAGGTGATCATATCGTGGATGCACATCGAGCAGAACATCAAAGGCCCAGCTCGATACAGACAAATGCATCTCAAAACACCAGGATTGAAGGGATGGCACTGCCCCATGGTCCCCACTGGCCTTCTACACTGTTAAGAATGTCCATCCTCCACCCCTCCAACCTCCAATGCAAGTACACACCTTCCTCTTCCTTTACTCTTTACACCTTCTCCTTTACACTTTATTTTTAAATTTAGGTTTGCATCCTTTTGCATTTCTAATACACAGTGGACTGTGTATTCTAAGTGTGGGGGAGGGTTTTCTTGGACTTAAATTTTACATATAGCTTAGCAACCATGCATTGCACTTAAGTCATAGAAAATCACTAAAAATTTTAAAATTTTCGAAGATTGATTTCTTAAAACAGTGTTCTTGTGCATTCATATAGGACTTAGACTTCATGCATTCAACTAGGTTGTAGTTTGCTTGTTTAAAATGGGAATAATGATAGTAAATCCTTGAAAATGCTAGTGGTTTATGAAAATGATGCCCTTGTTCTTAGTCGTTTGATGCATTTGATGAAGCACTTGAAATAAAGCTTAACCACTCCTTGAATTTATGATTTTGAAACTCTTGTTTGAATTTGAAGCTTGCTTGATTTGATCTTGACCTTTATATAAGTGGAACCTTAATTTGGACTGTGAATTATCTTGTTTGTGTATTAAAAGTGATTGCATGACTACTAATATACATATTTGGATCATCTTCTTCCCTTTCACCACCCTTTTTGATCCAAGTAGCTGATCCTCATCATTAAGGGACAGTTAACCATACCTTGAACCAATCCTTCCTTCTAAACCTAAACACTATTGTGAGAGTTTGTGAGGCCTTGCATTATCATTTTCGAATTTATCTTGGCAAAAAGTTTTAGGAATAAGGCTGGCAAAGAAACACTCTCTTGTAGACATCAACTTGCATTTTGAGCTTGATACTAGGTTAGGAGTTTTGGGAAAAGGTAGAATTAAGTGGCTTAAGCTTTAAAGAATTGTATCTTTTGAGAAGAAAAGAAGAGTGGGAATGGTTTCAAGAAGAGAATGATATTGTGGGAGGATGATTGTATCTTGTGGTTAAGTGAAAAAGAAGAAAGCTCTAAGTTACAAAGAAGAAGAGGCGCCAGCAGCAACAAGCTTACAAAGGTCATCCAAAAGGAAAAAAATCAGACCAATCAATCCACCAAAAAGGTGATGAAAATTGGCGCATATACAACAAAGAAGAGCAAGCCCTAAAAGAAGTCAGCCACACAAGCAAACGAAGAAGAAGTCCCCCACATTTCAAGAAGAAAAAGATCAAAAGAGCATTGGGAAAGTGTAGATTTAGAGGTTTCATTTGGGGCTTAGACTTTATTAGGATCGTCTTTGGGAAAAGGTAGAAGAGAGTTTTGACTTGCTTCCATAAGTGTGCTTTTTACCTTTAGTATTTTGCCTAAGATAGATTCATTTCATATGAGAGATCCCCTGTTTCTTTGAGCCTTTGATGAATGAGATCATTTTTATCTCATAACCATATCCCTTTAACCAAATGCTTTCACTTGATTTTCACAAACTTGATCTATTGGTTACTTGTTTAATGAATGTTAAAAAGGTCAA
Source organism: Thlaspi arvense (assembly GCA_911865555.2). NCBI lineage: Eukaryota > Viridiplantae > Streptophyta > Magnoliopsida > Brassicales > Brassicaceae > Thlaspi > Thlaspi arvense. The sequence goes on along the minus strand of OU466861.1, from coordinate 23,659,450 downwards.
GTGATTTGAGAGTTTGTGTAGATTGATAACATGAGAATCATTTTCATTTTGTGATAAGTGTGGCTAAGTTTTAGTGTACAGTTCATCATTTGCATTATAGTACAAAGAGCATGGATATTATTTTGATTCATTGATTAGCATTTTTAAGATATGAGTTCCCATTTTAAAACCTCATCACCATGTTTAATCTTTTATTTGCTTGAGGGCAAGCAAAGACTAAGTGTGGGGGTGTTGATAGCTTGCTATATTAGAGTATTTTAGGCTGCATTTCATGCATCTTTTCCCTTGTTTTTGCATTATAGTTCAGCATTTTAGACTCATTTGCACTTATAATCAACTTTGCTTGCATTTAGCATAAGAATGCATACATTTGCATACATTTGCAAGTTTAAGGTGTATTTCAGATGTTTTGGGGCTAAGGGGACTTATTGAAGGATGGAGGATCATCTGGAGTCAAAGCATTATGCAAAGAGAATGAAACCAACCTGTTTAGAAGCTGCACACACATCAAGGTCTTTGCTCGGTTCAACAGGATGCGAGTTATAGATCGGTCCGGACGAAGCCTCTCCACTCAGATTTAGTTTCCACGTTGTTCATGAAAGTTGTATAGGATCTCAATATCTTTCCAATGCTTGTCGGATCATATCATTTGGATCTGGGGTTCAAGCGATAGGGCGATTTCAGCTACACATTGTTCACCAGCCTGGTGCACCAGGGAAGCACATCACTCAAAACCCACACAAAACTGCCCGATGCGTGCTGAAACAACCAAAGTTGTCTGAAGAAACAGGGACAGACTGTATCAGGTCCAGCATCGACCAGAACAACCGCCCATGTACCCCAGTATGTTTGATCCGAGAGTTGACCAACTTTTTCCACTTTTGACCAAACCTTATCGTTTCACTTATTTAAGCTAAACCTTATCTTTTTAGCATCTTATCTTCTTTTTTATCTTATTTTCGACCTGAGTGGAAACACAAAAGGGGATTTGATGATATTTTGATCAAGATCACTCTTTTAATAAAGTTTTGCACGTCCTTTGATATTTTCCTTCCAGTCCTTGTTTAATCATGTTTAATCTGTCTTTTCTGCTTGTTTTCGTTGATTTTATGATGTGTAGTGAGTAGTTTCATATGGTTTGAGTTTAGAACAGATTTGGGGATGATTTTTTGATAACTAAGGGAGTTTTGGTTCTATTCATGCTTAGATCAGCTAGCTTAGTTGTTCTTAGTGCTTAGTAACTCTTTTAGGGTGGAAATGATCTTAGGTGTTTGATGCATCACAAGTGTTTGTTTAAATGCCTGAAAGAACTTTGTTAAGAACATTCTCCTTGATGATTATATTGGCGTTTAGGTAGCATGTTTGGTCTATAAGAGTCTTGTGTTTTCATGCTGGTTTTGCACAAATACGCCATCACTAGTGGGTTTGACATGTGCTTAACTTAGACAACTCTGTTTTGTTTGCAGATTGATTGATTTATTGGTTTGATCATATTCTTTGCTTGTTATTGGTTTTGACTACCCTAGGTTTGATACTAAGTAATCCCCAAGTCATCATTGCTCTAGCCTTGAACCTGCGCTTTATTGTTCTTTGCATTTTGATCATTTAGTGCTCTGTTTTCCTCTGTTTTTAGTTGCTTTGCTTTTGTTCCATTTTCTTGCTTTGCATTTCAAGTTATTGCGTTTAGCTTTCATTTTGGTTCTTGCACTTCCATTGCTTTGTTTACCTTATTCATGTTGCATTTAGATCATTGCCTTGTTAGTTTATGTTGCATTCAGTTTCTTGCATTGCATTGCTTACTTTAGTCTTGTTAGTCTTCTTTTTGTTTGTGCATCTCATCTTATTTAGGTTATTAGAATCATCCTTCTTCATCATACATGGTTAAGCTTAGTTAGTGCCTAGCATCTCTTTTATTCTAGCTTCTAGATGAATTGATTAAACCTCTTCTAAACTAGATCTGATTAGAGAGGGATTGAGTTAAGACTTGCAAAAGTCCTTCTTCGTATTCTTAATGCTTGAATCTTAGCTGATCATCTGATTTTCGAAATTAGAGTTTCTTTGCATCAAAAGTGTTCGTTGAAATAACTGAACCAACCTCTTAAGTGATTTGCTTATCCTTGGACATGAGAATTGATGTCCAGGGAGCTTGTTGGCTAAATACGGATGTTTCTTTATGCTTTATGGTATCCTGATCACTAATAAGAAGTAGATCTTGATTAGGCTGCTTTCAAATGAATTACTTTCATGAGATTGAGTTGATTTACATGTTTAGAGTTCTATGCTAAATAATCATGCATTCATTGATTGTTTGAACACCTTGTTGGAAGTTGGAGATCAACTTAGGTTGATTATCCCCATCCTAGAACCTATTGTTAATCATTTTATCATCTCTGTTTTGCTCTGTTTCACTATGTTATTTACTCTATTCTTGATTAGTTTAAGAGTTGTGATCACTTGTTTTGCTCTGTTTCACTCTGTTCTTTACTCTCTTCTTGATTAGTTTAAGAGTTGTGATCACTTGCTTTGAATCATTGCTCATTGTCTCGTTTCATTTTGATAACAACATAGGTTGTTAGAATTACAAAGAACGCTTTCTTTACTTGGCTTAGATTATAGATCATCATACATTCTCTTTGATTCAGCTTCCCCAAATGGATTGTTAACCCCAAGTGCTTTAATGACATGATTTTAAACTTGAGAAATTGAGTCACAAGTGGGAAAATGTTGGAAAGAAAGAACTGTAGTAAGTGATGGAGAAGATGTTTTAAAACTTTAGAGACAAATGGACAAGTTTAAGAAGAAGAAAGCTTTGAACAGAACTTAAGAACTTTACTTCTGATTAACTTCTTTTAGTTTTTCTTAGTTACAAAAGGAGAGAGGAGGTAGCTATTTATAGCTTCCAAAGTATAAAATATCTAAAATATTTTATTCATAAATCTAGAGAATTCTATCTTAATATCTATATTATTTTACAACAATTATCTTGAGAAATCTCTAGATATTTATTCTCTACAACTCTCTAAAATATTTAAGGAGGTGGAGATGTTGATTTTTCTAAAAAAAACTCTAGAATCTTTGATTAAACATAATTGGGTTTTGGCCCAATTATTATTGGATCATTAACCCAATAATTAAATTTGATCCAAAATTAAGTTTATCTTTCAACAGAAAACCCTTGTATCACTTATTTGATGTGGAATTGAATTAAGATAATGAATCATTTCATTATTGCTTCTGTACCATCTTGCATCGGGATAGACAAAGAGATCATGGTGATATATGATCGGGAAGCACTCCACGATCTTTTAATAAAGGATGATCAAGAACTGATAAACAAGATATGGTGCTGAAGTTGAATGAAAGTAGAAATGGTGTTGAAAGTTTTATTCACTCTCAATCCTTGGGATGACTGACTTTCTCAATCTTTGGAGAACTAGACTTATTTGAATCAGACAAACAATTTTAATCCTATAATCTAAAGAATCAAATGAATCTTACAAATGAAACGAAAGAGAAATTGTTTCAAAAAGGCATTGTTTCAACAAGCTCACACTGTTTGATTTACATTGAGGCAACTAATGAGCTTATACAGGCTCAGTACAAACGTTCAAAAATTCTAAATTAGGAAAAGATTTACAGAGTTGAAAAAAAACCTAGTTGTTAGGAGTAAATGAAGAATTGATTTTTTGTTTAATTCTTCTTTTCCTATGAATTAATAAATTATGTTTAACCATTCGAAGGGAAACAATATATGATCTAAATTAATCGAAATAATGAAGAATTTTAAAAATAGAAAAGAAAATGAGAAGAAAAAAAAAAGACAAAAACTAGTGACTGATGGATGTCGATAGCTTAGTCAAGATTAGTAAACCTATACTTAACCTTCAAGAAAAATCTATTATAAGTTCCCTTAATCATTCCTGCCATCTTTAACTGATATAAAACCTGCGCCAGAGGGAGGAGACAAAAAAAAAGGAAAAAAAAAACCAATAAAACAACAAAACAAAAACAAGAAAAAACGAAAAGCATGCTATTGTTTTTCGTTTTTTGTTGAAACAAAAAAAAAAAGAAATTCATAAAAAAGAGAGAAAACAAAAAAAAAAGATTAATTTCAGTTTCCTTTTCTTTCTGTTCTTACTTCTTATATAAAGAGTTGGTGTTTCAATTACAAAGTTAAAATTTGAAATCATGGGTCATGGGGATAATGGAAGACGAAATATTGTGATTAGGGCCATACTGTTGGGTCTCATTAGCATTGTGTGTGTCAATGCTACTAACATAAATTACAAGGAAGCCCTAACCAAATCCCTAATCTTCTTGGAGGCTCAAAGATCAGGCAAACTCCCTTCAAACAATAGGGTTCAATGGAGAGGTGATTCTGCTCTTGACGATGGCAAACTCGCAAATGTAAGTTAATTTGTGTTATATTTATTATCTCCATCAAATTATGTTTATTCAGAAATTAGATTTCTATTAAAATTAAAACCAGTTACATAAAACATAAAATGATTATATATTGTATAGATCGATTTGGCGGGAGGGTACTACGACGCTGGAGACAATGTGAAATATGGTCTTCCAATGGCGTTCACGATCACAACTCTGGCTTGGTCGACCATTTCATATGAGAAAGAACTTAAAGCCGCAGGAGAGCTTGAAAACGCCCGCGCCGCTATTCGTTGGGGCACAGATTATTTCCTCAAATGTGCTTCTCGCAGGAACCGTCTTTATGTTCAGGTCCAAACCAAATATTTAAGATACTTTTTAGACGTCATTTTCACGTAATTTTTTTCGTTTCTAAATACGATTCTAAGAGATACTAAACCTTGGCTTTTTACATTTGGAATGAAAATAGTTCATCAATTTCATTGATTTACATCATGCAAGAAAGATGAACGTGCTCATTTACTAATTGGTTGTGTCTATGAATATGATCAAATAGGTTGGTGATCCACATGCGGATCACCAGTGTTGGGCTAGGCCCGAGAACATGCAAACGCCAAGGACGGTGTTGCAGATATCTGATAAAGATCCTGGCACTGAAATTGCGGCTGAGACCGCTGCTGCATTGGCCGCTTCCTCCATTGCTTTCCGCCATGTCGACCACAAGTATTCCCGCCAGCTCCTCAACAAAGCCAAACTTGTATACTTACTAGACAATCCATCTTTTTATACATAAATAATTGTATTATTATTAAATGAATTAAATATTTGATCAATATCTCAAAAATTCAGCTTTTCAAGCTAGCTAAGAGCCACAAGGGTACATATGACGGAGAATGCCCTTTCTATTGTTCTTGCTCCGGTTACAACGTAAGATATCATCTCTAACTTCAAAAGCATTTTCTTTTCCAAACATCTACTATCCTTCTCTTTGTTCTCAATGTAATTGATGTTGTTTTTTATACAAAATGTGAAGGACGAGTTGCTCTGGGCAGCAACATGGCTATACAAGGCAACGAGGAAGGAGGTGTACCTTAGCTACCTCAAATTCGAAGCCATAAGTGGTTACGTCGCTGAGTTTAGCTGGGATCTCAAGTACGCCGGTGCGCAGATACTCGTTGTCAAGGTATATAAAACATTTCCAAAAGTTAATAGTTTTTTCTTCGGTCGAAATGATTTATGTATAAATATATGTATATGCAGATGATCTTCGAAGGTATTAAAGGACTTGATCTATACAAGCAACAAGCCGATAGTTTCATTTGCTCGAATCTCCCCGACAGTCCATACCACCAAGTCTTCACTACCCCAGGTCCTGCCTCCATATATCAACATACATATTTAGAGCCAAATTTATGTTTTAACTCACAATGTGATCTTCTTGATTATAATAATTAGGTGGTATGATTCACTTGAGGGATGGAGCCAACACTCAATACGTCACGGCAACCGCCTTCTTATTCTCGGCCTACGCTGATATTCTCATGAAACACAATCAAAAAATCTATTGCGGAAGCAAACAATTCGATTCAACACACCTCATGGCTTTTGCCAAAAAACAAGTAAAAATCCTTTATCTTTGATCAAATCTTATTTTTTGGAGTTTATATATATATATATATATACGAATGACCATACCTAGTTTGAATCTAGCAAAAGTAGAAAAACCATATTTGGTAGTTGAAGATTCATATGTTTTCACTTATGAAGTTATATACCTAATGGCTTACATGTACTAAAACATAGATGCAAGGAAACATGTAGTTTTCATGCAATAATTGAAAAATGCCTAAAATTCTCTATTCTATGCACATTTCAGATTGACTACATACTAGGGCATAACCCAAGAGGAAGATCGTACATGGTTGGGTTCGGACCAAACCCGCCAAAGCAAGCTCACCACAGAGGAGCCTCAGTGCCAATGGCTGAAGCCAACGCGCCACTAAGCTGCCCATTGAGCTTCGTGAAATGGTACAACAAGAACCAGCCTAACGCTAACGAGCTTACCGGAGCAATCTTGGGAGGACCCGACCGTCAAGACAACTTCCAAGATTTTCGGTGGACCTCCGTTTACACAGAGCCTTGCACTTACATTAACTCAATCGCCGTTGGTGTTCTCGCCAAGCTCGCTGCCACGGCTTAGAGCCATAAATAACACATTTGAGATGACTGTGATGAAAAGTATTATTTCTAGGAATTCCTTACCTACTATATTTGCATACAGATGTGGCCATGCAATGTGACTCTACCTTTCTTTATTTTTGCCGTTGTAGGTAGCTTTTTGGAATTATGTTTTCTCCAAGTATGAAAGTGCAGGGGAATTATAATAAGCCCTAATGATTTGAAACAATTATTAAGTGATATTAATGATTAGCCGGAATGGTAAACTCTATTTTTGTTTCATATAATTTCTATGTAATTTGAATATAAATTTTAAATATATGTTTAAATAATTAAATATAATTTTTTATTTATCATGAAAATAAGTTTTTAGGGAAAAATGACATAGACGCTAGAAATGTTCTAACCCTATCATTTTTCATATGCTTTTTTCTGATTTTGTCTTTTAGGAAGGCATCTTTATTTTTTAGGAAGTTATTTTTAAATCAAAAATCTTGCTCAACTTCTTAGGAAGATATTCATTACTTATTTATACTTTATTTAAGTAAATAATTTCCTATAGTTTTTTAATGGTAATGTATTCATTGGATACACACTCTCAACTTTCGTATCTTTAAGTTTTCCAAGTCTGCCTTTTGATTCTTTCTAAATGCGTAAATCTATTTTTTTAACTAGTTTATGAAATAATTATGATTGTATTGCTAATTATGTATGATCAAATCCTAAAACTTTTAAATATGATAAATTAGTATATTTTGTTGGTCAAATTTGTAACACCGCCTTTCCTCATATGAGATGACGTGTTAAACACTCAACTTTCCAACCAAGTTATCACAGCCTTAACTCCAAATCAATACTCATTTCATAAATATAAATCCAAATAGTCTTGCAAATAACCAACTTAAACTTAAATAAACCATATTTAAGTCTCAAAACCAACTGAAAACCATTTGAAATAGAAAGCTAAGTGTCTTAAGGACCCCAAGGACCGAACTAGAGAACCAGCTCACCACCATCACACGCCAATCACTCATGCTGCTCCTGCTCACCTGCGCAAGGGGGAACGGGAAAGGAGGGGATCAGTAATTTAGATTACCCAGGAGAATGCATACACGTGGTCCACCATATATATCATTACCCAACCTGTCGCTAGCTAGAGCCAAACGAACAAGCGCAGTTTAATGATTCCTCTAATAATCAACAAACAAATATGCAATGAACAAAGCGAGCATACTGAACGCCTTTCGTTACAGTATCCCATGGATTAACCTCCACAAGTTTCGTATGTCTTACACCCTTGCTAGGGGACGTATCTCCGCAAGAGTCTAAGTCGCTGCACGACTGGCCCGTCGACCTGAGCGCCATATGGCACTACGACAGGCACAACCTGCGTCAATCATGCTAGTAGTGCCTCTCACTGCTGGGTCTAATGCAGTTTGTGCTTTCACACACTATATGCAATGCAATGCAAATTCACAATTCTCACAAGCAATATTCAACATCAAGCAACAATCAACCATATTAATCCATACCTAGATCTATGTTCTGAAAGTAAATAACAACCTAGCAAACAGCACAGATCTACAAGTTACGACCTAGAGCGGAACTTGTAGAGGATTTAGAGGACTTGGAAGTCAGATCTAATCAGGAGAAGCTAGCTAACAATATCGAAGGGAAGACATGAACACATCCTCACCTTTGCCTAATCGAATGAAAGCTAAAAAGGGATCTAGGGTTTAAGGGATCTAACGACAGAAAGCAAAGGACTCAAGAAAACGGCCGCTAGGAACGGCGGAATGACGGCGGCTCTCCTCGGCGGCGGCGGTCGGCGGCGAAGACGAACGGTGGCGGCGGCTTGTTTGGTTAGGGTTCCTAGGTTTTATCTCTGAGTGCTTTGGGAGTTGTGATGGAAAACCTAACTCTCTACCTCTATTTATATAGGAAAGACTCTGGGAAAACCCTAATACCCTTTCCTCTTGGACTTCTAACACATGGGCCTTTCCTTTTCCTATTGGGTCTAGATCCATGGCGTTACAAAATTACACTACATTTCCAGATATCTAAGAAAGATTCATAAAAAATTAGTTTAATTTTCCTAAGAAGATAACAAGTCTTCTTAAATATTTAAAAATGTTTTTTAACATTAGAAAATCTATACTATATAAAAGTTGAAGATTTAGGTCATTGAGAGTGTCCATATAGGACGAAAAAATTCAATATGATTGATTCACATCTGCGTTTTTATTAAAACACAAAAACTTAAATTTGATTAGTAATTTAAATAAATTAAAATATATAAAAACTAAAACTATCATATTATAATAGAAAATTAAGATCAAAAAGTTTAATTAACAAAACAGATTAAAGAAAATTATCAACAAATTCCAATTTATAACATTTATAAAAATAAAATCAACACTCAATGTCAGAAAACCTAAATCAACAAGACAACAAATATATAAATCAATAAGTAACAAGTTAAATTAACAAAAAAATATAAAAATACTAAATCAATAAAAAATTTGCAAGTTTTTAAAGAAAGAACTATCATATTGGAATAGAAAATTAAGATCAAAAAATTTTAATTAACAAAACAGATTAAAGAAAGTTATGTCATAAATTTCAATTTATAATGTCTTTTAAATTAAAATAAAAATTCAATGTCACAAAACCTAAATTAACTTTAACAAAATAGCAAATATGAAAATCAATAACTAAAAACTTAAATTAACAAAAAAATCAATATATAAATATTAAATCAATAAAAAATTTGCAAGTTTTTAACTAGCGAAACTAAAAAAAAAATTAACTAACAAAAAAAATATGAAACTTTAAGCTAACTATTTTAGAAACTAATATAAAAATGGACAAAAAATGAAGATTAAATTATATTTTACAAAATATTCATAAAATAAAAGTAGAAAGTAATATCGGAAATGTTAAATTGTTTTAAAAATTGACTTGATATTTATGCTAACTATATAAAAATTAATATAAAATAGTCTCATTAACAGAAAAAAAAAGAAAATTATGTATGTAAAATCAATATTTTCAAAAAATCATTTACTTATGCCATCCTGAACCTTGTAAGATGGGCCGATCAGAATTAATATCGGCAACTGAGGATACATTACTCGGCAAATTTCAAGAGATATTGCTTGATATTGATTCAAGTCGGCTGCCAAAAGAGTTAGAATATAAAATGTAATTTTACCTTGCGTTCAGATAAGCATGATGTCGAGAATCAGACGGTGAATTTGGGCGCGAAAAACTCCCACCTGAAGTTCCCGCCAAAGGCATTGTAGATTAAGCCTAGGTCTGCGCATGCAAAACTAGGTTTGACACGTGTCAATCATTAGAGAAGGAAAACAAAGAGGCCGATTTAAAAAAAATGAGAAGATATGTGAAAGGTCACCGAGCTAATGATGATTCTCGATAACCGTCCTCATTTCTGTATAAATAAGAGGGGTTCAGCTCTCAAATTTTCACTTTTGCATTTCAGTGAAACTCTATCAAAAGGTTTTCTCTCTTCTCTCTCTTCTTGTTCTTCATTTTTTAGATTTTTAGGTTAGACCTAAGCCGCATTTTGTTCCGATTGCCGCCTTTGATTTCTCCGGCATAGTCGAACCACCGTGCGTCAATCAATTAATTATGAGTAAAAGTGTGTAGATCAGGGAGGGCCGACCGGAGTCAAAGAAAATCAGGTCGGCTAAGGAAAAGGCCGATGAGATCGGCATCTCTCTGGACGAATTTCTTCAGATGGCGAAAGAAGACCAGACCGTAAGAGGCCGATCAAAGAGAAAGCAGGTCATCGTTGAAGAATCAGATCGGTCCTCTGATGCTAGCCTTTTATCTGCGTTAGATCGGGCCTACCAGGAGCGGGTCAGAGTAGAAAATCAGAGGGTAGCAGCCGAGCGCTTTCATGCTGATCAGGTCGGGGCAATTTCGATGGGTGGAGAAGCGTCTTCTCGAGAGCTGTTTTTGATTCCGGAGTTACAGGATGACGCAGACAAACGGGGTGGCTTAAATGAGATGGATATCTCGGACGAGCTGAATACTCTTATCGTGGAGGATGAGGTGAATCAGTTCGGTATTGTCGATCTGAACCCCCTAATTGAGAAGGTTAAGAGGAAAAAAGGTGAGCCGGTCGTGAGGCTGATCTGCGACAGTCCCTTGTGGGTAATGCCGACCAGATCGACAATGGAGTTATTAGTCACGTTGAAGGAGGAATGTGATATCGGCCCCGAAGTTATTTTCATGGTGTCGAGTCCGTCGGAGCGACCGTGGGATGCCCCGAATGGATGGCTTTGCGTCTACGAATGTTTCTTCAGAGATTTCCATCTGTGGTTCCCTTTCCCAAGACTTTTGCTGGAGTTTGGCGATCATAAACAAATGCCAATCTCGCAGTTTTTGCACTCCACGATTTGTTTGATGGTGAGTATATTGGTGATGTCGATCAAGCACGACATCCCCTTGAGCCGGGCAGCATTCGATGCAATGAACAACACTAGGAGGACCAAAGAGCATTTGAGGAATCGTGGCTCGTACTATACGAGTATGAAGAGCAGATTCAATATTGTGACTGGAGGTCACAAAATGAAGGGACCGGATTGGAGAGACCGCTACTTCTTCGTGTTGGTCAATGAGTTCTCCATCGTCGACCAGGACATCCCAATTTGAACGAAATAGGCGCAGGTCATGGGAAGAGAGCCATAACGAAGCAATAAAAACTAGTTAGATAATCATATGGTTTTTCGTATCGCTAATTGGTTTTATTTCACCCTTGCAGGCAATAGGCATCTCCCTATCATAGATGACCCGCTCGATATCCATCAAATCTCCGAGAGGTTCGCAGCGATTAGTACGATCACGTGGCCCGAGATCACCGAGGAGACGATTGCAAGAACGAGAGGTACGTTTGGTTTGGTTTCACATCTCGTTTCTTTTGAATTTCCCAAGTCGGCTATAATAAACTTTCCTTTGTCGCAGCTGCTCTAATCCGTCGTCATAACCGAGCTGATAAAATGAGGTCCCGCTCCTTTAAAGACCTATCGGCCTACCTGGAATCCGCTTTCGGGTCTCCTGGTGCTGTTGAGCCGTCGAATCCTCAGCCTCTGGTGCCAACAGAGGGGCGCAAGGCGTCTAAGAGTGGTGCCGAAGACATTTCGGCCAAATCCCAAGGGGTGGCCGAAAAGCGGTCAAAGAGAGCAGCCGAGAAGAGGGCTGCTAAAGAAATGGATAGAGCTCGGAAACAGGCCGAGCAGGAAAACCAAAATGAGGGCGGAGTTGATGCGGTTGGCGGGGAGGACGATCCCGCTATTTCAAATAAAAAGAGCTCGGAAGATGCTCCCGAGGATTCCCAAAGGTCAAAGAGGCCTCGCACCGAACGGGAACTCCATCCGTTTGGTTTCTCGTACAATTATCGAAGAAACAGTCCTCTGGTGGGCGACCCCGAATCCTGCCTAGACTATTTTCTCTGGTTGAGGGATCATCTGGCCCTTCCCCCAACAGATCCACGAAGCTTTATCCGCAGCAAGGCGATCACGTGCTTCCTGTTTCTAAAATATTTTGACTGTAATCTTCCTGTTTCTAAGTATCAGATCGGCTTTAACAACGAGATTTGTGAATGCAGGCTCTTAGTACCGCATTGACGGTAATGTGCGAGTATGATCGCGATGCCAAGAGGTGTCTATCCGACCATACTGAAGTAAAAGCCGTCAAGGAGGCCCTCGATGCTGCGATGCGGGGATCCACTGAAGACTTGGTGAAGCTTCGTGCCGACAACGCGGAGAAGAATAAAGATTTGCCGTCCATTGCTTCGAGCCGGTATACACCCGGCTTGACTACGTTTGTGATGACATACAGGCCTTCCCAGTTGGCTAAAGCCGCCGACCACATCGTTCATAGACGACATGCTCCTGAAATTAGCTAAAGCTTCCGACCACATCGTTCATATCCGTGAATGCTTTCTGAGACTCAACGAGTACGGCATGAAACTCAACCCCGCAAAATGCACATTCACAGTTGGCGTCGTCTGTGGAGAATAAGAGACCTCATCTTTAAAAAGAAAAGCGGAGCTTGAAGATGGCCGAAACACCAATCAACCCCTATGCCACCGACCTTACCATAGGAGCCACCGATCTTACCAGAGGATTCACCGATCGTGCAGGAGGAGCTGCCAATCCCACCAGAAATGCCCAGGGCCTGATCATCGATCCGATCACAGAACTCCCGGTGGACGATCAGACCAACATACGAATCGACGATGCGGCCGCTACGCAAAACACTGACAAAACAGGTCAGATCAGCCACGCTGATGGAACAAATTCGGCCGACCTGCCACAGCCACCCCCCATTGATATGGCCAGCCTCATCAGATCGGTCGCGGTGCAGTTACAACAGGGCATAGATGTTCGCTTCGAGTCCCTCCGCGCCGAACAGATAGCCTACCAAGAAGACTTACATCGGCTCCTCAACGTTAAGGGTCATATCCAAGAACAGGCCGATCTGACTACGTCCCCGCGCCGGCCGACCCGTAATACAAAGACAACGAGGTTGGTGAATAACCTGTTCGGCACCACACCGACAGACGACCTACAGAGAGCACAATTGGAAGGCTCCAACGCCCGTTCGTCCCGAAACACCACAGGTGCCGATCTGACGATGGCCTCGGAACTCGACCTCCTCCATCATTGCCTTGACGATATAAACAGCGAGATCCACAAGGCGACGACCTCAGCACTGGATTTAGACACAATTTTCCAACAAACACAGCAGACCCCATTCACATCAGTCTTCACTAAGGCTCCTCTCAAGGACATAGGCCGGATGAAGCTGCCGCCATGTTATACCGGCACGACAGACCCGAAACGATATTTGACCGCATTCAACGCAGTCATGGGATGAGCCCGATTCACGGACGAAGAACGGAATGCATGCCTCTGTCAGTACTTCGTGGAGACACTCTGTGGAAGCGCTCTCACCTGGTTCTTGCAGGTTCCTCCGAATTCTATTGATAGCTACAAGGAGCTCACAGGTCGTTTCCTCAAACACTATTCGATCTACATCAACACGGAGTCTACAGCGCTTGATCTATGGGTGTGCATCCAAGGCGACACGGAACCGTTGCACGACTTCATCGATCGGTTCCGATCTATCGTTTCCCGATGCAGCTTGTCGGACGAGCTATCCCTCAACATCCTCATCTGGAACTTGAGAGACGATCAATCGTACTGCGAACGATTGAAAACTGGGAAGACCAAAACCCAAGAGGACGCCTTGCATAAAGCAACTGGCTATATCAGTCTCGAAGAAGATATGGCAGCAAAGGCCAAAGCCAAGTTAGCCGACGAAAAATCTTCGCGCGATAAGAAATCCAGATTGTCGAATCAGGATAGCCACCAGGAGCCTCGTCAGCACTACGACAAGGACGACAAAAGCCGCAAGAGTATCAACGCCGTTGGACAACAGACGAAGTGGAACACTTGGGATCGTCTGAGCGCCAAAGATCCAGATAGCAAGAAGCCGTGGTGCAAATACCATAAGGCGCACGACCATCACACCGATGATTGCCGTACTCTCCCGGCCCTCTTGCAGAAGGCGTGGGAAGATGGTGAGTGCACCATTCTATAGCCCCGGAGTCTAGCATGATGATCTGATGATGATCAGGACAGGCGACCTGACAGCGATCGAGATAGAAGATCCGAGGCTGATCGTCCATCCACCAAACGCGAAGGGAAGGAAACAAAAACGTGACTGTGAAGACGACCACACACCCCCGACTTCGCCTCGACGACGGATCAACATGATTATGAGAGGACTCCTCTCATGCACCAACTCTATCAATTCGATCAAGCAGCACGAGCGAAAGGCCGCCAACCCGCCGAAGGACGCCCGACCACTGTGTAAAGACAACCTCCTGATCACATTTACCGAACAAGACGCGCAGAATTGATATACTCTTATATTTCACATATTTAGCATGCATTTAGAGTAGTTTTCATGCATACATCTTTCATTATAGGCTAGTTTGCACAATTTACCTCATTTTAGGTCCTAGAACACTATGCATTAGCATTTTGCATGTTTCTTGCATTCTTGCATCATATTCAGGTTGTTTTGGCTACACTGGAGCTGTGGAGGTTGCGTGGACATGCTAAGGATCGAAAGAGAGCCTATAGATACGTGGAGGAACTCATGCATGCAGCAAAGGAACAAAGATAGAGGCGCAGATCGAGCTAGGCAGGTCGATCTAGACGAGATCGACCACCAGATCGAGATACTCGGGTTGTTTCAAGAAAGAGGATCGAGACCAAAGACCAAGATGGACCGAGGGGATCAAACGTGAGTACGGACACGGGACTAAGCCCGGGAAGAACGAGAGCCAGATCGAGGTCACGACTCGATCATCCAAGGATCGACTAGAAGATCGATGGAAGCACTCGATCCACCCAACCGAATCGACCCGAAGATCGAGCAAAGGAAGACGATCCACGAAGAAGATCGAGTTAGAGATCAATCACCCGAGTCGATCTCTAGAACCTTATCCGAACAGCTCACTTTTGGAGTTTAGTGAGGGGACCATTTTTTGGGTTTTACCCATTTTTGGGCAACAAAACATTATCACTTTCATTGCCCACGCTTTGTCGAGAACTTTTCTATCTTTCCTTTAGGCAAATCGCCATTGTTGAAGGTTTAAGATTTTCTTAGTTTTGTAAACTCTTAATCTTGCTTTAATCCAAGTATTTCTCTTAATCTGTCTTTTTTTAATCATTTTAATCATGCTTACCCTTTCTTTCTTTGCATTTTCATCTGTTTTAAGCATGTGTAGTGAGTAGTCTTTCATGAGTTTAAGGTTGAGGTGATTAAGAGGGTTTAAGGGGTTTAAGCTTGGGACTTTTCTTGTTCTTAACTCATTCTCTTCTTGGATTTGGGGTTTTAATGCCTGAGAGTCTTGAGAAAGTTCTCTTTGATCTCAGAGATTTCCTTACCTTGACAGGATTCAGGAATCCCCTAAAACCAAATCCAAGAAACTAGCTCATCCTTTCCCAAACGCCATGGATGCTTAGGGAGCTAGTTAGGCCATTATTTGAGATCTATGCTTAATGTTCTTCGACCCATCTTTCCACCACACGCTATGGGGTAGGAGGAAGGGTTGAGGAAAGGTTTTATACCACACGCCATGGATAAACCTCTTTTAGCTTCTCAAGATTTAGAGATAGCACAAAATGTGTAGATCTATGTTTTCAAAACCCAAGCTTGAATCTTTAACCTTCTTAAACATGATCCTCAACCTTGAATCCTCTTTTAGCATTTAAAAACTCAAAGTAATCATTTCTTAGTTATAAAGTTTGCATCTTTAGTCTTAAAAATCTTTGTTCTAAGTTGTTAGAAGTTTCTCTGTTTATCTGCCTTGAGAGTTCAATTTTTATAAACTAGTAGTTTTGCATTTTAAATTCTTAGAAGTCATCTCGTAGTTGTTTAACCCTTAAGAGGGGATTTTAAAATAATTTTCGTAGTCATTTGGTAGTTTCATTTAGTTTTCATAGATTTTCTCCTCCATTTATCCGATTTCACTTAGATTTACAAGGTTCTTGCATTCCTAGTAACTTTTATCAACCTGAGCTTGATTGACACCTCTAGCACTATAATTACCACTATAATGTGCTTTAAGATTGATAAACCTGACTATAAAATATCTGTTTATCAAATGGCACCGTTGCCGACTTGGGTTTGAGTTGAAAGTATTAGGATTTGGAGCTTAGTAGAGACTAAGTCTTTGTTTTTACTTTGGTTACTAATCTAGCTACCTTCATACTTGTCTTCTCAGGTACATGAATTGAGGTCTAGAAGTGACAACAATCTACTACAACCTCTGGACAACATTCATCAGCTTGGAAGTGCAAGGGAAAGAAGAGCAAGAGAACAAGCTCAAGACTTTGAGGAGATATTGCAACCAGACATTCTTGATTTTGAGGTCATGGCTGAGCAAGACCAAGCTGAGGCTCCACCTCACCGTGCTGCTGCTGCTAGGGGTAATGGAAACCCCCACCACGCCCAAAGACCACCAAGGATCATCGGTGCTGGTGATGCTCCAAACACTCATCACAACCGTTTTGGCATCACTCCTCCACCGGTGCAAACAACAACTTTGAGATCAAGCCAGGCTTTGTCTCAATGGTGCAGAACAACAAGTTCAACGGCCTTGCTATGGAGGATCCTTTGGAGCACTTAGACAACTTTGAGCAAGTATGCGGCATGATCAAGATCAATGGGATCTCGGAGGACAGCTTCAAGCTTATGCTGTTTCCCTTTCTCACTTGGAGATAAAGCAAGGCATTGGGAGAAGACCTTACCTCAAGGGACTATAAACTCATGGGCTGATTGCAAGAAGGCATTTCTGTGTAAGTTCTTCTCAAGTACAAGGACAGTTTGCCTAAGGAGTGAGACCAGCAGTTTTACACAAAGGCAGAATGAGACCTTTAGTGAAGCAATGGAGCGGTTCAAAGGCTACACCATTGCATGCCCTCATCATGGCTTCAGTGAGGAGACACTTTTGAGCACCATCTATAGAGGAGCTCTTCCCAAGATCCGCATGCTTCTGGACACGGCGAGTAAAGGCAACTTTCTTGGCCAAAATATAGAAGAGGAAATGGAGCTCATTGAGAATCTTGCTTTGAGTGATGGGAACTATGCTGAAGATTATGATAGAGCACCAAGAGGGTCTGACCTTGAGGCAAACAAAAAGGAGCTGAAGTCTCTCCATGAAAAGATTGACAAGTTGGTACTTGCAAACCAAAAGCATGTACACTTTGTGGGAGAAGCTACTGATGTTATTGATGAGCTGGAGGAGAGCCAAGAGGAAGCGAATTGGGTTGGAGGTCGAGCCTATAATAAGACACAGGGCTATGTTCAATTGTATCAAGGTAACAACAACCTGTCTTACCGAAGTACCAACGTGGAGAATCCTAAGGATCAAGTGTACCCTCCACAACAAGGCAAACCTTTTGTTCCTTACAACAAAGGAGGGTTTACACAAAACATTGGGTACCAAGGGCAAAGACAAGGAAACTTCCAAGGCCAGAAACAGCAAGTGAACAAAGGTTACCCTCCTGGTTTCGTGCCTCAGCAGCAACAAGTCCAAGCTCCACCATTCACACCACCTCAAGATCCGGTTCAAGCAATGTTTCAAAAATTACTTCAGGGACAAGCAACTACAAATCAGAAGTTTGTTGATATGAACAATAGGCTGGAATCTTCTCAGACTGAGGTATCTACACAAATCACCAACCTGAACAACAAGATCCGCCAGCTAGAGAAAGGAAAAGCCAGTTCAAACGGTCAAGGTAGCTTACCTGGGAAATATGAAGCAAACCCTAAGGAGTATGCAAACGCAATTACTTTGAGAAGTGGGAAAGAGCTGCCACCACGATCTACACCTGAAGACAATGAGGACATTGTGGTTCAAGAGGGGGAGAGTAATCTCTCAAATGATCAAGAGATCACCTTTGACAATGTCTATATTTCAAGACCTAAGAAAGGCAAGGAAGCGGATTTAGAGAAAAAAGTGGAGGAAGTCAACAAAGAGAAAGAAAGCTTTCATACCTCCACCTTACAAACCGAAGCTCCCCTTCCCTGGACGGTTCAAGAAGCAGCTGATTGAGAAGTATAAAGCCTTGTTTGAGAAGCACATCAGGAATGTTGAGATCAAGCTGCCATTGGTTGATTGCTTAGCTATGATGCCAAAATATGCCAAGTTCTTAAAGGATACTCTTGCTAAGAAGGATAAAGAGAGAAAGGAGGTCTTGGTAATGAGTCAAGAATGCAGTGCAATCATCCATAAGGAGATAGCACCAAAGAAGCTAGGAGATCCAGGGTCATTCACTATACCTTGTGCACTAGGCCCTTTGAAGTTTGAAAGCTGCTTATGTGATCTTGGTGCAAGCATTAATCTTATGCCTCACTCCATTGCCAAAAAGCTAGGCTTTACCAAGTTTGAGGAGTGTAGAATCTCACTCATTTTGGCTGACCAAAGTATAAGGCTCCCTGTAGGCTTGCTTGAAGACCTGCCCATGAGGATCAGCAATGTGAATGTGCCAACAGATTTTGTAGTGCTAGAAAGGGATGAGGAACCAAAGGACCCTCTAATCCTTGGTAGACCCTTTCTAGCAACTTCTGGAGCGATCATTGACGTGAAGAATGGCAAGATTTCTCTGCACCTTGGCAAAGACATCAAGTTGAACTTTGACATCAATGAAGTCTTGAAGAAGCCAACGATTGATGGGCAATTGAAACTTTGGATGCATTGGCTGATGAGTTGCTTGAGGAATTGGCACAAGAGGATCATCTACAGCTGGCTTTGACAAAGGAGTGTAGGGAGTATGGTTTCTTGAGTGAACAAACCCAGGAGTATGTACACATCCTTGATCCTCGCAAGGTTGTGAAAGAAGATGAAGGTCAGTGCCATGAGATCGACCTGGAAATCGAGCAGATGTCTCGATCCAAGCTAGAGATCGATCTCACGATCGATCGAGACAACTCGACCTGTTCAGAGAACGACCCGGCGAATCGATCTCCTGCTCGATCCATATCAAATCGAGCAAGTGAATCGAGGGAGTGCAATCGATCAAGCCTAGAACGAGGAAGCGATCGACTGACTGGCTCAATCTCTGCAGTGCGAACGGTTCAAGAAGACAGCTTGAAAGCTCATGACTCGGGTTCAAAAGAGGCGAATGAGGACAGAAACCTCAACACAAGCCAAGAGGAGGACTGGAGCGAGCTGCTAGCCCCAAAGGTGGACCTTAAGTAGCTTCCAAATGGGCTAAGGTACGCTTTCTTGGGACCAAATGAAACTTATCCGGTCATTGTGAATGAAAATCTGAGTGATGATGAGTTAGACTCACTCCTTAATGAGCTGAGAAGTATAGAAGGGCCATTGGGTATTCTCTAAGTGACATCAAGGGCCTTTCACCAATGCTTTGTACTCATAGGATTCACTTAGAGAATGAAAACACTTCTTCCATTGAACATCAAAGACGTTTGAACCCGAATTTGAAAGAAGTAGTCAAGAAATAAATCTTAAAACTTTTAGAGGCTGACGTGATATACCCTATCAGTGATAGCACATGGGTCTCTCCGGTCCATGTGGTACCAAAGAAAGGGGGTATCACGGTTATAAAAAATGAAAAAGATGAGTTAATTCCTACAAGAACAATAACTGGACATAGAATGTGTGTTGATTATAGGAAACTCAATTCAGCCACTAGAAAAGATCATTTCCCTCTTCCCTTCATTGATCAAATGCTAGAGAGATTAGCTAATCACCCATACTATTGTTTCCTAGATGGGTATAGCGGTTTCTTTCAAATTCCCATTCATCCTAATGACCAAGAGAAGACCACTTTCACATGCCCTTATGGTATCTTTGCTTATCGAAGGATGCGCTTTGGGTTATGTAATGCACCAGCAACCTTTCAAAGGTGCATGATGTCTATTTTCTCTGACCTCATAGAGGAAATGGTAGAGGTTTTCATGGATGATTTTTCTGTGTATGGTGCTCCCTTTGGTGGTTGTTTGTCAAATCTTTGCAGGGTTCTCAAGAGATGTGAGGACACAAACTTGGTGCTAAATTAGGAAAAGTGTCACTTTATGGTGAAGGAAGGCATTGTACTTGGGCACAAGGTTACTGAGCATGGGATTGAGGTTGACAAAGCAAAGATAGAGGTCATGGTGAGCTTTGAGCCTCCGGTTAATGTGAAAGGGATTAGGAGCTTCTTGGGGTACGCCGGCTTCTACAGGAGGTTTATCAAGGATTTCTCTAAGATAGCACGTCCTCTTACAAGGCTACTGTGCAAAGAAGCCGAGTCCACCTTTGATGAAGAATGCCTTCAAGCCTTTAAGACCATCAAAGAAGCCTTGGTCACCGCACCTATCGTTCATGCTCCGGATTGGGACTTGCCGTTTGAGATTATGTGCGACACGAGTGACTACGCCGTGGGTGCTGGCTTGGGTCAGAGGAAGGATAAGAAGCTACATGTGATCTACTATGCAAGCTGTACCTTGGATGACACGCAAGTGAAGTATGCAACCACCAAGAAAGAGCTTCTAGCCGTTGTCTTTGCTTTTGAGAAGTTTAGGTCTTACTTGGTGGGTTCTAAGGTCATTTTGCATACTGATCATGCCGCCTTGAGGTACATATACTCCAAGAAAGACACCAAGCCGAGACTCTTAAGATGGATCCTTCTCTTACAAGAGTTTGATATGGAGATCAAGGATAAGAAGGGTATAGAGAACGGTGTAGCAGATCATCTTCAAGAATGAGGGTGAATTATGTCTTGCCTTTGGATGATTCACTCCCTGAAGAGCAGATTATGATGGTCAACACAGTGGTATGTGCAAAGCTATAGGAGAAGTTTGAAGAAGTTTTGAGCTTCAAGGAAGAAGATCTACCATGGTATGCGGATATTGTTAACTACTTGGCTTGTGGAGAAGAGCCTACTCAATTGGACCACAACCATAGGAAGAAGTTCATTAGGGACATCTCTCATTACATTTGGGATGATCCCTATCTGTACAAGAGGGGTGTGGACAGCTTATACCGAAGATGTGTCACAAGAGAAGAGGCAAAAGACATTCTTCTTCATTGCCACGGTTTGACTTATGGTGGACACTTCGCTTCATTCAAGACGGCTACAAAGGTTTTACAAGCCGGGTTTTGGTGGCCTACACTCTTCAAGGATGCACATGAGTTTGTAAAGTCGTGTGAAGCTTGTCAAAAGTCAGGGAACATCACTAAGAGGAATGAGATGCCGCAGGTGCCTATGTTTGAGGTGGAAGTGTATGATGCTTGGGGGATTGATTTTATGGGTCCATTCCCATCATCATATGGCAACAAGTACACCCTTGTAGCAGTAGACTATGTGTCTAAGTGGGTGGAAGCCATAGCATCACCAACCAATGACTCAAAGGTGGTAGTTAAGCTCTTCAAGACCATCATCTTTCCAAGGTTTGGAGTTCCAAAGATAGTGATCAGTGATGGGGGGCAGCCACTTCATTAACAAGGTGTTTGAGGGTCTCTTGAAGAAGTATGGAGTTAAACACAAGGTAGCTACACCTTATCACCCTCAAACCAGTTGCCCAGTGGAGGTTTCAAATAGGCAAATCAAGGCCATCCTACAGAGGACCGCGGGAGTAACTAGAAAGGATTGGGCAAGCAAGCTTGATGACGCTCTTTTGGCGTATAGAACGGCCTTCAAGACTCCTATTGGTACTACGCCTTTTAACCTCCTCTATGGAAAGGCTTGTCACCTCCCTGTGGAGTTAGAGCACAGAGCACTTTGGGCTGTGAAGCAAGTGAACTTCAGGCCCAAGACGGCACAAGAGAGAAGGTTGGTGCAACTCCATGAGCTTGATGAGTTAAGGCTGGATGCCTATGAGAGCGCCAAGATCTACAAAGAAAGGACCAAGGCGGTTCATGACAAGAAGCTGGTGCTTAAGGAGCTCAAGGAGGGAAGTCTGGTTTTGCTATACAACTCACGCTTGAAGTTGTTCCCCGGGAAGCTCAAGTCAAGATGGAGCGGTACTTTTGAGATAAGTGAAGTACTACCGTATGGGGCAGTTACTTTGGTTGGCAAGAGTGGAAAGGCTTTCACGGTGAATGGGCATAGAGTCAACACCTACTTGGCGAGCGATTGCAGCAAGGAGAGCACCACGTTGCTCCTCCAAGATCCACCTCTGGCCTAACCAAGTAAAGTCAAGCTAGCGACGTTAACCAAGTGCACTTGGGAGGCATTCCCATGACTATCATTTACATACTTTCGATTTCTTTCTGTTTCAATTTTATGCTTTTTAGTTTAAGTGTGTAGGTACAAGGAGATGGGAACCGGAGATCATGATCTTGGAGTCAACAAGGCAAGGGAAAGGAGAAATAGAGGCAAACGATCGAGTGATAGATCGACCTATCCTGACTCGATCTTTACTAGATCGAGCTAGTAAATCGAGTGATGTCACTCGATCTAGATGAGATCGAGTAGACAATCGAGTGAGTCAGTCGATTGTGAGAGGATGACCCACCCATACGTTCAGCTCGAAATGCAAACAGGGTGTGGATCGACTGTTCTCACTCGATCCTCAAACTGGATCGATCATTTCACTCGATCCGCTCACTCGATCCTTGCCTAAATGACCCTGAAATCGATCAAGGAGCTCGATCTAAGGAGCATGGCCATAATCACGTAAGATCTTGGAATGAGGAGCAGACTCAATCTAAGGCTAGATTCAAATAAGATTGAGCCCCCAATCAAGCAAACCTCTCGATCACGGGCAAAATGGGCATGAAATCAAGGCCAAGATCGACCAAATTGACTCGATCTCATGCCGAGGTTGGTTAAATTTTTCCCTCTTTTTTTTCCTTCCCTCCCATTTTAAATTTGAATTTTGGTCAACGCAAGCATCTTTGACCATGAAAGATGTGCCATGACCAACTTTTTCAGAACCCACTTGCTTGCATGCATCCAAAGATTCTTGTCTTTATAAACATTTGCTTCCTCACTCTCTCCCATTGCATTTCAAACTGATTTTCTTAGAAAGAGAGAGTGTGAGTTCGGTTTTAAAGACATAAGAGCATCTTATATTCATCCACTTCAAAGGTATTTTCGAGTTTATTGAATTACATGTTTGAGTTTTTAAAAAATTTTCTTTTATCGGATTAGGATGAATGTTATTTGCTAGGGATTATGATGAATTTTTATAAGTATCTAAATATTAGGGAAATTTTCTTGATTTAGCCTTATCTCAAGAGATTTTCATCTTCTGTTTATTGATAATTTTTAAAAAATCCCCAAAAATCTAGGAATTATGTTTAAAGTTTTTCTCTCCTGCCTTGTTTTTATCTCTTAATCGCCGCCTATACTCATCTTCTCCTTGAGAACTTGTGTTTCAGGTACCATGGCACCCAAGAGAAGCAGAGATTTGGCAACTTCAACTCAAGGAGAAGCTCAGCAAGTGGTTGAAAAAGGGATCAGATGGACTAAGGAGGAGAAGAAGGCAAAGAAGAGACTTGAGAGGCTGCGGTTTGAACCTACGAAGTTTGCAAGTCGGGACCTCTTGGAGAGACTGGGATTGCTGGAGGATTTCGACGAGCTGCTCAAAGGCATGGGGCTTGCGTGCCTGTCAAGGATGGACTGCCCTACTTACCCCGAGGCAGCGCTGGACTTCTCCACCTTGGACTTCTCCTATGAAAATCCAAGTCTCCCCACTCCATCAAAAGGTCACCTCACGTTCAAGATCCGGAGATAAGCTTACCACCTCTCCATCCCCGAGCTATGCCAAGCTTATGGTCTCAATGCTGAAGCCAAACTTGTAGAGTTCCCTCTGTTCAAATCAGCCAACGATCTATGGGACTTGATCAGCGATGATGACTACAAAGCCAACACCGCCAAGATCAAGAAGGTGTGAAACCCTATGCTGAGATACGTCCTCAAGCTACTAGCTTCAGTGGAAGATCCGTGGCTCCAATGGTTACAAAGAACGAGCTGTGCTTCCTCTTCCAAGGGATTAAGAAGGTTCTATGCGATGCTGAAGAGAATGATGAGCCAATGGAGGATGAGCTTGGGGATGACGTCAACTATGGATGCATCTTGGCTTCTTCTTTGGTCAAGTACAAGGCGTGGGCGTTGAGATGTAAGGCGAGCTCAGCACTCATAGGAGGCTTCCTACCACCAATGTTCATACAAGCGGGAGTACCTCTTACAGATATGGAGCCTTGCGTGGAGAGAGCTTACATGGATCAGACCTACATGCGCAACACTGATTCCTTGGGGCCTACTCCGGCTCCAGGGTATTTTGCCTACTTATTCTACAACCCCACTCTTGGGAAGCAAGTATGCATGCTACCCAACACGGAAGAGACGAACATCACGAGCGTTGGGACCATAGAGTTTTTGCCAAGCAATGAAGAATGCTTTGCGCCTCTAGGAGGCACGGCTGCGCCACCTCAGCTCGCTCGTCCACCTTCAGAGTCGCCCCCTTCAAATGCTGAGATGCCGCCAAGCTTTGATCTCCCCAAGCTAGACTATGAGCCGCGTACTAAGGCTGAGAAGTTCCTTGCTTTGGTGGTTGAGATTCAGCGCAAAGTCAACAAGTGGCAAGGCAAGATGATCAAGAAGCTGGCTAAGAAGATCAAAGACCTACAAAGAAACTCATCTGAGGCGTCTTCAAGTGAAGAGGTTGAGCAACCGGAGAAGAGAAGAAGATCAACCGGAGGTGTGGAGATCTGTGAGCCTCAAGGAAGCAATCAAGCTGGACGTCTTTCCCTCCATGAAGGCTCAAGCAAGAGCAAGGACAAAGGCATCCTTCACGACACTCGTAGCAAGAGCAGGAAGACTGGGGCAACCTCAAGCTCCAGCCATGCCTAGCTCCAAGGTACCAAAACACAAACCCTTGTAAATATCATGCATTTTTTTAAAAATTTTTGCTTTGTGTTTTTGATGTCCTCTTGAATTTGTTTGCTACCGAGACGGTGTCATTCAAGTTTGGGGGAGAGTGTGTGGTTTGACATGTTTTATTTGGATCTTATTTTGTGTTAGCATCTTTAAGTCTTCATGCATCATCTAAGTGCATAGAAAAATACAAAAAAATCATAAAAGTTTTAAAAATTTTCAAAAAAAATCATATAGCTTGCTTTTGCATTGTTAAAAATTTTAGGATTGAGTCTAGAATTTTAATCATTTAGGTTGTTTGCATTTGCATAGGGAGCAATGATATTAATTTTTCTTGAAAAGTGTTTTAAGCTCATGAATTGGTTCAAGGCCCTAGTTAGTTGTTCTTTGATGCTTTGTACATTCTTTGAAAGTAAGCTCTAACCATACTTGGATCATTTGTCTTAAATTTCGTGGCTTAAGTTGAACAAACATGAATTGAATCCTTTCCTATCAAGTGGAACCTTAATTTGAATTTTTGAATTATCATACTTGTGCATTTGAGAAAGGATACATGGATTACATATACATATTTAGTCTTTCTTATTCCTTTCACCACTCTCTTTTAAGCCTAAGTAGAACTCCTCACCTTAACCCTTATCCTCCTTTCAAGCCAAATTTCGTGTGTGATATCATATTGTGAGGCCTTTTATTTTCGGTTGAACTTGGCATAAAGTGTTAGGTTTAGGCGACATGATTAGGCTCTCATATTGATGCTAGCTTTGAATATTGAAGCTAGTTTTAGGCTTAAGGATGGGATTGGGATTCAGGAGTGTTGTTGCTTTTGCTTATTTGCTTTCGGTTTTGATAAGTGTTGGTGTTTGGGGTTTGAATAGAGAGACACATAGTTTTAAGTGGGTGATCTTGTTCTAATTAATAAAAGCTGAAGTTGAAAAGAAAAGAAGGTAGCTCTCAAAAAAAAAAAAAAATAAATAAATAAATATGAGAAAAGAGCCAAATGGTCAAATGTTAAAAAGAAAAAAAAATGAGAAAAGAGCTATCAAAAGAAAAGAAAAGAGCTAAAAATATGTTTAAGGCCATCTCACTAGCTATAAGAAGGTTTGAATGATGTGTTTATTTGGGTTTTGCTTGGCGCCTTGTCTTGTTGTTGTGGGTAGTCTCTAGAGGGTGAGTGAGCTTGAAAAAGAAAAGAAAAAATGAGAAAGGGATTAGGATCATTGTTAGTGTATATGGGTAGATGAGAGTATAGTCATGTTTGCACCAATTGTCTTTACCTTTAGCATTATGCATGAGTTCAATCCTTTTTGAGATAAATCATTGCTTGAATTACCCTCATGAATGAGATCATTTTTACCTCATGACCTTGTCCCTTGCCAAATGTATTCGGTTTTAAAATGCACAAGTGTGATTCACGGTTTGAATTTAATGAATGTTAAAGGATAGGATTCTTGGATTGTTTGGAATATGAGAGTCATGATTTGAGATTCAATATGTGATGAATATGGCTAAGTCCTTTGGAGTATGAGTTTGTGAATTGCATCTTAGAATTGAGAACTAGGACCATTGAATTGATTCATTTGAAAAACACTTGTCAAGGAATTTGAGCTCCCATTTTTAAACCTCTCTTCCTTTCTTGAATTTTGTTTGCTTGAGGACAAGCAAAAGGCAAGTTTGGGGGAGTTGATATACTCTTATATTTCGCATATTTAGCATGCATTTAGAGTAGTATCCTTGCATACATCTTCCATTATAGGCTAGTTTGCACCATTTACCTCATTTTAGGTTCTAGAACACTTTGTATTAGCATTTTGCATGTTTCTTGCATTCTTGCATCATATTCAGGTTGTTTTGACTACAGTGGAGCTGTGGAGGTTGCGTGGACATGCTAAAGATCGAAATGGAGCCTATGGATACGTGGAGGAACTCATGCATGCAGCAAAGGAACCGAGATTGAGGCGCAGATCAAGCTAGGCAGGTCGATCTAGACGAGATCGACCACAAGATCAAGACACTCGGATTGTTTCAAGAAAGAGGATCGAGACCAAGATGGACCGAGGTGATCGAACGTGAGTACGGACACAGGACTAAGTCTGGGAAGAACGAGAGCCAGATCGAGGTCACGACTCGATCATCCAAGGATCGACTAGAAGATCGATGGAAGCACTCGATCCACCCAACCATATCGACCCGAAGATCGAGCAAAGGAAGACGATCCACGAAGAAGATCGAGTTAGAGATCGATCACCCAAGTCGATCTCTAGAACCTTATCCGGACAGCTCACTTTTGAAGTTTAGTGAGGGGACCATTTTTTGGTTTTTACCCAATTTTGGGCAACAAAACATTATCACTTTCATTGCCCACGCTTTGTCGAGAACTTTTCTATCTTTCCTTTAGGCAAATCGCCATTGTTGAAGTTTTAAGCTTTTCTTAGTTTTGTAAACTCTTAATCTTGCTTTTATCCACGTATTTCTCTTAATCTGCCTTCTTTAATCGTTTTGATCATGCTTACCCTTTCTTTCTTTGCATTTTCATCTGTTTTAAGCATGTGTAGTGAGTACTCTTTCATGGGTTTAAGGTTGAGGTGATTAAGAGGGTTTAAGGGGTTTAAGCTTGGGATTCTTCTTGTTTTTAACTCATTCTCTTCTTGGATTTGAGGGTTTTAATGCCTAGAGTCTTGAGAAAGTTCTCTTTGATCTCAGGGATTTCCTTACCTTGACAGGAATCAGGAATCCTCTAAAACCAAATCCAAGAAACTAGCTCATCCTTTCCCAAACGCCATGGATGCTTAGGGAGCTAGTTATGCCATTATTTGAGATCTATGCTTAATGTTCTTCGACCCATCTTTCCACCACACGCTATGGATTAATAGGAAGGGTTGAGGAAATGTTTTATACCACACGCCATGGATAAACCTCTTTTAGCTTCTCAGGGCTTAGAGATAGCACAAAATGTGCAGATCTATGTTTTCAAAACCCAAGATTGAATCTTTAACCTTCTTAAACATGATCCTCAACCTTGAATCCTCTTTTAGCATTTAAAAACTCAAAGTAATCATTTCTTAGTTATAAAGTTTGCATCTTTAGTCTTAAAAATCTTTGTTCTAAGTTGTTAGAAGTTTCTCTGTTTATCTGCCTTGAGAGTTTGATTTTTATAAACTAGTAGTTTTGCATTTCTTAGAAGTCATCTAGTAGTTGTTTAACCCTTAATAGGGGATTTTAAAATAGTTTTCATAGTCATTTGGTAGTTGCATTTAGTTTTCATAGATATTCTCCTCCATTTATCCGATTTCACTTAGATTTACAAGGATCTTGCATTCCTAGTAACTTTCATCAACCTGAGCTGGATTGACACCTCTAGCACTATACTTACCACTATACTGTGCTTTAGGATTGATAAACCTGACTAGAAAATATCTGTTTATCAAGAATATAGACCGTCCACACAACGATCCTCTCGTCATCTCGCTTCGACTCGGAGAAGACGTTGTTTCAAAGGTCTCGGTCGATACGGGTAGTTCAGTCGACCTCATCTTCATGGACACGCTACAAAAGATGAGTATCACTGAGAAGGATATCAAAATCTCGCTATCGCCCCTCACTGGGTTTGCTGGAGATTCGATCTCGATGTTCGGAACCATAATGATGCCAGTAACCGTAGAAGGAAAATCAATCATAGTTACATTCGAAGACATCGACCAACCAACGATCTACAACGCCATTCTGGGAACGCCTTGGTTGAACGCCATGCGAGCCGTTCCGTCTCCTTATCACCAGTGCATCAAAAGGCCGATAAGATGTCGTATCTACACCATCTGTGGTAATCAGACAGCATCTCGGCACTGCTACGTCGACAAACAGCGCGCCCAAAACGCATCCACGTTCGTGATCGGCAACAGCAACGACTTCGACCCACGAATAGCCCACCACGAGAAGCCGAAGAGAGACCTCATTGTCCAAGTCAATATCGACGCTGCCCACCCGGACCGTTGCGTCGGCATCGGCACTGAGCTATTGCTGATTTGAGCATTTGTCTAAGTTGAGATTTGAGATCATTTTGAAACATGATGAGCATGGCTAAGTTCTTTAAAGTATGGTTAATTATGTTTGCATCCCACAACTAGGCAGTTAAGCATTGATTCCATCTCTTTACCTTTGAACTTTTGGATTTGAATGCCCACTTTCAAACCTCACTCTCCCATTTGTTCTTATTTGCTTGAGGACAAGCAAAAGGCAAGTGTGAGGGTGTTGATATCTCATACATTTACATCATTTAGGCTTGCATTTAGTTCATGTTTTGGTCTTCTTTTGCATGTTTTCTTTCTCTTTAGTTCCACTTTCTTCTCCTTTTAGACTTAGGTTGCATTTAGGATGTAGTTTGCATTTTCTTTGCATAAAAGATGTTTTTAGGTGCTTATGGAGCTATGAGGAGCAAGGAGGAGCTTTGGGAATGAACCAGGATGCTTGCTGAGCTTGGATGAGCAAGGCAGGCGATTTCTGCAAGCCTTATCGGTCAAGGCACGAAGGCTATTGGTCAAGGAGTGACCGATCGAGGAGCTATCGATCAAGCTATCGGTCAAAGAAGTGACCGATAGAAGTATATCGGATGTATTCCAGTCACCCTATCGGTCCCCTTCTAGACCGATAGCAAGTCTATCGATCATCCTATCGGTCACATGTAGACCGATAGGATCCCAGTCCGAAGCTGCTTTTATTTACCATTCCACCATTACTTTTAGGGCTTTTCTCTTTATGTATAAATACTCTGTTTCAAGAAATTTTTGAGATGTCTTGTCAATCTACTGTTCTTGAGTGACTTTTTTAGTTTGTAAGACAAATTTTGTTATTTATTTAATATAAGTTTGTATTTGTCTTTAATCTTTTTTAATCTCTCTTTTAATCATGTTTAGCATCTTTTTCTCTTGTGATTTGGTGTTAACCATAGCTATTTGTGAGTAGTTTGCTTAGGGTTCTTAGGGGGATTTAGAAGCTTATATAAGGTTTATTAGTGCTTAATAACATAGGTTCCTCTCTATTATTCTGTTCTTAACCTAGATTTAACTTGATCACTTGAATCTAGAATTAGGCTTTCTCTTATGCCCACCAAGTGTTTGATGAAATGCTGATCTTGTTTAATAGAGGATTTACTGGCCCTAGCTCTAGAGATTGACTGTTTGAGGAGTATTTTGACATGAATAGAGTTGATTCTTAATGCTTGTTGAATGTTTTGGCACTAATGAGAGTTAGTTCTTGTTAAAGTGTTTATCAAAGGGCTTTTTGTCAAGAGACTGAACTTAGCTTGCTTGTTTGTGAACTCTATGTCTAGGAATCAACATTCCTAGCTTGTTTGCTTGATCAATGATTTTGTAACAGCCTTACTTAGCTTCTGAACTCCCCCAAAATCAATAACCACATCTAGGAACTTGTCTTTTCTTTGTCTGAATTTCGAAGTCGCCATACTCTGTTTATTTGTTTTGCTTCTTTAATCATTGCTAAACTGTCTCTTCTTGAGTCCTCTTTTGTGTGTGATCACTTTAGGTTGTTGGTTCAGTTGCTTAAGCAACAAAAACTTATCTGCTTGCTTGACATAAAGACCTCTACTTGCAACGCTTTTGTATTCAACAACTCCACATGGATTGATAAACTCAATACTACAATGACTAGTGTAGGTTGAGGATTGAGATAGGCAAAACACCTACATCAAAATCCCGGAGGAAGTCGATAGACGCACTTGAGATCCAGAATTAAGCCGCACGGAATAAATGCGGGACGTAGACAGATTTACTTCATTTCTTCGGGAATAAGGAAGGCAAAATGGGTCATATTTATCACATACTTAATTCCCATTGGTGGAGAATTGATAAGAATGATTACAAGGAGTGTTGGCGTTTTATGATTGGTTGAAGGAGAGAAGGTGTGGTGTTAACACCTCATTGGTGTAAAAACTCTATAAAAGAACCCTTAACCTCAACCCACCCCATTTGTTGCTACCTTAGGCATGCTAATGTGTGTGTGAGAGAGAAAGAAAGAGAGAAGAAAAGAGAGTAAGTCCAAGAGAGAAAAGGAGAGATTTTAGTGTCGGTTTTGAGTGAGAAGTGTCGGATTTGCGTTTTGAGTGAGAGAGCTGAGTGTTAAGTCTTAGATCTGAGTGTTGTGATGTCGTAAGTGCATAGATCAGAGGAATGTGTGGAGGTTTTCGTCAGATCTAGTGAGTCCCGGTAGTGGTGGACTATCGCGGTTGCTGTTCATGGTGCAGTGTGGATCTCGGATCTGCATTGTAGCGCAACACTAGCCTCGGTAGATTAGGCTCTATGCTTGTGTGTATGTGTGTGACTAACGTGTGATGCAGGGAAGCTCGGATCAGTGTGGATCCGAGTGTATACTAACGTTTTTGTGCAGGTTCAGCCTTGTATGTGTTAGATCTGAGTGCTGCGGAACCCGTTGAATGAGGTAACGGTTTGATGCATGTCCGTGGGACATGTTATCATCCTTACCGAGTGGTGAGAAGGGTGTAAGGACTGCCAGATCTCAGATCCACTTGCATGTTCCTTCATCGAATGAGTGAGTGTGTGGTTTGTGATAAAACCCGTTACATGGCTGAAAAGCCACATAGGGTGGAGTTGTAATGAACGTGCATGAGCGAGGTTCAAGCGTGTGAGGCTTGTAACCGTGAACGAGAGTTGGAACTAGAGGAGTTCTAGCTTTGCCGTAAGTCTAGGGCGCTAACGTCTCAGAGGTTGTGTGGAGGTGTGTTGGTGTTTGATCAAGTGTGGATCAACGCGGTGTGAAGTATAATGGTATGTGATCCATTATACTGTGGAGTCATGTTGGTGGCATGTTATCCTTCATGAATTAGTGACGGTGTGGTCGGAGTTCCCCGCTCCCCATGGTTAGCGAATGGACTGCTAGATGGGAAGACTCGCAGATGGATGGGCCTTGCAAGCCTATGGCTGAGTACTATCTGACGGGATAGTGGGAAACCAGCGAGGAGTCATGGTTGTCCCGCCTGGGATGTGAACTCACTTGGCGGCTCTCGGATGGAAACCCCACTGAGATGTGAACCGACTGAGGAGGTCCTTGGGTATAGCTATGTTTCGGCTTGGTTTGTCTTTGTGATACCCAAGTGCAGGGTGTTCATAGTATTGATGTTCCAGCTTGGCTTATCTTTGTGATAGTCAAGTGCAGGGTGTTCGCAGAGCAGAACTGGCCGACACACTTAAAGATCTCTGTGTCCACGCGAGGGTGGTGTGTGGTAGTGTGTGTGCGTTGTGAGAATGCGGCGTGGTTCAGAAGTGGTGGCACGTTTGCATATAGTTTAGCGCTTGCATATAGATTTAGGGTTGTATGCTTCAGCTATTTATTTTGTGTTGCTTTGGTTATTGCATGATTGTTTGCTTGCTTGTTGCTTGGGTACTCTCGTGGCCTATTAAACACCTTGTTGTCTTTGCTGTACACCACCAACTTGTGCCACCCATTGAACATGATGTTCATTTCCCTTGCTGTGATCTTGTAGGTCTTCTTCCTTGCAAACAAAGTGTGAGTAAGGGCCTTGTGAGCATATCTCAATGAAGGGTGCCTTAGACTTGTACTCCTTGTTACCTCAGGGATGAACTCATCAATAACAATGACTTCCTAAAGCTTCTCAATCTCTTGCATCTTGACTTGGAACTGAGGGTGTTGACTGTGGTATTTTGCCATCACAAGAGCAGCATGGAGTTCCTTGAAGGTGGCCTTGTACTTGTTCTACCCAAGCTTAAAGGAAATCCAGCCATCTCCACCCTCTTGCTCACTATCTTCATAGTTGACCACTTGAAAGGTTGAGAGGAATTGGACAGTAAGGTTTTGGTTGGAAGGGAGGGCCATCTTCATGA
The DNA here is from genome assembly GCA_911865555.2 of Thlaspi arvense. Taxonomy (NCBI): domain Eukaryota; kingdom Viridiplantae; phylum Streptophyta; class Magnoliopsida; order Brassicales; family Brassicaceae; genus Thlaspi; species Thlaspi arvense. The sequence goes on along the minus strand of OU466861.1, from coordinate 23,626,581 downwards.
ACTTGCTTAGCCCCATCTCATTGAAAATGGCTTGGCAGTCTTCATATATACCCAACGCCTTCATGGTGGAGGCACAGGGATACCTTGTGGCCTTGAAGATGAATCTGTTGAAGAGCTCCACAAACTCTCTTTATGTTTGTTCCTTGTTGGGAACTTCTTCAACATCCTTCTCCTTGCCTTTTGTCTTGATTTCCATTATCCTCTTTTTAGCAGCCTTAGAAGACTGACCCTCAGCAACATTCTTTCCCTTGTCTCTAGTTGCCATTGGCGCAGAAGCCTTCGTCTTCCCTTGAACCTTTGTGGTAGTAACTTCTTTTGTTCTCTCCATGGTACCTACAAGAGTAAATCTTTGAAAGCCATTAAGCACAAAAACATTGGATGAAAAACAATGGTTTTAAAGCTCTAAAAAAACTTATTTTCAAATCTAAAAAAGGCTTAACTAGTGATTAACAAGCAAACTTCTAATAAATAAGAGAACTCAGGAGAAATAATCCATAAACATGCTAGCATCTAAACAGATTTTAATAATTCAAATGCATGATCCTAGTAGCATGGTGGTTCTAAAACAAAGTAGGAAGATGGTAATACATGATGAACACAATTTACAACAAGACAATGGACGATATATATGATCAGTCCTAACATTCTATCTTGCTAAAAATAAAAAATCCACCATGTAAAATCAAAATAAGGTTCACAACTAAGCATATCTAGTTCAAATGGCATAAGATTTAAAATGAACAAGAAACTTCCAACCATAAAGAAGAAGATACAAATAGTTTAAAGACAAACCTTTGTGGACTCTTGAGCACTTTGCAAAGGACAATAAAGGAGAAAAAGAGCAAGAAATTTTGTGGTGCTATGAAGTAGATGAAAAACAAATGAGGAGTGTGAAGAGAGAAGAGAGCAAGTGTGGTTTTCATAGAACTAGGGAGGGGATAAGGAATCTTTGGGAGTGGGAGACAAAAGATAAAATGCTCAGGAGTGGGTCAGAATGGTAGAGGAGGAGCCACAAATTTAAATTCAAACGCCCTTGGAGCCACATTGGTGCACGACATATGGATGTCGAGCTTGGTAGCTCGACATTCATGCCATTTCTCTCGGGCAAAATATGTCACATGACATGGCTGCACGACTTCAGGATGTCGAGCTTGATAGCTCGACATGAGTGCACGGTATAAGTTCCTTTCCCCTCGAGCCATTTATGTCGCGAGACATTCATGCACAACATCCTGCTCCGGGTCACTTTTAATCCCATGTCGAGCTTGATAGCTCGACATTTTTGCCTGACATGTTTTGGCACAAGCAATGTCGAGCTGAGAATGCACGACATCAGCGATGTCGAGCTTGGGTAACTCGCAATCAATGCTTGACATCTGCCAAAACATGTCTATTTGGTTCCCAAACCACCCTCTCATCACTTTTGCCTTTCACCTTCTTCTAGAGACAATAAAAATGCATAAACATAAACTAAGAAAGCATAAATATGTACAAGGATACCATGGCACTACCTCTCAAGTGTGCTTGTTTAGAGTCGCTTAGCTTGACTTTCCATGGCTCCTTAGTTGGTGTGAGAAGGAGCAATGAAGCTCCTTGGTGGAACCTTCTCCTCAGTGGCTGTAGCTGATGCCTTGAAGTCCTTCATGCTACCCTTCAGCCTCTTAGTAACACCACCAACCATCATCTTAGCAAAGGGCTTAGCCTTACCCATGCATTGCACCTTGTAACCAACTTCACCATTTGGAAGATAGGGCTTAAGGACTAACCCATTTTCAACAGAACCCAATAAGATTTCATTTCCAATCCTCACACACTCGACTTTGAGGACCTCCTCTTCAGTGGTTTCTTAAAACAGCTTGGGGAGACAGCATTCATTAAAGCTTGCACCAATGTATCTATCAAATGCAGGCCAATTCTCAGCAGCTCCCTTTTTCTTCTTCCATTGAGAAAGCATGTTCATTCTCAAGCTTGTTACCTATGGAATCAAACTTCAGCACCTAATCCTTGGTCAACTTCAGCTCAATCGTGCACTCCTTAGCATCAAATACTGCTCCAGCTGTTTCCAAGAATGGCCTTCCTAAGATTATAGGGTTCTTGATCTTCCCTTCCACATCCAACACTAGAAAGTCTGTTGGGATTACTACACCTTCTATCATCATTGGGACATCCTTTAGAGCTTCAAGTGGTGTCTTGACTGTACCATCAGCCACGATTAAAGATACATTACTCTCTTGGAATGTTGTGTAGCCTAGAGATTTGGCTGTAGAAGAAGGAATCAGATTTATGCTTGCATCTAAATCATAAAGGCACCTCTTGAAGGTCTTTCCTTTCAGCTCACAAGAAAGAGTGAAACAACCTGGATCACCAAGTTTGGTGATGTTGAACTTCTTGATATCTGGTGCTTCAGCTTTTGCTATAGCTTCTTTCAGCTCATCCTCAACATCAATACTTATCAGCTTCATCTGAGCAGCATAGAGAGTGGTGTACTTCTTTACTAGCTGTTTCTTGAACCTTCCTGGAAAAGGGATATCAGGCTTGTAATCTGGAAGAACATAAGCTGTGTCCTCCTTCTTGGCTTCATCAGCTTGCACAAGGTCTTCCCCTTCACTTTGAGCTTCATTGTCCTCATTTGAACAAAGACAGGAACTCTTCAATAATAGCTTCTTCTTCAAGAGGAGTGAATGCAACTTCAGACTCAACAGCTTGGCAATACTCTTTGGGATTCATCTCACACTTTCATGGAAGATTGCCTTGGGGCGTGGTCTTGTGGCAATGCCCTTGTTGTTCTCCAAAGTCTTCACTCTTGCAGCTAGACCATCAATCTTGCTTGTGAGCTCTACATGTATTGTGTCCATCTTGTTGTGAACATCAGCAAGTTTCTTGTTCATCTCCAAAGTACCATTCAGATGAGATTGTAGAACCTGTTGGATGAGACTCTTGATTTCAGAATCTTGAGAGCTAGATGAATCTTGAGCGGGTCCTTGAGCAACAAAACCTGGTGGGTGGAACTGAGGTTGTGGCTGGAAGTTGCCTTGGTTGTTGTTCCTAGGCACATACCCTTGATTTTTGTTGTTGTAAGGAACAAATGGCTTTTGTTGTCCAGCTTGTTGTTGGCCTTGTTGATGAGGATACACTTGATCATGTGGGTTTGCAACATTATTACTCATATCGGATAGATTGGGATTGTTCCTATAGTTGTAATTGTTGTAACCTCCTTGGCCTTCCAAGATAGTTCGTCTCTTCCACTTGGAAATCCTCTTGGACTTGAAGCTAAACCAAATCACCAATAAAGGTGACCTCTTTCCTTTCCTTCAACAGCTGATTAATCTTCTCATGAAGAGCCTTGATCTCTTTCTTTTTGTACTTAAGCTCATCTTTTGCACTTCTATGAGTCCTATCATACTCCTCATTGTAGTTACCATCAGATTATGCAAGGTTTTCAACCAATTTCATTCCCTCATCAACATCGTTAGAGAGAAAGTTACCAGTGGAGGCTGTGTCTAGCAATAACCTAATCTTTGGGAGGGCGCCTCTGTAGAGAGTAGAGAGTAGTGAAGCTTGTGAAAACCAATGATGAGGGCACTGAAGTGTGTACCCTTTGAACCTCTTTCATGCTGATATCTCTTGTACTTACACCATTTAGGACTGCATTTAGTATATTTTTTTGTTCTCTTTTGCATGTTTTCCCTTAGTTTTTGTCCCATTCTCCTTTTAGACTTAGGTTGCATTTACGATATAGTTTGCATTTTGCTTGCATTTTGGATGTTTTTAGGTGCTTTTGGAGCTAGAAGGAGCATGGAGGAGATTTGGGGATGATTCAGGATGCTAGCTGGACCAAAGGGAGCAAGAGGGATCAAAGCAGATAATCTCTGCAAAGGTTTTCGATCAGAGCATGGAGAACATCGATCAAGGGGGTGACCGATACCAGATTTTCGGTCAGGAGCATCGATCATAAGGTGACCGATACGAGCACATCGATCAACAGCATCGATCAGAAGTGAGAGACACAAATGCCCCGGATGAATTTTGGTCACCCCATCGATCACTGCCCAGACCGATGTGGTTTACATCGATCACCCCTGACTGTTGTTGCTGATCGATGTAAACCCAGACTGAAGACCATTTATTTACAATTTTGCCATTTTCGCTTAGACACCTATAAATACGAAAAATCCCTAATTTCTTAGAACAAGCTTTTATCCAGCAGTTCTTTCTTCCTTGTTCAGACTCTTGGGTTTTGTAATTTGAATATTTGCTTCATTTTAATTAAAGTTTGCATCTTTCATCTTGTTTAAGATTTCTAATCATGATTAGTCATCCTTCTCTCTTTTAATTGATGGTTTTGATGATGCTTAGTGAGTAATCTTTTTTAGGGATTTGAGATGGGTTAAGTTTAGGGAATTTGAGACTCTATCCATGATTGCTTAGTGTTAGATCTTCCATTTCCTTTCTTGATTTCTGTGCTTAATTTTTTATTAGCCCTAGCTAAGTTGATTAAGATCTTAGGCTCATTTTATGCCCACCAAGTGTTTGATGAAATGTCTGAACTGCTTTCCAAGAGAATTGCTTCTACTAGCTCAAGAGATTGACTGTCTAGGGAGTGATTTGGCAATATAAGGTTGATAGATTTGTCTTAATGCTTGCTCTTTATCATTTCACTAATGAGAATTAGTTCTTGACTTAGTAATTAGCAAAGAGATTAGTGCCAAGAGATTGGATTAGTCATATAAATGAATCCTATGCATAAGGAATAGCATTGTGTGAGTTTGTAAGCATTATAGGTTGAGTCAAGAGTTCCCTAACACCAATAATCTCATCTCAAGTCCCATCTTTTCTCTGTTTTTAGCTCTGTTTTGAATTTGCTCTGTTTTTCCTTTACCTTGGTTGTTTTGCTTGCTTTTCTCCTTTTGCTTTGTGTTTGCTTCACTTCTGTTTGATCACTTAGGTTGGTAGATAATCTAAAACCGCTTTTATATCTGCTTGAATTAGGAAATCTACTATAATCACTGCTGTTTCAATCTTACCCTTTGGATTGACATTAAAACCCAATGCTACAATGACTAGTATAATGGGTAATTGACCAAGAAAGTCAAAACTCTTGTATCAATTTGGTGTCATTGCCGGAGAATGCTTTGTTCAGTAGGATTTGTAGAGATCTTGAGATCAAGCTTTGTTATTTTCGTTTTTGGTTACTGATTTCTCTTTTGGTCTAGAATTTCCTTTGTAGGTACCACAACACTTGCTCTTAAGTGACTACAACTACAAGTGAGATTCAAGATCAGAGATTTTGGGATTTGCAGAATCAGAAGTCAGCTGTTGCAGCATGGAAAAACATCAGTATGCTGCTGCTTTTGGTTTGCAAGGTTCACATGGTTTACAAGCTCCTCAAGGGATTCAAGGCTTGCAAGGTGAACAAGGACAAGCTGGTCTACAAGGTGATTGGGGAATGATAGTTCAAAGACCAAGAAGGCCCATTGGTGCTGCTGATATACCTTCTAACTATGATTCAAGGCAAGGAATTCTTCCACCTATGGAGACTCAGCAATATCAGATCAAGAGCAGTCTCATCACCATGATCCTAAAAAGGCAGTTCTTTGGATTGCCCAACCAAGACCCCTTAGAGCACCTGGATCAGTTTGAGAGGATATGCACTTTGACAAAGCTTAGTGGAGTATCAGATGATGGTTTGAAGCTCAAGTTATTCCTATTTTCTCTTGGTGATAGAGCTAAATTATGGGAGAAATCTCTAGCACAAGGCAGCATCACCACTTGGGAACAATGTAAAGGTGCTTTCTTAACCAAATTCTTCTCTCCCTCAAGAACTGCACACTTCAGAAATGAGATCACAAACTTCAGGCAGTGGTCTAATGAAAGCTTTGGGGACACATGGGAAAGGTTCAGAGGTTTCACTCATCAATGCCCTCATCATGGCTTCACTAAGGAAATGCTACTATCCACACTCTATAGAGGTGTTCTCCCAAAGATAAGAATACTTCTAGACACAGCAAGTAATGGCTATTTTCTTGCGAAAGACGTTGATAAAGGTTGGATATTAGTGGAGAACATGGCACTTAGCAATTGGGACTTTGTTGATGATAAGGAACAACAGTCCAAAGCCACTGAAGAAAAATTAGAGACAGCATTACAAGAAATAAAAGCCCTTCAGATGAGAGTTGACTTACTACTCAATGAAACCACTAAACTCCTTCCTAGTGCTGCCCCACCAAACCACCACAAAGAATATCAGGTCCAAGCCATCCAACAACAAAGAGCACCATTAATGCATCAAGACCAGGCCGTTTGTGTCCACCAGCCCTATGAAGACACTCATCCTCAAGAACATCAAGGTTACTCTTCTCAAACATATGGCATCAACACCTCTCCACCTTCACCTGATTTGGACTATAAAGAGATGCTCCTGCAATTACAGCAACTTACTAATAGTGGACTCCAAAAGATGATGGCTGTTGAGATTCAAAAGAGTTCGACTGATGTTCATAGAAGTATGACTGATGAAATACACAAAGGAATTGACTCAAGACTACAGTCACACATAGGTCCTATGACTATGAAGATCAACAAACTAGAGAGCATGGCTCCACCATCTACCTCTGCACTAACACCAGAATATGTCAAAGCTGTCACTTTAAGAAGTGGGAACCAACTTCTCCCAAGAGTGACGCCTTCTACACCCAATGAGGACATTGAGGAACAAGAAGAGAGTGGAAGCTAAAGATACTGAAGAAGCTCAAGAGGATGAAGTAGCTGAAGTTTGAAGAGGTTTAGATAACACCAAGGCCAAAGAAGTGGTTAAAGAAAAACCAAAGGAAGCTTCTAAGGAGTTGGTCAAGGAACCAAGATTCATCCCTCCTCCTTATCAACCAACCATACCTTTCCCTGGTAGATTTAAGAAGCAGCTAGCTGCTAAATATAAAGGGCTCTATGAGGAACAGATGAAGAAGATCCAGCTCACTATGCCACTACTAGATGCGTTTGTCCTAGTTCCTCCTTATCAGAAATTCCTAAAATATGTTGTTGCAGAAAGAACCAAGGACCTACAAGGGATGGTGATCCTCACACATGAGTGTAGTGCTATTATCCAACAGAAGAAAGTTACACCAAGCAAGCTAGGAGATCGAGGAAGCTTTACTCTACCTTGCTCTATAGGTCCACTTTTGTTTGATAAATGTTTGTGTGATCTAGGAGCTAATGTCAGCTTGATGCCCTACTCTGTAGCACAACGCCTAGGCTTCACCAAGTTCACGGACTGTAGAAACTCTTTGGTGTTGGTTGATAGATCAGTGAGACTTCCTAAGGGCTTGCTTGAAGATGTACCACTTAGGATTGAGAGTATAGAGATACCTACTAATTTTGTGGTTTTGGATATGGATGTGGAACCTAAAGATCCTCTCATTCTTGGAAGACCTTTCCTAGCCACAACAGGAGCTGTTATTGATGTCAAGAAAGGGAAGATTGGGCTACAGTTGGATAAAGACATGTCTCTGAAATTTGACATCAAGCAAATTATGCAGCAGCCTACTATTAAAGGCCAAGTGTTTCAGATTGATATTTTAGAAAAGCTGCATAATGAACTTCAAGAGGAGTTGTGTTGTGGAGGCAAGCTTCAAGTAGCTTTGACAAGTGAGCATGTAGATGATGGGTATTTGGATAAGGAAAGCTTGGGTTACCAGCTGAGACTAGACTCTCACAGGTTCTTTGAAGAGGAAGAGCCATTTGAAAAGTTGGAGTACACAAGAAAGGAAGTCTTCTCAGCTCAAGAAACTGATCCCCCAAGCAATGAAGCTTACACCAAGAAGCAAAGCAGCTTAGATGAAGACTGGAGTGAGCTCAAAGCACCCAAAGTGGAGCTCAAACCACTTCCTCAAGGGCTAAGGTAAGTTTTCTTAGGTCCTAACTCCACTTACCCTGTTATAGTCAATGATAACCTCAATAATGATGAGATCCTAGCTCTTTTCAAGGTGTTAAAGAGGTTTAATAAAGCTATTGAATATTCACTAGATGATATCCAAGCATATCTCCTAACCTCTGCACTCATAGGATCCATCTAGAGGATGAGATAAGAACCTCTATTGAACCTCAGAGAAGGCTAAATCCTAATTTAAAAGTAGTAAAAAAGGAAATCTTGAAGTTGCTTGAAGCAGTAGTGATCTATCCCTTCTCTGATAGCACATGGGTCTCATCAGTCCATGTGGTACCTAAGAAAGGAGGAGTCACTGTTGTTAAAAATGAAAACGATGAGCTAATACCAACTAGAACAATTACTGGTCATAGGATGTGCATAGATTACAGAAAACTTAATTTTGCCTCTAGAAAATATCACTTCTTTTTGCCATTTATAGACCAAATGCTAGAAAGATTAGCAAATCATAAATATTACTGCTTTTTGAATGGTTATAGTGGATTTTTTCAGATCCCTATCCATCCTAATGATCAAGAGAAAACTACTTTTACTTGCCCATATGGAGCCTTTGCTTATAGAAGAATGCATTTTGGTTTATGCAATGCTTCTGCTACTTTTCAAAGATGTATGACTTCTATCTTTTCTGACTTGCTTGAAGAAATGGTGGAGGTATTCATGGATGACTTTAGTGTCTATGGATCCTCTTTTGGTGTCTGCTTGTCTAACCTTTCTCAGGTCTTCCAAAGGTGTGAAGACACAAAACTGGTCCTGAATTGGTAGAAATGCCACTTTATGGTGCAAGAAGGAATTATTTTGGGTCATAAGATCTCAGAAAAAGGGATAGAAGTGGACAATGCTAAAATAGATGTATTGGTGCATTTGGAGCCTCCTACCACTGTCAAGGGGATCAGAAGTTTCTTGGGGCATGATGGCTTCTACAGAAGGTTTATCAAGGACTTCTCTAAGATTGCAAGACCCTTGACAAGATTGTTATGTAAGGAGACAGAGTTTGTGTTTGATGAAGACTGCCTACAAGCCTTCCTCACTCTCAAACAAGCCCTGGTATCAGCGCTAATAGTCCAAGCCCCAGACTGGGATTTCCCCTTTGAAATAATGTGTGATGCTAGTGACTATGCAGTTGGAGCAGTTTTGGGGCAGAGAGTTGACAAGAAGCTTCATGTTATCTACTATGCTAGCAGGACTATGGACGAGGCTCAGTCAAAGTATGCTACAACCGAGAAGGAACTCCTAGCAGTTGTCTTTGCATTTGAAAAGTTTAGAAGCTACTTAGTGGGCGCCAAGGTGATTGTTTATACTGATCATGCTGCACTAAGACACATCTATGCAAAAAAAGACACCGAATCAAGGCTTCTTAGATGGATTCTTCTCTTACAAGAGTTTGATATGAAGATTGTGGATAAGAGAGGCATTGAGAATGGAGTTGCTGATCACCTCTTAAGACTGAGGATAGATGACTTTGTCCCAATCAATGATACTCTACCAGAAGAACAGTTGCATGCTTTAGGAGTCAAGAAAGTTGAAGTGGAAAGCCTAGAAGAGGATAAACTGCTATGGTATGCTGACTTTGTGGACTACTTGGTGATTGGCCAGATACCACAGACCCTCAACTCACATCAGAAGAAGAAGTTCTTAAGAGATGTCTCCCATTACTTTTGGGATGAGCCTTATTTGTACAAGAGAGGGAATGATGGGTTGTTCAGAAGGTGTATAGCTGAAGAAGAAATTCCAGGAGTTTTGCATCATTGCCATGGCTCAGCCTATGGAGGACATTTGCAACATTCAAGACAGCCTCCAAGGTCCTACAAGCTGGTTTTTGGTGGCCTAGTCTGTTCAAGGACGCCCAAGCCCACATCTCCTCATGTGATGCATGCCAAAGAAAGGGAAACATCTCCAAGAGATGAGATGCCTCTGAACTCTATCCTTGAAGCGGATCTTTTTGATGTGTGGGGGATTGACTATATGGGACCTTTTCCTTCCTCTTATGGGAACAAGTACATTCTGGTGGCTGTTGATTATGTGTCAAAGTGGGTTGAAGCCATTGCCTGTCCAACAAATGTTGCTAGAATTGTGCTGAAGCTCTTCAAGACAATAATCTTCCCAAAGTTTGGTGTTCCAAGGTGTGTGATCAGTGATGGTGGAAGTCATTTCATCAACAAGGTCTTTGAGAGTTTGCTCAAGAAGAATGGTGTCAAGCCGAAAGTTGCCACTCCTAACCATCCTCAAACATGCGGCCAAGTAGAGGTGTCTAACAGAGAGATCAAGGCCATCTTAGAGAAAACAGTTGGTGTTACAAGGAAGGACTGGTCTAATAAGCTTGATGATGCTTTGTGGGCTTACAGGACAGCGTTCAAGACACTCATTGGCAGAACTCCTTTCTCACTCCTTTATGGGAAGTCCTGCCATCTACCTGTTGAGCTAGAGTATAAGGCTTTGTGGGCAACCAAGTTGCTAAACTTTGACATCAAGATAGCTCAAGAAAAGAGACTCATCAACTTGCATGAACTAGAGGAAAACCGCCTTGAAGCTTTTGAGAGTTCTAGGATCTACAAAGAAAGGACAAAAGCTTTCCATGACAAGAGGATCCAACACAAAGACTTCAAGGCAGGGGATCAGGTGCTGTTGTTCAACTCAAGGTTGAAGTTATTTCCTGGAAAGCTGAAGTCAAGATGGTCAGGGCCATTCAAAATCAAGGAAGTGTTGCCATATGGAGCTATGACTTTGCTTAGCAAGAATGGGGAAGACTTCACATGAAATGGGCACAGGTTGAAGTCATACATGGCAAGTGAGTCTCTTGGAGATGAGGTAGACATCAGTCTTGATGAACCTCCATTAGAGTGATCAACCAAGAGAAGGCAAGCTAGGGACACTAAACAAGCACACTTGGGAGGTATTCCCCTGTTATCCCTGTATATATTCTTGCATTTTATGTTTCCCTTTGTATTTTTCTTTTAATCAGCAGGAGCAAGTGTGAGCTAAGGCAAATTTTTATGAGTTAAGGAGACAAAGAACAGGTGTTTTCTGGCTGATATCGGTCAACTGTATCGGTCATGAAGACCGATACACACATTTCGGTCATGAATATCGATCATATTTGATCGATGTCAGTGGAGCCTGTTTACACCAGTCAGCATATCGATCACTTGTGATCGATATGGAAGGAAGTTTGAAAGGAAGATACATTTCGGTCATTCACATCGATCAAACTTGATCGATGTAAACCCGCCGGACTAATTTCGGTCAAGTGTATCGATCAATTGGTGATCGATGTGATTCTCAGAAACATATCAATCATCAACAACGATCATACACTGATCGATTTAAAACCAGCGGATGAATTTCAGTCAAGGATATCGATTATGTGATGACCGATGTGATCGCCAGGAAGAACATCGATCACTAGCATCGATCACTTATGATCAATACTAACCTTTTGGTCAGTAACAACAGTCATTAGTGATCGATGTCCGCCCGAGGTAAGTACTTCAATTTTTCACAAAAATTTCCCTCCTTTGGTTTGGGGCCAAGAAGGTTTAAATTTAAACTTTGGGCCCTTCCTGCCACCTGAAAAGCTCCTGAGCACTTCTGCCCTTGTCCCCCACTCATTAGATTCCCTTGGTTCCCCACCCACCTCTTCCTACTCCCCCTAACTTTATCTCTCTACATCTCTCATTGTGTGAGCTCAAAAATTTCAAAGCTCTCTTTCTCTTTATTTTAACTCTTTTAAGTGCTCAGAAGCTCCTTTGAGCCTTGTCCTTTCAGGTACAATGAGAAGAAGGAGCAGCTCAACTGCAAGCAAAAAGAAAGCACAACAAGAGGAGGCACCTATTTCCCCAAGAGCTACAAGAACCAAGGGCAAAGGCATTGCAGGAGAGGTTGCCACATCAACGGGAAAAGGCACAATAGTAGAGGAGGTCTTTCACGATGCGCCAAGTGTTGAGCAGCTCATGGGAAGATTCAACCAATGCACTTTCAAGCCCACAAGTTATCCTTGCGCCTCCACTATGCAAGCACTTGGGATAAATTTGGACTGCAAAACAATCATTGAGGGCATGGGGCTTGCTAACTTTATGGCAAGAGCACTTCCCTCTTACAAGGACCTCACCTACCAATTCTTCTCCACGCTGAAGGTGGTGCACTATGACTACAGTAAGCTGGTGAATGGGGACGGCTGGATATCATTCCAAATTGGCGGTCAAACTTTTACAGCAACCTTCTTAAAGCTTGCACTGGCCCTAGGTACATACAGATATACTGATTGGAGGAGCCATTTCAAGATCAGCCAACGGCAACACAAGATGCTATGGGAGGTATTGGGGGCTGGCAAATCAGCTGCAGAAACCTAGAGAAACCAACATTTGAAGCATCCAGCAGTGAGGTATGCCCACATGGCTCTAGCAAACACATTCTTTGCAAGGGAAGATGCAGATATCCTCACAGATAAGGAGAAAGACTTCATGTACAATGCCATGCAGCCACTAGTGATTTACAGCACCAATGGAATACCTCTCAGGCTGCCTACCAAGCATCCTTGCTACACCACTATGTTGATGGAGCAACTCTTCTCCTACAAACACAGGGTTCTCACTGAGAGCAACCCACAAATCTGCATCAGAGGCGTTGTGACAGCTATCCTAATAGCATGTGGAGTGAACCTAGAGGAGCATACTGACAGTGCCTTACAACCACTGTGGATAGATTTGAACTACCTAAGAAGAAGGCATTTCCTTGAGAGAGGCATCAGCAGCCAACACATCTACGCCTTCTTCAAGAATCCCCAAACACCAGCACGGTTCCTCCTCCCAAACCCACAGCAAATAAGCATCAATATCAGGAGTAACTTGAGTTTTTGCCCTGATGAGAGCCAACTCTACCAAGAGGGAACAGTAGTTGAAGAGCGAAATGACAGTCATGGGGACACACAAGAGGGACCTTCTCACCACTCCTCCCACCACTCCTGCTGTTAACCAAGTACCTCATCCTCTCCACTGTTTATACCATTGCATCTTTTTAGTTTTGAATTTTTTTTTGCACTTTTGCAAACCAAAAAGAAAGCATGTAGTTGCATTTCATTGTTCTAGGATTGAGTCTAGTGTTGACATATAGGTTGCATTGCATTTGCATAGGGCATTATGATGAATCTTCCATGTAAAGTGCTTAGTGTTTAGAGATGATTTCAGTGTTTAAGTGGTTAGTTGTTTGATGCATCATATGATTGCTAGAAGTTAAGGCTGAACCATACTTAGATTGCTAGATTTGGTCTTCTCATCTCACTTTGAAAGCACTTGTTCTCTGAAAATCAACTCTATCAATTTGAACTTTAATTTGGACTTTTAATTATCATGTCTTATGCATTGAAAAGTGAATTCATGGCTACCATATACATATTTGGATCATCTTTTTCCTTTCTACCACTCTTGTTGATCCAAATAGCTGATCTTCATATTTATGGGACAGTTACATCCTCACCCGTAACCAAAACCTCCTTTTGAGCCTAAACACTATTGTGAGAGCTGTGATGCCTTTGCATTGCATTTTCGATTTTGTCTTGGCAAAAAGTGTTAGGAAGTAGTTAGGTTACATGGGATACCGAGGAGCATCATGTCAGATAGGGATACAAAGTTCTTGGGCCATTTTTGGAGAACACTTTGGAGGAAGTTGGGAACAATGCTCCTGTTCTCTACAACGTGCCATCCTCAAACTGATGGCCAAACCGATGTGGTTAATCGTACACTTTCAGTTCTTTTGAGAGCCACGGTTGGTAAGAACTTAAAGAGTTCGCTTGATTGCATTCCATATGTTAAAATTGCTTATAACCGAGCCACCCACTCTGCTACTAAACTTTCACTTTTTGAGATTGTTTATGGGTTTAAGCCAACTACACCGTTAGATCTTGCACCATTACCGCCAGCAGAACAAGCCAGCCAAGACGCATTAAACAAAAGCCGAGCTGATCAAGGAACTTCACCAGAAAGTTAAGGAGAACTTGGAGAAGAAGACATTCCAAACGAAGCTGAACGTTGACAAGAACCGCAAGGAGGTCCTATTTGAGCCCGGCGAATGGGTTTGGTTGTATATGAGGCCATAGAGGTTCCCGAATCAAAGGAAGACCAAGCTGTCACCAAGAGGAGATGGACCTTTCAAAGTCCTTGAGCGGATCAACAACAACGCCTACCGTTTAGAACTTCCAGGTGAGGTGAACATTTCTAATAGTTTCAATGTCACTGATCTAGCTCCATTCTAATAGGGAATGATGAGGACCTCCACCCGGTTAAGGTACCCATTATATATGAATCACCAAGAACATGTTCAGGCACAAGGACTATGAGGGAAGAATTCAACAAGGCTGTGGAGAACCTTCTCAACCTTCGACAAACGGATGATATCAACACCTTCCTCAAACAGCTATGCATGACGGGACGGGACGAAGACACGGAATGGGACGGGACAGGACAGTATGACGACACGGAACGGGACTGAACGAGACAGTACAATGGCATTACGAACCACCCTCATACCACGGTCGACCGCATTACATACCAACCACGTACCACGGACGAGAGCATTACGGTACGCGTGACCGGAGGACATAACGATCAAATGGGCCAACACTTAGGCGAATTCCAAGATGAATAAAGCCCAGCCAAGTTCAAGAGAAAGCTCAGCTTAGATGAATGGCCCTTTCTCAAAGACAGCCTCGGCCCAACTCTTCTAATCATCGCTCCACTTCAAAACGGCTAAGTTTCAAGGAGAATGGCTGGAAAAAGACTTACCTTATTTGGTTCCAAACTGATCAAGAGGCAACGGTAAGATTTGTCATTTATTTACATAATATCTCGTGTTTTCCTTTTTGTTTTGCAGGACTTTATTTCTAGTTTCTTCTTACACTTCTTAGAAAAAGCGCTTGTAATTATTAGTTGAACTCTTTTGTATTTTTGGTCCTTGCACTTATTTCTTTTTCGACCCTAGGAGGTCAAGACCGGCAGACTATTAATAAAGTCCCACATGCGGTATTGTAGCTCATGTTTTTACCCTATTATCAATAAAGAACGCATTTTCTTCTAAAAGAGAGCCGCCGCTGAGTTTTGTTCTTGAGTCCAAAACTGACTTATCACGGTCCTATCACAACAGTGTGTGTGTCATTCATTCCACTGTTCGCTTCTCATCCGTTTGGTTAAGTAAAGAGCGCCGTTTGGCCAGTTACTTAATCACCACACCATCGTACCATCCATCTCGTACCGGATCTAAGTAGAAAGTGTTGTGTGGCCAGCTACTTGTTCCTCCCTAGTACCGGTTTTATAAGATCATACCCTTGATCTTATATTAGAATAAGAAAGATTAAAACTAGGAGTACAAAAACTTAGGTTAAAGGAAGGATCTTGTTCTTATAAATCCAAAAAGCAATTAAGAGAAAAAGTAGATTAAAGCAAGAACTAGATTTGCTAATATTTTTAGGTCCAAGCCTATTTATACTAAGAGACCAAAAACCCCTAAAAGAATGGCTAACTTGTACATAAAAGAGGTTCTGGCGAGGAGGATGTCGAGCTGAAGAGGTTGGCATGCATGCTTGACATTAAGTTTTGGGTGCCTGATGTCGAGCTAGAGTAGGTCTACATCCATGGTTGACATATTTCTTGGTAGTCTCGGGCCAAAGATGTTGAGTGCCATGCTTGCTCGACATTGGTGTCCTGTCTCCGGATGTCAACCTTCATGCTCGCCATTGATGCTCGACGTAGATTTCTTCTCTCTCGGGTGAAAGATGTCGTGTGACATTGCTGCTTGAAATCTGGATGTCGAGCTGGAGGCACGATATTGGAGGTCGACGTTGGATCTGAAATGCACTTCCTTGGCTCCTCTTGATTCTCTTTTACTGGGGCAACTCCTTAGATCATTCTCAAGCTTCCACCATGTCTCCAAAGGCACCATAGGTACTTAAAATATTCCTTATGCAAAGAAAATGCAACCTACAACATAAATGCAACCTAATTTTAAAACCAAAGGAAAATAGGACAAAAGCAAAGGAAAACATGCAAGAGAAGACAAAAACATGAACTAAATGCAAGCTTATATGATCCAATTATGAGAGATATCATCGATATGTTATCCGATATTGACTGTATCGACCTGTGTTGGCCGATATGCTGGTCGATATTGACCCTTCTGCGCCTCCTTCCTTCTTCCAGGCCTAGCTCATTCTTCCTCAGCTAAAATCTGGTTACTACGGACACTCAAAAATACTCATACAAACATAAATAACATAAGAAAGCATTAATATATACAAGGATACCATAGGATTGCCTTCCAAGTGCGCTTGTTTTGAGTCATATAGCTTGACTTTCCTTGGCTCCTTAGTTGGGGTAAGGAGAAGGAGTCATGGAACTCCTTGGTGGAACCTTGCTTCATTTGACTCTTTTAGGGACCCCATCAATCTTGAGCATAGCAAAAGGCTTAGACCTACCTTCATGCTTTATCTTGTAGGACACTTCACCAATCTTAGAACCAAATGGTTTCAAGACCACCATATCTTCAATAGAACCCAGCAGAATTTCATTACTAAATTTTGAACCATCCACTTTGAGGACCTCCTCTTTGGTGGTTTCACCAAACAGCTAAGTGATGTCATTGCATTTTGCATACATTTTGCATACTCATTAGATAGTTTTTCATGCATTTGTATCATGTTTTAGGTTAGATTGCATCATTTAGGGTCCTAGAGCATTCTTGCATCAGCATGTGCATTTTCTCGGCATTTTGCATCCATTCCGGGTTGTTTCTGGTTGCTTTGGAGTCATGGAGGTTCGTGGAGGTGTGGAGGCCGATGTAGCAGCTCATGGGAGCTCGGGAATATGCTAAGGACCAGTGATCGAGGAGTAGATCGAGCATGGCCGGTCGATCTAAGAGTTGATCGACCAGAAGATCGAGCCAACTAGGCGATCCAAGGATAATGATCGAGACGAAGATCGAGTGAAGCAATCGATCAATCGGTACGGACGTAAATGACGCCATGCAGAGCGAGAGCCAGATCGAGTACACCACTCGATCCACCCGAAGATCGATACCGAGATCGGATGCAACACTCGATTCACCGATGAAGATCGAGACCCGGATCGAGCCGAAGACACGATGTCCGGATATGATCCAGAGAACAACTCGATCCAATGGTCGATCTCTGTCCTTTCAACTGTTTTTGGCTGTTAGCGGGACCATTAGATTGTTTGGACATTTTAGGCAAGGCGGCGAGATGCTTTTGAGAGAAACTTTTAGATTTTTATCCTTTACCTTGAGTTTTTCTCTCTCGTTTTTCAGAAGAACACCATTGTTGAACCAGTTTTCTTTTGAAGCTTTTGTATTCGAATCCTTATCGTTTGATATAGTCTTTCTTTGATGATTATCGTTTCTTCCCTTCTGCTTTGCTTAATTTAATTTATGAGTAGTGAGTAGTTTACTTTGGGTTTGGGGTTGAGAGGATTGAAGGGTAGAAAAGGTCCGATCTTGGTTTGTTTTCTAAACATTTTTAAGGCTATCTCTTCTAAGGTGTTGAAGGATTAATGCTTGAAGACTCTCACGCCAAGAGCTTCATGATCCGAGAGGTCCCTTACCTTGACAGGATCCAGGGGCCTCGGAAGATCACACCTTAGAGACTAGTTACCCCTTCCCAAAAGCCATGGAAGTTTGGGGGACTAGTTAAGCCATTACTCGAAATCTGTTTTCCTTGCCTTTCAACCTCTTTTTCCACCAAAAGCCATGGGTTTGGAGGAGAGGATGAAAGAGTGATCTATACCGAAAGCCACGAATAGATCTTGTTTTGTTTTCGAGGCTTAGAGATCCTCACCAAGTGAGTCGATCTAAAGTTTCAAACCCAAGATCGATCCTTGAAACTCTTTATATGAATCTCAACCCTAAAGCCCTTTCTTTTAGCATATTTACGTCTCATTTCATCTTTTGCTAGCTACCTGACAGCATCCTGGTCTTTAGATTCATTGTTCTTACGGTTTTAGACGAGATCGATCGTTTCTGCTCGATCTAGTGGTCGATCTTGTGGTCGATCCACTAGTCGAATTTTAACAATTCGAAACTCTTCCCTTTAATTTGTCTGTTTGTTTCTCGTGGTAACTGCTTCCTTTCTAGTATTTTTAAAATAGGTTTCACTCTGTTTAAGTTGCGGCATTTAGTTTTTAGAATATTTCCCATAAATTGTCTTTTTTGCTTAGATTTGTCTTAGACCTTGCATTCTCTGTGGATTCTCTATCATCTAGAAGTGGATTGACACTCTCCTGCTTGCTTTACTACAACATTGCGTGCACTAGAGTTTTGATAGCCTCTCTGCTGCATTAGAGCATAAGAAAACAGTTTATCACTTAGATAGACAACATCCATCAAAGCTTTCACCAACATAACCATCAAAATCAGTCCAATGCTTAGCTGCTCCTTTTAGATTCTTCACTTCCATTGAGAAGGCTTGCTCATCCTCTAGCTTGTTGCCCTTATAGTCAAATCTCAGAACCTTGCTCTTGGTCAACCTCATCTCAAAGGTACACTCTTTAGAATTAAATACTGCTCCAGCAGTTGCCAAGAAAGGCCTTCCCAAAATGATGGGGTTCTTGATCTATCATTCCACATCCAAGACCAGAAAGTCAGTTGGGATCACCACACTTTCTGTCATCAATGGGACATCCTTTATAGCTCCAAGTGGTGTCTTGACTCAGCCATCAGCAATGGTGAGAGAGACATTGCTCTCTTGGAAAGTGGTATAGCCTAGTGCCTTGGCTGTAGAGGAAGGGAGCAGATTAATGCTTGCTCAAAGATCACAAAGGAAGCTTGTGATAGTCTTTCCCTCCAGCTAACATGGTAGAGTAAAGCAACCTGGATCACCAAGGTTGGTAATGTTAAGCTTCTCCAATGTTGGCCTAGCAGGCAGCTCAGCATTGTCTCCATAGACCTTCTTATATTGAGCTTAATAGAGATTAGTGTACTTCTCAGTGAGCTCCTTCTTAAACCTTCCAGAAAAAGGGAGAGCAGGCTTGTAGGAGAGAGATCATAGACATTGTCTTCCTTCTTTACCTCAACAGTTACAAGTGGCGCCCTCTTCTCCTCTTCCTTGGTGGTTTGTTCTTCAAGAGATTCTTCCATAGCATCCTCTTGGGTGGCGTCAGCTGCTAGAGACTCCTCTCCCCCACTTTGAAGTCAATGTCCTCATTGATCAATGAAAAGAAGTCTTCTATGATAGCCTCTTCTTCAGCCAATAAAGACTCTTTCTTGGAAGTTATAGCATTGCAGAACTCATTGGGATTAGTTTCTGATTTTCCAGGAAGGTTGCCTTGAGGTCTAGGTCCAGTAATGCCTTTGTTGATCTCAAGTGTCTTCACTCTTGAAGTTAACCCGTAAATCTTGATGGAGAGTTCAGCATGGAATGAGTCCATCCTATTATAAACTTCAACAAACTTCTTGGTGGTCTCCACATTTGTATTTTGCTGGCCTTGAAGGAGTTATTGCAGAATTTCTTTCATTTCAGCTTCATTGGTGTTTGGGAAGCTTGCTTGGCCCTGTGCAAAGCCAGAAGGAGCAAACTGCTTTAGCTGGAAGTTTCCTTGAGAATTATTCCTTGGAGCATAGCCTTGGTTAAATGGCGCAAATGGTATTTGTTGATTCCCTTGAGGCTGTTGTAGAGGATAAACCTGATCTTGGGGGTTGGTAACATTATTGCTTCTGTAAGAGAGGTTGGGATTAGGCCTATAGCTGCCATAGTTGTTGTAACCTCCCTGATTTCCCACATAATTCATCTCTTTCACTTGCAGCTCTTCCGCACTTGGCATCTCAACCATTTCACCAACAAAGTTTATCTACTTATGCTGCACTTGAAGCAACTTGTCAAGCCTAGAGTTCAGCTCTTTCAACTCTTTTCTTGTGGACTCTAACTCCTTCTTTATAGTACCTTCTTCTCCTTTTTAAGTTCTGTCAAAATCCTCATTGTAGTTCCTATCACTTTGAGCCGAGTTTTCAACAAGCTCAAGACCTTCATCCACATCCTTTGAGAGAAAGAAAGTTCCCATTACTATATGTGTCAAGGAGCATCCTAATCTTGGTGAGAGCGCCTCTGTAGA
The DNA here is from genome assembly GCA_911865555.2 of Thlaspi arvense. Lineage (NCBI taxonomy): Eukaryota > Viridiplantae > Streptophyta > Magnoliopsida > Brassicales > Brassicaceae > Thlaspi > Thlaspi arvense. The sequence continues at coordinate 23,606,541 of OU466861.1, read as the reverse complement.
GTGTAGACAGTAGGGATTCATTTGAGAAGCCATGTTGTGGACATTGGAGAGTGTAACCTTTAAACCTCTCCCATGCTTCTCCAAAGGACTCATTGCTTCTTTGTGAAAATCCTGAAATCTCATTCATTATCCTGGCTGTTCTATATGTGCTAAAGAACTTTGTTAGGAATGCCTTTTTACACTGATCTCAGCTGGTGATGCTCCCTTGAGGCAAATTTTTCTCCCATTGGTGCGCCTTGTCTCCCAAAGAGAATGAGAAGAGCCTTAACTTGAAGCCATCTTCACTAACTCCATTGATCTTTCTGTGGGAACACAATCTATCAAAGTTGTCTAGATGGTCCAAAGGATCCTCCAATGGCAATCCATGAAACTTGCTGCTTTGAACCATTGAGATAAGGCCAGACTTTATCTCAAATTTATTGTTGTGGACTGCAGGTGGAATGATGCCATTTCTGTTATTGTAGGCATTGGGGGCATCTCCTGCGCATATAGGTCTCATAGGGTGTGGGGCGTGAGCAGGTCCTCGTTGCCCTTGCACTCCTTGCTGGCCCTGTTGGCCTTGTTAACCTTGAATACCTGCAGCGCCTTGTACTCCTTGCATTCCTGGAGCTCCTTGTGGACCTTGATGTCTAATATCATCAACAGTTTGATCCATGTTGAGCTGGTGGGATCTCTGAAGCCTTTCTCTTTCTCTCCTTGCTCTCAAAGCTCTTTCAAATTGCACAATCTCTTGATAGGCTAGCAGATTCTTATTTCATGTAGACCTCAAGTTCATGCACCTAAAAGAGAGAGGACAAGTTTGAAATCAGTAACCAAACAGAAAATAACTTGTAATCTCAAGCAATCTATAAATCCCAGTGCTTAGAACAAGCCCCCATATGATAACGGCACCAAATTGATGTAGGTATTTGACCTCTAATCAATTCCCACGTATACTCATGTCATTGTAATATGTGAAGTATCAATCCAAATTTGCAGGAAAGACAATAGGAATGCAACAGTTCACTAAAGTCTAGCCAAATCAAGATAACAAGTGTGATCAAACTCTTTCAACCAAAACTAATCAAGACTTAACAAGGCAAATTCGAAATATGAAACTCAATAGATAAAAGGCAGGACCTAAGATGGGGTTATTGATTAGGAGAGGATTAGGAAAAACCAATGATGCTTCACAAATCATCAAACAGTGCTATCTCATATGCATAGAATTAACAGCTATAACTAGCCCAATTTCTTGGATACTAATCACTTTGCTAAACACTTACTCAAGAACTAACTTTCATTAGTTAACAAATGATTAACAAGCATTCAAACAGAAATCCAATTCTATAATTCCAAAATGTTCCTTAGACATCTCTTAGGCTAAGATGAACAAATCCTCTAAAAGACTAAGCAGCATTTCATCAGAAACTTACTAGGCATAAGAGAAAGCAATGATACTAAACAAACTTGGCCAAATCTAATCTAGTGTTAAGCATATCTAATAGAAAGGAGATAATCATATTAAGCACAAGACATCACTAATCTAATCCTAAAATTCTTCTAATCTATCTCATCTTAAACCTTGAAAAGGACTACTCACTAGCCATAATCAAAACCACAAATTCCAAAGAGAAATAATTTCTAAGCATGATTCGAAAGCAGAATAAACAAGAATAGACCAAGAGAAACACAAAAATTCACTAAATCAAACAAGAGTCCTACAAAGATAACTGATAGGGTCAGGTTTTACCCAAATAAAACTACTGCAAGTGCACAGCAAAAGCAGTTGTAGTACAAGGGGTTATCGAATCCCAAGGGAGTATGTAAACCACACTAGCGATTATAGATTCAGATTAAGCTAAGCGATAAATAATGAATGTAATGCAAAACAGTAAAATAAATGCAAGAGGGCGTTTTTATGCTTGTTCTTAAAGTTTAGAAGGCTAAAGGCGCTAAGTCAGGACAGTTCGCAGGTTGAATCTGAGAGTGTAGAATGCATGCAATCAGAAATGAATTAAAACCGTCTTGAACATGAATCGCGAAGATATAACTAATCAATTATCATTGCAGAAGTTATCTATGTCTAAATCACAGAGTTTCAAATCTCTTTGCAAACCCTAACAACCTAAACATGCAGTAAAGATCAGGTTCAATTGTTCACAAAACTCCTAAGCCAAATCTCTTTGTACTAGGGCGTTTTGCTCATCTAATACTAGCTCAGGTGATTAATAATGCTCTCACATCTATCAAACAACCTAGGGTTTCGAAATCCAGATGATGTGTCTAAGAAATCGATATGAATGCAAGCACAGATGAAGAACCAATGAATTTCCTAGAAGTTTTTAGCAATTCTACAAACTCTTCTTCAACCTTTGAAAAGCCCTAACTTAACTAACAAACTACTCAGACATGGTGATTTGAGAAAACATCATGAAAAGAATAGATTGCATAAAAGAAATAAGAAGTAGAAATAAAGGAGTTCGAAATCTGCTCTGAAGGAGTCTGATTTGTCTCTCCAAAAGTTCTGCTATAAATCTCTCTCTAAAGCTCTCAAAAATAATAAGATACAAGATATATGCCAAAAGAATGGCTGAAAAACCTAATATACAAGCTAAAACACGATCTAGGGCCTTTTTGCAAAAACTGGAACTTTTGGGCCAAAACTGTAATTTCTTCCCAATCTTTTAAAAACAGGCCACGACCTCCTTCCTTGGTGGGTGACGAGCGTCACCATATGGCATACTTTCTTCTTCGAGCTAGGTACTTCGTGGCTTCCACTCAGAATGCTCCAAAAGGTTCCAAAATCTCCAATTATGCTCCAGACATGCTATAACCTGCAAAGACTCTTATAGGACTCTAAAAAGACCAAAAAGACTCAATAAAAAGGACTTATATCATGGTTAAAAACCATAAAAACTATGATATATCAACTCCCCCAGACTTAGCTTTTGCTTGCCCTCAAGCAAACATTAGACAAAGAATAAGGTCGAGGTTTGAAAACAAGAAACAGTCAGTCAGTCATCAGAAACACCACACTAGTTAAAGCTTTCGAATCCACATACCACAGAGTCAACACAAGATTAAATTTCAGTCTAATTATCACAAGCTTAGCAAATCTCTCAAGTCCAGTCCAAATCCCTTCAAGAAATTCGAAATTTCTACTGTCAACTCCTTATTTTTATCTAAGTGTGAAGTCTCATCAAAGCTCTATCATCTTAATCACTTTACAGATTCTTTTCCCTTCCTAACAACTGAACAAATCAATCTCAACACAGCTCTCCTATTTTCTCTTCCCTTAATCTTTTTCCTTAGGATATTTTCGATTTTTCACTTCTTTTTCTCAACTTTTTCAGTCTAAGATATGGTGCTACTCAATACTTGTGTTCCTTGTGAGGAGACAGGTTCTTGAGTGAGTTCACTACTGTTGTTCCTTGTGAGGAGACAGGGTCATGAATGCACCATTCTTTGAACTTAAACTTTTAAAAACTACATCTGGAAAGATCAAAGAGAGACTGTATCTTAACTTTATTGTCAGTGCTGAAAGAGAAAATCAAGATCAATAAGAATCAATCACCAAGACAAGAGTTTTAAAGTTCATTAAGGTGGAGCTAACAGCAAATTTTCCAGACTCTCTAAGAACCTAAACCTTCATTGCTAGACTGATCTACCTATGACTTTCAACTTAGTAAGACTTGTAATCAACTATTGTGGCAATGGTTCTTATCAGCAAAAACGTCCTATGGTTAGTTCCAAGAAAAACTGACAGTTTCAAAAATTTTGACTCTAGAAAAACAGGTTTTTGACTCAACTTTAAGACTCTATAAACATGACACAAAGCACACAACGTCAGTAACCACCTCCCCCAGACTTAAACAACACTGTCCCCAGTGTTATTAAGCCAAGAGTTGGTCAGAAAAATGAATGAGAAGTCGAAAAACCAAGTCAGAAAAGTGTTACCTCGCGTGGGGTCGGGTGACGAGCGTCACCAATCTGGTGACGAGCGTCACCACGACCTGTATTGCCCAAATCTTATGTTAGATGTTAATTAATGAAGTGTTTGCATGTGTACTCGAAAGTTAGACTTTTTGAGCAGTCAAACACATAATTAACAACATCCAAACATAGCAATAGTAACCTGGTTCAACAATCTCACAAAACATCATCAAAGAAACTGACAACTGACTCAAAGGAAACATAAAAATGACTCAAGAGAAGGAAAAATAAAAGGGAAAAAGGAAACAAGTAACAAGATAGTGAAACCTCAATCCTCATCCTCACAGGGCTCAGTAGTATAGTGGGGGCGGACACAACCACAGTTGCTAAGTGTAGCAACAGCATCCCAGAGTCCCTCAAAGCTATCAATGACATACTCCTGAAAAGCAGCCATGTCCATGGGTGTCTGTGGTCGTGGAGGACGCCTGAAGGCAGCAGAAGAGCCACTCTGACGCGTAGAAGGTCCAGCATCAGTAGCAGCAGCAGTAGAGGCAGAGGGACCAGCTGTAACAGCTCTAGCAGGGCGCAGAGTCAAGGGGCGCAAAAGAGTCTGTGCTGGCATGAAGAATAGCTGGCGTGGGTCTGTCTGGATAGTAGTGAGGGCTCTCTGTGGCAACTTAATGCCAACATACTCTCCAAAAGTAGTAGTGAAAGTCCAGACAACTCCAGTCTTCATCCAAGTGACATGGCGCAGATACTGCTCATCCATAAGCGATCTATCACTGCGCAGACTGCAAGGGGTAACATCGATCTGGAAATGATGGAAGATCGGTGTCAACAAGCTGCCCACACTCTCAGTCTTCTCCCCTGCCCACAATCTCTCTATGTGATCCATAGGATGCTCATGAGGTAAACCATGGAAGGGATGCTGTCCAACTAGCTGATAGTAGACAGGTTTAACCTCAAAATCGTTCCTCTGGAAGGCAGGAGGTCGGATTGCAGCTCTGTTGGCATAGAACTGATCAGGTCTGTTGTAATCACCTAGAGTCCTCTGAACAAAACGCCCAGCAGCGTTATTGACAGCAGCAGGGACTCCCACGTTCTCAGCCACTTGCTGAACCTGCTGTTCAACAATGACATTCCCCTCTTGATCAATTCTCTGCCCCTCTTCGTTCCTCCTATTTCCTTCCCTGTCAACCAAGTGACCTTCTGCATCTTCAACCAAGATCAGTGGAGCGACCATTGCAGATTGCTTCTTAGCTTTCCTGTTAGTTCTCTCCAACCTAGCAAGCTCGTCGATGCTCAAAGTCACAAGCTCCTTCTCTTTGTTGCTTCTAGTTCTGCGATTAGGCATACACCTGAAACAGGAACAAAGAAAAGTAGCTGAAAATCAGTAAAGAAATAAAAACTTAGACAAAATCCTAATACTAAAAATCGATAGGCAGCTATTACTCCCCGGCAACGGCGCCAAAAACTTGATAGGGTCAGGTTTTACCCAAATAAAACTACTGCAAGTGCACAGCAAAAGCAGTTGTAGTACAAGGGGTTATCGAATCCCAAGGGAGTATGTAAACCACACTAGCGATTATAGATTCAGATTAAGCTAAGCGATAAATAATGAATGTAATGCAAAACAGTAAAATAAATGCAAGAGGGCGTTTTTATGCTTGTTCTTAAAGTTTAGAAGGCTAAAGGCGCTAAGTCAGGACAGTTCGCAGGTTGAATCTGAGAGTGTAGAATGCATGCAATCAGGAATGAATTAAAACCGTCTTGAACATGAATCGCGAAGATATAACTAATCAATTATCATTGCAGAAGTTATCTATGTCTAAATCACAGAGTTTCAAATCTCTTTGCAAACCCTAACAACCGAAACATGCAGTAAAGATCAGGTTCAATTGTTCACAAAACTCCTAAGCCAAATCTCTTTGTACTAGGGCGTTTTGCTCATCTAATACTAGTTCAGGTGATTAATAATGCTCTCACATCTATCAAACAACCTAGGGTTTCGAAATCCAGATGATGTGTCTAAGAAATCGATATGAATGCAAGCACAGATGAAGAACCAATGAATTTCCTAGAAGTTTTTAGCAATTCTACAAACTCTTCTTCAACCTTTGAAAAGCCCTAACTTAACTAACAAACTACTCAGACATGGTGATTTGAGAAAACATCATGAAAAGAATAGATTGCATAAAAGAAATAAGAAGTAGAAATAAAGGAGTTCGAAATCTGCTCTGAAGGAGTCTGATTTGTCTCTCCAAAAGCTCTGCTACAAATCTCTCTCTAAAGCTCTCAAAAATAATAAGATACAAGATATATGCCAAAAGAATGGCTGAAAAACCTAATATACAAGCTAAAACACGATCTGGGGCCTTTTTGCAAAAACTGGAACTTTTGGGCCAAAACTGTAATTTCTTCCTAATCTTTTAAAAACAGGCCACGACCTCCTTCCTTGGTGGGTGACGAGCGTCACCAGCTTGGTGACGAGCGTCACCATATGGCATACTTTCTTCTTCGAGCTAGGTACTTCGTGGCTTCCACTCAGAATGCTCCAAAAGGTTCCAAAATCTCCAATTATGCTCCAGACATGTTATAACCTACAAAGACTCTTCTAGGACTCTAAAAAGACCAAAAAGACTCAATAAAAAGGACTTATATCATGGTTAAAAACCATAAAAACCATGATATATCAATAACCCAACAGAGAAAGGTTTTTAAGCTTAGAACAATAAAATTCAAAGTCCCTAAACATTTTAGGATTTAAAAGTATTTATAGTGAGGCTTAGAAACCTTCAGTAAACCAAGAGAAAACTGATTTTTAGCTGGTTTGGCTGACCCATATCGGATACTGAAGTCGATACATGCATCGATATTAGCTCTCCTTATAGGTGTATCGGCTGGTCTTGATTGATACGGTGGTCGATACGTTGGACTTCAGGGGATGTACTAGCTTGACCCTTCTCGGTATGGACGTTGGTACACTCGCCTCCAGTTAAGGCAGATCGGGCACTCTTAAGCCGATATGCTGCTCAGTATTGTCCTCTCTTCAGGTGTATCGGCTTGGGTGCTCGATACACTGCCCGGTACAAGCTTCTCTTGATGTATCGAGGTCCTTCCTGGTTGATATTCTCCATTGTATGCTTCGCCTCTTCTGTATTGACATAAAGTGCTTGATACACAGTCCGATACACGCCATATCGAGCAAGCCACATCGATATCCAGCTCGATATTGGTCCATCCGCCCTTGTTCCTCTTCTTGCTCCACTCCTAGCTCACACCCATTGCACTATTTGGTCTCCAAAAACCCTCTTTGTACCTGATAAAACTTCAAATGCAAACAAAATGCAATGCAACACCTAGAGCTACTCTAACTCCTAAATGTATGCAAATGGGACAAAAACAAATAAAATATGCATGTTTAGGGACCAAAGACTAATGATGAATGCATGCTAATGTGGTATAAATAATGGAGATATCAGAAAATATCATTTGTTAAAATAAACAAAACAATTAATAGATAAACTTCGATTAAAAAAATTATAAGAACTGAACACGACCAAAATTTATTTTAAACACGATCAGGAAAATGAATATCATGTCGCTTGGAGCTGGATGTGAAGGAAAAAACATAACCATCAAACAAACATACCTTTTGTCTGATGTTTTAGAGCAAACGTTCATTGATTATCTTTTTCTATATACCGTGAAAAAATCCATTAAATCAGTTTTATACGTCAAATACAATAAACAATTATAATATACATGAATTAAACTAAGTCTAGAGAAATGTCTATTTGAATGAAACTAAACTTAAAACTGAAAACAAAAAAGTGGCGAGATATATTGATTTGTTTTTTTTATAACAGATAAACATAGATACAGATTTATTATTTATAAAAATTATGCTTTTTATTAATTCAATTCGGACTATATTCGATATAATAAGAAATTTTTTTTTAATTTTAGTAGATATCAAAAAACTGAATAATAAACAAAAACCTTAAATAAGTATGTAACTTTATATTAACTAGGTTACTATCCGCACATTCGTGCGAATTACAATATTTATAGACAAATTTAATTGTCAAACACTATGATTATGAATTTTAATAATTTTAAAAACTTAGATTTACTTTAATTTTTATATATTTGTATTGATTTTGTATTGATTTTGTATTGATAGTTTCGAATGTATATTAATTTTATACCATATATTTAGTTTCATTTTACGCATACACTTTTGAAATTAATTTTTGTCTTCTTCACTTCTGGACTATGTGATCGTCACTTTTTTTATTACCAAATAAATTTGAAAAGTGAACATTTATTATTCTAATCATATGTTTATGTATCTATTAGTATTGGAAGTCACTCTTAATTTAGAATTTTCTAATAAGGATTTTTCTATTTTGCAAAACAGTCTAAGAATTTTGTTTGTAACCTCTCCTTCTGGATAGCATTATTTCTTAGAGCCAAGGTCTGTTAGATGTCTGATAGAAATAAGTCATTAAAATAATCAGCAAATACCCTCAAAATGGTGAATACATCAGCTAATACTGTCCAATAATATAGGGTTTAAAATGAGAGACCATATTCATCATCCTCTTTGAGAGAATAAGTGTAGACAAAGTAGAAAGTCCAGATCAAACCAAACACACCAAACTCCAGCCCCCATGACTCTTCCCTTGATGTTTTTTTGACAAACAAACATAGTTAGAATAAAAAATTAAAGAGCAAATGACATGTCAAACTTCCTAAAATAAACGAAATATTTTGATTGGTTGAATTAAAATTATTGAAATTGTGGAATTAAAACATAAATAACTAGATTATAATTATAACACTAAAATTAACAAATTTAAATTAACAGAAAATAAAAGTTATTATAATTTCAATTTTGTACATATATTCATAATTTCATAAAATATAATTACAAAAAAATTTCAACAATATATATATATATATATTATAATTTCATATAAAACGAAAACATAATACTAAATTATCCAATAGAATAATAAAAATTCTATTTATTAATAATACTTGAAGTATAATATATTTTTATTTCAGAAAGTTATTAATTTACAAAATATATTCATAACATCTAAACAAGTTTTAAATAAACAAATTATTGAATAATACAATTTTAAATAAAATACAATCATGATAAAAATAATTTAAAGAATAAAATGTTAAAATAATTAAAATAATCAACTTTTATTGAATTTTGTTTTCAAAAACGTAATTTTAAATAAATTATCTTTTCAAACCAATATTTACTAAATGAATAAAGTATATGCTAATTATTATTTTATAATATTAATAGGACCTTATATTTTTTTATAATTTTTATCATCTTTTTATTGTTATTTTCTAAAATATACATAACTTATGTTACCATCTCATCTTATCTCTTATCATATTTTAAATAAAAATAAATTTTACATCATATTCATATATATATATATACATAAATTTATTTTCATTGTATATCAAAATTTTGAGAACATAAATAAAATGAAAAATAACCGAACGAAAGAATAAATTATAATAAGATGAAACAATATGAATAAGAAATAAAAATAGAAGTATATAACAATAAATCTCTCGCAATTGTTTTTACAAAGCCACTTAAAATCTTTTTAACATGTAAGAGCCATATTTTAATTTTTTTACAAATACGCGTACATACATAAATATTAATTGTACATTAGTTGAAGTCACACGCGAACTTTTTCGTACATGAATTTTGTTAAGATTGATTACAGTCTAATTTTTATTTTAATTATTATACAATTTATATATTTTTAAAAATATTTATGTATTCTAAGTGTAGTGAAGTGGTTGGTATGTCCGCACATGTGTGACAACCATCTATCCGCTCTTAAGAATAAATAAAAATGATAAAAACTATTTCAGTTTAATTTGCAATAAATCAAAAAAATATATATGCTTAAAATATATTATATATATATCTGCAAATTCATATTATGTAAGACGCAAAAAAATATATTGTAGATTGTGTAGGGAGAAATAAAGCATATTATAGAAATATTCAAAAAATATTATAAGAATTTAATAATTATTTAACAGAACTTTTATATTTGTGATTATATATTATTACAAACATTATAAAAATAAAAAAATTTAAAATTCATTGGTTTCAGAAAGAAGTTTGTGAAATATTAAAACAATATATATACAAACATACTAATGTTTAAAAAAACTAATCAATATTTAAATATTACAATTTACTATGTATATAAAAAAAAATTATATCCGCACATATGTGCGGGCAACCACCTAGTATAAATTAAAAAGAGAAAAAAGAGGAATTAAACCTTAAGACCATCAGCAAAAAAAGGCTACTAACGATGCATTCTTTGAGACTAATATCGAAAATACTATATTATTATGCTTTATCTATGGATGATCGCTGAAGTCTCAAAGAAAAGAAATATAAAGACTTTTTGTAGGCATGATCAACTCAAAACCAATTCGAAATCATACAAAAAGATACTTATATAGAGAATGTAAGAAATCATACCAAGAAACCTTTCATATTCTCGATTATGGCATGAGACTCGAGCTTTGCCAGATCAATCTACACAAATCAAACATAAAAAAATTTGTTAGTGCATATGTACGTACATAAGATAACAAATAAAAATTAAAATCAACAAAAACTTAAACATTGAAAAAACTGGATATTTATCTCATGAAAGGACATGGTCTTATATAATGAGGAGAGAGTGTCAATTTAGGGTTCATGATTCTTATTTAGCTTGTCCCGAAAGTTTCTATATTGTTTAGATTTGTCTAAATATTTTTGAATTAAATATAATTATACTATTGTAAAATTCTAAAAAATGAATCTGAGTATATTTCAGATATTATTTTTACATTTAATATTTCATTTATTGTTTCGATTCTCCTTAAATATTGTTTTGATCTTTTAGTTTTTTAAGATATTTAATAATTTCATTTTCGATTCTCCTTAAATATATATATTTATAGAATTTGTTACATTAATAGAAAAATATTTTGTTAAAGATTCGCCTTCAATTTGAGATTTAATATCTGTTTTAAGATATTAACCACATAAAACGATATTATTATTTTTTGAACTTTTTTATTAAAAAAAATCCGTAAATAAAATTTTCTCTAGATTATTTTGTTACAATAAATTTGTTAGATATAAAAAGTGGTTAAAATAATTTTTATTTGGTATTATTTACTGATTTTGTTATTAATTTGTAGAAGATTTAACAAATTCTATAATATATATATATAGTTTTCGTTTTTAATATTAAAATAGCATGATGTGTTGTAAAAATTAACGTATATAATTCGGTTCATTGGATGTCAAGTAATATGTTTGAATTGTATTATAAAGTTTTCAATATTTAATAAATCGGTATATCTAATAAATTAATAGTGTATAAATAGTATAGTCTGAAAATACAAAGTTAAGTTTTAATATTTTTTCTGATTCAATATTTCCTTTATCAATTTGAATAACATATATTAATGCTGGTTTTGTGGAGCAAAAAAAGAAAATTGGTTTATAGTTTGTATTCTATAAAATAATTTATTTTTAATTATTGAATTAAATAAAAATAAATTCTGAGAAAATTTGACGGAATGACACATCAGCAAAATTGGCCAGGAATGTTTCTACTTTAATGTATAGTAGATTAAAGGAATTAGCCTATGTTGAAGTTTTTAACGTCCCTTCAACTTAAGATAAATCTGCAAGAAATAACAAAAAAAAACACACAAGTTTTCGGCTTCTAACCGGTACATCTGGGGAGGGAGAGACTCTTGTCCCTCAACTTCTAGTATATCAAAGGTTTGAAGATTACAACAATGCTAAGATAACTTGCTCTTAATTTTGTTACAGGTTTTGCTAAGAGATAAAACTGCAGAAGAACCCTAGAGCAAGCTATTGTTGACCCTTGTAACATCTAGGTATGCTTTACCTATTATATGAACGTCATATAAGCCAACTTCATCCTTGCTCTCTTTAAACTCTGTGTATTGGTGATATGGGCTTCATCATGACATCTTAGCCCATGTCTCTTTTTCTCTTGCATAGGAATGAGGCCCATCTGGCCCAAGTGAACAAACCCAACCAAAACAGGATTTGTGTTCGAAGTCAACATGCAATTTACAATTTCAACCTTTGACTTCTGGTCAAAATCCCTAAAAACAAATCCATCTTCTTACATTTATCTCTCTTGTGAAAAATTCTCTTACTTCATTTCAATGGAGGCCACAACGATACATCCTAACCATAATCTCTGATTTTCTGGTGAATCATTAAGTGCCATTTTCTATTGAAACAAATTGATACAATAAAATTGTATTCAATCGAACGATCTTATTAAACTCTAAATGAATTCAATGTTCTTTAAACAACAATTCACAACAAACCTCAAAGAATCCAACAATAGATAAAAAGGATCCTTAAGGAAATTACAGAGAAAAGAAGGAGATGAAGAAGATGAGTTTGTTACAATAACAATTTTCTGATTAATTCTCCTTTGGCTCTTTTCACTCCCTATAAACTTCCTCAGCTTAGCTCCAGCTTGATCTCAGCCGTTCATTCTTCATTATATCAACACCGTCCACGTGTCTATACTCTATACTGTGTCACAAATTCCTTTGACTCTTCAGATCACCTCGCCATGAGCACTGCCTCCACTGTTTTCTCTCGACAGTGAGGACTGAAGCAAGTCCTTCCTGGAGCTCTGATGCATCTATGGCCTTTGTCTTTAGACGTCATCAACGAAATCGAACTAAGGTATTACCTGATTTCTCAAGTACACATCAATTTGTTTAAGCAAATCGGCCCTGTCGACTTCTTCCTGCAAAGTTTCAGAATCTCTGATTTTTTCTTTTGCAGCTTGGCGGACCCATTGCTGTATCAATAAACTCAGGTGATGCTTCAAAATCCCAAATTTACCATAACCCTCTCGATTTCAAATCTCTTCAATCTCTGATTTTGAAATCCCGTAGAAAGACTCAACATGGAACTGAACAATTCTGTTTCTCAGCTCCACCAGCTTCACGGGTACCTCACATTTCTCCATTTTCAATTAGAGCCTTTTTATTGCCACAAGTTTAGAAACCAAGCAACTAACGTTGTAACTTGTTTTCCTGGTTTGCGAGAGACACTTTGGCAATTTAGTTACCCAGAGCCTCCACCTCTGTGTCATTCTCCAGCATGATTCCGACCACCTTCGAACCACACAGCCGTTCCATTGTGACTAGAAACCGGCTCCACCTTTAAATCCTGACGCACATAATCTTCTATCTTCGTCGCACTCCTTGTGATTTCCCTTTTTCTGTCCTGACAACACAGGTAAACCGTTTTGACCTGTGTCATCTTCTTCATGCCTTGTCACTTTTGTATTTTCTGAGACTCTTGGGCATTTGTAACTTAGTTTTTTTTCTTGTCACTAGCTCCACCTAGAACAAGTGTCCAATACTCCACGACTTCAGACTCCTTACAGGTAATCTATTCCCTTCTCCATTCTCTTAGATTTCCATTATCCAATGACAAAAGCTCCATTTAGAAACCAACCTGTTTCTCTGCATTTTGTCCCTTTTGATAGCATACTACAACAATGTGATTACCTCAGAAACGTGATTTTCTTGTGGAACCTCAGTCTCGAAATTTCTTTCCTGTCAGCCACTTTCTGACGAGAGATCAACCTTCTCTCATATTTCTAGTACTTTCATGTAATTCCTTTACATACGAAATACCAACTCTTGACTTATACTTTCAGTTTCAAGATCAAACAGTGAAGAACTAAACTGTTTTTCTCCCTTGAATTCTTTCCACAGCTCCACCTGGAATCAATGTCTCCTTACCACAATTCCAGCTGCCTCTAGGTAACTCCCTTAACCCATTAATCAAACTGATTTTACCTTATCGACATAAGAGCAACTTTTTAACCTGGCCCGTTTCTTATTGTTCTTCCTGCAAGAATACCATGTCGATAATGGAGCTACCTGGAGCTGATTCCTTCTCATGCGATGTTGGGAAGCTTGCAGTACACTTGAACCTCCTGTCCAGGTACTGCTTTACTTAGAAAACCCGCTTGACTCTTATTGGTTTTGATCTTGGATAGAGTTTCGCCTTCCTTAGCTCTATCTCCGAAGGTCTCCATTTCCAATATCTTCAAATTTTCACAAGTCTCCTATCTTAGGTTCTCTGCTCAGACTTTCCTCTTCTGAATCACGCTGATGCTTCTGTCTCTTGCTCTTCCTCATGTCTTCTGTATCAGTCTCATCTACATCACCGAAAGCACTCTCCATCAATGAATCATCTTCTGGAAAAACTGTCTCATATTCTTTCATGTTCATCTTAGACTCAATTTCTTCTAAACTTCTTGTCAAAGAAGAATCTCCACCTTGAGCTGATGAATCCTTTGTTTTAAAACCAGATGGAGTAGGTCCCTGCATCAGTTTCTCACTGAAAATCACCTTCTTTGACTTCTTCTTTCTGACTTCTTTCTCCATCGTTGACCTTGCAATCGTGCCTTGTAGAAAATATAGCACATCTTTGTGTTTTCCAGATATTGCTTTCTTTCCAACCTTATAGAACTAAACTCTGAAGTTACCTCCTTCATACGTGCAACTTGATTTCTCTAACATCCCATGTGAGATAAGATTCCTACTCACCTCTGGCATGTATCTAACATCTGTGAGTATTACCTCAGAACTATCTGAATTCTGAATTCGAATCTTTCCCATTCCTTTGATGTTAGCATGTGTGTTATGTGCCATCAAAACACTACCACCATCGAACTCGTTGAAGTCAAACAAGACTTCTTTGTCTGGTGTACTTGGTATGAACAACCTGAGTCCATAACCCACTCTTTCATCGTGTCTTGAGTGCTAACGCTCAACACCATAGACTGCTTAAGTTCTGTTGCAAGATTTGCAGAATCTACATGTCTCTTCCTTTCGGGACACTCTCTTTTCCAGTGATCTTCTGCTCCACAAATAAAACAACTTGTGTTGTCTTTATCAAATCTTTTCTTTGACTTAGATCTTTCCTGGTTCTTAGAATTTTTTCTTGAATCAGATCTGCCTGTTGATTTCACATCCCTTGATTCTACATACAAACCTTCTGCATCTGCTCTACTTTTGTAAAGTATCCCCATTTGCTTCAGTTCAGCTTCTTTGGAGTAAAAGCTGAAGTGACAACTTCATCCACTGTAAGTGTCTCCTTCCCGGTTCCATACTGAAGCGTGTGAACTAATTGTTGAAGCTGGTGGAAGTCCTGACAAGAGCTGGATAGCCTGATCTTCATCCGATGTAGCCACATTAAGACTTTCTAAGTCTACAATTAACTTCAGGAAGACGTCAACGTTCTCCTCTATTGACTTCTCTTCTTTCATCTTGTAACAAGAGAATTGCTTCTTAAAGATATCATGTTGGGAAGAGACCTTTTCTGATAATTCTGTTCAATAGCCTTACATTGTCCCAATGCAGTAGGTTCGTGCATGATCTTCCTCAAGATTGAGTCAATAAGACACGTTCCCAATAAGGTTCTTACCCTCTGGTCTTCATCTACTAGCTTCGAATCAACCTTGGAAACTGATCCTTCTTCTCCTTTCCCAGTAGTTGACAGAACACTAAAGTTCTTGTCCAAAACAGAAAGAAGACCTTGGATGTCAAACTGACTTAACAGCTTGTATTTCCACATACCGAAATCACCTTTACAGCATAATTTAGATTTCAACTTTCATTATCAGTCATAATTACTTTTATTTAAATAGTACTAGGTTTTTAACTCGTGCTATGCGCGAGTCTGTATTAATAATTTGGTTTAATGTTTTGGCTAATATCTTTTAAATTATCAAAACTATAATATATTTATAGAAATTTTCTTTTATATAAAAAATTAAAACATAATATGTAGTATTTCCTGTTTTTGTTTATAAAATTATAAATCTCATTAAATAAAATCATAGTAATGACACCTAACGAATTATCCAACTTCAATGTGCATATGTTTGATTTAGAAAATGATTTCCTTACTAATTTTTTGGTGTTTTGTTTAGTATCCTTAGGATTTCTATGGTTCTTTTTTTTAAAAGGTTTATATGTTTAAATATTTAGTTTCTTTACCAATTGCCTCACTAATGTTGTGTACATATACATATATAATATATGATATATGTTGATTCAGATTTACTTTTGTTAGTAAACTACACTAATTATGTAAAGCTGCTTTTTGCTTCTCCACCAGATCTTCTACGAATTTTAGGTTATATCTCTATTCAGTTTATAAGAACTGTTTTATTTGCAGTTAACTATTTCCTAACATTTGTTTTTAAACATGTAAGATGATGTTGAGACTTCACATTATCACTGTTTTTTTTTCTTTTGTGTGTTTATTCATGTTTTTATTTGAATATTTTATCTTCATATATTCTCATTTGAATTTTGATTCATAACTTTTTCATATTATATTATTCAAATAAAATTTTAGAGGATGTTGCTCATCTGTTGTTCATGTTGACTAAGTTATAAGCAGTAAATATGTATACAAATCAGACTTTATTACTTATTATATTTTGAATGTAAAGTTACTTGTGTAGTATTTTACTTTGTTAATTTTCCAACCAGACGCAACCAAAGTATTAATCTTTGTAAATTTAAATAATATGTTTGATTTAGAAACTTGTATAACCTATTAAAACTTTATATGATTATTCATAGTCAACACCAATATTTTAGAAATTATGAATGTTTTTGGAACTATATTTCAAACTAATTTGCTTCTTAGGTCTTGTTTTTTGTTATTTTAAATATTTTCGATGGTAATTTTATATTTTATTTAAATTATCTAATTTTCTGCAGGTTTGATATACTTAAAACATATACATTTTAATAAATCTCTTTTGTTATTGATTTTTCAAATAGATAGCATATATATTAATCTAATATCTTTTCATAAATGCTTTTTCTTTGTTAAATTTACTTTTTAAATTAATTAAAAAGCTATTTTTGACATGCTATAACTGGTTATTCTAAATTTTAAGTGAACTTCTCTCAAAAGCTTATACCATCATTTGATTTTTTTAATTAATATTTGTTTAGTAGTTAGCCTAAATATCAAGCTAATTTTACTTTATATGATTTATCCTTTTATAATTTACCTCTCTTGATATTGATTTTTATTTAATTTTAACACCCCATTGTTTTTAAAATATTGATATTTTAACGACATAAATTTTTTGTTAGTTAAATATTTTTATATGAATTTTTTAAGTAGTTAGTCAGATATCAAGTCAATATATTTTAAGTGTTTTTTTTAAATAATATTTTGTAAAAGTTAATTTTCATTTTAGTTTTTAAGTTAATTAATTTTTCAATATCGATTTCTTAAATAATTAGCTTCAATAATTATATTATTTTTGTTAGTTAAGTTTTTTAGTATTATTTAAGTTTTTTTATTCTCTTACTTATTCTGTTGATATTGATTTTGTTAAATAAATAACATAAATATTAAATTAATATCCTCTTTTTGTTAATTTAACTTTCTCGATATGGACTTTCATTTTAATGGTATTGACATGTTGTAAGCAATAATTTATGTTTTGGTTTTTGTTAGTTAAACATTTTTTATATTGCTTTCTTCAGTAATTGGCATAAAGTATCATTTTTGGTTTGTTAAGATTTTTGTGTTAATTCTTTAAATATTTCCCAAAAATTATAAGTTTTAGATGACTTTCTTTTTTGATAATTTAAGATTAATGTTTTTTATAGTATTGATATTTTTAAATAATAATTTTATATATTTATATGAAAATTTAATCTTAATATTTTTCTAAATAATTACTCATTTAAAATATATATGCTAAATTTTGTTTTTCGTTATTGATTTACATATTTGTTTTTGTTAGTTTATTTTTTGTGACAATGAGTTTCCATTTTATTTTCACAATAGATTTAGACTTTTGACATAAATTTATTTTATTTAGTTAAAACAATATCTTAATGTTCTATTTTGTTGTGATAATTTTATATTTTTGTTTCTTTTAATTTATTTAAATTATTACTATTATTTTTATTTTTTAAGTTTAATGAAAAACGCTTATATGGATTAATCAGATTGAGTATATATGTTATATGTGGACGTTCTCATTGGCCTAAGACATCAATACGGACCACAACTAATATATTTTAAGTTTGCAGTGCAAATTTAAATTGTTTGTCGTGATTAAAATTTTAAAATAATTTAATTATGGTTTTGAATACAGTTTATAATAATTTTGTTCAATATATATGATTTTTCTTTCATAATCTATTTATATGTTAATTTACCTTTTTATTTTTAATAGAAAAATCAGATCTATTTTCAAAACTCATTTTTATTAATAACTAACTTAAAATTTAGAAAGTTTCCTGATAACAACAAACACAAAATTAATTAAAATTTAGAAATTTTCCTTATAACAATTAAAATGAATTAATTAATTGTTATATATAATATATAATTAACTAAAAATAATGATGATATGTACCAATAAAATTAAATCTTTAAATCCTATATAGACACCCTTAGAGGCATTTAACATCAATTTTTATTAGTAACTAGATTACTACTCGTGTTCTGCACGGGATATTTTTAACTTACAATTTATATACTATATTTAAAACTAAAATCAGTGAATGAAAAATATGCAATTTATAAAAAAAATATTTATATTTATAGTTTTTTATTTATTGATTGTTACAATATTAAAATTTTGTTTCTGTAATTAAAATGTATTATGTTACAAAGATAATTTAAATAAGACATTTTTAATTTAGAATATTATACCTCTTTCGATGTTTGTTGAAGATTTGTTGGTTGTTTTTGCAATATTTTTAATACTGAAGATAATTTTCATTAAATTGAATAAAAATTAATAAAGCTCAAAAAAGTATGGGTTACAAAATATAAAATAAATAGGATCAATATCAAAATAATAATAAATTGATTTGGCCCAAAATTAGAAAATATAAGAAAAAATTAATTGGGTCCAAAACTAAAAACGAAGCCCAGTTTTTTCCAATGCATGTATTTCCACATTTTGTCACAAGAAGACAAAAAATATTCAGATCTCTCTGTTTCTTTCCTTTTCTTCGCGAGAGTTCTACTCAGGAAAACATTCCATAAACTGATGAATCGATCAAACTTTCACGTTTTTATCAATCATTTATCTTCCTTTGATTATTCGATGATCGGAACAAAAAAGCTGTCATCGACCTTCTGGAAATCCGATCTGAAACTGTTCATTTAGAAGGTAAAGTGTTTTGGTTTGGAAAAAAAAAATTGACGATTTAGGTGTTTTACTTCTTCAATTTAATCTTTGTGATATCTGATCCAAGTTTCTAAATCTGCGAACTTTACTAATTTAATCCAATCTTTGTTTTCATGGGATGATGGTAAGAATTGATATTGGTCACTCAGAGAAGCTGATAAGAAGGTGATAGGTTGAAGGTTCCCATTGCTTTCATGAGGAAGAAACAGAGGACAAAAGGGCGAAATGCTCGGGAAGCAGAGAAAAAGATGATCGAGAAAAGTGGCTAAGAAGAAGTAAGAAGAAGTGAAGAAGACTCGGCTTGAAGTAGAGTCTTCTCTTTAGTGTTAAATATCAATACTCAGTCGTTTAATGTTATGCGAGTTGTATTTAAACACTGTTCCCCACTTTAGGGTTTTCTATCCATTGGATCCCAACATTAATCAAAGGGTATTATCCCCATTATCATTGTTCTCATTTCTTTTGTTAACTTATCCACATTTACGTATCTTAAACCATTGTTGATAGGGTCAAAACCTATCAAGTGGTGCTTTCGTTGAGAGTCTTGTGAGAGGAGAGATGACGAACCACACCGTTGGCGGCCCAGATCCCCGATCTGCGTCGTCTGAACTCGAGACAAATATTCCCGATACTCCAGCGCCGGTGTTGACCACAGAATAACGCCTCGACCGACAGGACAAGGAGATGCTCTGGATCAAACAAGCCCTGGGCGACATCATGAGGAAGTTGGAATATGGGGTAACCGGAGCCTCCCCGATGGGGTTCGCGAGCCCTATTTCCGCCGCTGCAGCGCAAGCTGTCCCCTTTACGCCGGAACCCAACCCTGATCGAACCCACAACGAGTTAAGGGCCAGATCTGAAGAGGAACGGACTCTTCCGATGGCGCGTGAGCTGCGCGTAGAACTACCTCCAGCTCCGACTGAAGTTCCGACCAAGCGTGTTGATTTACCGGTCTTTGAAGGTTACAACTCGGATGACTGGTTGTTCAGGATCGAGAAGTGCCTTACCATGAATGGGGTTCCCGAATCTGAAAAATTGGACCATGCTGTAACTTGTCTCACCGGAGCTGCGGTTACGTGGTGGAGAGAAGCTCAGGAGAGAGAACAAATTATTCACTGGAAGGATTTTAAGGATAAGTTTAAGGTGCAATTCAAGCCGAGCCGTGGGTGCTCATCCGTTGATCACCTGTTTCTGATCAGCCAACGGAGCACTGTGGAGGAGTATCGTGAGCGATTCGAAGCGTTGGCAGTGGAACTACCTCATGTTCCGGATAACGTTTTAGAATCAGCCTTCCTGAAAGGTCTGAAGAAGAGCTTGAGGGATCAAGTGGTGAGATGCAGGCCAGTCAACATAGCTGACATTGTGGATATTGCAAAGGTTATTAAGTCTCAAGAAGGAGATGGGAGTGGATATTTCAACCGATCCCAGCCTCGAGTCACGACAACTACTGTCACCAGCCCCGTGAACCGGAATCAAGGGTCGATGTTTAACAAGGGAAATGAGGTTAACACCTTCAAGAAGCCCTTTGAGAACAATAAGGACCACCGCAAGACGGCAGGGGGGCCTGGAGCCCGCAATATCAACCCTTGCCGATTCTGCAGCGAACCGTGGGCACCTGGTCACCGTTGCAAGCAGAAGCTCAAATGCCTGGAACTGGAGGAGGAAGAGGATCCGGCAGCAGATGGAGACGAGGAGCAACTTGATCAAGCTGAGGTGGAACAAGTTGAAGAACCTCAGGAGTTAGTGACATTGTCACTACAGTCAATGGTCGGGTTAACAGCTGTCAGGGCTATGAAAATAAAGGGAAGGATCTGTGACAGAGAAGTGATTGTGTTGGTGGACTCCGGAGCTACTAGCAACTTCGTGTCTGAAACCTTGGCGCAAGAGCTAGGGCTACAACCAACCGATAACAGGGGTTTTGGGGTTCGAGTGGCTCATGGTCAGATCCTCAGTGGCAAAGGAAGATGTTCAGGGCTGCTGTTGGATATCCAGGGAGTGGAGATTGTTGAGGAATTTCTACTCTTTGACTTGGGCAACACAGATGTTGTTTTGGGATACTCGTGGCTTGCATCACTGGGCGACACGAGGATAAATTGGTTGCGCAGCACCTTGAGTTGGAAGATTGGAGATTTATGGGTCACAGTTGTGGGAGACCCGAACCTTAGCCGTGAGCAGATATCACTCAACTCCATGGAGAAGATTATCAGGAGGAAGGGAGAAGTTTATATGCTCGAGCTAACATCTCTCTTTGAAGGGGGCGAGCAACCGCAAGGAAGGGAGTATCCTAAGGAGATGCAGACGGTCCTGACCGAGTTTAAGGAGGTTTTTGATATGCCCAAGGGATTACCCCCAGTTCGCAATCGAGAACACGCTATCACGCTGCAAGCGGGAGCAGGGCCCATCAATGTCAGGCCATACCGTTATTCTTTCGTTCAGAAGAATGAGATAGAGAGGCTTGTACAAGAGATGCTTGACGCTCAGATCATCCACCCAAGCATCAGCCCATACTCCAGCCCTGTGCTTCTAGTGAAGAAGAAGGATGGGGGATGGAGATTTTGTGTGGACTATAGGGCTCTCAACAAGACCACTATACCAGACCGTTACCCCATCCCCATCATAGAAGAGCTGTTAGATGAATTACACGGGGCAACAGTGTTCTCCAAGCTGGACTTGAAATCAGGATATCACCAGATCCGCGTGAAGGGCAGTGATGTGGAGAAGACCGCGTTCAAGACTCATCAAGGACACTATGAGTTCTTAGTGATGCCCTTCGGTCTCAACAATGCACCGTCTACCTTCCAGAGTGTGATGAATGACCCTATTTAAGGAGATTCGTATTGGTGTTCTTTGACGACATCCTCGTCTACAGTGCGAACCTCCAGGAGCATGTGCAACACTTCTATGCCAACGAGAAGAAATGCTCATTTGGCAAGTCAGAAGTGGCATATTTGGGGCACATACTCTCAGGAGCAGGAGTTTCAGCGGACCCGGAGAAGATTGAAAGTATGGTGAGTTGGCCCCTTCCGAAAACAATAACAGCTTTACGAGGTTTTTTGGGACTTACGGGGTACTACCGGAGATTCGTAAAAGGGTATGAGCAGATCGCGAGACCTCTCACTAATCACTTGAGAAAGGATAAATTTGGTTGGTCTGATACAGCTACTAGGGCCTTCCAAGCTCTGAAGACAGCAGTTACAACTCTACCTGTGTTAGTGTTACCGGATTTCACACAACCCTTCACCATTGAGACAGATGCTTCGGGGGCAGGCGTAGGGGCTGTGCTATCTCAAGGGAGACGATCCGTGACGTTTTTGAGTCAAGCCTTTTCTGAAAAGGGGCGAGTCAAATCCGTATATGAGCGGGAGTTGCTTGCTATTGTTCTGGCAGTAACTAAATGGAAGCACTATTTAACCGGGAGAGAGTTCGTGATCAAAACAGACCAGAGAAGTTTGAGGCACTTGTTGGACCAAAAGGCTGTGTCACCTCTGCAGCAACGGTGGGCAGCAAAGTTACTGGGGCTGAATTACATGATCGAGTACAAACCGGGGGTCGAGAATCGAGTAGCTGATGCATTGTCACGAAGACCCCTGACTGAAGAGCTGACGCAGCTTACTCTAGCAGCTCCCTTATCACTGGATAAGCAAAAACTGTCGAAGGAGGTCCAGGAGGATAAGGAGCTAGGGCCTATATTCAAAAGCTTGGAAGCGGGAGAGAAAGTCTACTCTCGCTTTACTGCTAAGGACGGGCTGTTGTATGAGGAAAGGCGCCTACTCATTCCGGGAGGTTCCTCTCTCATTCTCACCTTGCTGGAACAGTTTCACTCGAGTGCCATAGGGGGCCATGAAGGGGCGCTAAAGACATACAAAAGACTGAGGCAGGAGGTTTCATGGAAAGGGATGCGCAAGGATGTCGTAAGGTTTATCTTGCAATGTAGCATTTATCAAGAAAATAAATATGCGACTCTGTCTCCTGCAGGTCTGTTGTCTCTGTTACCTATTCCTCAACAGATTTGGGCTGACGTGAGCCTGGATTTTGTAGAAGGACGGCCGCCGTCAAAAAGGTTTTCTGTCATTCTGGTGGTGGTGGATAGGCTCAGCAAATATGGCCATTTCATTCCCCTGAAGCATCCTTTTACTGCAAAGACAGTAGCGGAAGCCTTTATCCGCGACGTGGTCAAGCTTCATGGATTTCCAGAAACCTTGGTGTCGGACAGGGATAAGGTATTCCTCAGCAACTTCTGGTCTGAACTTTTTCGAATGCAGGGAGCCGCTTTACACAAGAGCACTGCTTACCACCCTCAGACCGACGGGCAGACAGAGGTAGTGAACCGCTGTTTGGAGACATACCTCAGATGTTTTGCAGGAAGGAAGCCGACATCCTGGGCTCAGTGGCTACCATGGGCAGAGTTCTGGTACAATTCTTCATACCACTCTTCGACTAAACACACTCCCTTCTTCTTGGTGTATGGTAGAGAAGCCCCTCGCATCCTTCGATATGGTGACACACCCTCTGTTAATGCTAATGTCGACGAGTTGTTGAAGGATCGTGACAGTTTGTTGGTGGAGTTGCGAGAAAATCTGGAGTTGGCTCAGAAAAACATGGTGAAGGGTGCTAATAAACATCGTCGTGAAGTGGAGTTTGCTGTGCAGGACTGGATTTACCTGAAGCTCCGCCCGTATCGACAGAAGACTGTGGCGCAGCGCAAGAATGAGAAGCTCGCACCACGCTTCTTTGGCCCTTATCAGATACTGGAGCATGTGGGCAAGGTAGCTTACAAGCTGAAGTTGCCACCACAGAGCAATATACATCCTGTGTTCCACGTCTCGCAGCTCAAGAAGGAACTTCCCTCTAATAAGCAAGTTCAAGATATCCCTGCTGTTATGACTCCTGCGTTTGAGTGGAATACAGAGCCTGCAGAGTTGCTTGACATTCGCCGATCAGCATCGGGGACAGAGACAGAAGCACTGGTTTTGTGGAAGGGTTTGCCCGAGTTTGAAGCAACCTGGGAGACTCTCACTGACTTGGCCGGACAGTTCCCAACTTTTAACCTTGAGGACAAGGTTAGTTTATTGGGGGGGAGTATTGATAGGTTGAAGGTTCCCATTGCTTTCATGAGGAAGAAACAGAGGACAAAAGGGCAAAAGGCTCGGGAAGCAAAGAAAAGGATGATCGAGAAAAGTGGCTAAGAAGAAGTAAGAAGAAGTGAAGAAGACT
The DNA here is from genome assembly GCA_911865555.2 of Thlaspi arvense. Taxonomy (NCBI): domain Eukaryota; kingdom Viridiplantae; phylum Streptophyta; class Magnoliopsida; order Brassicales; family Brassicaceae; genus Thlaspi; species Thlaspi arvense. The sequence continues at coordinate 23,582,077 of OU466861.1, read as the reverse complement.
CGGCTTAAAGTAGAGTCTTCTCTTTAGTGTTAAATATCAATACTCGATCGTTTAATGTTAAGCGAGTTGTATTTAAACACTGTTCCTCACTTTAGGGTTTTCTATCCATTGGATCCCAACATTAATCAAATGGTATTATCCCCATTATCATTGTTCTCATTTCTTTTGTTAACTTATCCATATTTACGTATCATAAACCATTGTTGATAGGCTCAAAACCTATCAGAAGGAAGCTAAATTCATGAAGAACAACAACGAAGAAGGTAAAATTATTAATGAAGATTCAATTGAAAAAGTAAATTCTTATTATTTCTAACTACGATCTATTCATCTATGTTATAAAACGAAAACCTAACAAATTTTTTGTTTTTATATTCATTGGATCGGTGAGAGCATTTCGCTGGTGAATAGTATCAGATTTCGTAATCGGCAAAAATGCCGAAGATCAATAAAATTACGGTAAATATTGATCATGTTAAATTTTCACATCTTAATTTATAAGGACTATACTCTATGAATTACTTATCTTAATTATGCTGTTCTGTTTCAGCTGATATATGAGAGCTGAGTGAGGAAAGATGATCGGAAAAAATAAATGAAACGACGAAGTCCTGCAGTACAATATAAAAGTATGAGCTTCATTTCTGCTTTGTTTACAATCAAATAAATCAAATTGCTTGTAATATCATGATATCAATAAAAGCGTCTTAATAGGTGATTATTCTGGTAATCAAAATAGACAAAATCAATAGAAGCTTATCAAAATGTGATTATTCTGCTAATCAAAAGGTAGTAAAATTTAAGATTGACTTTTTTTATGAATTACTTGGAAAGATTAACTTCAGATAAAACTGAAGTGATCTTCGATGTCCTCGAACGTAAATAATGTGAACATTCCTGAATTTCTGTAAAGAAAAAGAAGACAAACATTCAATGAAGTAAATAGTGAACTTGAAATTTGTACGATATAAATGACAAAATATTTACCTTCTTTCTAGTATTTCCGATATATAGATTGAAATACTTCTTTGAACACCACATTCATTGTCTGCTTCTGTGGTTTCCATTCTTTATCAATGATGAGAACCTTCAAACCTGCCTTAGATTTAACTCTTGATAGGGCCACATAGAGCTGACCATGAGAGAAAACAGGTTTAGATAAATAAAGACCAACACTTGAAAGAGTTTGTCCCTGACTTTTGTTGATTTTCATAGCAAATGCCACCGCCAATGGAAATTGCCTTCAATGCATCCTGAATGGAAATTTACCTTCTGGTGGTGAAGCACACATCCTAGGAATATAAACCTTTTGTCCGCTTTTCTCACCTGTCAAAACTATAGCTTCTATAACATGATTACCTAGCTGAGTAATCTGAAGACGTGTTCCATTATACAAACCACCTTTCGGATCAATATTTCTGATTAGCATAACTGGAGCACCTATTTTCAGTCTTATAGAATGATTAGGCAAACCAGAAGTTCTTATATTATTCAGAAAATCTGGTGTATATACTTCACTGTCCTGGTTCGAGGTGTCAAAGGATCGATTGCATCGGAGCTTAAATATGTTTTCTCTTCACCTTAGTTCATAAATAATTTGAACGAGTAAAACAGAAATTGAGTTATTCAAAACGAACATAAGCGTATAAAATAAAGGAATTAATATTAATACCTGGAAGGAGAGACAACATGTAGTCATAACTGCAATGTCATCATTTGTTGGACACAAAACAGCTCTTTCCTGAAAAAAGTTAGGATGACACTCATCTCCAAATCCAAGTCCATAAACAGCATCAACAATAGTTTCAATAGGATCGCAACAATCTTTAATTAGAAGCTCTTCTGGAATATCAATCAAAACTTTGCATGTATTAGGTTTATTCATCTTTCCATCTCCTATTTTTAGAATCCACTCTGAAAATTCTTTAATTTTATTTGCAACACTTGCATCGAGATCGGCCATGAGTTGCATATTCTTTGTCAGCTCCAGTACTTTGTAATTTTCCCACAAAATAGAAAAATTGATTGAAGCCAAAATAATATCTTCTCTCCTTGCTCTACTTATTACCGGCAATACTTGTTTGAAATCACCACCAAAAACCACAACTTTACCACTAAAAGGTTTATCTTTATGCATATCTATTATATCACGCATACTACAATCCAAACTTTTAAAACAAAATCTACTCATCGTCGGTGCTTCATCCCAAATTATAAGTGATGCCTAAGCAACTAATTCAGCAATGTGAGATCCAGGTTGCATATTGCAAGTAGAAAACTCATCTGGATTAATTGGAATACCAAAACGTGAATGTGCTGTTCTCCCTCCAGGCAATAACAACGCTGCAATCCCGCTTGATGCAACATTTAATACAATCTTCCCTTTAGACCGTATAGCAGCAGATAGTAATTTTCAAAGATATGTATTACCTGTTCCTCCAAACCCATAAAGAAAGAAAACACCACCTTTATCCTCGTTCACAGTCTCCATTATTTCTAAATATACATTTCTCTGTTCTTCTGTCAGTCCAGGCAACATGTTATCATGGATTGCATGCATCTCATCTTTGTCATAATTACGCTCATCGAAAATCAAACTGTTTACTGCAAGATTGTGAGAATTCTGAGATGGTGTAGGCATTCCATCAAAACTTTCTTGTGAACTTCCATAGCTGTGTAGGATAGTATCAATTGCTTCCAAAGTATACTCTTTTATCTGATCATCATCAAGAGTCAAATCTGCAATAAACAGAAAACAATATAAATTCCTACATATATAGAGACATATTCAAATTCAACTATATGATTCTACACATCTGATTAAATACACATCAAATGAGGAAGCGAGATAACAATAAAGAACACAAAAAATTTGTAAAAGTTGTAAAATTTACCAGGACGTTTTTCAATTATCCTTCTCTTGTACAAAAATATCTTCGGAAAGTAGTCGCCAAGTCTCATCCCTAACAGCAGAAGGATTAGTTAAACAATTTGTAATCAGCATTATAACAAATAACTTCCTAATAACACTACATGTTGCCCAAATGCTTACCTTGTTTAAACCTTCTATATATTCATTATCATCCTGTAATAATCCCAAGGCATAACAGGCATCCTTGTAACTATCATGTAACACACCATTCACAGTTTTGAGATGATCATAAGATTTTTGTCCTGGAAATCTGTTCAGTAGAACCCGAAGATAATACAACTGTCTGCACGATAGAGGAACATACGTTAGTCTACCAAGTGCAAAGCGTCGTTTAGTTTTTCGTAGTCTCCACTCCGTCTTCTTTTTATCATACACAAACATAGTAGAAAACTCTGCATATATTAGATCAGCAGCTTCAGGAAACTTTTTGCAAGCTTCAAAGAATGCCAAAAACATAGAGGTTTGAACTGACAGGCGATTCAAAACTGTTTCAGCATCATCATCGCTATCATAAAGTACCAGATTCTCATCAGGAAGATGGAAATAGAGTTTCACAACAGGAATAGTTCTGAAGTGTATTGGAAACACAAGTAGACGCCATGTAGCTTTGCATGCTGAAACATACCTATAATTGTTTTAAATCAATAAGTTTCTTCTTTCATGAGCATATATGGTTTACCAGAAAAATATATCTTATGATATAGAATATTACCTGCAATCGAAATACTCTTTAATCTCATCTTTCACAACTTCTCTATTACCATCTCCATCTTGGTCAACGCCACCCTCACCAGCCGTAGAGTTGTTGTTTTCAATAGTAGCCAACACCCGATCTTGTCCTTTATTAATATACTTGAATAAGTATTTGATTGATCTTGCCTGATTACACCATTCAACATTGATATGAGCACGATACTTCAATGACAATTCCTTGTTATGGGGCACAACGAATCTATTGTCAAATCGGATGCCACTCTTCTCAACAAAAGCTTCTGTGTTTCGCCTTCGATAATGTGCAAATCCATTACTATTGATTGATGTAGTCTCACGTAGCTTCTTAGGAAACATCTTAGAGCACTCTCCATTAACCATACATGGAGAAAGTTGGTTAAGTGGTCCACATGGTCTGTGTATCATATTTTGCTTGATAACTTCGTACAGATGAGGATCAGTTTCTTTATCTGGAATCTTCGCTGATATAACCCTCTCTATAGCTTCTGGTGTTGGAAATTTGCAGTTAGGAGCCATCCATAGCAATATATGTGCATGAGGGAGACCTCTTTTTTGGAATTCAATAGTATACATTCCTGCAAATATATTATAGAACACTAATTAGATGGAATGGAATAAGCAATTTCCAATAATAATAGGTAATAGTAAATTAATCTAAACATAGAACTTACCACAAAGACTTTTGCCGAAGTGCTCTTTTTCTGTTAAATCACACATAAGACTGTCGAGCTTCATCTTAAATATTCTACAACAGATATCAGGCATATCGTCTGGTTTGAGATTTCTCTTCTTTGTATACCTAATCATCTCAGGCCATTTTGGATTGCAAGTGAAAGTGATAAATAGATCGGGATACCCAAAATACTTACAAATAGCCATTGCATCTAGGAAATTGTTATTCATATAACGTGAACAACCTGTAAAGGATGCAGGAATGAAAACTCGCTTTCCTTGTTTATGTAGATCGGTATTTCCTTCTTTTCCAGCTTCAACCAAATTGACATATTTATCAGACCGCAGTTTTTTCTGGTTATTCCTCAAATAGCGTAGCCTGGATGACTCAATCATAGTAAAAACATCCACAAGGAACTGTTGATATAGTCGTTTTAAACGGATTATTGTCTGAGATTCCATTACCCTCTCCTGAATCCAATAAGCATAATATTCCCTCATGCTAATAGTTTCCTTTTCTGATCCTTTGATGAGGCAAATCCATCTTGAATACCAACTTGATAATCATCCTCAGCATAAGGAAACAATAGCGGGTATTGAAAAGCTAAATAACTTGAATGGACTTCACTAATTCTTTGGAGGCCTCCTTCTTTTCTCTCTAACACAATATCACGTTTTTCAAAGCCCTCACTTGAAGTAGGCATATTATGGCATCTAGCATCTTTATTTCTGTTTGCATGAAGAACCAACATCACATTCTCTTCAGTTTGAGAATTCTGATATTTGTCTTTGTAAGACCGAAATACCTTCACCAAAGGATTGCATTCATCTAACATCTCCATTAGAGCTTGTATAAGCTCAGGCCTTAGTTTGTTTGAAATCCTTCCATTCTTACTACACGGAAATAAAAAAGATTTAAGTCAACATATTTAAAAATTATAGAAAATGTATATGCAATAACATGAAGTTGGGGAATATTTAACCTGAGTGCCAACTCTCTATTTTGTATCTCATTAATTGTGTCGTGGATGTAAAGCTGCAGAAACTTAGGTATAGTATCATTCCCGGGTAGCAAACTACCAATCAAATGGTAATTTTCACCATGTAATTGGAAAATTTGTGGTCCTTTCCCTTTGTTTACTGAATGGTCAATCTTACCACCAATAGAAGTGAAAGAGAACATCATGTTGTAAGCCCAAAGGTTTTCACGGAAATGACAACAGAGTTCATCATCACTTATGAATAGATACAACAACAAAAGAGGTGGCTGTTGTAGTAGTGGGAGCTTCACTTTTCCTTGCATACAGCAAGTTGCAAATGCTAAATCCTTAGCTTTTCTTTTTTTTTTCAATTTGCTCATTAAACCACATACATGACGAGCAATACTTACATGTGAAAACAGGATCTCCATCATCATAATACCCTGTAAATTAACGTTATTAAATTAGAAATTTATATAGACTGAAAAAATTATTAATTAGGATTGTTATATTTATCAATGTACTATATTTACCATTATTCTGTAGTTTCGGATTAGGGGAAAGAGATGCATCTTCATCCTCCACTTCGACTGTAGCAGTTGTAGTCGTCATTTCGAAGGTGTTATGATTACTTGAATTATCATCTGATTCCCCAGATTCTGACGAATTTATGTCAGACAATGACGAATTGTTTGGCGAATCTGTTGAATGATGATTGAAGTTAGTAACGAAACAGAAACAATTAAAATTAAGTTTTAAAAACATGAAGTAGTATCTAAAAATATATATACTTAATGATATAATACTTATATAACATATCGTAAAACAAAGTATTTTGAGAGTGCTAATCTAATGTTACTTGAATTTATTATTGGGGTCGTTGGCAATGATAAACTTAATAGGAGTCGATGGGCGAAATCGAACTGCAGGAATTGCGAAAACTAATCAGTAAGTGTTGAAGAGTACAAAAATGGTTATATTACGAAATATAGAAAAGCCAGAAACTCATATATTAAGAATCATATTACCTGATTGTTGAGTAATACTATTTTTATTACTCAATAGTAGATGTTTCCTATTAATCCTTGCTTGTCTCTGAGACTCCATAGGTGAATATGTGGGTACTTTCTAGAGAACGAAGTTGAAGTAATTTTGAACTTGTAGAAAAATTCATTAAGAACAATATTGTTAGTTAATTAACAGTATTCTACATTCATTTCGAAACAAACCAATACATATACATATAAAGCATACCTGAGCAGTGAATCTTTTGAGATGTATCATTTGATGAATTTGATTTACTTCTATACTCTGAATTAGAAAGTTAATAAGATGTAAAAGTAATGTTAAATTTAATCATGTTATATTGAACTACCTACAGTAAATAAATGAGTATCATCGTGAAATGAGATTATTACTTGCAGGAAGCTGTTTGGACTTTCCAGTACGTATATCAGGTGTGTCGAGTTGGTCGTCTTGTAAGTTTCCTATTTCTCTATTATGAGATAGATTACCACCTTCGTAACTGCTTAGCGATAGCTCTGTAAGAGTAATTGGTGGTTGCATATTGCTATCCATAGACGTAGAATTTTTATCGAGAGGAAAAGTACTCGTAGAAGAAAGAGCTGAAAAATATAGGAAAATGGTATAGGAGGTTACATATAATTTATGCAAATAAATATGTAATTAGTAATATATATTTGTAAAAATTGAAAAATGTAAACCTGGTTTTTTAGATTGCTTTCTGAGATCTTTAACATTGTATGACCTTGGATAATTTTCTTTATCACCACGAACTGCCTCTATATATATATCAAATGCTATTTGTAATTAAAACAAATAATAGTTTCAGTTTCATGAACATCGAATTTAGCAATAGAGATAACTTACTTGCGTGAGCATGTACTGAATAAGTGGATTTAGCGTTGATTGTAGCATCAGCCGAGTTAGTCAGATCTTGTAAAATTCTAGCAAAAGCGCCCCATACTGAATAAGAACTCATGGACTGAGTTTGTTGTGAATCATTTGACTGGATAGCATGAATTGCTAAATAAAGAGAGATCTCATTATAAAAGCACTTAAATGATATATAAAAAATTCATAAGTAATGAAAAAGTAAATACTACTTGTCTCTGTTCTAGCTTTCTTTGAAGACTTAGATGTGTCATTGCCAGATAAGTCATCATCTGGTATTTTATGTTTCATTTTTTTGGAGGAAACGAAGAGAAACAAAAAAGCTGGCCTCTGGTTAACGTGATGAAACTAATTTAGTGAAATGAATTCAGCTTAATGATCTTATTAAATAAATTAACTTTAAGAATAAAATCAAATCAGTTAAGGTCAATAATATATCTAACTGTAATAAGTTGTGTATAAATTTGGTAAGATGCATTTGTTTGATGTCGAATATCTTTTCTGTTGCGATTTAGTTAATATAGTAGTACGAAAAAAGGAATACCTAATATTTGTATTAACTAGTTGATAACTAGGAGTGCTGTCTGCGCCATGCGCAGGCTAAACAATTCACAATTAATTACATCAAATACATAATATTAATAAATCAAACACATAATATTAATAAATGATCAAATCAAAATCCAAGAAAATACTTTTATTAATATTATTTCAATCTATATGTTGAAATAATATTAATATTATGTTGTTCTAACTATATGTTGTTATTTCAATCTTTTATTAATAATATTTGTTTTTCTTGTTTTTTTCTAAGTATGTTGAACAACTCGCTTATTTGAATTTTTTGGACGATAGTTAGGTTGTATGCACCATGTACGGGCCTAAACATATTAAAAAACCAATATAGTTTGAAGAAAAAAAATATATACAATACCATATAGTATTATCTTGTATTTATTTTGACAGATTTAACATTTTCAGTTGTAACACATTTTATAGCTTTTACACCAAATTTTTATATCGAATATATAAAAGGGTTAAATTTGAATACTCTTAAAGAAACACACTTTTAAATCAATATAAATAAATAGCTCAGTAGGTTTAACAATCTATTGTTCCTTCTAGAATTCTTAGAAAAGAACTCATCAGTTCTTCTACTTTATTTTTTTTTATGTCTTTCAGTTTTTCTTCTTCTATGAACTCTTTTTCTTCTTCATCACTTTTATCATCTCATCATGGTTTTTTATTTTATATAATTTGTCACTTGTTAATCTGCTTTACTTTTCTTCGTATTCGTAGTTTTCATCAATTTTTTTAATTGTACTTTGTATTTGTCTATATTCTTGTTATTTTTTCAACTTCTTTTTTTATTAGGTTTATCTTTTTCTTCCTCCTTTTTATTATCTTTTTATTTTTTCCCTCCTCCTTTTTATCATTTTCATCTTATTTCTACTCCTTGCTTTTTGCTCGTTTTTCTTCTTCCTCTTCTTCTTATCTCTCTTTATTTTTTTCATTTTCTCCGACAATCTACTTTGCCATTTTTTTCTCTGTATTTTTCTTCTTCTTCTTCTACTTTTATTTTCTTCATTCTCCACTGTATTTTTCTTCTTCTTCTTCTACTTTTATTGATATATGACTCTAGCCTACGGAAGGATCAATTCCACTTAAATAAGAGGGAATTTTATTTCTTATTAATTCATTAAAAATTCTTTTATTATATGATTTTGATCATTATATTACTTTAACATGAATCGTACCTTCCATAAGAAAGTAGGTAAGAGCCCCATGAATCAACCACTCTAAACCTTTTCCATAAACTTCTCTTTCGCATTGGTATCTCGACAAAACCAGAGCCTACAGCAGCAACAAAGACTGGATTAACATAAACGGAAACTCAACCAAGGGAGATCGAATGCTAAAGAGATGGGGAAAAAAAGAAGTGTAGCTTTAAAGTTAGAGAAAGAGCTTTGAGAAATTGTTACCTCCGTAGATGCATTGTTGTGTGTGATCGCAAATTATATCCCAACATATTAATTCTCTCCACATTAAAAAAACGATCAATTAGCTCAATATAAAAATAAACTAAAACAAACATATAACAACAAATTAGAACGCAAGTTACACCATGATGATTAAATAATACAAACAATTAATAAATTTAATAATAACTAAACGATGAAGAAAATCTATGGTAAAATATGATGAGTGAATAGAAACAAAAAATAATGCAGAATAAAAACCTATAACTTGATGTATATATATAGCCATCGATCGTTTTAATTAGGGTTGTCTACCTATTTTTATTTATTTTAGTTTAAAATGATAAACATGAACTTGCAGCAGAAGACAAATTCGCTAGGGTTTACTTTAAGTAGATGTGATATCCTATAGTTACGATTTTGGGATAATTCTACATTCCTTTAGTAATTAACAAAAATACATATTTTAATAGATTTATGTAAATTATATTTGGCAAAAAAATAATAAAATTTAGTATAAGTAAATAATTTTATTAAAGGTAATTAAAGTAAATTCATTAATGGTTAAATTCATTAAAGTAAAATCAATATTTTCAACAATGTAAAATTCATTCAAAAATGTCATAATAATGAATTTAGAAGATAAATAAAACAAATTTTATAAACTTGAAACAACAATATTATCATAGTTTACTATATTATATTATTAATATAAGCATGAATGTATAATTATTAATATATATTATTATTGGGACCATATTTTTACATAGAACTTAAAAAAAAGTATTATCTTATTATCTTTTCAAATTTTGTCAATTTAACTGGCCCAAATTGCTACCAGTAAAAATTATTAATTTATAGTGATTATTAATTTATTAAATATTAATTTATAGAGGTTCTACTGTATTGATATTTTAAAGTAACGGTTTTATATGTTTATATAAAAATTTAATCTTAATATCTTTTGTAAATAAATTACTTATTTACAATAAATATGCTAAATTTTTTTTATTTAATTTTTTTGTTATTTATTTACATTTTTTTGTTAGTTTAGTTTTTATGACAATGAGTTTCCATTTTATTTCGACAAACATTATAGATTTGGATTTTTGACATAATTTTATTTTATCTGTTTTGTTAGTTAAATTGTTTATCTTAATTTTCCATTTTACTATAATAATTTTATATTTTTGCATGTTTTAATTTATTTAAATTATTAATAATATTTAATATTTTTTATTTTAAATAAAAACACTGATATAGACCAATCAGATTGAATATATATGTCATATGTGCATGCTCTCATTGGCCTAAGACATCAACACGGACCACAGCTAATATATTTTTAGTTAGCATTTCAGATTTAAATTGTTTGTCGTGTTAAAAATTTAAAATTATTTTGATTATGGTTTTAAAAACAGTTTTTAATTATTTTGTTCAATATATATAATTTTTATTTCGTAATCTATTTATATGATAATTTACTTTGTATTGTTAATAAAAAAAATCTTTTCAAAACATTTTTTTCATTAATAACTAACTTAAAATTTAAAAACATTCCTAATAACAACAAAAACAAAATTAATTAAAATTTAGAAATTTCCTTATAATAATTAAAATAAATTAGTTAATTTTAATATAAAATATATAATTAACTAGAGATAATGATGATGTGTATCAATATAATTGAATACTTAAATCCTATGTGGACACTCTTAGAGGCATTTAACATCAACTTTTATTAGTAGTAGACTAGGTATATAATTCGCGCTACGCGTGAGTCTGTATTAATATTTTAGTTTATTTTTTTTAGCTAATATCTTTAAAATTATTAAAAATTATAAAAATTTATAGAAATTTTCATTTATATAAGAGAGTTTAGTATATAATGTGTAATTTATCCTATTTTTATTTATAAATTTTCAAAAACTAAGGTAAAATAATAACAATGATACCTATCGAATTATCCAATTTTGATGTACATATATATTTAATTTAGAGAAATATAATCTTGTTAAGATTTTGGTATTATTTTCTGTTTTCCATAGATTTCTATAGTTCTTTTTCTCTTGAAAGTTTATGTGTTCAAATATTTAGTTTTTTTATTGAAAGTCTTATTGATGTTGTGTATCACTGTATATATAATTCATGATTCATGTTGATTCGCATTTAATTTTGTTAGAAAGCTGTAATGATCATGCAAAACCAGTTTTTTTCCTTCTCCATCATGTCTTCTAAGAGTTTTATGTTATATTTTTATTCAGTTTTCATTGTTTTAATTGTTAAATCGAGTTGTTGTAGATTTTTTTAAATTGATAACTGATAATGGTTGCTTTTTTAATACATGTATTGTTAATTGTTAATTTTTATTTAACTTTTAAATCTTTAAACCATATTAACATTTTCTGATTTAATAAATATGTTGATTTGGATATTTACTTTTTTTGTTGGACATAATTTGTTAAATTAACTTTTAATGTTTTAATTATACTTAATAATTTTTGGTTATTAAAAATTATAAATATTTATAGAAATTTTCATTTATATAAGAGAGTTTAATATATAATGTGTAATTTATCCTATTTTTATTTATAAATTTTAAAAAACTAAGGTAAAATAATAACAATGATACCTATCAAATTATCCAATTTTGACGTACATATATATTTGATTTAGAGAAATATAATCTTGCTAAGATTTTGGTATTATTTTCTGTTTTCCATAGATTTCTATAGTTCTTTTTCTCTTGAAAGTTTATGTGTTCAAATATTTAGTTTTTTTATTTGAAAGTCTTATTGATGCTGTGTACCACTATATATATAATTTATGATTCATGTTGATTCGCATTTAATTTTGTTAGGAAGCTGTAATGATCATGCAAAACCAGTTTTTTTCCTTCTCTATCATGTCTTCCAAGAGTTTTATGTTATTATTTTATTCAGTTTTGATTGTTTTAATTGTTAAATCGAGTTGTTGTAGATTTTTTAAAATTGATAATTGATAATGGTTGCTTTTTTATACATATAATTTTAATTGTTAATTTTTATTTAACTTTTAAATTTTTAAACCATATTAACATTTTCTGATTTAATAAATATGTTGATTTGGATATTTACTTTTTTGTTGGACATAATTTGTTAAATTAACTTTTTATGTTTTAATTATACTTAATAGTTTTTTGTTTGATTTAAAAGCTGATATGGACCAATTAAATCAAGTTTTTCTGTCCTAATCATACTTAATATTTTTTTATTTAATGAATATGCTGATGTGGACCAATCAGATCGAGTTTTTTAATCACATGTGGACGTTCTCAATGCACTATGTCATCAACTTTTATTAGTAATAGATGATGCTAGTTACCTTTTTGTTAGTAAACTGAATATTTTTATGATATAAAGTCGAATTTGGAAATTTAGATTTAAAAAAAAACGAAAATCATGTAAAATTAGATTATATTAATTTATTAATTTTATTAAGAGTAATTAAAATAAATTTACATAAGGGGCAAAAGGTAATCAACCACAATAACTCTCAACCACAGCCCAACTTGCTTGCCAATTAATAATATGATTAACTTGAATCATGCAGGGATTTACTTTGAAGAATTACTGGAAAAGTCCTTACCCCACATGATAATTAAAGGTTAGTTGTCGCAGCTACTAAGTATTTATTACTTTATCGTTTTCAGTTTTGTGTACGACTGAATATGCAAATGAAAAACTGATTTGTAACAAATATGACAGATCCATAATGAATATGATACATAAATATTATGAATCATAAGCTAAATAGGATTGTAAAACTTAAACCTTACTAAAAAATAAAAGACATAACACATCATACTTAAAAAATACAAAGCCGATTGTTAAAAATAAAAGAAAGCAGAAAATACTTAGATCCACAAATTTTTCATCTTAGGTTCATCCACTCTTCTCTTCCAGATTGTAGCTAGTAACCTTCTATTCTGTATCGATGTCGATAACATTCGTTGCCCATAAAATGATATTCCATACTGAATTTAAATATAGTCAAATAATTATAGTTTTGCATAGCAGAACTATAGCCTGTTTTGAATAAAGTATAACTCCTATTTTACTTACATAGCCTGTTTGAATTCATAGTACTCTGGTATTTCTGTATCAAAATAAAAATGTGAGACTCCTCTATCATCCACAACTTGAGTGATTCCTAAAATTAATTGGAATAAACCACCACAAAATTATTGAAAAATATATATATAAAAAAAAAGAGGAAAAATTCTAAAAACACCTGCAACCCTCCTTGGACGCCAGTCACTAAGTACACAGACAATGTCCTCATTTAAATTAGAAAAAAACCATCTCTGATTAAAATCTTCTGCTAACTTTCCAAATGCCACTGTTTGAATTAAGTTTTCACTGCAAATTCGGCATTGGCATAAAAAATAAGGTTAATTATCAAACCAATATATATTTACTTAAAATATGGGCTAAATAAGAGAATTCTGGAAATTGGATAATATTTACTTATTATCCATCATTCGGAACTTGAGACGACATATCTGTTTTGGACATGCAGCATCGAAGAGTTCATCCTTCACCAACTCAATATCATCAACATAAGTAATGGTACCAATCAAATCTGAAAAATAAAATTAAACAGAGTCTTTAGAAATAATGATAAAATTAATATAACAGTAAAACATAGTTTGAGAGTTGAAATGACGTTACCAACAGGAAGATTAGTGTTGTGTCTTTGATGGATGATATCATCAACAAAGGTGAAATTCATGTAGTGGTCATCGTTCAGTTCGTTGGATCTCTTAACTTCAGTATTTTCAAGCAAATTGATTTTTTGGTTGCAGAGAGTGAGACGTATCGGAGTATTGATAAACTCGACTGTGAAGTTGGAGATTTTCTTCCATTCTCCTTCGAGCAGAGAAGATTTAAAGTATGGCCCAACGACAGGATGGTCGGACGAAGCAAGGATTTTGTGACCCTACAATCAAAATAAAAGGTAAGATGTTACAAATTGAAAAAAATAATTGTGTAGGATGTTTGATTAACTCGTAACATAGTAATTGACTTACATGTTCATCAACTAGTATAAAATTAAAAATTTCATCTTCTTCTGGAGTAGTAACAGACCAACTCCTATGGATCTTCACCCTGATATTCCAATTTGATCTATATACACTGAAGTCGTTAACACATTCATAGTAGACCATTATATCAGAAGCCGTAGAGAGAATATGAAGAGACGATAAATAAAGAAAAATAGTTTTTTTTTAAGTACGTGAAAGAGGTGAGTATTTATAGGAGAAAACAGCTAGGGTTCGTTTATGTGTAGCTGAAAATTAAGTATATTTATTTAATCTAATTAATTTCATTGATTTGTTTTATGTAGTCAACCTTTACCGTGTAGATATCAAAAATTGAAAACTTTATGTCAGTTTTTTCTTGAAAATTTTAAAAGGGGAACAGTCAATTTGACAAAAGATTCAATATGGTCAGTTTTAAGAAGAGTTTTTCTGCTTCCGAATCAATTGCTCTCTTCCTCTGAATTCTGAATATATATAAAATAATTTTAATGATCATTTGTCAATTTGTTTGTGCAGGTAATTCTTCGATATGAAAAGAATCCAATGTTGCAATATAAGAGAATATATATATACATATATATCTGCAGGAATAATATTTGATAACTTAAATCAGGTATTTTTCAAACTTTATGTATTATTCTACAATATAATAATCAACATGTTAGTTTATTCCCCAAAAAGTATGGTTACAAAATTTTGTAAATAGCACTGAAGCTATATAGAATTATGTTAGATAAGTAATTAAGCTATTTTAGCAAAGAGAATATAAATAAAAGCAGATCGAAATTGAAAATAATAATAAAAAAGTTTAATCCAATGAACTTAAACAACTCAATAATAAAAGTACCAATATTAAAGAAAACCTCAAAAAAACAGTTTAGAAAGCTAGGGCCCAAAATAGATGGTCGAATTGTCAAATAAAATAAAAAGTAGATGCATAAGCATCCTTTTCTTTCTTGATGAATTTGGCCTCCTGAGGTTGTTTGTTGCTTAAACACCCTTTTTTGGACACGGATTGCTGATCTTTATCATCAGTAACTTCAATGGATTCTGTAGATTTCCTTTTCAAAGTAGGAGTTGTGTCTTCATCAACACCTTCAATATTGAGAATAGGTACCTACAGTAGATATATATTTTATAGGTAAATTGTCGGGGTAATGTTTTAGAAATGTCATATGATGTTAAAAAAGGTTACCTTTTCATCCACCCACATGAGGCTACGTGCAATTCCTTGAGCATCAGGAGTTTTCTGTAAGTAAATGTTTAAATTTAATATAGTACAGGACAATAAGAAAACTGTATATAGTCATAGAAGCTTGATAATAGTAGTACGTAAATTTGCAGAAATTTCAGAGAACTCTTTGACAATGTCACTTTGAGTAACAATCTTTACCACTTTTTATGAAGGGCTGTTGAAGACAATATTTGAACTTTGAATAGCAATCTTGAATAGGTAGGTTTTGCCACATATGTTAGTCAATGCAAAAGGTAGGATACTTGGATCCTGCACCTCAAATTCAAAAATTTGTAACAAAAACATGAATGTTAAATAATATTGATTAAGAACAATAAGATTTAGTATCGTAATACCTCATCAACTGATTGTGTCAGTTGTGCTGCGGTTTGGTTGACTACTTCCATTGCTTTCTTATCGAAAAGCAAAAACTTTGTCTCACCACTATCATCCATGACACGAAATGTCAACATAAACCTATAAAATTTAGTAACTTTAATTAAACACAATGTAATTATAAACGCAAATATAACATTCTCGAACAATATAGTTATGAACAAATTTGATTTACTTGTAATAAACATAAAATTCTTACGCTGGGACAATATCATCAACATCTTTGTTGCATTTCTCGCATTTCCATAAGGATTTTTTGAAAGATCTACCGGGATATTTCTCCTTCATTGCTTCCATGTCATGGGGAAGCACTTTCTTTTGACATAATTTATGTGCTATATAGTACCAACCTAACTCTGTATCAATCGACATAATGGTACACATGGTCACACATTTGGTAACCTGTGGAATTAGACATAAACGAACGAAAGGTTAGCTAAAAAACGATTGTGAAAAATTATGAATAATATTCTTGAAGGAAAACGTCTACTAACCTCTGATGCAGTTACGATTTCATTTATAGTCATTCTTGCACTATGGACAATGAAATCATCTCTGGTAGTAATCGAATTAAACACAGTTAACTGATTAGGATGAGTGTAAGTTAAAGTTAACCCATCAGTTGGCAACCTACATGAGATTAACATACCACTTTAATAAGTTATGCATATTACATAAATATATTAAAATTAAATTAGTAGTCACAACAGACAAAATACATTACCTTTCAGTGAAAGATATTATCTCAGGCAGATCTGGATTTACCATCACGATGCTAGCACTGTAACAATTACCCACACTCCAAGTACCTGCATTTTTGTAACCGCACCAGAAAATCATATTTAACAATACCTATAATTCATAATTATCTAACATACTATTTTTAGACGTTATAATATAAGAATTTATATACACCTTGGTAAAGCCGTAACTTCCCAAAACGTAAGACCACAACGACCACAACATCGTTCAAACGCTGAACCTGGCTCTCCAACTGGTCAGCATAGCTCCCCCAAAGGACACAACTCAACCGCACATCTCTATATATAAATATAAATAATAAATAGTTATAAAAAGTCAAGTTTATAAAATAATATATGATTAAGATTAACGTGAAACTAACACATCGTCCTGAAGGGTCATTGTAAGACGCTTTGTTTGCGTCTTATTGACATTCAAGATTTCAACCTCACCAATATCCAAAACCTGAACAACAATATCTGAGAAGAAGTACGATATAATTACGATCTCAAATGAATTACAAAAATATGGACAATTGTACAATAATTTAACGCATAAAATTATTAAACGATACCTATTAAGAAGTCCGGATTCATGTTTCCATCATGAATGTCCACAAAATTGCAAATTTTCAAACCTATAACATGTTCTGCTAGATCCGCAGCAGGCCTGACAGAAGTAGTAGATGCAAACTGAATCTTATAGGCATGCAATGAGGTTCTGAATTTCCCACCGTTATAAACAACTTAGAAGTTTGAAATGATCTTAGATAGACCTTCTTCAAGCAAATTCTCATATTTTATGATAAATTCTTTCTTCACCGTAACATGCATGGTTTGATTCTGTTTGAAAGTCATTTGAAATCAGAATTATGATTTATTAAACATAGTAAAACAAAACTCTGAAATGTAATTGAAAGTTACATACCTTGACGTCAACAACAACCATTTCCAAAGACGGGATCCCATTCAGAAACTGCTTCCATAATTTTAGGATCTTAACATGGATACGCCACTGAGTCTTGTAAGGTTTCAAGGCAGAAAGATCAATGATTTCAGCCATTAGAAATGTCTTGACTTTACTACTACTTTTTGCGTGTTATGTTTCTGAGTTGGGATAAGAGATCGAATATATAGTGGTTAATGAAATGTAGGTTAAGTATTTAGGAAATCAGGACTTCCTATTTTATTGCTACAGATTTGATTTAGACGAAGGTAAAAATATTTAGTTCATATCTAATATAACAGATTATTTGATTTGATAGAAACGAAACATAAAATCTTTTAATATAAGAAGATTTGATAATCGACTTTTATTGTTTGAGGAATTAATAATTAATAATTTATAATGTTTGCTTGTGACAGATTTGTAATATCACACAAAATATTATTGCATATCTTATATTAATAACAGATTTGATAGATTCATTAAGACCAGGATATTCTCAAACGCATATATGGACATTAGAGAATCAGAAGAACTTGTTTAGTTAGAAAAGTTACGATATAGATGGGATACAAAATATATACTTTACAGATGTGTAGATGGAACTTTCTTAATTTACGATATAGATGGGATTTGATTAATTTACAAATTCCATCTGTATCGACATTAGAGAATATTAGTGCATATCTTATATTAATAACAGATTTGATAGATTCATTAAGAAAAGGATATTCTCAGACGAATATATCGACATTAGAGAATCAGAAGAACTTGTTTAGTTAGAATAATTGCGATATAGATGGGATACAAAATATATACTTGACAGATGTGTAGACGGAACTTTCTTAATTTTCGATATAGATGAGATTCTCTTAATTTACAAATCATCGTATATTATAATTTTGGAACTTTATATTTTTTAAAATTAGGTAGACGGAAATATAGGAAAAATTCTAATTTAGTCATGTAAAATAAGTTATTGATTATTGAAAAGGAATATTTCTATCTCTAGGTCCATATATATTGAGTTCACAACTAATCTAAGATATTGAAGATATGTATTATAATTTTTATAATGTTTTTAAGGAACACATCGTATTGATTGTATTAAGAGATAACATACTGGGAATTATTGAATAGATTTCAAATAAATGTGTTACATCGAAACGAAACATAAACCAAAAATAGAAGCAAATACAGCAAAGAAATAAAAACTTAGTGTAAACGGAGTACCATCTAAATGATTGTGTTATTCGAGTACACCATTTATCTATTTAGTAAAAGCGTTTAAAATTAACGTCTTCTTCATCATACTTGCAGATGCAAAGCAATACTTGCAAGCTTGAAAGTAGGATAAACAACACCGTTCACAGTCCTGATATCCTGAAAAGAAGACACACCCTTGACGAACAGCAATAAAAGTCGCAAGTAATAGATCACTCAATCGTAGCTATGACAGTACACCAAATGGTGAAGAGGAACCCCGACAACGACGCCTCCATCACTTATTATTGACATCCCACACCCACTTAAAAGGGAATTCAGAGTATGTTAATTCCCTTGCTTCAGGATAAAGCTTATTACATTTCATCCATCCCAGCAACTTGGATGAAACTAATGTTCCATTTTTAGGTGTTTGAGGGAGATGGAATGACAAAACATTAGCAGCTGCAACATGAAAATGATAAGAAAACATGATTTAATAATTGTCATGAAATCCTATTTTGCAGATCAGTACAAAAAAGGAGTAACCGAAATTCTCACCAGTAGATCTTTTTATGGATTGAGAATCAGTATGGTTGGATTTAAAAAAAATGAAAGAGATGGTGAAATTATTGGAGAGTAGCGATTATGCTGTCGAGAGAAAATGAGTGGATTATATATGGATGTAGTAGTCATTTATAGCAGATTAATTTTCTGTTTGGATGCAAGAATAAGTAATTTGTTTTATAATTTTTTTACTGAATTAACAAAAAAAATATTATAAATCTCAAAAAAGGAGGTAATAACACATCAGCCTGGAATGCTTCGTGTTTGATATATGTTAGATAGATAGGCTAGTTGTTTCCCTGCACCTTGTGTGAGGTTCAATTAAAAATTTCAAAAAAGTATAACATTAGTTTATTTATACATAAAAAAATCAGATTTTATAATGATTTGAAGCGAAACTTAATATATTTGAAAACAAATATAATTTTCATGAGTATATTGTTTTTTGTGACAAAGCAAAATATATTATTTATATCTTATTTTTTAATTTCTTGTATATTATCCGATGAAAACTTATATGTATGCTTTGTTGTTTTGTTACATTTATCAAACATGGTAAATAATTCTTTTTTTTTGATGTAAAATGGTAGATTAAGAAAAATGAAATTCAAAGTTTGCATTAAAAAAATAGCAATCAAAAATTAAGTTTAAAAGGGTTTAGATGATTGAAGGTTTTACTTGTGGTCGCATAAATCAATTAGGTTAGTCAAAATATAAGTAGATTAAAAAATCAAATTAAAATTAGTTAAATAAAATAATTAAGATTTTTTTTTTTATTTATGCTAGTTACCGTTTTTTAGTAAACTGAATTATTTTATGATATAAACTCAAATTTGGAATCTAGATTTAAAAAAAAAACGAAAATCAGTTAAAAATTATATTATATTAATTTGTTAATTTTATTAAGGGTAACTAAAGTAAATTCATATAAAGGACAAAAAATAATCAACCATTATAATTGTCAACCACAGCCGAACTTGCTTGCCAATTAATAATACTAGGTTTTTAACTCGCGCTACGCGCAAGTCTGTATTAATAATTTGGTTTAATTCTTTTTTAAGTTATTACTTTTTAAATTATCAAAACAATAATAGATATATAAAATTTCTTTTTTATATATGAGAATTTAAAATACAACATGTAGTTTTCCCCAATTTTTTGTTTATAAAAAAATTAAATCTGATTAAATAAAATAATAACAATGACGCTTATCAAATTATCCAATTTTGACATGCAAACACGTTTGATTTAGAGAATGGTTTCTTTGCAAAGATCTTGGTGTTTTGTTTGATTTTCCTAGAAATTCTACATTTCTTTTTTTCTGTAAGGTTTATATATTAATAATTTAATATTTTTATTGAATATCTTATTGATGTTGTGTATCTATGCATATATATAATTCATGATTTATGTTGATTCACATTTAGTTTTGTTAGAAACTGCAATGATCGTACAAAGCCGTTTCCTACTTCTCCATCATGTCTTCCATGAGTTTTATTTTTATATCTTTATTCAGTTTATCAATAATTTTTGGCAGTCTAATATTTGATAATTCTAGTTTTAAACTTGTATAATGGATGGTGTGCAGTCTTTATATTTGTTTTACTGTTTTTATCTTCTGTGTACTTTCTGCATATTTTGATTTGAATATTTTATCTAGATATATCAATTTGAGTTTGATTCTTAACTCTATCATATTTTATTATTTAAATACAATTTTAGAAGGTGTTACTCATATGTTATTAATGTTGGCTCAGATATAAGTAGTAGATATATATATATATATATATATATATATATATATATATATCAGATTTTACTGCTTGTTAAATTTCGAGTGTAAAATTACTTATGTAGTATTTTTTGTTAGTTTTTAAGTCAGAATTACCTACTGTATTAACTTTTGTATATTTAAAGAATATGTTGATTTAAAAAATTATGTAAACTTATTGCAACTTTATATAGTTATTAATTGTAGATATCAATACTTTAAAAATCTTTTAGTTTACATCTTTTGATAGTAAATTTATATTTTAATTTAATCTATATTAATTTTTATTTTAGTTATAATGTTGATTTGACATACTATAACTGTTCACTTTAAATCTAATATCGACTTCTCTCAAAATATTACTGCATCATTTGTTTTTGTTTTTGTTTTTAAAGTTTTTAATATTAGTTTTTAACAAATGTTAGCCTAAATATTAAGTTAGTTTTTTATGAATTTTTCCGTTGTTAGTTTCTTTTTTATATTGATTCTTATTTAATTATGAAACATAATTTTTCTGTAAATGTTGACATTTTTACAGACAATTTTGCTTTTCTTTTTTCTGTTAATGAGACTCTTTTATATTGAAATTTTTAAATTGTTACCATATATATCAAGTCAATTGTTTTAGATGATTGTTTTAATATTTGTTTGTGTTCCTAATACCAATTTTAAATTTATTAACATTTTGTAAAACATCATTTATATTTTATTTGTGTTTGTTCATTTTTATATTAATTTCTTAAATATTTTGTTTAAATCTTTATTTTTTATATTGATTTCTTTAATAGTTAGTTTAAAACTAAATTTTAAAACAATTAGTCATTTAAAGTATATATGTTAACAAAAATCTTTTGTTAATTTAACTTTCTGTTATTAATTTGTTTATGTTAATATTTAAAAAATATTAGCCTAAATATCAAGTTAGTTTTTTTATATAACTTTTTCCGTTTTAGTTTACTTTTTTTTATATTGATTCTTATTTAAAACATAATTGTTTTGTAAATATTAACATTTTTACAGTTAATTTTTTTCTTTTCTGTTAATGAGAC
Organism: Thlaspi arvense; assembly: GCA_911865555.2. Lineage (NCBI taxonomy): Eukaryota > Viridiplantae > Streptophyta > Magnoliopsida > Brassicales > Brassicaceae > Thlaspi > Thlaspi arvense. The sequence continues at coordinate 23,559,879 of OU466861.1, read as the reverse complement.
TCTTTTATATTTATTTTTTAAGTTAGCATATATATCAACTCAATTTGTTCTTCAATGATTTTTTAATTATTTGTTTATATTAATTTTAGTTTTAATTGTATTAAAATTTTGAAAGCATAATTTACATTTTATTGGTTTTTGTTTATTTTTATATTATTTTCTTAAATAGTTTTTTTACAGCTTTAGTTTTTTTATATTGATTTCTTCAATAGTTAGTTTAAAGCTAAATTGAAATAATTTTTTTTATATAAAGTATATTTAATTTTTTTTTTGTTAAATTTACGTTTTCGTTATAGATTTACATATTTGTTTTTTTATTGGTTTATGTTTTGTGACATTTAGTTTCTATTTTATTTTGACAAATGCTATAAATTTGGATTTCTGACATAACTTTTTATCTGTTTTTTTAGTTAATCTTTTTTATCTTTATTTTCTATTCTACCATGATATTTTTTATTTTTTGTGTATTTTAGGCTGTGATTGGTAAACTTTGTGGAATGGTGGAATGGCGGAAAAACGTGATTCCGTTAGAATTTTGCCAATCAAAAAAACTTGCGGAAAAACGCTAAAACTCGAGTTCTCGGGAATGGCGGAAATACTTACAAAAAATACAAAAAAAATTTGATTAAGTAGAAAAGTGTGTTTCAAGTAGCTTATTTGCGGTATCAGTATTTTATATCATTCAATTATATAATAAATTATTTTTTATTATTTAAATAAATATATTTATACTACATATGTTTATATAATGATCAGATTATATTTGTAGATTAAATTTTTCAATATATATATTTCATAGTAAATAAAAATAAAATAAAAATAAATAATTACAAGAAAAGTTTTAATTTTTTCTAATTATATTAAAATTATGTTTTTATAATAATTAATAATTTAATTTGTATTATATCAAATTATATATAAAATATATTATTATGAAAAAATAATTTTGTATATTTTCTGTCATTCCACCATTCCACATAATATATCGAATCATATCAAAAGTATTATTCCGCTATTCTGCATTCTGCCATTCCGCAGCTTAATTTTTTCCGCATTTCCACGGTTTATTGTGTTACCAATCAGAGCCTTAATTTATTCAAATTACTATTCATATTGAAATTTTTTTTAATGAAAATTGCTGATGTGGACCAATCAGATCGAGTTTCTTCGTCTTATGTGGACGTCCTCAATGCACTATGCCATCAACTTTTATATAGTATAGAAGTATGTCAAAAAAAAACCAACTTAAAAATATAATTTATTACCGAAAATGATGTGGACCAATGAAATGAATATTTTTATAATTTTTATAATCTAATAATATGTTAATTTCTATTTATTTTCAATAGAAAAATAAGATCTAATTTCCATATATTTTAAACTCATTTTTATTAATAATTATCTAAAAAATTAGAAACTTTCCAAATAACAACAAAAATAAAATTAAATAAAATTTAAAAAGTTTACTAACAATAATAAAAACAAAATTAATTAATTTTAATATATATAATTAACTATAAATGATGATGTGTACTAATAGAATTGAATCTTTTAAATCTTATGTGGACACTCTTAAAGGTATTTAGCATAAACTTTTATTAGTAACTAGGTGTTTTCCCGCACCTTGTGTAGGGTTCAATTAAATAGTTTTAAAAGTAGAACATTAGTTTATTTATAGATTAAAAAAATTAGATTTTATAGTGATTCGAAACGAAACTTAATATATTTAAAAAATATAATTTTCATGAGTATATTTTTTTGTGGTAAAGCAAAATATATTATTTATATCTTATTTTTTAATATTTTATATATTATCCGATAAAAAACTTATATGTATACTTTGTTGTTTTGATGTATTTATCAAACATGATAAACAATTCTCTTCTTTTGATGTAAATTGGTAGATTAAGAATAATAAAATTCAAAGTTTTCAATAAAAAAATAGCAATCCAAAATGGAGTTTTAAAAGGGTTTAAATTATTTAAGATTTTGCTTGTGGTCGCATAAATTAATTAGGTTAGTCAAAATATTAGTAGATTGAAAAATCAAATTAAAATTACTTCAATGAAATAATAAGGGTATTTTTTGTATATGCTAGTTACTTTTTTTAGTAAACTGAATATTTTTATGATATTAAACTCGAACTTGGAAATCTAGATTTAAAAAAAACGAAAATCAGTTTAAAATTAGATTATATCAATTTGATAATTTCATTAAGGGTAGTTAAAGTAAATTCACATAAGGGGCAAAAGGTAATTAATCATTATAACTCTCAACCACAGCCCAACTTGCTTGTCAATTAATAATACTAGGTATATAACTCGCGCTATCCGCTAGTCTATATTAATATTTTGGTTTAATTTTTAGCTACTATCTTTAAAATTATTAAAACTTATATATATTTATAGAAATTTTCATTCATATAAGAGAATTTAATATATAATGTGTAATTTATCCTATTTTTATTTATAAATTTTAAAAAATTATAATGTAAAATAATAACAATGACACCTATCGAATTATCCAACTTTGACGTACATATACATTTGATTTAGAAAAATATAATCTTGCTAAGATTTTGGTATTATTTTCTGTTTTCCATAGAAGTTCTATAGTTCTTTTTTTCTTGAAGGTTTATGTGTTCAAATATTTAGTTTTTTTTTATTGAAAGTCTTATTGATGTTTGTTTATAAAATTATAAATCTTATTAAGTAAAATCATAATAATGACACCTAACGAATTATCCAACTTCGATGTGCATATGTTTGATTTAGAAAATGATTTACGTACTAAATTTTTGGTGCTTTGTTTTGCATCCTTAGGATTTCTGTGGTTATTTTTTTAAAAAAGTTTATATGTTTAAATATTTAGTTTCTTTACTAAATGTCTCACTAATGTTGTGTACATATACATATATAAAATATGATATATGTTGATTCAGATTTACTTTTGTTAGTAAGCTATACTAATCGTATAATGCTGCTTTTTGCTTCTCCACCAGATCTTCTACGAATTTTAGGTTATATCTCTATTCAGTTTATAAGATCTGTTTTATTTTCAGTTAACTATTTGCTAATATTTGTTTATAAACATGTAAAATGATGTTGAGATTTCACATTATCACTGTTTTTTTTTATCTTTTTGTGTTTATTCATGTTTTGATTTGAATATTTTATCGTTATATATTCCCATTTGAATTTGATTCATAACTTTGTCATATTATATTATTTAAATAAAATTTTAGAAGATGTTGCTCATAGGTTGTTCATGTTGACTAAGTTATAAGCAGTAAATATGTATACAAATCAGACTTTATTATTTATTATATTTTGAATGTAAAGTTACTTGTGTAGTATTTTACTTTGTTAATTTAATTAAAGTGCTATTTTGACATGCTATAACTCGTTATTCAGAACTGCAAGTGAACTTTTCTCAAAAGCTTATACCATCATTTGCTTCTTTTAGTTAATATTTCTTTGGTAATTAGCCTAAATATCAAGCTAATATTACTGTATACCACTTTTTCTTTGATAATTTACCTCTCTTGATATTGATTTTTATTTTATTTTAACACACCATTGTTTTTAAAATATTGATATTTTGAAGACATAAATTTTTTGTTAGTTAAATATTTTTATATGAATTTTTTAAGTAGTTAGTCACATATCAAGTCAATATATTTTTAATTGTTTTTTTAAAAAAACTAATATTTGGTAAAACTTAATTTTCGTTTTACTTTTTTAGTTAATTAATTTCTTAATATTGATTTCTTAAATAATTAGCTTTAATATTTATATTATTTTTGTTAGTTAAATTTTTTAGTATTATTTAAGTTTTTTTATTCTCTTACTTATTCTGTTTATATTAATTTTGTTAAATAAATAACATAGATATTAAGTTAGTATCCTCTTTTTTTTTGTTAATTTAACTCTCTCGATATAGACTTTCATTTTAATTGTATTGACATGTGGTAAGAAATAATTTATGTTTTGGTTTTTGTTAGTTAAACATTTTTTATATTGCTTTCTTCAGTAATTAGCAGAAAGTATTATTTTTGGTTTGTTAAGATTTTTGTGTTAATGTTTTAAATATTTCCCCCAAAATTATAAGTTTTAGATGACTTTCTTTTTTGATAATTTAAAATGAATGTTCTTTTGGTAGTATTGATATTTTAAATAAAAATTTTATATGTTTATATGAAATTTTAATCTTAATATTTTTTCTAAATAAATTACTCATTTAAAATATATATGCTAATTGTTTTTTTTAATTTAACTTTTTTGTTATTGATTTACATATTTGCTTTTGTTAGTTTAGTTTTTGTGACAATGAGTTTTCATTTTATTTTCACAATAGATTTAGACTTAAATTTATTTTATTTAGTTAAAAAAATTATCTTAATTTTCCATTTTATTGTGATAACTTTATATTTTTGTAAGTTTTAATTTATTTAAATTATTATTAATATTTATTTATTTTTTATGTTTAATGAAAAATACTGATATAGACTAATCAGATTGAATATATATGTCATATGTGGACGCTCTAATTGGTCTAAGACATCAACACAGACCACAACTAATATATTCTAATTGTTTGTCGTCATTAAAATTTTAAAATATTTTAATTATGGTTTTAAATATATTTTTAATAATTTTATTCAATATATATGATTTTGTTTTCATAATCTATTTATATGTTAATTTACTTTTTATTGTTAATAGAAAAATAAAATCTATTTTCAAAACTTTTTTTTATTAATAACTAACTTAAAATCTAGAAACTTTCCTAATAACAACAAAAACAAATTAATTAAAATTTAGAAATTTTCCTTATAACAATTAAACCGAATTAATTAATTTTAATATATAATATATAATTAACTAAAAATAATGATGATGTGTATCGATAGAATTGAATCTTTAAATCCTATGTGGACACCCTTAGAACGAATTCGTTATAACAATTAAAACGAATTAATTAATTTTAATATTCAATATATAATTAACTAAAAATAATGATGATGTGTACCAATAGAATTGAATCTTTAAATTCTATGTGGATACCCTTAGAGACATTTAGCATCAATTTTTATTAGTAATACTAGGCTTTTAACTCGCGCTACGCGCAAGTCTGTATTAATAATTTGGTTTAGTTTTTTGTCTAATATCTTTCAAATTATCAAAAGTATAATATATTTATAGAAATTTTCTTTTATATAAAAAATTAAAATATAATATGTAATATTTCCTATTTTTGTTTATAAAATTATAAATCTTATTAAGTAAAATCATAGTAATGACACCTAACAAATTATCCAACTTCGATGTGCATATGTTTGATTTAGAAAATAATTTTCTTACTAAATTTTTGGTGTTTTATTTTGTATCCTTAGGATTTCTATGGTTTTTTTTTAAAGGTTTATATGTTTAAATATTTAGTTTTTTTACTAAGTTAAATGCCTCACTAATGTTATGTACATATACATATATATTATGATATATGTTGATTCAGATTTACTTTTGTTAGTAAGCTATACTAATCGTGTAAAACTGATTTTTGCTTCTCCACCAGATCTTCTAAGAATTTTAGGTTATATCTCTATTCAGTTAATTAAGATCTGTTTTATTTGCAGCCTAATTATTTGCTAATATCTGTTTTTAAACATGTAAGATGATGTTGAGACATCACATTATCACCGTTTTTTTTTTTTTTTTTTTTATCTTTTGTGTGTTTATTCATGTTTTGATTTGAATATTTTATCTTCATATATTCATATTTGAATTTGATTTATAACTTTGTCATAATATATTATTTAAATTAAATTTTAGAGGATCTTGCTCATGTGTTGTTCATGTTGACTAAGTTATAAGAAGTAAATATGTATACAAATCTGACTTTATTACTTATTATATTTTGAATGTAAAGTTACTTGTGTAGTATTTTACTTTGTTAATTTTTCAACCAGACGCAACCAATGTATTAATCTTTATAAATTTAAATAATACGTTTGATTTAAAAATTTGTATTACCTATTAAAACTTTATATGGTTATTCATAGTCGACACCAATATTTTAGAAATCATGAATGTTTTTGGAACTATATTTTCAAAATAATTTGCTTCTTAGATCTTGTTTTTTGTTATTTTAAATATCTTTGATGGTAATTTTATATTTTATTTTAATTATCTAATTTTCTGCAGGTTTGATATACTTACAACATATATATTTTTCATTAATCTTTTTTGTTACTGATTTTTCAAATAGGTAGCATATATATTAATCTAATGTCTTTTACATAAATGCTTGTTCTTTGTTAAATTTACTTTTAAAATTAATTAAAATGTTATTTTGACATGCTATAACTGGTTATTCTAAATTTTAAGTGAACTTCTCTTAAAGCTTATATCACCATTTGTTTTTTAAGTTAATATTTGTTTGGTAGTTAGCCTAAATATCAAGCTAATTTTACTTTATACGAATTTTTATTTTGATAATTTACCTCTGTTGATATTGATTTTTATTTTATTTTAACACACCAGTTTTTAAAAATTTTTGATATTTTAAGAAAATAGATATTTTGTTAGTTAAATTTTTTTATATAAATTTTTTAAGTAGTTAGTCAAATATCAAGTCAATATATTTTAACTATTTTTTTGAAAACAATATTTTGTAAAACTTAATTTTCGTTTTAGGTTTTTAGTTAATTAATTTTTTAATATTGATTTCCTAAATAATTAGCTTAAATATTTATATTATTTTTGTTAGTTAAGTTTTTAGTATTATTTAAGTTTTTTTATTCCCATACTTATTCTGTTTATATTGATTTTGTTAAATAGATAACATAGATATTGAGTTAATATCCTCTTTTTTTTGTTAATTTAACTTTCTCGATATGGACTTTCATTTTAATTGTATTGACATGTTGTAAAAAATAATTTATGTTTTAGTTTTTGTTAGTAAATATTTTTTATATTGCTTTCTTCAGTAATTAGCATAAAGTATCATTTTTGGTTATTTAAGATTTTTGTGCTAATTTTTTAAATATTTCTCGAAAAATTAGAAGTTTTAAATGACTTCTTTTTGATAAGTTAAGATGAATATTTTTTGGTAGTATTGATATTTATAAATAATAATTTCATAAGTTTATGTGAAAATTTAATCTTAATATTTATTCTAAATAAATTACTCATTTAAAATATATATGCTAATTGTTTTAATTTAAATTTTTTGCTATTGATTTACATATTTATTTTTGTTAGTTTAGTTTTTGTGACAATGAGTTTCTATTTTATTGTCATAATAGATTTAGACTTTTAACTTAAATTTATTTTATTTAGTTAAAAAAAATGATCTTAATTTTCCATTCTGTTGTGATAATTTTATATGTTTGTATGTTTTAATTTATTAAATTATTATTTATTTGTTATATTTGATGAAAAACACTGATCTAGACTAATCAGATTGAGTATATATGTCCTATGTAGACTCTCTCATTGGCCTAAAAAGACTAATCAGATTTTAATTTTTTGTCGTGATTAAAATTTTAAAATAATTTAATTATGGTTTTTAAATATAGTTTTTAATATTTTTGTTCAAAATATATGATTTTCTTTTTGATAATATATTTATATGTTAATTTACCTTTTTATTGTTAATAAAAATATAAGATCTATTTTTAAAATTATTTTTTATTAATAACTAACTTAAAATTTAGAAACTTTCTTAATAACAATAAAAACAAAATTAATTAAAATTTAGAAATTTTCTTTATAACAATTAAAACGAATTAATTAGTTTTAATATACATTATATAATTAACTAAAAGTAATGATGATGTGTACCAATAGAATTGAATCTTTAAATCCTATGTGGACACCTTTAGAGGCATTTAGCATCAACTTTTATTAGTAATAGATATGATGATAGATGATTAGAGTTTATGTTACAACTATGTTTTGTTTAAATAAAAAAAGTTTTTTATTTGTTAAGTCCCACCCGTGAGATGATATTTGGATTCTCTTCTTCCTAATCATCTTAGGTCTTTTTGGCGCCTTTCGAATATGACTTTTTTTAAAAATCATCGCGTGAGTTATCCGAAGTTTAATTCGAAACAGATTCCTTTTATTTTACTTTTTATTCCAAATGAAAAAAAGTTCGAAACAAAAGAACAATCAGTAAATCTCTCCGATTCAGTGGTTCCGACTTCCGATCATGGCCGATGAGGCACGAACCGTCCTTCTGGAGAAGAAGAAAGAAGACGATGACCACCACAACTGCTCCGGCTGTAACATCGATCGACTTAAGGAAAACCAGCGAGGCATACCTTACATCAACCTCTCCTTCATCTGGCTCGTCTCTCTCTGCACTATTTCAATTTTCTCTCTTCGGATCTTCAGCAAGCATATGGCGCGCGCACAACTGAATCTCGAAATTACGCTATTCTGATTTTTGTATTTTCAATTTCAGCTCTCCCGATCTCTTCCCTGTTTCCATATCTCTATTTCATGATCAGAGACTTTAACATCGCAAAAGAAGAAGAAGATATTGGTTTCTACGCTGGTTTCGTTGGTAATCTCTTTGTTACTTTTTTTTGGTTCTTGCTTTTTAATTTCGAATTCTGCTATTTCGATGTTTTCTTTTTTATGTTTAGCATCTTCGTTCATGATCGGAAGAGCTCTGACATCGATTCTCTGGGGGAAATTAGCTGATCGATATGGTCGCAAACCTATTATCATGATTGGAACTTTCTCAGTGTTAGCTTTTTACACTTTTATTCCTCAGGAGTTTATATTTGTCTGCAGAATTTTTTTTATTCCTCAGAACTCTTTTTCAGGATCATATTCAATACTCTCTTTGGTCTAAGTACAAGTTTCTGGGTCGCGATCTCCGTTCGATTCCTTCTTGGTTGCTTTAATTGTCTTCTCGGTGTAATAAGGGTAATGTGGATTTTTCTCTTTTCAGTTTATATAGTGATTAGATGCATTAGATTCTTAAAGGTACCTTTGTTTCCTGTTTTTCAATGTTTCAGGCATATGCTTCAGAAGTCGTTAGTGAGGAGTATCACTCTCTTAGTCTTTCTGTTGTGAGGCTTTTAACTCATCCATCCGTTTCAGAAAGATACAATTTCACGCTTTTTCTTCCTTTTTTTTGTTTATTAAGGATGAATTTCTTATAGGTTTTCAATTGTAACAAATTTTAGATTTCAAGATATATCTATTGAAAACAATTGAATTTTATATATTACTGTTGGTTTAAAATCAAAGAAAAAATTGTTTAGGGTAAAAAGTTTACACATTTATACTGAACATCAACATTTTTTCATGATATGTATGAAAACTCTAGAAAAATTATATTTTTGTAACAGATGAAGTATTATTTATTTCAACTCTTGTTATAGTCAATGTTTACTTTCATCTAGAGGAGAAATAGTTCTATTTCATTTCCTCAGGTGAGTACATCGAGAGGTATAGGACTAATCATAGGTCCTGCTATTGGAGGCTATCTTGCTCAGGTACAGACTTACACAAACTTTCACCTCTCCAAAAATTTTCATACTTGGCTAAATTGGTTTCTGTTATATGTTATCCTTAGCCTGTAGAAAAGTATCCGAATATATTTTTGCAGAGCTCGGTTTTCGGGAGGTAGTATTATCATCGTTCTACTCTAAAATATCCATTTTCGAATGATAACAAAATAGTTTTCATCAATTGTTGCTTCGGTGTTGTGCGTTTTACAGGTTTCCATATTTTCTTCCGGGCTTAGTTATATCAATGTATGCTACTGGTGTTCTCATCGCATGCTGGTGGCTTCCTGTGAGTTTGATAAATTAAGTTAGTGTACTTGTTATGACTTGTTCAAAAACCTTAATTATTTTTTATGATATTTGCTTTGCAATGCTATGATAATTAAAATGAGTTCTTATGAAGTGATACAAACTTAGGAGCTGAAGCTGACATTCTTACCATGAGACAAGCTCCAAGAACAAGATTAGGAACTAAAGACTTAGCTGATAGCTTCAACTAAGTAGTAGAGACGCTGATCACTTCCCAGCACCTAGAAGATGTCACTACTCAACTTAGCCAACTGAGCATCGCCAAAGAAGCAGCAATGGTGAGGGCACGTCTAAGCGAGGAAAGCATTCCCAACAAGCAAGAAGACCTTCCCAACGAGCAAGAAGACGGTTTAGACATCATCAACGGTCCTCACATCAAAAGCATAGCTTATACACACGGATGGCCAATGTATCATGATAGCAAAGGAGTTTCCTTATTTAGCATTACGCTACTTAAGTGAAAATGCTCCTAAACCACCTAAACCGAGGTAAGTCCGAGTCTCTATTTCAATATGGTTTATTCAACTAATAAAACTCTTTCTTTGGTTGTTTTGGTTCAGCTTTTATTTAAAAACATTAGTATAAGGCATGTTGGCCACATTTTATTTACATTTTTGTTTTAAGGCATTGTTAGCCAAATAGTTTAACCTAAGGGTTTTGTAATCTTTTTCAAGTCCCCTAGAAGGGCAAAGCTGTTCGGACTGTTTATAAAGTCCCCTCACAGCCGTGTATTCTTTTCAACATATCAATAAAGAACTAACTTCTTGGCTAAGTACCAATCTCTTGCTCTCTAAAGCTTTGTGTGATTCATTGCTTGAGAGTTCTTTATCTTATCAAGGTTTATCTCCATAAAGCCTTGTGGCGACTTTCAATCCATCTTCTATTCATCTCACAACCTAGATCTTGCAAATAGAGTGGTACAACTCTTTGTTTGGTCTCCATCTCGATCCACTTCCTTCCATAGTCCATCCATTGATTGCAAGCCGAAAGAGTTGAACAACCAGCGACCCAATCCCATCACCATACACGGTTACTGCTTGTAGGAGTGTGTCATGAAGTTTCAGAGCTATAGGATGTAACTTGGCCATATTGAGAGATCTGTATTAAGCTAAAAAATGTAAATTTTAACTCACAAGATAAGTTACAGGAAACACTTCATACGCGTTGTAGAATTGCCCACGAGAGGCTTAATCCAAATGGACGTGGATATCCACAAAATGAGCTAAACGATGATGGAAGCAGAGAAGGAGGACTCGATGACCAGAGAATAAAAAGTAAGCCAAGTCTTTTGAAGAATCGTCCATTGATGGCTATCATCATTATATACTGTGTTTTTTCTCTCCAAGAGATAGCTTACTCAGAGGTAAGACAGTTACAATTCACTTGTCAAAAAATATAATTCTTTACTAAAGAGGATATACTTAGTTTTAGAGTGATGCACAAAAAGCTTTATAGTTTCAGACTTTTGCATTGTGAGTATTGCTTATCAATTATCATTGTTTTGGTAACTTTGCAAGATATTCTCACTCTGGGCTGTTAGCGACAGAAGCTATGGAGGATTGAGTTTCTCATCTCAAGATGTTGGCCAAGTTTTAGCTATATCAGGTGCATGCTGTTTATAGCTTATTGCTTAACCAGAAAATTATTTTCCTTATAATCTTATAAACCTGATGAAGGTCTTATTTTTTCATGGGTGGTACTCATTTGTTAATTGTTTCTGTCTAATTCTTCAACTCATTTTCTTTAGTTTGATATTGTCCAATGTCTATGGATGTTTCAAGGACTTGGGCTTCTGGTGTTTCAACTTTTGGTATACCCTCCATTGGAGAAGACCCTGGGATTCCTTGTGCTTATACGTCTCTCTGCGGTAAATCTGTTTTGACGTTGCCAATGATGCTCTTTTCTTTGTTATAGTAGTAATGTGCATCTCTCCGAATGACGCTTTTCACATTGTTGTTGTTCAGGTGTTGCTGATACCGCTGCTTTCTTGTTACCCCTCTATAGCTTCACTCTCAGGAGTAACCCTCCATGTGGTGATGAATTTTGCATCTATCTTAAAAAACGCTTTGTCTGTGAGTACTTTCTTCTACACCCTGTGTTGAACCAGAAAATCACTACTAGGGTTTGATTAACAGTTGTAGGTTTCGGAGAATAATGTCTTTTTATTAATAGCAAGAAAGCGTAGCGATTACAAAGAATGGTATAACCGAGAGGTTATGTCGAAGTGAGAAAGGTGTTTTGCGAAGTAAACTAGAAAGCGTTGGAGTTCCTGGTTCTTGCTCTGCTGCTCTCTAGAATGTATGAGTTGTCCTTCTTGGTTTCGAGGTCCTCTTTATTTATAGGGATAGGAGGTCGGTCGCTCCGAGTTCCTTATCATTTTTGCCTTTGGCGAATATTTCCATATTCGTGATATGAAAATCTTCCTTATTCTGTGAGAAATATGAAAATTCTCCTTTATCTTCCGACTTGATCCGATGTTTCCGGTCTTCGATAGTTATCTTTAGGATATTTCCTTTAGTCCGAGCTAGGTCGGCGCGGTCTTCATGGTCTTGATGGGCTTATGTTATTGCTAGAGAAAGACTTTTAGGAAATGTGTTCATTTTCCTTCTAACAGTAAGTCCCCAGTTTGGCGACACTGATTGTAAATCAGGTCGGCGGACTTCATGAAGTTCTTAAATGGGTTAGATCTCGCAATAAGCGTTAGCTCGTTAAGAGTGTTGTTTTGCTACAGCCAGCTCGGCCCGATTTTAAGTGGGTTCGACGCGTGGCATTCTTCAAAAAATACTCCAACCCAATTTTAGGGTTTTGTTTTCGAGCGGGAAAGGCGAAAGGTTGTGCCAAGCGACGAGATTCCAAAAATCTTGACACGCGTCGTTATAGGAAACTGTTGATATTTCTTTTTTAATTTTATTACTTCTTCGTCTTCTTGCTCAAGATATCTTTTTGCCTTCTTCGCCGATTTCTGCAATAATCTTCTCCTTCCTGTAGCAATTCTCCCTTCGATCTTCCTTTAATTTCTTTTAATCCATTCAAAAATTCTCAAAAAATGTCAGCTTCGTCTTCGAACTCTTCTTTTGACGACGACGAAATTTGCCTCGCCTTCAATGCATTATAACTCGCCTTCAATGCGTTATTATTAGATATATAACTCGCCTTCAATGCATTATGCTATCAACTTTTATATATTACTAGGTATATAACTCGCGCTACGTGCGAGTCTGTATTAATATTTTGGTTTATTTTTTTAGCTAATATCTTTAAATTATTAAAAGTTATATATATATATATATATACAGAAATTTCTATTTATATAAGAGAATTTAATATATAATGTGTAATAAAATAGGATAATTACACATTATATATTAAATTCTCTTATATAAATGAAAATTTCTGTATATATATATATATATATATATAACTTTTAATAATTTAAAGATATTAGCTAAAAAAAAAAACCAAAATATTAATACAGACTCGCATGTAGCGCGAGTTATATACATAATAATATATAAAAGTTGATGGCATAGTGCATTGAAGGCGAGTCTGTATTAATAATTTGGTTTATTTTTTTGGCTAATATCTTTTAAATTATCAAAACTATAATATATTTGTAGAAATTTTATTTTATATAAACAATTAAAACATAATATGTAGTATTTCCTATTTTTGTTTATAAAATTATAAATCCTATTAAGTAAAATCATAGTAATGACACGTAACGAATTATCCAACTTCGATGTGCATATGTTTGATTTAGAAAATGATTTACGTACTAAATTTTTGGTGCTTTGTTTTGCATCCTTAGGATTTCTGTGGTTCTTTTTTTTTAAAAGGTTTATATGTTTAAATATTTAGTTTCTTTACTAAATGTCTCACTAATGTTGTGTACATATACATATATAAAATATGATATATGTTGATTCAGATTTACTTTTGTTAGTAAGCTACACTAATCGTATAAAGCTGCTTTTTGCTTCTCCACCAGATCTTCTACGAATTTTAGGTTATATCTCTATTCAGTTTATAAGATCTGTTTTATTTTCAGTTAACTATTTGCTAATATTTGTTTATAAACATGTAAGATGATGTTGAGATTTTACATTATCACTGTTTTTTTTATCTTTTTGTGTTTATTCATGTTTTGATTTGAATATTTTATCGTTATATATTCCCATTTGAATTTGTTTCATAACTTTGTCATATTATATTATTTAAATAAAATTTTAGAAGATGTTGCTCATAGGTTGTTCATGTTGACTAAGTTATAAGCAGTAAATATGTATACAAATCAGACTTTATTATTTATTATATTTTGAATGTAAAGTTACTTGTGTAGTATTTTACTTTGTTAATTTAATTAAAGTGCTATTTTGACATGCTATAACTCGTTATTCAGAACTGCAAGTGAACTTTTCTCAAAAGCTTATACCATCATTTGCTTCTTTTAGTTAATATTTCTTTGGTAGTTAGCCTAAATATCAAGCTAATATTACTTTATACCACTTTTTCTTTGATAATTTACCTCTCTTGATATTGATTTTTATTTTATTTTAACACACCATTGTTTTTAAAATATTGATATTTTGAAGACATAAATTTTTTGTTAGTTAAATATTTTTATATGAATTTTTTAAGTAGTTAGTCAGATATCAAGTCAATATATTTTTAATTGTTTTTAAAAAAAAACTAATATTTTGCAAAACTTAATTTTCGTTTTACTTTTTTAGTTAATTAATTTCTTAATTTTGATTTCTTAAATAATTAGCTTTAATATTTATATTATTTTTGTTAGTTAAATTTTTTAGTATTATTTAAGTTTTTTTGTTCTCTTACTTATTCTGTTTATATTAATTTTGTTAAATAAATAACATAGATATTAAGTTAGTATCCTCTTTTTTTTTGTTAATTTAACTCTCTCTATATAGACTTTCATTTTAATTGTATTGACATGTGGTAAGAAATAATTTATGTTTTGGTTTTTGTTAGTTAAACATTTTTTATATTGATTTCTTCAGTAATTAGCATTAAGTATTATTTTTGGTTTGTTAAGATTTTTGTGTTAATTTTTTAAATATTTCCCCCAAAATTATAAGTTTTAGATGAATTTCTTTTTTGATAATTTAAAATGAATGTTTTTTTGGTAGTATTGATATTTTAAATAAAACTTTTATATGTTTATATGAAATTTTAATCTTAATATTTTTTCTAAATAAATTACTCATTTAAAATATATATGCTAATTGTTTTTTTTAGTTTAACTTTTTTGTTATTGATTTACATATTTGCTTTTGTTAGTTTAGTTTTTGTGACAATGAGTTTTCATTTTTTTTTTCACAATAGATTTAGACTTTTGACATAAATTTATTTTATTTAGTTAAAAAAATTATCTTAATTTTCCATTTTATTGTGATAACTTTATATTTTTGTAAGTTTTAATTTATTTAAATTATTATTAATGTTTATTTATTTTTTTTGTTTAATGAAAAATACTGATATAGACTAATCAGATTGAATATATATGTCCTATGTGGACGCTCTAATTGGCCTAAGACATCAACACAGACCACAACTAATATATTCTAATTGTTTGTCGTCATTAAAATTTTAAAATATTTTAGTTATGGTTTTAAATATATTTTTTAATAATTTTATTCAATATATATGATTTTATTTTCATAATCTATTTATATGTTAATTTACCTTTTATTGTTAATAGAAAAATAAAATCTATTTTCAAAACTTTTTTTTATTAATAACTAACTTAAAATCTAGAAACTTTCCTAATAACAACAAAAACAAATTAATTAAAATTTAGAAATTTTCCTTATAACAATTAAAACGAATTAATTAATTTTAAAATATAATATATAATTAACTAAAAATAATGATGATGTGTATCGATAGAATTGAATCTTTAAATCCTATGTGGACATCCTTAGAACGAATTCGTTATAACAATTAAAACGAATTAATTAATTTTAATATATAATATATAATTAACTAAAAATAATGATGATGTGTACCAATGAAATTGAATCTTTAAATTCTATGTGGATACCCTTAGAGACATTTAGCATCAATTTTTATTAGTAATACTAGGCTTTTAACTCTCGCTACGCGCGAGTCTGTATTAATAATTTGGTTTAGTTTTTTGTCTAATATCTTTTAAATTATCAAAAGTATAATATATTTCTAAAAATTTTCTTTTATATAAAAAATTAAAATATAATATGTAGTATTTCCTATTTTTGTTTATAAAATTATAAATCTTATTAAGTAAAATCATAGTAATGACACCTAACAAATTATCCAACTTCGATGTGCATATGTTTGATTTAGAAAATGATTTTCTTACTAAATTTTTGGTGTTTTATTTTGTATCCTTAGGATTTCTATGGTTTTTTTTTAAAAGGTTTATATGTTTAAATATTTAGTTTTTTTACTAAGTTAAATGTCTCACTAATGTTATGTACATATACATATATAATTTGATATATGTTGATTCAGATTTACTTTTGTTAGTAAGCTACACTAATCGTGTAAAATTGATTTTTGCTTCTCCACCAGATCTTCTAAGAATTTTAGGTTATATCTCTATTCAGTTAATTAAGATCTGTTTTATTTGCAGCCTAATTATTTGCTAATATCTGTTTTTAAACATGTAAGATGATGTTGAGACATCACATTATCACCGTTTTTTTTTTTAATCTTTTGTGTGTTTATTCATGTTTTGATTTGAATATTTTATCTTCATATATTCACATTTGAATTTGATTTATAACTTTGTCATAATATATTATTTAAATTAAATTTTAGAGGATCTTGCTCATGTGTTGTTCATGTTGACTAAGTTATAAGAAGTAAATATGTATACAAATCAGACTTTATTACTTATTATATTTTGAATGTAAAGTTACTTGTGTAGTATTTTACTTTGTTAATTTTTCAACCAGACGCAACCAATGTATTAATCTTTATAAATTTAAATAATACGTTTGATTTAGAAACTTGTATTACCTATTAAAACTTTATATGGTTATTCATAGTCGACACCAATATTTTAGAAATCATGAATGTTTTTGGAACTATATTTCAAAATAATTTGCTTCTTAGATCTTTTTTTTTGTTATTTTAAATATCTTTGATGGTAATTTTATACTTTATTTTAATTATCTAATTTTCTGCAGGTTTGATAAACTTACAACATATATATTTTTCATTAATCTTTTTTGTTACTGATTTTTCAAATAGGTAGCATATATATTAATCTAATGTCTTTTACATAAATGCTTGTTCTTTGTTAAATTTACTTTTAAAATTAATTAAAATGTTATTTTGACATGCTATAACTGGTTATTCTAAATTTTAAGTGAACTTCTCTTAAAGCTTATATCATCATTTGTTTTTTTAGTTAATATTTGTTTGGTAGTTAGCCTAAATATCAAGCTAATTTTACTTTATACGAATTTTTATTTTGATAATTTATCTCTGTTGATATTGATTTTTATTTTATTTTAACACACCAGTTTTTAAAAAAATTTGATATTTTAAGAAAATAGATATTTTGTTAGTTAAATTTTTTATATAAATTTTTTAAGTAGTTAGTAAAATATCAAGTCAATATATTTTAAGTATTTTTTTGAAAAAAATTTGTAAAACTTAATTTTCGTTTTAGTTTTTTAGTTAATTAATTTCTTAATATTGATTTCTTAAATAATTAGCTTAAATATTTATATTATTTTTGTTAGTTAAGTTTTTAGTATTATTTAAGTTTTTTTATTCCCATACTTATTCTGTTTATATTGATTTTGTTAAATAGATAACATAGATATTGAGTTAATATCCTCTTTTTTTTGTTAATTTAACTTTCTCGATATGGACTTTCATTTTAATTGTATTGACATGTTGTAAGAAATAATTTATGTTTTGGTTTTTGTTAGTTAAATATTTTTATATTGCTTTCTTCAGTAATTAGCATAAAGTATTATTTTTGGTTATTTAAGATTTTTGTGCTAATTTTTTAAATATTTCCCGAAAAATTATAAGTTTTAAATGACTTCTTTTTGATAAGTTAAGATGAATATTTTTTGGTAGTATTGATATTTATAAATAACAATTTCATATGTTTATATGAAAATTTAATCTTAATATTTATTCTAAATAAATTACTCATTTAAAATATATATGCTAATTTTTTTAATTTAAATTTTTTGCGATTGATTTACATATTTGTTTTTGTTAGTTTAGTTTCTGTGACAATGAGTTTCTATTTTATTATCATAATAGATTTAGATTTTTAACATAAATTTATTTTATTTAGTTAAAAAAAATTATCTTAATTTTCCATTCTATTGTGATAATTTTATATGTTTGTATGTTTTAATTTATTAGATTATTAATATTATTTTTTTATTTGTTATGTTTAATGAAAAACACTGATCTAGACTAATCAGATTGAGTATATATGTTCTATGTGGACTCTCTCATTGGCCTAAGACATCAACACGGATCACAACTAATATATTTTAATTTAGCAGTTCAGATTTTAATTCTTTGTCGTGATTAAAATTTTAAAATAATTTAATTATGGTTTTTAAATATAGTTTTTAATATTTTTGTTCAAAATATATGATTTTTCTTTTTGATAATATATTTATATGTTAATTTACCTTTTTATTGTTAATAGAAATATAAGATCTATTTTCAAAATTCTTTTTTATTAATAACTAACTTAAAATTTAGAAACTTTTTTAAAAACAATAAAAACAAAATTAATTAAAATTTAGAAATTTTCTTTATAACAATTAAAACGAATTAATTAGTTTTAATATACATTATATAATTAACTAAAAGTAATGATGATGTGTACCAATAAAATTGAATCTTTAAATCCTATGTGGACACTCTTAGAGGTATTTAGCATCAACTTTTATTAGTAATAGATATGATGATAGATGATTAGAGTTTATGTTACAACTATGTTTTGTTTAAATAAAAAAGTCTTTTATTTGTTAAGTCCTACCCGTGAAATGATATTTGGATACTCTTCCTCCTAATCATCTTAGGTCTTTTTGGCGCCTTTCGAATATGACTTTTTTTAAAAATCATCGCGTGAGTTATCCGAAGTTTAATTCGAAACAGATTCTTTTTATTTTACTTTTTATTCCAAATGAAAAAAAGTTCGAAACAAAAGAACAATCAGTAAATCTCTCCGATTCAGTGGTTCCGACTTCCGATCATGGCCGATGAGGCACGAACCGTCCTTCTGGAGAAGAAGAAAGAAGACGATGACCACCACAACTGCTCCGGCTGTAACATCGATCGACTTAAGGAAAACCAGCGAGGCATACCTTACATCAACCTCTCCTTCATCTGGCTCGTCTCTCTCTGCACTAGTTCAATTTTCTCTCTTCGGATCTTCAGCAAGCATATGGCGCGCGCACAACTGAATCTCGAAATTACGCTATTCTGATTTTTGTATTTTCAATTTCAGCTCTCTCGATCTCTTCGCTGTTTCCATATCTCTATTTCATGATCAGAGACTTTAACATCGCAAAAGAAGAAGAAGATATTGGTTTCTATGCTGGTTTCGTTGGTAATCTCTTTGTTACTTTTTTTTGATTCTTGCTTTTTAATTTCGAATTCTGCTATTTCGATGTTTTCTTTTTTATGTTTAGCATCTTCGTTCATGATCGGAAGAGCTCTGACATCGATTCTTTGGGGGAAATTAGCTGATCGATATGGTCGCAAACCTATTATCATGATTGGAACTTTCTCAGTGTTAGCTTTTTACACTTTTATTCCTCAGGAGTTTATATTTGTCTGCAGAATTTTTTTTATTCCTCAGAACTCTTTTTCAGGATCATATTCAATACTCTCTTTGGTCTAAGTACAAGTTTCTGGGTCGCGATCTCCGTTCGATTCCTTCTTGGCTGCTTTAATTGTCTTCTCGGTGTAATAAGGGTAATGTGGATTTTTCTCTTTTCAGTTTGTATAGTGATTAGATGCATTAGATTCTTAAAGGTACCTTTGTTTCCTGTTTTTCAATGTTTCAGGCATATGCTTCAGAAGTCGTTAGTGAGGAGTATCACTCTCTTAGTCTTTCTGTTGTGAGGCTTTTAACTCATCCATCCGTTTCAGAAAGATACAATTTCACGCTTTTTCTTCCTTTTTTTGTTTATTAAGGATGAATTTCTTATAGGTTTTCAACTGTAACAAATTTTAGATTTCAAGAAATATCTATTGAAAACAATTGAATTTTATATATTACTGTTGGTTTAAAATCAAATAAAAAATTGTTTAGGGTAAAAAGTTTACACATTTATACTGAACATCAACATTTTTTCATGATATGTATGAAAACTCTAGAAAAATTATATTTTTGTAACAGATGAAGTATTATTTATTTCAACTCTTGTTATAGTCAATGTTTACTTTCATCTAGAGGAGAAATAGTTCTATTTCATTTCCTCAGGTGAGTACATCGAGAGGTATAGGACTAATCATAGGTCCTGCTATTGGAGGCTATCTTGCTCAGGTACAGACTTACACAAACTTTCACCTCTCCGAAAATTTTCATACTTGGCTAAATTGGTTTCTGTTATATGTTATCCTTAGCCTGTAGAAAAGTATCCGAATATATTTTCGCAGAGCTCGGTTTTCGGGAGGTAGTATTATCATCGTTCTACTCTAAAATATCCATTTTCGAATGATAACAAAATAGTTTTCATCAATTGTTGCTTCGGTGTTGTGCGTTTTACAGGTTTCCATATTT
The DNA here is from genome assembly GCA_911865555.2 of Thlaspi arvense. Classification (NCBI taxonomy): domain Eukaryota; kingdom Viridiplantae; phylum Streptophyta; class Magnoliopsida; order Brassicales; family Brassicaceae; genus Thlaspi; species Thlaspi arvense. The sequence goes on along the minus strand of OU466861.1, from coordinate 23,539,267 downwards.
TCTTCCGAGCTTAGTTATATCAATGTATGCTACTGGTGTTCTCATCGCATGCTGGTGGCTTCCTCTGAGTTTGATAAATTAAGTTAGTGTACTTGTTATGACTTGTTCAAAAACCTTAATTATTGTTTATGATATTTGCTTTGCAATGCTATGATAATTAAAATGAGTTCTTATGAAGTGATACAAACTTAGGAGTTGAAGCTGACATTCTTACCATGAGACAAGCTCCAAGAACAAGATCAGGAACTAAAGACTTAGCTGATAGCTTCAACTAAGCAGTAGAGACGCTGATCACTTCCCAGCACCTAGAAGATGTCACTACTCAACTTAGCCAACTGAGCATCGCCAAAGAAGCAGCAATGGTGAGGGCACGTCTAAGCGAGGAAGGCATTCCCAACAAGCAAGAAGACCTTCCCAACGAGCAAAAAGACGGTTTAGACATCATCAACGGTCCTCACATCAAAAGCATAGCTTATACACACGGATGGCCAATGTATCATGATAGCAAAGGAGTTTCCTTATTTAGCATTACGCTACTTAAGTGAAAATGCTCCTAAACCACCTAAACCGAGGTAAGTCCGAGTCCCTATTTCAATATGGTTTATTCAACTAATAAAACTCTTTCTTTGGTTGTTTTGGTTCAGCTTTTATTTAAAAACATTAGTATAAGGCATGTTGGCCACATTTTATTTAGATTTTTGTTTTAAGGCATTGTTAGCCAAGTAGTTTAACCTAAGGGTTTTGTAATCTGTTTCAAGCCTCCTAGAAGGGCAAAGCTGTTCAGACTATTTATAAAGTCCCCTCACAGCCGTGTATTCTTTTCAACATATCAATAAGGAACGAACTTCTTGGCTAAGTACCAATCTCTTGTTCTCTAAGGCTTTGTGTGATTCATTGCTTGAGAGTTCTTTGTCTTATCAAGGTTTATCTCCATAAAGCCTTGTGGCGACTTTCAATCCATCTTCTATTCATCTCACAACCTAGATCTTGCAAATAGAGTGGTACAACTCTTTGTTTGGGCTCTATCTCGATCCACTTCCTTCCATAGTCCATCCATTGATTGCAAGCCGAAAGAGTTGAACAACCAGCGGCGCAATCCCATCACCATACACGGTTACTGCTTGTAGGCGTGTGTCATCTGGTATCAGAGCCGAAAGGCTCCCTAAACAGGTGTACTCTATCCCTTTTGCATCCTTTCTTCTTAGTTTTCGCTTTGGTTCTTTAGCTTCATTCATCATTCAAAAAAAAAAAAAACATAAAAAGTTTTCATTGTTTTACTGTTTTGATTTGATTTTCAATTCTAAAAACCCCAAAAGAAGTTTTTCATTATTGCATAATTTTCGTGTTTGATTCATACTTTACAAAAAAAAAAATCATAAAAATTATTCAACTTTTAGAAGTGCATATTCGGTTTTAAAGAGCTCTTTCCATATTGGTCATATTGCGAGTTAGTTCTTACTTGTTTTGGATTAGTCGCATATTGTCATACTACCTTTGTGAGGTTTTCCTTGCTAGTGATTAGGACGGTTCCTAGTATTGAGCATTAGGACTATAGCTCATAAACTGTTGTTATACTTGGCTTATATTAGAACCCATTAAACACTTGATCTTTGAAACTTTGTAGGTACTACGATGAGAGAAGCAGATCAAGCTGATGTTATGAGGCAGATGCTTGAGTCCATTCAAGGCATCAGTGCTAGGATGAATCAACTGGAGCAGCGACTGCCACCACCACCTCCCGCCGGAGCTCCCAATGGCCCTAGAAACCGAGAGAGGACTCCCGTACCACAAGGGGGAAGTGAAACTGACGATGACATGCCGAGTTTGGAGGAAGATGATCCTAACCCGAGGCAAAGGAGGTACCATGATCGCCCTAGAAGAGGGAGAGACAGAGAAGATGATCAACCGTGGCTTGGAGAAAAGGATATCAAGCTTACAGCACCCACATTCGCCGGAAGAGTCAATCCGAGGCATATGTGGATTGGGAGAGAAGAATGGAGTATACCTTCGACTACTACCAGTACCATGACGCCAAGAAGGTCTCCTTAGCAGCTGCACAGCTCACCGAGAATGCTCTTTCCTGGTGGGACAGAGAAGTTTCGGAGAGAAGGAGACATAGACACGATCAGATCACCACTTGGTAGGAGATGCGATACCACTTGAGGAAGAGATATGTTCCTTCCTACTACCACCGTGATCTACAGAAGAAGTTCAGAAAGCTCACACAGGGCACTAGGTCCGTTGAGGAGTACTTTGAGGAGTTTGAGCTACTCAAAAATCGCTTGGAGACCAACGAGACCGAAGAAACCCTCATGGCGCAGTTCATTGATGGGTTACACGATCAGATCGCAAGAAAGGTTGAGAGGACTACTTACCGAGACCTTGATGAGCTCTTACACTTAGCTGTACAAGCCGAGCAGCACGTCAAGAGGAAGTCAGCCTCTACTGCTAGAGCTAAGCCCGCTTGGAGTTCACAGCTGAGAGCCTTTGATAAAGGCAAAGCACCAGAAGCAGCTTTCAAGTACAAGAAGCCGGTTGTAGAGACGTCTAAGGCAGCTACTGGCGAGTCAAGCAAGCCCCAAAACCAGCAAGCTATAGATGTTACACGCTTCAAGTGCCAAGGAAGAGGCCATTACGCTAGAGAATGTCCAAATCAACGGGTGATGTTACTCAAAGAAGATGGCGAGTATGAATCACAAGATGAAGCCGAGGCCAAGTTTGATGACTCAGAGGAAGAAGTGACTGATTTTTCTGACGAGGGAGAGCTACTAGTGACCCGGAGAGTTCTCAGCATCATGTTTGATCCAGAAACCATTCAAAGAGAGAACATCTTCCATACACGCTGTACCGTGAACACCAAGGTATGTAGCCTCATCATAGATGGTGGTTCGTGTACTAACGTGGCTAGTAAGTATCTTGTAGATAAGCTAGGCCTCAAGAAAACAAAGCACCTGAGGCCCTACAGACTCAAATGGTTGAATGACGAGACCGAGCTAAAGATAGGAGAGCAAGTGTTAGTACCATTCAGCATTGGCAAGTATGAAGATCAGGTTCTATGTGACGTAGTTCCCATGCAAGCAGGCCACATTCTACTTGGTAGACCATGGCAGTTTGACAAGGAAACGATACACAATGGCTGTACCAACTTTTACAGCTTCTCTCACAACAAGAAGAAGCATAACCTTTCTCCACTTACACCCCAAGAAGTCTTTAATCTCCAAAAGTCTATGGACAAAGGAGCTAAGGTAAGTAAAACTAGCCTTTATGTTACTCCTAGTAATGTTTTAAAGGCTTTAGAATCCAAAACGCAGGTGCTACTCATGATCTTTAGAGAAGGGTTGTTTTCAGGTCAAGAGGAGACTGTTTTACCCGCCGAGATGAATGAGCTTTTGGAGAAGTTCAAAGATGTCATCCCTGAGGAGATACCAGCCGGTTTACCACCCATCCGAGGCATTGAGCACCAGATAGACCTTATATCCAGAGCACCTTTACCCAACCGGCCAGCTTATAGAGTTAACCCGGAAGAAGCAAAGGAGCTAGAAGCACAAGTTCAGGAGCTTATGTCCAAAGGATACATCCGAGAGAGCTTAAGTCCTTGCGCTGTACCGGTCTTGTTAGTGCCAAAGAAGGACGGGTCATGGAGGACGTGTGTAGACTGCCGAGCTATAAACAACATCACCATAAAGTATATGCACCCCATTCCCCGGCTAGACGATATGCTAGATGAGTTGAGTGGAGCTACAATATTTTCCAAGGTTGATCTCAAGAGTGGCTATCACCAAGTCAGAATGAAAGAGGGCGACGAGTGGAAGACAGCATTCAAGACTAAGAGAGGTTTATATGAATGGCTGGTCATGCCCTTCGGCGTCACCAATGCACCGAGCACATTCATGAGGCTCATGAATCATGTACTGCGAGCATACATCTGTAAGTCAGTAGTTGTGTATTTTGATGACATCCTGATCTATAGATCTAGCTTAGATGATCATCTTAACCACATTGAGCAGGTGCTAGAAACGTTAAGGTTAGAGGGCTTATATGCAAACTTAAAGAAATATACCTTTTGCACTGATCAGTTAGTGTTTTTAGGCTTTGCAGTAAGTTCACAGGGGCTTAAAGTGGATGAGGAGAAGGTCAAGGCGATTCAGGAGTGGCCAACCCCCTCTACCATCAGTCATGTCCGGAGCTTCCACGGATTAGCCAGCTTCTATAGGAGATTTGTGAAGGATTTCAGCACCAATGCCGCCCCCTTAACCTCGGTGATCAAGAAGAATGTAGCATTCTCATGGGGAGAGGCACATGAGCTAGCGTTTCAAAGGCTTAAGGATAGCCTTACACATGCGCCTGTTTTGGCATTACCTAACTTTAACCAAACGTTTGAAGTTGAATGTGATGCTTCAGGGACAGGAATCGGAGCTGTTCTTACTCAAGGAGGGAGACCAGTGGCTTTCTTCAGTGAAAAACTCAATGGAGCCGCCCTTAACTACCCTACCTATGATAAAGAACTATACGCTTTAGTAAGGTCTCTTGAAACTTGGCAGCATTACCTTCTATATAAAGAGTTTGTTATTCATACAGATCATGAGACCCTCAAGTACTTGAGAGGCCAAACTACTTTGAAGAAGAGGCATGCTAGATGGCTAGAGTTCGTAGAGACATTTCCCTATGTAATCAAATACAAGAAGGGAAAGGAGAATGTTGTAGCAGATGCTTTATCAAGAAAATACGCCCTCATCTCAACAATGGAGGCTAAGATCATGGGATTTGAGCATCTTAAACAACTATATAGAGAGGATCCTGACTTCAAAGAGCTCTATAACCAATGTAGCCGAGGAGTGTTTGGTTCTTTTTACAGGCATGATGACTTTCTATTCAAGGACCGCCGGCTATGCTTACCTCAAAGCTCGGTTAGGAAACTCATCATAAGGGAGGCACACGGTGGAGGCCTCATGGGACACTTTGGGATGGACAAAACGTTTAGTATCGTCAAGGAGCACTTCTTTTGGCCTTACCTTAGACGTGATGTTGAGAGGTTCTGCTCCAAGTGCATCACTAGCTTAAAGGCAAAATCCAGGTTGCATCCCAACGGTTTATACGTTCCTTTACCTATACCTGACCTACCATGGGCAGACCTTTCTATGGATTTTGTTTTAGGCTTACCCAAGATCAGAAACAAGGATTCAATCTTTGTAGTGGTGGACCGTTTCTCTAAGATGGTGCATTTCATTCCATGTGCCAAGACTAATGACGCTACACAGATTGCTGACTTGTTCTCTAAAGAGGTGGTGAGGATTCATGGCCTTCCAAGAACCATTGTTTCTGACCGAGACACCAAGTTCTTGGGCCACTTTTGGAGAACCGTTTGGAGAAAGCTTGGGACTAAGCTTCCTTTCTCAACAACTTGTCACCCACAAACCGATGGACAGACTGAAGCGGTCAACCGTACACTCTCCACCCTCTTAAGGGCTACGGTTGGTAAAAATTTAAGGAATTGGCTAGACTGTTTACTTTTCATTGAGTTTGCTTACAATAGAGTACCCCACTCGGCTACTAAGCTTTCACCCTTTGAGATTGTCTATGGTTTTAGACCCCTTGCTCCTTTAGATCTTACTCCTTTACCGCCGGTGCAACAAGTGAGTCAAGATGGAGTTAGTAAGGCCGAGCTGATGAAGACTATGTCCAAGAAGGTCAAGGAGAACATAGAGAAGAGGAACGAGTACTACAAGAAGAATGCTGACAAGGGACGCCGAGAAGTTACCTTTGAGCCAGGCGATTAGGTTTGGCTGCACATGAGAACCGAGAGGTTTCCAGTTTAGAGGAAGTCTAAGCTGTTACCAAGAGGAGATGGCCCGTTCAAAGTCCTCAAGAAGATCAATGACAATGCATATCATATTGAACTTCCAGGTGAGTTTAACATCTCTAATACGTTCAATGTATCTGACTTGCTACCGTTTGATGTAGGTGAATCAGTTCTGAGGACAGAACCTTCCCAAGGGGGAGAGGATGATACAAACTTAGGAGCTGAAGCTGACATTCCTACCATGAGACAAGCTCCAAGAACAAGATCAGGAACTAAAGACTTAGCTGATAGCTTCAACCAAGCAGTAGAGACGCTGATCACTTCCCAGCACCTAGAAGATGTCACTACTCAACTTAGCCAACTGAGCATCGCCAAAGAAGCAGCAATGGTGAGGGCACGTCTAAGCGAGGAAGGCATTCCCAACAAGCAAGAAGACCTTCCCGACGAGCAAGACGATGGTTTAGACATCATCAACGGTCCTCACATCAAAAGCATAGCTTATACACACGGATGGCCAATGATTCATGATAGCAAAGGAGTTTCCTTATTTAGCATTACGCTACTTAAGTGAAAATGCTCCTAAACCACCTAAACCGAGGTAAGTCCAAGTCCCTATTTCAATATGGTTTATTCAACTAATAAAACTCTTTCTTTGGTTGTTTTGGTTCAGCTTTTATTTAAAAACATTAGTATAAGGCATGTTGGCCATATTTTATTTACATTTTTGTTTTAAGGCATTGTTAGCCAAGTAGTTTAACCTAAGGGTTTTGTAATCTGTTTCAAGTCCCCTAGAAGGGCAAAGCTGTTCGGACTGTTTATAAAGTCCCCTCACAGCCGTGTATTCTTTTCAACATATCAATAAAGAACGAACTTCTTGGCTAAGTACCAATCTCTTGTTCTCTAAAGCTTTGTGTGATTCATTGCTTGAGAGTTCTTTGTCTTATCAAGGTTTATCTCCATAAAGCCTTGTGGCGACTTTCAATCCATCTTCTATTCATCTCACAACCTAGATCTTGCAAATAGAGTGGTACAACTCTTTGTTTGGTCTCCATCTCGATCCACTTCCTTCCATAGTCCATCCATTGATTGCAAGCCGAAAGAGTTAAACAACCAGCGACCCAATCCCATCACCATACACGGTTACTGCTTGTAGGCGTGTGTCATGAAGTTTCAGAGCTATAGGATGTAACTTGGCCATATTGAGAGATCTGTATTAAGCTAAAAAATGTAAATTTTAACTCACAAGATAAGTTACAGGAAACACTTCATACGCGTTGTAGAATTGCACACGGGAGGCTTAATCCAAATGGACGTGGATATCCACAAAATGAGCTAAACGATGATGGAAGCAGAGAAGGAGGACTCGATGACCAGAGAATAAAAAGTAAGCCAAGTCTCTTGAAGAATCGTCCATTGATGGCTATCATCATTGTATACTGTGTTTTTTCTCTCCAAGAGATAGCTTACTCAGAGGTAAGACAGTTACAATTCACTTGTCAAAAAATATAATTCTTTACTAAAGAGGATATACTTAGTTTTAGAGTGATGCACAAAAAGCTTTATAGTTTCAGACTTTTGCATTGTGAGTATTGCTTATCAATTATCATTGTTTTGATAACTTTGCAAGATATTCTCACTCTGGGCTGTTAGCGACAGAAGCTATGGAGGATTGAGTTTCTCATCTCAAGTTGTTGGCCAAGTTTTAGCTATATCAGGTGCATGCTGTTTATAGCTTATTGCTTAACCAGAAAACTATTTTCCTTATAATCTTATAAACCTGATGAAGGTCTTATTTTTTCATGGGTGGTACTCATTTGTTAATTGTTTCTGTCTAATTCTTCAACTCATTTTCTTTAGTTTGATATTGTCCAATGTCTATGGATGTTTCAAGGACTTGGGCTTCTGGTGTTTTCAACTTTTGGTATACCCTCCATTGGAGAAGACCCTGGGATTCCTTGTGCTTATACGTCTCTCTGCGGTAAATCTGTTTTGACGTTGCCAATGATGCTCTTTGCTTTGTTATAGTAGTAATGTGCATCTCTCCGAATGACGCTTTTCACATTGTTGTTGTTCAGGTGTTGCTGATACCACTGCTTTCTTGTTACCCCTCTATAGCTTCACTCTCAGGAGTAACCCTCCATGTGGTGATGAATTTTGCATCTATCTTAAAACACGCTTTGTCTGTGAGTACTTTCTTCTATACCCTGTGTTGAACCAGAAAATCACTACTAGGGTTTGATTAACAGTTGTAGGTTTCGGAGAATAATGTCTTTTTATTAATAGCAAGAAAGCGTAGCGATTACAAAGAATAGTATAACCGAGAGGTTATGTCGAAATGAGAAAGGTGTTTTGCGAAGTAAACTAGAAAGCGTTGGAGTTCCTGGTTCTTGCTCTGCTGCTCTCTAGAATGTATGAGTTGTCCTTCTTGGTTTCGAGGTCCTCTTTATTTATAGGGATAGGAGGTCGGTCGCTCCGAGCTCCTTATCATTTTTGCCTTTGGCGAATATTTCCATATTCGTGATATGAAAATCTTCCTTATTCTGTGAGAAATATAGAAATTCTCCTTTATCTTCAGACTTGATCCGATGTTTCCGGTCTTCGATAGTTATCTTTAGGATATTTCCTTTAGTCCGAGCTAGGTCGGTGCGGTCTTCATGGTCTTGATGGACTTATGTTATTGCTAGAGAAAGACTTTTAGAAAATGTGTTCATTTTCCTTCTAACAGTAAGTCCCCCCCCCCCCCCCAATTTGGCGACACAGATTGTAAATCAGGTCGGCGGACTTCATGAAGTTCTTAAATGGGTTAGATCTCGCAATAAGCGTTAGCTCGTTAAGAGTGTTGTTTTGCTACAGCCAGCTCGGCCCGATTTTAAGTGGGTTCGACGCGTGGCATTCTTCAAAAAATACTCCAACCCAATTTTAGGGTTTTGTTTTCGAGCGGGAAAGGCGAAAGGTTGTGCCAAGCGACGAGATTCCAAAAATCTTGACACGCGTCGTTATAGGAAACTGTTGATATTTCTTTTTTTGATTTTATTACTTCTTCGTCTTCTTGCTCAAGATATCTTTTTGCCTTCTTCACCGATTTCTGCAATAATCTTCTCCTTCCTGTAGCAATTCTCCCTTCGATCTTCCTTTAATTTCTTTTAATCCATTCAAAAATTCTCAAAAAATGTCAGCTTCGTCTTCGAACTCTTCTTTTGACGACGACGAAATTTGCCTCGCCGACCGTGCCAGGCGAGCCTGGATTAGTCCAGAGTCCAGTCGCTTCCTCTTCCTCTAACTTTGAGGGGTCCTCGGGCTATCGGGACGAAATTCCGTCGGATCATCCTGATGCGGACTCCGAAATGGACTTGGATGGGCTCGGGCCAGCAAGCTTCGAGCCAGAAGGCAGAATTGAAGGTCTCGCGCAGAAGGTCGTAATGTCGAAGCATAGGACCGGCATTCAAGACGGGAGGACCTGGATGACTGCAGAAAGGCTTCAGGAGCTTCGCTGGAAGTGCTATTTTCCCGAGAGGGTCGAGCTTCTACTCCCCCAGGTTCACGAGAGAGGGACCACGCCCCCAGAAGGCTATTTCTGTTCTTACGAGTGCCACTTTGCGGAGTTCGGCCTTCAGTTCCCAATTTCACTGCTTCTCCGTTACTGCGAACGGAGGAAGATGCCGGTGGCGCAGCTTTCTCACGCTGTAATTCGTCACTTCAATTGCCTGGCAGCGGTAGCTTGCGCGGCAATGGTTCCCTTTAATTGGGATATTTTCGAAAGGATATCCATCCTGAAGAAAGGGTGGATGAACTGTGGCGGGTGGCGCCATTTTTATACCGCGATGAAGGAGGGAATCATCGGCGGGGACCCGACGAGTAAGGATCGTGAGTGGGATCAGTTTTCTTCTTTGTGAGGATTAACGAAGCATCTATCGGCAGTTCCGACCTCACCTTATTCAAGTCTTGGAGATCGATCCCATGTAAGGCAAACAAAAAATTATTATTACTAGACTTATACCCGCGTATACGCGCAGGTTTTTTCTAAAATATATTTTATTATAAATAATACAATATTTTCATTTGAATTTCATACTTATAAATTCTTTTTTAAATAATGTATATTTACTAAATGTAATGAACTTCTGTATATATTAGAGTTTAATTTATAACATTATATGCTATTTTTAGGGGAGCCTATCTTCTTATAGATATCAATGAAACATAGTTATCCAATATAATTTTATATATTTATCACCAGAGCTCCATAGAACCGTTAAGATTTATTTATATTCCTTTACCAACACTTTTGTCAAATTTTATCTTTTTATTTTCTACTTTGGCATGAAATAGTTTCACCTGATTTTATTATATCTTAAATATTTTTTATTTCAAAAGTAATTTTTTCAATATGGATCTGATTATTTGTAGATAAATTAATTCAGTTTTTCAACTTTAATTTATAAACAAATAGATTTTTCATATTCTCAAAATGCATTAATAGAAATAATTATGATTATTTTTTGTGGTTTTAATATTAAATTGACACTTGTCATGATAAAACTGATTTATATGCCTACACCAACACCTTTGTCAAATTATCTTTTTATCTTTTACTTTGGTATAAATTAATTTTATCTGATTTTATTATATCTTAAAGATTCTTTATTTCAAATTTAATTTTCAATATGAATTTGATTATTTGTAGATAAATTAATTCAGTTTTACAATTTTAATATATAAATAAATAGAATTTTCATATTCACCAAATGCATTAATAAAAAAAATTATTATTTTTATGGTTTAATATTATGTTGACACTTGTCACTTGGAAATTCATCTGAAATGAATGATGTGTCAAGCTGTGGGAGAAGGCTCACCACTATTCATATATATGATTATATATTTTTTTACCTTCCCTTTTTTTTTGTTAATCCCCGAATGCTAATTTGTATTTGTTATGGTAGTGGCAATACGTCTTAGAGATGACCCGATCGGGTTTGATGACGATGTTAGGAGGCTGTGCGATCTGAGGCGGCAGCTGTGGGCCGAAAAGGAGAAAAAGGGGGTTGCAAAAAAGAAAGCAGCCAAACCTGCCGAGAAGAAGGTTAAACCTCCAAGACCAGGTAGACTGTTAGATTGAAGCAAATTTTTTTTAATTGGTGCTCGGTGAAGAGGTTTTATTGACGTATCTGTTTTTCAGCTCCTCGAAGGGCTTCGCAGCCGAAACCCATAGGGGCTGGCCGAAAGAAAAGGAAGGTGGCTTCACCGGGTGCCGCAGATGCTCCTGCGAGTTGTTTTGCGAAGAAGAAAAGGATGACTTCCCATGATCCACCTAGCTTGATGGATTCTGATGATGCCGAAGTGGCTGCTGAGAATGATTTTATTGTATCATGCCGAGATGATTTTTTTACATTGTGTTGTTATTATACATTTGTTTTTAAAGTTTCTCCAGGGCAGCGGCGCTAGAGAGATTGTGGCGAGCGCGGGCTGAGAAGGCTGCGAGGGGTTTCCAGGGCGAAGGGTCCCAAAATCCCACCTCTCGAGTCGCGGACGGTGGCGATGGGGGGCTTCCAATGCTGTCGGGAGCTGTCACGGGGTTGTTTCCCCTTCAGTTGATGTTCCCTCGGTGCCTCGGGCCGGTGTTCCTTTGTCACCTCAGGTAGACGTTTATTCACCACCTCGGACAGGTGTATCTCAAAGCCCTGAGACATATGTCGCAGACGACGTAGGTCGGGAGAGGACCGAGGAGCCCGGCGCGGCTTATTCTGAAGGGCCGACCCCTCCCGAGGTTCCTCCGGACATGGAGGACGCTGGTCCTAGCGCTCCTGAGGAGGTTGCTCCTTCTCAAAAGGATGCTGGCACAGAAGGTGCCAATTCAAGTGCTCCGGCCGAACCTAAGCAGGAGGAGGAGTTTTTTGATTATAATCCTCATCATCTTTGCATGAGGTGGGACGGGAATACTCCGGCGATGCTTAATCGCGAGTTTACAGCGAACCTGATCTGAAAGTACAGGAAGAAGCCGCGATGGGGTAAGCCGCTTCGAGAGCTGAAGCTGGCGGGTTCCATATCTTCAGCGAGTCAAATGATAGCTTGAGTATTTTTTTGGTTATACTATTTTTTGGTTGTGAATGTGTGGTCCCCCCTTTTACTGCGTGCTTTCTGACAACAGGCTGTGATGTAGGGTTTGTGAGCTTGTATGTCCGCATTCGCAGAGTATGATGACAATTTTTGCCAAGAGGAGATGATATTGGACGCCGCCTGTGCTGAGATCAAGGAGCTCAAGAAGGCAGAAGCGGAGAACCAACTTCTCAAAGAGAAGTGTGTTCAGCTGGAAGGCGCCGTTGAAACCTTTAAAGGCGAGGTGACCAAAGCTAATCGACTTCGCAAGCAGGCCGCCGCTCTCCAAGCCCAGAACGAGTCTCTTGAAAAGAGGAACGAAGAGAATTTACAGAGATTTCTTGCCAAAAAGGAAAAGCTTCAGGAGACTTGTGAGGAAGCCGCTCGAGGTGCTTTCGACAGAGTTTTTGAAAGTATGACCGCTTGGTTTAAGCCACGGTTGGATCGGATTCAGGCTTCGCTGGTTCAACGCGAAGAGGTGGAAGCAGTTCTTGTCGGTGTGGAGAAAAGTAGCCAGATGGTGGCCTTCTTGAAGAAGATGCAGGATAAAGGGTGGGAGCTCCCTGCTGGGACCCTTCCGTCTTTCGAGAAGGAGTTCGCCAAGTGAAAGGTGGCCAGTGATGCTATCGACGAGATAGTTATTACGAGTGATGACCTTAATCTTCTGAGCAGATCAGAGATTGATAGCCTGCAGAAGTGAGCTAAGACGAGTATTAGGCTGTCTTATTTTTTTTTTTGTGTAATAACCTTAACATTTAGATTTATAAGGAATTTTGCTTTTTTTTCTAAAAATAAGACTTGTCCTTCATATTCGCGAAGTTTTATTGCGCGCTGAACTTTTTAGTTCGGAACTGGAAGCGAGATTCCTTTGCTCGTCTTATACCAAACGATCTTCAAGATCGAATACCATGTTTTCAGAATTCACTTCGGCCTGAAAGATATGATCGAGAGTCGTACGAGTATTGTCTTCGGCTTTCTTCTTATCCACTTAAGAAGTAATTAAATCGAAACGAAATATCAAAGGAGTGGTGATCAGCCACTGTATTTTTATTTGTTTTGTTTGCTTTGTTGAATCGAATGTTTGGCCAGAACATCGATTCAGCAAAATGCATTCGCATAAGGAAATATGACTCTACACGCCGAGCTGATTTTCCGAAATATAAATTTATTAGATTTACAGCTGCACCCGGAGTTTGCCTACGTACCCGAATTGGGATCAAGCCGTTCGTAGTTCATTACAGTTATTGAATGAGTGGTGTCACTCAAGGGCTGAGCCAGGTTTTATTGAAAAATAAAAAAAGAAAATAACTAATTATTGTGGCAGATTTATTGCTGAATCCCCTTCGGTTATTTTGCGTCTTCGAAGGCTTTTGCCGCGGAGAGGCGCACTTTGCGTTCGCTGATAAAGCAAGACCTTGCCATCTGCTGATTCCTGCAAAGCGTAAAGACTCCGGCCAAGGTCGCGAACTTCATGCATTGATGATAAGTTGACACGATGGCTTTCATCTCGTGGATCCAATGTGTGCTAAGTATGGCATTGTAGATTGCCGGTTTATCCATGACAGTGAATTTGATGATTTTTATCACTCCGCTGATGTAGACTGTGAGTCGTATGGTGCCGAGGCTGAAGAAAGACTCGCTAGCAAAGCCGGTCAGAGGCTTCGGTGCTGCCTTGATGTCTTTGTCTTGGAGTCCCATCTTGGTCAACGTATCCTTAAAGATGATATTGACAGTGCTGCTGGTATCCACCAGTATTTTTGCCACTTCACTGTCGTGGATATGTAGCTCGACCACTAGTGGATCGTTGTGCGGGGTATGTAACCCGTGCGTATCTTCCGATGTGAATGTGATCGTAGGGTGGTAGTCCACTGGTCGAGGAAATTTTTGCGAAGCAATTGCTTTGCGGCCATATTCTTTGATGGCACGAACCGAATCGTCGTAGTCAGGGAGTCCCCCCATGATCATGTTGACCCGTCACTTCGGCGGGGGAGGCGGGTTGTCGTGCTCACCTTCATTGTTCTGTCGTTCTGCTCCTTTTTCTGTTTGCTTTTCTTCAAGTTTCTTCTCGGACGAACAACTTCGTCGACGTCCACCGGACCCGTCTCGGCTGCTGCTCTTTCCTGAATCCCGGTGATCCCTGCTGGAGGTGTTGTGGCGAGAATCCCTGGAGTTGGAACTGCGTGGATAAGAGTTTTTGCTTTGGGATCTATCACCGTTAATGCTAATTTTGCCTTCCTTGTACTATTCGTACAGCATGTTGTGGAGTTGATGACAAGCCGAGGTAGCATGTCCTGTTCGGCCGTGAAAAGAGCAGTAGAGGTCGTGATTATCGTCCCTATCGCTCGTGTTCCTCGGGGGTCCCCTAAGGTCCATTGATTCCAGGGCTTCTCTCCAGTTGTTACAATGGCGTGAGAGGATGGCTTGCTTTTGCCTGTGTGCTCTTTGTCTTTCGAGGTGCTTGCCACGTCCATGCCGTGTTTCTTAGCGTAGAACGTCCTTTCCTCCTCCATCCGTATGAAGGTATGGGCCCGATGGAGTGCGTCTTCTATAGTTTCCTTCGGGTGTTTCTGCAGATCTTCCTTGAAGGAAGATTCGAACCATAAGCCATTCATAAGTGCTTCGATGGCTAAGGCTTGTGGGATTTGGCCGTAAGTTGTGGCGGCGTTCTTAAAATTTTCAATGAAATCGCGGAGTGGTTGGTCACGTTCCTGCACTAGAGTGAATAGGTTGACCGTCCTTTTCGTGATGAACATTGAATAATGTTTGATGAAGGCATGGGTCAGATCCTTGAAGGATTTGATCGACGTTGGAGGTAGGTTAGAGAACCACTTGAGAGCGTCCTTGCTGAGGTGCTCTATGATATCCCTTGTATTTACACCATTTAGGGCTGCATTTAGTACATGTTTTGGTCCTCTTTTGCATATTTTCCCTTAGCTTTTGTCCCATTTTCTTCTCCTTTTAGACTTAGGTTGCATTAGGAGTATAGATTGCATTTTCCTTGCATATTAGATGTTTTTAGGTGCTTTTGGAGCTTAAAGGAGCTTGGAGGAGCTTTGGGAATGATCCAGGAGGCTAGCTGGACAAAAAGGAGCAAGAATGATCAAAGCAGAAGATCTCTGCAGAAGTTTTCGGTCAGAGCCTGTGATTTTTGGTCTATGGTGACCGAAATGGATCAGTATCGATCACCAGTATCGGTCAGATGTGGTCGATACAAATACACCGTTATAATTTCGGTCGTGTGTGTCGATCACTGATGACCGATACAGATAAATTTTGGTCACTGGAGGTCGACACAACTGACCGATACTGACCCAGCCCGAATCTGTTTTTAATTACACTTTTGCCACCTTTCTAGGGTTTTCTCCCTTGGGCTATAAATAGCCCCTTTTTCTATATTTTCGAGAGGTCTTGTCAAAATACTGTTCTTAAGCTATTTCTTTAAGTTTGTAAGACAATTTCTTTGCTTTGTTTAATACAATCAAGTATTTGCTATAATCTTTCTTTAATCTTTCTATTAATCATGATTAGCATCTTCTCCCTTTGTGATTTGGTGTTAAACATGATTATGAGTGAGTAGTTACCTTATGGTTTCTAGATGTGGTAGATTAGGAGAATCTATGGCTTGATTAAGGCTTGTTATGTGCTTCTGTTTATGGGTTCCTCTCTATTAATCTGTTATTCATGCTAGATTAGTCTTGATCAAACTGGTATAGGTTGTTAGCTTTCTCTTATGCCCACCAAGTGTTTGATGAAATGCTGAACCTGTTTAATAGAGGATTTGCTGGCCTTGGCTCAAGAGATTGACTGTTTGAGGAGCATTTTGACTTGAATAGAGTTGATTAGTCTTGATTGCTTGATGTTTTAGTACTAATGAGAGTTAGTTCTTGTTAAGATGTTTAGCAAAGGGTTATTTGCCAAGAGATTGGATCTAATTAGCTTAGTTGTGAACTCTATGTCTAGGAACCACCATTGCTTGCTTACTTGCTTGATCAATGTAGTTTGAAACAGCCTTAATTAATGTCTGAAATTCCCCAAAGTCAATAACCACATCTAGGAACTTGTCTTTCTCTAATTTAAATTTCGGATTTGCTCTGTTTTGCTCTGTTTTACTCTGTTTTTCTTGCTTAGAATTGCTTAGTTTGCTTTTGCTTTCACCTTGTTGCTGCTTGTTTCACTTAGGTTGTTAGAACTGTTGCTTCGGCAACAAAACCCCTTTCATGGCTTGCTTGACTTAGAGATTCCACTCTCAACTCTTCTGTCTTTCAACTCTTCCCATTTTGATTGATACAACCCTATGCTATACTGCAACTGACTAGTATAAGCTAGGGCAATTGTCCTACAAGGGGTAAAACCCTTGTATCAATTTGGCACCGTTGCCATTTGGGAAACAGTTTGAATCATTAGAGTTTGTAGAATCTTTAAGATCAAAGTTTTAGTTTTATTTAGTTACTCACTCCTTTTCAAGCATTTTCATTTCAGGTACATCTCTACAAGTGGAGAAGATGCTCTGTTTTGAAAATCCAAGGTGCAACAACTTCTACCAAGAGCCTCTGCCTATGAACAACTTTGCAGACTGCCACAATACCCACCCGCAGTTTGAGCCAACGCCTGCTATCCCCCAAGCTCAACTCATTGATTCTACCTCTACTGTAGCTGATATCAAGAGTTTGATCACTGAGTTCATCAACTTACAACTCCTTGCAAAATTGCAGATGAATCAGGGATTTGCTGAGTTGCACACCAAATTAGACTATGTTCATGCTGAGCTAAACACCACATCTGATGATTTGCATTCAGGGATAGAAACCTTAGACACCACCTATGAGTACTGCCAAGCAGTTGAATCTACAGTTACCTTTACTCCTATTGAAGAAGAAGCCATCATTGACGACTTCCTCTCCTTAATCAATGAGGACATTGACACCCTGAATGGGGGAGGGGAGCCTATTGAAACTTATGCAACTAAGGGGAACTTTCTTAAAGAAGGCACCAACAAGGAAGAAGATCAATGGTGGGCACCATTTGAGATTATTGATGCCACAGGGGAAGACCCTGTTGAAACCTCTGACGCTAAGAATGTAGCTCAAACTGTCCACAACCTCCAGGAATTCTGCCATCTACTTACTGAAGAGGCAGAGGAAGCAGAAGAGGAATTCACTGATGAAGATGCTTCATTGGAAGAGCTAGGCATCATGATCGAAGAAATGCTGATGCACATAGACAAAATGAGGGTTGAGTATGGAGGAGAATCCAGAAGAAGAAACATCAGTGATGAAGAAGCTCAGGAAGTTGTAGGGACATTCCTCCGTGGCTTTGATGAACACTTGAACAAAGAAGAAGAACAGGAACGAGCAGCACTGGAAGCTGCTCAGAAAGAGGGGGCTGAGGAAACCCCAACCGCTACAGAAGAGACCCCCACACCAGAACAACCTGATGCTGAAGAAAAGGAACTAGAGACACACCATGCCTTGATGGTTCTGTCTCACAACACTGCTCAAGAATCTAAGGAACTTTACCATGATCAAGTGGGTAATTCTTCAAGCACTATTGTAAAGGGTAAAGAACTCTCAGCTCCAGTCTGTAAACCACCATTCCCCTACCCTACAATTCACTTCACCAAAGCTAGAATGGAGATGTACACAAAGTTCAAACAAGACATAGAAGATGCTGGTATACAACTCCCACATGGCACCACTCTGATGGAGGTGAAACATCAAATCAGGTTCCTGAAAGAAGTTTTTGACAAGCTGGAAGTGGTGGAACCAATCCTTAAGAATGTGGGGGCTGACATGAAAAGAAGCAAGAAGATGAAGTCATTGCCAAAACTCCCAAACCCAGGAAAATTCCTCATCACTTGTGAGCTGGACATGCTTGACAATGTAAAAGGTCTATGTGATTCAGGATCAACTGTCAATGTTATGTCCCTCCACCTTAGCCAAACTCTGGGGATCAAGAAACTGCTGCCGTCCAGGGGTTCCCTCACTTTTGTGGACAACACTTCCACAAAGCCGTTGGGCATAGTGAAAGACTACCCTTTGAAGATTGGAGAATGCCTGGTTCCAACAGACTTTATGGTCATGGAGAAAACATACTCCAGAGAAGTGCCTCTCCTCCTAGGCACTCCATTCTTGGCAACAGCAGGAGCTCAGTTAGACTTCAAAAGAGGTTCTGTAATCTTGAAGAATGTTGATGAATTCAGGGTCTACAAAATTGACTCTCCTTCTCTCACCTTCTGTGGAGTACTTGAGCAAGAGGGTGAACAATGGAATCTCCCAGATAACCTAGATGATGTGTGGCGCTTCACTATGGATATGTTTTCGGCTGATACTTCCCCTACTGAGCCAGGACAGACACTGAATGCTGACTCGAAGCTTGAAGCTGGTTTGAAGGGCAATGAGAACTTAACCACCAAGGCTATGAAGCCTCCAGTCAAACCAAGTGTCAGACAGATCAGGCATGGGATGTCAACCAGGGACAAACAGAACCAGCCTTTAGCAGGAAAATGGGTATGGAAGAAGAAGGAGGTAGGAGCTCCAGCTCCACCAACTTCTCCTCACCTCAACTAAAGAGGTAACCAAAGTCAAGCTTAGTGACTTTAAACAAGCACACTTGGGAGGTAATCCCATGTTATCTTTTTGTATATATTATGCTTTCTAGATTATCTTTTATGCTTTGTAATAGTGTATAGAAACAGGATTCTGAACTGGGGTTTGAGAAAGTCTGAAAGGGACAAATAACAGGGGTATTCTGGCTGGTATCGGTCATTTGTATCGGTCATGACAGACCGATACACATATTTTTGGTCAGTAGTATCGATCATGACTGACCGATATCAGTAGAGCCAGTCTACACCAGTCAACATATCGGTCACTTGTGATCAATATAGAAAGAGATTTGAAGGTGGGAAAGTTTTCGGTCATTCATATCGACCACATTTGGTAGACGTAAACATACCATATGATTTTCGGTCTATCGTGTCGACCACTGTTGATCGATACGTTTCTTGAAATCATATCGGTCACCAGTATCGATCACTCAAGATCGACACAATCATACCGGATGTATTTCGGTCAAGTGTGTCGACCTCTGATGACCGATATAAATCCCAGGAAGCACGTCAGTCACCAGTATCGATCACTCATGACCGAAAATACAATTTCGGTCAGTAATATCGGTCATTAGTGACCAAAACTCCATCCGAGGTAAGTGTATCAACTTCTAAAATTTTTTCCCTCCTTTGGTTTGGCGCCAATGGAGTTTAAATTTTTAATTGGGATTCCTTCTGACCTCTTTCTTGGCTTCTGAACACCTTTTGTTTTTGTCCCCCACACTTTTGATTCCTTATGTTCCCTCACCAACCTTTGATTCTTCTGGTTTCTCCTCCTTTCTCTCTATTTAAGCAACAATCTTCTTTCACTTCTCTTCACACTTAAACTCACTCTTCTTCTCACCTAAGGCTCGAAATTACTAGTTCTTCTTCTCTTTGATTGCTTGCTTTAAGTGTTCGAAAGTTCAACGAAAGGTTTGCTTCGTAAACTATCTCTCTTTGCTCTTACTTTTTGCTTATTTTAAAAATCGCTTAGTAAGAAGTTTTCAAGAGCAAGTAGTGTTTAGTTTTAAATGGTGTGCTATGATTTTGCATTTTGGATTATTGTTGAAATATCAAGCTAGACTGTTAAAGTTATGCTTAATTGTCTATCCATCTCATAGCTACTTTAATTTCATCCATTTTGCAAGATCATCATCTCTTTGCCTAGGAACCGTTTTACTAGGATGTCATGCATAACTGCTTATCTTCTGTTCATCCTAGCTTATTTAGTTGTCAGCTTTTGATCTCTTTTTGCTTTAAAGAAGTTTGAGCTTGTTGTTAGGACTTGTTAGACTTCTCTTAGCTTAAGGAGCATTTTATTTAAAAGCTCTCAGCTATTTGTTTCTTCAACTTTTGTTCTTTCACTTACATTGTTTTCAAGCTTTGCTTTTGAAGGTACAATGGGAAGAACAAAAGTAGCTGCTGGGAAAAAGGGAAAAGCACCTCAAGAAGCAACCACATCACCACCAGCAAGGCAAGAAAAAGGAAAGGGAAAAGCTGATGAGAAACCCTCCAAAGCCGCTGGGAAGAGACCGGTTGGGAATGAGGGAGAAGATCAACAAAACAAGGGCAGTGCTGTTAAAGAACTCATTAAGGCTTTCAACCAGTGCACTTTCAAGCCAAAAAGATATCCATGCACTTCCACAATGAAGGCGCTTGGACTCTATACTGACTGCAAAGCCACGTTTGAGCGCATGGGTCTTGGAGCTTTCATGGAGATGCCACTCCCCTCTTACCAACATCTCACTTACCAATTCCTCTCCACACTCAAAGTGGTTTGGTATGAAGACAGTGAGCTCCCTAATGGCGATGGATGGATCTCTTTTAGGATTGGCAAGGAATAGTTCTCCTCAACATTCACAGAGATCGCCAAGGATCTAGAGCTGAAGTCCCACCACACCAAGCTGAGCAGGTTCGAAATCCCAAGTAGGCAGCACACCAGGCTGTGAGGCCTCATTGGAGTTGGGCAATACACTCCTGGAAGATCAAGGAACCAGCACCTAAGGCATCCAGCCGTGAGATATGTCCACAAAGCACTTGCGAATACACTCTTTGCAAGGAAGGAGACGACATATCTCACAGGAAGGGAGACAGATCTGATATACCAAGGACTGTATGAGGTGTTGGGAAGCGATGAGTGTGGGGAACCTCTCAGAGCACCGAGAAGCAACCCCTGCTATGTGGCTATGTTGATGGAGCAGCTCCTATCCTACCAGAGCTGGGTTTTGAGTAAGACAAAGAAGGAGAAGAGCCCTCAAGTGCACGTTGGAGGAGTTGTGACAGCAGTTCTACAAGCTAGTGGAGTAGACCTTGACAAACATGAAGGTGATGCACTTGAGCCACTATGGATTGACATTGATTACCTCAAGAGAAGCCACTACCTTGAAAGAACCATTGGTAGAAAGCATGTGTACAACTTCATCACAAGCTTTGACACACTAGCAAAAGTCCTCCTCTCCAATCCAAAGCTTACATCCTTCTTCAGAAACAGAAACATCAGCTTCAACATAAGTGTGGAAGAGCTCTACACAGGCGGCCCTGTTCCTGGAGAGGAAGAAGAAGACAGTGATGTAGAGGAGGAGCACACTGAAGAGATCAGATAAGAAGAAGAAGAAGATCAAGGGAATTCTAATGCTGGCGCTGATTTTCAAGGAAGAACCCATGAAGAAGATGAGCTTGGAGAAGAGGAAGTGTTGAACTACAGCTCAAGGCAGTTCCACTTCCAGCCTTATGCAGCACCCAACCAAGGAAGCTCTTTGAGAGCAGCTCATGAGCACATCAGCACACTCCAGAAGTGGTGCAAGTGGCAGGATAAAGACATCAAAGGGATTATGAAAATGATGAAAGGGAAGTTCAAGAAGAACAAGGCTACATCAGCAAGGACTTCCCACCACAGCCACACCCATGAGCTCAACTCTCAACAAGAAGAGCAACTTCAGCCAACTGAAGAGGAGGAAGCTATATGGAACCCCCATGGAAGACATTCATTTCATACACAACCAAGTGACCAGTGGGGTACATGGGAACAACCAAGGGCTTCATCTTATGAGCCAAGAGCCCATGTTCCATCAGCTTGGGAGGCGCCAAACCCCAACTCCTCTGAAGTTCAGGAAACATGGCAATGGGGCTCACAAGGAACTTCTTCACAGGCTGAACAGCTATGGTCAAGCTGGGTTCAACCAACTCCAGGAGCAGCTCAGCATTCCACTATTGTTTATGAAAGAAGGAAGAGGAGAGCTAGCAAGTCTCCTCAAACCTGAGGATCATCCCACTACTCCTGCCACTAAACCAAGTACCACATCCTTTCCATTGTTATATACCATTGCATCTTTTCATTTTTGTAATATATTTTGTTGCTTCTCTCTTCCATTGCTTTCATTACACAAGGGACTGTGTAATTTAAGTGTAGGGGAGAGATTTGGGGTTTGACTTTGTTTTCTGTTTTCTTAGTTTTTCTTTTTCTTTTCACTTTGAGTCTCATGCATATCATGCATACATGTAAGGCATAGAAAAACACAAAAAATCGAAAAAATTTGAAAATCTTTTGCATTTTTTGCAAACCAAAAAGAAAGCATGTAGTTGCATTTCGTTCCTTTAAGATTGAGTCTAGTGTTGACATATAGGTTGCATTGCATTTGCATAGGGCATTATGATGAATTTTCCTTGTAAAGTGCTTAGTGTTTAGAGATGATTTCAGTTTTCAAGTGCTTAGTTGTTTGATGCATCATATGATTGCTAGAAGTTAAGGCTGAACCATGCTTAGATTGCTAGATTTGGTCTTCTCATCTTATTCTGAAAGCATTTGTTCTCTGAAAATCAACTCTATCAACTTGAACTTTAATTTGGACTTTCAATTATCATGTCTTATGCATTGAAAAGTGAATTCATGGCTACCATATACATATTTGGATCATCTTTCTCCTTTCTACCACTCTTGTTGATCCAAATAGCTGATCCTCATACTTATGGGACAGTTACATCCCCACCCTTAGCCAAAACCTCCTTTTGAGCCTAAACACTATTGTGAGAGCTGTGAGGCCTTTGCATTGCATTTTCAATTTTGTCTTGGCAAAAAGTGTTAGGAATAAGGCTGGCAATGATTAGCTCTCTTGTAGATATCAGCTTACATCTTGAGCTTGATTCTAGGATAGGAGTTTTTGGGGTTTGAAAGAGTAGAGTTAGGTGGTTTGAGCTTAAAGTTTTTTTTTATCTTTTGAAAAGAAAAGGGAAAGATTTGAAATGGTAGATAAAGGGGAAACAGCTTAGTATTGTGGTTAAGCAAAGGGAAGAAAAGCTCTAAGTTCAAAAGGAAGAATTGGCGCCAACAACAAAGCTCAGAGAGGGTCCAAAGAAGAAAAATCAGACCAGGAGCAATCCACCAAAGGTGATGAAGGTGCCATTACAATAAAGAAGAGCAAGCCCCAACCAAAAAGAAGCAACCACACAAGCAGAATGAAGAAGGTTTCCCCAACCATGAATAAGAAGAAAGAAAAGGGTAGAGTTTAGGAAAGGATAGACTTAGAGGGTTCACTTTTGGGTTTAGAAATGCTTAGGACTCATCTTTGGGAAGTAAGGGTAGAAGAGGGCTTTGAATTGCATGCATAAGTGTGCTTTTACCTTTAGCATTTTGCCTAAGATGAAGTCATTTCATTGAGTGATCCTTTATGTTTTTAACCCTGTTCTTAAATGAGATCATTATTGTCTCATAACCTTACCCCTTTTCAACCAAATGTCTTCACTTGATTTGCATAAGCATGATTCATGTTCTGAACTTAATTGAATGTTAAAGAGTTGATTAATTTGAGCATTTGCCTAAGTTGAGATTTGAGATCATTTTGAAACATGATGAGCATGGCTAGGTTCTTTTAAGTATAGCTGATTGTGTTTGCATCCTACAACTAGGCACTTGAGCACTAAAACCATCTCTTTACCTTTGCACTTTTGGAATCTGAATGCCCACTTTCAAACCTCACTCTCCCATTTGTTCTTACTTGCTTGAGGACAAGCAAAAGGCAAGTGTGGAGGTGTTGATATCCCTTGTATTTACACCATTTAGGACTGCATTTAGTACATGTTTTGGTCCTCTTTTGCATATTTTCCCTTAGCATTTGTCCCATTTTCTTCTCCTTTTAGACTTAGGTTGCATTAGGAGTATAGACTGCATTTTCCTTGCATATTGGATGTTTTTAGGTGCTTTTGGAGCTTAAAGGAGCTTGGAGGAGCTTTGGAAATGATCCAGGAGGCTAGCTGGACAAAAGGGAGAAGGAAGGATCAAAACAGAAGATCTCTGCAGAAGTTTTCGGTCAGAGCCTGTGATTTTCGGTCTCTGGTGACCGAAATGGAGCAGTATCGATCACCAGTATCGGTCTGATGTGGTCGACACAAACACACTGTTATAATTTCGGTCGTGTTTGTCGATCACTGATGACCGATACAGATAAATTTTGGTCACTGGAGGTAGACACAACTGACCGATACTGACCCAGTCCGAACCTGTTTTTAATTACACTTTTGCCACCTTTCTAGGGTTTTCTCCCTTGGGCTATAAATAGCCCCTTTTTCTATATTTTCGAGAGGTCTTGTCAAAATACTGTTCTTAAGCTATTTCTTTAAGTTTGTAAGACAATTTCTTTGCTTTGTTTAATACAATCAAGTATTTGCTTTAATCTTTCTTTAATCTTTCTTTTAATCATGATTAGCATCTTCTCCCTTTGTGATTTGGTGTTAAACATGATTATGAGTGAGTAGTTACCTTAGGGTTTCTAGATGTGATAGATTAGGGGAATCTATGGCTTGATTAAGGCTTGTTATGTGCTTCTGTTTATGGGTTCCTCTCTATTAATCTGTTATTCATGCTAGATTAGTCTTGATCAAACTGGTCTAGGTTGTTAGCTTTCTCTTATGCCCACCAAGTGTTTGATGAAATGCTGAACCTGTTTAATAGAGGATTTGCTGGCCTTGGCTCAAGATATTGACTGTTTGAGGAGCATTTTGACTTGAATAGAGTTGATTAGTCTTGCTTGCTTGATGTTTTAGCACTAATGAAAGTTAGTTCTTGTTAAGATGTTTAGCAAAGGGTTATTTGCCAAGAGATTGGATCTAACTAGCTTAGTTGTGAACTCTATGTCTAGAAACCACCATTGCTTGCTTATTTGCTTGATCAATGTAGTTTGAAACAGCCTTTATCAATGTCTGAAATTCCCCAAAGTCAATAACCACATCTAGGAACTTGTCTTTCTCTAATTTAAATTTCGGATTTGCTCTGTTTTGCTATGCTTTACTCTGTTTTTCTTGCTTAGAGTTGCTTAGTTTGCTTTTGCTTTCACCTTGTTGCTGCTTGTTTCACTTAGGTTGTTAGAGCTGTTGCTTAGGAAACAAAACCACTTTCCTGGCTTGCTTGACTTAGAGATTCCACTCTCAACTCTTCTGTCTTTCAACTCTTCCCATTTGGATTGGTACAACCCTATGCTATACTGAAACTGACTAGTACAAGCTAGGGCAATTGTCCTACAAGGGGTAAAACCCTTGTATCACTCTATGAAGGTTTGGCAGTGGTTTGCCTCGCGTTCGAGGTCGGTCTCGAAGCGCTGTCACTTCATGGCGACGTTGAATCCGGTCAGCCATAAGTTGGAATCTTCCATCCCGTTGTAGTGTGGGAGCTTTAGTTTTATCGCCTCGCCAAGTCGTACGTCGGTGATCCGTGGGGCGAACAGATTGCGTTCGGCATCTGATAGTATAGCCAAGATCATGGGTGCCGAGCTGGTGGCTTGGTGGACCTGGAATCCGATTGCGCTAATTCGGTGGTGTAGCCTCGTGATCTCGGAATTCAGTTCCTCTGATGGCTCCTCAGTATCTGGTGTCGTTCCTCAGGCGTCGTCTTGCTCTGGTGTTTCGAAGATTAGTTGGCGTCCGATTGGTCCTGATCTTGCGGTGGTCGCGGCTGTGAAGGCACTGAGCTGTTCGTCGTACTTGGCTTGCTGGGCCTGAAGGGTGTCCAGCTTGGACACCAGGTTCTGCGTGAGGGGGAGAATGTCGGCCTGTATTGCTGCTGCGAGGTCGACGGCCTGGATGGAAGCTGGGGGTGCTCCCGTGGGTGGATTCGCGGTAGTCGAGTTGGTATGTTCGCCGAGAGCGGGTGTCTCGGTGTGAGTGGTGGTGTCATCGTCGTTGCAGATGAGATCGCTGTTGTCGATCGGGAGACTCATCGCTTTGGCTTCTCTTGCTGTTTTTTTTAAGAATTTATTCTCCTAGTCTCCACAGACGGCGCCAACTGTTGAACCAGAAAATCACCACTAGGGTTTGATTAACAGTTGTGGGTTTCAGAGAATAAGGTCATTTTTATTAATAGCAAGAAAGCGTAGCGATTACAAAGAATGGTATAACCGAGAGGTTATGCCGAAGTGAGAAAGGTGTTTTGCGAAGTAAACTAGAAAGCGTTGGAGTCCCTGGTTCTTGCCCTGCTGCTCTCTAGAATGTATGAGTTATCCTTCTTGGCTTCGAGGTCCTCTTTATTTATAGGGATTAGAGGTCGGTCGCTCCGAGCTCCTTTTCCTTTTTGCCTTTGGCGAATATTTCCATATTCGTGATATGGAAATCTTCCTTATTCTCCGAGAAATATGAAAATTCTCCTTTATCTTCTGACTTGATCCGATGTTTCCGGTCTTCGATAGTTATCTTTAAGATATTTCATTTAGTCCAAGCTAGGTCGGCACGATCTTCATGGTCTTGATGAACTTAAGTTATTGTTAGAGAAAGCCTTTTAGAAAATGTGCTCATTTCCTCTCTAATACACTGAAAGCTTTTTATGCATCACTCTTGTTTTAACAACGAGCAAGATATGTGAATGTTTCCTTGTTATTTTGCAGGTGTCTCTTGTTACAGGACTGTTTATAAAATTTATTTATTTATTAAAAAATATATATATATATATATATATATATATCTTTTCGAATTAACTGTGTAAGTTTCGGGTCCTAAGTTCATAATCTCTCTCAATACTCAAAAAACTAATTTTTAAAGAGTATCTCCGTTTCAAAGAAAGTTTGAACCGTGGCACAAGAAAACAACTCATTTATATCACTACTAGGCCATCGTAACTTTAGTATAAACATATATTTCTTAAAATATCAAACATTACTATTGCTGGTGGAACTAAGGTGTTGACTGGTTCCTTCTACAATATGCAAACGCAGCTTTTGCAGAAGGTGACGGTTATTGGCGTTCGATAATTATGAAAAATACTTTTAATCGTTTTGTACTGTTTTTTCTTTTTCAAAATCAAAGACTATTTTCTTCTAACATTTGGCCAATTGCGGCTGAACAATTAAAAAAATAAAAAATAAAAAATTATACATTTATTTAAAATCAAAATATACATAACTTTTATTTTAAAATAAGTTTTAAATATTATAATTATAAAATATATAAATAAATTTAATATCCTTTAAAATAATATTAATTAAGTATTTTTTTTAAGGTCTAAAATTGATATTCATTAACTATTAATCATAATTTATATTTATAATATTTTTTTTAAAAAAGTAGATAATTTTATTTTTACCATTAATAATTATTTATATTTAATAACTAAAATTATTCAGATAAATAATCGAGCTTATCAAGGGATATATATATATATATATATATATATATATATATATATATATACGCTTGCTCCGCGTTTGAAGATCACGGTCTCCAGGTTTGGCAACACCGAGCTTATCAAGGGATATAGTCATACATTGGATATTGTATGAATCCGAATATAAAAGAGATGAAGTCCCTCTTATTTATATTGCCAAGAATCTGGAAGATGGAGGAGAGGGTGGCAGGGGCTGATCTCGGAATAGGGCGTTTCCAGTTCGATTTTGATGAAGAAGAGGATATTCAGATGGTCTTGCAGATGGAGCCTTTCCACTTTGATGGGTGGATGGTGGTCCTAGTCAGATGGGAACCGGTTATGGAGGATAACTATCCCTCGGTGCTTACGTTTTGGGTCTGTATGATGGGAGTTCCACTCCACTTCTGGGCCAAGCCGATGTTTCGTAGCATTGGGGAAGCCATTGGAGAAGTAAAGCAGGTGGATTTGGATGGGGGAAGAGCTCAGGTTGCCATTGACAGATTCAAACCAATTGTCTTTGAAACATCAGTTGAGTTTCACAGTGGCAAGGAAACCACGGTCATCTTACGGTACGAGCGCCTTCATGGTTTTTTTCGGGAATGCTTAAGCTTATGCCATGAATCCAGCAAATGCCCCACGCTACAACCAAAACAGGAAAGAAGAGAAGATATGAGGTACACGAAAGAGAAACAAGATGTGGGGGCCAAGAGCTACAGAGATGCACTTACTGGCCATGGTGAAAATGCGAGGGATATCCCAAATCAAAGACGGTTGCAGGAAGACTCTTCGAAAGGAAAAAGCAAAGAGTAGAAGAACTCATCTCATCTTGGAGAGTCTCACCACAGACAACTGGTGAAGCTTTGGCGAGGTCTTCTTTGTCCTTACCACAAAGAGATTTTCGAAAACGGTTTGGGGGTGCATCAAAAGGCATTCACCGGTCCATAGATGAGCACAGGATCAACCAGAGGCTCGAGAAGACAGGGGGGGGGGGGGGGGGGGGGGAGAGTGATAAAGATAGCCCGACACACCACTCTGCAAAAAAGGTTCGTAAGGGGATTGTATTTGAAGAACCTGATTTCGGCAATATGATTGATCGGGTTATCCTGGTGGAATCGGAGGAACCAATGGCACCCAAAGCGGAGATGGGTGATCAACATGAGATGGTAGAAGGTCCCGGGGGTACAATGATTAACGAAGATGTTGAGAATGAGGCACTTATAGATGACATCTCAGGGGAATTTGACGGGACCTACTTGGAGGAGATTATGGAGGAACATATGGATGCCCAACCACCGAACCTTGAAGAGGTTGGCAACGAGGGTCTTGCATCTGAAGAGATCATACATACAGTGGTAGCACCAAAGGAGAAGGCACAAGAGGAGATGCATCAGCAACCCCATATTAAGGCCGGAGTAAGGAAAAAGCTATTTAAGTCGACCTTTGTGGTTGGGGGGAAGATCAAGGAAGACGTTACACACCACTACGCCAAAGAAAAAGTTTAATACAAAGGAGGTTAAATGTGGAGGCGAGAAAGCGATACTACAACCGCGGAAGAATGATAATTCGGTGGAAGGATTCGAAGAAAACAACGAAATTAAATGAGAGTTCTAAGTTGGAATTGTCAAGGCTTGGGTAACAGGTGTACAATAAGCTATTTGAGGGAGATTTGGAGGAAATTCAGACTGGATTTCCAGTGTTTTCATTTTGTTGAACATTTTCAATTGCATTTTGGTTTTGATTCCTTGTTTACGGTTGATCTGTGTGGTGCTAGTGGTGAACTGGCTCTGATGTTTAATAAAAAATTTGATGTTAAAGTTTTATTTTCGAATAAAAGGATTATTGATATTGAGGCGAGTTTTGATAGAAAATAATTTACATGTCATTTGTATATGGGGATCCGATTCCAAGATTTAGGGATCAAGTATGGGAATGGCTAACACGAACAAGTTCAACAAAAAATAATCTATGGTTCTTAATTGGTGATTTTAATAAAATTACGGGAAACCACAAAAAACAGGGGGCACAATTAGACAAGCATCTTCCTTCACTGGCTTCAACACAACGATTGACAATTGCGGGTTGATTAATTTCCCTAACCGGGGCAATACTTTATCCTGGAAAGGCCGGGGTAACGGACAAAATGTACGTTGTCGACTAGATAGAGGTCTTGCTACAGAATACTGGCATGATCTCTTTCCCTATTCCTATGCAGAGTATTTACGGATGATTGGATCAGATCACCGGCCTATCGTAGCAACAATTGAATCAAAGAGGGTTAAACGGCGGAAACAATTCCGATTTGACAAATGGTGGATTAGACAGGAAGGCTTTATGGATGTTATAGCACGGGGATGGGGTAACAATAATTTAGACCCTTCCTATTCACTGGTGGACAAAGTTATCAATTGTAGACTTGAGATTTCGAAATGGCGGGAAATTAACCAACCACATGGAAGGGATAAGATTGAGGAATTGCAACGACAACTTGAGGATATCCAGGCAGATGACACATAGACTCAAGCTGAAATTCATGAGATAACGCAAAGGTTAAAGAATGCGTACCGCGGTGAGGAGGACTTTTGGCAACAGAAAAGCCGAAAACTTTGGAATAAGTGAGGAGATCTTAATACTAAATTCTATCATGCGACTACAAAACAACAGAGAACTATAAACAGAATTGTGGGTCTACATGATAATCAAGATGTTTGGGTGACTGGAGAAAATAAGATACAACGAGTTGCGGTGGATTATTTTACTGACCTTTTTACGTCAACCTCACCAACAGAATTTGAGGAAGTTATTGGGGAAATAAATGCGGAAGTAACAGAGCAGGATAATGAGGAGCTCCTAAAAATGGCATAAGCGGCAGAGGTAAAAGAAGCACTCTTTCTGATGCATCCCACCAAGGCACCAGGTCCCGATGGGATGACGGCTTTGTTTTACCAGAAATCATGGAACATCATCAAGGAAGATGTAGTACATATGGTGAACCACTTCCTTACAACGGGGACATTCGACAAGCGCCTAAATTTAACGAATATTTGTCTCATCCCAAAAACAGACAGACCCACTCGAATGACGGAATAACGGCCGATAAGCCTTTGCAATGTGGGATACAAAATAGTCTCTAAGGTTTTATGTCAATGGTTACAGAGCTTGCTACCACGTTTGATCTTGGAGACACAATCAGCATTTGTGTCAGGAAAGTTAATATCGGACAATATCCTTATAGCACAGGAAATGTTTCATGGACTACGAACCAATAGTTCTTGCAAGAAGGATTGTATGGCGGTTAAAACAGATACGAGTAAGGCTATACGACCGTGTGGAATGGAGGTTTGTTGATAATTTATTAAGGAAACTAGGATTCGCAGAGAAATGGATTTCGTGGGTAATGTGGTGTATCGAATCAGTTCAGTACAAAGTACTTATCAATGGTCAACCGAGAGGTAATATAAAACCAAATAGGGGACTTCGGCAGGGTGACCCATTGTCACCTTATCTCTTTATTCTCTGTACAGAGATCCTGATATCGAACTTGAAGAAAGCAGAACATGAAGAATTAATTACTGGGATGAAGATCGCACGGTCAAGTCCGGCGGTCTCACATCTATTTTTTGCGGATGATAGCCTATTTTTCTGCAAAGCAACACAAACGGAGGCAAATGTGTTACTCCGGCTCCTAAAGCAGTACGAGATGGCCTCATGGCAACAAAGAAATTTTGGGAAATCGTCGGTACAATTTGGACACAAGGTTCCACAGGTAACACGGGAAAGCTTACACAATGTATTAGGTATTACAACTATTGGGGGTATGGATAAATATCTAGGTATCCCCGAGAGTCTGGGAGGAGCTAAGACAAAAATCTTTAACTTTCTCCTGGAAAGACAGCAAAAAATGGTCAACAAATGGGCATCTAAACTATTATCAAGAGGGGGGAAGGAGGTTCTTATAAAATCTGTTGTCACAGCAAACCCGACATACACAATGTCCTGTTTCAGATTACCAAAAACATTAACTACCAAACTTACCAGCACGGCCGCAAAATTTTGGTGGAGTAATAATGGACAGACACAAGGAATGCACTGGCTAACTTGGAATAAATTATGTCGACCAAAATCCGAAGGTGGCTTGGGTTTTCGAGTTGTAGAAGATTTTAATACAGCCCTGTTGGCTAAGCAACTCCGGCGGCTAATTGAATACCCGGACTCCCTATTTGCAAGGGTTCTCAAAGGCCGCTATTTCTGAAACGGAACACCTTTGGACCCAATCCGGTCATACTCGCCATCATTCGGATGGAAGAGTATCACATCCGCTAGATCTCTGGTACGAAAAGGGCTAATCAAAAGAGTTGGATCAGGACATTCCATATCAGTATGGAATGACCCATGGATACCATCCTCGCGCCCGAGGTCAGCATCATGCAAAGGGTATAATTACTACTCAGAGCTAACAGTCAACCAAATGAATGACCCAGTCACATCAACGTAGAACATTCCACTAATTAACCAACTGATAGTACCAGAGGATATACCTCTCATCACTGGGATGGCAACTGCTACGGAATCTTGACCAGGGTATTTGGGGCAGGCATTTTACTAAAATGGGAAGGTATACTGTCAAATCGGGTTATATGACAGAACAAATTTACCCAAGAAAGGAAGCGCCTCGAATATATGGGCCGTATATATGCCAATTACAGGCATATGTTTGGAAAGTCAAATGCCCTCCAAAAATGAAACATTTTCTATGGCAAATCCTTACTGGATGTTTGGCGGTAACAGGACGACTTATAGCTAGGGAATCAACTGCGACCCTTAATGTAGTAGGTGTGGCGCGGACACAGAAACAATCAATCATACTTTATTTGAATGCCCTCCGCCATTTCAGGTATGGGCGCTTTCGCCAATACCTATGCCTTTAAACCAATTTCCTACAGAGGCACTATTTCCCAATATGGCCAATCTTTTCTGGCATCTCCCAAAGCATGAGGATATGAGGGTATAACCTTGGATATTGTGGTATATTTGGAAAATGCGGAATGACAACATTTTCTCGAACATAGATCGAGACCCTCGAGAGATTGTCAGACTAGCGACGACAGAAGCATATAGTTGGGATGCGGCACAGACAGAGGAAACAACAGGGTCCCCCTCACGAAGTGGACAAAATGAGAGAGGGATCAGGAATGGGACTATCTGTTACATTGATGGTTCATGGAAGCAGGAAGCACCAAATGCAGGCATAGGCTGGTATTGTCAAGGAGCGACTATGGAGGATACACTAATGGGAACACGGAAAATAGAGAAGAGTCTATCACCTCTACACACGGAATTGGAGGCTTTAATATGGGTTATGCATTGTTTGCTTGATACTGGGAGACAGATTGTCACTTTTCTCACAGACAGTTCCGAACTGGTGAAGATGGTATCTAATCCAACGGAGTGGCCAGCATTCATACTACACTTGGAGGAATATGAAGCCAGTAGAAAGGAATTCGTTTCTTTCTCAATCGCAAAGATCACAAAAGCGCAGAATAAAAGGGCAGACAAGCTAGCATGGAGTGCCCGCGATCACCCACATCAACTAATTTACGTTCACTCGTCTCCACCCGAATGGCTAACACCATTATTGGATTATGAGGCTGTAGAAAAAAAAAAAAAAAACTATAATTATTTTACTATAATTTTAATATTCAAATAAATATACTTTTCAAGTAAACTAAAAAATAAAGAAATAAATGTAAGTATAATGCATGTAATATTTTTATATTTTTATTATTAATTATTGAATTAATAGTTTTATATTTTCTCATAATAATATATTTTGTTATTTTTAATTATATAATATTTATATATTTATTTTATTTTATTTTATTGTGTACTCGCTTTTTCACCCACTCGCCAACCAATCAAAAATATCCTGCAACTATACATCCACTTTCAATCACTATACCAGTCATATAAATTGTTGGTTAACACTGTTAATCGCAACCGCCTTTTCTGCAAATTCCCGCATCCGCAACCACTGCGATTAAACCAGTCCGACCCTAAGTAGAAGATTTTGTTTAGAATGTTGAAATTTTGATTCACTACAAGTTAAATAATTATTTTTTGGTTAATGTGATACATATGATAGCTTGGGGGCAACCTATGACGAAAATTTTGGTTTTTGGTTATATATATATATATATATACTCTTTATATAGAGAATTTTATAAATTAAGACACTTTGCCAATTTTTGTTACAAAATAAGGCATTTTGGGTTGACCCGAGATAGATTACTGTTCACTATTTAAGCTTAAAACCTAATAGTTATGGCTTATCTGATCTTTTCTCTCTAAACCTTATTCTTCCTTAAGAAAAATTTTCTTCTTTGAGTTCTAAAATATATTTTGTAAGAGATCTTTAAGAGTTAAAGATTTACTAATATAATCTTTCATCTGTCTTATCCCTACTCATGTTTATCTATACATCTTTCACTAGATTTGTGGGTTTTACAAGATTAATTAGTGAGTAGATATTTGTGGTTTGAAGATGAGTTAGATTAGAGTGAAATTATGGTAGATCTTTGATGTCTAGTACTTAAACACATTAGATCATTTCTTGCCTAGTGTTTTTAAGACTAAATTTGCTTTGATCATGTTGATTTAGTCTTTAACGCATTTTCTACCCATAAGGTATTTAATGAAATGCTCCAACCAACTAAGTTAAGAGATTTATATTCCTAACTCACGATAATGAATGTTTAGGGTGTTTATTGGCTTTATAGAACTGAGATTTCATGCTTCATGTTAATTTTTTTCACTAATGATGATTAGATCTCAGTACTGCTCTGAACCGAGACTTTCTTCTGGATTCCAGGCTTGCTTTGCTACAACAGGAATAGCGTTGGTCTGCATCGGCCTTGCACCGGTCCAGACCACTTCATTTTCTGTTGAGGCTGCCAAACCATTGGCAGGTTTGCCTAGGGCTCCGCCTGGTAGCTGGTCTCTTAGGTCGTCGGCTCCTCTTCGGTTCAACTGTAATGTTTGGCCTTGCAGCAGCTAGTGTTTGTTCTCCATAAATGGGATGCGGTGGTAGGCCTCTCGGGGGCTCCTAGCCTGCTGCTGGTCGCTGCTGGGGTTGAGAAGTTGAGAGCCGTCATGTTGAGGCCATGTCTCCTGAACCTTTTGAACAAATTGCACGCCAAGCCAGGCTTCCGATGTGCTGGCTCTTGGCTTGGCTCTCTGTTGCCAGCGTCTCAAGGATCTTGTCTTGTTCCTCCATCTTCTTTGCCGGCAATGCAAATATGTCATTTATCTTGGCCAAAGTTGTTGAGATTGCTTCTGCCTGTGCATGTGGATGTTGAGTCGCATCGGCTGTTATGAATCCTTTGGGGAGATAACCTCCGATGTTGTTGTCGTCTGTCGCTCCGGTGGTCATCTCTCTAGATCATTTGTTCCTTATATAAAAATAAAGGCTCGTCTCTCTTGATCAATGATCATCTCTCATGATGTCTCAAGCCGTTGAGGGACCAAGGCATGGAAGGTAATGGAACCACAGTTCCTTATTTGATGCTCATCACATATTAATCCACACACATCGAGCTTAATGGGAGGCATTCCATTAGGTATTTTTTGAATATTTTTTTGAGGTTTCTAATCATTTAACTTTCAGTTTTAGTTTCCTATTATTTTCAGCTTTCATAAAAAACACAATAGCAAATTAAAAACAAAAATCAGAAAACTGAAAAAGCACAAAACAAAAACACCAAAAATACGAAAAAAGAAATTCGAAGATTGTTCACCGAGCGAGGAACTGCCTGTGGCACAGACAGGAGGAGCTTGGCCGCACCACAAAACACGATGGTGCTGCAGCCACAAGCCAGGCCGCGACCCCGCGTCGCACGACAGCAACCCTCCATGGCACGACAACTTCAAGTCTTCACCTTAACTGATCTTCCTTGAACTTCTGTCAAGTCTTGAGTGTTTCCAACCTCTTTGAGGAACTGTACATGTATTTAAGGTCACAAATTAACTTCCACAACTGTGGTACACTACTGTTGCATCAAAATAGATAGACAAGACAAGACCTCATCTAAGTCAAGTTAAGTCTATGAACCATCTATTTCAACTTTTTAAGACATTCAATGGACCTTTATGCACAAGAAAAGAGAAGGATCCAACTTTTCAAATCTCTAGAAACGTTGCACAAGCTCTAAGAAAGAAGAAGATGCAGCTTAGTTCACCAAAACCAGAAGAGAAAAGTTCCCGAAGACTAACTTCTCTCTTTAAAGACCAAGATCTTAACCAAATCAAGTACTTATTTCATGTGGCTCTAAGTTCAAGCTAGCAACACCTGTCTATCGGGATCCTGAACACATTACCGGATATGTCAATACAACGTCCAAACTACATGTTTTTAAGGTGATGCAATCTTCAAAACCACAAGTGTAGAATATTTTCCATCTTTCATTCTGATACAAGAGTTTTTAGGTCTTGTGACTCAATTCCTCAAGTCTAAAATCATGTCATTAATATACAAGAGGTTATCAATCCTATCCAAAGAAAAAAGAACAATCAAGATACAGAAAACTTGCTAAGATAGGTCTAATCATGAGAATAGAAATTTAATCTACCAACCTAAAATAATAAATGCAAACTAGAAAACAGAGATTCAAGACTAATGAATCACAAGGTGAATCTAAATCATGATCAAGGTGAAAGAAACAATCAATGCATTAATCTCTAGGCAAGGACTAATGATATAGACTAGCCCAATTCCTCAGTACTAATCCCTTATTCAATCACATATTCAAGATAACTCACATTACTCAAATACATGATCATCAAGCATGAAGGTCGAAGTCCATAGAGCCAAAAAGCATGCTAGACATCTAGTTTTCTATGCTAGGTTTACTAATCTCTTATGCAATAGGATTAAAACTAACTCACACTCCCATGCATAATGAATACCTAAAGGGAAATTCCCACCAATGTGCTGTTAAGTACTTAAGAACAAGCTATGTAAGACATGACATCAATCATAACTTCTTTCAAGCATTTCAGCAAACACTCTAAGTGCAATACTAGAAAGCTTAGGATCTACTTATCCTACAAAGAGGTAATAAGCATGAAGAACAGTCACACAAGAAGAGATAATCAAAGATCCAACATTCTAACACCTTAAACAATCATTAGAAACACTTATGTTCTTCAAAAACCAAGAACCTCAAAAACTCAAAGAGACAAATTCGAAATTACTAAAACAAAATAAGAAAGCAAGACTAAGAGATAAAAGACTAAAAGAAGAAACCTTAAAATAAAAGTATATACAATGATCCAATCTCATCCCACAAAGGGATTTGGTCTTGTTCTTTGAAAACCAAAGTAAAGCTTTGAGGAAGAGAAATGATAAGTGAGATTGGATCTAGGGTTAGTTATTTATAGGAAAAATCCCCAAAATAACCTTAGAAAGCAAAAATAAAAGAGTCAAAGATGGTCAAATATGGTTCTCGGGTCAATGCATATCGGGCAGGAGGAAGAAACTCTTGGGCGATACACTCCTCAGTACAAGCTTCTGGTTGCGGACAGTGATGATGTGACCGTCGTATCTTTTGAACTACTGACCGGATTGACTTTATTCGAACTCCGTTGGAAAGCTTATTTGATCCTCTCCAACTTCTATGAAGGACGCAGAGGCTGAATCGCACCAGAAGACCTTTGTTCGGACCCATACATTTCATATTGACCTGCATACCATGCAGATTTCTCTCAGCTTTGGTCGATACAAGACTTTGGTGCAGCCTAAAACCCGTCATCCTGGCCATTATACTTGGTTCTTCACGTCCTCATAATTTACCATTCTACAAATGTCTTCATTGCTCCATTTAGACCTTAAAAAGACTCCAAATAATGCAAAACATGCAAATGTCTAACCTAAAACCTATTATGTCTAATATAAATGCAAATTGAGCAAAACATGATGAATGAATGCATGAAAGAGACCAAAAACTAAACTAAATGTATGCTAAAACATGCTAAATTATGAGGTTATCATATTCAAGGTCTCAACATATGTCAGACATAAGGCTAGTATTGCACTTAGTACTTGAGAAAGTACCAGAAAAGAGAGTCAATCTCCATTCATACGCCTTCAACATCACCATTCACTACCATCCATCGCCATACATCAGTAGCCAGATCAAGGAACCATGGCCATGGCTGCGACCAGCCGTGCCGCATCAGAAAACCACTTGGCTGGGCCACCATTCATGATGGGGCGGCAGAAGCCCATCAGTCGCGACCCCGAGCCTTTTTTGCGCGGCAGCCCTGCGACCATTCTCCATAGCAGTTTTAAAAATGGTTCTTCCCAAAAACCATTTCGTGCAAGTTCACAAGGATCTAAAAACGACATTGAAGTTCCATGCTCAACACACGAACACCCACCCACCCAACACGCCACTTTCAAGTAAGTCTTCACAAGCTTGTACTTGAAATTAACTATCTTTTACACTCACTCAGCTTTTAAAATTGGGACAATTTGATTTAAGTCTGGGGGCGTTTCTTATATTACTCAAGTGCTTTTATTTCATGAGTCTTACACATGAATTTTTCATATTTTCAAATTTTTTTTATAGATTCAAATTTTGTTTCTTTACTTGGAAACTAGGAACTTTGCTAGGTACGAGTGATTAGAAGTAGAGCTTACTAAGTAAAACACTGCAAGAAGATCATTGATGTCTCTATATTTTGCTTGTTTTTAGCATTCTTATTTCATAAATTTCATCTTCTTTCACCATACTTTCCCTAGTTTTTAGCCACATATGCATTCATAATAGATTAGGTTAGTATTAGGCCATGCATTGCATATTTGGAGTGTTTTCCAGGTACTTTTGATGATTTGGAGGTTCTATGGAGATTGTGTGGTGATCCAAGAGGGAACTAAAAAGGGAAAAGCCAAAAGAAATGGAGTAGACAACTTATGACGAAGCATCAACAGAAAAATTGGTCTCAAACCAATACAGGCCATGCTGAGAATCATGATGGATAGACATTACGAGCAAACCAGCTCCATATGTGGAAAGCCCATGCACATAAATAAGAATTATTGGGTTGATCCCGATGTAAAGTGTATGACCAGAAACTAAGGCATACGCTTTCTTGCACTACATCGATCATAATTATCGATTTTAGCCCGATGAAGACCTCCAAAGAGAACGCGCATCAAGCAACAATATCTAGCACTTTCCAATATGAAGCACATATCGACCAAGAACATCGACCTGCCCCCAATGCAACATGTCCGAGATAATGACACTTTTTGGTCCCCACTTGCTACTAGGGCTACACCTTTCCCCTCTTCTATAAATACTTGTAGCCGCCTATTGAAACAGGCATCTCTACAAACGTACCTACATTTTTAGTTTTTGCTTTGTTTATTTCAAGAGAGATGTATGATGTATGTAGGAACTAGATGTATGTAGGAACTACTTTCAAGAGATCTACACATCCTAGCTTATGAGAACAGATGTTTAGGGAATATTTCAGTTTTATAGAGTTGGTATTTAAAGTTTGTTAATCATTCTATTACTAAGAGATTAGGCTTTGGTTATGTGATTAATAAAAGGGTTAGACCCAAACACCATGGACTAAGATTGTTATGAACTCTATACCTAAGGATTAGCATTTATCTATTGCTGTTTAGCATTGTTAAATGTAGTAAAAAACAGCTTAGACATTAAGAGAAAACAACTCCCCTAAATCAATAACCTCTACCCTTGGTCTATTTAATCTTGAACCCCCAACATACTTATCTAGTTCTTGCCCATTATCTTAATTTATTTATTTACGTTTATTTCAATATTGCAAGTCTATATTTTTATTTATGCTTTTGTTTATTTATCATATTTAAATATTGCATTTTTATATATGATATGCTTTTATTTTTATTTATGTATTTATCTTATTTTTAGTTTTAGTTTTGTCTAAATACTTGTTAAGTGACATATGAAGGAACCAATCAATCAACCATCTAAATTGACTTAGGACTAGACTATAATACTTATGCTCTAAAACAACCCTATGGATTGATAAGAACCCCTAGGCTATACTATAATCTGAATTTTAGAGGGGGCATTTGCTCTAGAGGATAACTCAAGTTTTGAACTTCAACTCTTCTATTTCCACAAGTAGAAGAGAGGAGTGGAAAAATTCCTTTATCAATCGTCCTACCGGAGAAAGTTCAGAATCTCTGGTGTACTAGAAGTATCTTGCATTGACTATGCACCTAATGAATATAAATTTCTCATCAAGGGGCTTGAGGT
Source organism: Thlaspi arvense (assembly GCA_911865555.2). Lineage (NCBI taxonomy): Eukaryota > Viridiplantae > Streptophyta > Magnoliopsida > Brassicales > Brassicaceae > Thlaspi > Thlaspi arvense. The sequence goes on along the minus strand of OU466861.1, from coordinate 23,499,854 downwards.
ACATTGAACCTAACTTATATTTTAGACTCTCACAAGATATGCTAGATGCAATTTTTCTTTGATCTTCCATATAAAAAAAGGAAAAGAAAAGAAAGAAACTTGGTTTAATAATGGCAGCTGGAGTTCCAAAAGGAACAATGACAGTTTGGAGCCTCACGAAAAACGTCTCAGCACAAGAAAATGAACAGTGAGCATTCTTAAACTAAGAACAAAAGAAAAGTCAAAAGAACAAAAATACAAACACCTTAGGAAACTAGGGAAGAAAATCGACTAAGAGAAAAAAAAATAGGATAGTTGTATCGAAACGGTCTTTGTTCTGGTGTTTGGAAGAGAAGAGTTTATGGTTTCTTTTACCAATACTCCCTCGAAAGAGACTGCACACCTAAATGAATAAATTAGTTTCAACAAGAGAGAGTTCTAACTACTCCAAGAGACCATGAACCTTATTTGGGACATATGTAAAGCTCAAGGTAATTAGACCGAAACGTTTTGAGTTTCATTTCTGAGTTATGTGGCTCAAATAGTCGATTGGTTGAGTTGGTAAGTTCCCAAGTGTTTGTGAGTTTCCACATTTTCAAACCTATTTTTCTTACTTAGATTTCTGTTTTGTTTGAGGATAAAACAAAGGTTTAAGTCTGAGAAAGTTGATAACACCCTTGTTTTACTCAGTTTTACTATCATAAGTGAATTCTTAATCAAGCATTTCACTAAATTTTTAATCCATAAACATCATATTTTGAGTATTTGTATTTTCAAGACTCTTTTCAGGAAAACTTAGCAAAAAGAACGCAAAACGGAGCAAAATAGCAATTCCAGACTGCCAAAAGATTAACATCTGACCAAGACCTTCCCACCAGCGATAGAGGAGAATGTTAGCTTTTGATTCAATACAAGTTAAGTAATTAATTTTTATAGGTGTCTCTTGTTACAAAAGAAAGTAAATAAACAAAAAGAAAGTAAAGAGGACGTTGGGTTCTTTGGGAAATCTTAGGGGTTATAACATAGCATGAAACTCTAAACGCTAGACGAGAATTTAATCTGGATTTCTATAAACTAGATATCACTTTATTTTATAATCAAAACACATTCGTAATAGATAATGACTATGTTTATAAAACCTCATAGGTATGCAGTTCACATCCTATGAACTCAACAAACACTCAATATAAGGACAGATTCGTTATATAGCTCACGAAGCCACATAAGTGAAGCAGTTAACCCCTTATGCTTCTCGCTTGTCTAAGATAGATCGAGATTCTAGAACACACGTTTAATGGATCTAGCAATCCTAAGATGATAGATTCTATATCATGACACTAAAACCTATATTAAAATAATCTTGACAAAAGAAAATCCTAAAAACAAAACTAAACGAACAGAATAAGTAGCCATAATTGAAAGACCCTAAGAATAACCCTTAGAAACCCTAACACAACGAATCTATCCTAACATGATTTGGGCTGGTAGAAACGAAGGAGATGAATGCATAATGAATATATTGAAGTAAAGAGAAGCAGGGTTCAAGAACAGAACTATCTCCCTTGAGAAAAGAAAGAGAACAAAACGAAAAGAGAGCTTGGCAGCTATGAACCCTAATCGAACTCCTGTCGGAGACTTGAAGAGAGATCACGCAACCTAATGTCTTTGGTAGATAACATAAAACGAAATCATTCCAACTGTCCTAATCTTTACCTAAAAATGAGTATTGATACGTCTTCAAGTCTCATTAGGCGTCACTTAGGGCTTTATTGAAGTAGGAGTCAAGTGGGCTTGACAGGCTTTGCAAACGGGTTTCAAAACCATCTTTTAAAGGCTGTCGGGCGAGCGGGTCTTCATGGCGCGGCCAAGGGCGTTCTTCCACGGCCTCAGCTTCTGGTGGCACGGTGGTGGGGTCCTCTGCCACAGACACGAGCTTCCATGGCGCGGCTGATCACCTACTTCTTCCATTCTTACTTTCTCCTCTCGCTTCTATTACGGGACTGCATGACATATCTCAATAGAAACGCCATAACTTCTGATCCAACCGTTAGTTTACCTTCACACCACTTGGGTATAAATGTTATTATTCTCATCTATCTTGAAACATAAATTGAGGAAGATCGCGTTTTGAGAAAGACTTTGATTAGATAATAAACTTATGGCAGCCCAAATTGGTCCAAAATGATGTTTTCTCTATTTTGCTCAATTCTGCATCCTTTTTACTAAATATTTCTGAAAAGAGTCTTGAACATAAAAATACTCAAAATATACAGTTTATGGGTTGAAACCATATCGAAATAATTGTTAAATCATCAACTTATGATAGTAAATATGGCGCAATATAAATGTTATCAGACTCCAAGAGAGAAAACAAAGACAATGATTTTCAAAGAGATCATTAGATTTTAGTCCCTCAGATCCTCCTACTACTCATGCTAAGCCAAACATCAAGGAAAAGAATGACCTATTTCTATTCCTCAAGAAGACTTCATCTCTACCAATCTGTCTATGCAACTTGAAGGCGACGAACCAACCAACAACTAGCCTCAACTAAACGATCAAGATGATCATATTCCTCCATCATGTTGCCTTGTTTAGTGTGAGACAAAACTCATGGTGAAGAGCCCTCTAAAGGTGATGCAAGGAAAACACTTGAAGGCATTCAAAGATAAAGCATCCGAGAAATGTTTTGGTTCTATGCTCAATCAAAAGAGTGAAATTTCATGACCCTCTCATGTCTAAGACCATTTCAGAAGGCATATGAGTTTCGAGCCTTCAACCCTCAAAGACATTGATTCACTACAAAGACTCACTTTCATCGAATATGTTCGATTTCAAGCCGAACTTGCTCCCTATTGTCTTGTGCTTACTGACTTTCACACCATAGAGACGAAGATGGATACAAATTATTCACTGATCCTTGGATCCTCGTTCCTTTTATCTGTTGGAACTTTGATTGATGACTATCTGAAAGAACAAATGCGCTTGTCTAACACCAACAAGAGAATCTTCTATCAAGCAACACCTCTAAGTAGCTTTCATTCCACGACTGTATGCAGTGGAGAGGGACCCATCTTAGACCTTGGAGGAAGAACAAAGGATGTCAAAAACATCTTAGAAGAAGATCCATCCAACAAGTTTGAGGAGCACCAAATCGAGAAGATCAAGGTGCAAAAGGATTCAACATTTTTCACATCCATTCCTGACTTATATAAGACGTGATGGAGATCCAATGGAAGCCAAAGTGAAGGTTAAAGGATCCTCGATAACATTTCCATAAATCGAGTTTATCACCCATCCGATCCTAAATGAGGAAGGAAAAGAACTTAAGAGAAGGAAGCTAGGCGACACATTTGTTCTCCGAGACAACAACAAAGATCCAACAGTGGATAGAAGATTCCTGAACCCAATAATTTCAGAGTGCAGGGAAGCTAAGGGAACCATGACCCCCTTGATTTGTGCCATTCACATTTAAAACTCCACCAAAGTCCAGCTAAAAATTTTTAAAGAAAAACACTAATGGGAGGCAACCCATTTAGGTATTCTTTTTCTCACTTCTTTCTTTAGATTTCTAACTTTTTATTTTTTGGTTTTAATTTTCTTTTAAGTTTTTAGCTTTCATAAAAACCCCAAAACATTAAAAAAAATAAAAAATAATAGAAAACATCAAAAAAGACCAAACAAACGAAGAAAAATATCAAAAAAGACCCCTCCACCTCACCACCGGATTTCACAAGGTGTTTGGCCGAACCATGAAGACCCGCTCGTAGGACATAGTTTAAAAGATGTTTCTGAAGCCTGTTTGCAAGCCCATTAAACCCAATTGCCGTCCAACCTGAGAGAGACCAAGGCGACGTCCTAGAAGACTTCAAGTCCTATAAATACTCAATTTTTCAGTTTTATTTTCTTGTGCCTTCTTTTATATTCTTGGAGGAAAGGCTGAGAATTCGTCCTCCACATACTTTTACAGCAAAACTGTTTTATTCTTGGTTCTTAAAGGGATATAGATCTGTTCTTGAACGCTCTTTCTTTCATCTTATTGATTTTGTTTTATGCAGTTCTCTTCATACATGATTATGTCTTTCTCTATTATGTCTGAATAGTTCATTAGTTGGGTTCAAAGATTCACAAAAGGGGATCTCATGGTTTGCTTTCTAGGTTCATAGATTAGGAATTATTAATACTTTTAGAAGTTCTTTGTTTGTCTTTGTTCTTAATGCAAGTAGGTTAAACTCACGATCTAGCTTCATATCATAGAAATGGTATGGTTTCACAAAAGACTATCTCATCATCCGGTCCCAGGATAATCGAGTAGATTGGTCGTTTGAATTATACACTTACGGCCACCGTGAGGCATTTATAAACTGGTTCTTTATTTCATACTTGGTTGCATCATGAGAGGCTAGCCATTTACTTATGGGGTAGCTAGGGTAAAGTTGGTTATTTCTTTTGGTGTAAGATAAGCATAATAAACCTTTTCAGTTTACGGAACTTTTCTAATTGATTACCCTTCTCACTGAATTATTCTCCAATATTAATTCGTAAAATCCCTGTGAAATCCCTTTGACCCAACATTTCGTTTATCCTTTTCTTAAACTGCAACTTTTCCCTGTATTCAATAGCTACCAAAACTGCGACACCACCCCATCCCATCTGTTTGCGTCTTTGGTCGCTATAACATTCTTTTGTCTTGAAGTAGTCATCTTCGTGGTTTGACTCCTAAGTACTACAACACACGCTGTTCACTAGCAGCTTAAAGTATTTATAAATAAAAAAAACTCGAGCAATTCCCTAAGAAGCATTCATATTTTGGATAGCTAATTTCGACTCGTAGACGCACGCCAAAGCAAAGCAACGTGGGTAAATCCCTCCTGGGAGAGCTCCATCGCGACGACCACTTATCCTCTCTCTAAAAGTCTCGCGCTGGTTCTGAACACCTCTCATATAACCCACACCCTTCCAGGACACACAACTAGTTAGGCCATGACTCATTAATTTAAGAAGGAATCCATCTTATCCGACCCTGCTCGAATTTGATGATCATATCACCTCAAATATGAATCCCTTACTCGGGTAACGTCATTCTATAATTATTTGTGGTAAAGGTAATGGATTTCAGTATGTCATCTTAGGGAACAAGGAAGAATTAACATCCTTGTTCATGTCTTGATCAGTTAGAAAGTCGGAGGGAAATGTTAGACCGAGATTTTCGTCTAGGCCTTGGAGTAGCCCACGTGTTTGTCGTGTGAGGAACTGAAGAAGGACTTTTGGGTCATTAGATTCAATCTCTTTCTAATCAGATGTAGGATAGAAGAGGTTTAATCAATCCATCTAGGAGCTAGAATAAAAGAGTTGCAAGGTATTAACTAAGCTCAACCATGTATGATGAAGAAGGATGATTCTAACAACCTAAGTGGACAAAGATTAAATGCAGAAGTGAAAAGCAATACTAACAAGACTAAAGCAAGCAATGCAATGCAAAAAAGACTAAATGCAACAGGAACTAACAAGGCAATGAACTAAATGCAACATGACTAAGATAAGCAAAGCAATAGAAGTGCAAGAACCCAGATAAATGCTAAATGCAATAACTTGAAATGCAAAGTAAGGAATGGAACAAAAGCAAGCAACTAAGAACAGAGGAAAACAGAACACAATATTATTAAAATGCAAAGAACAATGAGGCGCTGATTCAAGGTTAGACCAATGATGACTTGGGGATTACTTAGTATCAAACCTAGGGTAGTCAAGACTAATAACAAGCAAGATTCATAATCAAGCCACTAATTCAATCAATCCGCATCAAGAACAGAAACAACTAATTTGAGCACATGCAGACCCACTTGTGATGGAGTATCTATGCAGAACCAGCCTGCAACAAGAACAGAGATGTCTAAGTTAAGCACATGTCAGACCCACTTTTGATGGCTTATCTGTGCAAAACCAGCATGAAAACACAAGGCTCTTAAAGACCAAACAATGTACTAAGATGCAATGTAATCATCTAAGCAATTATCCGAAGCATAGTTCTTTCAGGCATTTAAACAAACACTTGTGATGCAGCAAACACCTATAATCTATTTCTCTTAAACAAGCTACTCAATCCTTAAGAACAACTAAGCAAGGTAAATCAAGCAAGGATTAAACCAAAACTCCCTAAGCTATCAAAAAATCATCCCCAAATCTGCTCCAACCTTAAACCATATGAAACTACTCACAACACATAGCAAAATCAACAGAAATAAGCAGAGATGATAGATCAAACATGACTAAACCAGAACTAGAAGAAAAATGACAAAGGAAGTGCAAAACTTTATTAAAAGAGTGATCTTGATCAAAATCCCATAAAAATCTCTTTGTGGTTTCCCACAAGGTCAAAAATAGGGTAAAGAAGAATATAGGTGCTAAAAAGATAAGCTTTAGCTTAAATAGGCTAAGTAGATAAGGTTTGACAAAAAATAGAAAAATCTTGGTCAACTCTTAGCGTTGACACATCGTGTTGCAAGGGAAGGTGTTCTGCTCGATGCAGTCAGCTCGATGTCGAGGTGGGTTCTCGGTGTTCTCCTTGATGCTACACCTCGATATGCCTTGTATATCTGTATCGGCTTGTACAGCATGCCCAGCTCGGTGCACTACCTCGGTGCAGTCTCGGGGTCCTTGGTCAAATCTTTCTTCCTCGTCCTACGCTTCACATCGAGCAAGCTTTGCGGATATTCTGCTCGATGCTAGACCTCGATATGGATACAGAATTTGCAAAGCTGCTTCTTTGGCATCTCCTCTGAACATGAGTTGCTTCCATTTTCTTCCCAACTCCAAAACTCTCCAAGAACACCTGAAAACCACCACAAACATGCACATGTATGAAAATGTATGCAATCCTAAGCTAAATGCATGCCATGTTGATTATAAGTGAAAATGATACTAAAATACAAAATTATAATGCAAAAACAAAGGAAAAGATACATGAAATGCATCCTAAAATGATCTAAAATAGCAAGCTATCAACACCCCCACATTTAGTCTTTGCTTGCCCTCAAGCAATAAAAGATCTTGCATGGTGATGAGGTTTTAAAATGGGAACTTATATCATTGAAATGCTAACAATATATCAAAATGATGTCCATGTTTCTAGTGCTAGAATGCAACTGTACTCTAAAACTTAGCCACACTCATCACAAAATGAAAATGATTCCCAAATTATCAATCTACACAAGTCCTCAAATCACTTGACCTTTTTAACATTCAATTAGCAAGTAACCAATGGATCAAGTTTGTGAAAATCAAGTGAAAGAATTTGGTTCAAGGGACATGGTTATGAGATAAAAATAATCTCATTCATCAATGGCTCAAGAAACTGGGGATCTCTCATATGAAATGAATCTATCTTAGGCAAAATGCTAAAGGTAAAAGCACACTTATGCATGCAAGTCAAAACTCTCTTCTACCATTTCCCAAAGATGATCCCAATTAAGTCTAAGTTCCAAGATAAACCCCTAAATCTACCCTTTACCAAAGCTCTTTAATCTTTTTCTCCTTCAAATGTGGGGGACTTCTTCTTTTGCTTGTGTGGCTGACTTCTTTTAGAACTTGCTCTTCTTTGTTGAATAGGCGCCATCTTTTCATCACCTTTTAGGTTGATTGCTTGGCCTGATTTTTCTCCTTTTGGATAACCTTCGTGAGCTTGTTGTTGCTGGCGCCTTTTCTTCTTTGCAATTTAGAGTTTTCTTCTTTTTCACTTAGCCACAAGATACAATCATCTTCCCATAATATCATTTTCTTCATGAAACCATTCCCACTCTTCTTTTCTTCTCAAAAGATACAAACATCTAAAGCTTAAACCACTTAACTCTACCATTTTCAAAAACTCCTAACCTAGTATCAAGCTCAAAATGCAAGCTGATGTATACAAGAGAGCTTTTCCTTGCCAGCCTTATTCCTAGCACTTTTTGCCAAGATAAGTTCGAAAATGATAATGCAAAACCTCACTAACTCTCACAATAGTGTTTGGGTTTAGAAGGAAGGATTGGTTCAAGGTATGGCTAACTGTCCCTTAGTGATGAGGATCAGCTACTTGGATCAACAAGAGTGGTGAAATGGAAGAAGATGATCCAAATATGTATATTGGTAGCCATGCAATCATTTTCAATGCACAAACAAGATAATTCAAAGATCAAATTAAGGTTCCACTTATTTAAAGGTCAAGATCAAATCAAGCAAGCTTCAACTTCAAACAAGAGTTTCAAAATCATAAATTCAAAGAGTGGTTCAGCCATATTTCAATTGCTTCATCAAATGCATCAAAGGACTAGGAACAATGGCATCATTTTCATAAATCACTAGCATTTTCAAAGATTCACTATCATTGCACCCATTTTAAACAAGCAAGCTACAACCTAAATGAATGAATGAAGTCTAAGTCCTATATGAATGAACATGAAAACTCTGTTTTTAAGAAATCAATTTTCGAAAATTTTCAAATTTTTAGTGATTTTCTATGCCTTAAGTGCAATGCATGGTTGTCTAGCTATATGTAAATGCAGCTGTGATGAGAATGCCAAATGTTAGTCCAAGAAAACCCTCCCCCACACTTAGAATACACAGTCTTCAGTGTATTATAAATGCAAAAGGAGGCAAACCACAATGTAAAAATGAAGTGTAAGGGAAAATGTGTAAAGAGTAAAGGAAGAGGAAGGTGTGTACTTGCATTGGGGTTTGGAGGGTTGGAGGATGGACACTCATCACAGTAGAAGGCCAGTGGAGACCATGGGGCAGTGTCATCCGTTCAATCCTTGTTTTTTGAGATGCATTTGGCTGTATCGAGATGGGCCTTTGATGTTTTGCTCGATGTGCATCCTCGATGTGATCGGCATGCTGTATACAGGTTTACTGCAATCGCCGTATCTCTTTAAAAACTGACCAGAATGACCTCATTCAAAGTTCATTGGCACGATAACTCGATTCTCTTCAACTTCTATGAAGGACGCTGAGGCTGAATCGCACTGGAAGGGTTCCGTTCGGGTCGATCAATCGTGAGGTACGGATGATGATTGCATCGAGCAGGGTCTTTGAAGTTTTGCTCGATATGGTACCTCGATGTGATTGCCATCGTGCATGTAGCTTGATGCACGTACTGCTTCTTCCTCGAGATAAACTGCATCGGGCAGAGTTTGCAGAGGTTCTGCTCTATATGGTATCCTGATGCAGAAACAGAGCTTTAGTTTTCTTGGATTTTCCATATTGTCCGACCTATTCAACCACTTTTTACAACCTGAAATCACTCAACAAACATATCAAAAGCAAAAGGAAAGCATATTTACATAGATAGTCATAGTATTACCTCCCAAGTGTGTTTTGTTTAAGGTCTCTTAGCTTGACCTCTTTTTGCTTGGCTATGTGGGAACACCAAGGAGACTAAATGTTGTCTCCTTCTTTAGGACCTCTGAGGCTAGGTAAGGCTTGACCCTTGAGTGGTAAAGAGGTGACAAGTCCCCTGGTTTGAATTCCTTGTGCACTAAGCGCCAGGCACATCTCTTAGGTACCTTCAGCCTTTTAGGAGGTGGTTTGAGGTCATCATCTTTATTATCCGGTTCTGACTTGCCATCCTTAGTGTTACTAGCCTCTTGATGTACTGAGCTCATCACTTCACTTCTTAGTTCAACAAACAGCTTGTGGTGTATGTCTAACTTGTTCCTCTTGAACAGCTGCCCATAGTCTGAAGTTTCTTCATGTAATTTCCCATATTTCTCTGGTTCCTTAGTCAATACCATGCTCAAATGATCCTTTGTGTTCAACTCCTCAGAAAGCTCATCATCCAGCTCATCTTTAGTATCCACTCTGAACACTTGTCTTTCTATTGTTGGCTTCTTCATGACTTCATGTATGTCATACTTGAGAACCATGTCTTTACCCAGATGCAGCTCTATCTTTCCTCCCTTGACATCTATCAATGCACCAGCTGTAGCAAGGAAGGGTCGGGCAAGTATGAGAGGGTCTGGTGGTTCAGCATCAAGCTCTAACACAACAAAATCAGTTGGTACTTCAATCTCTCCAACTCGGACATGGAGATTCTCAAGGAGTTCAACAGGATGTGTAACAGAGCGGTCAGCTAGCACATGAGTTATCTTGCTTGGTCTAAAGCTTGTGAATCTTAAACGCTTTGCAGTAGATAAGGGCATAAGACTCACGCTTGCGCCAAGATCACACAAACAGTTGTTGAATGTGAGTGGTCCTATGAACCATGGTAGAGTGAAGCTTCCAGGGTCTTCAAACTTCTCAGGTGGAGGTGGTTTTTGTATGATAGCATTAACTTCATGTGTAAGAACAACCATTCCTTCCAGCTGGTTTTGTCTATCTGTAACCGTATCCTTCAAGTACTTCTGATATTGAGGTATAAGCAATAAGGCATCAAGCATGGGCATGGTTATCTCCACATTTTCTATCTTCTTTTCAAAAAGTTTTCTGTACTTCTCTACCAATTACTTCTTGATTCTTCCTGGAAAGGGAAGTGTGGTTTGTAAGAGGAACAAAGACAAACTCCTTCCTTGTAGGCTGTATAACTTCTCTTTGCGCTTCATCAACAACTTGTTTCTCTTTTTTTCACACGCTCTGACTCAGCTTTTCTTTCCATATCTGATTCAGCTTCAGTCTCTTCTTCATGAGTCTTAAGAGACACCCCCCCCCCCCACCCCCCCCCCCCCCCCCCCCCCCCCCCCCCCCACTTTGTTTCTCAATGTCCACATGGAGAGGTTTTGGTGCTACAGGTCCTTGTAGCTGTTTACCACTCCTGGTAGTGATAGCTTGTACAACTGGTGGTGGTTGGTGTTGAACTGTAGGAGAGGAGACCTGGTTGGCCTTAAGCATAGCAAGCTCATCACTAACTCTCTCAAACTTCTGTAGTAGATTAGCATGCATTGCCATGATGTTTTGTTGATTAGCCAGCATCTCCATTGTACTATTTGTATGAACACCAAAGAGCTTTTCAAGTAGCATAGCTGTTGCTTCATCAGGTTTAGATGGTTATGTTGTTGAAGGACTAGGAATATCCAGAACTGTTGAAGCTGATACTTGATGTTGAGGCACATACGTAGTTGCATACATACTCTCTTGAAGTTCTTCATGTAAACATGTGGCTTTGTTGTATGGGAGCACCAAGCTTATTGTATAATGGAGCAGTCTCTCTTGATTACGCTTGAGGACTATAAGCATTGTAGTTGTCATAGCTTGTATCCTGATAAGGCGTATGATGAACATTCTCTTGTTGCTGCACATAGTAGGCTTCAGCTTCTAAGTTGTAAGCATTTCCAAGAGCCAATGTCCTCTCTCTTGCCTTTTGTGGGTGATATAGAGATTGATCAAGCAACAAGTCTAGCTTAGCGTTTAGTGCTAACACATCCATCTTCGTTTGGTGATCCGATGTTTCAGTAGTCTTCTTGGTTATGTCCTCTTGCTCATCCGAATAGTCACCATTACTCAAGGCAAGGTTTTCAATCAGCTGCAAACCATCATCCACTGTTGTACCCAAGAAGTGGCCGTTACTAGCTGTTTCTAACAGCATCTTGAACCGTGGTGATACTCCTCTGTAGAAAGTAATAAGCAATGACTCGGTGGAGAAACCATGATGAGGGCAGTGCAATGTGTAACCTTGAAATCTTTCCCATGCTGAACAGAATGGCTCAACGTGTAATTGTTTGAATAATGAGGACATCTCAAGTGAACCTGACTTAACCGAACCACAAATGCAAGAAGTTGATATACCGGTTCCAAACAAAGGTGTGATCACAAGACAACGGGCCCGAGCACTTCAAGACAAATACAACCAAGCCATTTTACGTGCCATGAATGATTTTAAGGAGGGAAGCCCAAGTTTAACTCAAGCTACATAGGATGATACATTGGACGTCTTAGAAGCTACGGATCAAACAAGAGCACAAGTAAGCTGGCCTTTATTATCAAAAGAAGCCCACACCAATCTATTTGTCATTACTACACTTGGAGACAACACTTAAAGCTCAAGATCACGGTCAAAGGAGTAATACATTACACTTATACACGCCAAAACCAAAGAAGGTAAGTCTTTGTTATCAATAATTCATATTATTTCTTTTGACTAACATTTTATGTTTTCTCTTATGATTGATCTTAGCCAGCCAGTAATTCATTTTCTTAATTAGTTAAGGCATTGTTAGCCACCATTTTCGCATTTTCATTCCAATAATGTTGTTTTCATTTAAGTGTAATTTTGCTTCAAGTCCCCTAGAAAGGCATAGCTGTTTGGACCACTTTATAAGGTCTCCTCTCACAGCTTTGTATTTATTACCCTGATTTTAATAAAGAACCAAACTTTCTTCACAAAGTTTGTAATCAAAACTTGTGTTATTCTTCTTTGAATTTTGTTGAGACCAGCCCTCCAAAACCAAAGAGAAACCGTGTTGTATCAAAGGTCCCCATCATTGCTTTTGTGGTACACTTCGATCCACCCGGCCAACCCATTAGGTCAGTCTATCCACCGGTCAGATCGTCTGAGTTCCTCGACCTCTCAACCAAAATCATCGTCACGCCATCGTACCACGCCTGTCCCGCGTTACTACTCCATCGTCACGCCACTGTACCACTCTCGTCCCACATTATGACGCCACCGTCCCATCACCGTACAACCCGTACCACTCTCATCCCACATTACGACGCCATCGTCCCATCATCGTACCACTCGTACCACCGTACCTTCCCATCATCACATCAACGACCCACTCGTCCCATTCGTACCGTCCCATCCCAAACCTTGACCGTAGCCTGAGTTCCTTGGCTGTCCAGTCTAGCCCTCGTCCCTTATCCCTCTCTATCCGGTGCTTGTATCATTTTTGGTATCAGAGCTGAAGTTCCTTCAGCAGGTTATATCTTTCCAACCTATCATCGTTCTTTTCAGTTTTAATCTTGCTATCATCTCTTATCAAAAACAAAAAAAAATTTCAAGCCATTTATCAAACTTTACATTTTTCTTGATTGCATCTTTAATTAAAAAAAAAAGAAAATATTTTCAATCATTTCGGATTTCTCAAAATAGTTTTGATCTCCTTTAATTGTTTACCTTTCTTTGTTTCATTCTCAAAAGTCAAAAAAAAAATTAGGATCGGAATTTTAGCAATTCTATTTTCATTATAGTTTCCATTTCGGTCCTATATTATCATCGTCTCATTGTGTTTAGTTGATACGAATTTGATTTCATAATAGTATCAATAAATCGCATCTTTTCAAACATCTACTTTAAAACCATTCTTGCTTTTGGTTTAAGGTACCTTTGATCAGAAGCCATGGGAGAAGAATCAAGTAATGCTCAAGATCCTACCACCCTAATGATGAACATGATGAGAGAAGAGTTTCAAGCCTTTAGGCAAGAGATTGGGGAACGTCTCACCCGTGTGGAGCAAGCCCCGCGTGCTACCTTACAACCGATTAGAAACATTGGGGGCCTCGTACCAACAACCTTCCTAGGTCCACACCAATGAACGGAGCTAATCCAAGGCGAAATGGTATCCACATCAATGAGCCCGTAGATGGAGAACCGAGACATAATGGAGATTCACAAGACGATGAAGATGAGCCACCTCCCCGGTACAACCGTGGACGAAGACGGCGAACACCAAGAGATGATTATGGCGATGACATAGAAGAAGACTACCCACCTAACCAAAGACCAAGCCATAACAACATAAAGCTTACCGCGCCTAGCTTTGCTGGAAAAGTGGACCCGGAGGCTTATCTTGAGTGGGAAAAGAGGATGGACCACCTCTTTGATTACTATGATGACCCCAACCACAAGAGGATAGCCTTAGCCGTGGCACAACTAACGGACAATGCCCTCATCTGGTGGGACAGAACCGTAGCTGGCCGGAGGCGAAACCGTCAAAGAGCCATTGACTCATGGCTAGACATGACAGATATCATGCGCTAAAGGTACATTCCTCCCCATTTCAATAGAGACTTACAACGCAACTTTCGTGCTCTCAAACAGGGAACTAGGTCTTGAAATAGACTCTCGGTACAAAGGGAAAACCGCTGAACCACCCAAAGACAACCGACCCGAAGCAGGTAAATCTACTAACCCTCAACGTTCAAGGGATATAACTTGTTTTAAGTGTAGAGGCAGGGGGCATATGGCGAGAGAATGCCCAAATCAGCGTGTCATGCTCTTAACCGAGACCGGAGAATATGAATCTCAAGACAAAGCAGAAGCTGAACCACTAGACGAGTTTGGAGATATTGAGTACCCTGACTCAGGAGAGCTTCTCGTTACCAGGCGTATACTTAGTACAATGGTGGAACCAGCCGAGCTGATGCAAAGGGAAAACATCTTCCACACACGTTGTACCGTACAAGGCAAGGTATGTAACCTAATCATTGATGGTGGGTCTTGCACTAACGTGGCAAGCACTCATATGGTTGATAAACTTCACCTTGAGAGGACTAAACACCCACGGCCCTATAGGCTAAGGTGGCTCGATGACAAGGTTGAATTAAAAATCAATGAGCAAGTTGTTATACCATTCAATATAGGAAAATATCAAGATAGTGTTGTTTGTGATATAGTTCCTATGCAAGCCGGCCATATATTGTTAGGTAGACCATGGCAATTTGATAAAGAGACTAAGCATGATGGTAGAACTAATTTTTATACATTTATGCATGATAAAAGAAAGATTAGTTTAGCACCTTTATCACCATCCAAGTGCATGATTTACAAATGCAAATGGCTAAAGAAAAAGAAATTAGTTCTAAGTCTAATTTTCTTATTCATCCTAGTCATGTGAGAAAGGCTATAGCTTCTAAACACACAATGCTACTAATGATCTTTAAGGAGGCTTTGAGCGCAGGTTATGGAGCATCCGAGTTACCACCCGAGATCATTAAGTTACTTGACACGTTTAAAGATGTGTTTCCAGAAGAGATGCCTGAAGGGTTACCACCTCTACGAGGGATTGAACACCAGATAGACTTCGTTCCCGGTGCTGCTCTACCCAACAAACCAGCTTACCGTATGAGCCCGGAGGAGTCTAAAGAGCTTGAGAAACAAGTCCAAGAGTTTCTAGACAAGGGCTACGTGAGGGAAAGCCTTAGCCCATGTGCCGTACCGGTCTTGCTCGTACCAAAGAAGGACGGTTCTTGGAGGATGTGCGTTGATTGTAGAGCTATCAACAATATCACCATCAAATACCGCCATCCAATACCAAGGTTAGATGATATGCTTGACGAGCTTAGTGGTTCTGTTTTGTTCTCTAAAATAGATTTAAGGAGCGGATACCACTAAGTGAGGACGAAAGAAGGATATGAATGGAAGACAGCCTTCGAAACCAAGCAAGGACTATACGAATGGATGGTAATGCCGTTTGGACTCACCAATGCTCCTAGTACTTTCATGCGCCTCGTGAATCAAGTGCTTAGAGCATACATCAGTAAGTTTGTTGTTGTATACTTTGATGACATTTTGATTTACAGCAAAAGATTATTTGAACATATGACACATCTTGAGCTTGTTTTAAAGACTCTTAGACAAGAGGGACTTTATGCAAACTTAAAGAAGTGTTCATTCTGCACTGATCAACTAGTTTTCCTAGGTTTTATTGTAAGCTCGCAGGGATTACAGGTTTATAAGGAGAAAGTTAAAGCAATTCTGGAGTGGCCAGCACCAACAAACGTCAGTCAAGTGAGAAGCTTCCACGGTTTGGCTAGCTTTTACCGGAGGTTTGTTAAAGATTTCAGCAGCATAACAGCTCCTCTCACGGCAGTAGTCAAGAAGAGTGTTGGTTTTACATGGGGAGAAGCACAGCAACAAGCCTTTGACACCTTGAAAGACCGGCTAACCAATGCACCCGTACTGATCTTGCCTGATTTCAACAAAACATTTGAAGGGGAGTGTGATGCCTCGGGGATAGGTATAAGAGCAGTGCTAACTCAAGAAAAGAAGCCAGTAGCATTTTTCAGTGAGAAGCTAGGAGGAGCTACACTCAACTATGCTACGTATGATAAGGAGTTATACGCTCTTGTGAGAGCTTTGGAGACATGGCAACACTACTTGATCTCAAGAGAGTTCGTGGTCCACACTGATCATGAAACACTGAAGCATCTTAGAGGACAAACTCACCTTAAGAGAAGACACGCTCGTTGGATGGAGTTCATAGAAACCTTCCCGTATATCATCAAGTATAAGAAAGGCAAAGACAACGTTGTAACGGATGCCTTATCAAGAAGGTACACTTTGATATCTACAATGGAGAGCAAAGTCATGGGGTTTGAGTTTATCAAAGAGCTTTACCGCGAAGACAAAGACCTTATTGAGATATATGGCGAGTGCAACAAAGGAGCGTTTGGCAAGTTCTACATCTTTGAGGGGCTTTTGTTCAGAGAAAGGCGGCTTTGTATTCCTCAATGTTCATTACGAGAGCTTATTGTGCGTGAATCCCATGGAGGAGGGTTAATGGGGCACTTTGGAGTTGATAAAACTTTAGCCGTGGTTAAAGAACACTTCTATTGGCCACACTTGAAGAAGATGGTAGAAGCTCGTTGTTCTAGATGTGTTGTTTGCAAGAAGGCCAAATCCAGAGTTCAACCTCACGGCTTGTACCTGCCTCTACCTATTCCTACAGCACCATGGGTTGATATATCAATTGATTTCGTTCTAGGGCTGCCAAAGATCAACCACAAGGATTCTATATCTGTGGTAGTGGATAGATTCTCCAAAATGGCGCATTTCATCCCTTGTGCTAAGGTGAATGATGCAACACAAACCGCAGATCTATTCTTCAAGGAAGTAGTGCGGCAACATGGAGTTCCAAGGACAATAGTTTCAGACCGAGACAGCAAATTCTTGAGTCACTTCTGGAGAACCTTGTGGAAGAAGTTAGGAACGAAACTTCTTTTCTCTACTACTTGTCACCCACAAACGAACGGCCAAACGGAGGTTGTGAACCGCACCCTTTCAGCATTGTAAAGGGCGACCATTGGAAAGCATATGAAGAATTGGCTAGAGTGTATTCCCTTCATTGAATTCGCCTGCAACAGAGCTCAACATTCAGCCACCAAGATGTCACCATTTGTGGTTGTATACGGTTTTAATCCTACCACTCCTCTTGATCTAACTCCTTTACCTCCAGCAGAATCGGTCAGTCTAGTTGGCGAGGAGAAAAGCGAAGTTCATAAAGAAGCTACATCAGAAAGCTCAAGAGAATCTAGAAAAGAGGACGGAGCAATACACAAAACACGCCAACAAAGGAAGAAAAGAGATGGTGTTTCAACCGGGAGAATGGGTTTGACTACACATGAGGAAAGAAAGATTTCCTGACCAAAGAAGCTCAAAGCTCAAACCAAGAGGAGACAATCCATTCAAAGTCTTAGAAAGAATCAACAACAACGCCTACCGTCTTGAGTTACCAGGGGAGTTAAACGTATCCTCTACCTTCGATGTTACTGATTTAGCTCCTTTCCTTGCAGATGAAAACATTTTGGGGCCAAAATCCATTCAAGAGGGAGGGAATGATGAGGACATCTCAAGTGAAGCTGACTTAACCGAACCGCAAATGCAAGAAGTTGATATACCGGTTCCAAACAAAGGTGTGATCACAAGACAACGGGCCCGAGCACTTCAAGACAAATATAACCAAGCCATTTTACGTGCCATGAATGATTTTAAGGAGGGAAGCCCAAGTTTAACTCAAGCTACATGGAATGATACATTGGACGCCTTAGAAGCTAAGGATCCAACAAGAGCACAAGTAAGCTGGCCTTTATTATCAAAAGAAGCCCACACCAATCTATTTATCATTGCTACACTTGGAGATAACACTTAAAGCTTAAGATCACGGTCAAAGGAGTAATACATTACACTTATACACGCCAAAACCAAAGAAGGTAAGTCTTTGTTATCAATAATTCATATTATTCCTTTTCACTAACATTTTATGTTTTCTCTTATGATTGATCTTAGCCAGCCAGTAATTCATTTTCTTAATTAGTTAAGGCATTGTTAGCCACCATTTTCGCATTTTCATTCCAATAATGTTGTTTTCATTTAAGTGTAATTTTGCTTCAAGTCCCCTAGAAGGGCATAGCTGTTTGGACCACTTTATAAGGTCCCCTCTCACAGCCTTGTATTTTTTTACCCTGATTTTAATAAAGAACCGAAATGTCTTCACAAAGTTTGTAACCAAAACTTGTGTTATTCTTCTTTGAATTTTGTTGAGACCAGCCCTCCAAAACCAAAGAGAAACCGTGTTGTATCAAAGGTCCCCATCATCGCCTTTGTGGTACACTTCGATCCACCCGGCCAACCCATTTGGTCAGTCTATCAAAGGTCCCCACATTACGACGCCATCGTCCCATCATCGTACCACTCGTACCACCATACCGTCCCATCATCACATCAACGACCCACTCGTCTCATTCGTACTGTCCCGTCCTAAACCTTGACCGTAGTCTGAGTTACTCGGCTGTCCAGTCTAGCCCTCGTCCCTTATTCCTCTCTATCCGGTGCTTGTATCATTTTTGGTATCAGAGCTGAAGTTCTTTCAGCAGGTTATATCTTTCCAACCTAACATCGTTCTTTTCAGTTTTAATCTTGCTATCATCTCTTATCAAAAACAAAAAAAAAAAATTTCAAGCCATTTATCAAACTTTACATTTTTCTTGATTGCATCTTAGTTAAAAAAAAAAAGAAAATATTTTCATTCATTCCGGATTTCTCAAAATAGTTTTGATCTCCTTTAATTGTTTACCTTTCTTTGTTTCATTCTCAAAAGTCAAAAAAAAATTAGGATCATAATTTTAGCAATTCTATTTTCATTATAGTTTCCATTTCTGTCCTATATTATCATCGTCTCATTGTGTTTAGTTGATACGAATTTGATTTCATAATAGTATCAATAAATCGCATCTTTTCAAACATCTACATTAAAACCATTCTTGCGTTTGGTTTAAGGCACCTTTGATAAGATGCCATGGGAGAAGAATCAAGTAATGCTCAAGATCCTACCACCCTGATGATGAACATGATGAGAGAAGAGTTTCAAGCCTTTAGGCAAGAGATTAGGGAACGTCTCACCCGTGTGGAGGAAGCCCAGCATGCTACCTTACAACCGATTAGAAACGTTGGGGGCCTCGGTACCAACAACCTTCCTAGGTCCACACCAATGAAAGGAGCTAATCCAAGGCGAAATGGCATCCACATCAATGAGCCCGTAGATGGAGAACCGAGACATAATGGAGATTCACAAGACGATGAAGATGAGCCACCTCCCCGGTACAACCGTGGACGAAGACGGCGAACACCAACAGATGATTATGGCGATGACATAGAAGAAGACTACCCACCTAACCAAAGACCAAGCCATAACAACATAAAGCTTACCGCGCCTAGCTTTGCCGGAATGGACCCGAAGGCTTATCTTGAGTGGGAAAAGAGGATGGACCACCTCTTTGATTACTATGATCACCCCAACCACAAGAGGATAGCCTTAGCTGTGGCACAACTAACGGACAATGCCCTCATCTGGTGGGACAGAAACGTAGCTGACCGGAGGCGAAACCGTCAAAGAGCCATTGACTCATGGCTAGACATGACAGATATCATGCGCCAAAGGTACATTCCTCCCCATTTCAATAGAGACTTACAACGCAAGTTTCGTGCACTTAAACAGGGAACTAGGTCAGTAGAAGAATACTATGAAGAGTTTGAGCGCTTGAGGAATCGTTTAGAGCTTCATGATGATGAGGAAGCTTTGATGGCACAATTCATAGACGGGTTGCAAGAGCGAATCAGCCGAAAGGTAGAGAGACAAGTCTATCAAGATTTCAAAGATCTTTTCCATTTAGCTATACAAGCTGAGCAGCATATCAAGCGCAAGTCTAGTATCACCCGGAGCAAGCCTCAAACGCCTTGGAACGCCAACACTAGCAAACCTCTAAACAAGGGTAAAGGTCTTGAAATAGACTCTCGGTACAAAGGGAAAACCGCTGAACCACCCAAAGACAACCGCCCCGAAGCAGGTAAGTCTACTAACCCTCAACGTTCAAGGGATATAACTTGTTTTAAGTGTAGAGTCAGGGGGCATATGGCTAGAGAATGCCCAAATCAGCATGTCATGCTCTTAACCGAGACCGGCGAATATGAATCTCAAGACAAAGCAGAAGCTGAACCACTAGACGAGTTTGGAGATATTGAGTACCCTGACTCAGGAGAGCTTCTCGTTACCAGGCGTATACTTAATACAATGGTGGAACCAGTCGAGCTGATGCAAAGGGAAAACATCTTCCACACACGCTGTACCGTACAAGGCAAGGTATGTAACCTAATCATTGATGGTGGGTCTTGCACTAACGTGGCAAGCACTCATATGGTTGATAAACTTCACCTTGAGAGGACTAAACACCCACGGCCCTATAGGCTAAGGTGGCTCGATGACAAGGTTGAATTAAAAATCAATGAGCAAGTTGTTATACCATTCAGTATAGGAAAATATCAAGATAGTGTTGTTTGTGATATAGTTCCTATGCAAGCCGGCCATATATTGTTAGGTAGACCATGGCAATTTGATAAAGAGACTAAGCATGATGGTAGAACTAATTCATATACATTTATGCATGATAAAAGAAAGATTAGTTTAGCACCTTTATCACCATCTCAAGTGCATGATTTACAAATGCAAATGGCTAGAGAAAAAGAAATTAGTTCTAAGTCTAATTTTCTTATTCAGCCTAGCCATGTGAGAAAGGCTATAGCTTCTAAACACACAATGCTACTAATGATCTTTAAGGAGGCTTTGAGCACAGGTTATGGAGCATCCGAGTTATCACCCGAGATCATTAAGTTACTTGACACGTTTAAAGATGTGTTTCCAGAAGAGATGCCTGAAGGGTTACCACCTCTACGAGGGATTGAACACCAGATAGACTTCATTCCCGGTGCTGCTCTACCCAACAAACCAGCTTACCGTATGAGCCCGGAGGAGTCTAAATAGCTTGAGAAATAAGTCCAAGAGTTGCTAGACAAGGGCTACGTGAGGGAAAGCCTTAGCCCATGTGCCGTACCGGTCTTGCTCATACCAAAGAACGATGGTTCTTGGAGGATGTGCGTTGATTATAGAGCTATCAACAACATCACCATCAAATACCGCCATCTAATACCAAGGTTAGATGATATGCTTGACGAGCTTAGTGGTTCTGTTTTGTTCTCTAAAATAGATTTAAGGAGCGGACACCATCAAGTGAGGATGAAAGAAGGAGATGAATGGAAGACAGCCTTCGAAACCAAGCAAGGACTATACGAATGAATGGTAATGCCGTTTGGACTCACCAATGCTCCTAGTACTTTCATGCACCTCATGAATCAAGTGCTTAGAGCATACATCAGTAAGTTTGTTGTTGTATACTTTGATGACATTTTGATTTACAGAAAAAGCTTATCTGAACATATGACACATCTTGAGCTTGTTTAAAAGACTCTTAGACAAGAGGGACTTTATGCAAACTTAAAGAAGTGTTCATTCTGCACTGATCAACTAGTTTTCCTAGGTTTTATTGTAAGCTCGCAGGGATTATAGGTTGATAAGGAGAAAGTTAAAGCAATTCAGGAGTGGCCAGCACCAACAAATGTCAGTCAAGTGATAAGCTTCCACTGTTTGGCTAGCTTTTACCGGAGGTTTGTTAAAGATTTCAGCAGCATAACAGCTCCTCTCACGGCAGTAGTCAAGAAGAGTGTTTGTTTTACATGGGGAGAAGCACAGCAACAAGCCTTTGACACCTTGAAAGACCGGCTAACCAATGCACCCGTACTGATCTTGCCTGATTTCAACAAAACATTTGAAGTGGAGTGTGATGCCTCGGGGATAGGCATAGGAGCAGTGCTAACTCAAGAAAAGAAGCCAATAGCATTTTTCAGTGAGAAGCTAGAAGGAGCTACTCTCAACTATGCTACGTATGATAAGGAGTTATACGCTCTTGTGAGAGCTTTGGAGACATGGCAACACTACTTGATCTCAAGAGAGTTCGTGGTCCACACTGATCATGAAACACTGAAGCATCTTAGAGGACAAACTCACCTTAAAAGAAGACACGCTCGTTGGATGGAGTTCATAGAAACCTTCCCATATATCATCAAGTATAAGAAAGGCAAAGACAACGTTGTAGCGGATGCCTTATCAAGAAGGTACACTTTGATATCTACAATGGGGAGCAAAGTCATGGGGTTTGAGTTTATCAAAGAGCTTTACCGTGAAGACAAAGACCTTATGGAGAAATATGGCGAGTGCAACAAAGGAGCGTTTGGCAAGTTCTACATCTTTGAGGGGTTTTTGTTCAGAGAAAGGCGGCTTTGTATTCCTCAATGTTCATTACGAGAGCTTATTGTGCGTGAATCCCACGAAAGAGGGTTAATGGGGCACTTTGGAGTTGATAAAACCTTAGCCGTGGTTAAAGAGCACTTCTATTGACCACACTTGAAGAAGATGGTAGAAGCTCATTCTTCTAGATGTGTTGTTTGCAAGAAGGCCAAATCCAGAGTTCAACCTCACGGCTTGTACCTGCCTCTACCTATTCCTTCAGCACCATGGGTTGATATATCAATGGATTTCGTTTTAGGGCTGCCAAAGATCAACCACAAGGATTCTATATTCGTGGTAGTGGATAGATTCTCCAAAATGGCGCATTTCATCCCTTGTGCTAAGGTGAATGATGCAACACAAACCGCGGATCTATTCTTCAAGGAAGTAGTGCGGTTACATGGAGTTCCAAGGACAATAGTTTCAGACCGAGACAGCAAATTCTTGAGTCACTTCTGGAGAACCTTGTGTAAGAAGTTAGGAACGAAACTTCTTTTCTCTACTACTTGTCACCCACAAACGAACGGCCAAACGGAGTTTGTGAACCGCACCCTTTCAGCATTGTTAAGGGCGACCATTGGAAAGCATATGAAGAATTGGCTAGAGTGTATTCCCTTCATTGAATTCGCCTACAATAGAGCTTAACATTCAGCCACCAAGATGTCACCATTTGTGGTTGTATATGGTTTTAATCCTACCACTCCTCTTGATCTAACTCCTTTACCTCCAGCAGAATCGGTCAGTCTAGTTTGCGAGGAGAAAGCGAAGTTCATAAAGAAGCTACATCAGAAAGCTCGAGAGAATCTATAAAAGAGGACAGAGCAATACACAAAACAAGCCAACAAAGGAAGAAAAGAGATGGTGTTTCAACCGGGAGAATGGGTTTGGCTACACATGAGGAAAGAAAGATTTCCTGACCAAAGAAGCTCAAAGTTCAAACCAAGAGGAGACAGTCCATTCAAAGTCTTAGAAAGAATCAACAACAACGCCTACCGTCTTGAGTTACCAGGTGAGTTAAACATATCCTCTACCTTCGATGTTACTGATTTAGCTCCTTTCCTTGCAGATGAAAACATTTTGGGGCCAAAATCCATTCAAGAGGGAGGGAATGATGAGGACATCTCAAGTGAACCTGACTTAACCGAACCACAAATGCAAGAAGTTGATATACCGGTTCCAAACAAAGGTGAGATCACAAGATAACGGGCCCGAGCACTTCAAGACAAATATAACCAAGCCATTTTACGTGCCATGAATGATTTTAAGGATGGTAGCCCAAGTTTAACTCAAGCTACATGGAATGATACATTGGACGTCTTAGAAGCTACGGATCCAACAAGAGCGCAAGTAAGCTGGCCTTTATTATCAAAAGAAGCCCACACCAATCTATTTGTCATTGCTACACTTGGAGATAACACTTAAAGCTCAAGATCACGTGTCAAAGGAGTAATACATTACACTTATACACATTAAAACCAAAGAAGGTAAGTCTTTGTTATCAATAAATCATATTATTCCTTTTGACTAACATTTTATGTTTTCTCTTATGATTGATCTTAGCCAACCAGTAATTCATTTTCTTAATTAGTTAAGGCATTGTTAGCCACCATTTTCGCATTTTCATTCCAATAATGTTGTTTTCATTTAAGTGTAATTTTGCTTCAAGTCCCCTAGAAGGGCATAACTGTTTGGACCACTTTATAAGGTCTCCTCTTACAGCCTTGTATTTTTTACCCTGATTTTAATAAAGAACCAAAATTTCTTCACAAAGTTTGTAATCAAAACTTGTGTTATTCTTCTTTGAATTTTGTTGAGACCAGCCCTCCAAAACCAAAGAGAAACCGTGTTGTATCAAAGGTCCCCATCATCGCCTTTGTGGTACACTTCGATCCAACCAGCCAACCCATTTGGTCAGTCTATCCACCGGTCAGATCGTCTGAGTTCCTCGACCTCTCGACCAAAATCATCGTCACGCCATCGTACCACACCCGTCCCGCGTTACTACTCCATCGTCACGCCATCGTATCACTTTCGTCCCACATTACGATGCCACCGTCCCATCACCGTACCACCCGTACCACTCTCATCCCACATTACGATGCCATCATCCCATCATCGTACCACCGTACCGTCCCATCATCACATCAACGACCCACTCGTCCCATTCGTACCGTCCCGTCCCAAACCTTGACCGTAACCTGAGTTCCTCGGCTGTCCAGTCTAGCCCTCGTCCCTTATCCCTCTCTATCCGGTGCTTGTATCATTTTTGGTATCAGAGCTGAAGTTCCTTCAGCAGGTTATATCTTTCCAACCTATCATCGTTCTTTTCAGTTTTAATCTTGCTATCATCTCTTATCAAAAACAAAACAATAAAAAGTTTCAAGCCATTTATCAAACTTTACATTTTTCTTGATTGCATCTTAGTTAAAAAAAAATATATATATTTTCATTCATTCCGGATTTCTCAAAATAGTTTTGATCTCCTTTAATTGTTTACCTTTCTTTGTTTCATTCTCAAAAGTCAAAAAAAAAAATTAGGATCAGAATTTTAGCAATTCTATTTTCATTATAGTTTCCATTTCTGTCCTATATTATTATCGTCTCATTGTGTTTAATTGATACGAATTTGATTTCATAATAGTATCAATAAAGCGCATCTTTTCAAACATCTACTTTAAAACCATTCTTGCTTTTTGTTTAAGGTACCTTTGATAAGAAGCCATAGGAGAAGAATCAAGTAATGCTCAAGATCCTACCACCCTAATGATGAACATGATGAGAGAAGAGTTTCAAGCCTTTAGGCAAGAGATTGGGCAACGTCTCACCCGTGTGGAGCAAGCCCCGCGTGCTACCTTACAACCGATTAGAAATGTTGGGGGCCTCGGTACCAACAACCTTCCTAGGTCCACACCAATGAATGGAGCTAATCCAAGGCGAAATGGCATCCACATCAATGAGCTCGTAGATGGAGAACCGAGACATAATGGAGATTCACAAGACGATGAAGATGAGCCACCTCCCTGGTACAACCGTGGACGAAGACGGCAAACACGAAGAGATGATTATGGCGATGACATAGAAGAAGACTACCCACCTAACCAAAGACCAAGCCATAACAACATAAAGCTTACCGCACCTAGCTTTGCCGGAAAAGTGGACCCGGAGGCTTATCTTGAGTGGGAAAAGAGGATGGACCACCTCTTTGATTACTATGATCACAACCACAAGAGGATAGCCTTAGCCGTGGCACAACTAACGGACAATGCCCTCATCTGGTGGGACAGAAATGTAGCTGACCGGAGGCGAAACCGTCAAAGAGCCACTGACTCATGGCTAGACATGACAGATATGATGCGCCAAAGGTACATTCCTCCCCATTTCAATAGAGACTTACAACGCAAGTTTCGTGCTCTTAAATAGGGAACTAGGTCAGTAGAAGAATACTATGAAGAGTTCGAGCGCTTGAGGAATCGTTTAGAGCTTCATGATGATGAGGAAGCTTTGATGGCACAATTCATAGACGGGTTGCAAGAGCGAATCAGCCGAAAGGTAGAGAGACAAGTCTATCAAGATTTCAAAGATCTTTTCCATTTAGCTATACAAGCTGAGCAGCATATCAAGCGCAAGTCTAGTATCACCCGGAGCAAGCCTCAAACGCCTTGGAACGCCAACACTAGCAAACCTCTAAACAAGGGTAAAGGTCTTGAAATAGACTCTCGGTACAAAGGGAAAACCGCTGAACCACCCAAAGACAACCGCCCCGAAGCAGGTAAGTCTACTAACCCTCAACGTTCAAGGGATATAACTTGTTTTAAGTGTAGAGTCAGGGGGCATATGGCTAGAGAATGCCCAAATCAGCATGTCATGCTCTTAACCGAGACCGGCGAATATGAATCTCAAGACAAAGCAGAAGCTGAACCACTAGACGAGTTTGGAGATATTGAGTACCCTGACTCAGGAGAGCTTCTCGTTACCAGGCGTATACTTAATACAATGGTGGAACCAGTCGAGCTGATGCAAAGGGAAAACATCTTCCACACACGCTGTACCGTACAAGGCAAGGTATGTAACCTAATCATTGATGGTGGGTCTTGCACTAACGTGGCAAGCACTCATATGGTTGATAAACTTCACCTTGAGAGGACTAAACACCCACGGCCCTATAGGCTAAGGTGGCTCGATGATAAGGTTGAATTAAAAATCAATGAGCAAGTTTTTATACCATTCAGTATAGGAAAATATCAAGATAGTGTTGTTTGTGATATAGTTCCTTTGCAAGCCGGCCATATATTATTAGGTAGACCATGGCAATTTGATAAAGAGACTAAGCATGATGGTAGAACTAATTTTTATACATTTATGCATGATAAAAGAAAGATTAGTTTAGCATCTTTATCACCATCTCAAGTGCATTATTTACAAATGCAAATGGCTAAAGAAAAAGAAATTAGTTCTAAGTCTAATTTTCTTATTCAGCCTAGCCATGTGAGAAAGGCTATAGCTTCTAAACACACAATGCTACTAATGATCTTTAAGGAGGCTTTGAGTGCAGGTTATGGAGCATCCGAGTTACCACCCGAGATCATTAAGTTACTTGACACGTTTAAAGATGTGTTTCCAGAAGAGATGCCTGAAGGGTTACCACCTCTACGAGGGATTGAACACCAGATAGACTTCGTTCCCGGTGCTGCTCTACCCAACAAACCAGCTTACCGTATGAGCCCGGAGGAGTCTAAAGAGCTTGAGAAACAAGTCCAAGAGTTGCTAGACAAGGGCTACGTGGGGGAAAACCTTAGCCCATGTGTCGTACCGGTCTTGCTCGTACCAAAGAAGGATGGTTCTTGGAGGATGTGCGTTGATTGTAGAGCTATCAACAACATCACCATCAAATACCGCCATCCAATACCAAGGTTAGATGATATGCTTGACGAGCTTAGTGGTTCTGTTTTGTTCTCTAAAATAGATTTAAGGAGCGGATACCACCAAGTGAGGATGAAAGAAGGAGATGAATGGAAGACAGCCTTCGAAACCAAGCAAGGACTATACGAATGGATGGTAATGCCGTTTGGACTCACCAATGCTCCTAGTACTTTCATGCGCCTCATGAATCAAGTGCTTAGAGCATACATCAGTAAGTTTGTTGTTGTATACTTTGATGACATTTTGATTTACAGCAAAAGCTTATCTGAACATATGACACATCTTGAGCTTGTTTTAAAGACTCTTAGACAAGAGGGACTTTATGCAAACTTAAAGAAGTGTTAATTCTGCACTGATCAACTAGTTTTCCTAGGTTTTATTGTAAGCTCACAGGGATTACAGGTTGATAAGGAGAAAGTTAAAGCAATTCAGGAGTGGCCAGCACCAACAAACGTCAGTCAAGTGAGAAGCTTCCACGGTTTGGCTAGCTTTTACCGGAGATTTGTTAAAGATTTCAGCAGCATAGCAGCTCCTCTCACGGCAGTAGTCAAGAAGAGTGGTGGTTTTACATGGGGAGAAGCACAGCAACAAGCCTTTGACACCTTGAAAGACCGGCTAACCAATGCACCCGTACTGATCTTGCCTGATTTCAACAAAACATTTGAAGTGGAGTGTGATGCCTCAGGGATAGGCATAGGAGCAGTGCTAACTCAAGAAAAGAAGCCAGTAGCATTTTTCAGTGAGAAGCTAGGAGGAGCTACACTCAACTATGCTACGTATGATAAGGAGTTATACGCTCTTGTGAGAGCTTTGGAGACATGGCAACACTACTTGATCTCAAGAGAGTTCTTGGTCCACACTGATCATGAAACACTGAAGCATCTTAGAGGACAAACTCACCTTAAGAGAAGACACGCTCGTTGGATTGAGTTCATAGAAACCTTCCCGTATATTATCAAGTATAAGAAAGTCAAAGACAACGTTGTAGCGGATGCCTTATCAAGAAGGTACACTTTGATATCTACAATGGAGAGCAAAGTCATGGGGTTTGAGTTTATCAAAGAGCTTTACCGCGAAGACAAAGACCTTATGGAGATATATGGCGAGTGCAACAAAGGAGCGTTTGGCAAGTTCTACATCTTTGAGGGGTTTTTGTTCAGAGAAAGGCGGCTTTGTATTCCTTAATGTTCATTACGTGAGCTTATTGTGCGTGAAGCCCACGGAGGAGGGTTAATGGGGCACTTTGGAGTTGATAATACCTTAGCCCTGGTTAAAGAGCACTTCTATTGGCCACACTTGAAGAAGATGGTAGAAGCTCATTGTTCTAGATGTGTTGTTTGCAAGATGGCCAAATCCAGAGTTCAACCTCACGGCTTGTACCTGCCTCTACCTATTCCTACAGCACCATGGGTTGATATATCAATGGATTTCGTTCTAGGGCTGCCAAAGATCAACCACAAGGATTCTATATTCGTGGTAGTGGATAGATTCTCCAAAATGGCGCATTTCATCCCTTGTGCTAAGGTGAATGATGCAACACAAACCGCGGATCTATTCTTCAAGGAAGTAGTGTGGTTACATGGAGTTCCAAGGACAATAGTTTCAGACCGAGACAGCAAATTCTTGAGTCACTTCTGGAGAACCTTGTGGAAGAAGTTAGGAACGAAACTTCTTTTCTCTACTACTTGTCACCCACAAACGGACAGCCAAACGGAGGTTGTGAACCGCACCCTTTCAGCATTGTTAAGGGCGACCATTGGAAAGCATATGAAAAATTGGCTAGAGTGTATTCTCTTCAGTGAATTCTCCTACAACAGAGCTCAACATTCAGCCACCAAGATGTCACCATTTGAGGTTTTATACGGTTTTAATCCTACCACTCCTCTTGATCTAACTCCTTTACCTTCTGTGATGCCATTTATCTTTTGTACTGCAAAGACTCTCAACGCCGTCCAAGTGATCAAGCGGATCCTCCATATATATGCCATTAAAGCGGTTGGCTTGTACCATTGCAATCAAACTGTTTTTGATCTCAAAGTTATGCTCTTGATATGGTGGAGAAACTATACCTCTGCGTCTACTATGAAGGGCATCATGAGATCCAATGTATTGTGCTCTTCTAGCAATCTGAGGCACTGCCTATGTAACCTCTGAACTGGTGCTTCATCCTCGAACTGAGCTTGATGAGCATGTATGTGATGTTGTTGATCAGCCATTGTACCTGAGAAAACAGAGCAAGTAATGTAAAGCGATTAGTAAATTAAAAGGTGATTAAGTCTAAGCAAGAACCTAAACTCGATTATCTAACAATCCTAGAATGGCAACAGCGCCAAATTGAAGGACTTTTGGGTCACTAGAATCAATTCCCCTCTAATCAGATGTAGTATATAAGAGGTTTAAGCAATCCATCTCGGAGCTAGAATAAAAGAGATGCAAGGAACTAACTAAGCTTAACCATGTATGATGAAGAAGGATGATTCTAACAACCTAAGTGGACAAAGATGAAATGCAGAAGTGAAAAAGCAATACTAACAAGACTAAAGCAAGCAAAGCAATGCAAAGAAACTAAATGCAACAGGAACTAACAAGGCAATGAACTAAATGCAACAGAACTAAGATAAGCAAAGCAATAGAAGTGCAAGAACCAAGATAAATGCAAAATGCAATAACTTGAAATGCAAAGTAGAGAATGGAACAAAAGCAAGCAATTAAGAACAGAGGAAAACAGAACACAATATTATTAAAATGCAAAGAACAATGAGGTGCTGATTCAAGGCTAGAGCAATGATGACTTGAGGATTACTTAGTATCAAACCTAGGGTAGTCAAGACTAATAACAAGCAAGATTCAAAATCAAGCCACTAGTTCAATCAATCCGCATCAAGAACAGAAACAACTAAGTTAAGCACATATCAGACCCACTTGTGATGGCGTATCTGTGTAAAACCAGCCGGCAACAAGAACATATATGTCTAAGTTAAACACATGTCAGACCCACTTGTGATGGCGTATCTGTGCAAAACCAGCATGAAAACACAAGGTTCTTAAAGACCAAACAATGTACTAAGACGCAATGTAATCATCTAAGCAATTATCCCAAGCATAGTTCTTTTAGGCATTTAAACAAACACTTGTGATGCAGCAAACACCTATAATATATATCACTTAAACAAGCTACTCAAGCCTTAAGAACAACTAAGCAAGGTAAATCAAGCAAGGATTAAACCAAAACTCCCTAAGATATCAACCAATCATCCCCAAATCAGCTCCAACCTCAAACCATATGAAACTACTCCCAACACATAACAAAATCAACTGAAATAAGCAGAGATGATAGATTAAACATGATTAAACCAGAACTAGAAGAAAAATGACAAAGGAAGTGAAAAACTTTATTTCAAAGAGTGATCTTGATCAAAATCCCATAAAAATCTCTTTGTGGTTTCCCACAAGGTCGAAAATAGGGTAAAGAAGAAGATAAGTGCTAAAAATATAAGGATTAGCT
The DNA here is from genome assembly GCA_911865555.2 of Thlaspi arvense. Lineage (NCBI taxonomy): Eukaryota > Viridiplantae > Streptophyta > Magnoliopsida > Brassicales > Brassicaceae > Thlaspi > Thlaspi arvense. The sequence continues at coordinate 23,469,089 of OU466861.1, read as the reverse complement.
TAAATAGGCTAAGAAGATAAGGTTTGACAAGAAGTAGAAAAATCTTGGTCAACTCTTGGCGTTGACACATCATGTTGCAAGGGAAGGTATTCTGATCGATGCAGTCAGCTCGATATCAAGGTGGGTTCTCGGTATTCTCCTCGATGCTACACCTCGATATGCCTTGTATATCCGTATCGGCTTGTACAGCATGCCCAGCTCAGTGCACTACCTCGTTGCATTCTCGGGGTCCTTGGTCAAATCTTTCTTCCTTGTCCCATGCTTCACATCGAGCAAGCTTCGCGGATGTTCTGCTCGATGCTAGACCTCGATATGGATATAGAATTTGCAAAGCTTCTTTGGCACCTCCTCCGAACATGAGTTGCTTCCATTTCCTTCCCAACTCCAAAACTCTCCAAGAACACCTGAAAACCACCACAAACATGCACATATATGAAAATGTATGCAATCCTAAGCTAAATGCATGCTATGTTGATTCTAACTGCAAATGATACTAAAATGCTAAACTATAATGTGAAAACAGAGGAAACGATGTATGAAATGCAGCCTAAAATGATCTAAAATAGCAAGCTATCAGGAACAGACACTACATGAGCATAATGAGCATTAAATGTGCCTCAATTATTATGCATGGCCACAATGATGACTGTTAGGTAGAGGCGTGATAGACATCATGTTTATTGTATTTCAGCACGCATATATTCATATACTTTTTTTTTTGCATTCATTCACATTTTAGGTCCCTTTTGCACTCATTTTAGAGTTAGTGAGTCTCGTATTAGGCAATTGCATATTACCAACAAAGAAGAGAAGAACCGTATCGATGTGCCATATCGGGGTCTTAGCCGATACCAGCCTCCTTCCCAGCCGAATTTGACTTTGGTCAACACTTTGATTAAGTGTTTGACCAAGCTTTGACCCTTTTGACTATAATAGCAAAACCTTATCCCTTTAGTGTGTTAAGCTTTATTCTATCTTTTTAGCAGCATGCCTTATCTCTAAACTCTTTTTTTCTTGTTCTTAAGCTATATTCTGAGTTTTTGAAGATTTGTAAGCAATGCTTTGGAGTTTTAAACAGATTTTTTATTTCTTATTACTGATCATTTATCTATTCATCATGGTTGATGATGTCTTGATCACTAATGGGAATTAGAGCTTGAGTAGGATGTTGCCGTAGGAGTCATTATCATAAGAGTAGATTGATTTACATGTTATGAGTTCTATGCTAAAAGGATAATGCATTTATTGATTGTCGAGCATCTTTTTAAAAACTGAAGATCATCTTAGATCAATAACCCCATCCTAGAACCCTGCTTTCATAATTCGAATTTCCCATGTATTTACTCTGTTTTGCTCTGTTTTTGCCATATTGATTGTTGAGTTTACTTATTTAATTTACCGCATATGGTCTTGTTTCATTTAGTTCTTTGCTATTTGATGATCACTTAGCTTGTTAGCTTAAAAACAAACTGTCTGTGCTTGGCTTAGCTCACTGAATTTTTATGTATTCTTTGTGCAACAAAACTCCCCATTTGGATTGATAAATGACTATATGTTCTACTACATCTTATTAGTAGTATTGTTGATTGCTTAGTAGTAAAAGCCTGCTATCAATTTGGCGTTGTTGCCCTTTAGGATTGTTTGTTCATAAGGATCTTGATATCCAATGAGACTTGGTCTTTTGTTTACTTACTAGATTTGCTTTGATTACTTCATTTCAGGTGTATGAACCAAAGATCTCAAGGATCTAAACATCTTATGCCTCTCTTGGATAATTTTGACAGGCTTGTGAGAAGAGACAGAGAAAGGATACTCCACATGGATAACCAACAGTCTGCTACAGGTGGACAAGGTGTACAAGGGGCCACAAGGACCACAAGGACCTCAGGGCTTAGCTAGTGTCACAAGGACCTCAGGGTTTAGCTAGTGCTCCAGGAGCTAATGGAAGAGCTCTAATACATCCTTTTAGGCCAGCAAGAGTCATTGGAGCAGGGGATGCACCTAATACATACCCCACCAGGCATGGGATCATACCTCCTCCAGTGGCAAATAACAATTTACTTACTGAGTTTTAAGATCAAGAGCATCTTGATTTCAATGGTCCAAGGCAACAAGTTTCATGGCCTGCCTTTCGAAGACCCACTTGATCATTTTGATCAATTTGAAAGAATATGTAATGTGACAAAGATATATAGAGTCTCCTAAGATGGTTTTAAACTCAGGCTCTTTACCTTCTATTTGGGTAAAAAAGCAAACTTGTGGGAGAAGAACTTGCCACAAGGAACCATCACCTCATGGAAGCCTTCTTGGCAAAACATTTCTCCAACTCCAAGACAGCTAGGCTGAGTAATCTAATCTCAGGTTTCACTCAATGGTCTCAAGAAAGTTTATGTGTGGCATAGGAAAGATTTAAGGGGTACACTCTACAGTGCCCCCATGAGTCCTTACTATCTACTCTTTACAGAGGTGTGTTGCCCAAGATCAGGATGTTGTTGGCTACAGCAAGAAATGGTAACTTCCTAGGAAAGGATGTAGAAGATAGTCTTTAACTTGTGGAAAATTTGGCTCGGAGTGAATGGTAACTATGTGGAAGACTTTGGCAGAGCACCAAGAGTTCTAAGGATGAGCTGGAGTACAGTAGGAAGGAGATCAAGATGCTCAATGAGAAACTTGGCAAGCTGCTCCAAGTGAATCAAAAGGAGGTCTATTTTGTTGGTGAGCTTGTTCCAAACCAGGATGATGAAGAGGTACAATTTGAGGAAGTGAACTACTTGAGAGGATAAGGAGATTTAAACAATTTCAACAATTTTCAAAACCCCAACCTCTCCTATAGAAATAACAATGTTGCCGATCATCAAGATCAGGTTTACCCTCCCCACGGTCAAGGCATGCAGAAAAAACCTTTTGTTAGCTACAATCAGCAACATGGTTTTGTTCCCAAGAACACTTTTTTAAGGGAAGCAGACAAGGACAAGGTTCTTCCTCCACTGCTTCTGTTGCATTGATTAAAGGGATGTTACACCAGCTTTTACAAGGCCAAGCTACCAATGTGATGAAAATGGCAAAAAAGTTTGTTAATGTCCACAATAACATGGACAGCTAGTATGGTGAACTCTCCACCAAGATTGAGAATCTGAAGACGAGTCAAGACTGTGAAAAACAATAAAGATATACATCTACCTCAAGAACTCAAGGTCAGCTTCCTGGAAAGCCAGAAGCCAACCCGAAGGAATTTTGCAATGTAATCACTTGTGTTGAAATGCCAAGTCAAGTAGATAATAAAGTTTCTGAACTGCAGAGACTCCTATTTGTTGGGGGGGGGGGGGGGGGGGGGGAGGGGGGGGGGGGCTACTCAGCTCACTTGCTCTGGCCAAAGCAAGTGAGTTGAGTACAGACAACTTGTCAACCCCAGAAGCAAATGTCCGATGTTAAGGGAAGCAAGAGTCATATCGGGCTGTTGTATCGGGGTACCACGTCGATATCAAAATCCAGGAAATTTCAGGGACTTTTAGCACCCGATATCGGTTATTTGTATTGGGGAATTTTCCGATATTAAAAGGATAGAAATCATATCGATGTCCCATATCGCTTAGTTGCTCAATACAAACCCCAGAACCAAGTAAGTCATCTCTATCCCAAACACGTTGACCCGAGCTACTTTCTCTTTTTAACCATTCTTCGCCCATATATTATATTTCTTCTCTGGTATGAGACTCGGACTGATCGGACCTTACAAGTATGGGAACGAACGTGCTGGCCTTGGACTCTCTCATGTTGGCTCTTTAGATGGTAAGCAATGGGGGATTGATGGCCAAACAGAGAGGATGGTTGGCTCTCTGATACAGCAAACACTCGGATCTTATGTGAATCACACACACAAGCAAATGAGTAGGGGGGTTCTTTAGCAAGCAGTGCTTGAAAAGAAAGAAGAACTGCCTCTTTGATTGATTAGGTAAAAAGTTCTCTGGAGATACAAAGCCGAAGGGAGCTTTATAAACAGCTCGGTGGCATGACCTTCTAAAGTCTAAACAAATTAAACAAGAAAAGGAAACTAATACTCGGTCCTAAGAAAAAGCAAGAAATAAAAGAAAACTAATATTTTTAAAACATAACAATAAGGAAAGCAATTTAAAATAACTAAAGCGACAACGTCTTGGCTTATACTCTTTGGTTCTTTGGCATGCTAGCTACCAAAGTCGGTCGGGTATTCTCTTGTACATGCATGCATAATAGAAGTAGAAAGTACCTTGGTTTCTCGCATGAATGGCCCATTCTTTTGATGTCGCATAGGAATGACTCCAGTTGTAGCTTTGATGTCGCTTCTCCGATCTTTCATATCTTCATGTGCTATTGGAGTTATGCCAAAGGTATTTTCTTGCTTCTTCTTGATATTGGCTTCAAAATCTTCTTCATGCTCTTCATGCTCTAAAAGTCCTTTATCCGGTACTTGGCTTGTATCGCCGGTGCTGATCTCTCCTGGCGGGGACGTCTCGGCTAGCTTGGTGTTTTGGAACCATTGACCTGCCAAGAAAGATTGAATACCTTGATTTGGTGGTTCCTTAAGTGAATCTTCCTCCGGTACGCTTAGTTGCTCGGCCGCGGGCATTCTTATCGGCTGATCCATTATGTCTGGTCTGATCATCTCCATGAGCTCTTCTACAGCTAGGTTAAACTTTTGACGTAAGACTTTCTCTTTTGATCGAGTCATAGGACCTTTTCGGACTGTGGACTTCAGCTCAACAGGCTCAACTTCTGAGGTTACACAATTCTCCATCTCCATTCACGCCTCCAAGCTTATCTCTCTCATTTTTTATCCTAAGTATGTGATTCACATTCATATTCTGTGATTCAAATATCCAATAGCTCGGTTCAACGTGGTCTAGTTTATTTTTCACTTATTTTCAAGTTTCCATGCACCACCCAATCAAGGTATGTGTCTGCAACTCTGAAATTTCTCCACCATCTCCAATGGTGGAATTGTAGGTAAAAACTGGTAAGACGATGGAATTGGAATGCAAAATAATAGGCTTTGACTGCTAAAGTGTTCATATGATGGTTAGGGATGTTAGCAAGCATTATTGATGTTGAAGGTTATGATTTTTGGACAATTTTATTCTTGGAGACATTTAAAGACGAAATTTTACAATCAATCTCTTGCACGAAATTTTGTTCTGCATTGTATATTTCCGGAATATGAGTGTGTTACTTGTTAGAATTGATCCTATGGAGAATCTTGTTAGATTTTGATGCTTCCGATTCCATTAGATTGCTGTCACCTTGCTTGAATGAAATTGCTTTAAAATTTCTCTTAAAAAAACCATTTGAAAAAATCTTGAAATTTTGAAAATTTTGCTAAGTGTTGTGAAAGAGTGATGTTCTTTGACCTTTTATGCCATTGTTGTTTGCCATTTCGACTTTTTTGATATAGAATAGACATTGCATAGATAACATATAAGCTTGCTTTTAAGGTTACTTCATTGTACTTATTGTTCTGCAAGTGTTGTCTATTTTACAGAAAATAGAAAAGTCTAAAGCTGTACTTGCTAAAGAAAGAGAGCTGAGAAAGCTAGAAGCAAGCACTATGTACTTCAATACAGTGACTCTAGCCATGATAAGCAAGGGGAAAGGAGGATTAAGAGGGGAAATGGCCCAGTGCAGCCACACAAAGCCCCCATTTCAGATGATGAGTGCCTCAAAAAGGCTCAAATCATGAAGTTTAAGGTGACCAAAATTTGCTGACATGCAGCTGTTGCAAGACTTGGGGATTCATGAGGACATCAGTCAGCTGTTCAAACAGATGGGATTGGAGAAGTTCTTCAGTATGGTTTACCCCTCTTACAAGCTGACCACATATCAATTCATCTCCACCTTAGAGGTGTACTTCTACGAGCATGGGAAGAAGGAAAAGAGCACTATGGGGATGGTTACATTAGGTTCAAGATGGCTAGAACAATCTACCACATGGGATTTAACCAACTCTATACGATATTTGGGTTCAGGGCTGGAAAGTCAAGGAGCACAGTGATGAAGTTTGCTGAGAAACAGCATGATAGAGTATGGGAAGACATCAGTGTTGAAGGTTCAAAGCTAGCTCAGTCAAAGGTTCTCTAATCCGCCATCCTGCTTTGAAATATGCATGCAAGGTGCTAGCTCATAATTTCTTTGATAGGAAAGAGATTAGCATAGTGATTGAAGAGGAGATGTCTTTTCTGTGCATTGGTCTAAGACACATTCTCATCGAGACTATGCGTGGAGGGCACATTCTTGGAGAGCTATTAAGAACAGCAATGCTAAGTGCTTTACTTAAGCGTTTCCTTCACTACAAGAATTGGGTTGGTACAGCTTCTGATACTAGTCCACAAATCGCTTTTGGAGGACCCATTACACTTATCCTTGAAGCTGCTTCTATCACATTTAGAGAGCCTTCCCATCCACCTGAGTTCATTGATAGAGCCTACCTTTTCAAAACCAGATATTTTGCTAGAATAATGGAAGAGAAGCTAATCTACCATTTTAATGCCAACATGAGGGTAAAGAAGAGAATCCTCCTCCCTAGTCCTTACAACACTCCCTTCAAGATTACAAGCCATGTCATTTTTGTGCATCACGAGAGTGAGCTTGTTGACACTTTTGCTGATGTTGCACCAGTTGAAGAAGAAGGAACAGAGGCGCATGAGGTGTTGTATGGGAGTCAGAGGTATAACTTCAACCTCTATGACAAGTCCATCTCTAGTGATGTGAATAGAGAAGCCCACAAGCAGCTGAAGCTATTCTAAAGGTGGAATAAGTGGCATGACAAGACAATCAAGAAGCTTATCAAAAAAACAAAGGGGATCTTCTGCAGGAACTTCAAGAGTTAAAGAAGAACATGGTGATGATTATGAAGACACCTCCATAAGCGCTGTAAGGAGTCACTTTTTTAGGAAAGCACCAAGAGGAACTGAGCATGTAGTCCAAGAGCATCCTCCAATGAAAGGTGTAGTCGGAAGAGAAGTGCAACTCATTCCCCACCTACCCTCTCCATAAACATGTCCTATTCAATGGACACATCCTCCTCTTCTCAAGGATACTAAGGTACACTCCTCCATACCATTGTAAATACCATATTTTCTGTTGCATTTTTATTTTGTTTTCCTCTCTTCTTCTATTTTCTCACACATAGGAATGTGTGTGGTTTAAGTTTGGGGGAGAGAACATCTCATGCTGTGTTCTGTATTTTTAGAACACCATGCATACATTTAGCACTTCATTCATTCACTTAAGGCATAGAAAATCACCAAACATTTGAAAAAAATTCGAAAAATACAAAACAAATTATGAAATTACATTTATTTACTTGTGTAAGACTGAGTCTAGTTTGCATTTCATATAAGGTTGCATTCATACACTGGGGAGTATAAAATCACCTTGAGAATTGTCAATAATCGAAATGAGATCAATGTCATATTTGTTAGTTGTTTGATGCTTGTGATCGAATTTTAAATGATGGTTGAACCACATTTGGAATTCTTAACTTGTTTCTCTTATCTTCGTTGAAAGTTGCATGAACTGATTTCAGTCCTTATTTACTTGAACCATAATCTTGACTTGTTAATTATCATGTCTTGTTCATTGAAAAGTGTTTTCATGGATTCAGCATACATATTTAGAATTTTTTTTTCTGTTCTTTCACTCTTGCTAGTCCAAGTAGATCCCCTCACCCTTAACATTAACCTTCTTTCAAACTATTGAATCATTTATGAGAAAATGAAAGGCTTTTTTCCATAGATGAGCTTAGTAAAAAAGTGTTGGGATTTAGAACTCTATTGGGAAGACTTTCATGCAGAATTAGCTCTGCATTTTTGAACAAGAGTATGCTAGATTTATGGGTTTCAAGGGATGGGTTTTATTTTGGGTTTTCAAGAGAAGCAAAGAAGAAGAGAAAGCAAAGGAGAAGGAGTGCAATGCAAGTTATCTTGGAAAAGTTGGCTGGAAAATTTCTAAAAGAAAGGACTCAATACAAAGAAGAAGGTGCAAATTAAAGAAAAAATCAACATACATCCAAAGAATGAGAAGCACCAGCAAAGCAAAACAACAGCCCATACAAGAAGATAAAAGCCAACAACCAAGAAGAAACAAAGAAAATATGCATCCTTAAAGAAGCTCCAAAGGAGAAAGAAGAATGGTGAATCACAAGAAAAGGATAGATTAGGATGTGTTCTTAGGTAGAAACATAAGAGTCTAGGATCATTTTGGGAACTTGGACAGATGAAAGTTTATCTTTGTATGGATAAGTTATTCTTTACGCTTAGCATTTTACCAAAGCTCACTCTATTTTTCTTGAGAGACACTTCATAAGCCACATAAGCCATTTCGATTTTTCAGTGCGGTCAGTCTTACTCTTGGCCAAATGATAACATTTGATATGCATGAGCATGATTTACATGGTTACACTTAATTAAATGTCAAAAGTATTGATTGATGTGATTGCTTGTGTAGGCTAGACTTGAGAATATTTATTTGCTTGTGATGAATGCGTCTAGATTTTTAGAGTAAAATAAAATCATACGTATCTTAAAATTAGCAACTTGGATATTGAACTGGTCTGGGTGATAGACATCATATTTATTGCATTTCAGCATGCACATTCCTATACTTTTGTTTCTTTTTCTTGCATTCTTTCAAATTTTAGGTCTCTTTTGTACTCATTTTAGACTTACTGAGTCTCATACTAAGCATTGCATATTAGGTGCATTTTAGAGTGTATTTTAGGTACATTTGAGGCCTAGGGGGATCACTCGACAAGTGGGGATTAAGCTAAGACAAGAAGGATCAAAGGGGATTTTGTATCGAGGATGATGTGCGTAGCATGCATCACCTCGATACAGAAGAACCAGAGAAGAACTGTTTCCTACCAGCCTTATAGTATTGGCCATTGGTATCGAGCAGAAGCTGATATGGAAAGCAAGGGAGAACCGTGTTGATATGTGTATCGGGCATCACCCTGGTACAAAAGAACCAGAGAAGAACTGCTTCCTACTATGTTTCAGTATCATCCATTTGTATCAAGTAGGAACTGGTATAGAAGAAGAGAAGAACCACATCGATATGCCATATGGGGGTCTTAGGCGATACCAGCCTCTGTTCTAGCCGAATTTGACTTTGGTCAACTTTTTGATTATGGATTTGACCAAGTTTTGACCTTTTAGTTTCTTAAAATTTTTTCTATCTATTTAGCAGCATGAATTCTTTTTTCTTTCTTGTTCTTAAGCTATTTTTTTATTTTATGGAGATTTGTAAGCAACACTTTGGAGTTTTAATCAGATTATGGATTTATAAAATAATCATTTCTAAACATATTCCAACCATTCTTTTATTCTATGTCTTAATTTTTACTTGAGCGTTGGAGAATCAATGAGAAAACAACTTTTCATATTCTATCATATCCACGCTCTACTAACTTTACAACCAATTCTTTTAAAGTTTGAACTTTCGATCCACGTATATTATTCATAAATTACGCTCGAGCAGTAAAAATAAAGTTACAGTTTATACTAATAAAATAATTCGTATGAGAATACTGGCTAGAGCTCTGAAAAAAAATGAAGCATAGTATATAATTTACAAATTCTCAAAAAACAATTATAGTTTGCCATGTGGATTTATTATGTCAATCATGTTCAGATCTAGATTGACGACACCTATGATATTTCATATCTGTAAAAGCATTTACAATTGTGGTCACAACGGGGCCTCCAATACTCTTTGAAACACATGCACCAAAAACATATCTCAAAGGATCAAGAACTAGAAAACAAATTTTGGTACCACCAAATTCAAAAGTCTATACTTTTTTAGAATCTGTATTAATAGCATAATTTCAGGTTTTGAAATATATTACTAAGTGATGATCCGCATGATTCACACTGTATATTCACTCTCTATATGGACTATAAAATATTTTATATATTTAAGATGTTTCATTTGTATATAATTAATTATATATTAATAATAACATTATATAAATATTTACTAATAAAAAATAACAATAAATCAAATAAAAAACATTGTAGATTTCAATAGAAAATAGAAGATAAAAAAACATTATCCAATATTTTAAAATAATTGTTTAGACAAAAAGTATAAATATGAAAACTAAATAAACTAAAAATTATTAAAATATATAGTAATTTATTTAACTTTTATGGTTGACCTACACACATGTGCACGTATAATCTTTTTAATAGATGTAATTAGGTATAATATTTAAGTATTGATTAATTTTTTTATACATTATGTAAACGTTATATTTTTATACATATACAGTTTTAGTGTTTAATAACAATTACATAAATATTTTATACTGATATCAATTTGTATTTTTTGAAAACTTTTTATTTTTTCTATCATTTACAGTAGTATATAATTACAAATATAAAAGTTATATTAAATAATAATTATATTCTTATAATATATTTTGAATATGATCTATATTATGCTTTCTTTTTTTCTTTACACAATATAATCTTGCCAATATATATTTTAAGTATACATTTTCTTTGACTTATTGCTAATTAAATCAAAATTATGTTTACAACTTTTACTTATCCTAAGAGCGGTGAGGTGGTTGGTATGCACGAATATATAGAGATTTAAAAAAAATTGTCTAATAACTAAATTAAAAATAAACTGTAATTAAAGTTAACAAAATGTATGCACGACAAGTTCGCATGCGAATTTGACTTTTGCACATTTAATATTTATATCTATACGTATATTTGTGAAAAATCAATGTCTGGCTTTTATATGTTAAAAGAAAATAATAAAGTATATGTTTTGTAATAAATATTTTTATAATATATAGTTGAATTGTTTTTTTAAATATATATATTTATGCATGTAGGTATGAGTTAGAAATAAGTGAATTGTAATATTTAGGTGTTGGTTAGGTATTTTGAAAATTTCCATAAACGATATGTTTTTACATGATGCAATTTTTGGCGTTTAACAATAATCACGAAAATAGTTTCTATCATTTTGTATTTAATCAAAACTTCTTAATTTTCATCATTTTATGATATATAGTTTTTTCAATAAAAATTATAATAAATATTTATTATAAAATTTGTGAAATCATATATATAAAATTCTCTGGTAGCTCTCCGCTCATCTCTTCATCAAAAATTTTATAGCCCGCAATCGCTCGCTTCAACAAACTCTCTATACCGCAGCGTTTAAACCAATCGGATTTTAAATTTATATGTGTATAATTTAAGGTGTAAAATAATATACTTAATATTTGACTGTTATATTTCAAATTAAGAGTTTTGTTTTCCTAACTTTGATATACGTGTTAATATAAAATATAATGGATCACAACATATACAAAATTTGATTCATGAAATAATGATTTAATATGTTAGAACAAATATATGCATGAAAGAATTAATATGTTTAAGATAATATTTTTAAATATTTTATATAAAAATATAAAATCGATCAAAATTATTCTTCTTTATTTTTTTGTCTTCTTTGAGTTGTATTTTTATTTTTTTAACCTTGAATAATATATTAAACATTAAGATCATCTCCAACGTATTTTTCTATTTTTTCCTCTAAAATATATGTGGATTTCTCTCAAACATATTTTCATTTTATAGGAAAAATAAATATTGTTACTTTTTCCTCTAATTATAGAGGAAAAATAAAGATTTAAAATTAAAATTATTTTTTCTTCTAAATTAAAAAATTTAAAATAAATATGGTTTAGAGATGCTTTAAACCGAATATATAGTCTAAGACTTTTACGGAAAACTTAAATCGTAAAGATCGATTTCTATTTTTACTTCTACTTCTTATACAGTATTATAAAAAATAATTGCTAAGAGGATACTTATAATTTATTTATTTATTTTTTTTTTTTTTTTGTTTCATGATTTTTGCTATATAATGAAGAAAATACATTGGAGATGATTTTAATGATCTTAAAAATGAGATTTATTTAGTTTTAATTCAATCAATCAAAACATTTCGTTTATTTTAGAAAATTTGTCATGTTATATTTCCATGTTAACATTACAATATACTAATTTTTCTTCTTTTTTTGACACATCAGCTTTTTTATTAAATATTCTTGTCAATAATATATAAGATTTCTATAACAAACTCGCACGGCCCATGTAACTATAAAGAAATTATGTCTGTAAATTTTAACAAAATTTAAAATAATTATTAAAGCCAGAATATTATGTTCTCAAAAACAAAAAGGTTCAGAATATAGTAGTTATTACTGTTCAGGTTTCATGATTTATGGGATGAACTTTTAAATTTTTTTTAGAAATTATCATATTCTAAACATATAAAAATTACCATATTCTGAACTTTTCTAGAAATAATAGTTTTCTAAAATTTTTTAGAAATGACAAGATAAAGAACTTATAAGATATTTTGAACTTATTATGAATGATAAGATAAAGAACTTATAAGAAATTTTTTGAAATTTTGACAATATTCCGAACTTTTTAAGAAATGACAAGACAAAGAAGGAAACAAACAATGTATATACAAAGTGAACATATCAAAATTTCTAAAAGCTTATTTAAGTTTCCATAATTTTAAAATACATTCAAAAATTTTGTGTAACAATAAAAAAAGTTAGGATTAAGGCATATGAAATCATGATTTAGATCTCATGAAATATTTATTCATATTATGGCATTGGTTTAGGATTATGATTTTGTATAAGAACATTTTGTGAGATGCTTATGAAAATGTGTGTTCATCGTGTATTGGGAGCTTCATCTTATGGATTTATCTTCTGGGAAGATGCGTAAAGCTTGGGTCGTTATCTAGATCTGTCGTTCGGCGGCTAAGATCACTTAGAAAAATGATAAGACAGTCTTAACAAGGGCTAGACAAGATTTTTCTTCCTGAAAGTTTTCCAGTGTTCAAATCAGAAACGTCTCACTGAGAACGTATACTTAGAATGGCAGGTTTTAGTAAGACTATCGAGTGAAACATTATATTTAAAGATCGTGGTGCTCATCTGATATCTACTTACCTCAGGCAATATCTTGATAGAAGACGGAAGAGCATTCCCATAAGATATGTCATATGTTGCATGATACCGGCAGTGAAGAGTTTCTTTGAGTCAGGTGAAAGAGGGAAACCCAATTTATTTTAGATATTTATTATCATAGAATACCACATATTTTTCATTTCCCTTTCTATCCCATCCGACCATCCACCCCTTTTAAAGCTGAGCTCCTTTTTCTCCTTTGTACTTCTTTAGGCTATCCTCTAATTGGTTATGCAAATCTCGATATGGGAATAAAATACATATATATATATATATATATTTTGGCAACATTAACATAATGCCAATCCAAATATAATGTAAACTTTCTTAAACACAGAAAGTAAATATGCTAAAAATTTATATCAAAATCTAAAATATTATTTTTTTAGGTTTACGGCCTTTACTTCATAGACGGTCCATAAGATATACATCTTACTTTTCGAATTACTCTAATATTCTTCGCATGGCTAATGAGGTATGCAAAATCATCAAGCATAACACATATGGTGTGGACATCATGTCAAAGACAGACAAATAAGTCAACAAGCTCTTTGGGGTATAAACATCAATCTTGTAAGGATGAAACTTCAACTTGTCTTTGGTTTGAAAAAGAAAGAAAATAATAATATTCCATAGATGCAAATTTTTGTAATTCTACTAATAATTGTCCTATTGTAGACAATCCAGAAATTAAACCAAAAATAACTTAAAAGCTTAAGCGTTTTAATAGAAATTCTTAAAATAAAATCAAACTTTCTTATATTAGAAGAAGCCAAAAGATATAAAAAAAATTCTAAAAAATTCTAAACAAATGAACAAATCTCAGAAAACAGAAATATATGGTGAAAATCCCAAAACCCTTAAATCAAATTATCATAAAGTTCTCTCAAATAGTTTTGACGATAAAACCATATATGTTTTTATAATTATAAAACAAAAAGAAAGATAAAAAGAAAAGAACAAAAACAACATCACCCCTGTTGAACCAGAAAATCACCACTAGGGTTTGATTAACAGTTGTGGGTTTCGGAGAATAAGGTCTTTTTATTAATAGTAATAAGCGAAGCGATTACAAAGAAAGGGATAACCGTGAGGTTATGCCGAAGTGAAAAAGGTGTTTGCGAAGTAAATTAGAAAGCGTTGGAGTCTCTTGTTTTAGCTCTGTTGCTCTCTAGAATGTATTGGATGATGTTCTTGGCTTCGAGGTCCTCTTTATTTATAAGGATGAGAGGTCGGTTGCTTCGAACTCCTTTTCCTTTTTGTCTTTGTGTATTTCCATATCATAGATATGGAAATATCCTTTATTCTCCGAGGAATAAGGAAATTCTCTTTTATCCTTTGAATTAATCCAATGTTTCCGGTCTTCAAAATTATCTTCAAGAGATTTCCTTAAATCCGAACTAGGTCGGCGCGGTCTCATATTTTAATATTCTGGCCCATTAGGGTTTCTGCTTTTAAGCGGGAAATGCGAAGGGTTTTGCCAAGCGGCGAGATTGAAAAAATCCTCTTCGTCTCCTTGCTTTAGAAAATCTCCTTCTCTGCGTCTATTTGATCCATTGATTTTTCTTCAATTTTTGGAGGTGAAATGGGTTTAAAGAAAAGAAGCAAAATTCCCTTGCTGGATGTGGATATCCCTGATTTTTCTTCGTGCAAGAAGCCTAGATCAGAAGGTCCGTCGCAAGATCCCGTGAAGGAGCAGTTAGCTTCAGCAGATTCAGGGGTAGATTCGCCGATCGAAGAAGAGGGCTTTTTTGCGACGGCCGAAGAGCAAGGTTTTAGTCCATCAGATCCGAAAGTTAATTCACCGGAAAAACCGGTGGATACTGGTGATGAGCCCGACTTCAATCCTCACGAATTCCTGCTTCGTTGGGGCGGGGATTCTCCGGCAATGTTCGATGAATTCTTTGCAGCGAATTTGGCTTGGTTGTGTAGGGCGAAGCCTAAGCAAGGAATGTCAGTGGAGAAATTGAAGTGATTCGCTTGTTTTTCAGGGATGGCGCAACGTTTTATGCAGGGTTTAGGCTTATGCACGTCTTTGGTTGAATCGTACGATAAAGAATCCGTTCGGGAGGAGAATAGGTCCGAGAAGTTATCGGAAAAAGATCGAGAGCTTCGTGGTACTTTGGCGAAGATCAAGGATCTTGAGCACGAGAAACTCAAGTTAGAGCATGACTACAAGGCGCTTGAGATTGAATCTGCCAAAGAGATAAGACTTCTCCAGGAGAGTCTCGAGAAGAAGGCGGCTGAGGAAGTTAAGAACGCGGCTGCTAAGGAAAAAGAGTTCCGAGATCACCAGCATGTCTCGGTTGATCGTGTGGTGGATTTAATGTATCGGCGCCTCCGTGAATGGTATGATCCTCGCATCGAGCATATCAAGAAATTCATCGGCTGGAACTTCGGATCGTCGATGCCAAGGCAAGGGCGGATTGCTATAAGCAGCTCAGGTCGGCAGGGCATGAGATTCCGGTTGAAGAGTTCTTGACTCACTCTGCCGCGGCTGACCGTTTGAAGATAGAGCGTCACAATATGAAGGATGCTCCAATTTCCTCAAACGATTTCGCTGCGCCTTCGTGTGTTCAAATGCGACCTTCGGATGTGGAATTAGTGGCAGCAGGGATTCGGCTGCCGAATCGGCGCAGGGCTTTGTAATTGTTTTTGTGTCATTTTTTTTTGTAAGACAAAAAAGATGTTTCTTTTTATTAATAGATAAAAATTTACCTATTGTGTTTCGTACTTTGTCTTTGACTAGTTAGACCATTCTAAGGTTTTTGCGAAGTAAAAAAAAACTCTTTTGTCTTGCGGTGCGTGGGCATTCTTTAGGCCGGTGCTGGACGCGAGATTCATTAGCTCGACTTATACCAAACAACATTCAGGATCGAATACCAAGGTTTCGAAATTTACTTTGGTCCGAAAGGTATGATCGAGAGTCGTGCGAGTATTGTCCTCGGCTTTCATCTTATCTACTTCGGAAGTAATTAAAGCGAACCGAAATGTCAAAGGAGTGGTGATCAGCCACTAATTTAGTTTGCTTGCTTTCGTTGAATCGAATGTTTGGCCAGAACATCGATTCAGCAAGATGCCTTCGCATATAGCTGTTTTTGCCGAGCTGAGAAAGTTCTATGAAAGTAATTTTATTAAGATAGTGACTGAACCCGAAGGCTGCCTACGTACCCGAAGTGGGATCAAGTCATCTGTAGTTCTTAGTAGTACATTCTTTGCCGAGTTTATGGTTTTCAAGTATAATACTTCCTTAGATTCATGGAGTTGCGAGCTCGCTCGACTGGCTCGCCCTTCATATCTTCCAGTCGATAGACGCCGGGTTTGACGACTTCTGTAATGCGATATGGTCCTTCCCAATTCGGCTCGAGTTTTAACGGGTTTATGGTTCTTTGTGAGACGAGGTAGTGAAGTGAGAATAGTCGGCTTCATACTTTCTTGTTGTAATACCTAGAAACTTAAGGCTTTATCACGAAGCTCTTCCACGTTGTCGACTGCGTCGATTAGTTTTTCTTCGTTCAATTGAGGATCTTGAATCATCAAGGATCGCCGGGCATTATGTACATGCAATTCAGCAGGTGCCAAAGCTTCACAGCCGTGAGATAGTGAAAAAGGGGTTTTTCCCGTGGCAGTTCGTGGAGTCGTTCGATGGGACCAGAGGACTCCGTCCAGCTCGTCCGCCCATCGTCCTTCTAGTTCATTTAGCCACTTTTTGAGACCGTCGAGAATCGTTTTATTAGAAGCTTCTGCTTGCCCGTTTCCCTGTGGATAACATGGTGTCGAATAACTTATGCGTATCCCCCATTTTTCACAGAAACTTCAGAAAACAGACGAGGTGAATGGAGTGCCATTATTCGTGACGATTTCATATGGGAGGCCGTGTTGACATACTCCCAGATGAAGAGCTGGGCGTCGATTCCCTTGAGGGTGGGGTGGGCTTTAGCCTCGACCCATTTTGTAAAGTAATCTGTCACCATCAGGATGTACTGATTGCGACCTGACTTGGACATCGGGCCGATCGTGTCCATTGCCCACCTCATGAAGGGATATGGCGGAACGGTAGTCTGAAGTAATTCGGTAGGCGCATTAATGGCTGGAGCGTATTTCTGGCATGGTTCACACCGCAGTGCGAACTGTTCGCAATCTTGGACCATCCTGGGCCAGAATAAGCCGTGCTTCTTGATTTTTAGTGCTAAAGCTCTTCCTCCTGAATGATTTCCGCCTGCTCCGTCATGAGTTTCTACCATGACTCTTTTGGCATGTGCTTCATCGCAGCATCGCAATATTACTTTGTTCGCTGTCCATCGGAATAGGTTTCCTTCTTCCATGAAATAACGCGTTGCTTTCCTCCGGAGGCGTCTGGCTGCCCATCTGTCTTCTGGAACCGTCCCTTCTAACAGGTAGGCTTTGATTTCGTCTTGCCAAGGCTGCTTCTGCTGTTTGATAAACACTTTATTTGCAAGGGTGAAAATTGCAGTGAGGTTATCAAACTCAAATGCAAGACATGTTGTAGCACAGCAAGCAAGAGAGAGTCAATCCATGCCTAGGATGATAGAGGATGCACAGAGAATACAAGGACTACTGCAAATCTAAGCGAAATAAGATGATTTATGAGAAAATCTCTAAAAACTAGATGCAGCAACTTAAATGGAATGAAACCTATTTTAAAAATACTAGAAAGGAAGAAACAACCACGAGAAACAAACAGAATAATTAAAGGAGAAAGCTTCGAATTATTAAAATTCGACTAGTGGATCGACCATGAGATCGACCACTAGATCGAGCAGTAATAATCGATCTCGTCTAAAAATGCAAGAACAGTAAAACTAAGGACCAGGATGCTATCAGAGATCAAGCGAAAAGACGAGATAAGATGTAAAGATGCTAAGAGAAAGGGCCTAGGGTTGAGATTCATGGTCAGGGGTTTCAAAGGTTCGACCTTGGGTTTAAAACTTTAAATCGACTCACTTGGTGAGGATCTCTAAGCCTTGAAAACTAAACAAGATCTATCTGTGGCTTTCGGTATAGATCACTCCTTCATCCTCTCCTCCAAACCCATGGCTTTTGGTGGAAAGAGAGGTCGAAGGGCAAGGAAAACAGATTTCAAACGAATGGCTTAACTAATCCCCCAAACTTCCATGGCTTTTGGGAAGGGGTAACTAGTCTCTAAGGTGTGATCTTCCGAGGCTCCTGAATCCTGTCAAGGTAAGGAACCTCTCGGATCATGAAGCTCTTGGCGGGAGAGTCTTCAAGCATTGAGATCTCAACACCTTAGAAGAGATAGCCATTGAAAACCTTTAGAAAAACCCCAAGATCGAAACCCTTTAGACCCCTTAATCCTCTCAACCCCGAACCCAAATAAACTACTCGCTACACATAGAGTAAATCAAGCAAAGCATGTAAAACGAAACGATGAACATGAAAAGAAAACTAGATTAAACGGAAATGATTCGATTGCAAAGCTTAAGAAAAACGCTAGTTCAATAATGGTGTTCTTTCGAAAAATAGAGAGAAAACATAAAGAAAAAGATAAGGATTGAAAGTTGTTGTGGGAAAAGGACGTCGCCGCCTTCCCAAAATGCCGAAACAAGCTGATGGTCCCCCCCTCGCTAGCGGCCAAAAATGGTTGAAAGGACAGAGATCGACTCCAGGATCGAGCGGTTCTCTCGATCATATCCGGACATCGTGTCTTCGGCTCGATCTGGGTCTCGATCATCATCGGCGAATCGAGTGTTGCATCCGATCTCGGTATCGATCTTCGGGTGGATCGAGTGGTGTACTCGATCTGGCTCTCGCTCTGCATTGCGTCATTTACGTCTGTACCATTTGATCGACTGCTTCACTTGATCCTTGTCTCGATCCTTGTCTCGATCATTCTCCTTGGATCGCCTGGTTGGCTCGATCTTCTGGTTGATCACCTCCTAGATCGACCGGCCATGCTCGATCTGCTCCTCGATCTCTGATCCTTAGCATATATCCGAGCTCCCACGAACTGCTACATCAGCCTCAACATGTCCACGAACCTCCACGACTCCAAAGCAGCCAGAAACAACCTGAATGTAATGCAAAATGCAAGAAACATGCGTATGCTGGTGCAAGAATGCTCTAGGACTCTAAGTGATGCAATCTAACATAAAATGTGATACAAATGCATGAAAAGCTAACTAATGGGTATGCAAAATGTAGACAATATGCAGTATCATCAACTCCCCCAAACTTACTTCTTGCTTGCCCTCAAGCAACAGAAAATAAGTAAGGAAGAGAGGTTTCCGAAAAATGAATGGGGGTTTAAACTTCTTGCAAAGGTGCCTTTCAAATGAATCAATCTCAATGTCCTAGTTAACAGTTCTAAAATGCTATGCTTACACTCATACTCCAAAGAACTTAGCCATACTCATCACACAAAGAAATTCAAATCATGACTCTCCTATTCCTAACAATCAAAGAAACTCATCCTTTAACATTCATTAACATTAGAACCATGAATCAAACTTATGCACTTTAAAGCAAAACACATTTGGCTAAGGGTTAAGGTTATGAGCATTGAATGATCTCATTTGAAAAGGGTTTATAATTAGAACAAGGGTTTCTCTCAAAAATGGTTGAACTTGTGCATAATGCTAAAGGTAAAGACAATTTATGTATACATGATTAGATTCTCATCTACCCATGTAAACTAACAAACGATCCTATACCCCTCTCATTTAACAAATTTTATCCTCACTCACCACTTAGAGTCTACCCTTTTTCTTCACAAAACTTAGCAATCCCCAATTCGAAACAAGAACATTTTTAAACTTTTTAGGCTAGTGAAAAGGTTTTGAAAATAACTTTTGCTCTTTAGATATTTCTTATTGGTAGCTCTCTTATTATTTTTCTTTCTTTTTATTTTTATTTGGTACTTAGTCGGACCTTTGACGAGGGGCAATCGCTGAAGCAGGTGGTCCTCCGAGAGGGGCAAAGCATTCTTCCTCCGTGGGCAAGAACTCGATGTTCCCAACACCAAGCAGCTCGGTTTCATCTTTGTTGGGCAGGATGCACACCCTCTTCTTGTCTTCGTCGTCTATGAAGAGGTAGGCGTAGAACACTTCCGCTGGCGTGCGTCCCAAGCTGTCAGTATTCCTCATGTATGCCTCATCCATGAAAGCTCTGGTTGGTACATGGGCGATGTCGTGAATGGGCACACCAGCTTGCACGAACAGAGGAGTGAGGAAACCGCCAATGTAGGAGGAAGTTGCCTTGCACCTCAAGGCATAAGCCTTGTATTTCACCAAGGAAGCCGCAAGCACACATCCGTAGTTCACTTCATCGCCGAGTTCATCCTCCATAGGCTCGTCATTTGCATCCGGATCACACACCAAGTGCTTCACACCTTGGAACAGGAAGCACAGCTCTGTCTTCGTGACCGTAGGAGCAACAGATCTTCCACTAAACGTGTTGGCAATCAGCTTCAGAGTGTACCTCAGCACCGGGCTCCTTACTCGCTTGATCTTGGCGGTGTTGGCTTTGTAGTCTTCATTGCTGATCAGGTCCCAAAAGTCGTCGGCTTTCTTGAAGGCGGGGAACTCGACCTTGTAGGCATCCGCGTTGAGACCATAAGCTTGGCATAGCTCAGGGATGGAGAGTGTATAGGCTTGACGGCCAACCTTGAAGTAGAGTCGACCTTGAGAAGGGACCGGTGTGCTAGGATTCTCGTAACGGAACTCCAAGGTGGCAAGGAAGTCTATTGTCACTTCTGGAATGGTTGGGCAATCTATCCGTGACAGACATCTTAAGCCAATGTTCTTGAGGAGTTGGTCGAAATCCCCAAGAATCCCTAGCTTGGACAACAGCTCTCGATCAGCAAACTTGGTAGGCTCAAACCGAAGCGTTTCCAGCCGTTTCTTGTCCCTCTTCTCATCCTTACTCCATCTGACCCTCTCTTGAACTGCCACTTCTTGTCCTTCTCCTTCTTGTGCTGTCTCTTCTCTTGTTCTCTTTGGGGCCATTGTTCCTGAAACAAG
The DNA here is from genome assembly GCA_911865555.2 of Thlaspi arvense. Classification (NCBI taxonomy): domain Eukaryota; kingdom Viridiplantae; phylum Streptophyta; class Magnoliopsida; order Brassicales; family Brassicaceae; genus Thlaspi; species Thlaspi arvense. The sequence continues at coordinate 23,448,032 of OU466861.1, read as the reverse complement.
TTTCTAAAGAAATTTGATAAGCAAACGGCGGTTTTGTTGAGAATGAGAGAAGAGAAGGAGAGAAATTATAAAAACTACCTTAGAATTTTGGGGAATAAATAAAAATCATAGCTAAATAAAGGAGCATCATATCTTTAGATACTGAAAAATCTAGAATTATTCCTTTTACTTAGCTAGTTTTTAAAAATCAAAACCGACCCTATATTCTAGAACAAGATCTTGCGAATTTAAAGGAAATTTTCTAAATTAAATCATTAAATTTTTGAAAATACCTTTGCAAGAAATGCAGAATATCTTTGCTAGCTTTTGAAAACCGAAACTCTCACTCTCTTTGTTTAAAATTTTCAAGAAAAACAAGAATAAGAGGATGAGAGGTTGTTGAAATATTTAAAGGCTAGCAAAAATCAAAACAATGGGTAGTAAAAGTAATTTTTCTGACAAAGTCTTGGTCAAAGCACATCTTTCATGGTCAAAGATGCTTACCTTGACCAAGTTTTGAATTCAAAAGTTGGAGGAAAAAGAGTAAAGGAGGGAAAGAAAATGTTACCTCGGCATGAGATCGAGTCCATTTGGTCGATCTAGGACTCGATCTCATGCCCATAATGGCTTAGATCGAGAGGGTTACTCGATTTGAGACTCGATTCATGATGAATCGAGTCTTGGATCGATTGGCTCTCTCGATCATTGAGATGTTGGCTCCACGGCTAAGTCCTCATGATCGAGCTATGTCCTCGATTTAGGGGTCGATTTGGCATAGATCGAGTGATGGATCGAGTCGAGTGATCGATCTATTTTCAACAGATTTTCCCGAGAGAAATTAGATCGGTCGATCCGTTTTGGATCGATCGATCCTTTTTCGTCAAGGTCGATCCTGTCACTCGTTCTCGTCTAGATCGACTGACTCCTCTCGATTTGCTGACTCGATCTAGCAAAGATCGAGCCAGGATCAGTCGATCTAGCACTCGATCTCTAGCCTTATCTTAACTCCTATCGCCCCTTTTAGACCTCAAGGTCAAGGTTTAGACTCCTTATACCTGTTCCTACACACTTTCAGAATAAAAACATAAAACTGAAAGGGAAATAAAGCAGGAATATGTACAAGATAAACATGGGAATGCCTCCCAAGTGCGCTTTCTTTAACGTCTTTAGCTAGACCTTACTTGGTTTAAGCGGATGGTGGGTCTTGGAGAAGCACAGAGGTACTCTCCTTGTCAAAGCCGTCTGCCAAGTAAGGCTTGACTCTGTGTCCGTTGACGGTGAATGCACTGCCACTTTTTCCCATCAGAGTAACAGCTCCAAAAGGCAACACTTCTTGAATCACGAACGGTCCGCTCCACCTTGATTTCAGCTTGCCCGGGAAGAGTTTGAGCCTCGAGTTGTACAGCAACACTAACCCTCCTTCCTTAAGCTCCTTGGCAACCAACTTCTTGTCATGAGTCTCCTTAGTCTGCTCCTTCTATATCCGAGAGCTCTCGTAAGCGTTCAGTCTTAACTCATCCAGTTCGTGTAGCTGAATAAGGCACCTCTCCTGAGCAGTCTTAAGGTCAAAGTTCAGCCTCTTCACAGCCCACAACGCACGGTGTTCCAGCTCAACCGGGAGATGACAGCCCTTGCCATAGAGTAGAGTGAAAGGAGTTGTACCAATCGGCGTTTTGAAGGCGGTACGGTAGGCCCAAAGAGCGTCATCCAGCTTCACTGCCCAGTCTTTCCTTGTTGCTCCGACAGTCTTCTCTAGTATAGCCTTGATTTGCCGGTTGGAGACTTCCACTTGACCGCTTGTTTGAGGATGATACGGTGTAGCCACCTTATGCTTAACTCCATACTTTCTCAAGAGGTTCTCAAAGACCTTGTTTATGAAGTGGCTTCCTCCATCGCTTATAACAACCTTGGGTACCCCAAACCTCGGGAAGATGATACTCTTGAACAGCTTGATTACCACCTTAGAGTCATTTGTAGGGGAAGCAACGGCCTCAACCCATTTAGAGACATAATCCACTGCTACTAAGATGTATTTGTTGCCATATGAAGAAGGAAATGACCCCATGAAGTCTATGCCCCACGCGTCGAACACGTCAACCTCGAAGATGGGAACTTGAGGCATTTTGTTCCTCTTAGTGATATTCCCTGCTCGTTGACATGCCTCACAGCTCTTCACAAACTCGTGTGCATCTTTAAAAATGGACGACCACCACAAACCGGCTTGCAACACTTTTGTGGCAGTCTTGAAAGAGGCGAAGTGTCCTCCGTAGGAAGAGCCATGGCAATGATAGAGGATGTCCCTGGCTTCTTCCTTAGTAACACATCTCCGGTACAAACTGTCTACTCCTCTCTTGTATAAGTAGGGCTCGTCCCAAAAGTAGTCACTAGCCTCTCTCATAAACCGCTTCTTGTGATAGCTGTTGAGATGTGTTGGCTCCTCACCACACGCTAGATAGTTCACTACATCAGCATACCACGGTAGATCGTCTTCTTTGAAACTCAACACCTCCTCAAACCTCCCTTCTAGCTTTCCACAAACAGCCGTGGTAATCGCCATAAGCTGCTCTTCTGGAAGAGAGTCATCTAAGGGGAGAGACTCGTTGATCCTTAGCCGTGAGAGATGGTCAGCGACTCCGTTTTCTATTCCTTTCTTGTCTTTAATCTCCATGTCAAACTCCTGGAGTAAGAGAATCCATCTTAAGAGCCGAGGCTTAGTGTCTTTCTTCGAGTAGATGTATCGCAAGGCAGCGTGATCCGTGTATACAATAGCTTTAGAACCAACAAGGTATGATCTGAACTTCTCAAAGGCGAACACTACTGCAAGCAACTCCTTCTCCATAGTGGTGTACCTTGTTTGCGTGTCATCCAAGGTTCTTGAAGCATAGTAGATCACGTGCAGCTTCTTGTCTTTCTTCTGACCAAGAACGGCTCCTACGGCGTAGTCACTAGCATCACACATGATCTCAAAGGGAAAAGACCAGTCTGGTGCTTGGACTATAGGAGCTGATGTAAGGGCTTCCTTGATGGTCACGAAAGCTTTCAAACACTCCTCATCAAACACAAACTCAGCTTCCTTGCACAACAACCGTGTAAGAGGGCGTGCAATCTTGGAGAAATCTCTGATGAAGCGCCTATAGAACCCTGCGTGTCCCAAGAAGCTTCTGACTCCCTTAACATTAACCGGCGGCTCAAGACCCATCATGACTTCCACTTTAGCCTGATCAACCTCAATGCCCTTCTCTGATATCTTATGACCAAGCACGATCCCTTCCTTAACTATAAAGTGGCATTTCTCCCAGTTCAGCACCAAGTTCGTCTCTTCACAACAGTTTAGTACCCTGCAAAGATTCAACAAACACGCAGAAAAGGACGCACCATAGACAGAGAAGTCATCCATGAACACCTCTACCATCTCCTCTATTAGATCGGAGAAGATCGACATCATACACCGCTGAAATATAGCCGGTGCATTACACAATCCAAACGGCATCCTTCGATATGCGAAGGTACCGTAGGGACATGTGAAGGTCGTCTTCTCCTGATCATTTGGGTGAATTGGTATCTGAAAGAAACCGCTATACCCATCGAGAAAACAGTAGTAAGGGTGATTAGCAAGTCTCTCAAGCATTTGATCAATAAAAGGCAAAGGGAAATGGTCTTTCCTAGTCGCAAGGTTAAGTTTCCTGTAATCAATACACATCCTATGACCAGTAATGGTTCTAGTAGGGATAAGCTCATCCTTTTCATTCCTTATGACCGTGATCCCTCCCTTCTAAGGCACCACGTGTACAGGAGAAACCCACGTGCTGTCACTTATGGGGTAGATCACGTCAGCCTCTAAAAGCTTAAGGATTTCTTTCTTAACAACCTCTTTCAAATTAGGATTCAAACGCCTTTGATGTTCTATAGAAGAGGCGTTCTCATTATCCAAGTGAATCCTATGAGTACAAAGCATTGGTGAAAGGCCCTTGATGTCACTTAAAGAGTACCCAATGGCCTTCCTATACTTTCTCAGCTCAGTTAGGAGCGAGTGCAACTCATCATCACTAAGGTTTTCATTCACAATAACGGGATAGGTGTTATTAGGCCCTAAGAAAGCATACCTTAGCCCTTTTGGGAGCTCCTTAAGGTCCACCTTTGGGGCTAACAGCTCACTCCAGTCATCCTCGTGGCTGTTGTTGTTGCTTTCCTCCTTGGAACTCTCCTTTGAACCCGAGACATGGCCCTTCAGACTGCTTTCCTCCATCGCTATCCCTTATAAAATCGAGTCCTCCGGTCGGTTCTCCTCTCAATGTCGTCTAGATCGAGCCATTTTGCTCGATTCACTTACTCGATTTGATGTGGATCGAGTAAGGGATCGAGACGCTGAGTCGATCTCTTGATTGGACCTCAAAATGATTGGGAGGTCTCCCTCGATCGCCGACTCGATTGTTTTTCCTGATCGAGCATTCTTCTCGATCTGTCCGTCGATTGTTGCACTGGATCGAGTTGTGTTCTCGATTTCCTCGTCGATCTGACTCCTGGATCGAGTGATAGCGTCGATCTCGGGGTCGATCTCTAGGCAGCAACCTTCATCATTCTTAACAATCCTCCTAGAATCCAGCAGGTTGACGTACTCCTGGGTCCTCTGGTCCACATAGCCAAACTCCCCTGGCTCCTTAGTCAGTGCTAGCTTCAGATGGTCTTCTAGAGCCAGCTCTCCCAGCAACTCATCCGCTAAAGCATCCATCGTTTCAATATAGAAAGCTTTCCATTCAATGGTCGGCTTCTTCAGAACCTCATTGATGTCGAAGTCAAGCCTTATCTCCTTTCCCAAATGCAAGGCAATCTTCCCATTCTTTACATCTATGACAGCCCCGGCGGTTGCAAGGAATGGTCTCCCTAAGATGAGTGGATCCTTAGGCTCTTCATCCATCTCCAACACGACAAAGTCCGTAGGCACGTTCACACCACTGATTCGCACCGGTAAATCTTCAAGCAGCCCCACTGGTAGCCTCACACTCCTATCAGCCAGTACCAACGAGATCCGACAGTCTTTGAAACGAGTAAAGCCAAGCTTCTTAGCCACGGAGTGAGGCATCAGGTTTATGCTAGCTCCGAGATCACATAAGCAACTCTTGAACTCTAGAGGACCTAAAGCGCAGGGTATAGTGAAAATTCCAGGGTCTCCCAACTTCTTAGGGACTATCTCCTTATGTATTACAGCACTACACTCTTCACTTAGAACAAGTACCTCCTTGCTTTCCTTATTCTTCTTCACGAGAGTGTCTTTGAAGAATTTGGCGCATTTAGGCATCATTGTAAGGCAGTCAACGAGAGGTAGCTTGATCTCCACGTCTTTAAGATGCTTCTCAAAGAGGATTCTATGCTTCTCTATGAGTTGCTTCTTGAAGCGGCCTGGAAAAGGCAGCTTAGGTACATACTGGAGGCACATAAGCATTCTTCTCCTTAGTGGTTTGCTCAGCTTTCTTCTCAGCAACTGCTTTGTCTCCTCTTCTTGGCCCTTGGATCCAAATGTTGTCAAAGTTAATCTCATCATCATCAGCCGAAGGTTTACCCTCCCCCTCTTGAATTACAACGTCCTCGTTGTTCTTAGTAGAGACCGGAGGTTCGAGCTCTTTACCGCTTCTCAACGTTATGGCATTAGCATACTCCTTGGGATTCTGCTCACACTTTCCCGGAAGACTATTCTGACTACTCGTACTCGCTTTCCCTTTCTCTAGCTGCTTGATCTTGTTGTTTAAGTTGGAGATCTGAGTGGAGAAGTCAGTGAGAGACGAGTCTAGACAAGTGTTCATCTCGGCGAACTTCTGGTTTGTAGAGGCTTGCCCTTGTATTAGAAGTTGAAATATTGCTTGGACCGGATCAACTTGTTGTTGCATCGGTTGTTGCTGCTGAGGTGCAAAGCCTGGAGGGTAGTTAGGTGTATAACCCTTGTTATTTTGATGTTGCCCTTGGAAGTTGTTGTGCCCTTGACCTTGGAAACCACCACTCGGTTGAAAACCTTTGTTGTAAGAGATGAAAGGTTTTGCTTGCTGAGCAGGGTACACTTGATCTTTAGGGTTGGCTACGTTGGTGCTTCGGTAAGAGAGGTTGTTGTTCTGGTAGCCTTGGTTGTAGCCTTGAGATTTGTAGTTGTTCTGTCCCGCTACCCAATTGGATTCTTCTTGGCTCAACTCTAACTCCTCTTGGTTCTCATCAGCTTCACCAACAAAGTGAACATGCTTCTGATTGGCTAACACCAGCTTATCTATCTTCTCATGCAAAGATTTCAGCTCTTTCTTGTGAGACTCTAGCTCTGATCCTCTCGGTGCACGGTTGTAATCCTCAGCGTAGTTGCCATCACTCAATGCCAGGTTTTCTATCAGCTCCATACCCTCTTCTACCTCCTGACCGAGGAAGTTCCCTTTGCTAGCTGTGTCAAGCAACAACCTGATCTTTGGTGAAGCTCCACGGTATATGGTACTGAGTAGTGTCTCCTCGCTGAACCCGTGATGAGGACATTGGATCGTGTAGTCTTTGAAATGCTCCATTGCCTCGTTGAATGTCTCATTGTTCCTTTGAGTGAAACCGCTGATTTCGCTTCTCAACTGTGCTGTCCTGGTGCTTGAGAAGAACTTTGAGAGAAAGGCCTTCTTACACTCGGCCCATGAGGTGATGGTGCCTTGTGGGAGGGTCTTCTCCCAATGTCTGGCTTTGTCTTCGAGTGAAAAGGGGAAGAGACGCAGTTGAAAGCATCTTCGGATATGCCATTGATCTTTATCATCCCACATACTTGCTCGAAGTTGTCTAGGTGCTCCAAGGGGTCTTCCATTGCTAAGCCGTGGAACTTGTTGTTTTGCACCATTGAGATGAAACCTGGCTTGATCTCGAAGTTGTTGTTTTGTACAGGAGGAGGAGTGATCCCAAACCTATTGTGATGAGTATTGGGAGCATCTCCGGCTCCTATGATCCTTGGGGGTCTAGCCGCGTGTTGGGGGTTTCCATTGCCCCTTCCTGCTGCCCCGTGAGCTGAAGGAGGTCCTTCTAGATGCTCGTGTTCAGCCATAGCTTCAAAGTCAACCAAACCGTTCTGAACAATCTCCTCAAAGGCTCTTGTTTGTTCTCTGACTCTCCTTTGCCGTGAGTGACCAAGCTGATGAATGTTATCCAAGGGTTGTAGTAGATTGTTGTCTCCTCTTGAACGAAGATTCATGTACCTGAAAACACACGTTTGAGAGTAGAATGATTAGTAACTTGAAAAAGGTAAAGACTTAGTCTTTGCTAAGTCCCAAATCTCTATGTTCTCTGAACAGTCCTAGGATGGCAACGGCGCCATTTGATAAACACTTTATTTGCAAGGGTGAAAATTGCAGTGAGGTTATCAAACTCAAATGCAAGACATGTTGTAGTACAGCAAGCAAGAGAGAGTCAATCCATGCCTAGGATGATAGAGGATGCACAGAGAATACAAGGACTAATGCAAATCTAAGCAAAATGAGATGATTTATGAGAAAATCTCTAAAAACTAGATGCAGCAACTTAAATGGAATGAAACCTATTTTAAAAATACTAGAAAGGAAGAAACTACCACGAGAAACAAACAGAATAATTAAAGGAGAAAGTTTCGAATTATTAAAATTCGACAAGTGGATCGACCATGAGATCGACCACTAGATCAAGCAGTAACAATCGATCTCATCTAAAAATGCAAGAACAGTAAAACTAAGGACCAGGATGCTATCAGAGATCAAGCGAAAGACGAGATAAGATGTAAAGATGCTAAGAGAAAGGGCCTAGGGTTGAGATTCATGGTCAGGGGTTTCAAAGGTTTGACCTTGGGTTTAAAACTTTAAATCGACTCACTTGGTGAGGATCTCTAAGCCTTGAAAACTAAGCAAGATCTATCCGTGGCTTTCGGTATAGATCACTCCTTCATCCTCTCCTCCAAACCCATGGCTTTTGGTGGAAAGAGAGGTCGAAGGGCAAGGAAAACAGATTTCAAACGAATGGCTTAACTAATCCCCCAAACTTCCATGGCTTTTGGGAAGGGGTAACTAGTCTCTAAGGTGTGATCTTCCGAGGCTTCTGAATCCTGTCAAGGTAAGGAACCTCTTGGATCATGAAGCTCTTGGCGTGAGAGTCTTCAAGCATTGAGATCTCAACACCTTAGAAGAGATAGCCATTGAAAACGTTTAGAAAAACTCCAAGATCGAAACCCTTTAGACCCCTTAATCCTCTCAACCCCGAACCCAAATAAACTACTCGCTACACATAGAGTAAATCAAGCAAAGCATGTAAAACGAAACGATGAACATGAAAAGAAAACTAGATTGAACGGAAATGATTCGATTGCAAAGCTTAAGAAAAACGCGAGTTCAACAATGGTGTTCTTTCGAAAAACAGAGAGAAAACATAAAGAAAAAGTTAAGGATTGAAAGTTGTTGTGGGAAAAGGACGTCGCCACCTTCCCAGAATGCCAAAACAAGCTGATGGTCCCCCCCTCGCTAGCGGCCAAAAATGGTTGAAAGGACAGAGATCGACTCCAGGATCGAGCGGTTCTCTCGATCATATCCGGACATCGTGTCTTCGGCTCGATCTGGGTCTCGATCATCATCGGCGAATCGAGTGTTGCATCCGATCTCGGTATCGATCTTCGGGTGGATCGAGTGGTGTACTCGATCTGGCTCTCGCTCTGCATGGTGTCATTTACGTCCGTACCGTTTGAACGACTGCTTCACTCGATCCTTGTCTCGATCATTCTCCTTGGATCGCCTGGTTAGCTCGATCTTCTGGTCGATCACCTCCTAGATCGACCGGCCATGCTCGATCTGCTCCTCGATCTCTGATCCTTAGCATATATTCGAGCTCCCACGAATTGCTACATCAGCCTCAACATGTCCACGAACCTCCACGACTCCAAAGCAGCCAGAAACAACCTGAATGTAATGCAAAATGCAAGAAACATGCGTATGCTGGTGCAAGAATGCTCTAGGACTCTAAGTGATGCAATCTAACCTAAAATGTGATACAAATGCATGAAAAGCTAACTAATGGGTATGCAAAATGTATGCAATATGCAGTAACATCACTGTTCGGCATCTTCCTCCATTAGATCGTTTGCCTCGTCATCCTGATGCAATACTGCGTTGCAGGATCCCTTCGATAGCTGAATACTGGGTTGTTCGATGATTTCTACTGGGATTGTTCGTCATAGGGCAGGATCTTTTGTGGATGCCAATGCTGCCAGTGCGTCGGCGGCGGTATTTTCAGCTCCCGGAATTTTGGTTAGTTCGAAGGAGTCAAACTGTTTTGCTATTTCCTGGACTTGTTTAAGATATGCGTCCATTCGTTCGTTTTTTGCTTCATAATCTCCCCTAAATTGGCTGGCGACGAGCTGGGAATCGCAGAAGGCATGAACATGTTTTGCTTTTACTTCCTGGGCGAGTCGAAGTCCAGCCAGTAGGGCTTCGTACTCAGCTTCATTGTTTGAAGCGGGGAAACCCAGTTTGAAGGATTGCTCAAGAATTTCTCCGGTTGGTGACTTTAAACAGATACCGATTCCTGACCCATGTTTTGAAGATGCTTCGTCCACATAAAGATTCTATCGGTTTTCTGTAGGTGATTCCCCATCTAGTAGATCCGGTGGTATCTCGATCATGAAATCTGCTAGAACTTGAGATTTGGCGCTGGTTCGAGCGCGATACTCGATGTCATACTCCAAAAGTTCTATCGCCCATTTAGCCATCCGGCCAGATTGGCTCGGACTGTGCAAAATGCTTCGAAGTGGTTGACTGGTGTAGACAATGATGGAGTGAGATTGGAAGTAAGGTCGAAGTTTCTGCGCCGAGACGATTACTGCATAAGCGAGTTTTTCTAAGGCTGGATAGCGGGTTTCGGCTCCATCCAAAGTCTTGCTGATGTAGAAAATCGGTTTCTGTTCGCCGCGGTCTTCCCTAACAAGGATGCCGCTTGCTGCTGCTGTTGAGACTGCGATGTAGAGGTATAAAGTTTCGCCATCCTCTGGTTTTGCTAATATTGGCAGGGTGATTAGATATTGCTTCAGCTGTGCGAATGCTTCTTCACATTTTTTGTCCCAATCGAAGCGTTTGTTGCTTCGAAATAATTGATAAAAAGGTAGACATTTGTCCGTTGATCGCGAGATGAATCTGTTTAGAACGACGATTCTACCGGTTAACTGTTATACTTCACGTGTATTTTTTAGCGATGGGAGGTCCAGAATTGCCGATATTTGCTTTGGGTTTGCTTCTATCCCCCTTTGAGTGACAACGTAACCTAAGAATTCTCCTGAGGTTTTGCCGAATGTGCATTTGGCTGGATTAAGCTTCATTCCATATTTCTCGAGGGTTTTAAAGCAATCCCTGAGGTGGCCGATGTGATCTTTGGCGATTGCGGACTTGACTAACATATCGTCAATGTAAACTTCCATAGTTCGGCCGAGTTGACTTGCGAACATCTTGTTGACCAATCGTTGGTATGTAGCGCCTGCGTTCTTTAGTCCAAAAGGCATGACCTTATAACAGTATGTTCCGCGATCCGTGATGAAAGCTGTTTTTTCTCTATCGTCGGGGTGCATGAAGATCTGGTTATATTCTGATAAGACGTCCATGAAAGATAGGAGCTGGTTTCCGGCTGTCAATTCGACCAGTCGGTCGATATGTGGAAGCGGGAAACAGTCCTTTGGACATGCTTTATTGAGGTCGGTGAAGTCGACGTAGACCCTCCATTTGCCGTTCTTCTATTTGACCACGACAGGGTTGGCTAACCAGTCTGGGTATTGAACCTCGGTGATTGATCCGGCGCCGAGCAATTTTTCCACTTCGTCAGTCACAGCTTTTGCATTCTCGGGGACGAGCTTTCTGCGTTTTTGTTTAATAGGTTTAAACGTCGGGTCTACGTTTAGTTTGTGCGAAGTGATCCTGGTGCCAATTCCCTTCATATCCTCTATAGACCAGGGGAACAAATGCACATGGTCGCGTAAAAGTTTGCCGAGTTCCGTCTTTATATCTTTTGTATGGTCACCTCCAATGCTCGCAAGTCTCTCCGGGTGTTGCTCGTCGATGCTTACCTGTATAACTTGCTCGGGTTTTGGCCTTTTGTGGAAGGGGAGATGCGGGTCTAAGTCTTCATTCACCATGCAGGTGGTTGTCGATCTGATTTATCTTTCATTGAGAAGGCACATTCGTGCTGATGACTGGATGCCCTTAAGCCTGAATGCACCGGTTGGGGTTAGAAACTTGATGCATTGATGGTAAGTCGAGACGATGGCTTTCATGGCGTGAATCCATGGTGTTCCAAGGATGCCGTTGTTGATGGTCGGGCGGTTGATGACTGCGAATTCTACCTTTCTAGTTGATAAACTATTTTCTCAAGCAGGTTTTATGATGCAGAGAGGTTATCAAAACTCTAATGCATGCAATGTTGTAGTAAGGCAAGCAGGAGAGTGTCAATCCACTTATAGGAAGCAGAGAATGCACAAAGAATGCAAGGTACTAAGCAAATCTAAGCAGAATGAGACAGTTTATGAGAAATTAACTAAAAGCTAGATGCAGCAACCTGAACAGAACGAAACCTATTTTAAAAATACTAGAAAGAAAGCAACTACCACGAGAAACAAACAGATTAATTAAAGGAAATAGCTTCGAATTGTTAAAAATCGACTAGTGGATCGACCACAAGCTCGACCACTAGATCGAGCAGTAACGATCGATCTCGTCTAAAACCGTAAGAACAACAAATCTAATGACCAGGATGCTATCAGGTAACAAGCGAAAGATGAAATAAGACTTAAAGATTCTAAAAGAAAGGGTCTAGGGTTGAGATTCATGTAAGGGTTTCAAATGATCGATCTTGGGTTTGAAACTTTAGATCGACTCACTTGGTGAGGATCTCTAAGCCTTGAAAACGAAACAAGATCTATCCGTGGCTTTCGGTATAGATCACTCTTTCATCCTCTCCTCCAAACCCATGGCTTTTGGTGGAAAGAGAGGTCGAAAGGCAATGAGAGTAAACATAAAAAGCATCTCGCCGCCTTGCCTAAAATGCCCAAACAATCCAATGGTCCCCCCTTCGCTAACAGCCAAAAACGGTTGAAAGGACAGAAATCGACCACTGGATCGAGTGGTTCCCTCGATCACATCCGGGCATCGTGTCTTCGGCTCGATCCAGGTCTCGATCTTCATCGGCAAATCGAGTGTTGCATCCGATCTCGGTATCGATCTTCGGGTGGATCGAGTGGTGTTCTCGATCTGGCTCTCGCTCTGCATGGCGTCATTTACGTCCGTACCGATTGATCGATTGCTTCACTCGATCTCCGTCTCGATCATTCTCCTTGGATCGCCTAGTTGGCTCGATCTTCTGGTCGATCAACTCTTGGATCGACCGGCCATGCTCGATCTGCTCCTCGATCACTGGTCCTTAGCATATTTCCGAGCTCCCACGAACTGCTACATCAGCCTCCACACGCCCACGAACCTCCATGACTCCAAAGCAGCCAGAAACAACCTGAATGTGATGCAAAATGCAAGGAAAATGCATATGCTGGTGCAAGAATGCTCTAGGACTCTAAGTGATGCAATCTAACCTAAAACATGATACAAATGCATGAAGAACTAACTAATGAGTATGCAAAATGTATGCAATATGCAATAACATCACTAGTCATACCGCCAACGTAAGTGATTAGGTATATCGAACTGATGCTATAAGAAGTGTCGCATGCGAATCCGGTCAATGGTTTTCTGATTGCTATTATCTTATTTTTATCAATATGCATCCTTGATAGTGTGTCTTCGGATATGATGTTGGCTGTGCTCCCACCGTCGATCAGGACTTTGGCGATTGTGCTTTCATGGATCTGTAAAGTTATGACTAGCGGATCGAAATGCGGTTCGTGCGAGCTATGTTGATCCTCCGTTGTGAATTCTATTGGTGTCTTGTATCTTGGGATGGGTGGGTCTCGCTTCGCTGCCGCTGCTTTCTCTTCGTGTTCTCTTATTTCTCGTAGCGACCTGGGATCGTGGAATATTCCTCCTAAAATCATGCGGGTACTGTCGGTGATTGCTTGTTTGCGTTTTCCTGTGTGTGATATCGTGGAGGCCTGGATAGCTGCAGTGAGGTATGCGGCTTGGAGGGGAGCTGGGGGTGCTCCCGCGGGTGGATTCGCGGTAGTGACGTTAATGCGTTCACCGAGAGTAGATGTCTCAGTGTGAGTGGTGTCATCGTTGTTGCGGATGAGATCGCTGTTGTCGACGGGGAGGCTCATCGCTTCGGCTTTCTTACTTGGTTTTTTAAGAATTTATTCTCCTAGTCTCCACAGACGGCACTAATTGTTGAACCAGAAAATCATCACTAGGGTTTGATTAACAGTTGTGGGTTTCGGAGAATAAGGTCTTTTTATTAATAGTAATAAGCGAAGCGATTACAAAGAAAGGGATAACCATGGGGTTATGCCGAAGTGAAAAAGGTGTTTGCGAAGTAAACTAGAAAGCGTTGGAGTCTCTGGTTTTAGCTCTGTTGCTCTCTTGAATGTATTGGATGATGTTTTTGGTTTCGAGGTCCTCTTTATTTATAAGGATTGGAGGTCGGTTGCTCCGAACTCCTTTTCTTTTTTGTCTTTGTGTATATTTCTATATCTATCTTTGTGTATAGTTTCATATCATAGATATGGAAATATCATTTATTCTCCGAGGAATAAGGAAATTCTCCTTTGTCCTTTGAATTAATCCGATAGTTCCGGTCTTCAAAAATTATCTTCAAGAGATTTTCTTAAATCCGAATTAGATCGGCACGGTCTTCCTGATCTTAATGGACTTAGGTTATTGCAGAGAAAGACCCTTTAAAAAATATGCTTATTTCTCCTTTAACAACCCCCAATATATAATAAACTAAAAAAAGTTCACATCAAAATCATAATCTTTATTGTTGGTATCATCAGAGTTGTCTTCTTTGCCGATCATTATTGTCTATGTGATCTCTTTTTATCACAAAATTTTTAATGCGAAAACGTTAATTTCAAGCTTGAAGAATCGAAAAATTTTGATACCATGTCAAATATAATAAAATAAGATATATTATTTGAGTTATTTTTGATATAAAAATAAAAAATATATAATAATAATATTAATATAATACTAATCGAAATATAATATAAATGTTTTTGAATAATTAAAAAACATTGTTAAAAAAATATATATCAAAATTTAGAATATTATTTTTTGAAGTTCACAAACTTTACTTTATAAATGATTTATAAGATATATATTTTGCTTCCTAAATTACCCTAAAAACTTTTATAACAACTTTACAATTAAAAAGGTTTTTAAAAAAAGATGTTATCAATATTGTTTTATTATTCGTTGTGTGGATTTTTCTCTTGATTTGGTTTGGTGTCAAAAAGTCGGGGGACGGGTCCTCTCCGCCCTGAAACATGGAAAGGCTAAAATTCAACTGCAACATATATACTTTATAATGGGGAATTAAGGACGTTTATATTTGATTGCATAAAAAAAAAATTGACTACAAAAATTAAATAATATTACAAACAATAAGTATAGTAAAATATATTATTTGACGTATTGGATTTTCAGGTTTTGCAGGATATTCTTATGTAATCTCACTTGTAACGGTCGTAGATACCGAAATCCACACTAAGAAATTTATGTATTTTTGTAAGGAAAGAACTTTAGAGGATTAAGGTCTAGATTCCCTCGAACAGATTGACAATATAAGCTAGCATTAACTAAAATAAGGATTTTGTATTAATCGGTCGAATGAAACGGTTACAAAGATCTCAATGAAAAAGATGAACTAAAAAGAGCTCTCGAAGCAGTTACAGTGTTTTCGGGTGTAAAAAGTATGTCGAGGTGTGGGAGGTTGGGAGTGCTTGGGCTTCAAGGTCGGTGAAATAGGACTTTACCCCCCCCCTTTTAACGAGTGAGCGATGCGTGAGCTAGAGCTTGCTTGAACGAGGTGTGGGTGGGCGGGCTATGTTCTGACCTCGAAGACGAGCTGCAGAGCTCGAGTTGGTTTTAAATGTAATTCAGCTTATAGATGTATGACAAGGGTGGTCCGAACTGTTTTGGTTCGTTATCTCGGTTTTGACAAATATAATTGTTGCTGAGTGAATGAATTTATTATTCCAAGTAAAAATAGGGAAAGGAGATGATACAATGTAGGGTCGTCGCGCGAAGCTCGCCTATTGATGTTGTCGTGTTGTGGAATAAAAGTTTGATAAAAAATGGTGGCTGAACTCGTGGGTCGAGCTGCCTACGTATCCCGTAAGGGGATCAAGCCATGACGTAGTTCGATTGTTTAATGTGCTTTAGCGATAATACCTCTTGAGGTTCATTACGTTCCAAGGTCTTATCTCGGACACCCCGTTTCGTACTTTCGTGAGCTTGTAGAAGCCGTCGCGAACTACCTCGGTGATGCGATAGGGACCTTCCCAGTTGGTTCCTAGTATCCCAGCACCAAGCTCTCTAGTGTCGTTTTGTACCTTGCGCAGAACTATGTCTCCTACGTTGAATCTCCGGTGTTTAACCTTAGAGTTGTAGTAGCGAGCTGCGGCCTGCTGGTAGTTTTGGATCATAATCAGTGCTTGATCTCGACGTTCGTCGATCAGATCAAGCTGTTCCCTTAAGAGCTGCTCGTTTAGTTTGGTGTTCGTCGGGCACAGAGTCCGGCGAAGGCTAGGAACTGCAGTTTCGGTTAGGATCATAGCTTCCAGCCCGTAAGATAATGAGAACGGTGTTTTGCTGGTGGCTTTGTGAGGTGTAGTTCGACAAGCCCAGAGGATGGCCGAAATGTGTTCGGACCACCTCTCTTTCTTGGCGTTGAGCCGTCTCTTGAGGTTACTCAAGATTGTTTTGTTTGTTGCTTCGGCTTTCCCGTTTCCTTGAGGATAACGAGGTGTGGAGTAGGAGATTTTTATCTTCCACTTCACGCAGAAGTCTTTGAAATTTCGCGAGATAAACTGCGAACCATTGTCCGTCGCGATTTCATAAGGAAGTCTGTGATGGCAAATCACGTTTTTCCAGATGAAGCCACGTACCTAGAGCTCGGTTGTTTGCTGATAAGCTTTTGCTTCTATCCATTTAGTGAAATAGTCGGTGAGCACCAGCAGGTACCTGAATTGCTTTGGTCCCAAGGGGACCATGGCTCCTACTATGTCCATTGACCATCTCATGAATGGATAGGGTGCCTTTGACATTTATCGCAACTTTTAGATAGTCTTTGGCAGTCCGCTATCATGGTCGGCCAGAAATAACCAAGTTTTTTAATTCGAATGACGAGCACCCGACCTCCAGCATGGCTTCCGCATGAGCCTTGGTGAGTGTCGGACATTACGGTGTAGGCTTCCTCACCATGTACACACTTGAGGTAAGGTTCGGATAGACCTCAATTATATAACTTTTCATTGAATAACACGCTGTAGCGGGTGCTTTTGACCTTGAGCTTTCGGGCTTCCCACTTGTCGGGGGGAGCTATTCTGTTTATGATATACTCGAGGATGGGTATCCTCCAGTCCGCTCTGGCGACGAACTCGTCATTGAAGGTCGATTCGTCTGCGAGTGTAGTCGGTACTGTGTGGATTGTTGACTCCTGAGTACTTTGTGAGGAGGTCGGGTTCGACTCCGCATCCTCTAGTGTAGAGTTAGCTGGCTCATCCTCATCGGGATGGCTAGCTGTGTTGGAATGTCCCAGGTCTTGGGATTGTTGCATTTACGACCAGGTTGATAGTCGCGTGGTGATTGCGTTCACAGTCGGAGTTTTGAGTGCTAAGTCTATGCTAGGTTTCTCAATGCCTTCGACTGGGATTATTCACTTTATTGCTGGGTCCGAGGTGGAAGCTAGAGCTGCCAAAGCGTCTGCTGCCGTGTTTTCTCCTCGGGGTATATGGACGAACTCGAAGCGAGTGAACTGTTCTTCGAGGGTGCAAACTATAGCCAAGTAGGCTTCTATGTGTTCTTCTCTTGTTTCGTACTCGCCGCTGTAATGGCCGGTTACGAGTCTCGAGTCGCTGTGAGCTTTGATCTCGCTCGCACTGACGCTGATTGCGAGCCGTAGCCCGGCTATTAGTGCTTCGTACTCGGACTCGTTGTTAGACGAGGTGAATCCAAGACGAAAAGATTGTTCCATGACTTCTCCGGTTGGAGAGGTGAGCTGGACCCCGACTCTGGAGCCTTGTTTAGAAGATGCTCGGTTGACGTAGAGGGTCCAAGTTTTGGAGGATGGGTTTTCGGAGCTGGCTTGTGGAGCTAGCTCAACCATAAAGTCTGCCAGGACCTGGGCCTTAGCACATGTCCTGGTTCGATATTCGATGTCGTACTCGCTGAGCTCGATGGCCCATTTCGCGAGGCATCCCGACTGGCTGGGACTGTGGAGTATAGTGCGCAATGGTTGCAAGGTCATTACCACGATTGAGTGCAACTGAAAGTAAGGTCGGAGCTTGCGAGCCGACATTACTACAGCTAGTGCTAGTTTTTCCACAGCTGGATACCTAGTCTCGGTATCGATAAGTGTTTTGCTTACGTAAAAGATCGGTTTTTGCTTGTTGAGTTCCTCCCGGACCAGCACGCCGCTTACTGCAGCTGGCGAGACCGCTGTATAAAGGTATAAGGGTTCTCCTTCGATTGGTTTAGCTAGGATGGGGGGTGATAAGCTGTCTTTCTTATGCTCTAATGCAGCAGAGAGGTTATCAAAACTCTAATGCAAGCAATGTTGTAGTAAGGCAAGCAGGAGAGTGTCAATCCACTTCTAGATGATAGAGAATCCACAGAGAATGCAAGGTCTAAGACAAATCTAAGCAAATGAGACAGTTTATGAGAAATAATCATAAAAACTAAATGCAACAACCTAAATGGAGTGAAACCTATTTTAAAAATACTAGAAAGGAAGCAGTTACCACGAGGAACAAACAGATAAATTAAAGAGAAGAGCTTCGAATTGTTAAAATTCGACTAGTGGATCGACCACAAGATCGACCACTAGATCGAGCAGAAACGATCGATCTCGTCTAAAGCCGTAAGAACAATGAATCTAAAGACCAGGATGCTATCAGGTAACAAGCTAAAGATGATATGAGACGTAAATATGCTAGAAGAGAGGGCTTGAGGGTTGAGATTCATATAAGGGGTTTCAAGGAACTATCTTGGGTTTGAAACTTTGGATCGACTCACTTTGGTGAGGATCTCTAAGCCTCGAAAATAAAACAAGATCTATTCGTGGCTTTCGGTATAGATCACTCTTTCATCCTCTCCTCCAAACCCATGGCTTTTGGTGGAAAGAGAGGTCGAAAGGCAAGGAAAACAGATTTCGAACAATGGCTCAACTAGTCCCCCAAACTTTCATGGCTTTTGGGAAGGGGTAACTAGTCTCTAAGGTGAGATCTTCCGAGGCCTCTGAATCCTGTCAAGGTAAGGGACCTCTCGGATCATGAAGCTCTTGGCGTGAGAGTCTTCAAGCATTAAGCTTTCAACACCTTAGAAGAGATAGCCTTAAAACGTTTAGAAAACAAACCAAGATCGAACCTTTTCTACCCCTTAATCCTCTCAACCCCTAACCCAAAGTAAACTACTCACTACACATAAAGTAAATCAAGCAAGGTGGAAGAGATGAAACGATAAACATGAAACAACGACTAGATTAAAATGATAAGGTTCGAGAATACAAAAGCTTGAAAAGAAAACTGGTTTAACAATGGTGTTCTTCCAAAAACGAGAGAGAAAACTTGAAGGAAAAAGTTAGAAAATCTAAAAGTTATCGAAAAAGCATTCGCCGCCTTGCCTAATATGTCAAAACAGTCCAATGGTCCCCCCTTCGCTAACAGCTAAAAACGGTTGAAAGGACAGAGATCTCTCGATCATATCCGGCCATCGTGTCTTCGGCTCGATCCGGGTCTCGATCTTCTTCGGTGAATCGAGTGCTGCATCCGATCTCGGTATCGATCTTTGGGAGGATCGAGTGGTGTACTCGATCCGGCTCTCGCTCTGCATGGCGTCATTTACGTCCGTACCGATACATCGATTGCTTCACTCGATCTCCATCTCGATCATTATCCTTGGATCGCCTAGTTGGCTCGATCTTCTGGTCGATCAACTCCTAGATCGACCGGCCATGCTCGATCTGCTCCTCGATCACTGGTCCTTAGCACACTCCCGAGCTTCCATGAACTGCTACAACGGCCTCCACACCTCCACGAACCTCCGTGTCTCCAAAGCAACCAGAAACAACCTGGAATGGATGCAAAATGCAGAGAAAATGCATATGCTGATGCAAGAATGCTCTAGGACCCTAAGTGATGCAATCTAGCCTAAAACATGATACAAATGCATGAAAAACTACCTAATGATTATGCATAATGTATGCAATATGCAATGATATCAACTCCCCCAAACTTACTTCTTGCTTGCCCTCAAGCAACAAAAAACAAGTAAGGAAGAGAGGTTTTCAGAAAATTCAAAGGGGTTTTAAACTTTTTGCAAAGGTGCCTTTCGAATAGATCATCTCAATGTCCTAGTTAACAATTCTAAAATGCTAAGCTTACACTCATACTCCAAAGGACTTAGCCATACTCATCACACAAAGAAATTCAAATCATGACTCTCTTATTCCTAACAATCAAAGAAATTCATCCTTTAACATTCATTAACATTCGAACCATGAATCAAACTTATGCACTTTAAAGCAAAACACATTTGGCTAAGGGTTACGGTTATAAGCATAGAATGATCTCATTTGAAAAGGATTTATAATTAGAATAGGGTTCCTCTCAAAAATGGTTTGAACTAATGCATAATGCTAAAGGTAAAGACAATTTATGCATACATGATTAGATTCTCATCTACCCATGTAAACTATCAAACAGTCCTATACCCCTCTCATTTAAGAAATTTAATCCTCACTCACCACTTAAGAGTCTACCCCTTCTTCTCAACTTAGCAATCCCCAATTCAAAATAAAGACATTTTTAAACTTTTTAGGCTAGTGAAAAGGCTTTGAAAAATATTTTTGCTCTTAGGAATTTCTTATTAGTAACTCTCTTATTATTATTATTTTTCTCTTTATTTTTTTTTATTTGGCACTTAGGCTCTTTTATTTTATTTTTTTTTCTTCTTTTTTTTATTTTATTATGGAGAGCTACCTCCTGAAATTAGAGCAAACTTATGTTTTAAAAACAAACCTTTCACTTAAAACCTCATTTCTTTCCTTAAAACACAAACTCTTTTGAACCGAAAACAAATTCACAAGAAAGCAACCCCAATGATCCCCCAAACTTATCCTAAGCCTATACCTAGCTTCAAAATGTAAAGCTAGCAATCAATTATGAAAACCAAATCATGTCGCCTAAACCTAACACTTTATGCCAAGTTCAAACCGAAAATAAGGCCTCACAAAGATGTCACACAAGAACATTTGGCTTCAAAGGAGGGTAAGGTTCAAGGAGAGAGTTCTACTTAGGCTCACAAAGAGTGGTGAAAAGGAAGAAGAGAGCCTAAATATTTTAAAACCATGTGTTCATTTTCAAATGCATAAGAATGATAATTAGATTTTCAAATTAAGGTTTTCACTTAGTAGGATGAGTTTCAAATCATGAGAGTTCAGTTCAAGCCACGAAAATCCTAACTAGTGATCCAAGCACGGTTAGAACTTACTTTCAAAGCATAAACAAAGCATTAGAGAACTACTAACTAGGGCATTGAAATGATTCATAAGTAAAACACCTTTTTAAGAAATCCTAACCCCTTATGCAAAATGCAAACAACCTAGGTGATATGAGAAATTCTAGACTCAATCCTAACATGTTTTTAAAGAGATGAATGCAACTACATGAATCTTTGAAAAAAAATTTTAAAAATTTTACCAATTTTTCATGACTAAGACTCAAGGATGTAAAAAGGAAAATAAGATCAAAGAACACAAGATTAAATCACACAAGTACTCCCCCAAACTTGCTTGACACCGTCCCGGTGGCAAACTCATCCGAAGAAGCAAACAAACACAATGCAAGAAACAAAGATGTGCGGTTATATACAATGGAGGAAGGTTGTTACCTCTTGTCTAGGCTCGGCTGGAACTTGAGGACGTTCCAGAGGAGCTAGAGATTGTTGCCTTTCCTTTGTTGCCTGGTTCTTGGAGGGAGTGGCGAGCCGGTGGAATGTTTTCTCCTTGGGTCTCGCAGATCACAACTCCTCCGGTTGAGAGTCTCCTCTTCTCGGGTTGTTGTATCTCCTGGCTTACAGCTGGCTTAGGCTGGCTTCCTTGGAGTTGTTTGACCTTCTTCCCCAGCTTCTTAAGCATCTTCCCTTGCCACTTGTTTATCTTCCGCTGCATCTCCACCACCGAGGCTAAGAACTTCTCGGTTTTGGTCTTAGGCTCAAAATCCAGCTTGGGAAGTGTGTAAATCTCGGGCATCTCATCCTCTGTTCCTGGAGACTCTGACATTTGGCGCGGGGCAATGGCTGAAGCAGGCGGTCCTCCTAAAGGGGCAAAGCATTCTTCCTCCGTGGGTAAGAACTCGATGTTCCCAACACCAAGCAGCTCGGTCTCGTCTTTGTTGGGGAGGATGCACACTCTCTTCTTGTCTTCCTCATCTATGAAGAGGTAAGCATAAAACCCTTCTGCTGGCGTGCGTCCCAAGCTATCAGTGTTTCTCATGTATGTTTCATCCATGAAAGCTCTGTTTGGGACGTGAGCAAAGTCATGGATGGGCACACCGGCTTGCACGAACAAAGGAGTAAGGAAACCGCCAATGTAGGAAGAGGTTGCCTTGCACCGTAAGGCATAAGCCTTGTACTTCACCAGAGAAGCCGCGAGCACACAGCCGTAATTCACTTCATCGCCGAGTTCATCTTCTATGGGTTCTTCATTCGCATCCGGATCAGACACCAAATGCTTCACGCCTTGGAAAAGGAAGCACAGCTCCGTCTTCGTGACAGTAGGAGCAACAGACCTCCCACTGAATGTATTAGCTATCAGCTTCAAAGTATACCTCAGCACCGGACTCCTAACTCTCTTGATCTTGGCGGTGTTGGCTTTGTAGTCTTCATTGCTGATTAGGTCCCAAAACTCGTCGGCTTTCTTGAAGGCTGGGAACTCCACCTTGTGTGCATCAGCCTTGAGACCGTAGGCTTGGCATAGCTCGGGGATGGATAGTGTGTAGGCTTGGCGGCCAACCTTGAAATAGAGACGGCCTTGAGAAGGAACAGGTGCACTCGGATTCTCGTACCGGAACTCCAAAGTGGCTAGGAAATCTATCGTCACCTCGGGAATTGTAGGGCAGTCCATCCGCGATAAGCACCTCAGACCAATGTTCATGAGGAGTTGGTCGAAGTCTCCAAGGATCCCGAGCCTGGACAGAAGCTCTCGATCAGCAAACTTTGTAGGTTCAAACCGGAGCCTCTCCAACCTCTTCTTATCCCTCTTCTCATCTTTGCTCCACCGGACCCTCTCTTGAACCACCACTTCTTGTGTTTCTCCTTCTTGCACTCGCTCCTCTCTTGTTCTCTTTGGTGCCATTGCTCCTGAAACAAATTTTTCTAGAGAATGATTAGCAAGAGGCGATTGAATGAGAATAAGAGAAGAGGAGAAGAAGATTTATATAAACTATTCTAGAATTTTGGGGATCAAATAAAAATAATAGCTAGATAAAAGGAAATAAAATCTTTGAGATACTGAAAATTAAGAATTTTTCCTATTACTTAGCTAATTTTAAAAATTCAAATCCGATCCTATATCCTAGAACAAGAACTTGCGATTTTTAAGGAGATTTTCTTGAAATAAAATCATTAAACCTTGAAAATACATTTGCAAGAGTAGAGGATATCTTTGCTAAACTTTAAAAGCTTTTAAATTCTCACTCTCTTTGTAAGAAAAACTCGAGCAAACAGAAATGAGAGGGTGAGGAATAGATTGAAACATTTAAAGAGTTTAACAAACCAAAACAATGGGTGGTCAAAGTGGTTTCTGACAAAAGTCTTGGTCAAGGCACATCTTTCATGGTCAAAGATGCTTGCCTTGACCAAGTTTTGAATTTAAAAATTGGAGGGAAAGGAGTAAAGGAGGGAAAGAAAATTGTTACCTCGGCATGAGATCGAGTCTTTTTGGTCGATCTAGGACTCGATCTCATGCCTAAAATGGCTTAGATCGAGAGGGTTACTCGATGTGTGACTCGATTCAAGGTGAATCGAGCCCCGGATCGATTGGTTCTCTCGATCATTGAGATGTTGGCTCCTCGGCTAAGTCTCTCTGATCGAGCTATGTCCTCGATTTAGGGGTCGATTTAGCATAGATCGAGTGATGGATCGAGTCGAGTGATCGATCAATTTTCAACAGATTTTCCCGAGAGAAATTAGATCGGTCGATCCGATCTGGATCGATCGATCCTTTTTCGTCAAGGTCGATCTTGTCACTCGTTCTCGTCTAGATCGACTGGCTCCTCTCGATTCACTGGTTCGATCTAGCAAAGATCGAGCCAGGATCAGTCGATCTAGCACTCGGTCTCTAGCTTTATCTTAACCCCTATTGCCCCTTTTGGAACCCAAAGACAAGGTTTAGATTCCTTATACCTGTTCCTACACACTAAAAACATAAAAACATAAAACTGAAAGAGAAATGAAAGCAAAAATATGTACAAGATAAACATGGGAATGCCTCCCAAGTGCGCTTTTTTTAACGTCTTTAGCTAGACCTTACTTGGTCTAGGCGGATGGTGGGTCTTGGAGAAGCACCGAGGTACTCTCCTTGTCAAAGCTGTCTGCCAGGTAGGGCTTGACTCTATGTCCGTTGACGGTGAATGCACTACCACTTCTTCCCATCAGAGTAACAGCTCCATATGGCAAGACCTATTGAATCACGAACGGTCCGCTCCACCTTGATTTCAGCTTGCCCGGGAAGAGCTTCAGCCTCGAGTTGTACAACAACACCAGTCCTCCTTCCTTAAGCTCCTTGGCAACCAATTTCTTGTCATGAGCCTCCTTAGTCCGCTCCTTGTAGATCTTGGAACTCTCGTAAGCATTCAACCTCAACTCGTCCAGCTCGTGTAGCTGAATAAGACGCCTTTCCTGAGCCGTCTTGAGATCAAAGTTCAGCCTCTTCACAGCCCACAATGCACGGTGTTCCAGCTCAACCGGGAGGTGACAACCCTTGCCATAGAGTAGAGTGAAAGGGGTTGTACCAATCGGCGTCTTGAAGGCAGTACGGTAGGCCCAAAGAGCATCGTCCAGCTTCACTGACCAGTCCTTCCTTGTTGTTCCAACGGTCTTCTCCAGAATAGCTTTGATCTGCCTGTTAGAGACTTCCACCTGACCGCTCGTTTGAGGATGATACGGTGTAGCCACCTTATGCTTAACCCCATACTTTCTCAAGAGGCTCTCAAAAACCTTGTTTACAAAATGGCTTCCTCCATCACTTATAACAACCTTGGGTACCCCCAAACCTTGGAAAGATGATACTCTTGAACAACTTGATCACAACCTTAGAGTCGTTTGTAGGGGAAGCAACAGCCTCAACCCATCTGGAGACATAATCCACAGCTACTAAGATGTACTTGTTGCCGTATGAAGAAGGAAAAGGCCCCATGAAGTCAATACCCCACGCATCGAACACGTCAACCTCGAAGATGGGAACTTGAGGCATTTCATTCCTCTTGGTAATGTTCCCTGCTCGCTGACATGCCTCACAGCTCTTCAAAAACTCGTGTGCATCTTTGAAGATAGACGGCCACCAGAAACCCGCTTGCAACACTTTCGTGGCAGTTTTGAATGAAGCGAAGTGTCCTCCGTAGGAAGAGCCATGGCAATGATAGAGGATATCCCTGGCTTCTTCCTTTGTAACACATCTTCGGTACAAGCTGTCTACTCCTCTTTTGTATAGGTAAGGCTCATCCCAAAAGTAGTCACTAGCCTCCCTCAAAAACCTCTTCTTGTGATAGCTGTTGAGATGTGTTGGCTCCTCACCACATGCTAGGTAGTTCACCATATCAGCATACCATGGTAGATCCTCCTCTTTAAAACTCAACACTTCCTCAAACCTTCCTTCTAGCTTCCCACAAACAGCAGTAGTAATCGCCATAAGTTGTTCTTCTGGAAGAGAATCGTCTAAAGGGAGAGACTCATTGATCCTTAGTCTTGAGAGGTGGTCAGCGACTCCATTTTCTATCCCCTTCTTGTCTTTAATTTCCATGTCAAACTCCTGAAGTAAGAGAATCCATCTTAAGAACCGAGGCTTAGTGTCTTTCTTTGAGTAGATGTATCGTAGAGCAGCATGATCCGTGTATACAATAGCCTTGGAGCCAACGAGATACGATCTGAACTTCTCAAAGGCGAAGACTACTGCAAGCAGCTCTTTCTCCGTAGTGGTGTATCGTGATTGCGTGTCATCCAAGGTCCTTGAAGCATAATAGATCACGTGTAGCTTCTTGTCCTTCTTCTGACCAAGGACTGCTCCTACAGCATAGTCACTAGCATCACACATAATCTCAAAAGGGAGAGACCAGTCTGGTGCTTGGACTATAGGGGCTGACGTGAGGGCTTCCTTGATGGTCACGAAAGCCTTCAAACACTCCTCATCGAATACAAACTCAGCTTCCTTGCATAACAGCCGTGTAAGGGGGCGTGCAATCTTGGAGAAATTTTTGATGAAGCGCCTATAGAACCCTGCGTGTCCCAAGAAGCTTCTAATCCCTTTAACATTAACCGGCGGCTCCAAACCCATCATAACCTCAACCTTAGCCTGATCAACTTCAATACCCCTCTCTGAAATCTTGTGACCGAGCACTATCCCTTCCTTGACCATGAAGTGGCATTTCTCCCAGTTCAGCACCAGGTTTGTTTCTTCACAACATTTAAGTACCCTGCAAAGATTCAACAAACACGCAGGAAAGGACGCACCATACACAGAGAAGTCATCCATAAACACCTCTACCATCTCCTCTATAAGATCGGAGAAGATCGACATCATATACCGCTGAAAGGTAGCCGGTGCATTACACAATCCAAACGGCATCCTTCGATATGCAAAGGTACCATAGGGACATGTAAAAGTCGTTTTCTCCTGATCGTTTGGGTGAATAGGTATTTGAAAGAAACCGCTATACCCATCGAAAAAACAGTAGTAAGGGTGATTTGCAAGTCTCTCAAGCATCTGATCAATAAAAGACAAAGGGAAATGGTCTTTTCTAGTCGCAAGGTTAAGCTTTCTATAGTCAATACACATTCTATGACCAGTAATGGTCCTAGTAGGGATAAGTTCATCCTTTTCATTCCTTATGACCGTGATCCCTCCCTTCTTAGGCACCACGTGTACAGGTGAAACCCACGTGCTGTCACTTATGGGATAGATCACGTCAGCCTCTAAAAGCTTAAGGATTTCCTTCTTAACAACCTCTTTCAAGTTAGGATTCAAACGCCTTTGATGTTCTACAGAAGTGGCGTTCTCATTATCCAAGTGAATCCTATGAGTGCAAAGCATTGGTGAAAGGCCTTTGATGTCACTTAAAGAGTACCCAATGGCCTTCCTATACTTTCTCAGCTCAGTTAAGAGCGAGTGCAACTCATCATCACTAAGGTTTTCGTTTACTATCACGGGATAGGTGTCATTAGGTCCTAAGAAAGCATACCTCAGCCCTTTTGGGAGCTCCTTAAGGTCCACCTTTGGGGCTAACAGCTCACTCCAGTCATCCTCGTGGTTGTTGTTATTGTTCTTCTCCTTGGAACTCTCCTTTGAACTCGAGGCATGGCCCTTCAGACTGCTTTCCTCTATCGCTATCCCTTCTGTGATCGAGTCTTCCGGTCGATTCTCCTCTCGATGTCGTCTAGATCAAGCCATTTCACTCGATTCACTTACTCGATTTGATATGGATCGAGTACGGGATCGAGACGTTGAGTCGATCTCTTGATTGGACTCCAAAATGATCGGGAGGTCTTTCTCGATCGTCAACTCGATTGTTTCTTCTGATCGAGCATCATTCTCGATCTGTTGGTCGATTGTTGCACCGGATCGAGTTGGGTTCTCGATTGGCTTGTCGATC
The DNA here is from genome assembly GCA_911865555.2 of Thlaspi arvense. NCBI lineage: Eukaryota > Viridiplantae > Streptophyta > Magnoliopsida > Brassicales > Brassicaceae > Thlaspi > Thlaspi arvense. Next base: position 23,421,025 of record OU466861.1, on the reverse strand, counting down.
TGACTCCTGGATCGAGTGATAGCGTCGATCTCGGGGTCGATTTCTTGGCAACATCCTTCTTCATTCTTGATGATTCTCCTCGAATCTAGCAGGTTCACGTACTCTTGGGTCCTTTGGTCCACATAGCCAAATTCTCCTGGCTCCTTAGTGAGTGCTAGCTTCAAATGGTCTTCTAAAGCTAGCTCTTCCAGCAACTCATCCGCCAAGGCATCCATCGTTTCGATATAGAAAGCTTGTCCTTCAATGGTTGGCTTCTTTAGAACCTTGTTGATGTCAAAGTCTAGCCTGATCTCTTTCCCCAAATGCAAGGCAATCTTCCCATTCTTCACGTCTATTATGGCTCCGGCGGTTGCGAGGAATGGTCTCCCTAAGATGAGTGGGTCTTTCGGCTCCTCGTCCATCTCCAGCACTACAAAGTCTGTAGGTACATTAACACTACTGATTCGCACCGGTAAGTCTTCGAGCAGCCCTACCGGTAATCTCACGCTCCTATCAGCCAGCACCAATGAGATCCGACATTCCTTAAACCGAGTGAAACCAAGCTTCTTAGCCACGGAGTGAGGCATCAAGTTTTTGCTAGCTTCGAGATCACACAAGCAACTCTTGAACTCTAGAGGACCTAAAGCACAAGGTATAGTGAAGCTTCCCGGATCTCCCAGCTTCTTAGGCACTATCTCCTTATGAATAACCGCGCTACACTCTTCGCTTAGTACAAGCACCTCTTTGCTTTCTTTGTTCTTCTTCACAAGGGTGTCCTTTAAAAACTTGGCGCACTTGGGCATCATAGCGAGACAGTCTACAAGAGGCAACTTTATCTCCACGTCTCTCAAGTGCTTCTCAAACAGGATCCGGTGTTTCTCTATTAACTGCTTTTTGAAACGACCTGGGAATGGCAACTTTGGTACGTAAGGTGGGGGCACGTAGTCATCCTTTTCCTTGGTGGTTTTCTCAGCCTTTTTCTCAATGAATGCCTTGTCATCTCTTCTCGGTCCTTGGATCCATACGTTGTCAAAGTTTATCTCCTCATTATCAGCTGAAAGTTTACCCTCCCCCTCTTGAATTACAACGTCCTCGTTGTTCTTGGTAGAGACCGGAGGCTCAAGCTCTTTGCCACTTCGTAACGTAATAGCATTGGCATACTCTTTGGGGTTTTGCTCACACTTTCCCGGGAGGCTGTTCTGTCCACTCGTGCTTGCCTTGCCCTTCTCCAGCTGCTTTATTTTGTTGTTGAGGTTTGTGATTTGAGTGGAGAAGTCGGTTAAGGATGAATCTAGCCGAGTGTTCATTTCAGCGAACTTCTGATTTGTAGAAGCTTGCCCTTGTATTAGCTGTTGGAACATTGCTTGAACCGGATCAACTTGTTGTTGCATCGGTTGTTGTTGCTGTTGAGGTGCAAAGCCCGGAGGGTAGTTGGTAGTATAACCCTTGTTTTGTTGTTGTTGCCCTTGACCTTGGAAATTGCCTTGCCCTTGACCTTGGAAACCACTGCTCGGTTGAAAACCTTTGTTGTAAGCGATGAAAGGCTTAGCTTGTTGAGCAGGGTACACTTGATCTTTAGGGTTGGCTACATTTGTGTTTCGGTAAGAGAGATTGTTGTTTTGGTAGCCTTGGTTGTAGCCTTGAGACTTGTAGTTGTTTTGTCCGGCCACCCAATTTGCTTCTTCTTGGCTTAGCTCTAACTCCTCTTGGTTTTCATCAGCTTCACCAACGAAGTGAACATGCTTCTGATTAGCTAAAACCAACTTGTCAATCTTCTCATGCAACGATTTGAGCTCCTTCTTGTGAGACTCTAATTCTGACCCCCTCGGTGCTCGGTCATAATCCTCAGCATAGTTTCCATCACTCAACGCCAGGTTCTCTATCAGCTCCATACCCTCTTCTACTTCTTGACCGAGGAAATTCCCTTTGCTAGCTGTATCAAGCAACAACCGGATCTTTGGTGAAGCCCCACGGTATATGGTACTGAGTAGAGTCTCCTCACTGAACCCGTGATGAGGGCATTGGATCGTGTAATCTTTGAAACGCTCCATAGCCTCATTGAATGTCTCATTGTTCCTTTGAGTGAAACCGCTGATTTCGATTCTCAACCGAGCAGTCCTGGTGCTTGAGAAAAACTTTGAGAGGAAAGCCTTCTTACATTCAGCCCATGATGTGATGGTGCCTTGTGGGAGGGTCTTCTCCCAATGTCTAGCTTTGTCGCCGAGTGAAAAGGGGAAGAGACGCAGCTTGAAGGCATCTTCTGATATACCATTGATCTTAATCATTCCACACACTTGCTCGAAATTGTCTAAGTGCTCCAAGGGGTCTTCCATTGCTAAGCCGTGGAACTTGTTGTTTTGCACCATAGATATGAACCCCGGCTTGATCTCAAAGTTATTGTTTTGTACCGGAGGAGGAGTGATCCCAAACCTATTATGGTGGGTATTGGGGGCATCTCCGGCTCCTATGATCCTCGGAGGTCTAGCCGCGTGTTGGGGGTTTCCATTGCCCCGTCCTGCTGGAGGTGGTCCTTCTGGATGCTCGTGTGCAGCCATGTCTTCAAAGTTAACCAGACCTTGCTGAACAATCTCCTCAAAGGCTCTTGTTTGATCTCTGACTCTTCTTTTCCGTGAGTGACCAAGCTGATGAATGTTGTCTAAGGGTTGTAGAAGATTGTTGTCTCCCCTTGAACGAAGATTCATGTACCTGAAAACACACGGTTTAGAGTAGTAGGATTAGTAACTTGAAAAAGGTAAAGACTTAGTCTTTGCTAAGACCCAAATCTCTATGTTCTCTAAGCAACCTAGAATGGCAACGGCGCCATTTGATAAGCTGTGTTTCTTATGCTCTAATGCAGCAGAGAGGTTATCAAAACTCTAATGCAAGCAATGTTGTAGTAAGGCAAGCAGGAGAGTGTCAATCCACTTCTAGATGATAGAGAATCCACAGAGAATGCAAGGTCTAAGACAAATCTAAGCAAATGAGACAGTTTATGAGAAATAATCATAAAAACTAAATGCAACAACCTAAATGGAGTGAAACCTATTTTAAAAATACTAGAAAGGAAGCAGTTACCACGAGGAACAAACAGATAAATTAAAGAGAAGAGCTTCGAATTGTTAAAATTTGACTAGTGGATCAACCACAAGATCGACCACTAGATCGAGCAGAAACGATCGATCTCGTCTAAAGCCGTAAGAACAATGAATCTAAAGACAAGGATGCTATCAGGTAACAAGCTAAAGATGATATGAGACGTAAATATGCTAGAAGAGAGGGCTTGAGGGTTGAGATTCATATAAGAGGTTTCAAGGAACGATCTTGGGTTTGAAACTTTGGATCGACTCACTTTGGTGAGGATCTCTAAGCCTCGAAAACAAAACAAGATCTATCCGTGGCTTTCGGTATAGATCACTCTTTCATCCTCTCCTCCAAACCCATGGCTTTTGGTGGAAAGAGAGGTCGAAAGGCAAGGAAAACAGATTTCGAACAATGGCTTAACTAGTCCCCCAAACTTCCATGGCTTTTGGGAAGGGGTAACTAGTCTCTAAGGTGAGATCTTCCGAGGCCCCTGAATCCTGTCAAGGTAAGGGACCTCTCGGATCATGAAGCTCTTGGCGTGAGAGTCTTCAAGCATTAAGCTTTCAACACCTTAGAAGAGATAGCCTTAAAACGTTTAGAAAACAAACCAAGATCGAACCTTTTCTACCCCTTAATCCTCTCAACCCCTAACCCAAAGTAAACTACTCACTACACATAAAGTAAATCAAGCAAGGTGGAAGAGATGAAACGATAAACATGAAACAACGACTAGATTAAAACGATAAGGTTCGAGAATACAAAAGCTTGAAAAGAAAACTGGTTTAACAATGGTGTTCTTCCAAAAACGAGAGAGAAAACTTGAAGGAAAAAGTTAGAAAATCTAAAAGTTATCGAAAAAGCATTCGCCGCCTTGCCTAATATGTCAAAACAGTCCAATGGTCCCCCCTTCGCTAACAGCCAAAAACTGTTGAAAGGACAGAGATCGACCATTGGATCGAGTTGTTCTCTCGATCATATCCGGCCATCGTGTCTTCGGCTCGATCTGGGTCTCGATCTTCTTCGGTGAATCGAGTGCTGCATCCGATCTCGGTATCGATCTTTGGGAGGATCGAGTGGTGTATTCGATCTGGCTCTCGCTCTGCATGGCGTCATTTATGTCCGTACCGATACATCGATTGCTTCACTCGATCTCCATCTCGATCATTATCCTTGGATCGCCTAGTTGGCTCGATCTTCTGGTCGATCAACTCCTAGATCGACCGGCCATGCTCGATCTGCTCCTCGATCACTGGTCCTTAGTACACTCCCGAGCTTCCATGAACAGCTACAACGGCCTCCACACCTCCACGAACCTCCGTGTCTCCAAAGCAACCAGAAACAACCTGGAATGGATGCAAAATGCAGAGAAAATGCATATGCTGATGCAAGAATGCTCTAGGATCCTAAGTGATGCAATCTAGCCTAAAACATGATACAAATGCATGAAAAACTACCTAATGATTATGCAGAATGTATGCAATATGCAATGATATCAGGGGGCTCGGTGAGATAGGATTTGAGTTGGGTTAATGCCTCCTCGCATTTCTCGTCCCACTGGAATTTTTTGTCTCCTTTGAGGAGCTGGTAGAATGGGAGACATTTATCGGTTGACCGCGAGATGAACCGGCTGAGGGCTGCAACCCGACCGGTCAAACGTTTTACTTCCCGAGTTGTCCTGGGAGATGGCATTACGAGGAAAGTCGAAATTTTTTTCGGGTTCGCTTCGATTCCTTGTTCGGTGACTAGGTAGCCGAGGAATTTGCCTGAGGCGACTCCGAAGGTACAATTAGCTGGGTTGAGCTTCATCTCGTATTGGTTTAAGATTTTGAAGCATTCACTGAGTTGTGCGACGTGGTCTGTGTCTCTTGCGGACTTGACCAGCATGTCGTCTATATAGACTTCCATGATTTTACCGAGCTGGTTAGCAAACATTTTGTTCACTAGCCTTTGATAGGTCGCTCCTGCGTTTTTCAGGCTGAATGGCATTACTTTGTAGCAGTAGGTACCTCGATCGATAATGAAGGCTGTTTTGTCTTGGTCTTCCGGATTCATCTGATCTGATTGTAACCGGAGAAGGCGTCCATGAAGGACAAGAGTTGATGGCCAGCTTTGGCCTCGACCAGGCGGTCAATGTGTGGAAGTGGGAAGCTGTCTTTTTGACATGCTTTGTTTAGGTCGGTGAAATCGACGCAGACTCTCCACTTTCCATTTTTTTTTTTGACGACCACGGGGTTTGCCAACCAGTCGGGGTATTTTACCTCTCTGATCGATCCCACTTTGAGCAGTCGGTCTATCTCGTCGTTGACTGCCTTAGCCCGATCTGGGCCAGCTTGCGGCGTTTCTGTCTGACGGGTTTGATAGTTGGGTCGATGTTGAGTTCGTGCGCGGAGACCTCTTTATCAAATCCCGGCATGTCCGCAGTGGACCATGTGAAGGTGCTAATGTTTTCTTTTAGAAAACTATTAGTTCAGTGCGAATTGTTTGCGCAAGGTCGACCCCGATTCCAACGCACCTTTCGAGGTTAGAGTCGTCTATGCATACTTGCTCGTTTAGTTCTATTCGGGGTTCGCCTACAGAGGGATCTTTGTTGTGTTTGATTTGTCGGACTGCGAGCTCCTCCTCTTTCAGTAATTGCTATACGGGAGCTTTCTCAGCTAGCAAGAAGCTGCCCATATAGCAATCCCTTGAGGCTCGTTGGGAGCCGCGTATCGATTTGGTTCCCTAAGGGGTTGGGAATTTGACACACTTGTGGTATGTGGAAGCTACGGCTTTCATAGCATAGAGCCAAGGTCTGCCGAGAATGGCATTAAATGGAGCTGAGCGATCTATGACCACGAAGTCAATTGTTTTTATGACTACGCCGGCCTTAACTGGGAGCTGGATGGTTCCCAACGAGTAGGTGGTTTCTCCTGTGAAGCCGGTGAGTGGAGTTCGATCGTTCGACAGCATGGATGTTTGGTATCCCATGCGTCTAAAAGCGTCGAAGAACAACACGTCTACCGAGCTTCCGATATCAATCATGACCCTTGTAAGGTCGAATCCGCCTACAGCGATCTGTATGATCGAGTTGTGGTTTATCTAGAGTCAGCGTTTTGCTTTCTACAAAGCGGATTTGGTGGTCGGGTCCATCCAAGGGTAGGTTTCCTGTGGCGGACTCTACCTTGCGTTAATATACCTTGATCGAGTTGATTGAGTCTCGGCACATCTTCGAGCCTCCGCAGATGAAGTCGATTCGCTTCATTGTGGGTAACTCCCCCTCCCCCCCCTCGAATGAGTGAGCGATGCGTGAGCTATAGCTCGCTTTAGATCGAGGTGCCGAGACTTGGGTGATACTCGGTTTTGACGAGCTTCCGAGTAATTTTAACACGTGTCCTCCCGCGACCTTATGAAGCCAGGTTGAGCTAGAGCTCGATGGCTTCCTGGGGGGGGGGGGGGGGGGGGGGGGGGGGGGGGGGGGGGGGGGGGGGTGAGTGATTACTGATTTCATTGATCCACCACATAGGTTTAGCTCTCTGAAAATCAGGTCGATTCTTTTTCTCGCTGATGGAGGGGAGCCAGGGGTTTGGACTTCGATTTTGACTTCGTGATCTCGTTTTTGAGGTTCTTTGTCAGGTCTGCTTCCTTGTTTTGGGTCGAGATCTTTTTGGGCTTTTCGCTTTTTCCCTCGGCCTTCTCGGCTTTTTCCTTGTCGAGCTTTTTCGCGAGGATCCTAGCTCGAGTTCGACATTCCTCAGTGGAATGTCCGTTCTTTTTGTGGTGCTCGCAGTATTTGCTTTGGTCAAAGCTTGACTCCTCTTCAGGAGACGAGCTCTCTATAGCATATGAATGCTGACCTTTGCCATGCGGCTCCCTTTTGGGAGGTGTAATATTAGCTTTCTTCGACCCGGAGGGTGCGAGGTGGAGCAGTGAGTTACGGTATTTTGCTTCGCAGGCCTCTTTTTTATCCTCGAAGTTGGCGTATATAGACGCGCGATGGAGCATGTCATCGAGTGAGTCTGTAGGTCGGAGCGTGAGCTCTGCCTTGAACCTAGACTGGTACCATAGGTTAGTTCGCAGGGTTACTGCTTCGTTAGGGTTAGCGATTTTTACTTTGATCGCTTTGAATTTAGCGATGTATGATCGAAGCGGTTCGTCTGGAACTTGGACTAGCTTCCAAAGGTCAGCTTCGGTTTCTCGTTTTTCGATGAATATAGAGTACTTTTTGAGGTGATTACTGATTTCATTGATCCACCACATAGGTTTAGCTCTCTGAAAATCAGGTCGATTCTTTTTCTCGCTGATGGAGGGGAGTCAGGGGTTTGGACTTCGATTTTGACTTCGCGATCTCGTTTTTGAGGTTCTTTGCCAGGGTCTGCTTCCCTGTTTTGGGTCGAGGTCTTTTTGGGCTTTTTGCTTTTTCCCTCGGCCTTCTCGGCTTTTTCCTTGTCGAGCTTTTTCGCGAGGATCCTAGCTCGAGTTCGACATTCCTCAGTGGAATGTCCGTTCTTTTTGTGGTGCTCGCAGTATTTGCTTTGGTCAAAGCTTGACTCCTCTTCAGGAGACGAGCTCTCTATAGCATATGAATGCTGACCTTTGCCCTGCGGCTCCCTTTTGGGAGGTGTAACGTTAGCTTTCTTCGACCCGGAGGGTGCGAGGTGGAGCAGTGAGTTGCGGTATTTTGCTTCGCAGGCCTCTTTTTGTCCTTGAAGTTAGCGTATATGGACGCGCGTAGAGCATGTCATCGAGTGAGTCTGTAGGTCGGAGCGTGAGCTCTGCCTTGAACCTCGACTGGTACCATAGGTTAGTTCGCAGGGCTACTGCTTCGTTAGGGTTAGCGATTTTTGCTTTGATCGCTTTGAATTTAGCGATGTATGATCGAAGCGGTTCGTCTGGAACTTGGACTAGCTTCCAGAAGTCAGCTTCGGTTTCTCGTTTTTCGATGAATATAGAGTACTTTTTGAGAAAGACTACTGTGAGCTTGTTGAAATTCGAGATCGAATTTTCTTCCAGCATCGCGAACCATTCCTGAGCTGGTCCGACTAGGTTTTCGGCGAATAGCCTGCAGTATCCTACTTCTTTCTCATCTGGGGAGAAATTAGCTCGGATAGCTGCGAGGTTGAAGAGTCGGATATGGGTTTTCGGGTCACTGTTCCCAGCGTACTCTGGGACTCTTACTTTGGTAGTGTCTCGGAGGTACTTGTGCATGATCGAATAGGTGAACGGAGTCCATTGGGTCTTGCGAATTACTCGATCGATGTCGGGAGCTGAGCTTGTGGCTTGATGGAACATGGAGTTCATCTGCCGGATACCATAGTCGGTTTGATTCTGGAATCTTTCAAAAGATTCGCAGTGGACTAGGTTTCTTGAGCCGACGTCGAGGTGGTTAGTCCGAATTGGATCATTTGGTATTTGGGTTCCGAGCTGTTGGTGAACGAACCCTATGGGTTATTTGCGGGTCCCGCTTGAAAGTCTCGAGCTCGAGGTCGTGTTCGGTTGTTGGCTGAACTGGGTGGTGTTTGCGAGCTCGAGGTGAATGTTGAGGATCCAAGCCATCTCTGTCGAGTGGCTCGGTTCCAGGTGGTCTTAAAGGTGAAGATGGATATCTCATGTTGGGACGAGGTCCCATTTCAGGTATTCCTGATGCCGGGGCAGGTGGAGATGGATATCTCATCGTGGGACAAGGTCCCATCTCTGGTATTCATGGAGCCGAAATATCCGTGGTGATTGGTGTCTGGTTCACCGCGGGGGCGAAGTTCGGTGGACCTGGAGCACGCAGAGGTGTCATTGTATAGTCCGGATGGATTACTCGGAGCAGAGATCGACGAAAAGTCGAGCTGAGTCCGTGGAGGTGGACTCGCAGCGGATCGAGCTGCGACTTGATGCCGTTCCTGCCTTTCTAATCTGATCTCCTGATCTCGTTGTCGATCGATCAGATGTGTGAGCATTTGGAGTATTTCCGCCGACTCCGACATGCTCCTAGAAGCTACGGGTATCGGCGGGGAAACAGGAGCTGTTCGGCAATGTGGTGCCGAAGCTGCAGGTGGATTCTCAGATCGCACCCAGGTTCGAGAGGGAGGCCTCTCGACTGTTTGTGACTGGTTACTCGTTGTACCCGGTGGGGTGACGAGGTTGATCACGATCGGTTCCACACGGCTGGGAACATTAGAATTCGTGCCGGTGGTGTCGATGAGGGTTGTAACCCTAGGTTCGTTTCCGCCGGCTGTCTGGTTGACGTTGCCGGTCGGGGTTACTTGATCTGGAGAGATCGGAATTGGTGAGACGTTTCCCGAGGTTTGTTGAGTTGAATCCATTTCGGTTTCAGCTGGCTTAGGATATGCTCTTGAGTAAGAGAAATCTATAGATCTTTCCCCACAGACGGCGCCAAAATGTGGATACCGAAATCTACACTAAGAAATTTATGTATTTTTGTAAGGACAGAACATTAGAGGATCAAGGGCTAGATTTCTTCGAACCGATTGACAATATAAGCTAGCACTAACTGAAATAAGGATTTTTTATTAATCGGTCGAATGAAACGGTTACAAAGATCTCAATGAAAAAGATGAACTGAAAAGAGCTCTGGGAGCAGTTACATTGTTTCGGGTGTAAAAAGTGTGTAAAAAGATCAAGCTGAAGGTCCCCTGAACTAAGCCATTCTCCTCCTTTATATAGCTTGCCTCATCGAGCTTCGAACTCCAGCGCGTGTCTCGGCCACGTGCAGCAGCCTCAGCCGGATATCTCGCCACGTGCAGCAACTTCCTCCACGATCTTCAGACTCGTTTGAACTGGCGAGAATATTCTCTGACTTGGCTCAGATTCTTCCTTGTTTCTCGGGATTTGGTCGAGCTGGAGCTCGACCTCGCCGATCGGAGCATCTTGTTGCTGAGGATTGGATTGTTGAAAGGTGAATGGGCCTGGGCCGCAGAGTTGAAGCCCAATCACTTTGACTTAGTTTGGACCTGTCCGTTGGGCTTGAGTGGGCCGGATTTGGGGTGTCAAATCCAGCTCCAACAATGGTGTTTAACACGATTTCGAATGCATATCCTCATTGTTGGAGCTGGATTTGGCACCCCAAATCCGGTCCACGCAAGCCCAACGGGCAGGTCTGAACTAAGCCAAAATAACTGGGCTTCAAGCTTATGGCCTAGGACTATTCACCTATCAACGATCCAATCCTGAGCAGCAAGACGCTCCGTTCGGCGAGGTCGAGCTCCAGCTCGACTAAATCCCGAGAAACAAGGAAGGATTTGAGCCGAGTCAGAGCTTATTCTCGCCAGTTCAAACGAGTCCAAAGATCGCGGAGGAGGTTGCTGCACGTGGCGAGATTTCCGGCTGAAGCTGCTTCACGTGGCCGAGATACGCGCTGGAGTTCGAAGCTCGATGCGGCGAGCTATATAAAGGAGGAGAATGGCTTAGTTCGAGGACCTTCAGCTTGATCTCTTTACATATTTTTTACATTTAGAAATTCTGTAACTGCTCTCAGAGCTCCTTGAGTGCGTCTTTTCTATTGAAATCTCTGTAACCGTTTCATTCGACCGATTAATAATCAAATCCTTATTTCAGCTAGTGCTTGCTTATACAGTCAATCTGTTCGAGGGAATCTAGCCCTTAATTCTCCTAAAGTTTCTTCTCTTACAAAACACATAAATTTCGGAGTGTGGATTTCTGTATCCATATTTTGGCGCTGTCTGTGGGGAAGATCTATAGATTACTCTTACTCAAGAGCAGATCCTAAGCCAGCTGAAACCGAAATGGATTTAACCCAACAAACCTCGGAAACCGTCTCACCGATTCCGATCTCTCCAGATCAAGTTACCCCGACCGGCAACGTCAGTCAGACAGCGGGCAGAAACGAACCTAGGGTGACAACCCTCGTTGACACCACCGGCACGAACTCCAACGTTCCCAGCCGCGTGGAACCGATCGTGATCAATCTCATCACCCCACCGGGTACGACGAGTAACCAATCACAAACAGCCGAGAGGCCTCCCTCTCGAACCTTGGTGCGATCTGAGAATCCACCTACAACTTTGGCATCTCAGAGCCTAGCAGCTCCTGTTTCCCCGCCGATACCCGTAGCTTCTAGGAGCACATCGGAGTCGGCAGAGATACTCCAAATGCTCACACATCTGATCGATCGACAACGAGATCAGGAGATCAGATTAGAAAGACAAGAACGGCGTCTAGCCGCAGCTCGATCCGCTGTGAGTCCACCTCCACAGACTCAGCTCAACTTTTCATCGATCCCTGCTCCGAGTAATCCGCACGGACCATACGTGACACCTCTGCGTGCTCCAGGTCCACCAAACTTCGCCCCCTCGGCGAACCAGACACCAATCACCACAGATATTCCGGCTCTAGGAATACCAGAAATGGGACCTCGTCCCGCGATGAGATATACGTCTCCACCTGTGCCAAGACCAGGAATATCCGAAATGGGACCCCGTCCCAACACAAGATATCCATCTCCACCTTTAAGACCACCTGGAATCGAGCCACCTCGACAGAGATCGAGGCACCTACTGCTACAAAGTAATGCCATTCGGCCAGAAAAACGCAGGATCGACCTATCAAAGGCTAGTGAACAAAATGTTTGCTAACCAGCTCGGTAAAACCATGGAAGTCTAGATAGATGACATGCTGGTCAAGTCTGCAAGAGACACGGACCACGTCGCACAACTCAGGGAATGCTTTAAAATCTTAAACCAATACCGGATTAAGCTCAACCCAGCTAAATGTATCTTCGGAGTCGCCTCAGGCGAATTCCACGGTTACCTAGTAACCAAACGAGGAATCGAGGCGAACCCGAAGCAGATCACGGCTTTCCTCGAAATGCCATCTCCCAAAACAACTCGGGAAGTACGGCGCTTGACCGGTCGAGTTGCAGCCCTCAACCGATTCATCTCGCGGTCAACCGACTATTGTCTCCCATTCTACAAGCTCCTTAAAAAAAACAAAAAATTCCAGTGGGACAAGAAATACAAGGAGGCACTAACCCAACTCAAAACCTATCTCACCGAGCCCCCTATCCTAGCTAAACCAATCGAAGGAGAACCCTTATACCTCTATACAGCGGTCTCTCCAGCTGCAGTAAGCGGCGTACTGGTTTGAGAGGAGCTCAACGAGCAAAAACTAATCTTTTACGTAAATAAAACACTTATCGATGCTGAGACTAGGTATCCAGCTATGGAAAAATTAGCGCTAGTTGTAGTAATGTCAACTCGTAAGCTTCGACCTTACTTCCACTCGCACTTGATCGTGGTAATGACCTCGCAACCCTTGCGAACTATACTCCACAGTCCCAGCCAGTCAGGACGCCTCGAAAAATGGGCCATCGAGCTCAGTGAGTACGACATCGAATATCGGACCAGGACATGCGCCAAAGCCCAAGTCCTGGCGGACTTTATGGTCGAGCTGGCTCCAGAAGCCAGCTCTGAAAATCCATCCTCTAAAACTTGGACTCTGTACAAAGCACTAATAGCCGGGCTCCGGCTCGCAATCGGCGTCAGTGCGAGTGAGATCAAAGCTCACAGCGACTCGAGACTCGTAACCGGCCACTACAGCGGCGAGTACGAAACGAGGGAAGAACGCATGGAAGCCTATCTAATCATAGTTCGCAGCCTCGCAGAACAGTTCACTCGTTTCGAGCTCGTCCATATACCTCGAGGAGAAAACACGACGGCAGACGCTTTGGCAGCTCTAGCTTCTACCTCGGACCCAGCAGTAAAGCGAATAATCCCAGTCGAAGACATTGAGAAACCTAGCATAGATCTAGCACTCAAAACTTCGACCGTGAACGCAATCACCACGCGACCATCAACCCAGTCGCAAACGCAACAATCCCAAGATCCGGGACCATCTAACACAGCTAGCCATCCCGACGAAGATGAGCCAGCTAACTCTACACCGGAGGATACGGAGTCAAACCCGACCTCCTCACAAAATACTCAAGAATCAACAATCCACATAGTACCGACTGCACTCGCAGACGAACCGACCTTCAAGGACGAGTTCGTCGCCAAAGCGGACTGGAGGATACCCATCCTCGAGTACATCGTAAACGGAGTAGCTCCTCCCGACAAATGGGAAGTTTGAAAGCTCAAGGTTAAAAGTGCCCGCTACAGCGTGTTATTCAATGATAAGCTATACAAGCGAGGTCTATCGAAACCTTACCTTAAGTGCGTACACGGCGAGGAAGCCTACACCGTAATGTCCGACACCCACCAAGGCCCCTGCGGAAGTCACGCTGGAGGTCGAGTGCTCATCATTCGAATAAAAAAACTTGGCTATTTCTGGCCGACCATGATAGTGGACTGTCAAAGACTATCCAAAAGCTGCGACAAATGTCAGAGGCATGCCCCGATCATCCATTGTCCATCAGAAAGACTGTCGTCGATCTCCGTACCCTATCCATTCATGAGATGGTCAATGGACATAGTAGGACCCATGGTCCCTTCGGGACCGAAACAATTTAGGTACCTGCTGGTGCTCACTGATTATTTCACTAAATGGATGGAAGCTAAAACTTATCAATAAATAATCGAGCTCCAAGTACGCGGCTTCATCTGGAAAAATGTGATTTGCCATCACGGACTTCCTTATAAATCGTGACGGACAACAGTTCATAGTTTATTTCGTAAAACTTCAAAGACTTATGTGCGAAGTAGAAGATAAAAATCTCCTACTCTACACCTCGTCATCCTCAAGGAAACGGGCAAGCTGAAGCAACAAACAAAACCATCTTGAGCAACCTCAAGAGACGGCTCGACGCCAAGAAAGAGAGGTGGTCCGAACACATCTCGGCCATCCTCTGGGCTTGTTGAACCACACCTCACAAAGCCACCAGCGAAACACCGTTCTCACTATCGTACGGGCTGGAAGCTATGATCCCAACCGAAACTGCAATTCTCAGCCTTCGCCGGACTCTATGCCCGACGAATACCAAACTCAATAAACAGTTGTTAAGGGACCAGGTCGATCTGATCGACGAACGTCGATATCAAACACTGATCAGGATCCAAAATTACCAGCAGGCCGCAACTCGCTACTACAACTCCAAGGTCAAACACCAGAGATTCAACGTAGGAGATCTGGTCCTGCGCAAAGTACAAGATTACACCAAAGAGCCCGGTGCTGGGAAACTAGGAACCAACTGGGAAGGTCCGTATCGCATCACCGAGGTAGTTCGCGACGGCGTCTACAAGCTCACGAAAGTACGAAATAGGGGGCCCGAGATAAGACCTTGGAATGTAATGAACCTCAAGAGGTATTATCGCTAAAGCACTTTAAACAATCGAACTACGTCATGGCTTGATCCCCTTACGGGGTATGTAGGCAGCTCTACCCACGAGTTCAGCCACCATTTTTTATCAAACTTTTATTCCACAACATGACAGCATCAATAGGCAAGCTATGCGCGACGACCCTACGTACGATCATCTTCTTTATTTATTTTTATTTTGAATAACAATTCATTTACCTCAGCAACAATTATAATTGTCGAAACCGAGATCACGAACTAAAACAGCTCGATAATCCTAGTCCGCTTCTCCAAGTTATCTAACGACTTAGCAAACATCCTACTCGAACGAAAATGCAAGAGACGAAAATAAACAAATTCTAAGGCACGAGGCCCGATTGCATTTAAACAAAAGCCCTTTCGGGCATGGATAAGTTATAAAAAAGGATTAAAGCCCTCCCGGGCACTAGACACAAGCGTAAAAGCCCCGTCGGGCAACCAAGTTTGAAAAATAAATTTAAAAAAAAGAAAGAGAAAGAGAAAGGAGCCACGGTCAGCAGTCGAGCTAACCACCCGCCTTCTCGTCTTTTTCTTCCCTCCTCGCGTCGTTGCTACCTCCTTCCTCCACATTCGTTCCAAATTGATTGAGACCAACAGGCGCGCCTGAAACCGGATCAACATCCATAGCTACCGAGTCTTCGGAAATCACGGGGAGATTCAGCCTACCGATCGAGAAGTCTGAGACCTGGGCAGCCCTAAAAACCGCTCCCAAGTCCTCCTCGTCCTTCTTCACCCTCTCCAGCTCCTCTTCGACGGTGGTAGTCTTGGCAATAACCTGCTCGAGCATCTTCTTGTTGGCGATGCACTCTTGAAGATCGCACTCGGCTACGCCCTCGGCCTTCTTCCGTTTCCACTTCAGCTTAAAGCTCTCGATCACCTCCATGAACCGCTGGGACATCTCTTTCCAGGCCTCACGGCTAGCTTGGCGGATTGCACCCTCGCGCTCGCGGATCAAATGGAGATTCTCCTCCTTAGCATCTGCGGCCTCATAGTGAGCTCGCACCGCTTCAGCTTGAGCCAAGATCGGATTGGTGGCAACCTTGAACTTCACGCCCTTGTCAACCAGCTCGTTCTCGAGGTCGGTGATGTGAGCCTGCTGGCGTTTGAACTGCCTAAGGAGTTTAGTCTGGTGAACGACCTGCGCATTCGCGGCCTCAAGGTTGGACTTCAGCTTGCCGACTACCTCTCCCATCTTCTTGATCTCCTCCGAACGAGGGATATCCCGCAGCCTTTGCTCGAGGCGAGCATAGAGCCGGTTTCTAGCCTCTGCAGCATGCGAGCATTAAGGACCAAAGTGTTAAGACAAACAACACTTAACCAAAAAATACAAAGTAAAAGTACACCGTTTACCTTTCCCTGGGCTGTCGCCATCTCCGCATAGAGCTCTCTCACAGTCATTTTCTTGAGAGCCGGAAGTTGGCACCCAACGGGCTTGAAATGACGCCACATGGCCGCCATGCCCTCGGAGTCATCCGTGATTAGATGATCCTTGGTGTGCTCGAACTTCCAGTGGAAATGCCGACTACCCGTCAAGCCACCACTCGCGTTGGACGCCGATGGGCGCGGCTCAGCAGCACGATCTCCCCCGTCGTCTCTCGGCCTCTTGGAGGTAGGCTGGGAAGAGTGCTCGGGCTCCTGGTCATCAGCAGGCTGCTGAGTCTTGCCTGAGCTCGTGGAGATCGCCCCCACTAACCTGGGAGGGGGGTGGGCTGAGGATCCATCATCTGCTCGACCTTCTCATTACGGAGGTGAGGTGCAGAAACCACAGCTGAGGCGAGCACGACCTCGAGGGCCTCCTTGACGCTCCCGGAGCGAACCCTGGAGCTGTTGGGGCCGGCCGCGGCTTTCCCGGCTCGTTGACGAAAAGTCGGCTTGCGAGACATGGCTGAACTTGAACTTGCTGAATTAGAAGAAGGCGATACAGAACGGAGAGGAAGAACTCCAGCTGCCAGCCAAATAAATCAGCACACATCACTCCATCGTGATCCAACAAACTAAGGTCATCAGCTCACCAAGAAAAACTTACCAAGTGCGACAACCGGAGCCGGGGAAGGTGATGAAAGGACTCGTCGGACTCGTTCTTACGTGAACGTGCTCCAGATAACTTCTCCTTGCCTGAACAACTCTAGCCGGTGCTCGATGTTGGGATCCCTCGGTGCTCTAGATAACTGACCAGATAAACAACAAAAAAGAAAAGGGTCAGAAAACCAGTCGAGCAAAACAAAGCGAGTAAAGCTGGCAAACGTCTAAGCCTCGCTAGTCAACCGTTGCCCGTAAACTCTACCGGCAGCCGGGAGAAGTCGAAATCTCTGACGGACGCTTCATTGACCCAGAATTTAAACACGGTCTTCTCCTAACCAGAGTCCTTCTCCAGACTCTCCTCGATGAACCGCCGGTTCGACCTTGGGGACGCGTAGAAAGTCCCAGAACGGCGGGCGTTATATTTGACAGAGAAAAATGCCCTCAGGTCCGAGTAGCGAAAAATCATGTTCTCCTCTCGATTTTTACGATGGCTGACATCAGAAAAAGAAGAAGAAGGAAGAGAATAAAAACGCTAAAACCCAGAAAACTCGAGGATGAAGGTCAAAGTTCTTTCAGAAAACGAGGGAAAACCTAGCGAGCAATCACGACGAATGGAAGTTATAGAAAATAAAAAGAAGAAGGGAGAAGAAGTTACCTTTAATCGACGAGCAGATACGGTTAAAGAAGGAGTGGAGAAGGTGAACTTTATATTTGAGCAATTATTGCCCACCTCAGAGATCGCGGAGAATCTGACCACGCGCCAACCTCAACCGTCCGATCTCCCGATCTCAACCGTCGAATATTCGACCTTAATGATTCGACGCGCTTCAGAGCTAGATCGATTGAGACTGTCATATCAACTTTCTCTCTCTCCATCTGGACCTTCCACGTCACGCGAATCCTGCACGAATCTTCTCGAGCGCAGCACCTTGCCCCGGGAAGCTCGACCGCTGAAACAGAAAAGTAAATGATAATATTTACTCTGGATCTCAACCGTCCACCTGGACGAAATAATAATGAATCTGACTCCACACGCAAGGTTGCAGTTTCGAGGTCGATTCCCGACCACACGATCGATGAACTGTTCACCTTTCCAAGGTGTGAACCGTCGATCTCGAATGATTATCTGACTCTGTGATGTCAGCATAATCAAACACAAAATCTTTCAAAAGTCCCTACTTGCCGCCTATTAAAGCTCGAGCGCGCTCTCGTTAATGGGCTGGGGGGCAATTGTTGGAGCTGGATTTGGCATCCCAAATCCGGCCCACTCAAGCTCAACTGGCAAGTCTGAACTAAGCCAAAATGACTGGACTTCAAGCTTATGGCCCAAGCCCATTCACCTCTCAACGATCCAATCCTGAGCAGCAAGACACTCCGGTCGGCGAAGTCGAGCTGCAGCTCGACCAAATCCCGAGAAACAAGGAAGGATTTGAGCTGAGTTAGAGCATATTCTCGCCAGTTCAAACGAGTCTGAAGATCGTGGAGGAGGTTGCTACACGTGGCGAGATTTCCGGCTGAAGCTGCTGCACGTGGCCGAGATACGCGCTGGAGTTCGAAGCTCGATGCGGCGAGCTATATAAAGGAGGAGAATGGCTTAGTTCGAGGATCTTCGGCTTGATCTCTTTACACACTTTTTACACCTAGAAATTCTGTAACTGTTCTCAGAGCTTCTTGAGTTCGTCTTTTCTATCGAAATTTCTGTAACCGTTTCATTCGACCGATTAATAATGAAATCCTTATTTTAGTTAGTGCTTGCTTATATAGTCAATCTGTTCGAGGGAGTTTAGCCCTTAATTCTCCTAAAATTTCTTCTTACAAAATACATAAATTTCTGAGTGTGGATTTCTGTATCCACACCCATATGGATGATGGATGTATGTTTATATAGATGTGTATAGACATGTACCTTTCAAATAATATTTTTCTTTCCAATAATGCAGATTTAATATGCGCGAGTGTTCACACCCAAAAAAAAAACGTGGACCACTTTAACTGTCAAAGGAAAAAGAGAACCATTAATAAATCATGACGTATCAAACCAGATGTTTCTCTATTGAATTGATGTGATATGAAAATCTCCATTTAATGTGCATGTGCGTGCATGTAGTATATCAACGGCAATGGTGGATCGAGAAAGATAAGTTTTTAAATAAAATTTATTTAAAATATTTAATATTTTTAAAGAGGGCCAATAAAAAAATACTACTAATTCAATAAACTATTTAGAAATTGAATGGTAACAATAAAATAGATAATACGAGACAAACAACTGGCTGAACAGCATGGTTTAAGTGCGTTTCTATAATAGAAATATATTATGCAAAATTATAAATTAGCCTTACGTAATTTTGAATGGTTACAATTACATGTATATATATAGTACAACTATAAAATTGTAAAAAATATTATACTTTTCTAATAACTCAGATAAGTGGAATATTTTTTAATTGGTAAAACTGTAATAATCTTATATAAATAAAATTCACAATTTTTTTTCGAAAATTTTAACATTATTTTAAAAATAATTATATCTAAAATCATACTTCATATCTATTACTAATAAAGTTGATGCTAAATGCCTCTAAGAATGTCCACATAGGATTTAAAGATTCAATTCTATTGATACACATCATTATTATTTTTAGTTAATTATATATTATATATTAAAATTAATTAATTCTTTTTAATTGTTAAAATTTCTAAATTTTAATTAATTTTGTTTTTGTTGTTATTAAAAAAATTTCTGAATTTTAAGTTAGTTATTAATAAAAAAGAATTTTAAAAATAGATCTTATTTTTCTATTAACAATAAAAAGGTAAATTAACATATAAATAGATTATGAAAGAAAATCATATATATTGAACAAAATTATCAAAAAATGCATTTAAAACCATAATTAAATTATTTTAAAATTTTAATTACTACAAACAATTAAAATCTGAAATGCTAACTTAAAATATATTAGTTGTGTTCTGTGTTGATGTCTTAGGCCAATGAGAGCATCCACATAGGACATATATACTTAATCTGATTAGTCTATATCAGCGTTTTTTTATTAAACATAAAAAATAAAAAATATTATTAATAATTTAAATAAATTAAAACATACAAAAATATAAAATTATCACAATAGAATGGAAAATTAAGATAATTATTTTTAACTAAATTAAATAAATTTAGTCTAAATCTATTGTGAAAATAAAATAGAAACTCATTGTCACAAAAACTAAACTAACAAAAAAAAATGTAAATTAATAACAAAAAAGTTAAATTAAAAAAAATTTAGCATATACATTTTAAATAAGTAATTTATTTAGAAGAAATATTAATATTAAATTATCATATAAACGTATAAAATTGTTATTTAAAAATATCAATACTACCAAAAAAACATTCATCTTAAATTATCAAAAAAAGAAAGTCATCTAAAACTTATAATTTTGGGGGAATATTAAGAAAATAAACACAAAAATCTTAACAAACCAAACATGATACTTTATGCTAATTACTAAAGAAAGCGATATAAAAAATGTTTAACTAACAAAAACCAAAACATAAATTATTTCTTACAACATGTCAATACAATTAAAATGATAAATTAACAAAAAAAGAGGATATTAACTTAATATCTATGTTATTTATTTAACAAAATCAATATAAACAGAATAAGTAAGAGAATAAAAAAACTTAAATAATACTAAAAAACTTAACTAACAAAAATAATATAAATATTTAAGCTAATTATTTAAGAAATCAATATAAGAAATTAATTAAATAAAAAACTAAAACAAAAATTAAGTTTTACAAAATATTATTTTTTTTTAAAACACTTAAAAATATATTGACTTGATATCTGACTAACTACTTAAAAAATTCATATAAAAATATTTAACTAACAAAATAATTAGCCGAGATTTCTGGCTCTGATACCATTTATCCCAGGTTATATCTTTGTATACTTTATATGGTATGTATATGTTGAAATTACTTTATATGGTATGTATATGTTAAAAAGGATATAAAATTTAAGAACTATTATAAAGAATATGATTAAAACTTACTTTATTAAACTTGGTAGGTAGTACAAAGATTGAAAACAAAAGTTTAAAAGTTCACGGAAGAAAATACAAAGATAGTAGATGGGAAACTTTTACAATGTTCTCTCGCTCAAAACACTCTGCCCCCTCTCTCCCCACTCTCTTCCCTATTTATACTAAAGGGTTGATGGAAGTATAGGTTGTTGTGTCTTCATTAAGAGATGATTTGTCTTGATTTGAAGTTGCTGTTGTGTCTTCATTATAATAAGGAATGATGTGTCTTGATTTGAAGTTGCTGAGTAATCTTGATATTTTTGTCTCTTGTCTCCAGGGTCTTGAATAGTCTGAATCCTTTTGTTTTTTTTATTTCCTTAGCTTTTGACGAGTCTTGATGTTGGCATAATTGATGATATTGTCGTTTTCTTCTGATTGCTGATTTTTTCTTCATTGGTAGTCTTGTTTTCTTCGTTGTCTTGATTGTGCTGTTGTGCTGCAAGATTACATATTGTAATATTTATATTTTAGCCACGGATTTTATTTTATGATTATTATTATTATTATTATTATTATTTACATACGAAGATAAAACTTTTTACATATATATTTTTACATATTAGGATATATAGATTTGTAAATACTTATTTTACATATCTTTAGCCACGAATTTTTTTTTTGAATGATATAAATTTAATTTTCGAAAGGATCTTGAGATAATGGACCGCCATATGGGTTGTCGTCTTGTGTATCCTTGGGTGTAGTGTCATCTTCGTCTTCGGAAGAAGATATTTGCATTGCGATGGCTTCAAGGATTTTTTTGAGTTTATCTTTTCCCTTGGTTTTCTTGGATCCAGAGGATGATGTTGTTGACTCGGTTAGGCTGGTTGGTTTGATTTTCTGAGCGTTGGTGTTGATAGGTGGTAGTGCTCGGGACATCGTTGTCACGGATTGCTTGATTTGCTCGTGGGTTTGTATCCATTTTTCCAGGTTGGTGACAGAACAGCGATCCAAGTTGTATTTGTCCCACCATTTGACTCGGTATTCCCGGACCAAAGAGTATGGCATGTCAGGTAGAAAAGGTATGAGGTTAAAGTGCCATGATAGGATCCAAGGTACTCCCATGTCAATGTGGAATGATATTTTTGGTAAAGGTCCAATGAGTTCATGTTTTTCGTGTTTAGTGAAGTAGGGTATGGATACTTTGAGTAGTTGTGGAGGATAAATTTGGTCACATGGTCCAAACCATTCATAGAACCATCCGGGTATTGATTTGGGACAGTGAAAGTCAAAAGAGATAAACCAGGAATGGTCATAGGTATGTAGGTAAAGGATATGAAGGAAGGCTTTTTAGTAATCTACGTAAGTAAACCCTGAAATATGATACCCGGGAATAGAAAAATCTTTTCTGGTATGGAAGTTAAAGAGTCCAAGGTTTTGAGGATTGCATATCTTGAGGATTTTACATGTGGAATAGGATATAAGGTCAGGGTTGGTTTTATCTGTATGGTGGGTTATTTCAACTGACTTGTTATCGACGAGGATAAATTCATAAAAGGTTCGGTTTTTTGTAAGGTTGTCGGTGAGGTATTGGCTATCCTCGTAAAATATATGGTTGGTAAAGTGGGTAAGGCCTTTTAGTGATATTGGTTTGGTGAATGATGTAGTAGTGAGGTGTTGGCGGTGTTGTTTAAGGACATATGAGGATTTTTGGTCAGTAGTTTTTTGAGGAGAGGAAGGGATGGCTGTTTTTTGAGGTAATGGGTTGACGGCTTTTGCATAAGACAGAGGTGGAAATTCTGCCAATGCAGAGAATTAATTACTGGTGGTGATTTGTTTCCCTTGTAGTTCTTGATGTAATCTGCTGCAAACATGGGCCTTTTTTGTTCACTCATTTTGAAGATCTTGAAATTTTCCCTGTAAATACTCTCTTGTTAGAAAATCAGATAAACAATTATTTTTACCTTTTATATATTGTATATCAAAATCAAAGACAGATAAAATAGCTTGCCATCTTGCAAAAATTTGTTTAGAAACTAGATTTTTAACATCTTTTTGTAAAATCTCTTTTGCAGATTTGCAATCAACACGTAATAAAAACTTTTTGTTTATTAAATCATCTTGAAATTTAGAAATACAGTTTATGATAGATAAAACTTCTTTTTAACTGTAGAATAATTCTTTTGCGGGGCAAGCCATACTCCATAATGAAACCGAACTATTGACTCATGGGTTGACTCTGGCATTTTTTGTTTAAGGATTCCCCCATAACCTATTTCTGATGCATCGGTTTCTACTATCATAAATGCACTTGGATGTGGAATGACTAAGCATGGTAAGGTTATAACTTTCTTTTTAATATCTTGGACTATACTAGTATGCAAACTAGACCATGGGACTGGATTCTTCTGCAATCTTTGAAATAATGGTTGAATAAGTTTTCGTATAATAGGTACAAAAATCCGATATGTAGTTTAAACATCCTAGAAATCGTTGTAGTTGAGTTTTTTCTTTTATTTCATCAGGAAATTTATTTGTAAATTCTATAGACCTGGATATAGGTGTCATAGTTTTTTGATATATATTGTGTCCTAAAAATCTTATCTTTGTTTGAAATATTTGCATCTTTTTTGCTGATATTACTAGTCCATGTTTTTTAACAACACTTAAAAAAGTATATAAATGTTTAAAATATTGATCAATAGATTTTGAAAATATTAAAACATCATCTATGTATACTATTGAAAAAGTAGAGTAAGGATTAAATATTTCATTCATAATATTTTGAAATTCTGAGGGTGCATTTTTTAAACCGAATAGCATAACATTCCATTCATAGTGCCCAAAAGGTACAGTAAATGCAGTTTTATATTTATCCTTTTCGGCTATTTGTATTTGCCAAAATCCACTTTTCATATCAAAAAAATGTAAATCAATAACAAAAAGTTAAATTAAAAAAAAATTAGCATATACATTTTAAATAAGTAATTTATTTAGAAGAAATATTAATATTAAATTATCATATAAACATATAAAATTGTTATTTAAAAATTTCAATACTACCAAAAAACATTCATCTTAAATTATCAAAAAAAAAAGTCATCTAAAACTTATAATTTTGGGGGAAATATTAAGAAAATAAACACAAAAATCTTAACAAACCAAACATGATACTTTATGCTAATTACTAAAGAAAGCGATATAAAAAAATATTTAACTAACAAAAACCAAAACATAAATTATTTTTTACAACATGTCAATACAATTAAAATGAAAAGGTTAAATTAACAAAAAAGAGGATATTAACTTAATATCTATGTTATTTATTTAACAAAATCAATATAAACAGAATAAGTAAGAGAATAAAAAAAATTAAATAATACTAAAAACTTAACTAACAAAAATAATATAAATATTTAAGCTAATTATTTAAGAAATCAATATTAAGAAATTAATTAACTAAAAACCTAAAACGAAAATTAAGTTTTACAAAATATTTGTTTTTTTAAAAAACACTTAAAAATATATTGACTTGATATCTGACTAACTACTTAAAAAATTCATATAAAAATATTTAACTAACAAAAAATTTATGTTTTCAAAATATAAATATTTTTTAAAAATGGTGTATTAAAATGAAATAAAAATCAATATCAAGAGAGGTAAATTATCAAAAGAAAAAGTCGTATAAAGTAAAATTAGCTTGATATTTGGGCTAACTACCAAACAAATATTAACTAAAAAAAATCAAATGATGGTATAATATTTTGAGAGAAGTTCACTTAAAATTTCGAATAACCAGTTATAGCATGTCAAAATAGCATTTTAATTAATTTAAAAAGTAAATTTAACAAAGAAAAAGTATTTATGTAAAAGATATTAGATTAATATATATGCTACCTATTTGAAAAATCAATAACAAAAGAGATTAATTAAAAATATATATGTTTTAAGTATATCAAACCTGTAGAAAATTAGATAATTAAAATAAAATATAAAATGACCATTGAAGATATTTAAAATAACAAAAACAAGATCCAAGAAGAAAATTAGTTTGAAATATAGTTACAAAAACATTCATGATTTCTAAAATATTGGTGTTGACTATGAATAACCATATAAAGTTTTAATAGGTTATACAAGTTTCTAAATCAAACATATTATTTAAATTTACAAAGATTAATACCTTGGTTGCGTCTGGTTAAAAAATTAACAAAATAAAATACTACACAAGTAACTTTATATTCAAAATATAATAAGTAATAAAGTCTGATTTGTATACATATTTACTGCTTATAACTTAGTCAACATGAACAACACATGAGCAACATCCTCTAAAATTTTATTTAAATAATATAATATGACAAAGTTATAAATCAAATTCAAATGAGAATATATGAAGATAAAATATTCAAATCAAAACATGAATAAACACACAAAAGATTAAAAAAAATCTGTGATAATGTGAAGTCACAACATCATCCTCATGTTTAAAAACAAATATTAGCAAATAGTTGACTGCAAATAAAACAGATCTTATAAACTGAATAGAGATATAATCTAAAATTCGTAGAAGATCTGGTGGAGAAGCAAAAAGCAGTTTTACACCATTAGTGTAGCTTACTAACAAAAGTAAATCTGAATCAACATATAATATATATTTTATATGTATATGTACACAATATTAGTGAGACATTTAGTAAAGAAACTAAATATTTAAACATATAAACCTTTTTGAAAAAAGAATCATAGAAATCCTAAGGATACAAAACAAAACACCAAAAATTTAGTAAGGAAATCAATTTCTAAATCAAACATATGCACATCAAAGTTGGATAATTTGTTAGGTGTCATTACTATGATTTTACTTAATAAGATTTATAATTTTATAAACAAAAATAAGAAATACTACATATTATGTTTTAATTTTTTTATATAAAAGAAAATTTCTACAAATATATTATAGTTTTGATAATATAAAAGATATTAGCCAAACAATTAAACCAAATTATTAATACAGACTCGCACGTAGCACGAATTGAAAGCCTAGTAATATATAAAAGTTGAAGGCATAGTGCATTGAGGGCGTCCACATGGGATTAAAAAACTCGATCTGATTGGTCCACATCAGCATATTCATTAAATAAAAAATGTTAAGTATGATTAGGACAAAAAAACTTGATTTAATTGGTCCATATCAGCTTTATAATCAAACCAAAAATTATTAACTATAATTAATACATTAAAAGTTAATTTAACAAATTATGTCCAACAAAAAAAATAAATTCAATCTGATTGATCCAAATCAACATATTTATTAAATCAGAAAATGTTAATAAGGTTTAAAATTTTAAAAGTTAAATAAAAAAAGTTAACAAATAACAATACATGTTTTTAAAAAAGTAATTATTATCAATTTAAAAAAATCTACAACAACTCTATTTAACAATTAAAATAATGAAAACTGAATATAAATATAACATAAAACTCTTGTTAGACATGATGGAGAAGGAAAAAATGGTTTTGCATGATCATTACAACTTCCTAACAAAATTAAATGCGAATCAACATGAATTATAGATTATATATGCAGTGGTACACAACATCAATAAGACTTTCAATAAAAAACTAAATATTTGAACACATAAACCTTCAAGAAAAAAGAAACTATAGAAATTATATGGAAAACAGAAAATAATACCAAAATCTTAGCAAGGTTAGATTTCTCTAAATCAAATGTATATGTACGTCAAAATTGGATAATTCGATAGATGTCATTGTTATTATTTTACTTAATAGTTTTATAAAATTTATAAATAAAAATAGGATAAATCACATATTATATATTAAATTCTCTTATATAAATGAAATTTTTTTATAAAAATATATTATATTTTTAATAATTTTAAAGATTGTAGCTAAAACAATTAAACCAAAATATTAATACAGATTCGTGCGTAGTGCGAGTTATATACCTAGTTATTCTCAAAACTACAACTGTTATAAATCATCTATAATATATAAAAATTGATGGCATAATGTATTGAGAGCTTCCACATAAAATTAAAAAAACTCGATCTGATTGGTCCACATCAGCATATTCATTAAATAAAAAAATGTTAAGTATGACTAAAACATTAATTTCCTTTAAAAAATGGAAAAATTAAATAAAAAAATTCAGTAACAAATAGAAAAAAAATTATGTTAAAAAACCAAAAATAGTATCTTTAAAAATAAAAAAATAAAATTGTTTTCAAAAGAGTTAAACTAAAAAAAATATCATAAAATTTCAAACTTATAATATAGATTAGGAAAATTCTAACTACTAAATTAATTGACAAGAAAATAGAAACATTGATTTCGTTTTATAGATGAAAAAAAAATAAAAAAAAAGCATAAGTAACAAATAGAAAAGAAAATTATGTTGAAAAAACTAAAATATAGCATCCGTCAAAATTTAAAACATTAATTTCGTTTTATAAATAGAAAAATAAAAATAAAAAGGCTCAAATAACAAATAGAAAAGAAAATCATGTTAAAAAAACCAGAACAAATAGTATCTTTAAAAATAAAATAGAAATTTGTTTTCAAAAGAGATAAACTAAAAAAAAAACCAGTATCATAAAAGCTTAAACGTATAATATAGATTAAGAAAATTCTAACTTCTAAAATAAAATAAATATTAATTTCGTTTTATAGATGGAAAAATAAATAAAAAAGCATAAGTAACAAATAGAAAATAAAATTATATTAAAAAAATAAATTATAGCATCTCTTAAAATTAAATAGATATTTAATGTAAAATAGTCAAACTAACCAAAAAAGCAATATCGTAATAGTTAAAACTTATATCATAAAATAGATAAATTTGTAACTTATAATGCATTGCAAATATACAAATATAATAATGTCATATACTGTCTAGATGCTATTAGAAAACTGATCATCATCAACGACGAGAACTTTCTTTGTCCAATTAAGCTAATGATGTCGCCAATGGCGGAAGCCATAATAAAATAAATATTTTCCTAACAACTCATCTATATATTCTAATCTGGAATTCAATCTATGTTTACTTACCACCCTTTTATATTTTCTAAACAATGGGTCAATTGTTTGTGTTACTCTTCCGCCAATTTTCAAAGAAAAATAATGAAAAGTGTTGTCAAATCTGTCGTGCTCCTGGCCATAATTATGAACCCAAAAACATTTAAAGGTTTGTAATCTCAAACATATAAGGGATACTTGCAAAAATGACTCAAAATTTAAGTTGAAATGCAAATCTAACCTCCAATAATCACCTTCTCAACATTAGCCATTTTGGGTCCAAACAATCCTTCTCAGTTCTAATTATTTACGAAATTGCCATTACTTTAAATTAATTTATTTTATTTTTGGATATCCAATTGACCAAATAATCCTCATCTTCCTTATTTATTTACGAAAAAGCCATCACCATCAATTCATCCAACCACCATTTTCAACCAATTTCGAGCTTTAATGGCACCAAAAACCCAATTTTGAGCTTGAATGACTCATTATCTTTCTCTTAAGCTTCTATACTTCCATTTTCTCTCTATTTTCTTCCTAAAAACTCTATAACTTGACTATTAAAAGTTGAAGTTCATATATATTTCTATATTCCGGCGAGTTGTTTTTTTTTTTGCGGTTGTGTCTCTTTCATGGTAGCTAGAATCGAAGATCTCAACCAGAAAAGAAGCTAAAGACTAGTGGAAAGTGAAATTTTCAGTCAGTTTTCATGTTTTCAGTTCTGGGCTGCGAAAATAGACTTCTCTTGGTCGGAATGAAGTCTACTAGTCAACTCCCACGTTAGTTTTGCAATTGACCGTATGAAAAAAGTAGACTTCTTTTGGTCTGAATGAAGTCTACTCCATTTTCTTTGATAACAAAAAAAATAGAGTAGACTTCTCGAGTGGACTTCTTTAGAGGCAGGTCATTTTTGCAGTTGACCAACATTTGACTTTTCAGAGTAGACTTCTCTAAGAAAGTAGACTTCTCGGAGAAGTCTACTTTTGGAAGTAGACTTCTCACATGTCATTTTGCAATTAAAAAATCTTTGACTTTTTGGTCAATTGCAAAAATGACCTGTGACAAGTCTACTTTCCCGAGAAGTCGAAAGTAGACTTCTCACAGGTCATTTTTGCAATTGAGCAAAAAGTCAAAGTTTTTTCAGTTGCAAAAATGACATGTGAGAAGTCCACTTCCAAAAGTAAACTTCTCAGAGAAGTCTACTTTTCTTGAAGAAGTCTACTAATCTTTTGGTAATTGCAAAACTAACCCGCTAGAAGTACTTTTCTCCGAGAAGTTTACTTTTCTTGTTTTTTTTTTAAATTCATTTTTATACAATATATAACGAATTTTTAAGATTTTCGTGATCCTAGGCTTCTTTTAGTAAGTGTTCTTGCTTATGCATAAGTTTTACATATTTATATATTATAGATATAGTCGAATCAGTTTTTATGTTTTATATGATACTTAACTTATTAAGAGTAGACTTCTCCAAGAAGTCTACTCGCAAAGTCTACTCGAGAAGTCTACCAAGTAGACTTCATCCGACTATCATAGAAGTCTACTTATTCAATTTTGATTTCTAATGTGTTTTGGATTTTGTTTTTTTTTTACATAGAATGGTTCACATACCCGCTGTTTATAGAGAATGGGTGAGGAGTGAATCAGTGTGGCAGTTCAAGGTGGATAATAGCAAAGGAGGGAGAATGTTTTTCTTAAGAGATGGTTGCACACATGGTGAGCTTCTTCGTGAATGTTGGCAAAGGAGGGCGAATGTTGTCCCTCTGAATCACCTTTAAGTTATGTAAAATTAATGTCTGTAAGAAGTCTACTCGAGACATGAGAAATCTATTTTATAGAATATACGAACACACATAATTTAGGAATATGATACAAAACATTCAATGCAATTCAATATTACATAGAAAATAACCCTCTACACAAACAAACATTTAAGGATCACTGATTATAAATCTTAAAATTGGCATAAGAAATCACTACTAAACTAAAATCTCTGAAAAAGTTGTATGCAACTGAAGTCTGCTTGAGAAGTCTGTTCGAGAAGTCTACTCAAGAAGTATGCTCGAGAAGTCTGTTCAAGAAGTCTGCTTGAGAAGTCTACTTGAGAAGTATATTCGGGAAGTCTACTCGAGAATTCTAAACGTTTTGAACCTTCAAATCACTTAAATCCGGCGGAGACAAGCAAGAGATTTGTTGAGATTTGTAGAACAAAACCATAAATATAAATTAAGTCGGATCTGCAACAATAAGAAAAGAGAAATGTTAAAATTTAGATTTGCAACATAATCTACTATATTATAACATTGAGATATGCAAAAAATCAATAAAATTCAGCTCTGCAACAATAACAAAAAATTTAGATTTGCAACAAAATTCAGATCTACAACAAAATCTACAAAATTTATACAGCAATAAACTCAGATCTACAAAAATAAACTTAGATCTACAACAATAAGCTCAAATCTATAATAATAAGTTCGGATTTATAATAATAATATACTATATATATAACATTCAGATCTGCAAAAATATCAACAAATTCAGCTCTGCAACAATAACAAAAAATTTAGATCTGCAACAAAATTCAGTTCTACAACAAAATCTACAAAATTTTTACAATAATAAACTCATATCTACAAAAATAAACTTAGATCTACAACAATAAGCTCAAATCTATAATAATAAGCTCAGATTTGCAATATAAACACAAAGCAAACAAAAAGAGGAACACAAAAGCTCAGATTTGCTTACCACTACCATAACCTACAAGTGAAAGGAGGTTGAATGCAAGATAGAGAGGATGGAGAGGATATTGACAGCAAGAGAGGAAGGAGAAGCAATTCATGGCCAGAGAGAAGGGAGAAGAGAGAGAGACGTTTTTTTTAGATAGAGAGACTTTATTGTTAATACAATTAGGTTAAACTCTCCTTATATATGTAGAAAAAAATTTGTTTAAGTAGACTTTTTGGAGAAGTCTACTCGAGAAGTCTACTCAAGAAGTCTACTTAGTATTGATTTCTAACCTAATTTATCTTTGATGGTTTAAATTGAATATTTTGTATAAAATTTTATTTTTAATGGGTGTAAAAATATATGTTTTTGTTATGTACTTAATTGTTTTACCAAATTATTTTTCATGATTTTTTTAATTAATGGTAAAGAAATTATTAGAGAGTAGACTTCTCCAAGAAGTCTACTCGAGAAGTCTATTCAAGAAACCGAGAAGTCTATCTGAGAAGTCTACTCAGTATTGATATTTATCCTAATTTATCTATGATGATTTAAATTGATTATTTTTTGTCAAATTTTACTTTTAATAGGTGTAAAAAAGTATATATTTGTGTTATGTATTTAATTTTTTTTATCAAATTATTTTTTATGATTTTTAAAATTAATTGTAAACATATTATTAGAGAGTAGACTTCTCCAAAAATTCTACTCGAGAAGTCTACTTAACTTCTCGAGTAGACTTCTTTGGGATAAAACAGTAATTGAGGCTGGTGTTTTTTTGTTTGATAATAAGGGTTAAAGTTGTAATTTTACTATCCCTGTGAGTTATTTTTGTCAAACATGCAATAGAGGGTCTAATTTTGCATTTCAGCTCAAGTTTTGAGTCATATTCAGCAATTCTCCCAACATTATAATTACCATTTTTTTACTATTCTTTATGAAAATACAATGAATCTGAAATAAATTGGATGATAAGATTTATTTAACTCTTAACACCATACTTTAAATTGCATCATGTAGAAATTATTATTTTTAAACTCCACTTCTTCCACCCGGTTTTTTCCGATAAAAATATTGAAGCAACTACTGACTATATTTGCTATTTGACATGGTAAGTACGCTCACATGCATATACTTCACTATACTTTAATTTCCTATTGTGTTTTTAGATATGAAACCTAACTGTTTTAAAGCTATTATGATATGATGAGAAAATAAACATGTTTTTATTAAAAGCTTTTTTAGCTTTCAACATGTTATAAATTTATGTTTCAAAATAAAATAGGAATCATTATCAAAAGAGGCAAATTAACAAAAGAAAAAGTCGTATAAAACAAAACTAACATGGGCTAAAAAATTTGAAAATCATTATAAAAAAACTTAACAAAAATAAACAAATTATGTTATAAGCTTTTGAGAAAATTCCATCAAAGATTTAAATTCACCAGTTAGAGCATATCAAATAAACATTATAACTAGAATTAAAACTAATATAAAAAATAAATTTAACAAAGAAAAGGCATTTGTATAGAATAAATTAATGTGATGTCTATGATACCTATTTGGAAAATCAAGAACAAAAGAGCTTAATAAAAAATTTATAAGTTCTAAATATATCAAACATAAAAATTATATAAAATAAATAAAAAATTACTATCAAAAGATATAAATTATTAACAAAAAAAATTAAAACAAATTAATTTAAAATTAGTTTCAAAAATTTCATGATTTCTAATGTATTAGTATCAACAATGAAGAACTATCTAAAGTTGCAATAGGTTTACATAAGTTTCTAAATCAAATATATGTTTCTGATTTTAAAACTAACAAAGAAAAACACTCGATATTTAACAAGTAGTAAAATCTGATTTCTATACATAGCCACTACTTATATTTGAACCAACATCAATAACATATTATAAATTATATGTAAATAATAAAGTATGACATAGTTATGAATCAAACTCAAATTAGTATATGTAGATAAAATATTTAAATCAAAGCATGCATATTGCACACAAATGATAAAAAAGTAAACAATAATGCAAAGATTCCACACCACCGATCCTACAAGTTAGAAAACTAAGATTATCAAATATTAGACTGTAAACAAATAGATATCAATGAAAACTGAATAAAAATATAAGCTAAAACTCTTAGAAGATATGGTAGAGAAAGAAGAAATGATTTTGCATGATCATTGCAGTTTTCTAACAAAATTAAATGTGAACCGACATAAATCATGGATTATATATGCAGTGGTACACAACATCAATAAGACTTTCAATAAAAAAGACTAAATATTTGAACACATGAACCTTTACGAAAAATAACTATAGAAATTCAATGGAAAACAGAAAAAATACCAAAATCTTAGCAATAAAATATTTCTTTAAATCAAATGTATATGTGCATAAAAGTTGGATAATTCGATATGTGTCATTGTTATTATTTTACCTAATAATTTTAAAAATTTATAAATAAAAATAGGAGAAAATAACACATTATTTATTAAATTCTCTTATATAAATGAAAATTTCTACAACTATGTTATTGTTTTAATAATTTAAAAGATAGTAGCTAAAAAGGAATTAAATCAAACTATTAATACAGACTTGCGGGTAGCGCGAATTATATATTATGCGCTTAGCGCGAGTTATATACTACGCACGAGTTATATACCTAGTAACCAAAAGAGTTTCATTATTTTTACTTATGTGTCTAAATATAATATTCTTAATTTTTAAATATCTAAATTTGGATATAAACAGTTTTTAATTAAAAACATTGTGACTGAAATGTGGAAGGGGTATAAAAATATGCCTCATTTTTCTTAAAAATACAAATTGATTTGTGACGTCATTTAAAATTATAATAAAAATGCAAGAGAAACAAAATACTTTCTTTATAAAAATATAGACATGAATCAATCAAGATGCTAAATCTTTTCAATACATAAAATTAAGGATGGAGATTTTATTCTGAAAATCCAATTTGATATTGATCAAAAAATACTCGACCCGAATCTATTCGGATCCTTCAAAATATCCAATCGAAAGTATTCATAATTATAGATTAGGTACCGGGTAATATCTGATACAGTCTGATATTAAAAAAAATATTCGAATTATTCAATTTCTAAAATACAATCAATGTTAAATAAAAAATGCTTTAGATGCTGCATAGGCTGACGAGTAGGCGTTGTAATGGTCTCAAACAAAACTATTTGTTTTAATTGGCAACCCAGTCCAAGCGGCAAAAGTTGGGCAGATCAGTCCATTTTATGTTCACTACTAAGTTTAATTTTTCTGTTATTTGTGGTTAAGTAGTATGAAAATCGATTAATATGACTTTGTTGTATTAAATCTATCTACTATAAATTAAAGTAGAAACATTTCTGGCCATTTTTGCTGAGGTGTCAGCACCAGAATTTTTCTACTATAATTTTCATTAATTTTAAATTCATTTACATAAATTTTTAATCGTTATTAATCAATTTTTTTCAACTATAGTGGATATTTTTTATAAAAGATCTGACCCTTTACCAAATTAAAAGAACGCGGATCTAAAACACTTAAAATAAACCACCTCACAATTTATCGGATACCATCGTCAGTTCAAAAATTTGAACGGTTTGAACAAAATCTGAGGCA
This sequence comes from Thlaspi arvense, assembly GCA_911865555.2. NCBI lineage: Eukaryota > Viridiplantae > Streptophyta > Magnoliopsida > Brassicales > Brassicaceae > Thlaspi > Thlaspi arvense. The sequence continues at coordinate 23,387,200 of OU466861.1, read as the reverse complement.
GCTATATATTGCATCTCAACATACAAATATCTTTTAAATATTACGGAAATTTTGGATTCAATCTGATCTTCATATTCTTCACCTGTTAAAGAAAAGAAGAAAATGAATATTACAATTTTAAGATGTTCAGAAAACGAATATTCGTTGAAAGTTAAATTATCGGCTTAATATCTTCAGAAAATCACATAACGAATCAAACATTCATCAACAAAATCATTCGAAATATTATTACTTGCAAATTACATCCTAAATTTAAGGAACTATTTCTACATTTCTGTTATTCTACCCGATATATATTATAACAGAATGGATGTATTCCTATATTATACCCGTCGATATATTCTACCCGAACATATATGCTTTACCTTGATCCACTATATATACAGACTATATTCCTCTCTGAATCATCTTCGCTTTCCGATACATTTCAATACTCAGATCATGGCTTCTATGACTTCTCTAGCTGCTTTGAAACCTTTCAAAACCCAATAGAGAGTTCACGTTAAGATTATCAAACTATGGAAGCAGTTTTTGAATGGTGTCCCAACTTTGGAAATGGTCTTCATTGATGAGAAGGTATAGTACTGTACTTATGTTTATTATCTAAGTTAACTTCTACTTTGTGGTACTCATTAATTATTAAATATTGGCAGAATGAAACAATGCATGCTACTGTGAGAAAAGAATTAATTAAAAAATTCGAAAACTCCATTGAAGAAGGAGAATGTAAAATCATCGGTAACTTTACTGTTACTCACAATGGTGGAAGGTTCAGGACCACATCTCATCCCTACAAGATTCAATTTGCAGGAACTACTTCCGTTAGGCCCTCCGAGGAATTGCCTCCGCATATCATTGGTTTGAAAAGTGTGAACTTCAGTGATATCCATGATGGAAAACTGAATCCTGACTTCTTGATAGGTATGATGGGTATAGTTTGTGTTATGTTTGAAATTGTAGATCATGGTAAAATCAATTAATGTTATATATGTGTTATGTTTAGACGTCATTGATCAGATTGTGGACATTGGGGATGTTGAAATTCTTAACGTAAACAAGAAACAAACCAAGCGGCTTACCATGTCTCTGTGATCTAGCGTAAGCATTACATACTATATATAACATTACTGCGTTATAAGTCACCGCTCACTACTTATGATTTATCATTATTTTTTGGTGATGTTCGTTTGAATTGTGTTCTTCGGGGAGATTATGCTGAGGAATTAGAGGGAGTTGTTCAAAATTGTAATGAAGCTATTGTTACATTTGTCTTAAGATTTGAAAAATTAAGACTTTACCAAGGTAATACAACTGTTTACCCCTCTTATAGTTATATATCATGCTTTTAGTTTACTAATACATAATATTAAACCAGGTACTTGGAGTGTTGGTAATTGTTACAGTTTTTCCATTGTTATGATCAATCCTGAAATCCTGGAGATAGTTGCTTTCAGGGAAAGGTATTATGTCATGAACTCACAATTGCATCAAAAATATTTATAGATATTTTTTTTTTTGGCATAATTCTATTTCAATATGTAGTCTGCCAAACGATAGTCTTTCTCTAAGTTACACACATCCTAATCAGTTGACCGTGTTCAATACTATCTCTGTGAGAGATGACTATTTCCTTCACAGTCCTCGCAGAACAATAAGTGATATTATTTCTGCATCTGAGGTAAACTTTAACTACGATAGAGACAAAGTTGTTGCTTTGATATTTCGCTTATCTTAAATTTTTAATTCCAGGTCTCTAAGTGTGTTACTATGTGCACTATAATGTCTATTGACACTGAATTTGGATGGTACTACATGTCTCATCGATCCTGTGGCAAAAAAGTTCTGCCCCATGACATGGATGCAATAAAAGAGAAGTATCCTGGAAGGAAGTTTCTTAAACACTTATGGAAATGTGAAAAGTGCAATCAAGATGTTGATGATATCATACCAGCCTAAGTTCACTGAATTATGCATCAAGCATTTTATTAAAATTCCTGATAATCTATTCTAATCAATTTTGTTTATTCATAACAGATTTATGTTGTTGACCTTTCGGGTTATAGACGACAGTGGTGAAGCTAAGTTCCTACTCTTCGATAAGGAGGCTATAGAAGTTGTCAACCAAACAGCAGCTCAACTTACGGAAGCAGTCAATGAGGTACCAAGTTTACTGATATTAATTATTAATGATATCTTTTATTTGAAAAGTTTCAAATTAATATAATGGAATTGCCATTTACTAGCAGGTTCAAGATCCTGATGTTCTACCGTTAGCATTGAGTAACATAATACGAAAGACATTTCTGTTCAAGATTGCTATACAAACTTCAAATATAGTTTTCAATAGTCCTGCTTACAAAGTAATCAAGATTATTACTCAGAGTGATATGGTGAAGGAGTTCAGTAAATTTACGGCCTCGCAGGTTTTGAAGGGTTTTTTTATTTTTTTACATACATACAGTGTTTTACGTGAATAGTTTGTACTTCCTAGCCTGCCTCCCAGCGGCCGAGAGACAACGGGGGAAGTCGTGCTGCTGAGCCACCCCCGTCGGTGTCTAACGGGAGTGGTGGCTCGACGGGTAGTCGGCCTTTCCACTGGAAATTTTAGCACAACAAGGATCATCCGATCACGGATGACTCCGAGGGCATGGCGGCCATGTGGCGTCATTTCAAGACCGCTGGGTGCTAACTTCCAGCTCTCAAGAAAATGACTGAGAGGGAGCTCTACGTGGAGATGGCGGCGGCCTAGGGGAAGGTACGGGAATACCTTTTGACTTGTGTAAAATTGGTTAAGTGTTGTTTTTCTTAATGCTTTGGTTCTCGATACTCGCAGGCTGCAGAGGCTGGGAACCGGCTATATGCTTGTCTTGAACAAAGGCTGCGAGACGTTCCACATCCGGCCGAGATCAAGGAAATGAAGGTGGTAGCCGGCAAGCTGAAGTCTGACCTAGAGGCCATGAATGCGCAGGTCGCTCGCCAGACTAAACTCATTAGGCAGTTCAAGGGCCAGCAATCTCACATCACCGACCTCGATAACGAGTTGGTTGACAAGGGCGAGAAGTTCAAGGTTGCCACCAACCAGATCTTCGAGGCTCAAGCCGCAGCGGAGCGGGCTCAACAGGAGGCTGCAATCTATAAGGAGGAGAATCTCCGTTTGGTCCACGAGCGCGAGAGCGATGTCTGCAAGGCGAACCGTCAACAAGGAGATGCTCGAGCAGCTCGCCGCAAAGGCCACCACTGTCAAGGAGGAGTTGGAAAGGGTGGACAAAGAAGAGGAGGACTTGGGAGCGGCCTTTAGGGCTGCCCAGATCTCAGATTTCTCGATCAGCAGGCTGAATCTCCCCGTGATCTCCAAGGACTCGGTGGCTATGGACGTCGACCCGATTTCAGGTGCGCCCGCTGGTCTTAATCAGTTTGGTACGAATGTGGAGGAAGGAGGAAGCGACGAGGCGAGGAGGGAGGACGACGACGAGAAGGCGGGTGGTTAGCTCGCCGGCTGACCGTGGCTCCTTTCTCTTTCCCTTCCTCTTTTTAAATTTAATTTTCGAACATGGTTGCCCGGCTGGGCTTTTACGCTTGTTCTGGTGCCCGGGAGGGCTTTAATCTTTTTATTTTTCGAACTCATCCGTGCCTGAAAGGGCTTTTGTTTAATGCAATCGGGCTTTATGCCTTAGATTTTGTTTATCTTTTGTCTCTTGCATTTTTTGTTCGAGTAGGATATTTGCTAATTCGTTTAATAACTTAGGGAAGCGAACTACGATTGTCAAGCTCAAGGCTTAGGTCGCTAGTCATGAGTTCGATGCTCGATTTATCGGGCCTAGACAAAACGATTAGGTCGCGAAGGGCGATCTGTTTATTCTGAGAAAAATAGCTAAGTTTTTTAGCTCGACTTTCTTTAGTTTTTAGAATATGGATCGAACTGCTTCGTGGTGAAGTTTTGGTGTTCGAGGTGGAGTTTGCTTTCTTTTGAGCTAGGGATTTCTCAATTTTGGCTTTGAGATGGAGAAGGGGGTTCGATTTTGTTATGAGTTCCAAACATAAGGCTCGGTCATCCCTGTCGAACTGCGAGCTTTGTTGGGCTCATCGATTTGAGGTCCGGAGCTCCGACTATGGTTGAAGTCAAATTGTAAATCTGGCCACACCTGTGAAGTGGAGTAGGACTCCGAACTTAGTTGTTTTGCGAAATGAGAAGTGTGTACCTTGTGCTGCTTGTGAAGGCATCTAGGATAGGTGGCTCCCCCTCCCCCTGAAGGAGTGAGGTACGTGTGTATTGTAGCTCGCTTATGTCGAGGTGTGGGAGGTTGGGAGTGCTTGGGCTTTAAGGTCGGTGAAATAGGACTTTACCCCCCCCCCCCCCCCCTTTTAACGAGTGAGCGATGCGTGAGCTAGACCTTGCTTGAACGAGGTGTGGGTGGGCGGGCTATGTTCTGACCTCGAAGACGAGCTGCAGAGCTCGAGTTGGTTTTAAATGTAATTCAGCTTATAGATGTATGACAAGGGTGGTCCGAACTGTTTTGGTTCGTTATCTCGGTTTTGACAAATATAATTGTTGCTGAGTGAATGAATTTATTATTCCAAGTAAAAATAGGGAAAGGAGATGATACAATGTAGGGTCATCGCGCGAAGCTCGCCTATTGATGTTGTCGTGTTGTGGAATAAAATTTTGATAAAAAATGGTGGCTGAACTCGTGGGTCGAGCTGCCTACGTATCCCGTAAGGGGATCAAGCCATGACGTAGTTCGATTGTTTAATGTGCTTTAGCGATAATACCTCTTGAGGTTCATTACGTTCCAAGGTCTTATCTCGGACACCCCGTTTCGTACTTTCGTGAGCTTGTAGAAGCCATTGCGAACTACCTCGGTGATGCGATAGGGACCTTTCCAGTTGGTTCCTAGTATCCCAGCACCAAGCTCTCTAGTGTAGTTTTGTACCTTGCGCAGAACTAAGTCTCCTACGTTGAATCTCTGGTGTTTAACCTTAGAGTTGTAGTAGCGAGCTGCGGCCTGCTGGTAGTTTTGGATCATAATCAGTGCTTGATCTCGACGTTCGTCGATCAGATCAAGCTGTTCCCTTAAGAGCTGCTCGTTTAGTTTGGTGTTCGTCGGGCACAGAGTCCGGCGAAGGCTAGGAACTGCAGTTTCGGTTAGGATCATAGCTTCCAGCCCGTAAGATAATGAAAACGGTGTTTTGCTGGTGGCTTTGTGAGGTGTAGTTCGACAAGCCCAGAGGATGGTCGAAATGTGTTCGGACCACCTCTCTTTCTTGGCGTTGAGCCGTCTCTTGAGGTTACTCAAGATTGTTTTGTTTGTTGCTTCGGCTTTCCCGTTTCCTTGAGGATAACGAGGTGTGGAGTAGGAGATTTTTATCTTCCACTTCGCGCAAAAGTCTTTGAAATTTCGCGAGATAAACTGTGAACCATTGTCCGTCGCGATTTCATAAGGAAGTCTGTGATGGCAAATCACGTTTTTCCAGATGAAGCCACGTACCTAGAGCTCAGTTGTTTGCTGATAAGCTTTTGCTTCTATCCATTTAATGAAATAGTCGGTGAGCACCAGCAGGTACCTGAATTGCTTTGGTCCCAAGGGGACCATGGCTCCTACTATGTCCATTGACCATCTCATGAATGGATAGGGTGCCTTTGACATTTATCGCAACTTTTAGATAGTCTTTGGCAGTCCGCTATCATGGTCGGCCAGAAATAACCAAGTTTTTTAATTCGAATGACGAGCACCCGACCTCCAGCGTGGCTTCCGCAGGAGCCTTGGTGAGTGTCGGACATTACGGTGTAGGCTTCCTCACCATGTACACACTTGAGGTAAGGTTCGGATAGACCTCAATTATATAACTTTTCATTGAATAACATGCTGTAGCGGGTGCTTTTGACCTTGAGCTTTCGGGCTTCCCACTTGTCGGGGGGAGCTATTCCGTTTATGATATACTCGAGGATGGGTATCCTCCAGTCCGCTTTGGCGACGAACTCGTCATTGAAGGTCGATTCGTCTGCGAGTGCAGTCGGTACTGTGTGGATTATTGACTCCTGAGTACTTTGTGAGGAGGTCGGGTTCGACTCCGCATCCTCTAGTGTAGAGTTAGCCGGCTCATCCTCATCGGGATGGCTAGCTGTGTTGTAATGTCCCAGGTCTTGGGATTGTTGCATTTACGACCAGGTTGATAGTCGCGTGGTGATTGCGTTCACAGTCGGAGTTTTGAGTGCTAAGTCTATGCTAGGTTTCTCAATGCCTTCGACTGGGATTATTCACTTTATTGCTGGGTCCGAGGTGGAAGCTAGAGCTGCCAAAGCGTCTGCTGCCGTGTTTTCTCCTCGGGGTATATGGACGAACTCGAAGCGAGTGAACTGTTCTTCGAGGGTGCAAACTATAGCCAAGTAGGCTTCTATGTGTTCTTCTCTTGCTTCGTACTCGCCGCTGTAATGGTCGGTTACGAGTCTCGAGTCGCTGTGAGCTTTGATCTCGCTCGCACCGACGCTGATTGCAAGCCGTAGCCCGGCTATTAGTGCTTCGTACTCGGACTCGTTGTTAGACGAGGTGAATCCAAGACGAAAAGATTGTTCCATGACTTCTCCGGTTGGGGAGGTGAGCTGGACCCCGACTTTGGAGCCTTGTTTAGAAGATGCTCGGTTAACGTAGAGGGTCCAAGTTTTGGAGGATGGGTTTTCAGAGCTGGCTTGTGGAGCTAGCTCAACCATAAAGTCTGCCAGGACCTGGGCCTTAGCACATGTCCTGGTTCGATATTCGATGTCGTACTCGCTGAGCTCGATGGCCCATTTCACGAGGCATCCCGACTGGCTGGGACTGTGGAGTATAGTGCGCAATGGTTGCAAGGTCATTACCACGATTGAGTGCAACTGAAAGTAAGGTCGGAGCTTGCGAGCCGACATTACTACAGCTAGTGCTAGTTTTTCCACAGCTGGATACCTAGTCTCGGCATCGATAAGTGTTTTGCTTACGTAAAAGATCGGTTTTTGCTTGTTGAGTTCCTCCCGGACCAGCACGCCGCTTACTGCAGCTGGCGAGACCGCTGTATAAAGGTATAAGGGTTCTCCTTCGATTGGTTTAGCTAGGATGGGGGGTGATAAGCTGTCTTTCTTATGCTCTAATGCAGCATAGAGGTTATCAAAACTCTAATGCAAGCAATGTTGTAGTAAGGCAAGCAGGAGAGTGTCAATCCACTTCTAGATGATAGAGAATCCACAGAGAATGCAAGGTCTAAGACAAATCTAAGCAAATGAGACAGTTTATGAGAAATAATCATAAAAACTAAATGCAACAACCTAAATGGAGTGAAACCTATTTTAAAAATACTAGAAAGGAAGCAGTTACCACGAGGAACAAACAGATAAATTAAAGAGAAGAGCTTCGAATTGTTAAAATTCGACTAGTGGATCGACCACAAGATCGACCACTAGATCGAGCAGAAACGATCGATCTTGTCTAAAGCCGTAAGAACAATGAATCTAAAGACCAGGATGCTATCAGGTAACAAGCTAAAGATGATATGAGACGTAAATATGCTAGAAGAGAGGGCTTGAGGGTTGAGATTCATATAAGGGGTTTCAAGGAACGATCTTGGGTTTGAAACTTTGGATCGAGTCACTTTGGTGAGGATCTCTAAGCCTCAAAAACAAAACAAGATCTATCCGTGGCTTTCGGTATAGATCACTTTTTCATCCTCTCCTCCAAACCCATGGCTTTTGGTGGAAAGAGAGGTCGAAAGGCAAGGAAAACAGATTTCGAACAATGGCTTAACTAGTCCCCCAAACTTCCATGGCTTTTGGGAAGGGGTAACTAGTCTCTAAGGTGAGATCTTCCGAGGCCCCTGAATCCTGTCAAGGTAAAAGACCTATCGGATCATGAAGCTCTTGGCGTGAGAGTCTTCAAGCATTAAGCTTTCAACACCTTAGAAGAGATAGCCTTAAAACGTTTAGAAAACAAACCAAGATCGAACCTTTTCTACCCCTTAATCCTCTCAACCCCTAACCCAAAGTAAACTACTCACTACACATAAAGTAAATCAAGCAAGGTGGAAGAGATGAAACGATAAACATGAAACAACGACTAGATTAAAACGATAAGGTTCGAGAATACAAAAGCTTGAAAAGAAAACTGGTTTAACAATGGTGTTCTTCCGAAAACGAGAGAGAAAACTTGAAGGAAAAAGTTAGAAAATCTAAAAGTTATCGAAAAAGCATTCGCCGCATTGCCTAATATGTCAAAACAGTCCAATGGTCCCCCCTTCGCTAACAGCCAAAAACGGTTGAAAGGACAGAGATCGACCATTGGATCGAGTTGTTCTCTCGATCATATCCGGCCATCGTGTCTTCGGCTTGATCCGGGTCTCGATCTTCTTCGGTGAATCGAGTGCTGCATCCGATCTCGGTATCGATCTTTGGGAGGATCGAGTGGTGTACTCGATCCGGCTCTCGCTCTGCATGGCTTCATTTACGTCCGTACCGATACATCGATTGCTTCACTCGATCTCCATCTCGATCATTATCCTTGGATCGCCTAGTTGGCTCGATCTTCTGGTCGATCAACTCCTAGATCGACCGGCCATGCTCGATCTGCTCCTCGATCACTGGTCCTTAGCACACTCCCGAGCTTCCATGAACTGCTACAACGGCCTCCACACCTCCACGAACCTCCGTGTCTCCAAAGCAACCAGAAACAACCTGGAATAGATGCAAAATGCAGAGAAAATGCATATGCTGATGCAAGAATGCTCTAGGACCCTAAGTGATGCAATCTAGCCTAAAACATGATACAAATGCATAAAAAACTACCTAATGATTATGCATAATGTATGCAATATGCAATGATATCAACTCCCCCAAACTTACTTCTTGCTTGCCCTCAAGCAACAAAAAACAAGTAAGGAAGAGAGGTTTTTCAGAAAAATCAAAGGGGTTTTAAGAAATTTAATCCTCACTCACCACTTAAGAGTCTACCCCTTCTTCTCAACTTAGCAATCCCCAATTCAAAATAAAGACATTTTTAAACTTTTTAGGCTAGTGAAAAGGCTTTGAAAAATATTTTTGCTCTTAGGAATTTCTTATTAGTAGCTCTCTTATTATTATTATTTTTCTCTTCATTTTTTTTTTATTTGGCACTTAGGCTCTTTTTTTTTTTAATTTTATTATGGAGAGCTACCTCCTGAAATTAGAGCATACTTATGTTTTAAAAACAAACCTTTCACTTAAAACCTCATTTCTTTCCTTAAAACACAAACTCTTTTGAACCGAAAACAAATTCACAAGAAAGCAACCCCAATGATCCCCTAAACTTATCCTAAGCCTATACCTAGCTTCAAAATGTAAAGCTAGCAATCAATTATGAAAACCAAATCATGTCGTCTAAACCTAACACTTTATGCCAAGTTCAAACCGAAAATAAGGCCTCACAAAGATGTCACACAAGAACATTTGGCTTCAAAGGAGGGTAAGGTTCAAGGAGGGAGTTCTACTTAGGCTCACAAAGAGTGGTGAAAAGGAAGAAGAGAGCCTAAATATTTTAAAACCATGTGTTCATTTTCAAATGCATAAGAATGATAATTAGATTTTCAAACTAAGGTTTTCACTTAGTAGGATGAGTTTCAAATCATGAGAGTTCAGTTCAAGCCACGAAAATCCTAACTAGTGATCCAAGCACGGTTAGAACTTACTTTCAAAGCATAAACAAAGCATTAGAGAACTACTAACTAGGGCATTGAAATGATTCATAAGTAAAACACCTTTTTAAGAAATCCTAACCCCTTATGCAAAATGCAAACAACCTAGGTGATATGAGAAATTCTAGACTCAATCCTAACATGTTTTTAAAGAGATGAATGCAACTACATGAATCTTTGAAAAAAAAATTTAAAAATTTTACCAATTTTTCATGACTAAGACTCAAGGATGTAAAAAGGAAAATAAGATCAAAGAACACAAGATTAATCACACAAGTACTCCCCCAAACTTGCTTGACACCGTCCCGGTGGCAAACTCATCCGAAGAAGCAAACAAACACAATGCAAGAAACAAAGATGTGCGGTTATATACAATGGAGGAAGGTTGTTACCTCTTGTCTAGGCTCGGCTGGAACTTGAGGACGTTCCAGAGGAGCTAGAGATTTTTGCCTTTCCTTTGTTGCCTGGTTCTTGGAGGGAGTGGCGAGCCGGTTGAATGTTTTCTCCTTGGGTCTCACGGATCACAACTCCTCCGGTTGAGAGTCTCCTCTTCTCGGGTTGTTGTATCTCCTGGCTTACAGCTGGCTTAGGCTGGCTTCTTTGGAGTTGTTTGACCTTCTTCCCCAGCTTCTTAAGCATCTTCCCTTGCCACTTGTTTATCTTCCGCTGCATCTCCACCACCGAGGCTAAGAACTTCTCTGTTTTGGTCTTAGGCTCAAAATCCAGCTTGGGAAGTGTGTAAACCTCGGGCATCTCATCCTCTGTTCCTGGAGACTCTGACCTTTGGCGCGGGGCAATGGCTGAAGCAGGCGGTCCTCCTAAAGGGGCAAAGCATTCTTCCTCCGTGGGTAAGAACTCGATGTTCCCAACACCAAGCAGCTCGGTCTCGTCTTTGTTGGGGAGGATGCACACTCTCTTCTTGTCTTCCTCATCTATGAAGAGGTAAGCATAAAACCCTTCTGCTGGCGTGCGTCCCAAGCTATCAGTGTTTCTCATGTATGCTTCATCCATGAAAGCTCTGTTTGGGACGTGAGCAAAGTCATGGATGGGCACACCGGCTTGCACGAACAAAGGAGTAAGGAAACCGCCAATGTAGGAAGAGGTTGCCTTGCACCGTAAGGCATAAGCCTTGTACTTCACCAGAGAAGCCGTGAGCACACAGCCGTAATTCACTTCATCGCCGAGTTCATCTTCTATGGGTTCTTCATTCGCATCCGGATCAGACACCAAATGCTTCACGCCTTGGAAAAGGAAGCATAGCTCCGTCTTCGTGACAGTAGGAGCAACAGACCTCCCACTGAATGTATTAGCTATCAGCTTCAAAGTATACCTCAGCACCGGACTCCTAACTCTCTTGATCTTGGCGGTGTTGGCTTTGTAGTCTTCATTGCTGATTAGGTCCCAAAACTCGTCGGCTTTCTTGAAGGCTGGGAACTCCACCTTGTGTGCATCAGCCTTGAGACCGTAGGCTTGGCATAGCTCGGGGATGGATAGTGTGTAGGCTTGGCGGCCAACCTTGAAATAGAGACGGCCTTGAGAAGGAACAGGTGCACTCGGATTCTCGTACCGGAACTCCAAAGTGGCTAGGAAATCTATCGTCACCTCGGGAATTGTAGGGCAGTCCATCCGCAATAAGCACCTCAGACCAATGTTCATGAGGAGTTGGTCGAAGTCTCCAAGGATCCCGAGCCTGGACAGAAGCTCTCGATCAGCAAACTTTGTAGGTTCAAACCGGAGCCTCTCCAACCTCTTCTTATCCCTCTTCTCATCTTTGCTCCACCGGACCCTCTCTTGAACCACCACTTCTTGTGTTTCTCCTTCTTGCACTCGCTCCTCTCTTGTTCTCTTTGGTGCCATTGCTCCTGAAACAAATTTTTCTAGAGAATGATTAGCAAGAGGCGATTGAATGAGAATAAGAGAAGAAGAGAAGAAGATTTATATAAACTATTCTAGAATTTTGGGGATTAAATAAAAATAATAGCTAGATAAAAGGAAATAAAATCTTTGAGATACTGAAAATTAAGAATTTTTCCTATTACTCAGCTAATTTAAAAAATTCAAATCCGATCCTATATCCTAGAACAAGAACTTGCGATTTTTAAGGAGATTTTCTTGAAATAAAATCATTAAACCTTGAAAATACATTTGCAAGAGTAGAGGATATCTTTGCTAAACTTTAAAAGCTTTTAAATTCTCACTCTCTTTGTAAGAAAAACTCGAGCAAACAGAAATGAGAGGGTGAGGAATAGATTGAAACATTTAAAGAGTTTAACAAACCAAAACAATGGGTGGTAAAAGTGGTTTCTGATAAAAGTCTTGGTCAAAGCACATCTTTCATGGTCAAAGATGCTTGCCTTGACCAAGTTTTGAATTTAAAAATTGGAGGGAAAGGAGTAAAGGAGGGAAAGAAAATTGTTACCTCGGCATGAGATCGAGTCCTTTTGGTCGATCTAGGACTCGATCTCATGCCTAAAATGGCTTAGATCAAGAGGGTTACTCGATGTGTGACTCGATTCAAGGTGAATCGAGCCCTGGATCGATTGGCTCTCTCGATCATTGAGATGTTGGCTCCTCGGCTAAGTCTCTCTGATCGAGCTATGTCCTCGATTTAGGAGTCGATTTAGCATAGATCGAGTGATGGATCGAGTCGAGTGATCGATCAATTTTCAACAGATTTTCCCGAGAGAAATTAGATCGGTCGATCCGATCTGGATCGATCGATCCTTTTTCGTCAAGGTCGATCTTGTCACTCGTTCTCGTCTAGATCGACTGGCTCCTCTCGATTCACTGGTTCGATCTAGCAAAGATCGAGCCAGGATCAGTCGATCTAGCACTCGATCTCTAGCTTTATCTTAACCCCTATTGCCCCTTTTGGAACCCAAAGACAAGGTTTAGATTCCTTATACCTGTTCCTACACACTAAAAACATAAAAACATAAAACTGAAAGAGAAATGAAAGCAAAAATATGTACAAGATAAACATGGGAATGCCTCCCAAGTGCGCTTTCTTTAACGTCTTTAGCTAGACCTTACTTGGTCTAGGCGGATGGTGGGTCTTGGAGAAGCACCGAGGTACTCTCCTTGTCAAAGCTGTCCGCCAGGTAGGGCTTGACTCTATGTCCGTTGACGGTGAATGCACTACCACTTCTTCCCATCAGAGTAACAGCTCCATATGGCAAGACCTCTTGAATCACGAACGGTCCGCTCCACTTTGATTTCAGCTTGCCCGGGAAGAGCTTCAGCCTCGAGTTGTACAACAACACCAGTCCTCCTTCCTTAAGCTCCTTGGCAACCAATTTCTTGTCATGAGCCTCCTTAGTCCGCTCCTTGTAGATCTTGGAACTCTCGTAAGCATTCAACCTCAACTCGTCCAGTTCGTGTAGCTGAATAAGACGCCTTTCCTGAGCCGTCTTGAGATCAAAGTTCAGCCTCTTCACAGCCCACAATGCACGGTGTTCCAGCTCAACCGGGAGGTGACAACCCTTGCCATAGAGTAGAGTGAAAGGGGTTGTACCAATCGGCGTCTTGAAGGCAGTACGGTAGGCCCAAAGAGCATCGTCCAGCTTCACTGACCAGTCCTTCCTTGTTGCTCCAACGGTCTTCTCCAGAATAGCTTTGATCTGCCTGTTAGAGACTTCCACCTGACCGCTCGTTTGAGGATGATACAGTGTAGCCACCTTATGCTTAACCCCATACTTTCTCAAGAGGCTCTCAAAAACCTTGTTTACAAAATGGCTTCCTCCATCACTTATAACAACCTTAGGTACCCCAAACCTTGGAAAGATGATACTCTTGAACAACTTGATCACAACCTTAGAGTCGTTTGTAGGGGAAGCAACAGCCTCAACCCATTTGGAGACATAATCCACAGCTACTAAGATGTACTTGTTGCCGTATGAAGAAGGAAAAGGCCCCATGAAGTCAATACCCCACGCATCGAACACGTCAACCTCGAAGATGGGAACTTAAGGCATTTCATTCCTCTTGGTAATGTTCCCTGCTCGCTGACATGCCTCACAGCTCTTCACAAACTCGTGTGCATCTTTGAAGATAGACGGCCACCAGAAACCCGCTTGCAACACTTTCGTGGCAGTTTTGAAAGAAGCGAAGTGTCCTCCGTAGGAAGAGCCATGGCAATGATAGAGGATATCCCTGGCTTCTTCCTTTGTAACACATCTTTGGTACAAGCTGTCTACTCCTCTTTTGTATAGGTAAGGCTCATCCCAAAAGTAGTCACTAGCCTCCCTCAAAAACCTCTTCTTGTGATAGCTGTTGAGATGTGTTGGCTCCTCACCACATGCTAGGTAGTTCACCATATCAGCATACCATGGTAGATCCTCCTCTTTAAAACTCAACACTTCCTCAAACCTTCCTTCTAGCTTCCCACAAACAGCAGTAGTAATCGCCATAAGTTGTTCTTTTGGAAGAGAATCGTCTAAAGGGAGAGACTCGTTGATCCTTAGTCTTGAGAGGTGGTCAGCGACTCCATTTTCTATCCCCTTCTTGTCTTTAATTTCCATGTCAAACTCCTGAAGTAAGAGAATCCATCTTAAGAACCGAGGCTTAGTGTCTTTCTTTGAGTAGATGTATCGTAGAGCAGCATGATCCGTGTATACAATAGCCTTGGAGCCAACGAGATACGATCTGAACTTCTCAAAGGCGAAGACTACTGCAAGCAGCTCTTTCTCCGTAGTGGTGTATCGTGATTGCGTGTCATCCAAGGTCCTTGAAGCATAATAGATCACGTGTAGCTTCTTGTCCTTCTTCTGACCAAGGACTGCTCCTACAACATAGTCACTAGCATCACACATAATCTCAAAAGGGAGAGACCAGTCTGGTGCTTGGACTATAGGGGCTGACGTGAGGGCTTCCTTGATGGTCACGAAAGCCTTCAAACACTCCTCATCGAATACAAACTCAGCTTCCTTGCATAACAGCCGTGTAAGGGGGCGTGCAATCTTGGAGAAATCTTTGATGAAGCGCCTATAGAACCCTGCGTGTCCCAAGAAGCTTCTAATCCCTTTAACATTAACCGGCGGCTCCAAACCCATCATAACCTCAACCTTAGCCTGATCAACTTCAATACCCCTCTCTGAAATCTTGTGACCGAGCACTATCCCTTCCTTGACCATGAAGTGGCATTTCTCCCAGTTCAGCACCAGGTTTGTTTCTTCACAACGTTTAAGTACCCTGCAAAGATTCAACAAACACGCAGGAAAGGACGCACCATACACAGAGAAGTCATCCATAAACACCTCTACCATCTCCTCTATAAGATCGGAGAAGATCGACATCATACACCGCTGAAAGGTAGCCGGTGCATTACACAATCCAAACGGCATCCTTCGATATGCAAAGGTACCGTAGGGACATGTAAAAGTCGTTTTCTCCTGATCGTTTGGGTGAATAGGTATTTGAAAGAAACCGCTATACCCATCGAGAAAACAGTAGTAAGGGTGATTTGCAAGTCTCTCAAGCATCTGATCAATAAAAGGCAAAGGGAAATGGTCTTTTCTAGTCGCAAGGTTAAGCTTTCTATAGTCAATACACATTATATGACCAGTAATGGTCCTAGTAGGGATAAGTTCATCCTTTTCATTCCTTATGACCGTGATCCCTCCCTTCTTAGGCACCACGTGTACAGGTGAAACCCACGTGCTGTCACTTATGGGATAGATCACGTCATTCTTGATGATTCTCCTCGAATCTAGCAGGTTCACGTACTCTTGGGTCCTTTGGTCCACATAGCCAAATTCTCCTGGCTCCTTAGTGAGTGCTAGCTTCAAATGGTCTTCTAAAGCTAGCTCTTCCAGCAACTCATCTGCCAAGGCATCCATCGTTTCGATATAGAAAGCTTGTCCTTCAATGGTTGGCTTCTTTAGAACCTTGTTGATGTCAAAGTCTAGCCTGATCTCTTTCCCCAAATGCAAGGCAATCTTCCCATTCTTCACGTCTATTATGGCTCCGGCGGTTGCGAGGAATGGTCTCCCTAAGATGAGTGGGTCTTTCGGGTCCTCGTCCATCTCCAGCACTACAAAGTCTGTAGGTACATTCACACCACTGATTCGCACCGGTAAGTCTTCGAGCAGCCCTACCGGTAATCTCACGCTCCTATCAGCCAGCACCAATGAGATCCGACATTCCTTAAACCGAGTGAAACCAAGCTTCTTAGCCACGGAGTGAGGCATCAAGTTTATGCTAGCTCCGAGATCACACAAGCAACTCTTGAACTCTAGAGGACCTAAAGTACAAGGTATAGTGAAGCTTCCCGGATCTCCCAGCTTCTTAGGCACTATCTCCTTATGAATAACCGCGCTACACTCTTCGCTTAGTACAAGCACCTCTTTGCTTTCTTTGTTCTTCTTCACAAGGGTGTCCTTGAAAAACTTGGCGCACTTGGGCATCATAGCGAGACAGTCTACAAGAGGCAACTTTATCTCCACGTCTCTCAAGTGCTTCTCAAACAGGATCCGGTGTTTCTCTATTAACTGCTTTTTGAAACGACCCGGGAATGGCAACTTTGGTACGTAAGGTGGGGGCACGTAGTCATCCTTTTCCTTGGTGGTTTTCTCAGCCTTTTTCTCAATGAATGCCTTGTCACCTCTTCTCGGTCCTTGGATCCATACGTTGTCAAAGTTTATCTCCTCATTATCAGCTGAAAGTTTACCCTCCCCCTCTTGAATTACAACGTCCTCGTTGTTCTTGGTAGAGACCGGAGGCTCAAGCTCTTTGCCACTTCGTAACGTAATAGCATTGGCATACTCCTTGGGGTTTTGCTCACACTTTCCCGGGAGGCTGTTCTGTCCACTCGTGCTTGCCTTGCCCTTCTCCAGCTGCTTTATTTTGTTGTTGAGGTTTGTGATTTGAGTGGAGAAGTCGGTTAAGGATGAATCTAGCCGAGTGTTCATTTCAGCGAACTTCTGATTTGTAGAAGCTTGCCCTTGTATTAGCTGTTGGAACATTGCTTGAACCGGATCAACTTGTTGTTGCATCGGTTGTTGTTGCTGTTGAGGTGCAAAGCCCGGAGGGTAGTTGGTAGTATAACCCTTGTTTTGTTGTTGTTGCCCTTGACCTTGGAAATTGCCTTGCCCTTGACCTTGGAAACCACTGCTCGGTTGAAAGCCTTTGTTGTAAGGGATGAAAGGCTTAGCTTGTTGAGCAGGGTACACTTGATCTTTAGGGTTGGCTACATTTGTGTTTCGGTAAGAGAGATTGTTGTTTTGGTAGCCTTGAGACTTGTAGTTGTTTTGTCCGGCCACCCAATTTGCTTCTTCTTGGCTTAGCTCTAACTCCTATTGGTTTTCATCAGCTTCACCAACGAAGTGAACATGCTTCTGATTAGCTAAAACCAACTTATCAATCTTCTCATGCAACGATTTGAGCTCCTTCTTGTGAGACTCTAATTCTGACCCCCTCGGTGCTCGGTCATAATCCTCAGCATAGTTTCCATCACTCAACGCCAGGTTCTCTATCAGCTCCATACCCTCTTCTACTTCTTGACCGAGGAAATTCCCTTTGCTAGCTGTATCAAGCAACAACCGGATCTTTGGTGAAGCCCCACGGTATATGGTACTGAGTAGAGTCTCCTCACTGAACCCGTGATGAGGGCATTGGATCGTGTAATCTTTGAAATGCTCCATAGCCTCATTGAATGTCTCATTGTTCCTTTGAGTGAAACCGCTGATTTCGCTTCTCAACCGAGCAGTCCTGGTGCTTGAGAAAAACTTTGAGAGGAAAGCCTTCTTACATTCAGCCCATGATGTGATGGTGCCTTGTGGGAGGGTCTTCTCCCAATGTCTAGCTTTGTCGCCGAGTGAAAAGGGGAAGAGACGCAGCTTGAAGGCATCTTCTGATATACCGTTGATCTTAATCATTCCACACACTTGCTCGAAATTGTCCAAGTGCTCCAAGGGGTCTTCCATTGCTAAGCCGTGGAACTTGTTGTTTTGCACCATAGATATGAACCCTGGCTTGATCTCAAAGTTATTGTTTTGTACCGGAGGAGGAGTGATCCCAAACCTATTGTGGTGGGTATTGGGGGCATCTCCGGCTCCTATGATCCTCGGAGGTCTAGCCGCGTGTTGGGGGTTTCCATTGCCCCGTCCTGCTGGAGGTGGTCCTTCTGGATGCTCGTGTGCAGCCATGTCTTCAAAGTTAACCAGACCTTGCTGAACAATCTCCTCAAAGGCTCTTGTTTGATCTCTGACTCTTCTTTGCCGTGAGTGACCAAGCTGATGAATGTTGTCTAAGGGTTGTAGAAGATTGTTGTCTCCCCTTGAACGAAGATTCATGTACCTGAAAACACACGGTTTAGAGTAGTAGGATTAGTAACTTGAAAAAGGTAAAGACTTAGTCTTTGCTAAGACCCAAATCTCTATGTTCTCTAAGCAACCTAGAATGGCAACGGCGCCATTTGATAAGCTGTCTTTCTTATGCTCTAATGCAGCAGAGAGGTTATCAAAACTCTAATGCAAGCAATGTTGTAGTAAGGCAAGCAGGAGAGTGTCAATCCACTTCTAGATGATAGAGAATCCACAGAGAATGCAAGGTCTAAGACAAATCTAAGCAAATGAGACAGTTTATGAGAAATAATCATAAAAACTAAATGCAACAACCTAAATGGAGTGAAACCTATTTTAAAAATACTAGAAAGGAAGCAGTTACCACGAGGAACAAATAGATAAATTAAAGAGAAGAGCTTCGAATTGTTAAAATTCGACTAGTGGATCGACCACTAGATCGAGCAGAAACGATCGATCTCGTCTAAAGCCGTAAGAACAATGAATCTAAAGACCAGGATGCTATCAGGTAACAAGCTAAAGATGATATGAGACGTAAATATGCTAGAAGAGAGGGCTTGAGGGTTGAGATTCATATAAGGGGTTTCAAGGAACGATCTTGGGTTTAAAAATTTGGATCGACTCACTTTGGTGAGGATCTCTAAGCCTCGAAAACAAAACAAGATCTATCCGTGGCTTTCGGTATAGATCACTTTTTCATCCTCTCCTCCAAACCCATGGCTTTTGGTGGAAAGAGAGGTCGAAAGGCAAGGAAAACAGATTTCGAACAATGGCTTAACTAGTCCCCCAAACTTCCATGGCTTTTGGGAAGGGGTAACTAGTCTCTAAGGTGAGATCTTCCGAGGCCCCTGAATCCTGTCAAGGTAAGGGACCTCTCGGATCATGAAGCTCTTGGCGTGAGAGTCTTCAAGCATTAAGCTTTCAACACCTTAGAAGAGATAGCCTTAAAACGTTTAGAAAACAAACCAAGATCGAACCTTTTCTACCCCTTAATCCTCTCAACCCCTAACCCAAAGTAAACTACTCACTACACATAAAGTAAATCAAGCAAGGTGGAAGAGATGAAACGATAAACATGAAACAACGACTAGATTAAAACGATAAGGTTCGAGAATACAAAAGCTTGAAAAGAAAACTGGTTTAACAATGGTGTTCTTCCGAAAACGAGAGAGAAAACTTGAAGGAAAAAGTTAGAAAATCTAAAAGTTATCAAAAAAGCATTCGCCGCCTTGCCTAATATGTCAAAACAGTCCAATGGTCCCCCCTTCGCTAACAGCCAAAAACGGTTGAAAGGACAGAGATCGACCATTGGATCAAGTTGTTCTCTCGATCATATCCGGCCATCGTGTCTTCGGCTCGATCCGGGTCTCGATCTTCTTCGGTGAATCGAGTGCTGCATCCGATCTCGGTATCGATCTTTGGGAGGATCGAGTGGTGTACTCGATCCGGCTCTCGCTCTGCATGGCGTCATTTATGTCCGTACCGATACATCGATTGCTTCACTCGATCTCCATCTCGATCATTATCCTTGGATCGCCTAGTTGGCTCGATCTTCTGGTCGATCAACTCCTAGATCGACCGGCCATGCTCGATCTGCTCCTCGATCACTGGTCCTTAGCACACTCCCGAGTTTCCATGAACTGCTACAACGGCCTCCACACCTCCACGAACCTCCGTGTCTCCAAAGCAACCAGAAACAACCTGGAATGGATGCAAAATGCAGAGAAAATGCATATGCTGATGCAAGAATGCTCTAGGATCCTAAGTGATGCAATCTAGCCTAAAACATGATACAAATGCATGAAAAACTACCTAATGATTATGCAGAATGTATGCAATATGCAATGATATCAGGGGGCTCGGTGAGATAGGATTTGAGTTGGGTTAATGCCTCCTCGCATTTCTCGTCCCACTGGAATTTTTTGTATCCTTTGAGGAGCTGGTAGAATGGGAGACATTTATCGGTTGACCGCGAGATGAACCGGCTGAGGGCTGCAACCCGACCGGTCAAACGTTGTACTTCCCGAGTTGTCCTGGGAGATGGCATTACGAGGAAAGTCGAAATTTTTTTCGGGTTCGCTTCGATTCCTTGTTCGGTGACTAGGTAGCCGAGGAATTTGCCTGAGGCGACTCCGAAGGTACAATTAGCTGGGTTGAGCTTCATCTCGTATTGGTTTAAGATTTTGAAGCATTCACTGAGTTGTGCGACGTGGTCTGTGTCTCTTGCGGACTTGACCAGCATGTCGTCTATATAGACTTCCATGGTTTTACCGAGCTGGTTAGCAAACATTTTGTTCACTAGCCTTTGATAGGTCGCTCCTGCGTTTTTCAGGCTGAATGGCATTACTTTGTAGCAGTAGGTACCTCGATCGATAATGAAGGCTGTTTTGTCTTGGTCTTCCGGATTCATCTGATCTGATTGTAACCGGAGAAGGCGTCCATGAAGGACAAGAGTTGATGGCCAGCTTTGGCCTCGACCAGGCGGTCAATGTGTGGAAGTGGGAAGCTGTCTTTTTGACATGCTTTGTTTAGGTCGGTGAAATCGACGCAGACTCTGCACTTTCCATTTTTCTTTTTGACGACCACGGGGTTTGCCAACCAGTCGGGGTATTTTACCTCTCTGATCGATCCCACTTTGAGCAGTCGGTCTATCTCGTCGTTGACTGCCTTAGCCCGATCTGGGCCAGCTTGCGGCGTTTCTGTCTGACGGGTTTGATAGTTGGGTCGATGTTGAGTTCGTGCGCGGAGACCTCTTTATCGAATCCCGGCATGTCCGCAGTTGACCATGCGAAGGTGCTAATGTTTTCTTTTAGAAAACTATTAGTTCAGTGCGAATTGTTTGCGCAAGGTCGACCCCGATTCCAACGCACCTTTCGAGGTTAGAGTCGTCTATGCATACTTGCTCATTTAGTTCTATTCGGGGTTCGCCTACAGAGGGATCTTTGTTGTGTTTGATTTGTCGGACTGCGAGCTCCTCCTCTTTCAGTAATTGCTATACGAGAGCTTTCTCAGCTAGCAAGAAGCTGCTCATATAGCAATCCCTTGAGGCTCGTTGGGAGCCGCGTATCGATTTGGTTCCCTAAGGGGTTGGGAATTTGACACACTGGTGGTATGTGGAAGCTACGGCTTTCATAGCATAGAGCCAAGGTCTGCCGAGAATGGCATTAAATGGAGCTGAGCGATCTACGACCAAGAAGTCAGTTGTTTTTATGACTACGCCGGCCTTAACTGGGAGCTGGATGGTTCCCAACGAGTAGGTGGTTTCTCCTGTGAAGCCGGTGAGTGGAGTTCGATCGTTCGACAGCATGGATGTTTGGTATCCCATGCGTCTAAAAGCGTCGAAGAACAACACGTCTACCGAGCTTCCGATATCAATCATGACCCTCGTAAGGTCGAATCCGCCTACAGCGATCTGTATGATCGAGTTGTGGTTTATCTAGAGTCAGCGTTTTGCTTTCTACAAAGCGGATTTGGTGGTCGGGTCCATCCAAGGGTAGGTTTACTGTGGCGGACTCTACCTTGCGTTAATATACCTTGATCGAGTTGATTGAGTCTCGGCACATCTTCGAGCCTCCGCAGATGAAGTCGATTCGCTTCATTGTGGGTAACTCCCCTCCCCCCTCGAATGAGTGAGCGATGCGTGAGCTATAGCTCGCTTTAGATCGAGGTGCCGAGACTTGGGTGATACTCGGTTTTGACGAGCTTCCGAGTAATTTTAACACGTGTCCTCCCGCGACTTTATGAAGCCAGGTTGAGCTAGAGCTCGATGGCTTCCTAGGGGGGGGGGGGGGGGGGGGGGGGGTGATTACTGATTTCATTGATCCACCACATAGGTTTAGCTCTCTGAAAATCAGGTCGATTCTTTTTCTCGCTGATGGAGGGGAGCCAGGGGTTTGGACTTCGAGTTTGACTTCGTGATCTCGTTTTTGAGGTTCTTTGTCAGGGTCTGCTTCCCTGTTTTGGGTCGAGGTCTTTTTGGGCTTTTCGCTTTTTCCCTCGGCCTTTTCGGCTTTTTTCTTGTCGAGCTTTTTCGCGAGGATCCTAGCTCGAGTTCGACATTCCTCAGTGGAATGTCCATTCTTTTTGTGATGCTCGCAGTATTTGCTTTGGTCAAAGCTTGACTCCTCTTCAGGAGACGAGCTCTCTATAGCATATGAATGCTGACCTTTGCCATGCGGCTCCCTTTTGGGAGGTGTAACATTAGCTTTCTTCGACCCGGAGGGTGCGAGGTGGAGCAGTGAGTTACGGTATTTTGCTTTGCAGGCCTTTTTTTTATCCTCGATGTTGGCGTATATAGACGCGCGATGGAGCACGTCATCGAGTGAGTCTGTAGGTCGGAGCGTGAGCTCTGCCTTGAACCTAGACTGGTACCATAGGTTAGTTCGCAGGGTTACTGCTTCGTTAGGGTTAGCGATTTTTGCTTTGATCGCTTTGAATTTAGCGATGTATGATCGAAGCGGTTCGTCTGGAACTTGGACTAGCTTCCAGAGGTCAGCTTCGGTTTCTCGTTTTTCGATGAATATAGAGTACTTTTTGAGGTGATTACTGATTTCATTGATCCACCACATAGGTTTAGCTCTCTGAAAATCAGGTCGATTCTTTTTCTCGCTGATGGAGGGGAGTCAGGGGTTTGGACTTCGATTTTGACTTCGCGATCTCGTTTTTGAGGTTCTTTGTCAGGGTCTGCTTCCCTGTTTTGGGTCGAGGTCTTTTTGGGCTTTTTGCTTTTTCCCTCGGCCTTCTCGGCTTTTTCCTTGTCGAGCTTTTTCGCGAGGATCCTAGCTCGAGTTCGACATTCCTCAGTGGAATATCCGTTCTTTTTGTGGTGCTCGCAGTATTTGCTTTGGTCAAAGCTTGACTCCTCTTCAGGAGACGAGCTCTCTATAGCATATGAATGCTGACCTTTGCCCTGCGGCTCCCTTTTGGGAGGTGTAACGTTAGCTTTCTTCGACCCGGAGGGTGCGAGGTGGAGCAGTGAGTTGCGGTATTTTGCTTCGCAGGCCTCTTTTTGTCCTCGAAGTTGGCGTATATGGACGCGCGATGGAGCACGTCATCGAGTGAGTCTGTAGGTCGGAGCGTGAGCTCTGCCTTGAACCTCGACTGGTAACATAGGTTAGTTCGCAGGGCTACTGCTTCGTTAGGGTTAGCGATTTTTGCTTTGATCGCTTTGAATTTAGCGATGTATGATCGAAGCGGTTCGTCTGGAACTTGGACTAGCTTCCAGAAGTCAGCTTCGGTTTCTCGTTTTTCGATGAATATAGAGTACTTTTTGAGGAAGACTACTGTGAGCTTGTTGAAATTCGAGGTCGAATTTTCTTCCAGCATCGCGAACCATTCCTGAGCTGGTCCGACTAGGTTTTCGGCGAATAGCCTGCAGTATCCTGCTTTTTCTCTTCTGGGGATAAATTAGCTCGGATAGCTGCGAGGTTGAAGAGTCGGATATGGGCTTTCGGGTCACTGTTCCCAGCGTACTCTGGGACTCTTACTTTGGTAGTATCTCGGAGGTACTTGTGCATGATCTAATAGGTGAACGGAGTCCATTGGGTCTTGCGAATTACTCGATCGATGTCGGGAGCTGAGCTTGTGGCTTGATGGAACATGGAGTTCATCTGCCGGATACCATAGTCGGTTTGATTCTAGAATCTTTCAAAAGATTCGCAGTGGACTAGGTTTCTTGAGCCGACGTCGAGGTGGTTAGTCCGAATCGGATCATTTGGTATTTGGGTTCCGAGCTGTTGGTGAACGAACCCTATGGGTTGTTTGCGGGTCCCGCTTAAAAGTCTCGAGCTCGAGGTCGTGTTCGGTTGTTGGCCGAACTGGGTGGTGTTTGCGAGCTCGAGGTGAATGTTGAGGATCCAAGCCATCTCTGTCGAGTGGCTCGGTTCCAGGTGGTCTTAAAGGTGAAGATGGATATCTCATGTTGGGACGAGGTCCCATTTCAGGTATTCCTGATGCCGGGACAGGTGGAGATGGATATCTCATCGTGAGACAAGGTCCCATCTCTGGTATTCCTGGAGCCGAAATATCCGTGGTGATTGGTGTCTGGTTCACCGCGGGGGCGAAGTTCGGTGGACCTGGAGCACGCAGAGGTGTCATTGTATAGTCCGGATGGATTACTCGGAGCAGAGATCGACGAAAAGTCGAGCTGAGTCCGTGGAGGTGGACTCGCAGCGGATCGAGCTGCGGCTTGACGCCGTTCCTGCCTTTCTAATCTAATCTCCTGATCTCGTTGTCGATCGATCAGATGTGTGAGCATTTGGAGTATTTCCGCCGACTCCGACATGCTCCTAGAAGCTACGGGTATCGGCGGGGAAACATGAGCTGTTCGGCAATGTGGTGCCGAAGCTGCAGGTGGATTCTCAGATTGCACCCAGGTTCGAGAGGGAGGCTTCTCGACTGTTTGTGACTGGTTACTCGTTGTACCCGGTGGGGTGACGAGGTTGATCACGATCGGTTCCACACGGCTGGGAACATTAGAATTCGTGCCGGTGGTGTCGATGAGGGTTGTAACCCTAGGTTCGTTTCCGCTGGCTGTCTGGTTGACGTTGCCGGTCGGGGTTACTTGATCTGGAGAGATCGGAATCGGTGAGACGTTTCCCAAGGTTTGTTGAGTTGAATCCATTTCGGTTTCAGCTGGCTTAGGATCTGCTCTTGAGTAAGAGAAATCTATAGATCTTTCCCCACAGACGGCGCCAAAATGTGGATACCGAAATCCACACTAAGAAATTTATGTATTTTTGTAAGGACAGAACATTAGAGGATCAAGGGCTAGATTTCTTCGAACCGATTGACAATATAAGCTAGCACTAACTGAAATAAGGATTTTTTATTAATCGGTCGAATGAAATGGTTACAAAGATCTCAATGAAAAAGATGAACTGAAAAGAGCTCTGGGAGCAGTTACATTGTTTCGGGTGTAAAAAGTGTGTAAAAAGATCAAGTTGAAGGTCCCCTGAACTAAGCCATTCTCCTCCTTTATATAGCTTGCCTCGTCGAGCTTCGAGCTCCAGCGCGTATCTCGGCCACGTGCAGCAGCCTCAGCCGGATATCTCGCCACGTGCAGCAACTTCCTCCGCGATCTTCAGACTCGTTTGAACTGGCGAGATTATTCTCTGACTTGGCTCAGATTCTTCCTTGTTTCTCAGGATTTGGTCGAGCTGGAGCTCGACCTCGCCGATCGGAGCATCTTGTTGCTGAGGATTGGATTGTTGAAAGGTGAATGGGCCCGGGCCGCAGAGTTGAAGCCCAATCACTTTGACTTAGTTTGGACCTGCCCGTTGGGCTTGAGTGGGCCGGATTTGGGGTGTCAAATCCAGCTCCAACAATGGTGTTTAACACGATTTCGAATGCATATCCTCATTGTTGGAGCTGGATTTGGCACCCCAAATCCGGTCCACTCAAGCCCAACGGACAGGTCTGAACTAAGCCAAAATAACTGGGCTTCAAGCTTATGGCCTAGGACTATTCACCTATCAACGATCCAATCCTGAACAGCAAGACGCTCCGTTCGGCGAGGTCGAGCTCCAGCTCGACCAAATCCCGAGAAACAAGGAAGGATTTGAGCCGAGTCAGAGCTTATTCTCCCAGTTCAAACGAGTCCAAAGATCGCGGAGGAGGTTGCTGCACGTGGCGAGATTTCCGGCTGAAGCTGCTTCACGTGGCCGAGATACGCGCTGGAGTTCGAAGCTCGATGCGGCGAGCTATATAAAGGAGGAGAATGGCTTAGTTCGAGGACCTTCAGCTTGATCTCTTTACATATTTTTTACATCTAGAAACTCTGTAACTGCTCTCAGAGCTCCTTGAGTGCGTCTTTTCTATTGAAATCTCTGTAACCGTTTCATTCGACCGATTAATAATCAAATCCTTATTTCAGCTAGTGCTTGCTTATACAGTCAATCTGTTCGAGGGAATCTAGCCCTTAATTCTCCTAAAGTTTCTTCTCTTACAAAACACATAAATTTCGGAGTGTGAATTTCTGTATCCACATTTTGGCGCTGTCTGTGGGGAAGATCTATAGATTACTCTTACTCAAGAGCAGATCCTAAGCCAGCTGAAACCGAAATGGACTTAACCCAACAAACCTCGGAAACCGTCTCACCGATTCCGATCTCTCCAGATCAAGTTACCCCGACCGGCAACGTCAGTCAGACAGCGGGCGGAAACGAACCTAGGGTGACAACCCTCGTTGACACCACCGGCACGAACTCCAACGTTCCCAGCCGCGTGGAACCGATCGTGATCAATCTAGTCACCCCACCGGGTACGACGAGTAACCAATCACAAACAGCCGAGAGGCCTCCCTCTCGAACCTTGGTGCGATCTGAGAATCCACCTACAACTTTGGCATCTCAGAGCCTAGCAGCTCCTGTTTCCCCGCCGATACCCGTAGCTTCTAGGAGCACATCGGAGTCGGCGGAGATACTCCAAATGCTCACACATCTGATCGATCGACAACGAGATCAGGAGATCAGATTAGAAAGACAAGAACGGCGTCAAGCCGCAGCTCGATCCGCTGTGAGTCCACCTCCACGGACTCAGCTCAACTTTTCATCGATCCCTGCTCCGAGTAATCCGCACGGACCATACGTGACACCTCTGCGTGCTCCAGGTCCACCAAACTTCGCCCCCTCGGCGAACCAGACACCAATCACCACAGATATTCCGGCTCTAAGAATACCAGAAATGGGACCTCGTCCTGCGATGAGATATACGTCTCCACCTGTGCCAAGACCAGGAATACCCGAAATGGGACCCCGTCCCAACACAAGATATCCATCTCCACCTTTAAGACCACCTGGAATCGAGCCACCTCGACAGAGATCGAGGCACCTACTGCTACAAAGTAATGCCCTTCGGCCAGAAAAACGCAGGAGCGACCTATCAAAGGCTAGTGAACAAAATGTTTGCTAACCAGCTCGGTAAAACCATGGAAGTCTAGATAGATGACATGCTGGTCAAGTCTGCAAGAGACACGGACCACGTCGCACAACTCAGGGAATGCTTCAAAATCTTAAACCAATACCGGATTAAGCTCAACCCAGCTAAATGTACCTTCGGAGTCGCCTCAGGCGAATTCCACGGTTACCTAGTAACCAAACGAGGAATCGAGGCGAACCCGAAGCAGATCACGGCTTTCCTCGAAATGCCATCTCCCAAAACAACTCGGGAAGTACAGCGCTTGACCGGTCGAGTTGCAGCCCTCAACCGATTCATCTCGCGGTCAACCGACTATTGTCTCCCATTCTACCAGCTCCTTAAAGAAAACAAAAAATTCCAGTGGGACAAGAAATACGAGGAGGCACTAACCCAACTCAAAACCTATCTCACCGAGCCCCCTATCCTAGCTAAACCAATCGAAGGAGAACCCTTATACCTCTATACAGCGGTCTCTCCAGCTGCAGTAAGCGGCGTACTGGTTTGAGAGGAGCTCAACGAGCAAAAACCAATCTTTTACGTAAGTAAAACACTTATCGATGCTGAGACTAGGTATCCAGCTATGGAAAAATTAGCGCTAGCTGTAGTAATGTCAACTCGTAAGCTTCGACCTTACTTTCACTCGCACTTGATCGTGGTAATGACCTCGCAACCCTTGCGAACTATACTCCACAGTCCCAGCCAGTCAGGACGCCTCGAAAAATGGGCCATCGAGCTCAGTGAGTACGTCATCGAATATCGGACCAGGACATGCGCCAAAGCCCAAGTCCTGGCGGACTTTATGGTTGAGCTGGCTCCAGAAGCCAGCTCCGAAAATCCATCCTCTAAAACTTGGACTCTGTACGTCGACAGAGCATCTTCCAAACAAGGCTCCGGAGTCGGGGTCCGGCTCACCTCTCCGACCGGAGAAGTGATGGAACAATCTTTCTGTCTCGGATTCACCTCGTCAAACAATGAGTCCGAGTACAAAGCACTAATAGCCGGGCTCCGGCTCGCAATCGGCGTCGGTGCGAGTGAGATCAAAGCTCACAGCGACTCGAGACTCGTAACCGGCCACTACAGCGGCGAGTACGAAACGAGGGAAGAACGCATGGAAGCCTATCTAATCATAGTTCGCAGCCTCGCAGAACAGTTCACTCGTTTCGAGCTCGTCCATATACCTCGAGGAGAAAACACGGCGGCAGACGCTTTGGCAGCTCTAGCTTCTACCTCGGACCCAGCAGTAAAGCGAATAATCCCAGTCGAAGGCATTGAGAAACCTAGCATAGATCTAGCACTCAAAACTTCGACCATGAACGCAATCACCACGCGACCATCAACCCAGTCGCAAACGCAACAATCCCAAGATCCGGGACCATCTAACACAGCTAGCCATCCCGACGAAGATGAGCCAGCTAACTCTACACCGGAGGATGCGGAGTCAAACCCTACCTCCTCACAAAATACTCAAGAATCAACAATCCACATAGTACCGACTGCACTCGCAGATGAACCGACCTTCAAAGACGAGTTCGTCGCCAAAGCGGACTGGAGGATACCCATCCTCGAGTACATCGTTAACGGAGTAGCTCCTCCCGACAAATGGGAAGTTTGAAAGCTCAAGGTTAAAAGTGCCCGCTACAGCGTGTTATTCAATGATAAGCTATACAAGCGAGGTCTATCGAAACCTTACCTTAAGTGCGTACACGGCGAGGAAGCCTACACCGTAATGTCCGACACCCACCAAGGCCCCTGCGGAAGTCACGCTGGAGGTCGAGTGCTCATCATTCGAATAAAAAAACTTGGCTATTTCTGGCCGACCATGATAGTGGACTGTCAAAGACTATCCAAAAGCTGCGACAAATGTCAGAGGCATGCCCCGATCATCCATTGTCCATCAGAAAGACTGTCGTCGATCTCCGTACCCTATCCATTCATGAGATGGTCAATGGACATAGTAGGACCCATGGTCCCTTCGGGACCGAAGCAATTTAGGTACCTGCTGGTGCTCACTGATTATTTCACTAAGTGGATGGAAGCTAAAACTTATCAATAAATAATCGACCTCCAAGTACGCGGCTTCATCTGGAAAAATGTGATTTGCCATCACGGACTTCCTTATAAATCGTGACGGACAACAGTTCATAGTTTATTTCGCAAAACTTCAAAGACTTATGTGCGAAGTGGAAGATAAAAATCTCCTACTCTACACCTCGTCATCCTCAAGGAAACGGGCAAGCTGAAGCAACAAACAAAACCATCTTGAGCAACCTCAAGAGACGGCTCGACGCCAAGAAAGAGAGGTGGTCCGAACACATCTCGGCCATCCTCTGGGCTTGTTGAACCACACCTCACAAAGCCACCAGCGAAACACCGTTCTCACTATCGTACGGGCTGGAAGCTATGATCCCAACCGAAACTGCAATTCTCAGCCTTCGCCGGACTCTATGCCCGACGAATACCAAACTTAATGAACAGTTGTTAAGGGACCAGGTCGATCTGATCGACGAACGTCGATATCAAACACTGATCAGGATCCAAAATTACCAGCAGGCCGCAACTCGCTACTACAACTCCAAGGTCAAACACCAGAGATTCAACGTAGGAGATCTGGTCCTGCGCAAAGTACAAGATTACACCAAAGAGCCCGGTGCTGGAAAACTAGGAACCAACTGGGAAGGTCCGTATCGCATCACCGAGGTAGTTCGCGACGGCGTCTACAAGCTCACGAAAGTACGAAATAGGGGGCCCGAGATAAGACCTTGGAATGTAATGAACCTCAAGAGGTATTATCGCTAAAGCACTTTAAACAATCGAACTACGTCATGGCTTGATCCCCTTACGGGGTATGTAGGCAGCTCGACCCACGAGTTCAGCCACCATTTTTTATCAAACTTTTATTCCACAACATGACAGCATCAATAGGCGAGCTATGCGCGATGACCCTACGTTCGATCATCTTCTTTATTTATTTTTATTTTGAATAACAATTCATTTACCTCAGCAACAATTATATTTGTCGAAACCGAGATCACGAACTAAAACAGCTCGATAATCCTAGTCCGCTTCTCCAAGTTATCTAACGACTTAGCAAACATCCTACTCGAACGAAAATGCAAGAGACAAAAATAAACAAATTCTAAGGCACGAGGCCCGATTGCATTAAAACAAAAGCCCTTTCGGGCATGGATAAGTTATAAAAAAGGATTAAAGCCCTCCCGGGCACTAGACACAAGCGTAAAAGCCCCGTCGGGCAACCAAGTTTGAAAAATAAATTTTAAAAAAAGGAAGAGAAAGAGAAAGGAGCCACGGTCAGCAGTCGAGCTAACCACCCGCCTTCTCGTCTTTTTCTTCCCTCCTCACGTCGTTGCTACCTCCTTCCTCCACATTCGTTCCGAATTGATTGAGACCAACAGGCGCGCCTGAAACCGGATCAACATCCATAGCTACCGAGTCTTCGGAAATCACGGGGAGATTCAGCCTACCGATCGAGAAGTCTGAGACCTGGGCAGCCCTAAAAACCGCTCCCAAGTCCTCCTCGTCCTTTTTCACCCTCTCCAGCTCCTCTTCGACGGTGGTAGTCTTGGCAATAACCTGCTCGAGCATCTTCTTGTTGGCGATGCACTCTTGAAGATCGCACTCGGCTACGCCCTCGGCCTTCTTCCGTTTCCACTTCAGCTTAAAGCTCTCGATCACCTCCATGAACCGCTGGGACATCTCTTTCCGGGCCTCACGGCTAGCTTGGCGGATTGCACCCTCGCGCTCGCGGATCAAATGGAGATTCTCCTCCTTAGCATCTGCGGCCTCATGGTGAGCTCGCACCGCTTCAGCTTGAGCCAATATCGGATTGGTGGCAACCTTGAACTTCACGCCCTTGTCAACCAGCTCGTTCTCGAGGTCGGTGATGTGAGCCTGCTGGCGTTTGAACTGCCTAAGGAGTTTAGTCTGGTGAACGACCTGCGCATTCGCGGCCTCAAGGTTGGACTTCAGCTTGCCGACTACCTCTCCCATCTTCTTGATCTCCTCCGAACGAGGGATATCCCGCAGCCTTTGCTCGAGGCGAGCATAGAGCCGGTTTCTAGCCTCTGCAGCATGCGAGCATTAAGGACCAAAGTGTTAAGACAAACAACACTTAACCAAAAAATGCAAAGTAAAAGTACACCTTTACCTTTCCCTGGGCTGTCGCCATCTCCGCATAGAGCTCTCTCACAGTCATTTTCTTGAGAGCCGGAAGTTGGCACCCAACGGGCTTGAAATGACGCCACATGGCCGCCATGCCCTCGGAGTCATCCGTGATTGGATGATCCTTGGTGTGCTCGAACTTCCAGTGGAAATGCCGACTACCCGTCAAGCCACCACTCGCGTTGGACGCCGATGGGCGCGGCTCAGCAGCACGACCTCCCCCGTCGTCTCTCGGCCTCTTGGAGGTAGGCTGGGAAGAGTGCTCGGGCTCCTGGTCATCAGCAGGCTGCTGAGTCTTGCCTGAGCTCGTGGAGATCGCCCCCACTAACCTGGGAGGGGGGTGGGCTGAGGATCCATCATCTGCTTGACCTTCTCATCACGGAGGTGAGGTGCAGAAACCACAGCTGAGGCGAGCACGGCCTCGAGGGCCTCCTTGACGCTCCCGGAGCGAACCCTGGAGCTGTTGGGGCCGGCCGCGGCTTTCCCGGCTCATTGACGAAAAGTCGGCTTGCGAGACATGGCTGAACTTGAACTTGCTGAATTAGAAGAGGGCGATACAGAACGAAGAGGAAGAACTCCAGCTGCCAGCCAAATAAATCAGCACACATCACTCCATCGTGATCCAACAAACTAAGGTCATCAGCTCACCAAGAAAAACTTACCAAGTGCGACAACCGGAGCCGGGGAAGGTGATGAAAGGACTCGTCAGACTCGTTCTTGCGTGAACGTGCTCCAGATAACTTCTCCTTGCCTGAACAACTCTAGCCGGTGCTCGATGTTGGGATCTCTCGGTGCTCTAGATAACTGACCAGATAAACAACAAAAAAGAAAAGGGTCAGAAAACCAGTCGAGCAAAACAAAGCGAGTAAAGCTGGCAAACGTCTAAGCCTCGCTAGTCAACCGTTGCCCGTAAACTCTACCGGCAGCCGGGAGAAGTCGAAATCTCTGACGGGCGCTTCATTGACCCATAATTTAAACACGGTCTTCTCCTAACCAGAGTTCTTCTCCAGACTCTCCTCGATGAACCGCCGGTTCGACCTTGGGGACGCGTAGAAAGTTCCAGAACGGCGGGCGTTATATTTGACAGAGAAAAATGCCCTCAGGTCCGAGTAGCGAAAAATCATGTTCTTCTCTCGATTTTTACGATGGCTGACATCAGAAAAAGAAGAAGGAGGAAGAGAATAAAAACGCTAAAACCCAGAAAACTCGAGGATGAAGGTCAAAGTTCTTTCGGAAAACGAGGGAAAACCTAGCGAGCAATCACGACGAATGGAAGTTATAGAAAATAAAAAGAAGAAGGGAGAAGAAGTTACCTTTAATCGACGAGCAGATACGGTTAAAGAAGGAGTGGAGAAGGTGAACTTTATATTTGAGCAATTATTGCCCACCTCAGAGATCGCGGAGAATCTGACCACGCGCCAACCTCAACCGTCCGATCTCCCGATCTCAACCGTCGAATATTCGACCTTGATGATTCGACGTGCTTCAGAGCTCGATCGATTGAGACTGTCATATCAACTTTCTCTCTCTCCATCTGGACCTTCCACGTCACGCGAATCCTGCACGAATCTTCTCGAGCGCAGCACCTTGCCCCTGGAAGCTCGACCGCTGAAACAAAAAAGTAAATGATAATATTTACTCTGGATCTCAACCGTCCACCTGGACGAGATAATAATGAATCTGACTCCACACGCAAGGTTGCAGTTTCGAGGTCGATTCCCGACCACACGATCGATGAACTGTTCACCTTTCCAAGGTGTGAACCGTCGATCTCGAATGATTATCTGACTCTGTGATGTCAGCATAATCAAACACAAAATCTTTCAAAAGTCCCTACTTGCCGCCCATTAAAGCTCGAGCGCGCTCTCGTTAATAGGCTGGGGAGCAATTGTTGGAGCTGGATTTGGCATCCCAAATCCGGCCCACTCAAGCTCAACTGGCAAGTCTGAACTAAGCCAAAATGACTGGACTTCAAGCTTATGGCCCAAGCCCATTCACCTCTCAACGATCCAATCCTGAGCAGCAAGACGCTCCGGTCGGCGAAGTCGAGCTGCAGCTCGACCAAATCCCGAGAAACAAGGAAGGATTTGAGCTGAGTTAGAGCATATTCTCGCCAGTTCAAACGAGTCTGAAGATCGCGGAGGAGGTTGCTACACGTGGCGAGATTTCCGGCTGAAGCTGCTGTACGTGGCCGAGATACGCGCTGGAGTTCGAAGCTCGATGCGGCAAGCTATATAAAGGAGGAGAATGGCTTAGTTCGAGGATCTTCGGCTTGATCTCTTTACACACTTTTTACACCTAGAAATTCTGTAACTGTTCTCAGAGCTCCTCGAGTTCGTCTTTTCTATCGAAATCTCTGTAACCGTTTCATTCGACCGATTAATAATGAAATCCTTATTTTAGTTAATGCTTGCTTATACAGTCAATCTGTTCGAGGGAGTTTAGCCCTTAATTCTCCTAAAATTTCTTCTCTTACAAAATACATAAATTTCTGAGTGTGGATTTCTGTATCCACACCCATATGGATAATGGATGTATGTTTATATAGATGTGTATAGACATGTACCTTTCAAATAATATTTTTCTTTCCAATAATGCAGATTTAATATGCGCGAGTGTTCACACCCAAAAAAAACGTGGACCACTTTAACTGTCAAAGGAAAAAGAGAACCATTAATAAATCATGACGTATCAAACCAGATGTTTCTCTATTGAATTGATGTGATATGAAAATCTCCATTTAATGTGCATGTGCGTGCATGTAGTATATCAACGGCAATGGTGGATCGAGAAAGATAAGTTTTTAAATAAAATTTATTTAAAATATTTAATATTTTTAAAGAGGGCCAATAAAAAAATACTACTAATTCAATAAACTATTTAGAAATTGAATGGTAACAATAAAATAGATAATACGAGACAAACAACTGGCTGAACAGCATGGTTTAAGTGCGTTTCTATAATAGAAATATATTATGCAAAATTATAAATTAGCCTTACGTAATTTTGAATGGTTACAATTACATGTATATATATAGTACAACTATAAAATTGTAAAAAATATTATACTTTTCTAATAACTCAGATAAGTGGAATATTTTTTAATTGGTAAAACTGTAATAATCTTATATAAATAAAATTCACAATTTTTTTTCGAAAATTTTAACATTATTTTAAAAATAATTATATCTAAAATCATACTTCATATCTATTACTAATAAAAGTTGATGCTAAATGCCTCTAAGGATGTCTACATAGAATTTAAAGATTCAATTCTATTGATACACATCATTATTATTTTTAGTTAATTATATATTATATATTAAAATTAATTAATTCTTTTTAATTGTTAAAATTTCTAAATTTTAGTTAATTTTGTTTTTGTTGTTATTAAAAAAATTTCTGAATTTTAAGTTAGTTATTAATAAAAAAGAATTTTAAAAATAGATCTTATTTTTCTATTAACAATAAAAAGGTAAATTAACATATAAATAGATTATGAAATAAAATCATATATATTAAACAAAATTATCAAAAAATGCATTTAAAACTATAATTAAATTATTTTAAAATTTTAATGACTACAAACAATTAAAATCTGAAATGCTAACTTAAAATATATTAGTTGTGGTCTGTGTTGATGTCTTAGGCCAATGAGAGCATCCACATATGACATATATACTCAATCTGATTAGTCTATATCAGCGTTTTTCATTAAACATAAAAAATAAAAAAATATTATTAATAACAAAAAAGTTAAATTAAAAAAAATTTAGCATATACATTTTAAATAAGTAATTTATTTAGAAGAAATATTAATGTTAAATTATCATATAAACGTATAAAATTGTTATTTAAAAATATCAATACTACCAAAAAAATAGTCATCTTAAATTATCAAAAAAAAAAAGTCATCTAAAACTTATAATTTTGGGGGAAATATTAAGAAAATAAACACAAAAATCTTAACAAACCAAACATGATACTTTATGCTAATTACTAAAGAAAGCGATATAAAAAAATGTTTAACTAACAAAAACCAAAACATAAATTATTTCTTACAACATGTCAATACAATTAAAATGATAAATTAACAAAAAAAGAGGATATTAACTTAATATCTATGTTATTTATTTAACAAAATCAATATAAACAGAATAAGTAAGAGAATAAAAAAACTTAAATAATACTAAAAAACTTAACTAACAAAAATAATATAAATATTTAAGCTAATTATTTAAGAAATCAATATTAAGAAATTAATTAAATAAAAAACTAAAACAAAAATTAAGTTTTACAAAATATTATTTTTTTTAAAAACACTTAAAAATATATTGACTTGATATCTGACTAACTACTTAAAAAATTCATATAAAAATATTTAACTAACAAAATAATTAGCCGAGATTTCTGGCTCTGATACCATTTATCCCAGGTTATATCTTTGTATACTTTATATGGTATGTATATGTTGAAATTACTTTATATGGTATGTATATGTTAAAAAGGATATAAAATTTAAGAACTATGATAAAGAATACGATTAAAACTTACTTTATTAAACTTGGTAGGTAGTACAAAGATTGAAAACAAAAGTTTAAAAGTTCACGGAAGAAAATACAAAGAGAGTAGATGGGAAACTTTTACAATGTTCTCTCGCTCAAAACACTCTGCCCCCTCTCTCCCCACTCTCTTCCCTATTTATACTAAAGGGTTGATGGAAGTATAGGTTGTTGTGTCTTCATTAAGAGATGATTTGTCTTGATTTGAAGTTGTTGTTGTGTTTTCATTATAATAATGATTGATGTGTCTTGATTTGAAGTTGCTGAGTAATCTTGATATTTTTGTCTCTTGTCTCCAGGGTCTTGAATAGTCTGAATCCTTTTGTTTTTATTTATTTTCTTAGCTTTTGACGAGTCTTGATGTTGGCATAATTGATGATATTGTCGTTTTCTTCTGATTGCTGATTTTTTCTTCATTGGTAGTCTTGTTTTCTTCGTTGTCTTGATTGTGCTGTTGTGCTGCAAGATTACATATTGTAATATTTATATTTTAGCCACGGATTTTATTTTATGATTATTATTATTATTATTATTTTTTTTTTTTTTTTTTTTTTTTACATACGAAGATAAAACTTTTTACATATATATTTTTACATATTAGGATATATAGATTTGTAAATACTTATTTTACATATCTTTAGCCACGAATTTTTTTTTTTGAATGATATAAATTTAATTTTCGAAAGGATCTTGAGATAATGGACCGCCATATGGGTTGTCGTCTTGTGTATCCTTGGGTGTAGTGTCATCTTCGTCTTCGGAAGAAGATATTTGCATTGCGATGGCTTCAAGGATTTTTTTGAGTTTATCTTTTCCCTTGATTTTCTGAGCGTTGGTGTTGATAGGTGGTAGTGCTCGGGACATCGTTGTCACGGATTGCTTGATTTGCTCGTGGGTTTGTATCCATTTTTCCAGGTTGGTGACAGAACAGCGATCCAAGTTGTATTTGTCCCACCATTTGACTCGGTATTCCCGGACCAAAGAGTATGGCATGTCAGGTAGAAAAGGTATGAGGTTAAAGTGCCATGATAGGATCCAAGGTACTCCCATGTCAATGTGGAATGATATTTTTGGTAAAGGTCCAATGAGTTCATGTTTTTCGTGTTTAGTGAAGTAGGGTATGGATACTTTGAGTAGTTGTAGAGGATAAATTTGGTCACATGGTCCAAACCATTCATAGAACCATCCGGGTATTGATTTGGGACAGTGAAAGTCAAAAGAGATAAACCAGGAATGGTCATAGGTATGTAGGTAAAGGATATGAAGGAAGGCTTTTTAGTAATCTACGTAAGTAAACCCTGAAATATGATACCCGGGAATAGAAAAATCTTTTCTGGTATGGAAGTTAAAGAGTCCAAGGTTTTGAAGATTGCATATCTTGAGGATTTTACATGTGGAATAGGATATAAGGTCAGGGTTGGTTTTATCTGTATGGTGGGTTATTTCAACTGACTTGTTATCGAAGAGGATAAATTCATAAAAGGTTCGGTTTTTTGTAAGGTTGTCGGTGAGGTATTGGCTATCCTCGTAAAATATACGGTTGGTAAAGTGGGTAAGGCCTTTTAGTGATATTGGTTTGGTGAATGATGTAGTAGTGAGGTGTTGGCGGTGTTGTTTAAGGACATATGAGGATTTTTGGTCAGTAGTTTTTTGAGGAGAGGAAGGGGTGGCTGTTTTTTGAGGTAATGGGTTGACGGCTTTTGCATAAGACAGAGGTGGAAATTCTGCCAATGCAGAGAATTGATTACTGGTGGTGATTTGTTTCCCTTGTAGATGTGGTTGATTCTTGATGTAATCTGCTGCAGCCATGGGCCTTTTTTGTTCACTCATTTTGAAGATCTTGAAATTTTCCCTGTAAATACTCTCTTGTTAGAAAATCAGGTAAACAATTATTTTTACCTTTTATATATTGTATATCAAAATCAAAGACAGATAAAATAGCTTGCCATCTTGCAAAAATTTGTTTAGAAACTAGATTTTTAACATCTTTTTGTAAAATCTCTTTTGCAGATTTGCAATCAACACGTAATAAAAACTTTTTGTTTATTAAATCATCTTGAAATTTAGAAATACAGTTTATGATAGATAAAACTTCTTTTTAACTGTAGAATAATTCTTTTGGGGGCCAAGCCATACTCCATAATGAAACCGAACTATTGACTCATGGGTTGACTCTGACATTTTTTGTTTAAGGATTCCCCCATAACCTATTTCTGATGCATCGATTTCTACTATCATAAATGCACTTGGATATGGAATGACTAAGCATGGTAAGGTTATAACTTTCTTTTTAATATCTTGGACTATACTAGTATGCAAACTAGACCATGGGACTGGATTCTTCTGCAATCTTTGAAATAATGGTTGAATAAGTTTTCGTATAATAGGTACAAAAATCTGATATGTAGTTTAAACATCCTAGAAATCGTTGTAGTTGAGTTTTTTCTTTTATTTCATCAGGAAATTTATTTGTAAATTCTATAGACCTGGATATAGATGTCATAGTTCCTTGATATATATTGTGTCCTAAAAATCTTATCTTTGTTTGAAATATTTGCATCTTTTTTGCTGATATTACTAGTCCATGTTTTTTAACAACACTTAAAAAAGTATATAAATGTTTAAAATATTGATCAATAGATTTTGAAAATATTAAAACATCATCTATGTATACTATTGAAAAAGTAGAGTAAGGATTAAATATTTCATTCATAATATTTTGAAATTCTGAGGGTGCATTTTTTAAACCGAATGGCATAACATTCCATTCATAGTGCCCAAAAGGTACAGTAAATGCAGTTTTATATTTATCCTTTTTGGCTATTTGTATTTGCCAAAATCCACTTTTCATATCAAAAAAATGTAAATCAATAACAAAAAGTTAAATTAAAAAAAAATTAGCATATACATTTTAAATAAGTAATATATTTAGAAGAACTATTAATATTAAATTATCATATAAACGTATAAAATTGTTATTTAAAAATATTAATACTACCAAAAAAACATTCATCTTAAATTATCAAAAAAAGAAAGTCATCTAAAAATTATAATTTTGGGGGAAATATTAAGAAAATAAACACAAAAATCTTAACAAACCAAACATGATACTTTATGCTAATTACTAAAGAAAGCGATATAAAAAAATGTTTAACTAACAAAAACCAAAACATAAATTATTTCTTACAACATGTCAATACAATTAAAATGATAAATTAACAAAAAAAGAGGATATTAACTTAATATCTATGTTATTTATTTAACAAAATCAATATAAACAGAATAAGTAAGAGAATAAAAAAACTTAAATAATACTAAAAAACTTAACTAACAAAAATAATATAAATATTTAAGCTAATTATTTAAGAAATCAATATTAAGAAATTAATTAAATAAAAAACTAAAACAAAAATTAAGTTTTACAAAATATTATTTTTTTAAAAACACTTAAAAATATATTGACTTGATATCTGACTAACTACTTAAAAAATTCATATAAAAATATTTAACTAACAAAATAATTAGCCGAGATTTCTGGCTCTGATACCATTTATCCCAGATTATATCTTTGTATACTTAATATGGTATGTATATGTTGAAATTACTTTATATGGTATGTATATGTTAAAAAGGATATAAAATTTAAGAACTATGATAAAGAATATGATTAAAACTTACTTTATTAAACTTGGTAGGTAGTACAAAGATTGAAAACAAAAGTTTAAAAGTTCACGGAAGAAAATA
This sequence comes from Thlaspi arvense, assembly GCA_911865555.2. Classification (NCBI taxonomy): domain Eukaryota; kingdom Viridiplantae; phylum Streptophyta; class Magnoliopsida; order Brassicales; family Brassicaceae; genus Thlaspi; species Thlaspi arvense. Next base: position 23,347,815 of record OU466861.1, on the reverse strand, counting down.
CAAAGAGAGTAGATGGAAAACTTTTACAATGTTCTCTCGCTCAAAACACTCTGCCCCCTCTCTCCCCACTCTCTTCCCTATTTATACTAAAGGGTTGATGGAAGTATAGGTTGTTGTGTCTTCATTAAGAGATGATTTGTCTTGATTTGAAGTTGCTGTTGTGTCTTCATTATAATAATGAATGATGTGTCTTGATTTGAAGTTGCTGAGTAATCTTGATATTTTTGTCTCTTGTCTCCAGGGTCTTGAATAGTCTGAATCCTTTTGTTTTTTTATTTTCTTAGCTTTTGACGAGTCTTGATGTTGGCATAATTGATGATATTGTCGTTTTCTTCTGATTGCTGATTTTTTCTTCATTGGTAGTCTTGTTTTCTTCGTTGTCTTGATTGTGCTGTTGTGCTGCAAGATTACATATTGTAATATTTATATTTTAGCCACGGATTTTATTTTATGATTATTATTATTATTATTATTATTATTATTATTTTTTTTACATACGAAGATAAAACTTTTTACATATATATTTTTACATATTAGGATATATAGATTTGTAAATACTTATTTTACATATCTTTAGCCACAAATTTTTTTTTTTGAATGATATAAATTTAATTTTCGAAAGGATCTTGAGATAATGGACCGCCATATGGGTTGTCGTCTTGTGTATCCTTGGGTGTAGTGTCATCTTCGTCTTCGGAAGAAGATATTTGCATTGCGATGGCTTCAAGGATTTTTTTGAGTTTATCTTTTCCCTTGGTTTTCTTGGATCCAGAGGATGATGTTGTTGACTCGGTTAGGCTGGTTGGTTTGATTTTCTGAGCGTTGGTGTTGATAGGTGGTAGTGCTCGGGACATCGTTGTCACAGATTGCTTGATTTGCTCGTGGGTTTGTATCCATTTTTCCAGGTTGGTGACAGAACAGCGATCCAAGTTGTATTTGTCCCACCATTTGACTCGGTATTCCCGGACCAAAGAGTATAGCATGTCAGGTAGAAAAGGTATGAGGTTAAAGTGCCATGATAGGATCCAAAGTACTCCCATGTCAATGTGGAATGATATTTTTGGTAAAGGTCCAATGAGTTCATGTTTTTTGTGTTTAGTGAAGTAGGGTATGGATACTTTGAGTAGTTGTGGAGGATAAATTTGGTCACATGGTCCAAACCATTCATAGAACCATCCGGGTATTGATTTGGGACAGTGAAAGTCAAAAGAGATAAACCAGGAATGGTCATAGGTATGTAGGTAAAGGATATGAAGGAAGGCTTTTTAGTAATCTACGTAAGTAAACCCTGAAATATGATACCCGGGAATAGAAAAATCTTTTCTGGTATGGAAGTTAAAGAGTCCAAGGTTTTGAAGATTGCATATCTTGAGGATTTTACATGTGGAATAGGATATAAGGTCAGGGTTGGTTTTATCTGTATGGTGGGTTATTTCAACTGACTTGTTATCGACGAGGATAAATTCATAAAAGGTTCGGTTTTTTGTAAGGTTGTCGGTGAGGTATTGGCTATCCTTGTAAAATATACGGTTGGTAAAGTGGGTAAGGCCTTTTAGTGATATTGGTTTGGTGAATGATGTAGTAGTGAGGTGTTGGCGGTGTTGTTTAAGGACATATGAGGATTTTTGGTCAGTAGTTTTTTGAGGAGAGGAAGGGGTGGCTGTTTTTTTAGGTAATGGGTTGACGGCTTTTGCATAAGACAGAGGTGGAAATTCTGCCAATGCAGAGAATTGATTACTGGTGGTGATTTGTTTCCCTTGTAGATGTGGTTGATTCTTGATGTAATCTGCTGCAGCCATGGGCCTTTTTTGTTCACTCATTTTGAAGATCTTGAAATTTTCCCTGTAAATACTCTCTTGTTAGAAAATCAGGTAAACAATTATTTTTACCTTTTATATATTGTATATCAAAATCAAAGACAGATAAAATAGCTTGCCATCTTGCAAAAATTTGTTTAGAAACTAGATTTTTAACATCTTTTTGTAAAATCTCTTTTGCAGATTTGCAATCAACACGTAATAAAAAACTTTTTGTTTATTAAATCATCTTGAAATTTAGAAATACAGTTTATGATAGATAAAACTTCTTTTTAACTGTAGAATAATTCTTTTGGGGGCCAAGCCATACTCCATAATGAAACCGAACTATTGACTCATGGGTTGACTCTGGCATTTTTTGTTTAAGGATTCCCCCATAACCTATTTCTGATGCATCGGTTTCTACTATCATAAATGCACTTGGATGTGGAATGACTAAGCATGGTAAGGTTATAACTTTCTTTTTAATATCTTGGACTATACTAGTATGCAAACTAGACCATGGGACTGGATTCTTCTGCAATCTTTGAAATAATGGTTGAATAAGTTTTCGTATAATAGGTACAAAAATCTGATATGTAGTTTAAACATCCTAGAAATCGTTGTAGTTGAGTTTTTTCTTTTATTTCATCAGGAAATTTATTTGTAAATTCTATAGACCTGGATATAGGTGTCATAGTTCCTTGATATATATTGTGTCCTAAAAATCTTATCTTTGTTTGAAATATTTGCATCTTTTTTGCTGATATTACTAGTCCATGTTTTTTAACAACACTTAAAAAAGTATATAAATATTTAAAATGTTGATCAATAGATTTTAAAAATATTAAAACATCATCTATGTATACTATTGAAAAAGTAGAGTAAGGATTAAATATTTCATTCATAATATTTTGAAATTCTGAAGGTGCATTTTTTAAACCGAATGGCATAACATTCCATTCATAGTGCCCAAAAGGTACAGTAAATGCAGTTTTATATTTATCCTTTTCGGCTATTTGTATTTGCCAAAATCCACTTTTCATATCAAAAAAATGTAAATCAATAACAAAAAGTTAAATTAAAAAAAAATTAGCATATACATTTTAAATAAGTAATATATTTAGAAGAAATATTAATATTAAATTATCATATAAACGTATAAAATTGTTATTTAAAAATATTAATACTACCAAAAAAATATTCATCTTAAATTATCAAAAAAAGAAAGTCATCTAAAAATTATAATTTTGGGGGAAATATTAAGAAAATAAACACAAAAATCTTAACAAACCAAACATGATACTTTATGCTAATTACTAAAGAAAGCGATATAAAAAAATGTTTAACTAACAAAAACCAAAACATAAATTATTTCTTACAACATGTCAATACAATTAAAATGAAAAAGTTAAATTAACAAAAAAGAGGATATTAACTTAATATCTATGTTATTTATTTAACAAAATCAATATAAACAGAATAAGTAAGAGAATAAAAAAAATTAAATAATACTAAAAACTTAACTAACAAAAATAATATAAATATTTAAGCTAATTATTTAAGAAATCAATATTAAGAAATTAATTAACTAAAAACCTAAAACGAAAATTAAGTTTTACAAAATATTTTTTTTTTAAAAAAACACTTAAAAATATATTGACTTGATATCTGACTAACTACTTAAAAAATTCATATAAAAATATTTAACTAACAAAAAATTTATGTTTTCAAAATATCAATATTTTTTAAAAATGGTGTATTAAAATGAAATAAAAATCAATATCAAGAGAGGTAAATTATCAAAAGAAAAAGTCGTATAAAGTAAAATTAGCTTGATATTTGGGCTAACTACCAAACAAATATTAACTAAAAAAAATCAAATGATGGTATAATATTTTGAGAGAAGTTCACTTAAAATTTCGAATAACCAGTTATAGCATGTCAAAATAGCATTTTAATTAATTTAAAAAGTAAATTTAACAAAGAAAAAGTATTTATGTAAAAGATATTAGATTAATATATATGCTACCTATTTGAAAAATCAATAACAAAAGAGATTAATTAAAAATATATATGTTTTAAGTATATCAAACCTGCAGAAAATTAGATAATTAAAATAAAATATAAAATGACCATTGAAGATATTTAAAATAACAAAAACAAGATCCAAGAAGAAAATTAGTTTGAAATATAGTTACAAAAATATTCATGATTTCTAAAATATTGGTGTTGACTATGAATAACCATATAAAGTTTTAATAGGTTATACAAGTTTCTAAATCAAACATATTATTTAAATTTACAAAGATTAATACCTTGGTTGCGTCTGGTTAAAAAATTAACAAAGTAAAATACTACACAAGTAACTTTACATTCAAAATATAATAAGTAATAAAGTCTGATTTGTATACATATTTACTGCTTATAACTTAGTCAACATGAACAACACATGAGCAACATCCTCTAAAATTTTATTTAAATAATATAATATGACAAAGTTATAAATCAAATTCAAATGAGAATATATGAAGATAAAATATTCAAATCAAAACATGAATAAACACACAAAAGATTAAAAAAAATCTGTGATAATGTGAAGTCACAACATCATCCTCATGTTTAAAAATAAATATTAGCAAATAGTTGACTGCAAATAAAACAGATCTTATAAACTGAATAGAGATATAACCTAAAATTCGTAGAAGATCTGGTGGAGAAGCAAAAAACAGTTTTACACCATTAGTGTAGCTTACTAACAAAAGTAAATCTGAATCAACATATAATATATATTTTATATGTATATGTACACAATATTAGTGAGACATTTAGTAAAGAAACTAAATATTTAAACATATAAACCTTTTTTAAAAAAGAACCATAGAAATCCTAAGGATACAAAACAAAACACCAAAAATTTAGTAAGGAAATCAATTTCTAAATCAAACATATGCACATCGAAGTTGGATAATTTGTTAGGTGTCATTACTATGATTTTACTTAATAAGATTTATAATTTTATAAACAAAAATAAGAAATACTACATATTATGTTTTAATTTTTTATATAAAAGAAAATTTCTACAGATATATTATAGTTTTGATAATATAAAAGATATTAGCCAAACAATTAAACCAAATTATTAATACAGACTCGCACGTAGCGCGAGTTGAAAGCCTAGTAATATATAAAAGTTGAAGGCATAGTGCATTGAGGACGTCCACATGGGATTAAAAAACTCGATCTGATTGGTCCACATCAGCATATTCATTAAATAAAAAATGTTAAGTATGATTAGGACAAAAAAACTTGATTTAATTGGTCCATATCAGCTTTATAATCAAACCAAAAATTATTAACTATAATTAATACATTAAAAGTTAATTTAATAAATTATGTCCAACAAAAAAAAATAAATTCAATCTGATTGATCCAAATCAACATATTTATTAAATCAGAAAATATTAATATGGTTTAAAATTTTAAAAGTTAAATAAAAAAAGTTAACAATTAACAATACATGTTTTTAAAAAAGTAACTATTATCAATTTAAAAAAATCTACAACAATTCTATTTAACAATTAAAATAATGAAAACTGAATATAAATATAACATAAAACTCTTGGTAGACATGATGGAGAAGGAGAAAATGGTTTTGCATGATCATTACAACTTCCTAACAAAATTAAATGCGAATCAACATGAATTATAGATTATATATGCAGTGGTACACAACATCAATAAGACTTTCAATAAAAAACTAAATATTTGAACACATAAACCTTCAAGAAAAAAGAAACTATAGAAATTATATGGAAAACAGAAAATAATACCAAAATCTTAGCAAGGTTAGATTTCTCTAAATCAAATGTATATGTACGTCAAAATTGGATAATTCGATAGATGTCATTGTTATTATTTTACTTAATAGTTTTATAAAATTTATAAATAAAAATAGGATAAATCACATATTATATATTAAATTCTCTTATATAAATGAAATTTTTTAATAAAAATATATTATATTTTTAATAATTTTAAAGATTGTAACTAAAACAATTAAACCAAAATATTAATACAGATTCGTGCGTAGTGCGAGTTATATACCTAGTTATTCTCAAAACTACAACTGTTATAAATCATCTATAATATATAAAAATTGATGGCATAATGCATTGAGAGCTTCCACATAGAATTAAAAAAACTCGATATGATTGGTTCACATCAGCATATTCATTAAATAAAAAAATGTTAAGTATGACTAAAACATTAATTTCCTTTAAAAAATGGAAAAATTAAATAAAAAAAATCAGTAACAAATAGAAAAGAAAATTATGTTAAAAAACCAAAAATAGTATCTTTAAAAATAAAAAATTAAAATTGTTTTCAAAAGAGTTAAACTAAAAACAAATATCATAAAATTTCAAACTTATAATATAGATTAGGAAAATTCTAACTGCTAAATTAATTGACAAGAAAATAGAAACATTGATTTCGTTTTATAGATAGAAAAAAAATAAAAAAAAGCATAAGTAACAAATAGAAAAGAAAATTATGTTGAAAAAACCAAAATATAGCATCCGTCAAAATTTAAAACATTAATTTCGTTTTATAAATAGAAAAATAAAAATAAAAAGGCTCAAATAACAAATAGAAAAGAAAATCATGTTAAAAAAACCAGAACAAATAGTATCTTTAAAAATAAAATAGAAATTTGTTTTCAAAAGAGATAAACTAAAAAGAAAACCAGTATCATAAAAGCTTAAACGTATAATATTGATTAGGAAAATTCTAACTTCTAAAATAATTGACAAATAAAATAAAATAAATATTAATTTCGTTTTATAGATGGAAAAATAAATAAAAAAGCATAAGTAACAAATAGAAAATAAAATTATATTAAAAAAATAAATTATAGCATCCCTTAAAATTAAATAGATATTTAATGTAAAATAGTCAAACTAACCAAAAAAGCAATATCGTAATAGTTAAAACTTATAGCATAAAATAGATAAATTTGTAACTTATAATGCATTGCAAATATACAAATATAATAATGTCATATACTGTCTAGATGCTATTAGAAAACTGATCATCATCAACGACGAGAACTTTCTTTGTCCAATTAAGCTAATGATGTCGCCAATGGTGGAAGCCATAATAAAATAAATATTTTCCTAACAACTCATCTATATATTCTAATCTGGAATTCAATCTATGTTTACTTACCACCCTTTTATATTTTCTAAACAATGGGCCAATTGTTTGTGTTACTCTTCTGCCAATTTTCAAAGAAAAATAATGAAAAGTGTTGTCAAATCTGTCGTGCTCCTGGCCATAATTATGAACCCAAAAATATTTAAGGGTTTGTAATCTCAAACATATAAGGGATACTTGCAAAAATGACTCAAAATTTAAGTTGAAATGCAAATCTAACCTCCAATAATCACCTTCTCAACATTAGCCATTTTGGGTCCAAACAATCCTTCTCAGTTCTAATTATTTACGAAATTGCCATTACTTCAAATTAATTTATTTTATTTTTGGATATCCAATTGACCAAATAATCCTCATCTTCCTTATTTATTTACGAAAAAACCATCACCGTCAATTCATCCAACCACCATTTTCAACCAATTTCGAGCTTTAATGGCACCAAAAACCCAATTTTGAGCTTGAATGACTCATTATCTTTCTCTTAAGCTTCTATACTTCCATTTTCTCTCTATTTTCTTCCTAAAAACTCTATAACTTGACTATTAAAAGTTGAAGTTCATATATATTTCTATATTCCGGCGAGTTGTTTTTTTTTTTGCGGTTGTGTCTCTTTCATGGTAGCTAGAATCGAAGATCTCAACCAGAAAAGAAGCTAAAGACTAGTGGAAAGTGAAATTTTCAGTCAGTTTTCATGTTTTCAGTTCTGGGCTGCGAAAGTAGACTTCTCTTGGTCGGAATGAAGTCTACTAGTCAACTCCCACGTTAGTTTTGCAATTGACCGCATGAAAAAAGTAGACTTCTTTTGGTCTGAATGAAGTCTACTCCATTTTCTTTGATAACGAAAAAAATAGAGTAGACTTCTCGAGTGGACTTCTTTAGAGGCAGGTCATTTTTGCAGTTGACCAACATTTGACTTTTCAGAGTAGACTTCTCTAAGAAAGTAGACTTCTCGGAGAAGTCTACTTTTGGAAGTAGACTTCTCACATGTCATTTTTGCAATTAAAAAATCTTTGACTTTTTGGTCAATTGTAAAAATGACCTGTGACAAGTCTACTTTCCCGAGAAGTCTATTTACTAAAAGAAAATTAGACTTCTCGCAGGTCATTTTTGCAATTGAGCAAAAAGTCAAAGTTTTTTCAGTTGCAAAAATGACATGTGAGAAGTCTACTTCCAAAAGTAAACTTCTCAGAGAAGTCTACTTTTCTTGAAGAAGTCTACTAATCTTTTGGCAATTGCAAAACTAACCCGCTAGAAGTACTTTTCTCCGAGAAGTCTAATTTTCTTGTTTTTTTTTAAAATTCATTTTTATACAATATATAACGAATTTTTAAGATTTTCGTGATCCTAGGCTTCTTTTAGTAAGTGTTCTTGCTTATGCATAAGTTTTACATATTTATATATTATAGATATAGTCGAATCAGTTTTTATGTTTAATATGATACTTAACTTATTAAGAGTAGACTTCTCCAAGAAGTCTACTCGCAAAGTCTACTCGAGAAGTCTACCAAGTAGACTTCATCCGACTTTCAGAGAAGTCTACTTATTCAATTTTGATTTCTAATGTGTTTTGGATTTTGTTTTTTTTTTACATAGAATGGTTCACATACCCGCTGTTTATAGAGAATGGGTGAGGAGTGAATCAGTGTGGCAGTTCGAGGTGGATAATAGCAAAGGAGGGAGAATGTTTTTCTTAAGAGATGGTTGCACACATGGTGAGCTTCTTCGTGAATGTTAGCAAAGGAGGGCGAATGTTGTCCCTCTGAATCACCTTTAAGTTATGTAAAATTAATGTCTGTAAGAAGTCTACTCGAGACATGAGAAATCTATTTTATAGAATATACGAACACACATAATTTAGGAATATGATACAAAATATTCAATGCAATTCAATATTACATAGAAAATAACCCTCTACACAAACAAACATTTAAGGATCACTGATTATAAATCTTAAAATTGGCATAAGAAATCACTACTAAACTAAAATTTCTGAAAAAGTTGTATGCAACTGAAGTCTGCTTGAGAAGTCTGTTCGAGAAGTCTACTCAAGAAGTATGCTCGAGAAGTCTGCTCAAGAAGTCTGCTTGAGAAGTCTACTTGAGAAGTATATTCGAGAAGTCTACTCGAGAATTCTAAACGTTTTGAACCTTCAAATCACTTAAATCCGGCGGAGACAAGCAAGAGATTTGTTGAGATTTGTAGAACAAAACCATAAATATAAATTAAGTCGGATCTGCAACAATAAGAAAAGAGAAATGTTAAAATTTAGATTTGCAACATAATCTACTATATTATAACATTGAGATCTGCAAAAAATCAACAAAATTCAGCTCTGCAACAATAACAAAAAATTTAGATTTGCAACAAAATTCAGATCTACAACAAAATCTACAAAATTTATACAGCAATAAACTCAGATCTACAAAAATAAACTTAGATCTACAACAATAAGCTCAAATCTATAATAATAAGTTCGGATTTATAATAATAATATACTATATATATAACATTCAGATCGGCAAAAATATCAACAAATTCAGCTCTGCAACAATAACAAAAAATTTAGATCTGCAACAAAATTCAGATCTACAATAAAATCTACAAAATTTTTACAATAATAAACTCATATCTACAAAAATAAACTTAGATCTACAACAATAAGCTCAAATCTATAATAATAAGCTCAGATTTGCAATATAAACACAAAGCAAACAAAAAGAGGAACACAAAAGCTCAGATTTTCTTACCACTACCATAACCTACAAGTGAAAGGAGGTTGAATGCAAGATAGAGAGGATGGAGAGGATATTGACAGCAAGAGAGGAAGGAGAAGCAATTCATGGCCAGAGAGAAGGGAGAAGAGAGAGAGACGTTTTTTTAGATAGAGAGACTTTATTGTTAATACAATTAGGTTAAACTCTCCTTATATATGTAGAAAAAAATTTGTTTAAGTAGACTTTTTGGAGAAGTCTACTCGAGAAGTCTACTCAAGAAGTCTACTTAGTATTGATTTCTAACCTAATTTATCTTTGATGATTTAAATTGAATATTTTGTATAAAATTTTATTTTTAATGGGTGTAAAAATATATGTTTTTGTTATGTACTTAATTGTTTTACCAAATTATTTTTCATGATTTTTTTAATTAATGGTAAAGAAATTATTAGAGAGTAGACTTCTCCAGAAGTCTACTCGAGAAGTCTATTCGAGAAACCGAGAAGTCTATCTGAGAAGTCTACTCAGTATTGATATTTATCCTAATTTATCTATGATGATTTAAATTGATTATTTTGTGTCAAATTTTACTTTTAATAGGTGTAAAAAGTATATATTTGTGTTATGTATCTAATTTTTTTATCAAATTATTTTTTATGATTTTTAAAATTAATTGTAAACATATTATTAGAGAGTAGACTTCTCCAAAAATTCTACTCGAGAAGTCTACTTAACTTCTCGAGTAGACTTCTTTAGGATAAAACAGTAATTGAGGCTGGTGTTTTTTTGTTTGATAATAAGGGTTAAGGTTGTAATTTTACTATCCCTGTGAGTTATTTTTGTCAAACATGCAATAGAGGGTCTAATTTTGCATTTCAGCTCAAGTTTTGAGTCATATTCAGCAATTCTCCCAACATTATAATTACCATTTTTTTACTATTCTTTATGAAAATACAATGAATCTGAAATAAATTGGATGATAAAATTTATTTAACTCTTAACACCATACTTTAAATTGCATCATGTAGAAATTATTATTTTTAAAATCCACTTCTTCCACCCGGTTTTTTCCGATAAAAATATTGAAGCAACTACTGACTATATTTGCTATTTGACATGGTAAGTACGCTCACATGCATATACTTCACTATACTTTAATTTCCTATTGTGTTTTTAGATATGAAACCTAACTGTTTTAAAGCTATTATGATATGATGAGAAAATAAACATGTTTTTATTAAAAGCTTTTTTAGCTTTCAACATGTTATAAATTTATGTTTCAAAATAAAATAGGAATCATTATCAAAAGAGGCAAATTAACAAAAGAAAAAGTCGTATAAAACAAAACTAACATGGGCTAAAATTTTTGAAAATCATTATAAAAAAAACTTAACGAAAATAAACAAATTATGTTATAAGCTTTTGAGAAAATTCCATCAAAGATTTAAATTCACCAGTTAGAGCATATCAAATAAACATTATAACTAGAATTAAAACTAATATAAAAAATAAAATTAACAAAGAAAAGGCATTTGTATAGAATAAATTAATGTGATGTCTATGATACCTATTTGGAAAATCAAGAACAAAAGAGCTTAATAAAAAATTTATAAGTTCTAAATATATCAAGCATAAAAATTATATAAAATAAATAAAAAATTACTATCAAAAGATATAAATTATTAACAAAAAAAATTAAAACAAATTAATTTAAAATTAGTTTCAAAAATTTCATGATTTCTAATGTATTAGTATCAACAATGAAGAACTATCTAAAGTTGCAATAGGTTTACATAAGTTTCTAAATCAAATATATGTTTCTGATTTTAAAACTAACAAAGAAAAACACTCGATATTTAACAAGTAGTAAAATCTGATTTCTATACATAGCCACTACTTATATTTGAACCAACATCAATAACACATTATAAATTATATGTAAATAATAAAGTATGACATAGTTATGAATCAAACTCGAATTGGTATATGTAGATAAAATATTTAAATCAAAGCATGCATATTGCACACAAATGATAAAAAAGTAAACAATAATGCAAAGATTTCACACCACCGATCCTACAAGTTAGAAAACTAAGATTATCAAATATTAGACTGTAAACAAATAGATATCAATGAAAACTGAATAAAAATATAAGCTAAAACTCTTAGAAGATATGGTAGAGAAAGAAGAAATGATTTTGCATGATCATTGCAGTTTTCTAACAAAATTAAATGTGAATCGACATAAATCATGGATTATATATGCAGTGGTACACAACATCAATAAGACTTTCAATAAAAAAGACTAAATATTTGAACACATGAACCTTTACGAAAAATAACTATAGAAATTCAATGGAAAACAGAAAAAATACCAAAATCTTAGCAATAAAATATTTCTTTAAATCAAATGTATATGTACATAAAAGTTGGATAATTCGATATGTGTCATTGTTATTATTTTACCTAATAATTTTAAAAATTTATAAATAAAAATAGGAGAAAATAACACATTATTTATTAAATTCTCTTATATAAATGAAAATTTCTACAACTATGTTATTGTTTTAATAATTTAAAAGATAGTAGCTAAAAAGTAATTAAATCAAACTATTAATACAGACTTGCGGGTAGCGCGAATTATATATTATGCGCTTAGCGCGAGTTATATACTACGCACGAGTTATATACCTAGTAACCAAAAGAGTTTCATTATTTTTACTTATGTGTCTAAATATAATATTCTTAATTTTTAAATATCTAAATTTGGATATAAACAGTTTTTAATTAAAAACATTGTGACTGAAATGTGGAAGGGGTATAAAAATATGCCTCATTTTTCTTAAAAATACAAATTGATTTGTGACGTCATTTAAAATTATAATAAAAATGCAAGAGAAACAAAATACTTTCTTTATAAAAATATAGACATGAATCAATCAAGATGCTAAATCTTTTCAATACATAAAATTAAGGATGGAGATTTTATTCTGAAAATCCAATTTGATATTGATCAAAAAATACTTGACCCGAATCTATTCGGATCCTTCAAAATATCCAATCGAAAGTATTCATAATTATAGATTAGGTACCGGGTAATATCTGATACAGTCTGATATTAAAAAAAATATTCGAATTATCCAATTTCTAAAATACAATCAATGTTAAATAAAAAATGCTTTAGATGCTGCATAGGCTGACGAGTAGGCGTTGTAATGGTCTCAAACAAAACTATTTGTTTTAATTGGCAACCCAGTCCAAGCGGCAAAAGTTGGGCAGATCAGTCTATTTTATGTTCACTACTAAGTTTAATTTTTCTGTTATTTGTGGTTAAGTAGTATGAAAATCGATTAATATGACTTTGTTGTATTAAATCTATCTACTATAAATTAAAGTAGAAACATTTCTGGCCATTTTTGCTGAGGTGTCAGCACCAGAATTTTTCTACTATAATTTTCATTAATTTTAAATTCATTTACATAAATTTTTAATCGTTATTAATCAAATTTTTTTCAACTATAGTGGATATTTTTTATAAAAGATCCGACCCTTTACCAAATTAAAAGAACGCGGATCTAAAACACTTAAAATAAACCACCTCACAATTTATCGGATACCATCGTCAGTTCAAAAATTTAAACGGTTTGAGCAAAATCTGAGGCAGCTATATATTGCATCTCAACATACAAATATCTTTTAAATATTACGGAAATTTCGGATTCAATCTGATCTTCATATTCTTCACCTGTTAAAGAAAAGAAGAAAACGAATATTACAATTTTAAGATGTTCAGAAAACGAATATTCGTTGAAAGTTAAATTATCGGCTTAATATCTTCAGAAAATCACATAACGAATCAAACATTCATCAACAAAATCATTCGAAATATTATTACTTGCAAATTACATCTTAAATTTAAGGAACTATTTCTACATTTCTGTTATTCTACCCGATATATATTATAACAGAATGGATGTATTCCTATATTATACCCGTCGATATATTCTACCCGAACATATATGCTTTACCTTGATCCACTATATATACAGACTATATTCCTCTCTGAATCATCTTCGCTTTCCGATACATTTCAATACTCAGATCATGGCTTCTATGACTTCTCTAGCTGCTTTGAAACCTTTCAAAACCCAATGGAGAGTTCACGTTAAGATTATCAAACTATGGAAGCAGTTTTTGAATGGTGTCTCAACTTTGGAAATGGTCTTCATTGATGAGAAGGTATAGTACTGTACTTATGTTTATTATCTAAGTTAACTTCTACTTTGTGGTACTCATTAATTATTAAATATTAGCAGAATGAAACAATGCATGCTACTGTGAGAAAAGAATTAATTAAAAAATTCGAGAACTCCATTGAAGAAGGAGAATGTAAAATCATCAGTAACTTTACTGTTACTCACAATGGTGGAAGGTTCAGGACCACATCTCATCCCTACAAGATTCAATTTGCAGGAACTACTTCCGTTAGGCCCTCCGAGGAATTGCCTCCGCATATCATTGGTTTGAAAAGTGTGAACTTCAGTGATATCCATGATGGAAAACTGAATCCTGACTTCTTGATAGGTATGATGGGTATAGTTTGTGTTATGTTTGAAATTGTAGATCATGGTAAAATCAATTAATGTTATATATGTGTTATGTTTAGACGTCATTGATCAGATTGTGGACATTAGGGATGTTAAAATTCTTAACGTAAACAAGAAACAAACCAAGCGGCTTACCATGTCTCTGTGATCTAGCGTAAGCATTACATACTATATATAACATTACTGCGTTATAAGTCACCGCTCACTACTTATGATTTATCATTATTTTTCAGTGATGTTCGTTTGAATTGTGTTCTTCGGGGAGATTATGCTGAGGAATTAGAGGGAGTTGTTCAAAATTGTAATGAAGCTATTGTTACATTTGTCTTAAGATTTGAAAAATTAAGACTTTACCAAGGTAATACAACTGTTTACCCCTCTTATAGTTATATATCATGCTTTTAGTTTACTAATACATAATATTAAACCAGGTACTTGGAGTGTTGGTAATTGTTACAGTTCTTCCATTGTTATGATCAATCCTGAAATCCTGGAGATAGTTGCTTTCAGGGAAAGGTATTATGTCATGAACTCACAATTGCATCGAAAATATTTATAGATATTTTTTTTTGGCATAATTCTATTTCAGTATGTAGTCTGCCAAACGATAGTCTTTCTCTAAGTTACACACATCCTAATCAGTTGACCGTGTTCAATACTATCTCTGTGAGAGATGACTATTTCCTTCACAGTCCTCGCAGAACAATAAGTGATATTATTTCTGCATCTGAGGTAAACTTTAACTACGATAGAGACAAAGTTGTTGCTTTGATATTTCGCTTATCTTAAATTTTTAATTCCAGGTCTCTAAGTGTGTTACTATGTGCACTATAATGTCTATTGACACTGAATTTGGATGGTACTACATGTCTCATCGATCCTGTGGCAAAAAAGTTCTGCCCCATGACATGGATGCAATAAAAGAGAAGTATCCTGGAAGGAAGTTTCCTAAACACTTATGGAAATGTGAAAAGTGCAATGAAGATGTTGATGATATCATACCAGCCTAAGTTGACTGAATTATGCATCAAACATTTTATTAAAATCCCTGATAATCTATAACAGATTTATGTTGTTGACCTTTCGGGTTATAGACGACAGTGGTGAAGCTAAGTTCCTACTCTTCGATAAGGAGGCTATAGAAGTTGTCAACCAAACAGCAGCTCAACTTACGGAAGCAGTCAATGAGGTACCAAGTTTACTGATATTAATTATTAATGATACCTTTTATTTGAAAAGTTTCAAATTAATATAATGGAATTGCCATTTACTAGCAGGTTCAAGATCCTGATGTTCTACCGTTAGCATTGAGTAACATAATACGAAAGACATTTCTGTTCAAGATTGCTATACAAACTTCAAATATAGTTTTCAATAGTCCTGCTTACAAAGTAATCAAGATTATTACTCAGAGTGATATGGTGAAGGAGTTCAGTAAATTTACGGCCTCGCAGGTTTTGAAGGGTTTTATTTTATTTTTTTACATACATACGGTATTTTACGTGAATAGTTTGTACTTATATGTATAGTATGGTCCATTGTACAGAATACACCTGAATCTAAGTTTGCTGGAAGATTGCTTATGCCAAATGATGAGAAGGTATGATCTTAAACTTATTTACGTTTCGATTGACTACTTATTATAATCAGATTGCTTACTAAGTTTGGCATGTCTTTTAATTGCATAATACTAGGTCCCAATGTTGCTTCTTGAAAGCGATCAAGGTGAAACCACTACTCTTTCCAAACGAAAGAGCAATGACAATGAAGAAGATTCTGAACATGCAGATGAGCAGTCAGTAGCAAAGAAGAAGTATGTCAGAAACGAAGGGAAAATAGCAGGAATTGAGGAACAAATGATGAAGATCATCAAGATAGAGAAGGACCATGTTAAAGTGTGATGGACTGTTTTAAAGTGAAAGTGGCTATTGTTTTTCTCTCTGCATTTTTATTCAATGTTTTTTGATCATTTCCTGCACTTAATATTTTTTCAGTACTGATTTTCATATCAGAACTGATTTCCGCTTTAAGTTTTTTGAACTGGTGTAACTTTTTTTTAGTAATAACCACTTTTTTTTATTAAACGTATTTGCTAAGATTTGATTAATCTCTAAAACAATTAACAACCAAATAGTTATCTTCGTTTGTTACCTTTAGAATAATAATGGGCTGCTTTCATATGGGCTGCTCATACAATCCGTATCACCTCTTTCATGTGTAGCCCAATAATGCACACCTTAAGCCTATACGATATTGTATAAGAAAAATAGATAAGATTTGTCACCATGTTCAATCAATACTTGAATGATATCAACAGAAAATCTCAAATCAAATCATAATCTTCAGAAAATATTGGTTTTACTTTCATCAAAAAAGTAGGATATGGTAAACTGAAACAAGCAGCGTGCAGTCTTTTCCCATATATCCTTTTGCCATCTTTGACGTATAGAACCGGTCAAAACTAAATCAATTACACAAGTTCACATGATTCTTTATTAATTAATTTATTTTTCAATTTTCATGAACCACTAAACCTAGATGTCCAACCTATATATAAAAGACCTCAGCGGCGATCTAAAATAACATCCCAAGTAAACATTTATAATATTTACTAAGATTTTCACAGTAAAGCAAACTATGTCTTCAATGTTTAGCCATATTATTGATCTTCATCCTTGAAAATCAGATTGGGTTATTCGGGTAAAGGTTCATAGGAGATGGGGAGTCGTTGATCGTGATGGAGAAGAGACTCTCCATTTCATTCTGGTTGGTGAACGTGTAAGTAGATCTTTTCTCACTTTATATATATTTATTAGATCTGACTCTTTTATGTTTTACCTAAGATGATAAATTTTTTCTTCATGAATATTTGTTTTCAGGGTGACAAAATTCATGCCAAAATGAATTGGCCTTGGTTGTTTCCATATTTAAATGAAAAGTTGAAGGAAGGATACTGGAGGATAATCTACAACTTTACGGTTTTCAGGGTTCCTGGAAATTAAAGATTCACTGTCGTAGACATGGGAATTAATTTTCTGGAGAACATCGAGATCAAGAGATCTAAATTTGATTCTGAAGATCACAATTGCATTTCAAAAGCTTTGACAATATCTTCAACCATGCAGTAGCCCTAAAATCTTCCAGTTGGTAATTACCGCTTTCACTATTCTTATGTTGTTGTTAAATGAATATATTCTTTACTTTTAACCTATCCTAATTTATTTGTTAACCGTCATATAGATGTGGTTGGGAAAATCTCCTCTGTTGACAATCTAGAGTTGGTTCATGATGACCTATTTGATGCTCATATTCCTAAACTAATATGCTGTCTCAAATTTTGGATTCTGAATAATGAGTAAGACTTTACTGTTTTGAACTTATATTTGTGGATAGAGTCATTTTTTTAGTATCCTAATTATCTGCTCTTTACAGGGATGATTCTATTGAATGTGTGGCCTATGGAAAATTGGCAGAGGAATTTAATCAACATTGGTACTGTCTCAACAGCAGTAATGTTGTTTGTGTTTTATCTGATTGGCGTCCTATGACGATTGAAGGTAATTTTGTATTTTTGTAAATACTCAAACCAGCATATAATCTATAAAGCAACTAATACATTGTTATCATTGTTAAAGAAAATTCACACTTGGTTGATGATAGAGGGATTTCTAGGTTTTACTTCGATCTACAAATTGGAGAGGTGTTTGAGTTCAAAGAAAATATGTAAGTTCCATTAATTTGTTGTTCATTATTTATGTGCATTTGAATTGATAATATAAGATATTATCATCTATATTTTTTGCAATTGAATTTCAGGCCAAACAATCTAATTGAGATCGACTAGAAGGACTTTGCTATGAAGAAGGGAGATAAGATGAACTATTTGTTGAAACAAATGTTTTTGAACTGTCTTTCCTATGTGATATTACAACTTATGTTTTCACCGGCTTTATTTTTCCCTTTCTTCTACTTTTTAATTTTATGTTTTCTCGGCTTTAATTAATGTTTCATTCTCAGTTGTAATGTTATGATATTACTATCTACTTTATAATAGATTAGTTATTAAATTTCTGTTTACCATTCTATATATCTGGAAGTTAGTTAATTATTAGGAGTTTAGCATATTATACTAACATTTATTACTCCTTTCATGGAATTGCCGATGTAGTATAGATTTCTTTGACGTCCTCAAAAGTAGGTCCTCCTTTGAAAGCTCCTAACATAAGTATATAAGATGTTCAAATACTTCCAACAATAATACTACATTTGCAAATAATAACTTCTATCCTAAACAGAAAATTTAACAGATAAGCAAAATATTTCAAAAACGGATGCATCTATATTGAACAACATATACATATAGAAATATCTTCGTAATATGACACTTTATAATCTAATCGAATCTTCTCAATAACAACCAAATCAAAATCCTCGATATTATTAACCAATTTAAACCTAATCATTTATACTTCTTAAATAACAAAAAACTTAGATTGATCATCTAAAATATTTGAAAATCTACTATAGCTTAGTCAATTCAATATCTTTTTGCGGATTAAGCACAAAACTTCACTCATACAGATCTTTTGCAACACATTTTCGTGCTGGTAAATAAGATGAAGAAAAAACAATCAGGTGATCAGTTACCACATAATGATCTTAACAGATTACCGAAAAGACCTTGAACACAGTCAATAAATGAGTGTAAGTTTCTCGATAATTTCAGTTAATTCTATAATGATCTTAATATACTTATGTTTAAGTTGTTGTTTTATGATTTTTTTTTTCAAGGGACTGACAGGAGTATCGAAAATTCTAATCGTCTTGCTTATAGGTCAATATTGCGTGATAATACAAACTCTGTCCCTGTTCCAACCCTGAAAAACTCCACTACTAGAAATCATCGTCTAACAAGTATTCGAGAATCTTTGCTATTAGTACCTAATAATTTTTTTGGTAAATAATTACATTGCTGTGTTTTAAATGCACATATTAAATATTTTGTAATTTATCATGTACACAGTTCATGGAGACAAAGAAAATCAGGTTCAACCTTCAAATATAGTAAACTCACCTGCTACATCCGGAGCTTCTCCATATTGTAATGTTAGCACCAGAGGTAGTCCTGCACGTAACATCTTAGTCAAACATTTCATTATTTAATTCTCATTATTCTGATAATCTTATATTCTCTATAACATGATAAACAATACTCATCTCAGCAAATCGAAGTAATAAGAAGTCTTCTTTACAAACGTGTCATCAGATTGAGTCATCACGTATCCTTTTCAAGTATTTGTATTTTTATCACACTAGATTATTTATATATTGCTATAATATTCATTGTGTCTTTCTTTCATATAATCTATATGTGTTAAGTTCAATCATGGTTGAATTCAGCTATTGATAAAGTTAAAAATTCAATGGAAAATGCTCAAGTTACATCTTCATTGAAAGGTACAGTCTCTATTTTATATTTGTTATATAATAATCATTTCCTATTTCTTTCCAAGCATTATATATTACTAAACAACTAAAATGTACATACATTCAGGTGTTGGCACTTCAAACATTTCAAGTTCTTCATCAAAAAAACTAAGACCTACTAAAGGCAAACAAACCTGTAAGTTTATTTTACATTTTCGGCATATATGCTCAAAGAGTTTGAAATTGTTTTTAAGTTTTAATACCTAAGTCCGTTATAAACAGGTGAAAACCTCAGTCTCACCAACCAAAGTTCTTTCAAAGGCAAATCTAAAGCCGGATTCACTCAGGAAGAATGTTTCCCTCTCAGTGACATAACAAATAACATCATTGAGACTCCTAGAAATGCAAGGATCCATCAAAAGCGACTGTTATTAGCTAATAATAATAGTATTACTCAAATATCAGATATTATTTCAGAAAAGATAACTACACAAACATACTAATATTATGTTATCAGAACTACCATTTAAAATTTCACTTACCACTTATATTAATGCCATTAATCCAGTTCGCCATCGATCATCTGCTGCCATGAGTCCAACAATACCAGACACACCTGCAAGTTGTTCAAGTAAGAATCATTTGTTCTCATATTATTAGCCATAACCTGAGAAATTAACCTCAAGATATTACATTAATATTATATATAATATTTTCATATAGGCTTACTAACATTCAATCCAAATGTTAATGACTCATCTAAAGATTCATCCCAACAATATTGTCAAAATGAAAATACATGTAATGCAATGATTGTTTCTTACGAAAAAGTCATTTTGTTATAATATCTTCAATATGATCCTCTCTAACTGAACTTCCACTTTTCATAATCAGACCCAAGCTTAACAGACTACGATACTGACTCACAATCAGTTTCAGAATCTTATTATGATGACCATGATTCTGAAGTTGAATCTGATGATGAATCCCTTACTACAGTCAGTGATACATTAAATGATTTATCTTCTTTAAATGGTCCATCACTACAGAGTAATGGCAAGATTTTACATTTTCAATCAATTGTTTTCAATTCAAATATGTATATGATACAACTTAATATATTTGTTATAGAAAACAGGGTATTATGATGATGGAGATCCAGTATTCACATGCAAACATTGCTCTGCATGTATGTGGTTTAAGGAGAGGATTGGTAAAAAACAGAAGTCTAAGAAATTAGTCTTTGCTACATGCTGTTTGCAAGGAAAAGTTAAGCTTCCTCTACTGGAACAGTCTCCTCCTTTGTTACTTTATTTATTCATCAATGACGATGAAATTTGTCGCCATTTCCGTGGCAACCTCCGGGCATACAATATGATGTTTTCTTTTACTTCTAGTGGAGGGAAGATAGACCATCCAGTAAAAAAAGGGAAAGGTCCTCAAATTTTTCAACTACACGGTGAAAATTATCATTTAATTGGTAGTTTGCTCCCTGTTACTTCCGGAAAGCCTAAGTTTCTCCAGCTCTATATCCATGATACTCTTAATGAAATACAGAATAGAGAGCTAGCATTCAGGTATAATTTATACATTTTCAAATTGCACTATTTCCAATCAATATTTACATTAAGAGGATGACGCTTAACTTCAGTGTTTTTGGATTGGATGTAGTAAGAATGGAAGGATTTCAAACAAACTAAGACCTCATTTAATAGAAGCTCTAATGAAGATGTTAGAAGAGTGTAATCCTCTGGTGAAAGTATTTCGCTCTTACAAGGACAAGTATCCTAATGCTTTGTCGGAAGACAATATGAAGTTGGTTCTACATTCTAAGAGAACAAGAGATGTTAGAACTCATAATACGCCTACTGCAAGTGAGATTGCTGCTTTAATTCCAGGAGATTTTCAAGATGCAATGGAGAAATGAGATATTGTCTTAGAGACTAAAGAAGGAGAGCTACAAAGAATTAGTGAGGTTCATACAAGTTATCTAGCTCTTCAATACCCTCTTCTTTTTCCTTATGCTGAGGATGGCTTCCAGGTTGGTATTCAGACTGGAACTCATTCATTAGAAGGTCGTAAAAGGAAAACAATTAGCATGAGAGAGTTTTATGCTTATCGGATTCAAGAGAGGGTACAGGAATCGCAGGCTATCATTCGATCAAAACGATTGTACCAGCAGTTTTTGGTTGATGTTTATACTATGATCGAGTCAAGCAGGCTTTGCTATTTTAGGAATAACCAGGAGAAACTGCGTTCTGATAAGTATGTTAATTTGGTAGAAGCTGAAAAGGAAGGAAATACGGATCTGCATAAAAAAAGAAAACGTGTTATGATTCCTCAATCCTTTACCGGTAGTCGACGTTATATGCATAACAATTACCTAGATGCAATGGCTATTTGTAAATATTTTGGGTTCCCTGATCTATTTATCACCTTCACTTGCAATCCTAATTGGCCCGAGATCTCTAGGTATACAAAGAAAAGAAATCTGAAACCAGATGATAGACCAGATATCTGTTGTAGGATATTCAAGATCAAGCTGGACAGTCTCATGAGTGATTTAACCGAGAAATAACACTTTGGAAAAACTGTATGTGGTAAGTTATTAACTACATACCCTATACGATTATATATATTGAATGTGTTTTTCTGTTACTTCAATAATTTATTAATCTGACAAGTTTGTTCATTTACAGGAATGTATACTATAGAATTCCAAAAAAGAGGTCTCCCACATGCACACATATTATTATGGATGGCTGCTAAATGCAAATTTTCAACACCAGAAGCTATTAATAAGGTAATCTGTGCTGAGATTCCAGATAAAGTATCAGATCCTGATTTGTATGAAGTTATCAAACAAAACATGATACATGGCCCCTGTGGACAGCTTAATAAAAGCTCTCCATGTATGGTCAATGGAGAGTGTTCAAAGATGGTTTCCAAACCATTATGTGAAACAACTACAGTTGATAATAATGGATATGCACATTATAGAAGGCGAGATACAGGCGCGTTTGTTGAGAAGAGTGGTATCAAAATTGATAACAGATTCGTAGTTCCACATAACAAAGAATTATCTCGGCGTTACCGTGCTCATATCAATGTTGAATGGTGTAATCAGGGAAGATCAATCAAATACTTATTCAAGTATATAAATAAGGGACAAGATCGTGTTATGGCTACTATTGAGAATAATCAGACTGCAACTGTTGACCATTCTGCTGATGGAGGTGTTGAGAAGGATGAGATTAAAGAGTACTTTGATTGCAGGTACTGTTCTACACCATTTTTTCATTTTTATTCTAATACTACTACTCTAATCAATTAATTATATTAGTATTTTGTAGTTAAATTTTTTTGTTACTATGACTATAAACTAATACTTGGTTACTATGTATTATAGATATGTTTCAGCTTGCAAAGCAACATGAGTTTGCTAGCTTTTCCTATTCACTATAGAACAACTCTGGTTGAGAAACTCCATTTTCATCTTCCTGGTGAGAATTATGTTTACTACGACAGCGATGATGATGCTGAAACTGTATTAAACCGGCCATCCGTGAAAAGCTCTATGTTTTTGGCATTCTTTAGAGCATGCAAAAAATATCCAGAAGCTAGAAATCTTACTTATGCAGAGTTTCCAACAAAGTTCATTTACGATAAGAAGAAGATTGAGTGGAGACCAAGGAAAACAAAGACCGGATTTGCTGTTGGTAGACTAACTTATGTTCCTCCATCAGTAGGTCAAACATACTATCTTCGTGTTCTACTTAACAGAGTTAGAAGACCAACCAATTATGATTATCTAAAAACTGTTGAAGGTGTTACCCATGATAGTTATAAAGATGCATGTTATGCTTTAGGCTTACTAGACGATGATAAGGAATATATAGAGGGTTTGAAAGAAGCTAGCATTTGGGGATCAGGATATTTTCTTAGAAAGCTATTTGTTATTATGTTGCTTACGGATTGTCTAACTAACCCATCTGTTGTTTGGGAAGAGACTTGGTTATTCCTTTCAGAAGATATTCTGTACAGAAGGCGAAACTTGAAAAACCGTCCAAGTATTTTATTATCATCGTTCTAATATTTTATTTTCAACAGAATTTTATTTGATTTACTAAACTTATAATACCAATGGACATATTTTATCTATTTCGTGTTTAGTTAACCACAAAATAATCGCATTATGTTTTGAATGCAGATCTGAATCTCGAAGAAGATCAACTTAAAAATTATACTTTGGAAGCTATTGAGACAATCCTCCGCAGCAATGGAAGTACACTAGAAAGCTTTGATGGGATGCCTACTCCAGCTGAGAACTATCACAATCCCTCAGTCAACAGTTTGCTTTACGATGAACGGAATTATGACCGAGAGGAGATGAATGCAATTCATGAAAGAATGTTGCCCGGGTTGAAAGAAGAGCAGAGAGATGTTTATTCAGATATAATGAAGGCTGTATTAGAAGATAAAGGAGGTGTTTTCTTTCTTTATGGATTTGGTGGAACATGCAAGATGCACTTATGGAAAATATTGTCTGCTGCTATCCGATCGAAAGGAAAAATTGTTTTAAATGTGGCTTCTAGCGGGATTGCGGCTTTATTATTACCTGGTGGAAGAACAGCACATTCACGTTTTGGAATTCCTATCAACCCGGATGAGTTTTCTACTTGCAATATTCAACCAGGATCTCATTTAGCAGAATTAGTCTCTGAGGCATCACTTGTTATTTGGGACGAAGCACCAATTATGAGCAGGTATTGTTTTGAGAGTCTAGATAAAAGTATGCGTGATATTATAAGTAGACATGAAGACAAGCCATTTGGTGGTAAAGTTGTTGTTTTCGGAGGTGATTTTAGACAAGTATTGCCGGTTATAAGTGGTGCTGGTAGAGAAGATATTGTTTTAGCCTCGATCAACTCATCTTATCTTTGGGAAAATTGTAAAGTTTTGAAGCTTACAAAGAATATGCGCCTTCTAGCAGATCTGGATGCAAGTGTTAGTAAAGAAATAAAAGAATTCTCCGAATGGATTCTTAAAATAGGCGATGGAAAGATGAATGAACCTAACACAGGGGAAGTGATGATTGATATTCATGAGGAGCTTCTGATTAAAGAATGCAATAAACCTATTGAGGCTATTGTTGATGCGGTTTATGGCCTTGGATTCGGAGAAGTATGTGTTTCTAATTTTTTCCAAGAAAGAGCAACTTTATGTCCAACAAATGATGATGTAGCTGTTATCAATGACTACATGTTGTCTATGCTTTCAGGTATTACTCTAAACTTTGCAAATTCTTTTTTTTTTGTTATTACTATATTATATTTTTATTTGTTAATAATTTTATATATTTTATGTTTCAAGGTGAAGAGAAAACATATCTAAGCTATGACTCTATCGATTTATCTGATACTTCAAACCAAGATAGTGAGGTATATACTCCTGATTTTCTGAATAATGTCAAGGTTTCTGGTTTGCCTAATCATGCAATAAGGCTTAAGATAGGAGCTCTTGTGATGCTGTTAAGAAATATTGATCCGAAGGGTGGTTTATGTAATGGAACAAGGCTACAAATTACTCAGTTAGGCACTCATGTAGTTGAAGCTGCAGTATTAAGTGGTGAAACTAATGGTCAGAAGGTTTTCATTCCGAGGATGTGTGTTTCTCCACCTGAAGGCAAGTTCCCCTTCAGAATGCAACGAAGGCAGTTTCCTTTGTCTGTTGCATTTGCAATGACAATTAACAATAGCCAAGGTCAAACACTTTCAAGTGTTGGTCTTTATTTACCGAAGCCTGTATTCTCACATGGTCAGCTCTATGTTGCTTTATCCAGAGTGAAGTCTAAGGATGAGTTAAAGGTTCTTATTATAGATAAAGAAGGGAAACCACAGAAGCAAACAATTAATGTCATATTTAAAGAGGTTTTTCAGAATATATAACAGACTGAAGACATGATCAGGTAACTACTATATTCTAACATTGAATACATTTTTTGTTGCATCTTTTGTATATGGAAGATTTTTAAAAATTTTGTTTAGTTAAATAATTTTGTTATCTTCCACAGGTTTTGTAATCAATGGTGGAAATGTATGTACACGTTGTCCAAGATCACTTCAACAATATTATTGAAATTAATCTATTATTTGTATTTGATTTCGAGATGTTTAGAAATAAATTATCAAACTCACTTTAACTGGCAAATAGAATAACAACACTGCACCAATTTAAAGGGTTTCGATGTTTCAAATCTAAAGGCTTTAAAAGATTTCAGTCACTACAACTGATCAACTTTTACAAAACATTTCGTAGGTAGAAAAATAATTTTCGGTAATTATATTCATTCCAATTTGCATTTTTGTAATAGACATCTTATAAATCTACAAAAGAAGCTTTACGACATACCTTCATATTTGGTTACATTAGATCATCACTTCTCAGAAACTGCTTAATGCTTCCTTATATAAGCTCAAATGTCCTTTATAATCTACAAAACCATATTCAATAGTTCATAAATAGAGTAACAGAATCATGAGAACCACAAGTAAATTTTGATTAAATATTACTTGAATATAAATACTTACATGAACTAACATAAGGACTCTTCGTTGATGAACTCCATTTTAGGTAGGAAATACTGAACATATAAATTATATATCCTCCGTTGAGTGACCGGCACAAGAAAATTAATTTTTGTATCAGAGTAGATCACCAATCGAAATACTGATTTTATAACATTAGTTTTATAAGAAGAGAAATCAAATCATTATGAATTAAAGTACTTACATTTGTTCTTCTATATACGGAAGTTCTCCAAATCGAAGACCTGGAATTCATTTTTGCATGAAATCCTCACCGAGGTTTTGCAAGTCATAAGAATCATAAATAAGAAATAATATAAATTTAAATATTATGATGATTTAATCAATTAGTAATGGAATATATGATTATTACCTGGATTCTTTGTTCCTGAAAAGAGAAGATGCAAATCCAGGAAATTGATCGGAAGATGGAAGAGGTACATACTTCTCTTCCCAAAATCTGATGAACAAGCGATTAGATCTGGAAATACATAGATCGATTAAATCCACCCAACTCGGAACATACGATTTCTACTTTTTCGGATTGAAAATTTAATGGTTTCTGATTTTGGTTTTGCCTTTGTCAGAAGACGAAGCAACAAAATGAAACCGACTCTCGGACAACAAAAATCAAATATAATTGATGTAATTAATTTGGGTCTTATCCCAGTCTAAATATATTTTGTCCGAATATACTTTCTAAGTAGTTCAATATATGATTTATGGTTTATAGGTTATACCATATGAAAGTTTTTTACAACCAAATTATATAATACAAAAAACACAAATGTTGTATATATTCAATTACTCAATATAACTAACAAATATATTACCTCAAACACGTATAACAAACATCGTTATTATAAAAATAAAATCATAAAAATTCAATTTCTTATTTCCAAATATAAAAAAAATACAAGTTTATAATTAATATGTTTCATTTTCACTTTTATAGTAAATACAATCTTCATATTATACTTAATTTAAATAATATTGACTTTAAAGTAAACAGATTTCCCGTGCATAGCACATGTCATAATCTAGTACTAAATGAAAGGAGAAGTTTGGAGCTCCTAAAGCCATCCGCATCAGCAAAAAACAAATCTCTATAATCATGCCACATCAGCAAACCTTTAATAAAAATAATTTGTAATATATTATTAACATGCTTAAAATTAAATAGTGTTTAATTAACAATAATAATAATATTTGAATATTGATTAAATTGTATGTACTATGGTAACAAAACATATGACATATTATAATTTGATTTTAACAAAAATAAAAATATATTATATATATATAATATTTTAAATCCTTACATCCCAAATTAATAATAATCACATGTTTAAACTAAAAATCGTTAATATATAATATTATAAGGTATTAAGTTCGTTCACACAATAATTAAAAACATCAAATATGTATGATTATGTACATACTATTCCAATATTTTTGGCTAAATACCTTTAAGCATAAATTAAATTAATTACAGTATAGTATGAATCATCATTATATTATAGTCATGGATATGTAAAAATATACTTGCATAACTTTATATCAAACATTAATATATTACACTTCCATATTTAAAAATAGTATATATAATTTTATATGAAAGAAAATATCATAAACACTTCTCTAACCATGTACATCAATAAATTTCTAACAAACTCAACATGTAAGGAAAAGTCATATGTTTTTTTTTTTGGTTAAGAAACTCTTCTAAAAATAATATAATATATATTATTAATTTAATTATAAAATTTCACCAAAATATATATGTAGTATAAGAAAAATATCTAAGTTAAATTATAAGCAAATGCAAATGAATCTTTTATACATTTTGAGTTTTGAGAAACTCGACATACTTTGTTTAACACAATGAGTTAGTATGAAGATGTATTTGTATATGTATTACTTGCTTTATTCATTTACACTACTATAGTTTGCAGATACTTCAGAGACCAAATCAAAAATGCAGTTTATTAATATGATTGTGATTTTGTATAATATGTAAATTTTATTTTATTTATATGAACAATAGTTCTTTTACGGATTTGTAAGAATTTTGAACATTAATTGTTATTTTATATTTAAGACTGCTCATAAAAAAATCCATTACACGAACACAATTAAAATGAAAAAATGTCTAAATTAATTGGAACTAAATATAGGTGTTTCAATTGTAGTCATATGTTTGATAAGTAATTTTTTTTAAATGAAAAAATTATTTTAACTTAAATCAAGAAGAAACTTATAGTTGTTGAGTTCAATTATATATCAAATTTAGTTAAAACAAAAATAATTTTAATCATAGTTCGGAAGTTGGAGAGCAGTAATGAGTTTATATGTAAATATTAGGTTTTATATTAACGATTGATTTTTACATATATCAAATTAGTTAATTTTTAAATTAAATCATATTATATTTTTTGAATATGTTAAAATATTTTAGATGTATAACCAATACCAAAATGATATTAAAAATAAATATTATATTTAAAATCATTTTACTAAAATAATAATTAATATTTATGAAAACAATATGCGCGTAGCGCGGTAACATCCCTAGTTAAAAAAAAAGTTAGAAAAGGAAGATTAAAGGCACATGGCTTAAGGTGTAATTATTCACTTTCAAGCTTTTACTTTTTTGCTTTCCTCTGAATCTACTTTTATTTGAAGTTTTTTTGGTAAACATTTGATGATATTGGATTAGATTAGATGTTTTGTTTAATTCTAAATTTGGAATAAGTTAATGAATTGTTAGATTTCTGTCTTTGTTTTTTTCTAATGGATAAAAATATGTAATAAAACATCATAAAATATATAAAAGTTAATGGCATAGTGCATTGAGAGCGTCCACATGGGATTAAAAAACTCGATATGATTGGTCCATATCAGCATATTAATTAAATAAAAAAATGTTAAGTATGATTAAGACGGAAAAACTTGATTTAATTGGTCCACATCAGCTTTTAATTCAAACCAAAAATTATTAAGTATAATCAAAACATTAAAAGTTAATTTAATAAATTATGTCCAACAAAAAAAAGTAAATTCAATCTGATTGATCCAAAAAAACATATTTATTAAATCAGAAAATTTTAATATGGTTTAAAATTTTAAAAGTTAAATAAAAAATTTAACAATTAACAATACATGTATAAAAAAAAGTAACCATTATCAATTATCAATTTAAAAAAATTTACAACAACTCAATTTAACAATTAAAACAGTGAAAACTGAATAAAAATATAACATAAAACTATTAGAAGACATGATGGAGAAGGAAAAAATGGTTTTGCATGATCATTACAGCTTCCTAACAAAATTAAATGTGAATCAACATGAATCATGGATTATATATACAGTGGTACACAACATCAATAAGACTTTAAAAAAAAAACTAAATATTTGAACACATAAACCTTCAAGAAAAAGAACTATAGAAATTATATGGAAAACAGAAAATAATACCAAAATCTTACCAAGATTATGTTTCCTTAAATCAAATGTATATGTACGTCAAAATTGGATAATTCGATAGGTGTCATTGTTATTATTTTACCTAATAGTTTTTAAAAATTTATAAATAAAAAAATAGGATAAATTACACATTATATATTAAATTCTCTTATATAAATGAAAATTTCTATAAATATATATAATTTTAAAAAAAATTTAAAGACAGTAGCTAAAAAAAATCAAAATATTAATACAGACTCGCGCAAAGCACGAGTTATATACCTAGTATAATATATAAAAGTTGATGGCATAGTGCATTGAGGGCGTCCACATGGAATTAAAAAACTCGATCTGATTGGTCCACATCAGCATATTCATTGAATAAAAAAATATTAAGTATGATTAGGACGGAAAAACTTGATTTAATTGGTCCACATCAGCTTTTAAATCAAACCAAAAATTATTAAGTATAATTAAAATATTAAAAGTTAATTTAACAAATTAGGTCTAACAAAAAAAGTAAATTCAATCTCATTGATCTAAATCAACATATTTATTAAATCAGAAAATGTTAATATGGTTTAAAATTTAAAAATTAAATAAAAAATTAACAATTAACAATACATATATAAAAAAGTAACCATTATCAATTATAAATTTTAAAAAATCTACAACAACTCGATTTAACAATGAAAACTGAATAAAAATATAACATAAAACTTTTGGAAGACATGATGGAGAAAGAAAAAATGGTTTTGCATAATCATTACAGCTTCCTAACAAAATTAAATGCGAATCAACATGAATATGGATTATATATACAGTGGTACACAACATCAATAAGACTTTCAATAAAAAAACTAAATATTTGAACACATAAACCTTCAAGAAAAAAAGAATTATAGAACTTCTATGGAAAACAGAAAATAATACCAAAATCTTAGCAAGATTATATTTTTCTAAATCAAATATATATCTACGTCAAAGTTGGATAATTCGATAGGTGTCATTGTTATTATTTTACATAATAGTTTTTAAAAATTTATAAATAAAAATAGGATAAATTACACATTATATATTAAATTCTCTTATATAAATGAAAATTTCTATAAATATCTATAATTTTTAATAATTTTAAAGATAGTAGCTAAAAAAAATAAACCAAAATATTAATACAGACTCGCGCTCGCGAGTTATATACCTAGTAATATATAAAAGTAAAACATATAAAGAACTAATTTAATAATTTCAACTTCTAAGCTCTGATTAGTCAAGAACTAATCGGTTTATGCGCTAGGTTCCTATCGTTTATATAGTTTATTTTGGTATTGCTTAGCGATTTTTGAACGAAGATATAATTTTTAACTTTTTTTTATATATATTCTATATGTCAAGTGAATTTTCTCTATCTTGATTTTCAAAATAAAAAAAAACATAAAATATATCCGTTTTCATATCTAAAAATATGGAAAGCCTTATCATTTATTGTAGCCTCTTTTCATCATAAAACGTTAAGAAACCCTCAAATGTTATTTCTGGTTTTATGCTCTTTATAATTGTATCTTTTTGTGACATTTTGAAGTTTCTTAAATATTTATTTTGGTTTTGAATTTTGAATGTTTAATTTGCTTTAGAACTAATATTAATCTGGTTATTTTCATGTTCAGATGTTTAGCTAAAAGTATTTAGATTTGAACGAAATTCTAAAAACAAAATCCAAATCTGAAAATTTATATTGAACCGATGCAAATAAAAAAAAAACAAACCAAATCTGGTATAAAATTTACTAATACCTAATCGGTATCAAAATGTACAATCCCAAAATAGTTAAAACCAAAAATACCCAACCGAACCAATCCGGTGATCTGAATACCCATCCTTAGAAAAAAATATAAATTTAGTATGAGGCACCTTTCAACCATTGAGTTATTACTTGTTATCTTCATTTTTGCAGCATCATTTTGAGATTTTCAGGTTTTTAAGTATATCATGTGAAATTGTTTCCTAAGGAAATCAATTATATATATATATATATATATATATATTTTTCTCTTTATCTAAATATCAATAACAGCAATTTTTTTGTTTTTTGTTGGACTTCTTGTTTTTCAATGAAAATATTTTGAGTTTTTTTTTATCGAAATCATATTCATTTATATTGTTTTAAGCTACATTTTGTATATATTTTTCCTTGTTCTTGAAGTAGCCAAGCATGCTTTTAGATTAGGAATACATACATTTGCATGTTTGAGATGTATCTCAGGTGTATTTGGAGACTTATGATCTTGGGAGGAGTTTGGAGTCATGGACGTTCAAAGAGATGCCATGGAAACGCTGTTTTGCACATTTGGATCATGTACCAGGATGATGCATCAAACAGAACACCCATTAGGCATGCCCGATGTGGACCGTTGGATGAAGGGTGAGAGGTTTGATCCGTGAAGTCCAATATTTCATCGGGATAGCATATTGAGCAGAGGAGGCCGTACAGGCTGATTTGGAGCAACATGACATATCAAGGTCCAGCATCGAGCAGAACCCTTGATCCCTTGCTCAATACAATCCGAGACCTGTTTCATAACGAAAGACCATCTGGACGATCGAACCACGACAGGAAAAACCTGCAACGAGTCTGACGCATCGAGCATAATATATGTATGTACTGCCCGATGCGTCAACTCCGCGCTGTTGACAACCTTTTCCATTTTTATCCAAACCTTATCTTTTCACTTATATTAGCTTTGGCTTATCTTTTTGGAGACTTTTCTTGTTTCTAATCCTAATTTTCAAGCTGTGGGAAACCACAAAGGGATTTATGAGATTTTAATCCAAGATAACTCTTTTTAATAAAGTTTTGCATTTCCCTAGTTATTCATCTTGTAGTTATTGTTTAATCATGTTTGTTTTGTTCATTTTGCCTTGTTATGTTGTTTCTGAGATGAGTAGTGAGTAGTTCTTCATGGTTTAAGGTTAGAGCAGATTTGGGGATGATTAGTTGATTGCTTAGGGGATTTTTGCTTAATACTTGCTTGGTATGCTTTGCTTAGTTGTTCTTAAGGCTTGACTAGCTTGAATAAGTGAAATAGATCATAAATGTTTGCTGCATCACAAGTGTTTGTTTAAATGCTTGAAAGAACTAAGTTAGGGACAATTGCTTAGATGATTATATTGCATTGTAGTAGATTGTTTGTTCTATAAAAGCCTTGTTTATCATGCTGGTTTTGTACAAATACACCATCATAAGTGGGTTTGACATGTGCATTGTTTAGACATCTTTGCCTTGATGCAAATTGATTGAATCTGTGGCTTGACTATGTTCCTTGCTTGTTGATATTTTTGATTTCCCTAAGTATAAAGTTATGTAATCCCCAAGTCATCTCTTGCTCTAACCTTGAACCATTGCCATTTCGTTACTTGCATTTAGTTACTTGTGCGGTTTTCTCCGTGTTTACTTGCATTACTCTTCTTGCATTAAATTGTTCTTTGTTTGATTTCTTGTCTTTCATTTCAAGTTATTGCATTTAGTTTCTATTTGGTTCTTGCATTTCCGTCATCTTGCTTTCCTTACTCTTGTTTGATTTACTTCACTTGCATTTCATATCTTGCTTTGGTCTTTGTTAGATACTCCATTGCTTGTGCTTTTTTCCTTTAATCACTTAAGTTGTTAGAAACTCCTTTTTCATCAAAATGGTTAAGCTTAGATAAGTTCCTTGCATTTCTTTTAGCCAACTCCTAGATTTGATTGATACCTCATCTATATTACAATTGATTAGAAGAGAAATTGATTTCTGACTTGCAAAAGTCATCTCTCCATTTATATAATCAGAATACAAAGTATTCGTGACCCAACTTGGGGCATAAATCATTCCAGAAAGGAAATTATTGTTAATAGGAACATTTCTAGCTAGAATACAAGCTGCTTCATTGCAAGCTCGTTTTACATGAGTGAGCTGAATATGGTTAAATTTTGTTAACCAATATCGTATATCTACTAATAAATTGAAAACACTGATGTCTTGATCATTGTTGTGTAGTAAATCGATGAGTGTCTTGCAGTTGCCTTCGAAGCAAATATCATCATAGCCCATATTACATGTGTTTTGTAAAGCGATCAGAAGAGCCTTGCCTTCAGCTTCTAAACTTGAATTAGATTGACCCACACGTGATGATCCCCAATACTTGCTATGTCCATGTGAATCACGTATGATCCAGTCTGCAGATGCTTCACGAGATTGTTGGTCAAAAACTGCATCATAATCACATTTGTAATAACCTGCTATAGGTCGATGCTAAGTAGCATTTGGTGCAATAATAATAGCAGCATTTGGAATCGTAGATGTAGATTTAATCCATTCTTCCACATCTGCCACCGCCTTATTCACATCTCTACTTATCTTCATTCGTTGATTATGGAAGATGAGGTTATTACGAGATTTCATAATCCTCCATAGTATCCAAAATGGTAATAAATTCACTTCATCTGATATGCCATTAATTTCTTGCGAGTTAAGCAACAATTTTATGATATGCTTGGTATCTTGGAACGGAATAGTGAGAAAAATGAAGAGTGATTTCGAGAATCTCAAGGTAAAAATAGACATTGGACATGTGAAAAAAAAATATGATGTATTGTTTCAGGTTCTAAACCACATCGGGTACATGACTCATCTATTAGAATTCCATGGCTGCGGAGTCTTGTGGCAGTTGTGAGTGCTTTAGATAATAATTTCAATAGAAAGTGCTTCAACTTGGGCATTATTTGGAGCTTCCATATTCTCTTCTTCAATATTGGATCTCCGTAAAGAATATTAGGGGCGTTTAAATGACAATAAGGATAATTTGCATTAACCAGTATCTCGATTTAGCAAAGTATTTTCCATTTTTAGTGTAGCTCCGTTGGATATAATCTGTTTATTTCCAATACCCAGATATAGGCTTGATGCTAAATGTATGTCTTCTGGTGAAAGAAATGTTTGTACTG
Organism: Thlaspi arvense; assembly: GCA_911865555.2. Lineage (NCBI taxonomy): Eukaryota > Viridiplantae > Streptophyta > Magnoliopsida > Brassicales > Brassicaceae > Thlaspi > Thlaspi arvense. The sequence continues at coordinate 23,313,018 of OU466861.1, read as the reverse complement.
CATTCGTCTCCGCTAGCAGGTCGAGGAGGATGTGTTGGAAGCCAATTTTTTTTTAATAGCTTTGTTTGATGGCTGTTACCGATTATAGTGCATGAACCTTGTTTGATAAGTTTGTTCCCACAAATGATTGATGCCCAGCCATAGGATATGGTCAAGGTTTGTTCTCTAGAACATTAATATCTTTAAATTCACGAGATTTGTATAATTTAGAGAATAAACAGTTGGGTTGCTCTAATAATTTCCATGCTTGTTTAGTAAGAAGTGCATCATTAAATTTTTCTAGATCTTTAGAGCCAAGTTCACCTTCATGTTTTGAATACTGCAGTCACTTCCAAGCTATCCAGGAGATTCCTTTTGCTTGATTGCTTTTCTCCAACCAGAATTGGGTAAGGATACTATAAGTTCAGATATGACCTGGTTAGGAAGGTTAAAGCATGACATAGAGTAAACAAGCATTTAGATAGCCACCAACTTCAAGAGAATTTCTTTGCCGGCATGAGAAAATAATTTTGCACTCCAAGAGGAAGTTCTTTGTTTGACTATGTTAGTGATGTTAGTAAACATTTCACTCTTCTTTCTCCCAAACTTTTCTGAGATAGCTAAATCTTTGCATCCACCTCCATGTTGTGTGATTCCTAGTCCTACTTTAATTTTTTCTTTGTTTAGAACCATGTATATGAAATCCAAAAGTAATCATGAATTTGGATTGATTTATTTTTTGTCCAGAGCACTCTTTGTAAATATTGAAAACATCTCTGATTGCTGTATAATTTCTAATATTTGCTTGACAAAAAAATAGAGAATCATCAGCAAAGAGTAGATGAGTTATTCGAGGCATACCATTTGCAATTTTTTCCCCTTGAAAGCTTTTATATCTAATAGGTGGCTCATTACATCAGCACAAAGAATAAACAAGTAAGGTGAGAGAGGATCCCCCTGTCTCAAGCCACGCTCTGGAACGATGTTACCATGTGGTTTGCTATTGATAAGAACATAGTATGTGACAGTGCAAACTGTTACCATAATCCACCATATCCACTGAGTTGTGAAGCCAAAATCAATCATGGTCTGTTATAGAAAGTCCCATTCAACTCTATCATAGGCTTTAGTCATGTCAATTTTAATTGCCATATAAGTTTGTGATACTTTTTACGGCTCTTTAAAGAGTGCATGAGTTCATGAGCAATAAGGACATTGTCCGAGATCATACAACCAGGGATGAAAGCAGCCTGAGATTTAGAGACAATCTTATCGAGAAATGCTTTTAAATATGTAAGCAATATCTTTGATATGATTTTGTAAAAAATGCTGCATAATGCTATTGGCCGATAATCAGAAAGATTTTTAGATGATTTGATCCCAGGGATCAAGTATATATTAGTATGATTGATGCTATCTTTCATAGTTGTAGAAACAAAGAACATCAGGACCATAGAAGTCAATTGACGCCCTACAATATCCTAACATTCATGATAGAATCTAGCAGTAAAGCCATCTGGTCTAAGAGCTTTGTCAGAACCAATGGCATAATCACAGCATAGACTTCAAACTCTGTTATTTTTTGAGTAAGGTAAGCATTGATCTCGGGTGTGACGGAGGGCTTAAATTCATCAAAAAACTTTGATGTAGTACACGTGTTGTTGGTTTTATACATATCCCAAAAATATAATTCAGCATGAAGACCAGTATCACGATCTCCATTGTAGACAACACCATGTGCATCTTGAATACATAAGATCCTATTTTTGTGTACCTTGATTTAGTTGCAGCATGGTAAAATTCTGTGTTGTAATCCACATCTAGAAGCCATGTATTTCGACTTTTAACATACCAGTAAGTCTCCTCATTATGATAAGCTTGTGCAATATATTTACATATTTGCGGTATACTATAAGAAGTTGGAATAGTTGATTTTAAGGCATAATCCAACTGTAGTTGGAGTGACTCAATTTCTTTTGTTGAGTTCGTCTGTAGAAGCCAATGATTATTTTGCATCATTTGTCTGACATTATCTAGTTGTTCCATGAAAGAGCATCTTGATCTATTTGTAATCTCATTCCATCCTTGAAGTAACAGTATTTTTAGAGTAAATATTTATAAAAATGGAAAGGTTTCCTTTGATATTCTTCTGTAAATGTGACAGTAATAATAATTGGACAATGATCGAAAGCACAAAATCCCTTGAACTCAGCCACAGAAGCGGGGAAGATATCTAACCACTCTTTATTTGCTATTACTCTATCTAAACAACTTTGATTTTTATGTGTGCCTTTGTTTCCTCTCCAAGGGAACCGATTTCCACTATGACAAACATCAGAGAAATCATAAGAGAGGTACATATATATAAATTTTTGAAATGTTCACTCATCACGTGGAGGTACTCCTTGCTTTTCAGAGTTTGATAATATTTCATTGAAGTCTCCTACTACAAGCCAAGGTCCTGATCTAGATTGATTCATTTGTTCTATTTTTTCCATAACTCATGTCTGTGTGACAGATTAGGGTGACCTACACACACAACAAATAGAAATCAATTCCATTAAATTGAACAGAAACATTGATCAAGCGGAACAACTGATACAATTGAGTTATACATAAGTTATATTTCCAAAAAAAGCTAAACCCCCTCTATGTCCGTACAGAGGAATAGTACAAACTGAATCAAAACCTAAAACAGAACATACATCCCTAAGTATATCACATCTATTCATCGTTTCAACCAAAAATAGGATATCCAGTGAAACTCTTCGGCAAATCTCCTTTAATATGTCTCTTGTTGTTGGCGATTCAAGCCCTCAAGATTTGCATGAGATGATTTTAATGTTGTTCTTCAGAGGCGAGGGGGTGCAAGACCCCCATCATGAAAAGTTGGCTGATCAATGATATAAGACCCATGAGAATCTTCCTTTTATTCCACTAACATTGGAGTCATTTTCTTCTGTTAAGTGTTGACAATGTTTGGTGTTGCTTGACGTTTGCGAATAGTAAATGCGTCAAAATCATCCTCATAATAGTTGTTGTTGAGGTTCGCATTTGGTAGTCTGTAATTGAGTTTGTGTTTGGGTGCCGTTGTGGGAGAGTGCTTGTAAACATTGAAGTCATGAGACATTACAGCAAAAAAAATTATCATGGAAAGATACCTTTTGGTGAGAGTTATGAGATTTTTCGATGAGATTCATCCGTGAATCCGCGATGGTACGAAGCCACCATAAAACTAGACTCCGCATTATCAAACTTGCGCAGCATCACTTCAACTTTGTCACATTTGGCAGAATCAAAACCAGAAGTTTCCTCTTGATCAACATAATCTCTCAACAACGTTTTGAAATCTCTTTCAGAAAACTTGCCTTTCTCTACCTTTGCTTGAAGGTAGCGCATATCTCAGAAATCATGTCTTTATCGTCTCTGATTTCAAAGGGAGGGTCAACATCATCCATAACAGCATAAGTGTCAGGATTTCCCTCCATGTTAGGGCCATCATTGGTAATGTGTCCATAAGCATCACCGGTGGTCAACGGTGTATAGTTTGGAACCTCATCATTATCATTATATTGTTTGTCTCCAGGGGGATCCTCACAATCATCGTCATTCAAACGATCGGAGAGGGCATTCCTTTGCTTTGTGGGTGAGGATTCCACACTTTATACAGAAGTTGCGAAGGCGTTCATACTTAAATCGCAGTATGGTATTCTCTGCCGGAATGAATTGGAATTGTTGCTTGAAGTTGAGTGGACTTTGAATGTTTCAACTGAGTTTTATGTGCACAAAATCCATGGAATGTGCCGCTTCATTAAAATCTATGTCGATCACAATCCTAATTTGTCGGAAATGTAATCCAGAAGAGCACGACTGAGAAATTGTGGTGAAATTTCCCTTAACTGAACCCAGAAAGGAATCAATTGTAGTGAATCATCAGATTATATAGGATTCGATTTCTCAGTAATCAGCATCCACTCACTGAATGGCCATGGACCACATTGAAGTATCATGTTTATAGCCTCCTCTGACTAAAATATGAATTGAAAAGTAGAAGCATTAATAATCCTTTTGGATACTGAATCGCACATTACTTACAGGTAGAGCATTTTTCCAATTAAGAACAAAGATTATGTTTCTTAAAATTCACAAATTTTCCGATGATAGCATATCGGTTCGCTCGCACCGCTTGGTCGCAAAATGACTGTGGCAGGGGAATTAGGGTTTCATCAACCCCGAGATCGAATTCTTGGAGACGTCGCCGGATATTATCACTCATTAGGCAGTGAATTGTGTAAGTAACAGTAGCGTCGAGAGATTTTGTTTTTCTGAATATATATAAGTTTAGATCCATAATGGTTGCAGGGGATACCTAGATTTTGGGGAAAACCAGCCAGAAAAACTGTTCAACAGCCGAAAGCCGACAACATAAAGCCAAAGAATTCGGTGATCTAAGTGTCGGTCAGATTATGACAAAGAAATTAGTGGATTTTCTAGGGAAAATTTGTTTGAGATGTTAAAAAGAGAGAGAAAGAAGAGAGAGATATATGGTTGATTAAACTATAGTTTTGGGTTTATATATTATAAAAATTTTAAAATAAAAATAAATACTTTGTATACAAATTACAAATCTGTAAATTCTTTTCAAAATTAAGAATTATGAATATTAATTGCAATACGAGTCAAAAATCATAGATAAAAAGAGTTGAACTGTGAATAAAAATTAAATAACAAAAGAACATATGCACAAAACTAAAATTAATTCACCATTCCAAAACACTACTTTTATACTATCATGTACAGAAGAAAAAAAATTCTAATAAAGAATTTCAAAAAAAAAGTCAGAAGTCAATGTTGTTACAATTCTAACCGACTATGTTTGTTTCAATAATTTACGTTTCAAACCCTTTTTTTAAGAAATTGTTGGTCAGTGTTTACACTTTTGGTGTAGGTATAGATAAAAACATGATAAACAGTGGAAATTAATGTCAGATGGTTTCGAATGGCATGCATGTTACTAATTTTGGAAACTTATTCGTTGTAAAAATTTATATGTTAAAAAATTATTAACAAAAACCATATCCCAATTTAAATTACAAAATAATTTTATAATATATATACACATTTTAAAAGATTAAAAGAAAACTACATTAAAAAAATAACTTCTAAATTTTATACAAATTTTTGGGCTCACTTTTGCTGGACTTAAGGGAGTACACTGGTCGTCCCCTAGAAGAAACGCCTTCCAAAATAAGCTTCTCCCCCCCCCCCCCCCCCCCCCCCCACTCTCACGTTGTTCAATCTATTATATGTCCATCATCACTGAACATTAGACAGGTATCGCGATCCTCGGACGGGGTACCCAAACCATATACACCACCATCATATCCATCTTCCTGAGAACTTGTTCTCAGTAGGGCGTAATCTAACTTGAGCGTCGGAGAACCTCAAGGAGGAAAACTCTCTTCCTGTTTTTCCAGAGGTCTGACTTACTAGAGGGATCACCACTATGACCGCGGGGCATGCACGAATCCCCAACTCTATTAGGGCCATCCTGGCACTATCTCACATCTCGCTCCTGTCGAAGTTGGGTTAGCTCGGCTTGACTGTTTGCCGACGCCCGGAACCCAGAAAACACAACAGGCTTACCCCCTCCAAGGAACCCTGAAGCTCCGAGACAGTCCGCCCCCATTCTGAAAACGAGGTAAGCTCGATTGGGCCTGAAGGAGCAGCTGATGGGGAAGGACGCGTTGATTCGGATGCCACCTCCTTTACCACGGGAGGACTAGACTCCAAATAGGAAGATACGCTGAACTACAAGCCTGTGCGCATAAGTCCTGAACAGAAAGGTCCAGCCGCAAAGAGGGCCAACAGGCAAAGAGAAACGACGCCTCTGGAGAGGACACTGAGCAGACGATCTCTCTGCACTCCGGGTAATCCGAGCATTGGGCAGAAACCCAAGGGGAGCATAGGTCCCGAACAGGGTCTTAAGCTGGGACACCGAACCTGTTGAAAAAAAGTCAATCAAACCACGATAAAACAAAAAGATGCTTAGAACCCGGGGAAAAAACGGGAGACAACAAAAAGTCAAAGGTTTCGGAATCACGAGTTGTCATGTCATATATTTCCAACCAGTCGAGAAATCGGGGGTAATTATTGGGCCCACTTTTACTGTGACCAGCCAAGAGCCGACATGTCAGTAGTGGGTCCTATCGGAGTGTTGACTTTCTCGCTTAGGCCTGCCCAACTGTTTTCTAACGAATTGTTCCCGAGCAGTAGGCGAGCTTCCTAAGTCGAAAGCGTGTTACTTCAGCCCACCTGCTCCTGCCATGCGCCGCACAGATGGGATGAGACATGGGAGATGGGCTATAAAGAGGAAGCAAAGGCCGGACGAAAGAGGTATCAGATCCAAAATCCAGAATCCATTATAGAGAGTGTGCGTGAACTAGAAGGATAAACCAAGAGAAGTGGAAGAACCGTCTTGCTCCTAAGTCCTCCTTGGAGCTCACCACGACCCCTCTTTTACAGCGGGACTGAAGGGAGTACGCTTGTCATCCCCCGGAAGGAATGCCTGCCAAGATAAGCTTCTCATTTCCTCTCCTAATCTCCCAATTTAACACCCATGCAGAGAGTTCTAGCTCTAATTTCACGATGGTCCATCTATTATATGCCCATCCTCACTAAACATCAAATGGGTATCATGATCCTCGGATGGGATACCCAAGCCATATACACCATCACCATATCCATCCTTCCGAGTACTTGTTCCCGATAAAACATAATCTAACTTGAGCGTCGGAGAACCTTAGTAAGGAAAACATCTTTCCGATTCTTTGGGAGATCGGACTTGCTTGTTTTTAGTGTACACATGACCAACAAATTTTCATCCCAAAACCGCATACCACTCATTTCCCAGAAGATGAAATTCGAAAATTCAAATTCGCTACCCGAACAATTACACATTCCATATAAACATCCCATAATTTCCCTTTGAACACAAATATACATAAATCTAAACATAATATTAGTATCTATACGAAGTCATAACAGTGGAAATTTTATTGATAAATAAATCTATACAAAACTCGATTAAATTTATTTTGAGCTCTCCACAACCTTCAAAAAAAGCAAATTAGTGAAAGGTGAGGCCAAATTTGCATTTATGATCCATGTCAAACAGCACTGTTAGCGGAACTAAACGAAATTTCATAAAACAAACACGTGATTTTCAACAATAATAGTAAAACTTACTCTAAGCAAAAATTAAAAAATGTTTTTTATCCGAGCAGGGCCGTGCCTAACTGCCTACCCCTATAGCAAAGAGGCTTTCGCTTAAGGCTCCATTTAAATAAAAATTTAATAAGGCTTTAGTGATGTAACATAATTAAGTATGATGAAGCACATTTACTTCTTTAAGCCAAAATAAAATTAAAAAGACATAAGGATTTGTAACTTTGTTTTTCATTTTATTGCTGACTCTGTCATCTCTATACTAGTGACTTTGTCAAACATCATCAATTCGTCATTAGGATAAATTTTTTATTTTTAATCTATTTTACTTTGTTAGTTTTATATATAATTCTTAATCATTAATGAGAAACATTATCTTTTAATTTTTTCTGAATTAAAAATTTTAAATTTTATCTAGAGAAGTAAAGAAGCTTACTGAAATGTTAGACAGTAAGGATTTTTATTTCAACTCATGAATCATTTATCAATGATTGTTTACGATTCCAATATTTATTACATCTTCTCAAAGAAAAATTTTAAAGTTAAAATTGATGAAATCATATTTCTGCACGAGTATATCATAAGAAAAATTAAGTGATTCAGTGCTTTTACTTGCTGAAAAATGCTGGTTAGAAAAGTTGACTTAGTTAATAATTTTATAGGAAATAGAGGATGAAGAATCACTGTTTTAAACTATTTAATTATTTGTTGTTATATAATAATATTTATTATGTTTTATTTTTATTATTATATATTTTTATTGTTAATAAATTAAATTTTTTATATAACTAAAAAAAATTTGGCGCCAATAGCGTCAAATTATCTTAGCACGGCTTTGATCCAGAGCCATCAACCAAGAAACAGATGTTGGAGGGGAATTGAGCACATTTTCTAGAAAGGTTCTTCTCCATTAATGATAGTCGGATTAACCTCCTCAAGTAAAAAAAATATACTTGAGGATAATGGTAAAATCTCCGAAGAATAAGAAAAAGAAGAAGTTTTCCTAAACGGAAAAGGAGAAATATTCCTAAATAAAAAGGGAAACTAGGTCAAAGAAACCGACCTTGCCTTCTTATAAATAGAGAGCTTCTCATAAGTTGAAGACCATCAGAAAACGTGATAAAACGCTCATCTAAAGCAACTATCGAACTACGAATGACTTGATCCCTTTGCAAAGGTACGTAGGCAGCTTTTCTTAAAGGTCCACCTATAACTTGATAAAAACTTCAAGTAGTTCATCTTTTCGATGATTTAATCTCCAAGCTCCAATTTGATATTCTCCAAAACCCAAGCCGCAAATCACTTAAACCTAGTGATGATTTTCTAGTGCAACAATTGGGGCCATCTGTAGGGACTGGAGAATTATCAAACTCGAAAGGTTGGAGAAAATATAACGTCAATTCTAAAGTCCTAGCCACCTCGGCAGACTTATCTCTTGAGTCGTCACGTCTCAAACGATATCTTCAGCTTCGCTCATTACGCCAAAAGAAATATCGAGATAAGTGGTTTTTCAACAAAATCTCCGTTATAATAAGCATCACTTTATCATAATCGTTTGATAATTATTTCATATCAATCACTTAGAGTTGATTGTTTAAACAATAAGCAAAAGTCAAAACTTATGGTTCATCGCTTATTGAATTCCATGGCATACAATTATATAATTTTTCTATATCAAGGTCAAGTATTTATTGCCGAGTCAATATCATCATGCTAATTATTTGCTTTGAAAATAATCTCGTTGGTGTTGCCGATCTGCTCTAATTAAAATATAATTCATGCTTTATCATTGTTTATTCTTGAGAACAGATGAATTCACTTGTTCATTATGAAGATTTTGTAGAAAACTCGTCTCCTCTCTCATTCATACAAGACATGCCAGAGTCAGAAGATACTTCCGATGTCTCATGACGACGAAATCAAGATCACAACACGACTAAAGTCGAAGCCCTTATATCAAAGGCATGCTGTGCTACACATTTAAAAGCTAAAAGGAAAGCATCTCTTCTAAAAAGTCAGCTCGGCTCGTCCTATTCAAAAAATCCGACGTGCTCTACAACCTAGCTATCAGACAAAGTCTTTAAAGACGTCATACGAGCTCTCACTCCTTTAAATCAAGCATGGTTCACACCATACACGCAACGATAACAACTAGCTTTAAAGCTTTGATTCCAGCTCGGAATTTCAAAAGTTATCCATCGAATTCTTCAACTTCTTTCACAACAACGACAAGTTAGCATAGCTCCTCAAGGAGTACTACAAAACTTTCACCAAGAAAAATAAACCAAGCAAGAGATATGAGACCTCGAAAAAGGGAGACGAGCTCTCAAAACTTCACATGCAAAAAAAAAAAAGGAATGGCTCACATTCGGCTCCTTAAACGAATTTACAGGGAGATTAAGCAAATCAATGCCAAAAACAACTATGACCGTGATGGGGAAGGATGGAAGAAGAACGTGCTGAGCATCGTAAGCCTCGAAATTCGATCACAAATAAAGCAAAATCAAAGGCCCCCAAAGAGATCAAAAGCATTCATCAATAAGCCAAGTTTATATTGCATCTAAACGAGATGCAACACGATAATAAATAAGTTCTGCAACGGAGTGAAGATAAATATAGTTAATCTCGAGAAGTAATCACATCCTGGAAGGAAAGTCAATGTAAGCACATCGTCGCACCGAGCTCTCACGCTCCAACTCTCAACCAACGAGGACTGCCATAAATCTCTACGATCTCTCTTAAAAAAAGATACAAGGTGCACTACCAAGCTAGCTCAGCTCATCTCATTCAACACTACTGATTAGAAGATTCACGTCTGTGACGAAATAACCAAAGAAGATGTGGAGAAGAGTCACAACACAGCAAAATATGGTTACAGAGATAACCGTAGAAGAGAAAGAAAAAGAATTCCGTGATTAGAAGCCACTTGCTAAGCCAACTAACGCCATCTCCTACTTCAGCTTAAAAGTTTACCAACTTGAGCTTACCAGCATGAACACGTCGCTCGGTCAGTTCGTCGGTATGACATACCGACCTAGTCTCAAGAAGTTTTCCTAAACGGAAAAGGAGAAATATTCCTAAATAAAAAGGGAAACGAGGTCAAAGAAATCGACTTCGTCTTCCTATAAATAGAAAGCTTCTCATAAGTTGAAGACCATCAGAAAACGGGATAAAACTCCCATCTAAAGCAACTACCGAACTAAGAATGGCTTGATCCTTTTGTAAGGGTACGTAGGCAGCCTTTCTTAAAGGTCCAGCTATAACTTTTGATAAAAACTTCAAGTAGTTCATCTTTTCGATGACCTAATCTCTGAGCTCCAATTTGATATTCTCCAAAACTCAAACCGTAAATCACTTAAACCTAGTGGTGATTTTCGGGTTCAACAGCACATATCAGACTTTCTAAAAGATTAAAGATATACCCCTTGTTCCAAAACTCGTTAAGTATTAATTAGGTGCTAGGTTTGAGTCAAACAATTTTTTTTCAAAATCAAAAATAAAACAGGGAGTAATCAAAGATTAGTTTTAGGGTTTTTCTCTAAATTTATAGTTTATATCTATTTACTCTAAGTTTTTTGCAGAACCAGCTCTGATATGCTGCTACATGGCATCTAAGAATTTGACATATATCATTTTTTTCTTTCAACTATTTCTATTTAGTTATCTTTCATCAAACAAACACAAAAACAAAGCTTAAGTTTTTTTTCTTTTTTTTCAGATTATTCTCTTTTATCCAACAAACAGAAACGAAAATCAGACCACTCAAACAAATCTTATATAATATAGTAAGGTCATGTGTTATTTTTTCTCATTTTATTTTCTATTTTTACTATATTCTCTTTTATTATCAAACAAACACAAAAAAAAGATTTAAGTTTTTTTTTCTCAGAAGAACAATGGCTGAGATGCCATTATTTCTCGAATTTCAATCTCGTATGCCACTGTTATAAAAATTAATTTATTTTGGATTTATTTTTGATGTAAAAAGAGTGCAAATCCATTTTTTTCCTCCAAAAATCTAAACAATTACAAATTGAGAATCGGGTTTTCCCCCAAACTCAACCCTAGTTGTGAATTGTTTAATTTTTACAAACTGTAAATCGGAGTTCGACGGAGACACCGTGAATCTCAGAAACCAGAAACCGTGAATCTCTTCTTGCTTCTTCTCCGAGCCTCCGCATCAGGTCCTCTCCGATACTTCTCCGCCTCTCTTCTTTTGCTCCTCTCCGATTGGTCTTCTCCTCTGCACGGGTCCTCTCCGATTCATCATCTCCTCCGCATCACTTGTCTGATTCCTCTTCTCCTCTGCATCTCTTCACTATTGAGAGTTTAGTTTCTAGGTAAGAACTTTGTTCTCTGCTCCTTCTCGTCCTGTGAAATATCTCGTTCTTCTCTTATCTGCCAATTTGGGATTCAATTGGGAACTCATTCAATTGGGATTGATGGTAATGGTTTGATCATTTAATTGTCAGAGATGGTTCGGGTGAGAGGCGGTAAATACAGGACAGGAAGAGGAGTAGGTCGTCCAAGAAAGAAGATTGAAAACAAAGGAGAAACCGTCGCAGCAACCACTGCAGCGGACTCTCCTCCTCCTGAAACCGTCACAGCAACCACAGAAGGAGCTGCAGTAGACGTTCCTTCTCCGAACTCTCCTCCTCCTGAAACCGTCGCAGCAACCACAGAAGAAGCTGCACTAGACGTTCCTCCTCCGAACTCTCCTCCTCCTGAAACCGTCGCAGCAACCACAGAAGGAGAATCAGAAATTGAAGGAGTTGCATTGGACGTTCCACCTGAAATCGTCGAAGCAACCGCAGAAGTTCTTCCTCCCACGGAAGGAGCAACAGAAGGAGTAATCGCTGGGGACGTTCCTCCTCCTAAAACCGACGCAGAAGCAATGGCTTCACCAACCCCAGAAGTACAAACTCCAGGAGAGATAAACATTGATTTAGCTATGGTATTGTTTGAAGGAGAACCATCAAATTCTGCTACCCAAGAGCTTGCTCACGAAGAAGTCCAAGAAAAGGAGCTTCCTCTCGAGGAAGAGCAAGAAAAAGAAGCTGGTCTTGAGAAAGAGGTATTATTTACAAGTCTTATGCATTTTTACTTACTTTGAAATTGAGATTGATATTGGAGAATGAATGAAAATATGTTAGGATGATTTAGTGATTAGGTTCAACTACGTTTGCATAGGTTCAACTACGTCTGAATAGGTTCAACTACGTCTCAGTAGGTTCGACTACGTCTTAATAAGTTGAACTACGTCTGAATAGGTTCGACGTCTCAATAAGTTCAACTTCGTCTTAATAAGTTCAACAACTTCTGAATAGGTTCGACTACGTATGAATAGGTTCAACTTCGTTTCCTAGGTTCAACTGCGTTTCCTAGGTTCGACTAAGTTTCTTAGGTTCAACTGCGTTTTCTAGGTTCGACTAAGAATTAAATTGTTCATTAAACCTGTGTTTGAATTCGCAGGATGAAGAGGATGAAACGCCACCATTGCAACCAGAGAAGTTCTACTTCACTCCAGATCAATATACCAGAGTATGTAAGATAGGATCCAGATGTACTGTCGTGAAGACAGTGTCTATGATAAAGAAGCTGAAAAATGAATCGACATGGTTCACAAGACATCCTTAATTCAAGCATATTTTTCATATGGAGGAGGAGCCAAACCGAAAGCCTATGGGTTTGTGGATGTTGCTACTTCATCAAGCTTGTACGGATTCAGAGAAGGAGTTCTGGTTTGTGGTTAATGGAGTACCGATCAGATATTCCATTAGGGAACATGCTCTGTTAAGTGGGTTGGACTGTCACCACTACCCGAGGGTATATGATGACTTGAGGGATAAGAAAAAAGGCGATTTTAAGTTTGTGCAAAGGATTTTTGGAAGGAAGGACAATATAAGAATCGAAGATATGGAAGAAAAAATGCAGTCATTGACGAGCGGCTTAGATAAGAAGAAGATGGCTGTTCTGTTTTTCTTATGCACTGTGTTGAAAGCGAAATCTAAGGTGAAAGGGAACATAGAGCCTTTCTTGCTTAAAGTGGTTGATGATTAGACATTGTGCAAGACATTTCCATGGGGGCGTTATACTTTTGATGATTATATGGAGGAGATGAAGAGGGCGATGAAGAAATTCAAGAAAGGCATCGTCAAAAACAAAGAGTCATTGACATTTTCTGGATTCATTCTTCCTCTAGAGGTAAATATTAATTGTGATGGTTTTGTAATTGTTTTAAATCGATTTTAATGCAATTGTATGTGTAGATTTTTGCGTTTGAGTGTATTCCTGCGCTTAAACGCACGTTTCGAGTAGAGGTTGCCACGGAGAAGGACTGTCCAAGGATGTGCAAGCACAAGTTCTTGGAGACTTCCATGAAAGGTTATCCACTGGAAGACATAAACGAGGCGATTGGAAATACCAAGGTGAGAGATAATACTTATATATGGTTATTTTTGTATTTAATATGAGTTTGATTTTGATTGTTATTTTTTGTTGATATTCTTAGGATATCATAAGCATCTTGGAACCTGACTCTGATGAGAAATCTTTGATGGAGCATATCATAGGCGATGATTGTGATGATGGTATAGGCTTCATTGATCCGATTGTTGAGATGTGGCGAGACCATCTAATCAGAAAAGGGAAGAAGATATGGTGGAAAGATCTCAATGATATCGACTTGGCAGCTCGAGTTGTAGATGAAGATGCGAAAAAGGCACTTAAAGATGAAAGTAATGATGAAACTAAAGATGAAAGTAAAGATGAAAGTGTTGCATCGTTGTTGGGGCTGAAGGAAGCGGTGGAGAGAATGGAGAAAGTGATACAAGAAGTAAAGGATAAGGTGGATGGTTTTGATGACCGATTGAAAAGTGTAGAAAGTTTTGTGAAGGAGCACCGAATCAAAGGTCCTGAAAGTGTTCGAAGCCCTGCTCCAAGTGTTCGAAGCCCTGCTCCAAGCCCTGCTCCAAGCCCTGCTCTAAGCCATAGTGATGACAAAGAAGGTAAAAAATTATGTTTTAACTCTAATTGATGCATTGTCATTTTTCTGTTGTTACTTTGTTGTTCATTAAAAAGATACACTTTTAGGAGAAGATGCATATGAGAAGGAGGAAGATGCGGAGGAGGTAGTCGAACCTCTGAAGAAGAGAACAAAGAAAGCACCTTCTTGTTACACTCCAAGTGAGCATGGGCAAAAACGTAAAAGAGAGAGCGAGGGACAGAAAAAGGATAAGGGCGACGGACAGAAGAAGGGGAAGGGTGACGTTCAGAAGAAGGGAAAGGGCATGGGGAAGAAGAACGGAAAGGGCGTGGGGAAGAAAAACAAGTGATATGGCTGGTTTGTATACTTGTTTTTGGTACATAGATGATGGCAATTGGCATTTGGTACTGTATGGTGTTTGTTTAGTAGTTTTTTGGTACTTATGATGACAATTGGCTTTTGGTACTTGATGGTTTTTGCTTGTAGCTGCGGATTGGCTTAGTTTTTAAGGACGTGTTTTAAACTTAATGCAATATATTAGTACAACTGTGTTCTATTAGGTTCAACTGCGTGACTTTTTGGTTCGACTGAAAATTTTAAGGTTCAACTGAGTTTTAATAGGTTTAGCAATGGACATAAGTAACTAGGTACAACTGTATTACAAGGTTCAACTGAGGAGGCAATAGGATTAATAATTGACATAACTAACGAAGTACAACTGAAATACATAGTTCGACTGAGTTAAAACTTGAAGACCTCTTCCAAAGTTTGAAAATTAGAGGATCTTCATCCGAAAGCAAATAACATCATCAAAGTCTTAAAATAAGAAGAACAATCCACAAGTTACTTAAAAAAGATTATAATCAAACTAAGTAGAAGCACAAGTACTGCTACCCCAAATGTCATCTCCACACTGATTTTCTTCTTGTCCGTCTGAATAAGCATCTCCAGCTTTGCAATCAGCTCCTTGTTCTGAACCTGTCCTTGCTTCAGCTCTGCAATAGCTTTTTCAACGCGAATTCCAGTTGTGAAGTTGTTCTGGGTTTTCTCCTTCAGACTAGTAATCTGATGATGTAGGATTTCTATTTCTTCGTCTACCACAAAATCCCACCATTTCCGAATATGATACCCTTCATTCTACACAAAAATACCCAAGAATTATCATAAATATTCTTCTATTTTTCCCAGAAATATGATCTAGTAATTATGCAATCTACTAAACTCACATCACGATTGCGACAGGTGAAGTATCGCCTCCCAGGATCGATTGAGGTGTAGGATGTCTCGGTGAAAACGGCTCCACCGCAGTAACACTTTTTGGGCATTCCATATTCACCATCTGCTATGAGGCATGGATCCAGCTCAGCTGACGATTCGGAACTGGTCACCGGACTGAATCTTCCCATTTCTTCGAATTTCTGAAAGTAAAATTGAAACTGAACTGAAATCGAGCTAATTGGAAAGCAAATCGGAAATCGAGCTAATTGGAAAGCAAATCGGAATTCGATCTAATTGGAAAGTTTTACCTGTTGAATGAAGTTGGATCGTCCCCCTCTCTCTCTATCTCTCTCGACCTCTCTCTCTGCTCCTCTCTCCCTCTCTCTCAGTCGAAGTCAAAGAAGAAACAGAAAAAGTATCAAAAAGTAACTAGGGTTTTCAGAAAAATAGTCGGACCTGCTGGCGGAAAACTCTAAATTAAAAAAAAATCTATTATTTTTAATTTTTTTCCCGCTGGCGGAAAACTCAAAATTGAGTAAATTTACCAAAAAAATTAAACTTAGTTATCCCCAAGGAAGTAGTTGAACCCAATTCTTAATAGTTGTACTTTTACGATTTTATTGTATTTCTAGTTGAACCTTCCTCTAAACTATTATATTATAGTTGTATAAATGACTTTGGACTATTAAACATCATTTATAACGTTTTCATACTGCAATATATGAAATATTAAATATTTTGGGTTTTTCAGTCCTAAAAGGCTTAACATTGGTGATGTCTTCCTTATATTGTAAGGAGTGGTTGATGTGAAAACATGATTTTGTATAAAAATAAAAAATTAATGTTTATCATATAAGTAATTGTTTCCTTATAGTTGAAAATGTGTTGATAGGTCTTAATTGGTATATTCACATCACTTGAAGCTTTAATAATAGTTTACTGCACTTCAAAAGTTGATATTAGCTGTACCCAGTTGCACCTAGTTGCACAAACACGTCAACGTTAATAGTTGTACTCAGTTGAACTTGGTAGTTATACGTGAAACCAGTTGAACTTGGTAGTTATACGTGAACCCAGTTGAACTTGGTAGTGCGAATGGCAACACGTAAACGTTAATAGTTGTACCCAGTTGAACCTGAAAGTGTGAATTTGACAAAATGAACTTCAAAATTGTTTATACTTGTACCTAGTTAAACCTGGTCATACAAATTCACCAAACTCAAACACAGAAAGATTCATAGTTGTACATAGTCTAACATGGTTGTTCAAAACCGAAAATTACAAAACACACACATAAATCAAACTGAGCTGCCACTTTGGCTGCTCTGAAAATAGAAAGCAAAACCTCTGCCAGACACAGACCTGTTACTTGTCTTCCTGCGACGTTCTCCAGTGGATGGAAAGCGGTTTTCTTGATTTCTTCCTGGCGTTTTGGTGTAATCAGGCGGAAAAGCAAACTTATTTAGTATTTCCTCTGGAATACTCCAACAAGACTCATTCGGCACTGGATAAATCGTCTTGTAGTATGCCAATGCCCACGTATCAATCAAGTAATATCTAGAGCATAAGTCGTATAGACTAATATCCGCTGTTCTCCCTCCCTTCTTCATCAGTGCTGCGGCTGCAGCGATTGCATGAACACAAGGATACTTGTCTATATCCAACCCTCTGCAAGAGCAAGTTTTGCTCGACAAATCCACCAAGTAAGTCTTCCCATCGAGTCCAATAACTGTGTATTCGAGTTGGAAGCTGTTTAGCTCAGCCACAGCTAAACGAGCAGCAATTGGACATAGTTCATGCAATTTGTTATCCACATAAGGCACCACTTTCTTTGACATCGGCATATCAGCAGCAGTCTTCCTATGCTTGTTAAACCAATATGCCATTTTCTCAACAATCGCATCAATCATTGGTAAGAGAGAGTACTTCCTTACTTCCTTAAACACACTGTTGAGAGATTCACAAGAATTGCTGGTGTCTAAATTGTACTTGTCTCCTTTAAAGTAGCACCTTGCCCACTTATCCAACGGTACAGTCTCATGCAAATACACAGCAGCTGCAGGAAACCTCTTCTTAAAATCAGCATACTCCCTTTCGAACTCACTCACAGTATAAATATGAGCGCATTGGATAAATTTTGCCGCCACTAAATCTTTGTTCACCTTATGCTGAACTTTACCTCTCACGTTTTGAGACAAATGCCATATACAATGTCCATGCTGGGAGTGGGGATACACCTTCGCTACTGCATTTATGATGCTTTTATGTCTGTCACTCATAAAAACCAATTCAGGATCATCAGGTATAACGATTTTCAGCTTCTCAAAAAACCACATCCAGCTGTCATGCTTCTCAGTATCAATTACACCAAAAGCAATGGGGTAATGGTGATGGTTAGGATCCTGAGCTGTGGCAAAGACAAGCTGTCCACCATATACAGTCTTCAGAAATGTTGCATCCACAACTATCACTTTCCTCATTGCTTGAAACCCTTCAATGCTAGCGCCCAAAGCAATGAATAGGTACTTTAACTTTTTCTCTGCATCCAATTCCACACTTGTTACGGTTCCAGGATTTACCTTCTCCAGCATGTACAAATAAGAGTATAACATCCTATAACCTTCTTCAGGAGTGCCCCGCACATCACTAACAGCTAGTTTTTTTCCTCTTAAGGCGGTAGAGTAGGACAAACTAACACCAGCTCTACTCTGAACCAGATTCACGATATTTTTGGGAACTGGGGTGTCAAATTGACCCGGATAGTCTTGCTGCAAAACAGATGCTACTAGTCGTGGGGTGCCTCTCCTTCTACTAGTGCTTGTACTCTCAACGGCCCGAGAGCATGTATGCATCTTTCTGTATACTCTAACACTGAAATAATCCGATTTCTTAAACCTTGCAGCTCGTAAATACCATTTACAGCCTTGATTCTTCTGACGGCATTCTAGAATAAGTCACCTTGTATCTGACTTATAAGTATGGACCCCAAAACAGTTCTTATGTGTAGCTCTGTCAACCAAATCTTGCACTACCTCCTTAGAACAAAATTCTTGACCAATTTCAAGACCTGTACCATCTTCCCATTCTTCAACACACTGACTAACTTCTGCAGAACCTGGAAGCTCAACATATTCATGCATACCATCGAAACCGTTCTCCATATCCCCATTAGTAAATTCATTACCATCGTTCTCTGTCACCTCCTCAATAATCGGCTCCCTACGTTCTTCTCTTTCCGAGACTGCTCTATAAATAGTAACCGCATTACAGACATCATCATCAGCTCTACCATTTGCAACCGGCTCCTCATAATTCACACCAAATGAACTACCCACTTTGGAAGCTTGCTCACTCCTACCCGCTTTAGAAACTGAATTTGTTTCTAAACCTTTGACTACCTCCACATGCAAAACAGATCTTAGCCCCTCGTTATCCACCGTTGTTAGATAAGCATATACGTCATCATCAACGAAAATTTTTGTCTCGTTGATCGGTTTATTTACCAACGGAATGTAACTCAATTTCAGGTGTGCATTAGCTCTATCTATCCCAATCTTACTGCATATCTTATCTACTAACACCGAGTAAGTTATCTCTTCCACAGATAAGTTCCTAAATGGTATAACATAGGTGGAATTACTTGTAAACCATTTCAACTCCCCCCCGTCACGTGAATAAATTCCTCCATAGTCAAAATATATGTTTGTGTGGTTGGTGCTCATGCTCTCCTGAAAATATAATGAAAATAGTCGATCAGTTGAACTCAATTGAACTCAATTGAACAAAAAGTACCACAGTTATACCAGTTGAACTCAATTGAACTACATTGAACTCAGTTGTACCAGTTAAACTACACCTCTCATTTGTACCACGTGTACCAGTTGAACCCAATTTAACTCAGTTGTACCAGTGCAGCTATACCTCATGTACCCGTTATACTAGTTGAAATCAGTTGAACTAAAGTGAACTCAGTTGTACCAGTTCAACAACACCTCTCATTTGTACTAGTTGAACTCAATTGAACTAAATTGAACTCAATTGTACCAGTTGAACTATAGCTCTCATTTGTACCAGTTGAACTTAAGTTTTCAGTTGTTCCAGTTCGCTCTCAGTTGTACCAGTTGTACCAGTTGTACCATTTTTTCCTATCAAAAATCTGGGAATTTCGAGCTCGACTTTCGTTGTTCTTCATTATGAATCTGATTAACATAACCACGTTCTTCTCACAAATTACCGAACCTATGGCTTAATCTATCCACAATACATTGTTACCAACCCAGATCCCTAATTTTTCAAATCTAAAGCCCTAATTTTACACTCTAATTGAAATAAAAGAAATCACCTTCAAAATATGAGATCTTCAACAATGGCAGAAAGATGACTGGAATTCTGGGGCGGACGAAGTGGAGAAAGCGTCGATCTACGTTGGACGAAAAGGATGACGGAAGAAGAAGCTCAGGGAAGGAGCTTGGAAACCAAAAGAGAGCCCGGGTGAGAAGAGAGAGGAGGAGCTCGAGCTCAGCAACGCTGCGGGGGAGGAGGAGGATCGAGATTCAATTTTCTTTTTTTTTTTCAAAATTATTTTTATTTACTTTTACTTTTTTTACTTCTTTTACTTTTACTAATTTATTTTTACTTGGTTAATTTCAGTAACTTTGACTAAGGATTGATTTGTAATTTCACATCTCATTTAAATGAGAGAGTGGCATTAGATCATGGGATGACAGTCCAGATCAATTTTTCTGCCAAAATGGCATTTCAGCTCTTTGCTCGTAGTTATGATATGCTGTTATGTGGCATCTAAGAAAATGACATATGCCATTTTTTTTAACTATAAAATAGTTTTCATAAACAACTCGGATATACTGTCACGTGTCATCTTAAAAATTGATATGCATCACTTTTTTTTCTCTATTTCTACTAGATTTTCTTTTATCGAACTAACACAAAAACAAAAGCTTCGTTTTTTTTCCTTCTTCAATAATTTTCTTTCATCCAACAAATATATACAAAAATCAAACTACCCAACAAAGTACAAATCTTATATAATATAGTAATGTCAACTATCACCTTTTTTCATTTTTTTCCTAGCTCTTTTGTCTTCACTTTCACCAAACAGATACATACACAAGGTTTCGGTCTTATTTTTTTCTTCTCCACTAGATTCTCTTTTGTTATGTTTTCTATATCATATTATTTTAGTTTGTTTAAAAAACTTTTAAGAACTTACTATGTCATCCTTTCTGTCCGAAAAAACTTTGGAGAGTTTTCTTTGTGGTCAATCAAATAAAAAATCATGCACTATTTGCTTTTATGAAATCTGTTTACATTAATGACTCACTACTTTTTTCAGTATAAAATATACTTTCAAGAGTTTTTTTTTTAATCATTTTTAATGACAGTTCCACTTCTCTAACAGGATCAAACCTTATATTATAATTTAATTAATTTTTTAATACAAAATTTTAAATATTATTTACAACTTATAAATTAATATTTACGAACAAACTTTTACTAATTAATATAATAAAATATTATAAAATTAAAATAGTTAATATATTACAAATCTGCATAACATGCAGAACCTTCTCCTAGTAAAGTATATATAAAGCGTATATGTTAAAAATGGGCTTGGTGCAGTGGTTTAAGCTGATTTAATATTCTTAAAACTCATGAGTTTGATCCAGAGTTTTGTATTAATGGCCATTTCTTAGTTTTGCTTTTAATAAAGGGCAACATGAGTTTTTTAGTTTCTTCAATCTAAAAAATAACAGAAAACTCGTCTCCAGTCCATTTCTTTTCATCATTCTCTTTTCTTTTTTTGAGTTTTGTCAAATTTTCATCAAAAACTTATAAATTTATAAAAATATGTTGTTGTTTAAATGAAAACGAATACGGAAATGATTTTTTCAGCAATTCCAAATTTTTATTAGGTTGAAATCAAAACGATTGTAAACCGTCAAACTCTTCTATTCTGGCGAGCGCATTTTTGAACAAAGAATACACTTAACATAATTTCATATTTTCACTCTTAAAAAATTGTTCCATGATATTTCTTAACTTTTATTATTATTTAATTTAATTTTCTTGTTCCGACTTCCACGACATGTTATTCAAATATAACATATATGTCCATACTTATCTGTATGTTATTCTAATATAATTAAAACGATCGCGATAGTCAAACAAAATACAAATTACTTATCCACGTCTATTGATTTTGTTTGATTATCGTAATCTTTTTGTTTATATTATAATGTCATACATATAGGTATGGACATTATATGTTATAATTGAATAACAAGATAGGTATGGACGAGGAAAATGAGGTATTTTAGTCTGTATAGTACAAATTACATATCCACGTTGAATATTTTATTCAGCCTATTAATTTCTTTTAGCCTATATATTAATTAAGATCATTGATTTTTCTGTTTTTAAAGTAACTAGAAATTTTATAACCAAAAAGGAAACGAAGTAACTAAAAATTATGGGGTCCATTTCAAATCGATCTACTATATATTAAATTATAAATATTAGAGAAGCATTTTTACTGATGTGTTAACACCATAATTTTTTTAAAAAAAAATCTATGTAAATTATTATACTAATCTAATTGCTAAATATTCTATTTAAAACTAATTGATTAACACTATATAGCAGTTAACTTAACAACAAATCTAAATAAATAAAATTTATTCAATAAAATAATTTAAAAAAATTTATGTAACAAAATTTAACATTTAATCAAAACTGTATAAATTTTATTTAATAATTATTTCACTCTGCACAATACACAGGTACTATCTTAGTTTTATCTTGATACGTTTAGACCTAAATAACTTGATTACAATTTATTAAAAATAAAATGGTCTATTTTCTTACCCCAAAGTATAGTCAATATTTTGTTAATGTTAGGTATAAATTATGGTCTACTTTCTTTTTCATTTTTTGGTCAATGGTCCCTCTATAATTTAAATTTCATTTTTTTGGGTCAATGGTCCCTCTATAAGTTAAACCACCAAGAGGCACCACTGACTTCATAACCTAAAAAGAAAAGTCATTGAGAACCAAAAGAAAAATAAACAAAAAATGTCAGAAGAGAAAGTTGTTGTGTTGAACTTCTGGCCAAGCATGTTCGGAGCAAGAGTGATCATGGCGTTAGAGGAGAAAGAGGTCAAGTTCGAGTACAAGGAAGAAGATGTGTTTGGTCAGAAGACGGATCTATTACTCCAAACCAACCCGATTAACAAGAAAATTCCAGTTCTCATCCACAACGGTAAACCTGTATGCGAATCTAATGTTATACTCGAGTATATCGACG
Organism: Thlaspi arvense; assembly: GCA_911865555.2. Classification (NCBI taxonomy): domain Eukaryota; kingdom Viridiplantae; phylum Streptophyta; class Magnoliopsida; order Brassicales; family Brassicaceae; genus Thlaspi; species Thlaspi arvense. The sequence goes on along the minus strand of OU466861.1, from coordinate 23,290,285 downwards.
AGGTCTGGAAAGACGATAAGACTCTCGGTCTACTACCTTCGGATCCTTATCAAAAGTCACAGTGTAGATTTTGGGCTGATATGATTGACAAAAAGGTACTATTAATTTTCAGAGTATTAATGTTAAAGGCCATATATATTGCTTAAAATAGTAGTTTTGTGCTAATGATATTATTGTGATAACACCCGGGCAAACACATGCATCATATTATTGCTGTGGACAAAAAACAGTATTACATGGATGGAATGAATTTGAATATTCTGAAATTTTAATCTTTGGATCCTAGCTATGACTATATGAATGATATCCGTCCATCTAATACCAGTTAATCTACATCTGAATCTACAAACACTAAAAAATTAAATACTAAAAATATAAGAAATTTAAGCAATTTTTTATTTTGTATCATAAAAGTTTTTTAGAAAACCTAAAACTGGTTTTCCGTTATTTTTATATAATGATTCACATATTTAACAGATATAAGTCTGAATTCATGTAATTTTATTCTAAAGCAAGATCCTATAGATATTTAAATTTTTGAAACGAACCAGAAAAAAAAAATTGTAACTCGTGTCTGAATTTCTAAAATAATCTTTCCAATTTAGCAATGGAAATGAATCAGACATGCTGTACTATCAGATTATCCGTATGAACCCAATCTGCCCAAATAAACTAAAACAATAAAATAATATTATCAAATTATTTAAAATAAAATAAAATATTAAATAAATATAACTAAATATTTAATTTTGCAGTTATATATTGTGGAGTATAAATATGTTTATATATATATATATATGTATTGAAATATTATATACGAAACCAGATACAGATCCATATTGGATATTTTCATTTTTAAATTTAATGATTTGGACCTAGATCTAAAGACCTTTGGTATGCTATTTCTCCAATCGGATGGGGTATTCATTTTCTAAATGCAAATAAATGATGTGAAGAAAACAAAAACAAGAATGAATTTTAAGCGAAGTCTTCCTTTTGATTTTATTGATAATAATTGAAAAACATATATTTTTCATACATGCAAATTTTCCTAATACTTAAAAGTTAAAATCAAGAATATGATCTATTAAATCATCATATCTATTACTAATAAAAGTTGATGCTAAATACCTCTAAGGGTGTCCACTTAGAATTTAAAGATTCAATTTTATTAGTATACATTATCATTATTTTTAGTTAATTATATATTAAATATTAAAATTAATTAATTCAATTTAATTGTTATAAGTAATTTTTTTAAATTTTAATTAATTTTATTTTTGTTGTTATTAGGAAAATTTCTAAATTTTAAGTTAGTTATTAATAAAAAAGAGTTTTGAAAATAGATTTTATTTTCCTATTAACAATAAAAAGGTAAATTAACATATAAATAAATTATGAAAGAAAAATCATATATGTTGAACAAAATTATTAAAAACTGTATTTAAAACCATAATTAAATTATTTTAAAGACAAACAATTAAAATCTGAACTGCTAACTTAAAATATATTAGTTGTGGTATGTGTTGATGTCTTAGGCCAATGAGAGCATCCACATATGACATATATGCTCCATCTGATTAGTTTATATCAGTGTTTTTCATTAAACATAAAAAATATTATTAATAGTTTAAATAAATTAAAACATACAAAAATATAAAATTATCACAATAGAATGAATAATTAAGATATTTTTTAACTAAATAAAATAAATTTATGTCAAAAGTCTAAATATATTATGAGAATAAAATGAAAAATCATTGTCACGAAAACTAAACTAACAAAAATAAATATGTAAATCAATAACGAAAAAGTTAAATTAAAATTTTTTTAGCATATATATTTTAAATGACTAATTTATTTAGAAAAAAATATTAAGATTAAATTTTCATATAAACATATAAAACTGTTATTTAAAAATATCAATACTACCAAAAAAACATTCATCTTAAATTATCAAAAAAAAAGTCATCTAAAACTTATAATTTTGGGGAAAATATTTAAAAAATTAAGACAAAAGTCTTAACAAACCAAAAATGATACTTTATGCTAATAACTGAAGAAAGCAATATAAAAAATATTTAACTAACAAAAACAAAAACATAAATTATTTCTTACAATATGTCAATACAATTAAAATAAAAGTTCATATCGAGAAAGTTAAATTAACAAAAAAAGAGGATACTAACTTAATATCTATGTTATTTATTTAACAAAATCAATATAAACAGAATAAGTAAGAGAATAATAAAACTTAAATAATACTAAAAACTTAACTAACAAAAATAATACAAATATTTAAGCTAATTATTTAGAAAATCAATATTATGAAATTAATTAACTAAAACCCTAAAACGGAAATTAAGTTTTACAAAATATTATTTTTTTAAAAAGCACTTAAAAATATATTGACTTGATATCTGACTAACTACTTAAAAAATTCATATAAAAATATTTAACTAACAAAAAATTTATGTCTTCAAAATATTAATATTTTTAAAACAATGGTGTATTAAAATAAAATAAAAATCAATATCAAGACAGGTAAATTATCAAAAGAAAAAGTCATATAAAGTAAAATTAGCTTGATATTTAGGCTAACTACCAAACAAATATTAACCAAAAAAAAGCAAATGATGGTATAAGCTTTTGAGAGAAGTTCACTTAAAATTTAGAATAACCAGTTATAGCATGTCAAAATAACATTATGATTAATTTAAAAAGTAAATTTAATAAAGAAAAAGCATTTATGTAAAAGATATTAAATTAATATATATGCTACCTATTTGAAAAATCAATAACAAAAGAGATTAATTAAATATATATATATATATATATATATGTTTTTAAGTATATCAAACCTTCAGAAAATTAGATAATTAAAATAAAATATAAAATTACCATTCAAGATCTTTAAAATAACAAAAAACAAGATCTAAGAAGAAATTTTAGTTTGAATTATAGTTCCAAAAACATTCATGATTTCTAAAATATCGGTGTTGACTATGAATAACCATATAAAGTTTTAATAGGTTATACAAGTTTCTAAATCAAACATATTATTTTATTTACCAAGATTAATATCTTGGTTGCGCCTGGTTGAAAAATTAACAAAGTAAAATACTACACAAGTAACTTTACATTCAAAATATAATAAGTAATAAAGTCTGATTTGAATACATATTTACTGCTTATAACTTAGTCAACATGAACAACACATGAAGAACATCCTCTAAATTTTATTTAAATAATATAATATGATAAAGTTATAAATCAAATTCAAATGGGAACATATGAAGATAAAATATTCAAATCAAAACATGAATAAACACACAAAAGATAAAAAAAAACAGTGATAATGTGAAGTCTCAGCATCATCTTACATGTTTAAAAACAAATATTAGCAAATAGTTGCCTACAAATAAAACAGATCTTATAAACTGAAAAGAGATATAACCTAAAATTCGTAGAAGATCTGGTGGAGAAGCAAAAAGCAGTTTTACACGATTAGTGTAATTTACTAACAAAAGTAAATCTGAATCAATATATATCATATATTATATATGTATATATACACAATAATTAGTGAGACATTTAGTAAAGAAACTAAATATTTAAACATATAAACCTTTTAAAAAAAAAGAACCATAGAAATCCTAAGGATACAAAACAAAACACCAAAAATTTAGTAAGGAAGTCATTTTCTAAATCAAACATATGCACATCGAAGTTGGATAATTTGTTAGGTGTCATTACTATGATTTTACTTAATAAGATTTATAATTTTATAAACAAAAATAGGAAATACTACATATTATGTTTTAATTATTTTTATATAAAATAAAATTTGTACAAATATATTATAGTTTTGATAATTTAAAAAATATTAGCCAAAAAATTAAACCAAATTATTAATATAGACTCGCGCGTAGCGCGAGTTAAAAGCCTAGTAATATATAAAAGTTGATGGCATAGTGCATTGAAGGCGTCCACATGAGATAAAAAAATTTGATATGATTGATCCACATCAGCATATTCATTTAATAAAAAATGTTAAGTATGATTAGGACGGAAAAACTTGATTTAATAGGTCCACATCAGCTTTTAAATAAAACCAAAAATAATTAAGTATAATTAAAATATTAAAAGTTAATTTAACAATTTATGTCCAACAAAAAAAAAACTTCAATCTGATTGATCCAAATTAACATATTTACTAAATTAGAAAATGTTAATATAGTTTAAAATTTTAAAAGTTAAATAAGAAAATTAACAATTAACAATACATGTATAAAAAGAAAGTAACCATTATCAATTATCAATTTAAAAAAATTTACAACAACTCGACTTAACAATTAAAACAATGAAAACTGAATAAAAATATAACATAAAACTCTTGAAAGACATGATGGAGAAGGAAAAAATAGTTTTGCATGATCATTACAGCTTTCTAATAAAATTAAATGTGAATCAATATGAATCATGAATTATATATACAATGGTACACAATATCAATAAGACTTCCAATAAAAAAACTAAATATTTGAATACATAAACCTTCAAGAAAAAAAACTATAGAAATTATATGGAAAACAGAAAATAATACCAAAATCTTAGCAGGATTATATTTCTCTAAATCAAATGTATATGTACATCAAAGTTGGATAATTTGATAGGTGTCATTGTTATTAGTTTACCTAATAGTTTTTTAAAAATTTATAAATAACAATATGATAAATTACACATTATATATTAAATTCTATTATACAAATGAAAGTTTCTATAAAATATATATAATTTTTAATAATTTTAAAGATAGTAGCTAAAAAACATAAACCAAAATATTAATACAGACTCGCGCGTAGCGCGCAAGTCATATACCTAGTAATATATAAAAGTTGATGGCATAGTGCATTGAGGGCGTCCACATGAGATTAAACAACTTGATCTGATTGGTCCACATCAGCATATTCATTAAATAAAAATGTTAAGTATGATTAGGACGAAAAAACTTGATTTAATTGGTCCACATCTGCTTTTAAATCAAACCAAAAATTATAAAGTATAATTAAAACATTAAAAGTTAATTTAACAAATTATGTCCAACAAAAAAAAGTAAATTCAATCTGATTGATCTAAATCAACATATTTATTCAATTAGAAAAAGTTAATATGGTTTAAAATTTTTAAAGTTAAATTAAAAAAATTAACAGTTAACATTACATGTATAAAAAAGTAACTATTATCAATTATCAATTAAAAAAAATCTACAACAACTCGATTTAACAATTAAAACAATGAAAATTGAATATAACATAAAACTCTTGGAAGACATGATGGAGAACGAAAAAATGGTTTTACATGATCATTACAGCTTCCTAACAAAATTAAATGCGAATCAACATAAATCATAGATTATATATAGAGTGGTACAGAACATCAATAAGACTTTCAATAAAAAAACTAAATATTTGAATACATAAACCTTCAAGAAAAAAAGAACTATAGAAATTTTATGGAAAACAGAAAATAATACCAAAATCTTAGCAAGATTATATTTCTCTTAATCAAATGTATATGTACGTCAAAGTTGGATAATTCGATAGGTGTCATTGTTATTATTTTACCTAATTGTTTTTTTAAAATTTATAAATAAAAATAGGATAAATTACATATTATATATTAAATTCTCTTATATAAAAAAAATTTCTATAAATATATATAATTTTTTATAATTTTAAAGATAGTAGCTAAAAAACATAAACCAAAATATTAATACAGACCCGCGCGTAGCGCGAGTTATATACCTAGTATAATATATATTGATGGCATAGTGCATTGAAGGCGTCCACATGAGATTAAAAAATTTGATCTGATTGGTCCACATCAGCATATTCATTAAATAAAAAAATGTTAAGTATAATTAGGACGGAAAAACTTGATTTAATTGGTCCACATCAGTTTTTAAATCAAACAAAAAATTATTAAGCATAATTAAAATATTAAAAATTAATTTAACAAATTGTGTCCAACAGAAAAAGTAAATTCAATCTGATTGATCCAAATCAACATATTTATTAAATCAGAAAATGTTAATATGGTTTAAAAATTTAAAAGTTAAATAAAAATTTAATAATTAACAATACATGTATAAAAAAGTAACCATTGTCATTTATCAATTTAAAAAAATCTATAACAACTCGATTTAACACTTAAAACAATGAAAACTAAATAAAAATATAACATAAAACTCTTGGAAGATATGATGGAGAAGGAAAAATAGTTTTGCATGATCATTACAGCTTACTAACAAAATTAAATACGAATCAATATGAATTATGGATTATATATACAGTGGTACACAACATCAATAAAACTTTCAATAAAAAACTAAATATTTAAACACATAAACCTTCAAGAAAAAAAGAAATATATAAATTCTATGGAAAACAGAAAATAATACCAAAATCTTAGCAAGATTATATTTTTCTAAATTAAATGTATAAGTACGTCAAAGTTGGATAATACGATAGGTATCATTGTTATTATTTTACCTAATAGTTTTTTAATATTTATAAATAAAAATAGGATAAATTACATATTATATATTAAATTCTCTTATATAAATGAATTTTTTTATAAATATATATAATTTTTAATAATTTTAAAGATAGTAACTAAAAAAAATAAACTAAAATATTAATACAGACTCGTGCATAGCGCGAGTTATATACCTAGTACTTCATATAAAAGATGGTATGGTCTGCGTTAATATCTACATAAAGAAAGAAGAGAATATCCATAATTTATTTGTTGTTAATATATAAAATTAAGGACAATTTACTAAAACGATTTTCAAATGTTGTTTTAGACTAAAATGATGGAAATATTTGAAAATTATTAAAATTAACTTTCAGTATCTACTATATTTGTCTGGGACAGAATGTTAGGGTTTCATTCTAATAACTTCAGCATATGTCGAGGGAATGTGATCGTGTAATAGAAGATGGGACCATAGTAGGTGTTGTCCATCAGTACGGGCGATCTTGCTCTAAAACATGAAGATCTCAAAAGCTTTTAGGAGGGTAAAATGATTTTTGTCTCGTTCCCCAACATCTAAATCGAATGCTTTCAACTGAAAACGTATAACCAGAAAAATATTTGAATGGGATAACTTAGAAGTCAAGTCCATCGCTCGTGACTTCTATTTGGTGTATTTAAGTAATTATTTATACGTTAGATAGCATTAAGAGAGTAGAGTTGGAACACTCCCTTAAAAATAAGTTGGAAGCTCGAGGTTCGGGACTTGTTACAAAACTTTAGGAAGTAGGATTTAGACCATATCCAATAGCTCTTTTCTTGAGGGAAAAGGGAAAATCTTCTTCAATGGTACCTCATTTTGAGGAGAAAAATGAGGGGACAGTATCACTTTAAATTTGAGAGAACGTTACTCACTTCTTCATTTTTACTGTTCAATTTTATTCATTTACAAATTGATATATAAACTTTTATATGATATTATTTTATATTCAAAAAGTGAAGCATTTATATTTAAAATTTAAATGAAAATTTCACGTTTTTATTTTATTAGTAATATAAATTTATAAATAAAATAGTTAAATATATTTTTTAAATTATATTTTTTTTTTCAAAATAAATTAAATATATAGAAATTTTTTAAAAATTTTAAAAGTTAAATGATGTTTTATTGGATTCATGATAACATAACAAAAAATTATATTTAGAATATTCTATTTGAGAGAAAAAAATGAGAAGAACTATTGAAATAAAATACTTCCTCATTTTAGTGTTTTCTTCGGTTTGAAAAAAAAAATGAGGGAAACCGTTGAGAGTAATGTGAAGATCCTCATCGAAGATTAGATTAGTCTTTGGTGACGATCTCCACGTCATACATCTCATAGGCTCTGGTCTGGTGGAAGCTGGATCAGCTTCGTACCTCTGGTGTGGGTTGGTCTCGAGGTGATGACAACCACTTGACCGAAAACCTTATGGATTCTCTCTATGGGTTTGATACTCTCTATGAGTTTGCCTTTTTTTATAGAGAAAAGTGATTTTTTTTTCATTGGTTTAGCCATCCTCGTTGACTTGTCCTATTTTCCCTTATTATTTGATAGTGGTTGACCAACTATCAAGGTTGGGTGGATCTTTACACTTACAGTTACAGTGCCCTTGATAACCGTGCAATATGATGGTCAGGCGCTGGTCATGTCTCATGTGTGGTGTATGGGTAGGTAGCAGGGTTTTTGCTAACGTGTCACAATGGAGAATGAGAGAAATTGCTCATTAATTCTAAAAGTATTTACAATTGACAAATTTATTCTTCAACTATCATGTATACAGATTGAATCCTCAATTTAGCATTAACTTCGCAAATTTAGGCATAAGAAAAATCAACGTTAATAAAGAAAATAGAAACGCTAGCGTTGACTTCTCTCGGTCTAATTTTGCAAGGTCAACATAAACTAAATGAATTAATTTGCTAGATTAAAAGTTGGAGAATTAATTTGTACAATTAGAAAAATTTGATGAATTAATTAATATTTTTTATTTATAAAATTATGATTATTTTCATGAATCATAATTATTTATAGAAAACCATCAAATACTTTTTAATTTTTTTAATTATATTATGTTTTCTAATTCTAACAATATTATATTATATTCTATTTTTTATTGATAAAAAAGTAATTATAAAACTATCGTTTCTATTTTGTTCTAAGGAAGCAAAACTAAGTCTATCAAAATATAAATGTCTGCTGTTCTAATGACAAACAATCTTATAGTAAGATTGGTAGACTTAATTTTAATGTCATAGACTTATTTTTGGTTAAGTCTATAAGAATGACTATAGATATAATATGTTGACACTAGATTTATTTGGTCACTTATTTTTGCAAAGTGTAGTAGAGATATATATTAGAGTGATAAATTTATTATTTGATTGGTAGATTTAAGCCTACTGATGATTGATTTATTTTTAGTTGGTAGACTTAAAGATCAAACATTAGACTTTTTGTATATTTATTATCGGGTTAGTAGAGTTATGTTGTCGTAGTATATTTATTGTTAATGGCGATAGAATTAGTGTGTATAATATGTTGGTTTGTTTTGTAATGATGGCAAATTTGTTTTGTTTGATGGTACTTAAATATTATCGAAGTAGATTTATGGGTCTATTATTAATATTTAATAAAGATAGTTATAAATTATACAAAATATGAGGTTAATTTTTTAGTGATGGTATGGCTTTTAATAGTAATTGAATATTTAATGTAATAGTAATGACGGTAGAGTTATTCAATCTTTTGAGTTTACTAAAGTTGTTGAATATTTTGTGATTACTAAAACAACTTCTGGTAGATATATTGATTATTATGGTGATAAATTTACAATGGTAAAACTTGCATCGTTTATTAAATTGATGATACACTTATATGCTTACATATAATTATATTAGACTTGTATATTTACTTGTTGGTAAATTTGTATATTTACATACAATTATGGAAAATTTGTATGTTTAGATACAATGATGGTAGAATTATATGTTTTATACGTACACAAGATTCTACCATAATTTCAAATCCCAACGACGCTCGCAAAAATCAATCACAAATCACAATAGATATGGAAATCTACCATCAATTAGAAACAAGTTTCAAACCATTCTATTATAGGGAACTATAATAAAATAAATATACCGTTAATGATGACGTATTTTTTGGCATATTACAAATAATTCTATTATAATGTTGAAAAATTACTATAATTTCAAAGGTAAATATTGGTCGTACATCGTAAACATGGATCGCAAACACCAATTAATTATCTTATGAAATTATAGGAGTTATTCTACTAATTTTCATACTTTGGAATTATTTTGATGTAATTTCTCTAAAATTAAATGCAGATTTTTAACGCTGGTTTAAGAACGTGGACGAAGAGAGGTCAAGAACAAGAAGAAGCGAAACAACAGTTCATAGAGGCATTGAAAGTATTAGAAACAGAGCTTGGAGAAAAGGTTTACTTCGGAGGAAACGACACCATTTCAATGGTCGACTTGGTCCTCATCTCCTATTACCCTTGGTTCCACTCGTGGGAAACCATAGGTGGTTTTAGCCTCGAGGATCACACTCCCAAGCTAATGGGTTGGGCCCGTAGATGTTTAACCCGACCCGCTATCTCCAAATCTCTACCCGACCCGCTAAAGATCCTTGATCGAGTCACTCAGATCATAAAGATCCATGAGTTCTTCTATGGTTATTGATAATGCCAATGTCTTTTTTCGGTTTTAAATAAAATAATGCTGTGAGTGTGAAACACGTGACTTTCATTTGAAATTAGTTGTTGTGTGAAAAGATGATATGGTTCGTTTGATATTTTAAGTTGAAATAAGGTTGTTGTTCTCGTGGTAGCCACGAGACTTTACTATGTTATCAAGTTCCTATGCTGAAATAGAACAGTATTTATATTATTCAATGTTATAACGATGTTGATTTTTGGATATAATTTGTTTTAGTTATGTAACCGATATATTATTGACGATTTACTTTTAGATCTGGTTCCCTCTAATTCTCTCTCGCTTTTCTCTCACTTCTTCAATCGCTCGATTATTCAACCAACAAATATGATGCAAAAAATAAAATCTAACTCATTTTTTATCCGTTTTGTGAGGCAAAAACAAAAAAAATGCTTAGCACGTTTCTCTAGATGCTGACTTTTGCAAGCGTTTGGGAGGTTCAAAGAGTTTTTACCCACTTTTCTTTACCCGAATTGGAAAGATTTGGTGCAGCTTCTCTGTCTGCGAAATTCTCTCCGACGTTCTCCCTCCTTAAACACTTTTTCTCTACATGTGACAAACTATTTCCATCCATATATTTCTCTTTATTCATCGGACTGAATGGGATACCAAAAAACTTATCATTTTCATCAAATAAAGCCTACTTTGGCTCTATACCTACGAGATTCTCTCTTACTGAGATGGCTTTTACACAGCGGATGTTCTAAACTTGAGCCTTTATCTAGCCCGGTGCTAAAAAGTTCAAGATACCAAAGATCTAAATCTCCTCAACGTTTGCAACAGAGCTTTCTCCAAACCCTCAAGATATCTTGTTGTAGCCTCCGCCGAAATCTCCACGATGACAACTCCCACCAGAAGCAACCTACAGTTCCAACAAGAAGATGAAGATATCATTAATCTTTCCCAAGTGAACAATGCAGCTCTGGTTGCTCAGTTCAACTTAAGCTTGCTTGGAAGAATGTTTCACCGCAATTGTATAAGTATGGAAGCGCTCATAGCCTTCATGCCAAGAACGAACATCTGGGATGTAGAGGGACAGGTCCATGGCATAGATCTGGGCAACTCTCGTTTCTAGTTGAGTCTGAAGCAAGCCTCCTGAAGGTCCTCAACAAGTGCCGTTGCCACTTTAATAAGTGGTCTTTCTCGTTGGAACGATGGACTCCACATATTGGGGAAGCCTTCCCGCCTTCCCAAACACCATGACCTTCTGGATAAAAGTCACCGGCATTCCCACCCACTTTTGGATGGAGGAAATTTTCACTGAAATAGGAAACTCTCTTGGCAAAGTCAAGGCGGTATCGGCCAGTGCTGCAAAATCCAAGTTTCTCTGAATGCAGATGCTCCTTTGAAATTCAAAAAACTGGCTAGGCTACCTACTGGTGATATAGTTAACATAGATCTAACCTATGAAAAACTATTCAGATGGTGCTTTATCTGTGGCCACATCTCACATGAGGAAAGATCATGCCCTCAACTCTCGGAACAACAGAGAAGAGACAATCAGGTAGCCAGAGCAGCGGCTAAAGAAGGAGATCCCATGATTCCCTCACCACCACTGCAGCAGCCTGAACAAAACCCATCCTCTTCTGCTCTGAGACGCCAAGAGAGAGAGAATAACTCCAACTTCCGTAACCAGTTTCGAGCTCCCTCATTAAGCCACAACGAAGATAGACCTCCGAGACCAAAACCAGCAGCCTCTCATCTCAGGTAGGCTGTCTGGAACCGTCTTGAGCTCAGTCACGACTCCCGTATCGACTCTCAGAGAGATCCTCATCAAGGAACCCGCAAGGAACGACCAAATCAGGACTCTCGCAGAAATACCGGCAATCCTGGATCTAACCGTATGCACGAAGAAAGGCCACATCACTCTGATTTGATGGACCGTAAGAGGAGATATGATGAATCCTTCACAAGATACAACCGGAAACCCCAAATGAGCAAATAAGCTGGATCTGTCTCTAGAAGCGAGCGTGAAAACCACTCTGAGAGATAGGGTCAATCCTCTTCCAGGACTCTATCTCAAACACCTGAGCGCAGGCTTCTTCCCCATCAGAAAAACACCGGAAGGTTCACCAGAAATGAGGAAACAGACCTGATCCCTGGAAAAAAACACTAAGCAGATTCTCAGAAAACGGTTTCAGACATCATCAGAAAATCCAACTCATTAAAGCAACATCCCCTGTCACCTCCCCTCAACCGAAGCCGACCTTTTAGGTTATTCTTGCAAAGCAAAACTGGAGACCTTGGGAAAGGAAAAGCCATTGATATAGGCGAATTCTCTGAATCGGGAAGTACAACTAAGAAGAGCCTCACTTTCGAAGGCTTTATCAATCCCCTCGACCATCCTGCTACTGCAGAGAATAGTAAGCAAAAGAATCTCACCATTTCGCCAACAGATAACAAGAACGCAAAAGAGCAGAAGAAGAGTTGGTATGAAATTACCTTGGAAGAGGAGGAGGAAGAAATGCAACAGTCAATTGATGAATCAAAACTGGCAGCAGCGTAACAAGAACTTGAAGCAGAGATTGTGAAGGCTAACTTTACAGGTCACGACGCAACAACCACGATACATCAGAAGGACTAAATTGATGCCCTGACATTGTACAACACGTTCGCAGAAGATGAAGATAAGGAGTCGGAATAGAACCAGGATGACGACAACCTCTATGATGAAGCTCTCCCTAGGGATGATGATCTCATGGGGGAAGACCTTCTGCTGGAAGAAGAGGATCCGGCAGCAGCAGAAGCGACGGATCTGGACCCGATTGGAAAAGCAAAGGGAGACAGCGTCGGGGACGGAGATGATATTCTGTCAGATATGAGCCAAGATGGAGAGGGATTCCTCCCTGAAGATGCCGCTTCCACTCTGGACCAGACTCAATTGCTATCGGCATCTCCACTGAAAACAAGGTCGTCTTCACCAGAAAAGAAGAAGATCCCGGCTAGCCCCGTTATGCTGGGCTTTAGTATCGAAAAACAATGGTTGGGCAAGAGCTGCTCATCTCCAAAACCCAAAAAAAGAAAGGTGATATCTCATACATTTGCATCATATAAGCTTGCATTTAGTTCATGTTTTGGTCTCTTTTTGCATGTTCTCCTTCTCTTTAGTATCATTTTCCTTTCCTTTTAGACTTAGGTTGTATTTAGGTTGTAGTTTGCATTTTCTATGCATTAAGGATGTTTTTAGGTACTTAAGAAGCTATTGGAAGCAAGAAAGAAGTGTGGGAATGGTTCAAGGAGTTAGCCAAGCAGAGAATGAGCAAAAAGAGCTAAGGGAGGCGATTTCTGGAATCCCATCGGTCAACTGCATCGGCCACTTGTGACCGATGAGAAGAGACAGGACACCTCCATCGGTCAAGAGCATCGGTCATGACTGAACGATGGGATCCAACCGAGTGTCCAAAGATTCACATTGGTTATCCGCATTGGTTATCAGCTGACCGATGTAAAGCAAGCGAGAAGAGCATCGATCATCCCCATCGGTCACTTGTGACCGATACTGACCCAGTCCGAAGACAGCTTATTTATAATTTTGCCATTTCGCCTAGACTCCTATAAATACTTAAAATCCCTACTTTTTGGGAAGAAGCTTTATCCAATAGTTCTTTCCTCTTTTGTTTTTGTTTTGATCTTGTAGTTTGGATCTTTGTTCCATTTCAATATAAGTTTGTATTTATCTTCTTGTTTAATCTTCCTAATCATGATTAGTTATCTATTTCTCTTTGGATTGATGGTTTCGATGGTGATTAGTGAGTAGTGACTTATGGATTTGAGATGGGTTAGGTTTAGGTAATTTGAGGCTTGATCTGTGTTTTTTTAGTGTTAATTCTTCTATTTCCTTTCTTGTTTGCTGTGTTTAATGTCTGATTAGCCTCAATTATGTTGATTAGGATCTTAGGCTCATTTTATGTCCACCAAGTGTTTGATGAAATGCCTGATCTGCTTTGCAAGAGAATTGCTTGTCCTAGCTCAAGAGATTGACTGTCTAGGGAGTGATTTGACAATATAAGATTGATAGATTGTCTTAATGCTTGCTGTTTATCATTTCACTAATGAGAATTAGTTCTTGACTTGATGATTTGCAAAGAGATTTGTGCCAAGAGATTGAATTACTCATATAAATGAATTATATGCATAAAGAATAGCATTGTGTGAGTTTGTAAGCATCATAGGTTGAGTTAATAGTTCCCTAGTACCAATTATCTCATCTCAAGTCTTGTCTTTCCTCTGTTTTTGGTTGAATTCGAATCTGCCTTAGTATTGCTCTGTTTTTACTTAGTTTTGATCTTTGCTTGTTGCTTGCTCTTGTTAAGTGTTTGCTTCAAGTTTCTTTGATTCTTTAGGTTGTTAGATAACTAAAATCTCTGTTTCTGCTTGAATTAGGAACCCTATTGCATTCCTACTGCTTCAATCTTCTTTTTTTGGATTGACATAAAACCCTTACTACAATGACTTGTACAAAGGGTGATTGAGAAAGAGACTCAAAACTCTTGTATCAATTTGGCGCCGTTGCCATTAGGGGAAAGCTTTGTTCACTAGGATTTGTAGAGATATTGAGATCAAGCTTTGTTATTTTCATTTTTGGTTACTGATTTTTCTTTTTGTCTAGAATTTCTTTTGTAGGTACCACAACACTTGCTCTTAAGTGTCTACAACTACAACTGAGGTTCAAGGTCAAGGATTTTGGGTTTGCAGAATCAGAAGTCAGCTGTTGAAGCATGAAAGAACATCAATATGCTGCTGGTTTTGGTTTGCAAGGTCCACAAGGTCTTCAAGAGATCCAAGGCTTACAAGGACAGCAAGGTCCACATGGTTTACAAGGAGCTTGGGTTCAAAGACCATTGAGACCTATTAGTGCTGCTGATATACCTTCAAGTTATGCTGCTATACACACTCTATAGAGGTGTTCTCCTAACCATAAGAATCCTTCTAGATACAGCAAGCAATGGCTATTTTCTTGGCAAAGATGTTGATGAAGGATGGCTACTAGTGGAGAACATGGCGCTCAGTAATTGGGACTATGTGGATGATAAGGAACAACATGCCAAGGCAGCTGAAGAGAAGCTAGAAACTGCACTGCATGATATGAAGGCCCTGCAAGAAAAGGTGGATATGTTGTTCAATGGAGCCATCAAACCTCTTCAGAATGTTGATCCACAAAGCCACTACAAAGAGAATCAAGTCAAATCTGTTCAGATACAAGAGAAGCCAGCAATAAGACAAGGCTATGATGTATGTCAACAACAGTCCAATGAAGGCCATTACATTCAACAACATCATGGTTCTTCCTCTCAAGCAGTTGGCGCCACCATCTCTCAGTCCTCTGAAACTTTAGACCTTAAGAAAATGCTTCTTCAAATGCAACAAATTGAAACAGCAGAACTTCAAAAAAGCATGACTGTTGAAATTCAAAAGAGTATGACTGATATTTAGAGAACTATGGCTGTTGAAATACAAAAATGCATTGACTCCAGCCTACAATCCCAATTAGGCTCTTTGAATATGCATATCAGCAAACAAGAGAGCATTGCTCAATCATCTACCTCTTCACTTGCACAAGATTGTGTCAAAACTGTCACCTTAAGATATGGGAAGCAACTCCCTCCAAGAGTGGCGCCTTCTACACCCAATGTGGACATTGAGGAACAAGAAGAGGGGGTGGTGGTCAAAGATGCTGAAGAAGCTAAATTGGATGAAGTGGTTGAAGCTGGAAAGTGTTCAAAGAACACCAAAGCCAAAGAAGTGGTTAAGGAGAAATCAAGAGAAGCACCTAAGGAGTTAGTCAAGGACCCAAGATACATTCCTCCACCATATCAGCCTACAATACCATTTCCTGGAATGTTTAAGAAGAAACTCATTGCTAAGTATAAAGGCCTCTTTGATGAGCAGATGAAGAAGATTCAGCTCACTATGCCATTGATAGATGCTTTTGTCTTGGTTACACCTTACCAGAAGTTCTTGAAAGATGCTGTGGTTGAGAGAACAAAGGATCTGCAAGGGATGGTGGTACTAACACATGAGTGCACGCCATCATTCCACAACAAAGGATAGCTCCTAACAAGCTCGGTGACCCAGGAGGTTTTACCTTGCTTTGCTCTATAGGTCCACTACTGTTTGAGAAATGCTTGTATGACTTAGGAGCAAGTGTAAGCCTAATGCCTTACTCTATAGCTAGGCGCCCTGGGTTCACTAATTTTAAGGACTGCATGATATCTTTGGTATTGGCTGATAGATCAGTAAGACTCCCTAAGAAACTGCTTGAAGATGTGCCAATCAGAATATGGAATGTTGAGATACCTACTGATTTTGTGGTTCTAGAAATGGATGAGGAACCTAAGGACCCTCTCATACTAGGAAGGCCCTTCTTAGCCACAACAGGAGCTGTTATAGATGTCAAGAAAGGGAAGATATAGTTGCATTTTGGGTAAAGACATATCTCTGAAATTTGACATTAAACATATCATGCAACAGCCTACTAGTAAAGGTCAAATGTTTCAGATTGAGATCTTAGAGAGGCTGATTGATGATTTTCAAGAAGAGTTGTGTTGTGATGACAAACTCCAAGTGGCTTTGACAAAGGAGCATGGGGAAGATGGTTACTTGGATAAGGAAAGCTTGGGTTATAAGCTAAGGCTAGACTCTCACAAGGCTAGACTTCTGTTCTGGAGTACACAAGAACAGAAGTGCTTTCAGTTCAAGAAGCTGGCTCTCCAAGCAATGAAGCTGGCGCCAAGGAGCAAAGCAGCTTAGAAGAGGACTGGAGTGAGCTTAAGGCATCCAAAGTGGAGCTCAAACCTCTTCATAAAGGGCTAAGGTATATCTTCTTAGGCTCTAACTCTACTTATCCTGTAATTGTCAATGATAACCTCAGTGACGATGAGATCCTTGCTCTTGTCAAAGTGCTAAAGAGGTTTAGGAGAGCCATTGGGTATTCACTAGATAATATCCAAGGAATTTCTCCTAACCTCTGCACTCATAGGATCCATCTAGAGGATGAGACAAGAACTTCTGTTGAACCTCAAAGGAGATTGAATCCTAATCTGAAAGAAGTAGTTAAAAAAATAATTTTGAAGTTGCTTGAAGCTGGAGTGATCTATCTTATCTCAGGCAGCACATGGGTCTCACCAGTCCATGTGGTGCCTAAGAAAGGAGGGATCACTATGGTAAAAAATAAAAATGATGAGCTAATACCCACTAGAACAATCACTGGTCATAGGATGTGCAAAGATTACAGAAAACTGAATTCTGCTTCTAAGAAAGATAACTTCCCTTTACCATTCGTAGACCAAATGTTAGAAAGATTATCAAATCATAAGTATTATTGCTTCCTAGATGGCTATAGTGGATTCTTTTAAATCCCTATCCATCCTAATGATCAAGAGAAAACTACTTTTACTTGCACTTATGGCACATTTGCTTATAGGAGAATGTCTTTTGGTTTATGCAATGCTCCTGCTACTTTTCAGAGGTGTATGACCTCCATATTTTCTGATTTGCTTGAAGAGATGGTGGAGGTATTCATGGATGACTTTAGTGTCTATGGATCCTCCTTTGGTGTCTGCTTGTCCAATCTTTCTCAGGTTTTACAAAGATGTGAAAACATTAAGCTGGTTCTGAATTGGGAGAAATGCCATTTCATGGTTCAATAAGGCATTGTGTTGGGTCACAAGATTTCAGAGAAGGGGATAGAAGTGGACAAGGCCAAGATAGATGTGATGCTGCACTTAGAGCCTCCAAATTCAGTGAAGGGAATCAGAAGCTTCTTGGGGCATGCTGCTTTCTATATGAGGTTCATCAAGGACTTCTCAAAGATAGCAAGACCATTGACAAGGCTTCCGTGCAAGGAGATAGAATTTGTCTTTGATGAAGTCTGCATACAAGCTTTCCTCACCCGTAAATAAGCTTTAGTGAGTGCACCCATAGTACAAGCACCAAAATGGGACCTCCCCTTTGAGATCATGTGTGATGCAAGTGACTATGCTGTTGGAGCAGTCTTGGGGCAAAGAGTAGACAAGAAGCTTCATGTTATCTACTATGCCAGCAGAACAATGAATGAAGCTCAAAAAACATATGCTACAACAGAGAAGGAGCTCCTAGTTGTTGTCTTTACATTTGAGAAGTTCAGAAGCTACTTAGTGGGGTCTAAGGTAATAGTCTACACTGATCATGCTGGACTAAGGCACATCTATGCCAAGAAAGACACCAAGCCAAAACTCTTTAGATGGATTCTACTCTTGCAAGAGTTTGACATGGAGATTATGGATAAGAGAGGCATTGAGAATGGTGTAGTTGATCACCTTTTAAGACTGAAGATAGATGATTTTGTCCCAATCAATGATACTCTACGAGAAGAGCAGCTGCATGCTTTAGGAGTGAAGACAACTGAAGTGCTATGCTTAGAAGAGAACAAACTGCCTTGGTATGCTGACTTTGTAGATTACTTGGTTATTGGCCAGATACCACTGAACCTCAACTCACATCAGAAGAAGAAGTTCTTAAGAGATGTCTCTCACTACTATTGGGATGAACCTTATCTCTACAAGAGAGGGAATGATGGATTATTCAGAAGGTGCATAGCTGAGGAAGAAGTTCAAGGAATTCTACATCACTGCCATGGTTCAACCTATGGGGGTCACTTTGCAACCTTCAAGACAGCCTCAAAGGTACTTTAAGCTTGCTTTTGGTGGCCTAGTTTGTTCAAGGACGCCCAGGCTCACATCTCCTCATGTGATGCATGCCAAAGGAAGGGAAACATCTCCAAAAGAGATGAGATGCCTCTGAACTCTATTCTTGAAGTGGATCTGTTTGATGTGTGGGGGATTGACTTTATGGGACCTTTCCCTTCATCCTATGGGAATAAGTACATCATTGTTGCTGTGAATTATGTCTCATAGTGGGTTGAAGCCATTGCCAGTCCAACAAATGATCCTACAGTTGTACCTAAGCTTTCAAGATAATCATCTTCGTAAGGTTTGGTGTTCCCAGGTGTGTGATAAGTTATGGTGGAAGTCATTACATCAACAAGGTCTTTAAGAGTTTGCTAAAAAAGAATGGTGTTAAGCACAAAGTTGCCACTCCTTACCATCTTCAAACAAGTGGTCAAGTGTAGGTGTCTAACAGAGAGATAAATGCCATCCTAGAGAAGACAGTTGATGTTACAAGAAAGGATTGGTCTAATAAACTTGATGATGCTTTGTGGACTTACAGGATAGCCTTCAAGACACCCATTGGCAGAACCCCTTTTTCACTCATATATGGCAAGGCTTGTCATCTGCCTGTTGAGTTGGAATAAAACGCCTTATGGGCAATAAATCTGCTGAATTTTGACATCAAGACAGCTCAGGAAAAGAGAATCATCAACTTGCATGAGTAAGAAAAAAACCACCTTGAAGCTTTTGAGAGTTCTAGGATCTATAAGGAGAGGACAAAAGCCTTTCATGACAAGAGGATCAAACCCAATGACTTCAAGGCAGGAGATCAGGTGCTGTTGTTCAACTCAAGGCTGAAGTTGTTTCCTGAAAAGCTGAAGTCAAGGTGGCCAGGTCCATTCAAGATCAAAGAGGAGTTACCATATGGAGCTGTGACTTTGTTTGGCAAGGATGGAGTAGACTTTACAATGAATGGGCACAGGCTAAAGTCATACATGGCAAGTGAGTCCCTTGGAGATGATGTAGACATCAACCTTGAGGATCCTCCACAAGAGTGATCAACCAAGGAATGTCAAGCTAAGGACGTTAAACAAGCACACCTGGGAGGTATTCCCATGTTATCCTTGTATATATTATTGCATTTTATGTTTGTGTTTGTGTTTTTCTTTTTATCCTAGGAGCAAGTGGGTTTAAAGCAAGTTGTTAGCTGAGTTGATGCATGTTCTAGCCAGCATCGGTCACTTACATCGGTCGGGGTTGACCAATGGAGATCACATCGGACACTTACACAGGTCGGAGTTTACCGATGTGGATCACATCGGACACCTACATCGGTCAGATGTGATCGATTTGATCCACCCGCGAGTCAGGAGATTTACATTGGTCAATACTGACTGATGTGCCTACATCGATCACCAATATCGGTCATGGGTGATCTATGTGAATGGGCAGGAAGTTTTGATAACTACATCGGTCAACAGCATCAGTCTGGAGTGACCGATGCAACCCTCCATTCTGCCAAAACCCCTTTTAAGGTACACAACTTCACTCCTTTCCTTCTGAATCCTTCTGCATTCATTCTGAGCATCCTTTATCACCCTCCTTCAAGCTTCTATCACACAAGAGACTGTGTAATTTAAGTGTGGGGGAGGGTTTTGCATTTGACATTGTGGTTTGTTTTCTTATTTTCTCTTTCGCACATTCGAGTCTCATGCATTCATGCATTCATCCATATGCACTGAAAATCCATAAAATTTTCAAATTTTCTGGAACCAAAAAGATCATTTAGTTGCATTTACATAACTAAGATTGAGTCTAGATGCATTTCATATAGGTTTGCATACATTTGCATAGGGAGTAGATGATAAACACTTGTCAAGATGTTAATGTTTGAGTTGTTTTCAATGCTTTGGTTATCTGTTGTCTGATTGCATTGCAATGAGTTTGAAGTTAAGGCTGCACCATATCTTGACTACTTGCATTGATATTCTTGTCTTATGCTGAGGCTTGCTTTAATTTGATGCTATCTTTGTTTATTAAAACCATAATCTGGACATTTAATTATCATGTTTATGCATTGAAAGTGATCACATGGCTATCCATATTCATGCTTGGATTATCTTCTTCCCTTCTTACAACTCTTGTTAATCCAAGTAGCTGATCCTCATCATTATGGGACAGTTAACCACAATCTAACCCAATGCTTCTTTCTAAACTTAAACACTATTGTGAGAGTTGTGAAGCCTTGCATTGCACTATTTTCGATTATATCTTGGCAAAAAGTGTTAGGAATAAAGCTGGCAAGGAAAAGCTCTCTTGTATACACTAACTTGCATCTTGAGCTTGGTATTAGGTTAAGAGTTTTGGAAAGGGTAGAATAAGTGGTTTGAGTTTTACTGTTTATATCTTTTAAAAAGAAGAGAAAGAAGTATGGAGATAGTAGTATGAGGGAAGCAAATTAAGTTTGTGGTTAATTATTAGGGAGAGAAGCTCTAAGTGTTAAGGAAAAGGAAAGCACCAACTGATATATCATGGTTTTTATGGTATTTAACCATGATATAAGTCCTTTTTATTGAGTCTTTTTGGTATTTTTAGAGTCCTAGTAGAGTCTTTGAAGGTTATAGCATGTTTGGAGCTTTTTGAAGCATTGCAAGTTACAGTCCCGAAGTATACAACTCAGAAGGCAGATAATGCACTGGGTGACGATCGTCACCACTCAAGGGTGACGCTCATCACCCGTATCTGAGAAAGATCGTGGCTTGTTTTTAAAAGATTGGGAAAAAATTGCAGTTTTGGTCCTAAGTTTCAGTATTTACAAGAAGACCCCAACTCGTGTTTTGGCCTGTATATATTAGGTTTTCAGCCATTCATTTGGCATATATCTTGGATCTTATTTTCTAGAGAGTTTGAGAGAGAGAGATTTGTAGCAGAGCTTTTGAAGAGACAAATCAGACTACTTCAGAGCTTTTCAAAGGTTGATGAAGAGTTTCAAATCTTTCATTCACCATGTCTGAGTAGTTTTTTAGTTAAATTAGGGCTTTTCAAAGGTTGATGAAGAGTTTGTAGAATTGCTAAACTGATAGGAAATTCATTGGTTCTTCATCTGTGCTTGCATTCATATCGATTTATTAGACACATCATCTGGATTTTGAAACACTAGGTTGTTTAATAGATGTGAGAACATTATTGATCACCTGAACTAGTATTAGATGAGCAAAACGCCTTAGTGCAAAGAGATTTGACTTAGGAGTTTTGTGAACAATTGAACCTGATCATTACTGCATGTTTAGGTTCTTAGAGTTTGCAAAAAGATTTGAAACTCTGTGATTTAGACATAGATAACTTCTGCAATGAGAACTGATTAGTTATATCTTTGTGTTTCATGTTCTAGATGGTTTTAATTCTTTCCTGATTGCATGCATTCTATACTCTCGGATTCGACCTGTGAATTGTCCTGACTTAGCGCCTTTAGTTTTCTGAACTTTAAGAACAATCATAAAAACGCTCTCTTGCATTTATTTTGCTGTTTCGTATTACATTTATTTTTTATCGCTTAGCTTAATCCGAATCTATAATCGCTAGTGTAGTTTACATACTCCCTTGTGATTCGATAACCCCTTATACTATAACTGCATTGCTGTGCACTTGGAGTAGTTTTATTTGGGTAAAACCTGAGCCCTATCAAGTTTTTGGCGCTGTTGCCGGGGAGTAATAGTTGCCTATCGATTTTTAGTATTAGGATTTTTACTAAGTTTTTATTTGTTTACTGACTTTTGCTACTTTTCTTTGTGCTGGTTTCAGGCGTATGCCTAATCGCAGTACCAGAAGCAACAAAGAGAAGGAGCTTGTGACTTTAGGCATTGATGAGCTAGCTAATTTGGAAAAGACCATCAGGAAAGCTAAGAAGCAATCTACAATGGTCAATCCGATTATCTTGGTTGAAGATGCAGAAGGTCACTTGGTTGACAGAGATGGAAACATAAGGAATGAGGCAGGCCAGAGACTGGATCAGAATGGGAATATCATAGCTGAACAGATGATTCAGCAAGCACCAGAAGAAGCTGTAAACGTTGCTGGGCGTTTTGTGGAGCGGACTCTTGGAGATTACAACAGACCTGATCAGTTTTATGCCAACAGAGCTGCAATCCACCCTCCTGCTTTTAAGAGGAATGATTTTGAGCTCAAGCCTACTTATTATCAGCTGGTGGGACATCATCCTTCCCCTGGCTTACCTCATGAGCATCCTATGGATTATATTGAAAGGTTTGAGGATTTAGCTTCAAGTGTCAAAGCTAATGGAGTTAGCAATGATTTCCTGTTCTGCAAGCTATTTCCCTAATCACTTGGTGGAGATGCTGCATATTGGCTTAAGCAACTAGAGCCTGGTTCGCTGACCACTTGGGAGGACACCAAGAATGCTTTTCTGAACAACTTTTATGATGATGTAAGGTCAGAAGAGTTGAGAACAAAAATTGCTTCATTCTCCCAAGAACCCACTGAAGCTTTTAAGGCTTCTTGGCTGAGATTTAAGTCTTATCAAAGAGACTGTCCTCATCATGGCTTCAATCAGGTGCAGCTGCATGATATTTTCCTTAGAGGCATTGACTAAAAATACCAGATGGCGTTGGATGCTTCAAGCAGTGGAAACTTCAACACACACAGAACAGAAGAGGCAATCAGACTGATTGAAAATTTGGCCTGTAGTAACAGCACAAAGAATGCAGACTTTCAGAGGATGCAACAGGCTGGTTTGAATGAAGGAAACCAAATAGTTGAGGTTAAGGCTAATTTAGACAGTATGCACAACCTTCTGGTGGGAAAGAAATCAGTCCAATTTGCTGCAGAGTTGGAGACTTGCAAAAATCCTGAAGGATTTGAGCAAAAGTATGTTAATTTCATCAATGGAGGGGGTTTTCAGAGTCAAAGGTTTGAGAATCAGCAATGGAACAGAGGTTACAATAGCAATAATTAGAAGAGAAACTTTAACGGAAACCAAAATGCAACTGGTTACACACCACAGCCACAGTTCTAGAAGACTGAGTTTGAGAAACCATACCAGAACAGCAGCAACTTCAACATGAATTATAGTTCTTTTTCCTACCAAACTGCACCTCCACAAGACAATAAGGTGGAAGCTATGTTAGAACAAGTCCTAGAAGGACAGCAGAAGATAACAGTAGACTTCAATGGCAAGCTAGATTCGTTGTACCAAGACCTGAATGGAAAAATTGAGAGTATGAACTCTCACATGACGAAGTTGGATGTTCAGATTGCTCGAACTGCAGGAGCTGTTCAAATGCAAGAGGGATTCCTTCCTGGAAAGACTGATATCAATCCCAAGCATCAGGTTAATGCCATCACAGTCAGGAGTGAAAAGGAGCTTAAAACAGTGCAGAAAAAGAGGTTGAGTGCAGACCAGATTGTGCAATTGATGGAGCTTGAAGGTGACAATTTTGCAGTCTCAGAGTTGGGTTACGAGCGTCACCAAGGAGGAGTGATGATCATCACCAACTTACAAGGGAATCAGGGGTCGTCACAAGTCAGTGACGAGCGTCACCCTCCTGGTGACGATCGTCACCCACCCCAGAACGAAGCTATTTCGCCTGTAACTGCATATAATGGCAAGGAATAAGCTAAAAAACCCAAGACACCCTTCCCCAAGAATTCTAGAAAGTCTAAACAAGAGATAGAAGAAGCCAGATGCAAGGCAATGATAAACAATTTGATGCTTGAGATTCCTCTTGTTGATGCAGTCAAGCTTTCACCTGCACTAAGAAGGTATGTTAAGAGAATGGTTGTGAACGGTGTAAGTCCTGAGGAAGGAGCATTGCTAACTAGAGACATGAGTAAAATTCTCTTGGGTACAGTTCCAAAAAAGAAGAAGAAGGTGACTGTTTCTGAAAAAGTCAGCACCATCATTCAAATCACAGTTCCAGAGAAGCTACTTTATCCAGGAAACTTTCTGCTTGATTGCTCAATCTCAACATGACGTTTTCCCCCATTCTCTCTGTGATATAGGGTCAAGTATTAACTTGATGCCTTCTTCTGTTGCTGCTAGACTTGGAATGACTGATTTCAAGCCAGCTGGGATCTCTCTTATCCTAGCTGATCGATCCATAAGAACCCCAGAAGGCATCTTGGAGGACGTTCCTATTAACATTGAATGCTGCATGATTCCCACAGACTTTGTGGTCTTGAAATATGCTGAAGAACCTAAAGATCCTCTTATTCTAGGAAGATCATTATTGGCTACTGCTGATGTGAAAAAGAGGAAGATAGAGCTTGATTTGGGTGATGTTGTCATGAACTTTGACATGAATAAGTTAAGAGGGAGTTCTACCATTGATGGTCAGAATTTTTCTATAAGGACTTCTGGAGATGAAGAGCCAGTCATGGAGCATTCAGTAGATATTACTGCTGGGTCTGTCAATGAATCAGATAATAGTGGGCAAGAGAAGAAGCTGGCTGTTCAAGGAGCAATATCTGAAATTTTTGCAAAAGCTGTTGGGTTTGAGGATTGGAGTGAAGATGATATCTTCAACATTAGGCTCGAAAAAGAGGTTCCAATCAATGCCAAGTTGCTGGAGGAAGACGAGTTTGTGATGGAGGCAAGGATCGCAGAGCTAAATTGCAGGACAACTGTAGAAACTCGAACTGCAGGGTCAATGACGATCATCACCAACGTGGACACAAAGGAGCGACATGATCTTTACGCTACAAGTCCATCTGATGTTGCCAAACCGGAAATCCAACATTCCACAGCTCAGAAACCTACAACAAAGCAAAGGTTTACACTTCTTTGAACCAATTCCAAACCTCCTAATCTCATCAATAAGAACTTAAAAGGTGCAAAAGATGCTTTACACTTATGCAAGCAACGAGATTCTCGTAGAAAGCTTGGTGTTTCTTTTGATTTTTCTGCAGGACAAAGAAGTATCCCACCCCCAATCAAAACCCGCCCTACTGAATTTCCTCACTTCCTTGGAAGAGTTCATGCACCTAATGCTTATACACCATGGGTTATGCTTCGTTTCGATGTTTTTGATGTGTGTGTTAAGTGCTATAACAGTCTGACTTCAGAGTACACATGATGGCATTGCATTAACATATCCAACCAGACGATTCTGGAGTATCAGAAACGGTGACGATCGTCACCACTGAGGGGTGACGCTCGTCACCCCTCCCTTCGCAAGGTACACTTTTCAAACTCGGTTCTACACGTTCACATGCATCTTTTTGACCAACTCTTGGCTTAATAACATTTGGGACAGTGTTGTTTAAGTCTGGGGGAAGTGGCTGCTGACATTGTGTGCATTTTGTTTTGTTTTTAGAGTCTTAAAGTTGAGTCAAAAACCTGTTTTATAGAGTCAAAATTTTAAAACTGTCAAATTTTCTTGGAACTAACCACAAAACGTTGATGCTTAAAAGAACCATTTCTACAGTAGTTGATTACAAGTCTTACTAAGTTGAAAGCCATAGGTAGATCAATATAGCAATGAAGGCTTAGGTTCTTAGAAAATCTAGAAAATTTGCTGTTAGCTCCACCTTAATGAACTTAAACTTCTTATCTTGGGGCTTGATTCTCGTTGATCTTGGTTCTCTCTTTCAACACTGACAAGAATGTTTAGATGCAGTCTCTCTTTGATCTTCCCTGATATAGCTTGTTGAGTTTAAGTCTGTAGAATGGTGCATCATGACCCTGTCTCCTTACAAGGAACAACAATAGTGAACACTCAAGAACCTGTCTCCTCACAAGGAACACAAGTATTGAGTAGCACCATATCTTACGCTGTAAAATAAATGAGAAAAGAAGTTGAAAAATTGAAAATATCCAAAGGAAAAGATCAAGGGAAGAGAAAATAGGAGAGCTGTGTTGAGATTACTTTGTTCAGTGTTTATGAAGGGAAAAGAATCTATAAGTGATTGAGATGATAAAACCTTGATGAGATATCACATTTAGATAAATATAAGGAGTTAACAGTAGAGATTTCGGATTTCTTGAAGGAGCTTGAACTGGATTTGAGAGATTTACTAAGCTAGTGATGATTAGACTGAAATTTGATCTTGATCTTGTTTTGGCTCTGTGGTATGTGGATTCGAAAGTGTTAATTAATGTGGTGTTCCTGATGTTAGGCTGACTGTTTCTGTTTTCAAACCTCGACCCTGTTCTTTGTCTGATGTTTGTTGAGGGCAAGTAAAAGCTAAGTCTAGGGGAGTTGATATATCATGGTTTTTAACCATGGTATAAGTCCTTTTTATTGAGTTTTTTTTATTGAGTCTTTTTGGTCTTTTTAGAGTCCTAGTAGAGTCTTTGCAGGTTATAGCATGTCTGGAGCATAATTGGAGGTTCTGAAGCTTTTTGGAGATTTGCAAGTTACAGCCCTGAAGTATACAACTCAGAAGGCGAATACTGCACTGGGTGACGATCGTCACCACTCAAAGGTGACGCTTGTCACCCGTATTTGAGAGGGATCGTGGATTGTTTTTAAAAGATTGGAAAGAAATTATAGTTTTAGCCCATAAGTTCCAATATTTACAAGAAGACCCAGCTCGTGTTTTGGCCTGTATATATTAGGTTTTCAGCCATTCTTTTGGCATATATTTTGTATCTTATTTTTTAGAGAGTTTGAGAGAGAGATTTCTAGCAGAGCCGTTGGAGAGACATATCAGAATCCTTCAGGGCAGATTTCGAACTCTTTTATCTTTAATGTTTATTTATTTTATGCAATCTATTCTTTTCATGATGTTTGTTCCATTTACCATGTCTGAGTAGTTTGTTAGTTAAGTTAGGAATTTTCAAAGGTTGATGAAGAGTTTGTAGACTTGCTAAACTGATAGGAAATTCATTGGTTCTTCATCTGTGCTTGCATTCATATCGATTTCTTAGACACATCATCTGGATTTCGAATTCCTAGGTAATTTAATAGATGTGATAACATTATTGATCACCTGAACTAGTATTAGATGAGAAAACACCTTAGTGCAAAGAGATTTGGCTTAGGAGTTTTGTGAATAATTGAACCTGATCATTACTGCATATTTAGGTTGTTAGAGTTTTCAAATAGATTTGAAACTCTGTGATCTAGACATAGATAGCTTCTGCAATGAGAATTGATTAGTTATATCTTTGTGTTTCATGTTCTAGATAGTTTTAATTCATTCCTGATTGCATGCATTCTACACTCTCGGATTTAACCTGCGAATTGTCCTGACTTAGCGCTTTTAGCTTTCTGAACTTTAAGAACAATCATAAAAAAACTCTCTTGCATTTATTTTGCTGTTTCGCAGTACATTCATTTATTATCGCATAGATTAATCCGAATCTATAATCGCTAGTGTAGTTTACATACTCCCTTGGGATTCGATAACCCCTTATACTATAACTACATTGCTATGCACTTGCAGTAGTTTTATTTGGGTAAAACCTGAGCCCTATCACCAACAGCAACAAAGTTTACAAAGGTCATTCCAAAAGGAGAAAGAAGACCAAGCATTCCTCAAAATGTGAAGAAGAATTACGCCAATTATAAAACAAAGAAGAACAAGTCCCAACAAAGAATCAACCACACAAGCAAAAAGAAGAAGGAGTTTCCCCAAACATGAAGGAAGAAAATATTAAATGCTTTGGGAAAGGGTAGACTTAGGGGTTTCATTTTGGGGTTCAGAAGATAATAGGTTCATCTAGGGTAAAAAGGGTAGAAGAGAGCTTTTACTTGCATGCATAAGTGTGCTTTTACCTTTAGCATTTTGCCTAAGATAAAGTCATTTCATTGAGTGATCCCTTATGTCTTTTAACCTTTATCTGAACGAGATCATTTTCATCTCATGACCATGTCCCTTTAACCAAGTGTGTTCACTTGATTTGCATAAACTTGATCTATTGGTTACCATTAATGAATGTTAAAGAGTTTGCTGATTTGAATGCTTGTGTAGGCCGAGCTAGAGTGAATTGTTATAGGTATGGCTAAGGCTTTTGAAGTAGCACAATCTCTTTGCATATGAGAACCTATAATATGAGCATTGATTCAATTTTTCCATTGGCATGTTTAGTTTTGAGCTCACACTTTCAAAACCTCACTCTCCCATTTGTTCTTATTTGCTTGAGGACAAGCAAAAGGCAAGTGTGGGGGTGCTGATATCTCATACATTTGCATCATATAAGCTTGCATTCAGTTTATGTTTTGGTCTCCTTTTTTCATGTTTTCCTTCTCTTTAGTCCTATTGTTCTTTCTTTTTAGACTTAGGTTGCATTTAGGTTGTAGTTTGCATTTTCTATGCAAAGGATGTTTTTAGGTACTTAAGAAGCTATTGGGAGCAAGAAGGAAGTGTGAGAATTGTTCAAGGAGTTAGCCAAGCTGAGAAGGAGCAAAAGAAGCTAAGGGAGGCGATTTCTGGAATTCCATCGATCATCTGCATCGATCACTTGTGACCAATGAGAAGAGACAGGACACCTCCATCGGTCAAGAGCATCAGTCAAGACTGACCGATGGGATCCAGCCGAGTGTCTGAAGATTCACATCGGTCATCCGCATCGGTCATCAGCTGACCGATGCAAAGCAAGCGAGAAGAGCATCAGTCATCCCCATCGGTCTGACCAAGTCCGAAGATAACTTATTTACAACTTTGCCATTTTCGCTTAGACTCCTATAAATACTTAAAATCCCTAATTTTTGGGAAGAAGCTATATCCAACAGTTCTTTCCTCTTTTGTTTTTGTTTTGATCTTGTATTTTGAATATTTGTTCCATTTCAATATAAGTTTGCATTTATCTTCTTGTTTAATCTTCTTAATCATGATTAGCTATCTATTTTTCTTTAGATTGATGGTTTTGATGGTGATTAGTGAGTAGTAACTTAGGGATTTGAGATGGATGAAGTTTAGGGAATTTGAGGCCTGATCTGTGGTTGCTTAGTGTTAATTCTTCTATTTCTTTTCTTGATTGCTGTGTTTAATGCCTGATAAGGCTTAGCTATGTTGGTTAGGATCTTAGGTTCATTTTATGTCCACCAAGTGATTGATGAAATGCCTGATCTGCTTTGCAAGATAATTGCTTGTCCTAGCTCAAGAGATTGACTGTCTAGGGATGATAAGGACCTCACTACAGACAAGCACCGGGTACCCATCATGTACAAACCCCCAAGGACTCGCTCAGGTACATGGACCATGAGGGAGGAGTTCAACAAAGCTGTAGAGAGCCTTCTCAACTTTAAGAAGACAGAGGACATCAATCGCTTGCTCAAACAGCTCATTATCAACACAACGGACGAGGACATGGCCGAGCGGGACGAGAACATTACGGTACCAGACGAGGGCATTATGAACCATTCCCGTACCATGGTCGAGAGCATTACATATCATCCCCGTACTGCGGTCGAGAGCATTACGGGACGACGTACCGAAGGGCTAAACAAGCAAACGGGCCAACACTTAGGATATTTTCAAGACGCTCAAAGCCCAGCCACGTTCAAGGCCAACTCCAGCTTAGATGAATGGCCATTACTAAGAAACAGCCACGACCCAACTCTCCTCATCATCACACCACATCAGAACAACCAAGCTTATGAGCAACCGTGGAGACAAAGACTTACCGTATTTGGACACAAATTAATCAAGAGGCAACGGTAAGAAAACTTGTCAATTATTCCATTATATTTCATGTTTCCCCTTTTGTTTTTCAGGACTTTATTTCTAGTTTCTTTATACATTTTTTAGCATAAGTTTTTGTAATCTTTTCTTTATGCACTTTTGTATTTTGGTCCTTGCATTTCGTTGTTTATTTCGACCCTAGAAGGTCAAGGCTGAAGGACTATTAATAAAGTCCCATATGCAGCATTGTAGCTCACGTTTTTACCCTATTATCAATAAAGAACGCACTTTCTTCACCAAGAGAGCCGCCGCCGAGTTCTGGATCATTGTGAGGTTTCCCCTTTGATTCTTGAGTTCAAAACTGACTAATCACGGTCCTATCACAGCCGTGTATGTGTGTGTCAATCGATCCATTGTTTGTTATCATTCATTTGGTTAAGTAAAGAGCGCCGTTTGGCCAGTTACTTCACCGTCATCGTTCCATATCATCTTCACCGTACCGGATCAAGTTAGAGAGTGCCGTGTGGCCAGCTAGCTGATTCATCCTCATACCGGTCATATAAGATCATACCCTTGATCTTATATCATTTGGTATCAGAGCTTAAACGCTCCTACACCAGGTTTTATCTATTCCCTTTAGATCTTTGTTTTGCTTTCATTGTTTGCTTCCATTGTTTTTCATATATCAAAAACCCCATAAAAATCATTTGTTGCTTTTGTTTTGGTTGTTTCAATTATAAAACCCCAAAAGAATTTGCTTGTTAAGTTGTTAGGTTTGTTTTATAAATCCCAAAATCACAAAAAAAAATTAGCTAAGGCCCTTTGTTCATTTGCTTCGGCTAAGAACTTGTTACGCTTGTGCTTTTGATTTGTTTGTTATTCTACGCAGGATATACAAATGGGAGAGCAAGAAGCACCGGTTGACATGTCACAACTCCTAGGTGCTATTCAAGCCTTTGGCGAGAGAATGACCAGAATTGAGAGATTGCCGCCAGCCCCACTTCTACCAAGGAGAGGACCGTTGAGGCAGCCCCACCAGCCAGTAGACCAAGGAGAGACTGATGAAGACATGCCCGACTTAGATGATGACCCGCCACCAGCACCAAACATTGAGAACCAACCCGCGGGACGAGCTAGGGATCCCATACACCGAGGATGTATCCGAGAAGAGGAAGCTTACCGACTCAACAACAATAACGTGAAGCTGAATGCCCCAGCCTTTGCTGGAAGGGTTAACCCCGAAGCTTACCTAGAGTGGGAATGGCGGATGGAGTACATCTTCGAGTACTACGGCTACACTGACCAGAAGAAAGTGTCACTAGCATCCGCTCAGCTAACTGACCACGCCTTGTCATGGTGGGATAGAGATGTGTCAGAGAGGAAGAGGCATCGTCATGACCAGATCAGTACGTGGGCCGAGATGCGGTTCAACATGAGGAAGCGGTACGTCCCACCTCACTTTCACCGAGACCTCCAGAAGAAGTTTCGTAAGTTGATACAAGGTAGCCGGCCAGTAGAGGATTACTTTGAAGAATTTGAGCAGCTACGCAACCGTTTGGAGCTCGAGGACACGGAGGAGACCCTCAAGGCTCAGTTCATAGACGGACTACAAGACCGTATAGCGAGAAAGGTCGAGAGACAACCGTACCACGACATGTCCGAGCTGTTACACCTAGCCATACAAACGGAGCAACACGTTAAGCGAAAGGTAGCAGCCACAAATCGATCAAAGCCAAACACAAACTGGACCTCTACAACACCAAAGGTGCTTGACAAAGGCAAAGCCGTGGAGGTTGAGTTCCGGTTTAAAAAGCCTACAGCCAAATCCTCCAAAACAGCTCGGCCCAAGCAAGGTAAGCCCCCATTTGCTCAAAGAACATGTGACATTATGTGTTATAAGTGTCAGGGAAGAGGTCATATGGCGAGGGAGTGTCCCAACAACCGCATTATGATCCTCACGGCCGATGGAGGATATGAATCTCAAGATGAGATGGAAGAAGACACCACGGATACCAGAGCAGAGGAGATTGAATACCCGGACTCAGGAGAGATGTTGGTGATTCGTAGAGCCCTTAGTGTTCTTGTTGAGCTAGAGACGATTCAGAGAGAGAACATCTTCCATACTAAGTGCACCGTGAACACCAAGGTATGTAGTTTGATCATAGACGGTGGTTCTTGCACTAACGTGGCTAGCAAGTATTTGGTAGAT
The DNA here is from genome assembly GCA_911865555.2 of Thlaspi arvense. Lineage (NCBI taxonomy): Eukaryota > Viridiplantae > Streptophyta > Magnoliopsida > Brassicales > Brassicaceae > Thlaspi > Thlaspi arvense. Next base: position 23,257,521 of record OU466861.1, on the reverse strand, counting down.
AAGTTAGGTTTGGAGACCACCAAGTACCCAAGACCCTACAAGCTAAGATGGCTAAACGATGACACAGAGCTTAAGATAGCGGACCAAGTAGTTGTTACTTTCAGCGTGGGAAGATACTTAGACAAGGTGACATGCGATGTAGTACCAATGCAAGCGGGACATCTCTTGCTTGGGAGACCGTGGCAGTTTGACAAGGAAGCTATACATCACGGGCGAACCAATCAATACACCTTTACTCATGACAAGCGCAAGTACACCTTAGCTCCTCTCACGCCTAATCAAATTCATGAAATGTAACTCAAAAAATGGTGTTATATATAAACCTACTAAAGTTGTTACACGAGCTTTAAACTGCCAAGAAATGGTGCTACTTATTGTCTGTAGAGAAGGGTTACTTTCAGGAGTTAGTGAGAAGGAGATCCTTGCGGAGATAAAAGGCTTGCTAGACAAGTATCAAGACGTGTTTCCTGAAGAGATACCCTCGGGACTACCATCAATACGGGGAATAGAGCATCAGATAGACTTGGTGCCCGGCTCAGCCTTATCCAACATGCCAGCTTACCGGATGAACCCCGTGGAGACTAAGGAGCTAGAGAAGCAAATCCAAGACTTAATGTCTAAGGGCTACATTAGAGAAAGTGTAAGCCCTTGTGCGGTTCCCGTCTTGTTGGTGCCTAAGAAGGATGGAACATGGCGAATGTACGTGGACTGCCGTGCTATTAACAACATCACCATCAAGTACCGCCACCCCATTCCCCGCCTAGATGACATGTTAGACGAGCTCAGTGGTGCTACCATCTTTTCAAAAGTAGATTTGAAGAGTGGTTACCATCAAGTATGTATGAAGGAGGGCGACGAGTGGAAGACTGCTTTCAAGACCAAGCAAGGTCTATACGAGTGGCTAGTGATGCCATTCGGTCTTACAAACGCCCCAAGTACATTCATGAGACTCATGAATCATGTCTTAAGGACATACATTAGTAAGTTCGTTGTGGTTTATTTTGATGATATTTTGATTTATAGTCGTTGCCTTGCGGATCACTTAAAGCACCGTGAGCAAGTATTAGAGACACTTCGTCAAGAAGGGCTCTTTGCAAACCTCAAGAAGTGCACCTTTTGCACTAATGAGTTGGTGTTTTAGGTTTTATTGTAAGCTCGCAGGGTCTAAGAGTGGATCAAGAGAAGATACGAGCTATACAAGACTGGCCTACACCATCCTCTATAGGACATGTCCGGAGCTTCCACGGTTTAGCTAGCTTTTACCGGCGGTTCGTGGAAGACTTCAGCATTATAGCTGCCCCTCTCACTGCCGTGATCAAGAAGGATGTGGCCTTCAAGTGAGGGCCGATGCAAGAAGAAGCCTTTGCCAAGCTAAAATACAGCCTTACCAACGCCCCGGTACTAGTACTTCCTGATTTTGACAAAACATTTGAGGTTGATTATGAGTCTTCAGGTCTAGGCATTGGAGCTGTACTTACACAAGGAGGCAAGCCAGTAGCATACTTCAGTGAGAAGCTAAGCGGAGCTACGCTCAATTACTCCACATATGACAAGGAGCTGTACGCCTTGGTGAGGTCATTGGAGACATGGCAGCATTACTTGCTTTCCAAGGAGTTTGTTATACATTCGGATCATGAGACACTCAAGCACCTTAGAGGCCAAACAACGTTGAAGAGGAGACACGCGAGGTGGCTAGAATTCATAGAGACGTTCCCCTACATCATCAAATACAAGAAGGGGAAATAAAACATTGTAGCGGATGCCCTCTCTAGACGTTACACTCTCATCACTACCATGAAGGCTCAGGTTATGGGATTTGAGCATATAAAAGAGCACTATAAAGAAAACCCGGACTTTGGAATCATCTTCCAAGAGTGCAACAAAGCCCCATCAGGTCCATTCTATATACACAATGGCTATCTTTTTCGAGATAAACGTTTGTGTATACCGCAGGGATCCATGAGAGAGCTACTGATCCAAGAGTCACACGGAGGAGGTCTCATGGGACACTTCGGCGTGGATAAGACCCTTAGCGTGGTGGTGGAGCATTTATTTTGGCCACACCTCAAGAGAGACGTTGAGCGTTTCTGTTCTAAGTGCATTACATGCCTTAGAACCAAATCAAGGTCCCATCCTTACGGTTTATATATGCCTTTACCTATACCTAACCTTCCTTGGGAAGACCTTTCTATGGACTTTGTATTAGGATTACCTAAGATAAGAGGCAAGGATTCAATATTCGTGGTGGTAGACCGCTTCTAAAAAATGCCCCATTTCATACCGTGTAACAAGACCAATGATGCAACTTAAACCACTGATCTTTTCTTTAAAGAGGTATTGAGGCTACATGGTATACCAAGAAGAATTGTGTCGGATAGGGACACAAAGTTCTTGAGCCACTTCTGGAGAACACTTTGGAGGAAGTTGGGCACAAAGCTTTTGTTCTCTACGAAGTGCCACCCCCAAACTAACGGCCAAACCGAGGTGGTTAACCGTACACTTTCAGCTCTTTTAAGAGCCACAGTTGGTAAGAACTTAAATAGTTGGCTTGATTGCATTCCATATGTTGAATTTGCTTATAACCGAGCCATCCTCTCTGCTACTAAACTTTCACCTTTTGAGATTGTTTATGGGTTTAAGCCAACTACACCATTAGACCTTGCACCATTACCGCCAGCAGAACGAGCAAGTCAAGATGCATTGAGCAAAGCCGAGCTGATTAAGAAGGTTCACCAAAAGGCTACAGAGAACTAGGAGAAAAGACACTACAAACGAAGCTGGACGTTGACAAGAACCGCAAGGAAGTCATATTCAAACCCGGCGAATGGGTTTGGCTACACATGAGGCCAGAGAAGTTCCCGAACCAAAGGAAGAGCAAGCTTTCGCCACGAGGAGATGAACCCTTCAAAGTTCTAGAACGCATCAACAACAATGCCTACCGTTTAGAGCTTCCAGGTGAGATGAACATTTCTTCTAGTTTCAATGTTACTGACTTAGCCCCCTTTGATGTAGATGAAACAGTTCTGAGGCCAGAACCTCTTCAAGAGGGAGGGAATGATGAGGACCTCACTACGGACAAGCACCGGGTACCCATCATGTACGAACCCCCAAGGACTCGCTCAGGTACAAGGACCATGAGAGAGGAGTTCAACAAAGCTGTAGAGAGCCTTCTCAACTTTAAGAAGACGGCGGACATCAATCGCTTGCTCAAACAGCTTATTATTAACACAACGGATGAGGACATGGCCGAGTGGGACGAGAACATTACGGTACCAGAGGGCATTACGAACCATTCCTGTACCACGGTCGAGAGCATTACATACCATCCCCGTACCGCGGTGGAGAGCATTACGGGATGACATACCGAAAGGCTAAACAAGCAAACGGGCCAACACTTAGGATATTTTCAAGACTCTTAAAGCCCAGCCACGTTCAAGGCCAGCTCCAGCTTAGATGAATGGCCATTACTAAGAGACAGCCCCGGCCCAACTCTCCTCATCATCGCACCACATCAAAACAACCAAGCTTAAGAGCAACCGTGGAGACAAAGACTTACCGTATTTGGACACAAATTAATCAAGAGGCAACGTTAAGAAAACTTGTCAATTATTCCGTAATATTTCATGTTTCCCCTTTTGCAGGACTTTATTTCTAGTTTCTTTTTACATTTTTTAGCATAAGTTTTTGTAATCTTTTCTTTATGCACTTTTGTATTTTGGTCCTTGCATTTCCTTGTTTATTTCGACCCTAGAAGGTCAAGGCTGAAGGACTATTAATAAAGTTCCATATGCAGCATTGTAGCTCATGTATTTACCCTATTATCAATAAAGAACGCACTTTCTTCACCAAGAGAGCCGTCGCCGAGTTCTAGATCATTGTGAGGTTTCCCCTTTGATTCTTGAGTTCAAAACTGACTAATCACGGTCCTATCACAGCCGTGTGTGTGTGCCAATCGATCCATTGTTCGTTATCATTCATTTGGTTAAGTAAAGAGCGCCGTTTGGCCAGTTACTTCACCGTCATCGTTCCATATCATCTTCACCGTACCGGATCAAGTTAGAGAGTGTCGTGTGGCCAGCTAGCTGATTCATCCTCATACCGGTCATATAAGATCATACCCTTGATCTTATATCAAGAGATTGATTTGGCAACATATGATTGATATATTGTCTTAATGCTTGCTGTTTATCATTTCACTAATGAGAATTAGTTATTGACTTGATGATTAGCAAAGAGATTAGTGCCCAAAGATTGAATTAGTCATATAAATGAATTCTTTGCATAAGAAATAACATTGTGTGAGTTTGTAAGCATCATAGGTTGAGTTGATAGTTCCCTAGTACCAATAATCCCATCTCAAGTCTTGTCTTTCCTCTGTTTTTGGTTGAATTCGAATCTGCCTTAGTATTGCTCTGTTTTTATTTAGTTTTGATCTTTTGCTTGTTGCTTGCTCTTCTTTAGTGTTTGCTTCAAATTGCTTTGATTCTTTAGGTTGTTAGATAACTAAAATCTCTGTTTCTGCTTGAATTAGGAACTCTATTGCATTCCTACTACTTCAATTTTCTCCTTTGGGATTGATATAAAACCCTTACTACAATGACTAGTACAAAGGGTGATTGAGAAAGAGACACAAAACTCTTGTATCAAAAGGCCACTGGGCCTAACCAAAGCCCAAATCAGGCTCCATCAAAAACAAGTGTTAAGGCCCGAATCCCTCCAAATGAAGAGATTTCTACACCAGCTTTACGTTCTGATAATTTCGAGACAAGCCATGTGGCCAACTTGTTGCCACCAAAGCCACAAGGATGAACGTGATTGCTTGGACTTATCAAGGGGCGGGAGCCGACTTGACAAAGCACCATCTCGACGAACTATACTGCTGTTTCTCTCCTAGTTTTTTTATTTCTCTCAGAGACAAATATGGCCGCTCTTATTTACAAGATATGCAAGTTTGTTATGGATATGATAATGTTTTCACTGTTGAGCCAAGAGGCAAAAGCGGGGGGTTTAACTCTCTTTTATATGAATGATCCTTCAGTTCTTTTCCATTACTCGGATAAGCGCCTTATTGATGTAGAAACCACCTTTGAGGGACACCGAATTTTTATGACATTTGTTTACGGAGATCTGGTAGTCGAATACCAAGAAAGGGTATGGGAAAGGCTTATGAGAATGAGTTTAAATCGGCAGAATGCCTGGCTTATGATTGGAGATTTTAACGAGATTACTGGAAACCATTAAAAGAGAGGTGGGAGGAGAAGACCAGAAGCTTCTTTCTTACCATTCCGCAACATGCTGGACAATTGTGGCATGATCAAATTTCCTTTTAAAGGAAATTCTCTCTCTTGGGTGGGAAAGCGTTGGACCAGAAAGTTAATTGCCGCCTCGACAGAGCAGTCGGGAATGAAGAATGGCATTACTTGTACTCATACTCCCAAGTTGAATATCTAAAACTATGGGGGTCGGACCATCGGCCAGTCCTGGCTAGTATTAATTCAAGTCCCCATCGCAGGAACCGAAATTTTCGGTTCGATAAAGATGGGTGGGAAAGCCTGGATTTGAAGAAACAATTAGTGAAGGATGGGGAGAGCCTGACCAACAACCAAATAGAGACTTCCACCATCGTATATCCTCTTGTCAAAAAAGGATCTCTACTTGGAAGAAAATCCTGCCCACCAACACTGCACAACTGTTGAATGAGCTTAAAGCTAAACTAGATGAAGCCCAACCAGACGATGGCATCGCTCTCGAAGAAATCGTAGAGATTAGGAGGCAACTTTGCTCAGCCTTTAAAGAGGAAGAAACTTTCTGGTTTCAGAAAAGCAGAGAACAATGGCACAAAGGAGGGGATAAGAATACAAACTAATATCATGCATGTACTAAGCAAAGAAGAGCCTGGAACCGTATCATCTGCCTAAAGGATCATAATGGCCAATGGGTGGAAAGCGGAAAAGGGATAAAAAAAATCACGACTGAGTACTTCCTGGACCTCTTCTCCACATCAAGCCCAACGGACTTCTCCGACTCTCTCCGGTATATTACTGAAAAAGTATCCGAGGATACTAATCAGACCCTAGTGAAAAGTCCTTCTTTTGAAGTGATAAAAGCGGCTTCCTTTGACATTAAGCCGGACAAAGCGCCAGGCCTGGATGGTATGACTAGACATTTCTATCAGAAATCCTGGCAGATCACGGGCCAAGACATAGCCAGGATGGTCTGCGGCTTTTTTTAAAAAGGTGAATTTGATCCAAGACATAACCAGAAAAACATCTGCCTTACCAATAAGTTCATGTAACGTGAGCTACAACATCATATCCAAAATCCTCTGCAAAAGATTAAAGAGAGTATTACCAAACCTTATCTCAGAGACTCAATCAGCCTTCATGGCTAGACGCCTAATTACGGACGACAACTTACTTGCTCAAAAAAATTTCCATGCCCTTCGTACAAACCTAAGCTGTTACAAAGGGTTCATGGCCATCAAGACAGACATGAGCAAAGCATATGACAGAGTCGAATGGGGCTTTCTAGAAGCCCTTCTTCTAAAACTTGGTTTCTCTGATAAGTGGGTTAAGCTAATGATGTTCTGCGTACCCTCTGTATCATACCAAGTTTTAATAAACGTAGAGGCTAAAGGAAGGATAAAACCATCTCAAGGATTTCGACAAAGAGACCCACTCTCACCATTCCTGTTCATTATATGCACAGAGGCTCTTATATCTCTTCTTAGAGGAGCGGAAGAAGAAAAGTGCCTTACCGGACTACAGATTGCTAGAACAAGCCCTCGGGTGTCCCATCTCCTCTTTGCCGATGACAGTCTTTTTTTTCTGTAAGGCAGATGTCCTGCTAGGTGCAGAGTTAATAAAAAATAATCGAATCTTACAGAAAAGCCTCGGGGTCAACAACTAAACGCTACCAAATCCTCGATCCACTTTGGAAAGAAAGTTGGACAGCCACTACGTCAAGAGATAAAGAGAACTATCGGCATCTTTAAGGAAGAAAGAATGGGAATGTACCTTGTTCTCCCCAAACATATATGTGGCTCAAAAAAAGAAGGTCTTTTCATATGTGCAAGACCGGCTGAATAATTGGGTGAACAACTGGTCCGCGCATCTACTCTCAAAAGGAGGAAGGAAGTACAAATAAAATCAGTTGCACAACCGAATTTTGTTATGTCGTGTTTCTCACTCCCAAAAGGTGTAATAAATAATTTTAGAAGGGCAATTGCCAACTTCTTGTGGAGCTCAAAGCAGAATAGTAGAGGCTTGCACTGGATTGCATGATATAAAATTTGTGTTACTAAAGAAGAGGGAGGTTTAGGATTCAGAGATCTCCAAGATTTCAACATTTTCCTACTAGCTAAGCAAGTATGGCGCCTTATACACTTCCCCTCATCTCTACTTGCTAGGGTACTGCGAGGGAGATACTTTAGATCATCAAGCCCCCTTGATGTTCACAAATCATACACCCCATCATACGGATGGAGGAGTATCTTAGTTGCAAGACCACTCCTACTTCAAGAACTCCGTAAGACCATCGGATCCGGATGCAACACTCGAGTCTGGACCGAACCATGGAGTCCAGATAGACCTGCAAGGCCCGCTAGAGGAATCGCCCCAGCTATAGATAGAAATCCTGACCTTCTAGTCCATGAGCTCATGAGAGGCGATTCAAAAGCTTGGGACATCCAAACGCTCCACGAACTTATCCATCCTGATGATATTAAGCTTACACTCGGGATGAGGCTCAGTCAAACTCTCACCTTGGATGGGTATGCCTGGAATCTCACAAAATCAGGAGTTTACACTGTGAAGTCAGGTTATGAACTGGCCCAACAATTAAAGATGGACACCAAGCCTCTCGAAATGACCGAACCAAGCATCACTAGCCTCCTTAGACATGTCTGGAAGATTCGGGCGCCCCTCAAAGCTTAAACTCTTTATGTGGCAAGCCCTATCCAGTTGTGTGGCCACTTGTTAAAGGTTGACATATCGACACTTAGGCACTGATAAGAGCTGCCCCCACTGTGGAGACCCTGAAGAAGCAATAAACCATATGATCTTTGAATGCCTCCTGACCCTCCATGTGTGGGCTCTTTCGGACTACCCGACCCTTCCGGGCTGCTTCCAGAGTGCATCTTTATTTGGAAACTTAAATCTCGTTTTTTGGAGGATTGACGAAAAGATACTCCCTGCTCCCCAGAGGGAAGTATTTTCTTGGATTATTTGGTTCATCTAGAAGGCCAGAAATGAAAAGGTTTTTAATAGAAAGGTAGTCTCACCCGTGGACACCCTCCAACATGCTTTTGCTGAAGCGGAAAGCTGGCGAAAAGCGAACGAAAAGGAGATGGAAGAGGAGCATGAGGGAAGATGGCTTACCCAAACCCCAGACGAACCTCCGACAGTCCCTCAAAATCCAACTTGCCAGATTGACGCCTCTTGGACCAATTAGGGACCGGTTAATGGCATTGGATTGCACTTGACAGACACGTTGGGATCCGTCATCACCGGACAACAAGGATGCAGAAGAAGTCTCTCGGCCTTACATGCAGAACTGGATGGGCTTCTTTGGGCAATGACATGTCTAATAGACTTACATATCCAGAGAGTCCGCATCGGGACAGATTGTGCAGATTTGATACATATGATAGACGACCTCGTGGATTGGCCTGCTTTAAGATTGGAGTTAGACGTTGTACTCCGCCTTAGGTCCTCTTTTGAAGAATGCCTTATTCGCTTTCTCCCGCGTAATCAAAATATCCTTGCAGATTGATATATCATGGTTTTTATGGTTTTTAACCATGATATAAGTTCTTTTTATTGAGTCTTTTTGGTTTTTTTAGAGTCCCAAAAGAGTCTTTGCAGGTTATAGCATGTCTGGAGCATAACTGAAGATATTGGAGCTTTTTGGAGCATTCTGAGTTGAAGCCACGAAGCACCTAGCTCGAAGAAGAAAGTATGCCATATGGTGACGCTCGTCACCAAGCTGGTGACGCTCGTCACCAAGCTGGTGACGCTCGTCACCCACCAAGGAAGGAGGTCGTGGCTTGTTTTTAAAAGATTGGGAAGAAATTGCAGTTTTGGCCCAAAAGTTCCAGTATTTGCAAAAAGACCCCAGATCGTGTTTTAGCTTGTATATTAGGTTTTTCAGCCATTCTTTTGGCATATATCTTGTATCTTATTATTTTTGAGAGCTTTAGAGAGAGATTTGTTGCAGAGCTTTTGGAGAGACAAATCAGACTCCTTCAGAGCAGATTTTGAACTCCTTTATTTATACTTCTTATTTCTTTTATGCAATCTATTCTTTTCATGATGTTTTCTCAAATCACCATGTCTGAGTAGTTTGTTAGTTAAGTTAGGGCTTTTCAAAGGTTGAAGAAGAGTTTGTAGAATTGCTAAAAACTTATAGGAAATTCATTGGTTCTTCATCTGTGCTTGCATTCATATCGATTTCTTAGACACATCATCTGGATTTCGAAACCCTAGGTTTTTGATAGATGTGAGAGCATTATTAATCACCTGAACTAGTATTAGATGAACAAAACGCCCTAGTACAAAGAGATTTGGCTTAGGAGTTTTGTGAACAATTGAACCTGATCATTACTGCATGTTTAGGTTGTTAGGGTTTGCAAAGAGATTTGAAACTCTGTGATTTAGACATAGATAACTTATTCAATGAGAATTGATTAGTTATATCTTTGCGATTCATGTTCAAGACGGTTTTAATTCATTCCTGATTGCATGCATTCTACACTCTCGGATTCAACATGCGAACTGTCCTGACTTAGCCTTCTGAACTTTAAGAACAAGCATAAAAACGCACTGTTGCATTTATTTTACTGTTTTGCATTACATTCATTATTTATCGCTTAGCTTAATCTGAATCTATAATCGCTAGTGTGGTTTACATACTCCCTTGGGATTCGATAACCCCTTGTACTACAACTGCTTTTGCTGTGCACTTGCAGTAGTTTTATTTGGATAAAACCTGACCCTATCAAGTTTTTGGCGCCGTTGCCGGGGAGTAATAGCTGCCTATCGATTTTTAGTACTAGGATTTTGTCTAAGTTTTTATTTCTTTACTGATTTTCAGCTACTTTTCTTTGTTCCTGTTTCAGGTGTATGCCTAATCGCAGAACCAGAAGCAACAAAGAGAAGGAGCTTGTGACTTTGAGCATCGACGAGCTTGCTAGGTTGGAGAGAACTAACAGGAAAGCTAAGAAGCAATCTGCAATGGTCGCTCCACTGATCTTGGTTGAAGATGCAGAAGGTCACTTGGTTGACAGGGAAGGAAATAGGAGGAACGAAGAGGGGCAGAGAATTGATCAAGAGGGGAACGTCATTGTTGAACAGCAGGTTCAGCAAGTGGCTGAGAACGTGGGAGTCCCTGCTGCTGTCAATAACGCTGCTGGGCGTTTTGTTCAGAGGACTCTAGGCGATTACAACAGACCTGATCAGTTCTATGCCAACAGAGCTGCAATCCGACCTCCTGCCTTCCAGAGGAACGATTTTGAGGTTAAACCAGTCTACTATCAGCTGGTTGGTCAGCATCCCTTCCATGGTTTACCTCATGAGCATCCTATGGATCACATAGAGAGGTTTGAGGATTTAGCTTCCAGTGTCAAAGCTAATGGAGTCAGCAATGATTTCCTGTTCTGCAAGCTTTTTCCTTACTCTCTTGGAGGAGAAGCTGCATATTGGCTGAAGCAACTGGAACCTGCTTCATTGACCACTTGGGAAGACACTAAGAACGCCTTTCTGAATAACTTCTATGATGATTCAAGGTCAGAGGACATGAGGACGAAAATTGCTTCCTTTACACAAGGTCCTACTGAAGCTTTTAAGGCTTCTTGGATCAGATTCAAGTCTTATCAAAGGGACTGTCCTCATCATGGTTTCAATCAGGTGCAATTGCTTGGTATCTTCTTCAGAGGCATTGACTGGAAATATCAGATGGCGCTGGATGCAGCAAGTGCAGGAAACTTCAACACCAACAGACCAGAAGAAGCTGTAAGATTGATTGAAAACTTGGCCTGCAGTAACAGCACTAAAAATGCAGATTTTCAGAGAAAGCAGCAGGCTGGTTTGAATGATGGAAACCAAATAGCTGAAGTTAAGGCTAAGTTAGACAGCATGCACAGCCTTCTGGTGGGAAAGAAGTCAGTTCAGTTTGCTGCAGAAGTGGAGAGTTTCGAAAATCCTGAAGAATTTGAGCAGAAAGATGTTAATTTCATCAATGGAGGGGGTTTTCAGATCCAAAAGTTTAGAAATCAGCAATGGATCAGAGGCTACAACAGCAATAATCAGCAGAGTACCTTTACAGGAGGACAGAGCACGCCTGGTTACACTCCTAAGCCCCCATTCCAGAAGACTGAAGTTGAGAAACCTTACCAAAACAGCAGGAATTATGGTTCTTCTTCCTACCAAACTGCACCTCCACAAGACAATAAAATGGAAGCTATGCTGGAGCAGGTACTTGAAGGACAGCAGAAGATGACAGTGAACTTCAATGGCAAGCTAGATTCGCTGTATCAAGACCTGAATGGAAAAATTGAGAGTCTGAATTCTCACATAAAGAAGCTTGATGTGCAGGTTGCTCAAACTGCAGGAGCTCTTCAAAGGCAAGAGGGATTCCTTCCTGGAAGGACTGATATCAATCCCAAGCATCAGGTTAATGCCATCACAGTCAGGAATGAAAAGGAGCTAAAAACAGTGCAGAAAAAGAGGTTGAGTGCAGAACAGATCGTGCAACTCATGGAGTCTGAAGATGAAATTTTTTCTGTCTCAGAGGTGAGTGACGAGCGTCACCAAGGAGGAGTGACACTCGTCACCAACATAGAAGAGAATCGGGGGTTGTCACAGGTGAGTGACGAGCGTCACCCCCCTGGTGATGGTCGTCACCCACCCCAGAACGAAGCTGCTTCGCCTGTGACTGCAAATTATGACCAGGAACGTGTCTATAAACCCAAAACACCATTCCCCAAGCATCCTAGGAAGTCTAAACAGGAGATAGAAGAAGCCAGATGCAAAGCTATGATAGACAAGTTGATGCTTGAGATCCCTCTTGTTGATGCAATCAAGCTTTCACCAGCTCTAAGAATGTATGTAAAGAGAATGGTTGTGAATGGTGTAAGTCCTGAGGAAGGAGCATTGCTTACCAGAGACATCAGTGCAATTCTCTTAGGCACAGTTCCAAAGAAGAAGAAGAAGGTGACTGTTTCTGAACAAGTCAATACCATCACTCAAAGCAGAGTTCCAGAGAAGCTATCTGATCCAGGGACCTTTGTGCTTGATTGCTCAATATTTGCAGGACGTTTTTCACACTCTCTATGTGATCTAGGGTCAAGTATTAACTTGATGCCTTTCTCTGTTGCTGCTAGACTTGGAATGACTGATTTCAAGCCAGCTGGGATCTCTCTCATCCTAGCAGATCGATCCATAAGGACCCCAGAAGGCATGGTAGAGAATGTTCATGTTAATATTGAAGGCTGCATAATTCCTACAGATTTTGTGGTTCTGAAATATGCTGAAGAACCTAAAGATCCTCTTATTCTGGGAAGACCATTCTTGGCTACTGCTGGAGCCATCATTGATGTTAGAAGGGGGAACATTGAGCTTGATCTTGGTGATGTTGTCATGAACTTTGACATGGATAAGTTAAGAGGGAGTTCTACCATTGATGGTCAAACCTTTTCTGTAAGGACTTCCAGAGATGAAGAGAATGCCATGGAACATTCAGAAGACACTATTGCTGAGTGTGTCAATGAATCAGATATTAGTGGGCAAGTGAGCAAGATGGCTGTTGAAAAAGCTAATATCTGAAACTTCTGCAGAAGCTGTTGGGTTTGAGGATTGCAGTGAGGATCATATCTTCATGACTGGGCTTGAAAAAGAGGTTCCAATGAATGCCAAATTGCTGGAGGAAGACGTGTTTGTGATGGAAGCAACACTTGCAGAGCTGAATTGCAGGAAAAACTGCAGAAACGCGAACTGTAGAGTCAGTGACGAGCGTCACTGACCTGGTGACGCTCGTCACCAACCTGAACACAAAGCAGCAACGTGATTTTACAGCTACAAGTCCATCATATGTTGCCAATCCGAAAATTCAACAGTCCACAACCCAGAAACCTGCAACTAAGCAAAGAAAGCTTGGTGTTTCTTTTGATGATTCTGCAGGAAAACGAAATGTCCCACCCACAGTCACGACCCACTCTGCTGATGTTCCTCACTTCCTTGGAAGTGTTCATACATCTACTGCTTACAAACCACCATGGATGAGGAGACATTCTTCTCCAAGGCATTCACTGCCACCCTCTGCTCCACCAGCTGTCTGAGCAGCATTCAAAGTCGAGCTAATGACTTTAAACAAGCGCTTAGTGGGAGGCAACCCACTGGTAAGTTTTTTTTTTCATATATTAGTTTAGTTTTTCTATTACATAGCTAAAAAAAAACCCCCAAAAAAACATGAGAAAAATCAAAAAAAAAAAAAAAAAAAGAGTCAGTTTGTTCAGTTTGCTTGGATGATGTCTTGTGAACTTGTTGGACCATGGATTATGTTTTGTTTGGATGTTTTGATGTGTGTTTTGAGTGCTCTTACAGTTTGACTTCGGAGTACACATGATGGCATAGCATTTAAACATCCAACATGTCGATTTTTGGAGTATCAAAGTGGTGACGCTCGTCACCAGGTCCTTTGCGAGGTACCACTTTTCCACCTTGGTTTTACATGTTCTCATGCTTCATTTTGACCAACTCTTGGCTTAATAACACTGGGGACAGTGTTGTTTAAGTCTGGGGGAGGTGGTTACTGACGTTGTGTGCTTTGTGTCATGTTTATAGAGTCTTAAAGTTGAGTCAAAAACCTGTTTTTCTAGAGTCAAAATTTTTGAAACTGTTAGTTTTTCTTGGAACTAGCCATAGGACGTTTTTGCTGATAAGAACCATTGCCACAGTAGTTGATTACAAGTCTCACTAAGTTGAAAGTCATAGGTAGATCAGTCTAGCAATGAAGGTTTAGGTTCTTAGAGAATCTGGAAAATTTGCTGTTAGCTCCACCTTAATGAACTTTAAACTTCTTGTCTTGGTGATTGATTCTTATTGATCTTGATTCTCTCTTTAAGCACTGACAATAAGGTTAAGATACAGTCTCTCTTTGATCTTCCCAGATGTAGTTTTTAAAAGTTTAAGTTTAAAGAATGGTGCATTCATGACCCTGTCTCCTCACAAGGAACAACAGTAGTGAACTCACTCAAGAACCTGTCTCCTCACAAGGAACACAAGTATTGAGTAGCACCATATCTTAGACTGTAAAAGTTGAGAAAAAGAAGTGAAAAATCGAAAATATTCTAAGGAAAAGATCAAGGGAAGAGAAAATAGGAGAGCTGTGTTGAGATTGATTTGTTCAGTTGTTAGGAAAGGAAAAGAATCTGTAAAGTGATTAAGATGATAGAGCCTTGATGAGACTTCACACTTAGATTAAAAAATAAGGAGTTAACAGTAGAAATTTCGGATTTCTTGAAGGGATTTGGATTGGACTTGAGAGATTTGCTAAGCTTGTGATAATTAGACTGAAATTTGATCTTGTGTTGCCTCCATGGTATGTGGATTCGAAAGCTCTAACTAGTATGATGTTCTGATGACTGACTGACTGTTTTTTGTTTTCAAACCTCGACCTTATTCTTTGTCTAATGTTTGCTTGAGGGCAAGCAAAAGCTAAGTCTGGGGGAGTTGATATATCATGGTTTTTATGGTTTTTAACCATGATATAAGTCCTTTTTATTGAGTCTTTTTGGTCTTTTTAGAGTCCTAGAAGAGTCTTTGCAGGTTATAGCATGTCTGGAGCATAACTGAAGATATTGGAGCTTTTTGGAGCATTCTGAGTTGAAGCCACGAAGCACCTAGCTCGAAGAAGAAAGTATGTCATATGGTGACGCTCGTCACCAAGCTGGTGACGCTCGTCACCCACCAAGGAAGGAGGCCGTGGCTTGTTTTTAAAAGATTGGGAAGAAATTGCAGTTTTGGCCCAAAAGTTCCAGTATTTGCAAAAAGACCCCAGATCGTGTTTTAGCTTGTATATTAGGTTTTTCAGCCATTCTTTTTGCATATATCTTGTATCTTATTATTTTTGAGAGCTTTAGAGAGAGATTTGTTGCAGAGCTTTTGGAGAGACAAATCAGACTCCTTCAGAGCAGATTTTGAACTCCTTTATTTATACTTCTTATTTCTTTTATGCAATCTATTCTTTTCATGATGTTTTCTCAAATCACCATGTCTGAGTAGTTTGTTAGTTAAGTTAGGGCTTTTCAAAGGTTGAAGAAGAGTTTGTAGAATTGCTAAAAACTTATAGGAAATTCATTGGTTCTTCATCTGTGCTTGCATTCATATCGATTTTTTAGACACATCATCTGGATTTCGAAACCCTAGGTTTTTGATAGATGTGAGAGCATTATTAATCACCTGAACTAGTATTAGATGAGCAAAACGCCCTAGTACAAAGAGATTTGGCTTAGGAGTTTTGTGAACAATTGAACCTGATCATTACTGCATGTTTAGGTTGTTAGGGTTTGCAAAGAGATTTGAAACTCTGTGATTTAGACATAGATAACTTATTCAATGAGAATTGATTAGTTATATCTTTGCGATTCATGTTCAAGACGGTTTTAATTCATTCCTGATTGCATGCATTCTACACTCTCGGATTCAACATGCGAACTGTCCTGACTTAGCGCCTTTAGCCTTCTGAACTTTAAGAACAAGCATAAAAACGCACTGTTGCATTTATTTTACTGTTTTGCATTACATTCATTATTTATCGCTTAGCTTAATCTGAATCTATAATCGCTAGTGTGGTTTACATACTCCCTTGGGATTCGATAACCCCTTGTACTACAACTGCTTTTGCTGTGCACTTGCAGTAGTTTTATTTGGGTAAAACCTGACCCTATCAAGTTTTTGGCGCCGTTGCCGGGGAGTAATAGCTGCCTATCGATTTTTAGTACTAGGATTTTGTCTAAGTTTTTATTTCTTTACTGATTTTCAGCTACTTTTCTTTGTTCCTGTTTCAGGTGTATGCCTAATCGCAGAACCAGAAGCAACAAAGAGAAGGAGCTTGTGACTTTGAGCATCGACGAGCTTGCTAGGTTGGAGAGAACTAACAGGAAAGCTAAGAAGCAATCTGCAATGGTCGCTCCACTGATCTTGGTTGAAGATGCAGAAGGTCACTTGGTTGACAGGGAAGGAAATAGGAGGAACGAAGAGGGGCAGAGAATTGATCAAGAGGGGAACGTCATTGTTGAACAGCAGGTTCAGCAAGTGGCTGAGAACGTGGGAGTCCCTGCTGCTGTCAATAACGCTGCTGGGCGTTTTGTTCAGAGGACTCTAGGCGATTACAACAGACCTGATCAGTTCTATGCCAACAGAGCTGCAATCCGACCTCCTGCCTTCCAGAGAAACGATTTTGAGGTTAAACCAGTCTACTATCAGCTGGTTGGTCAGCATCCCTTCCATGGTTTACCTCATGAGCATCCTATGGATCACATAGAGAGGTTTGAGGATTTAGCTTCCAGTGTCAAAGCTAATGGAGTCAGCAATGATTTCCTGTTCTGCAAGCTTTTTCCTTACTCTCTTGGAGGAGAAGCTGCATATTGGCTGAAGCAACTGGAACCTGCTTCATTGACCACTTGGGAAGACACTAAGAACGCCTTTCTGAATAACTTCTATGATGATTCAAGGTCAGAGGACATGAGGACGAAAATTGCTTCCTTTACACAAGGCCCTACTGAAGCTTTTAAGGCTTCTTGGATCAGATTCAAGTCTTATCAAAGGGACTGTCCTCATCATGGTTTCAATCAGGTGCAATTGCTTGGTATCTTCTTCAGAGGCATTGACTGGAAATATCAGATGGTGCTGGATGCAGCAAGTGCAGGAAACTTCAACACCAACAGACCAGAAGAAGCTGTAAGATTGATTGAAAACTTGGCCTGCAGTAACAGCACTAAAAATGCAGATTTTCAGAGAAAGCAGCAGGCTGGTTTGAATGATGGAAACCAAATAGCTGAAGTTAAGGCTAAGTTAGACAGCATGCACAGCCTTCTGGTGGGAAAGAAGTCAGTTCAGTTTGCTGCAGAAGTGGAGAGTTTCGAAAATCCTGAAGAATTTGAGCAGAAAGATGTTAATTTCATCAATGGAGGGGGTTTTCAGATCCAAAAGTTTGGAAATCAGCAATGGATCAGAGGCTACAACAGCAATAATCAGCAGAGTACCTTTACAGGAGGACAGAGCACGCCTGGTTACACTCCTAAGCCCCCATTCCAGAAGACTGAAGTTGAGAAACCTTACCAAAACAGCAGGAATTATGGTTCTTCTTCCTACCAAACTGCACCTCCACAAGACAATAAAATGGAAGCTATGCTGGAGCAGGTACTTGAAGGACAGCAGAAGATGACAGTGAACTTCAATGGCAAGCTAGATTCGCTGTATCAAGACCTGAATGGAAAAATTGAGAGTCTGAACTCTCACATGAAGAAGCTTGATGTGCAGGTTGCTCAAACTGCAGGAGCTCTTCAAAGGCAAGAGGGATTCCTTCCTGGAAGGACTGATATCAATCCCAAGCATCAGGTTAATGCCATCACAGTCAGGAATGAAAAGGAGCTAAAAACAGTGCAGAAAAAAAGGTTGAGTGCAGAACAGATCGTGCAACTCATGGAGTTTGAAGATGAAATTTTTTCTGTCTCAGAGGTGAGTGACGAGCGTCACCAAGGAGGAGTGACGCTCGTCACCAACATAGAAGAGAATCGGGGGTTGTCACAGGTGAGTGACGAGCGTCACCCCCCTGGTGATGGTCGTCACCCACCCCAGAACGAAGCTGCTTCGCCTGTAACTGCAAATTATGACCAGGAACGTGTCTATAAACCCAAAACACCATTCTCCAAGCATCCTAGGAAGTCTAAACAGGAGATAGAAGAAGCCAGATGCAAAGCTATGATAGACAAGTTGATGCTTGAGATCCCTCTTGTTGATGCAGTCAAGCTTTCACCAGCTCTAAGAAGGTATGTAAAGAGAATGGTTGTGAATGGTGTAAGTCCTGAGGAAGGAGCATTGCTTACCAGAGACATCAGTGCAATTCTCTTAGGCACAGTTCCAAAGAAGAAGAAGAAGGTGACTGTTTCTGAACAAGTCAATACCATCACTCAAAGCAGAGTTCCAGAGAAGCTATCTGATCCAGGGACCTTTGTGCTTGATTGCTCAATATTTGCAGGACGTTTTTCACACTCTCTATGTGATCTAGGGTCAAGTATTAACTTGATGCCTTTCTCTGTTGCTGCTAGACTTGGAATGACTGATTTCAAGCCAGCTGGGATCTCTCTCATCCTAGCAGATCGATCCATAAGGACCCCAGAAGGCATGTTAGAGAATGTTCATGTTAATATTGAAGGCTGCATAATTCCTACAGATTTTGTGGTTCTGAAATATGCTGAAGAACCTAAAGATCCTCTTATTCTGGGAAGACCATTCTTGGCTACTGCTGGAGCCATCATTGATGTTAGAAGGGGGAACATTGAGCTTGATCTTGGTGATGTTGTCATGAACTTTGACATGGATAAGTTAAGAGGGAGTTCTACCATTGATGGTCAAACCTTTTCTGTAAGGACTTCCAGAGATGAAGAGAATGCCATGGAACATTCAGAAGACACTATTGCTGAGTGTGTCAATGAATCAGATATTAGTGGGCAAGTGAGCAAGATGGCTGTTGAAAAAGCTAATATCTGAAACTTCTGCAGAAGCTGTTGGGTTTGAGGATTTCAGTGAGGATCATATCTTCATGACTGGGCTTGAAAAAGAGGTTCCAATGAATGCCAAATTGCTGGAGGAAGACGTGTTTGTGATGGAAGCAACACTTGCAGAGCTGAATTGCAGGAAAACTGCAGAAACGCGAACTGTAGAGTCAGTGACGAGCGTCACTGACCTGGTGACGCTCGTCACCAACCTGAACACAAAGCAGCAACGTGATTTTACAGCTACAAGTCCATCATATGTTTCCAATCCGAAAATTCAACAGTCCACAACCCAGAAACCTGCAACTAAGCAAAGAAAGCTTGGTGTTTCTTTTGATGATTCTGCAGGAAAACGAAATGTCCCACCCACAGTCACGACCCACTCTGCTGATGTTCCTCACTTCCTTGGAAGTGTTCATACATCTACTGCTTACAAACCACCATGGATGAGGAGACATTCTTCTCCAAGGCATTCACTGCCACCCTCTGCTCCACCAGCTGTCTGAGCAGCATTCAAAGTCGAGCTAATGACTTTAAACAAGCGCTTAGTGGGAGGCAACCCACTGGTAAGTTTTTTTTTTCATATATTAGTTTAGTTTTCTATTACATAGCTAAAAAAAACCCCCAAAAAAACATGAGAAAAATCAAAAAAAAAAAAAAAAAAAAAAGAGTCAGTTTGTTCAGTTTGCTTGGATGATGTCTTGTGAACTTGTTGGACCATGGATTATGTTTTGTTTGGATGTTTTGATGTGTGTTTTGAGTGCTCTTACAGTTTGACTTCGGAGTACACATGATGGCATAGCATTTAAACATCCAACATGTCGATTTCTGGAGTATCAGAGTGGTGACGCTCGTCACCAGGTCCTTTGCGAGGTACCACTTTTCCACCTTGGTTTTACACGTTCTCATGCTTCATTTTGACCAACTCTTGGCTTAATAACACTGGGGACAGTGTTGTTTAAGTCTGGGGGAGGTGGTTACTGACGTTGTGTGCTTTGTGTCATGTTTATAGAGTCTTAAAGTTGAGTCAAAAACCTGTTTTTCTAGAGTCAAAATTTTTGAAACTGTTAGTTTTTCTTGGAACTAGCCATAGGACGTTTTTGCTGATAAGAACCATTGCCACAGTAGTTGATTACAAGTCTCACTAAGTTGAAAGTCATAGGTAGATCAGTCTAGCAATGAAGGTTTAGGTTCTTAGAGAATCTGGAAAATTTGCTGTTAGCTCCACCTTAATGAACTTTAAACTTCTTGTCTTGGTGATTGATTCTTATTGATCTTGATTCTCTCTTTAAGCACTGACAATAAGGTTAAGATACAGTCTCTCTTTGATCTTCCCAGATGTAGTTTTTAAAAGTTTAAGTTCAAAGAATGGTGCATTCATGACCCTGTCTCCTCACAAGGAACAACAGTAGTGAACTCACTCAAGAACCTGTCTCCTCACAAGGAACACAAGTATTGAGTAGCACCATATCTTAGACTGTAAAAGTTGAGAAAAAGAAGTGAAAAATCGAAAATATCCTAAGGAAAAGATCAAGGGAAGAGAAAATAGGAGAGCTGTGTTGAGATTGATTTGTTCAGTTGTTAGGAAAGGAAAAGAATCTGTAAAGTGATTAAGATGATAGAGCCTTGATGAGACTTCACACTTAGATTAAAAAATAAGGAGTTAACAGTAGAAATTTCGGATTTCTTGAAGGGATTTGGATTGGACTTGAGAGATTTGCTAAGCTTGTGATAATTAGACTGAAATTTGATCTTGTGTTGCCTCCATGGTATGTGGATTCGAAAGCTCTAACTAGTATGATGTTTCTGATGACTGACTGACTGTTTTTTGTTTTCAAACCTCGACCTTATTCTTTGTCTAATGTTTGCTTGAGGGCAAGCAAAAGCTAAGTCTGGGGGAGTTGATATATCATGGTTTTTATGGTTTTTAACCATGATATAAGTCCTTTTTATTGAGTCTTTTTGGTCTTTTAGAGTCTTAGAAGAGTCTTTGCAGGTTATAGCATGTCTGGAGCATAACTGAAGATATTGGAGCTTTTTGGAGCATTCTGAGTTGAAGCCACGAAGCACCTAGCTCGAAGAAGAAAGTATGCCATATGGTGACGCTCGTCACCCACCAAGGAAGGAGGTCGTGGCTTGTTTTTAAAAGATTGGGAAGAAATTGCAGTTTTGGCCCAAAAGTTCCAGTATTTGCAAAAAGACCCCAGATCGTGTTTTAGCTTGTATATTAGGTTTTTCAGCCATTCTTTTGGCATATATCTTGTATCTTATTATTTTTGAGAGCTTTAGAGAGAGATTTGTTGCAGAGCTTTTGGAGAGACAAATCAGACTCCTTCAGAGCAGATTTTGAACTCCTTTATTTATACTTCTTATTTCTTTTATGCAATCTATTCTTTTCATGATGTTTTCTCAAATCACCATGTCTGAGTAGTTTGTTAGTTAAGTTAGGACTTTTCAAAGGTTGAAGAAGAGTTTGTAGAATTGCTAAAAACTTATAGGAAATTCATTGGTTCTTCATCTGTGCTTGCATTCATATCGATTTCTTAGACACATCATCTGGATTTCGAAACCCTAGGTTTTTGATAGATGTGAGAGCATTATTAATCACCTGAACTAGTATTAGATGAGCAAAACGCCCTAGTACAAAGAGATTTGGCTTAGGAGTTTTGTGAACAATTGAACCTGATCATTACTGCATGTTTAGGTTGTTAGGGTTTGCAAAGAGATTTGAAACTCTGTGATTTAGACATAGATAACTTATTCAATGAGAATTGATTAGTTATATCTTTGCGATTCATATTCAAGACGGTTTTAATTCATTCCTGATTGCATGCATTCTACACTCTCGGATTCAACATGCGAACTGTCCTGACTTAGCGCCTTTAGCCTTCTGAACTTTAAGAACAAGCATAAAAACGCACTGTTGCATTTATTTTACTGTTTTGCATTACATTCATTATTTATCGCTTAGCTTAATCTGAATCTATAATCGCTAGTGTGGTTTACATACTCCCTTGGGATTCGATAACCCCTTGTACTACAACTGCTTTTGCTGTGCACTTGCAGTAGTTTTATTTGGGTAAAACCTGACCCTATCACAGATGACCTAGCTAAAAGAGCAAGAGCACGAGGTTGTGTCTTTTCCTATGTAAGTCAGACTCAGTCGATGGAATCGGAATCTTCAAAAACCATAACCATAAACCCAAATTGATTTAATATATAGTTGACTTGTTGACATAAAAAATAACTCATATTTGACGAAATAGTTTTTCGATAAATTTCTGACGAAGACATTAGTTAGAATAACCAGATATTCGATACGATGTAATCGTAGCCGTAAATATTATAAAATAATATAATTACATGTCAATATTGGAGTTGGTTTGAATGAAAAATAGAGTCTATAATGGGTTTTTTTATAAAATTTAAAATATAATATTGTAAAATTTCTCACTGATAATTATATTATTTTCATAATTTTAATATTCATTTAAGTTAGTTTTTATCTTGTTTTATAAATGCATTTGTGTATTTTAGACTTAGTTGTGCTTGTTTAAAATTTAGATCATATTAGTATATGTTTTATATATTGTGCTGCATTTGGAGTGTTTCTCAAATGATTTGGAGACTTTGGAAACTTGAGGGAGTTTAGGGTGATCAAATGAGCAAGCAAAACCAAGAAAAGAAGCTGAAAAGAGCATAACAGACGATGTATGGCATCAGCCCGAGCACTGGCGTAGATAGTACAGATCGTGGCCTAGAGAGAGGGCTCAACTTCAGGATGCCGCGGAGAAACTAGGGCGCGACCAAGGGCGATTGAAGAATAGGGAGCCAGCGCGGTCTACCGGCACAAATGGACCAGTTCGTGGCCAAGGAAGCACCTCCGTCTTCAGGGAGCCTCAAACGAGCTAGTTCAGGTTGATCCGGGACGGTTTGCTGTTTACTATATAAGCCAAAAGCTTAATTTTAATAGCTTTTCTTATCTTCTAATCTTGTTTTTACTTAAGAAACTTTTCTTTTTTTTGAAAACCATACTCTTGTAAGAGTTCTTTGAGAATTTATACAAGTTCAAGAGTTTTTCTTTTATACTCTTCCATCTTTCTTATCCCTAATCATGTATATTCATTCTTCTTTCATTGGATTTGTGGGTTTTATTATGATTAGTGAGTAGTTTTCCTTGTGGTATGTGGATAGGTTAGGTTAGGGTGAGATTATGATATATTTTCGATGTTTAATGCTTAAATACAATATATCCTTTCTTGCTTAGTGTCTTTAATTCTAAATATGCCTTGATCATGTTTATGGTGTTTATTAGCTTTATGTCTCATACTTTCTGATTATTTTTTTACTAATGATGATTAGATCTTAATTAAATTGAATAATAAAATGATATCTATACTCGACTCTTTCCAGCGATGAAGTTTTGTTTTTCTCTCAACTCTCTCTCTCTCTCTCTCTCTCTCTTTTCTCATTTTTCTCCAACCCGAGCTTTGGGAAGAATTGCGGATCTTCTCTATTGATTTTATCCAATGATTTATCCTCCGATTATCATGGATTTCTGCTGTTGGATATTGTCTGCTGAGGGATTACTCTAGCGGTTTTACAATCTTCACACCCTTCTCTTCTTCAAAACCGTCATGAATATTCTATAAAAACAAAAAACTTCAGTCATATACTCTTAAGATTCCTATAGTCATGAGTGATAATTTTTGATGACGTTTGCAGGAAATTGATTTGGGACACGGTGAAGCCCCAATTACTCTGCCCCCAGGCGATCTGTGCCGAAGCGATGCGAGCGATTTGCAATTGATGGAAATCTTCTGAATCCCAAAAAACAGAACATGGATGCCTTGATCGGTCAAATGTCGCGGCTATAGGGGATGAGCGACTCAGTCACCAAAAGAATTGTAGACTTAAAAGAAGTTTCAATTCATTTTAACCTTAAGAAGAAGTTAACCTCATTCTTTGTCGCGGCCCATGGTCTTTTCAATGAGTGGATGCTTGCCACATAAAAATAGATACCAAATTTCAACAAAAAGACGCTTAATATCATTTCTTTCTGGGTTTTAGTCCGAGGAATCCCTGCTCAACTTCTGAATCGCACAATTGTGGAATACATTGCTGAAAAGTTGGGCACTATTGCTGATATTGATTTTAATGAAGCGTATCATGGGCTTGATTTTGTAAGGATCAAACTGGATTGGCATATTGATACACCACTACGGTTCCTGAAGAAATTCCAATTTGCTTCTGATGAAAATGAAATACTTAAATTCTGCTATGAACGCCTCCAAAACTTTTGTATCAGGTGTGGACTTCTTACACACGAAGCAAAGGAGTGTCCGTTGATTACTGCAGATAATGGCTGGGATGACGCTCATGATAAAGATAAGGATGATGACCCTAATTTATATAAGATCAAAGGTATGATCTTGTATGACCGGTATGATGGTGAATCAGTTAGCTAGCCACACGACACTCTCTAACTTGATCCGGTACGATAATGATGGCATGGTATGATGGTGGCAAAGTAACTGGCCAAACGGCGCTCTTTACTTAACCAAGGGAATGTAAACGAATGGTGGATCGAGTGACACACACACGGGTGATGTTAGAACCGTGATAAAGTCAGTTTTGAACTCAAGAACAAAGGGGAAACCACACAATGCTCTAGAACTTGGCGGTGACTGTCTTTTAGAAGAAAGTACGTTCTTTATTGATAATAGGGTAAAAACGTGAGCTACAATGTTGCATGTGGGACTTTATTATTAGTCAGTCAGCCTTGACCTTCTAGGGTCGAAAAATAACAAAGTGCAAGGACCAAAAATATAAAAGAGCATAACCAAAAAGATCACAAAAGTTTATTCTAAGAAGTGTGAAAAGAAACTAGAAATAAAGTCCTGCAAAACAAAAGGAGAAAACACGAGATATAATGAAATAAATGATAAATGCTTACCGTTGCCTCTTGATTAGTTTTGAGTCCAAAATGGTAAGTTTTTGTCACCACGTTTGCTTTAGACTCGGTCGTTTTGAAGTGGGGCGATGATCTAACAAATTGGGCTGAGGCTGTCTTTGAGAAGGGGCCATTCATCTAAGCTGAGCTCTCTCTTGATCTTGACAGGGCTTTGATCGTCTTGGAAATCGCATAAGTATTGGCCCATTTGGTCGTTGTGTTCTCCGGTCACACGTACCGTAATGTCCTCGTCTGCAGTACGTGGCTGGTACGTAATGTGGTCAACCGTTGTACGATGATGGTACATAATGCTATCGTCTTGGCTTGCCATATCCTTGTCCCGTCCCGTCATGCCTTCGTCCCGTACCGTCCCGTCTTCGTCGCGTCCCTGAATTCATTCTTATTTGAGGATGAGCCGTTTGAGAAGGACATTGACAACTTGGGTTTGCTTGAGGTTGAGGAGGTTTTCCACCGCCTTATTGAACTCTTCCCTCATTGTCCTCCTTCCTGACCGGGTCTATGGTGGCTCGTACATGATGGGTACCTTAACCAGTTGGAGGTCCTCATCACTGAAAATCAAAACTAACACCAATGTGATGCTGCTCGGACAAACGACATTACTGCCCAAAGTCATATTGCACGGAACAATAACGTGGAAGAGGATGTAAGCGATGCACCATTTGAAATTAAAGATGATAAAAACATGATTTCAGAAACTTGGTGCTACCTTCAAGCAAAATTGGAGATAGGAAAGTTCAGCGAAGGGGACTTCATGACAATATTCAAAGATTATGCTAACCAAGTGGAGAATTCCGTTTTTGATTTTTCAGAATGTCAAAAGGTTGTGGCAATGTTGTGCCATTTTGACAATGAAAAAGGTAGTTTCATAGCTTATTTATACATAGAGGCTTTAGTGATGTTTCTCTGATCATTCCTGGTATCACTCCAAATGTGCGTTGGACAATGAATAATTTTCTGATATGTCTACAGAATTCGATGCTTTCTTTTGTAACAAGAATGGTGGAAAAAGTCAACATTGTCCAAATGCTCTGAACGTAAACATGGAGGAGATGATCCCAAACCTATTAAAGATGAAGTTTTGGATGACGAAATTGTAGAACAGAAGAATTATAAGCGACAAGTAGTGCCAATACTCATTGATGACGATCACAAGGAGATCCAGCCAGTCAGAATGGCGAAGAGTCACGAGGATCCTACACAGTGAAATAGTCACCTCACGGAGATACAGGGGACATGTTTCCCTAATGTCTCTGACAAACACTATAAATATATGTCCTGGAATTATCAAGGGATGGAGGTGCCTTTGACAAAAGGTCGCTTGAAGGAGTTATATCAAAAGACCGCACTGGATCTGTTGTTTCTTGTAGAAACTATGAATAAGTGCAATGTAGTTAGTGATATATGCACCATATTACAATTTGATTTCGTTTACACAATTCCTCCACAAGGTCACAGTGGTGTCTTAGCCATATTCTGGAAGAAGAATCTAAGTATTACACATTTGTATTATATGTTCAGATGATTGATCTCTTTATTCAATATAATTGTATTAAATTATTTTTGTCGTGTGTTTATAGAGATCCAAATCAATCTTTATGACATGATTTATGGGAAAGAATAGAATGAACCAACTGATGTAAGAGTTTACTCTACTTCAGTTCCCATATATACTCATATCATTGCAGTATGTGAGTGTTAATCCATAATGAGCAATGTAAGACTATATGAATGTAATAGATCAAATTCAAGCAAACAAGAGTGAATAAGGGAAACACTAGGACTAAAGTAAACAGAGAAATACTAAGAGCTAAGCAATTTCGAAATCAGCAATGCAAAAGACAAATGGGGCTTAAGATGGGATTATTGATAAAGGGAGGTTCTCAAATCAATTGATGATGCTTTAAACTCATAAAATGCTATTGCCTACAATAGCATATAATTCACAGCTATAACTAGTTTAGTCTCTCAGATACTAATGAATTTGCTAGAACATTCATCCAAAAACTAACTCTCATTTGTGAACAAACGAACAACAAAAATTACAAGCAAATAATCCAATTATATATTGCCAATCTACTCTCTACACATCTAATCTCTTAGGCTAGGATAATTAAATCTCTTACTTGACTCATTTATGCAATTCATCAAACACTTGTTAGGCATAAGAGAACCCTAGGATCTAGATCAACTTAGCAAGAGCTAATCTAGCATTATAGACATCAGGGAAATGAAAGAAGTAAGACCAAGCAATCATCAATCAAGCATCAAAGCCTCTTAATCTAACTCATCTCAAATCCCTAAAGAACTACTCACTAATCATAGTGAAAACTATCAAATCTATGAAGAAAGAATGGTTAAACATGATTAGAGAAGAAAAATTAGGAAAGATTAATTATGAAAGTGCAGAAATTTAGATTCAAGATGAAGCTTTGTTCTTACAAATCACAAAAGCAAATAAGAGGAAATCGCTTAAGTGTTGGCCCATTTGGTCGTTGTGTTCTCCGCTCACACGTACCGTAATGTCCTCGTCCGCGGTACGTGGCTGGTACGTAATGTGGTCGACCGTGGTACGATGATGGTACGTAATGCTATCGTCCACTCTCGCCATATCCTCGTCCCGTCCTATCATGCCTTCATCCCGTACCGTCCCGTCTTTGTCCCGTCCCTTAATGCATTCTTCTTTGAGGATGAGCCGTTTGAGAAGGGCATTGACATCTTGGGTTTGCTTGAGGTTGAGGAGGTTCTCCACCGCCTTATTGAACTCTTCCCTCATTGTCCTCGTTTCTGACTGGGTCTTTGGTGGCTCGTACATGATGGGTACCTTGACCGGTTGAAGGTCCTCATCATTCCCTCCCTCTTGAAGAGGTTCTGACCTCATAACCATATCTGCATCAAACGGAGCCAAATCTGTGACATTGAAACTATTAGAGATATTCATCTCACTTGGAAGTTCTAAACGGTAGGCATTGTTGTTGATTCGCTCAAGAACTTTGAAGGGTCCATCTCCTCTGGGTTTCAACTTGCTCTTCGTTTGGTTTGGAAACCTCTCCGGTCTCATATGCAACCAAACCCACTCGCTGGGGTTGAATATGACTTTCTTGCGGTTCTTGTCAACGTTCAGCTTCGTTTGTAATGTCTTCTTCTCCAAGTTCTCCTTAGCTTTCTGGTGAAGTTTCTTGATCAGCTCGTCTTTATTCAATGCGTCTTGGCTGGCTCGTTCTGTTGGCGGTAATGGTGCAAGATCCAATGGTGTAGTTGGCTTAAACCCATAAACAATCTCAAAAGGTGAAAGTTTAGTAGTAGAGTCGGTGGCTCGGTTATAAGCAAATTAAACATAAGGAATGTAATCAAGCCAACTCTTTAAGTTCTTACCAACCGTGGCTCTTAATAGAGCTGAAAGTGTACGGTTAACCACCTTGGCCATCGGTTTGGGGATGGCACGTCGTAGAGAATAGAAGCTTTGTACCCAATTTCCTGTGTTCTCCAAAAATGGCTCAAGAACTTCGTATCCCCATCAGACATGATGCTCCTTGGTATCCCATGCAACCTCACTATTTCTCTAAAGAAAAGATCAGCGGTTTGAGTTGCATCATTGATCTTGCTACACGGTATAAAATGGGCCATTTTTGAGAAGCGGTCAACCACCACGAATATTGAATCTTTGCCTCTGATCTTTGGTAATCCTAACAGAAAGTCCATAGAAAGATCTTCCCAA
The DNA here is from genome assembly GCA_911865555.2 of Thlaspi arvense. Classification (NCBI taxonomy): domain Eukaryota; kingdom Viridiplantae; phylum Streptophyta; class Magnoliopsida; order Brassicales; family Brassicaceae; genus Thlaspi; species Thlaspi arvense. The sequence continues at coordinate 23,229,060 of OU466861.1, read as the reverse complement.
GGAAGGTTAGGTATAGGCAAATGCATATATAAGCTGTAAGGATGGAACCTTGATTTGGTTCTAAGGCATGTAATGCACTTAGAACAGAAGCGCTCAACGTCTCTCTTGAGATGTGGCCAAAAGAAATGCTCCACTACCACGCTTAGAGTCTTATCCACGCCAAAGTGTCCCATAAGCCCTCCTCTGTGTGATTCTCTGATCAGCAGTTCTTTCATGGATCCCTGCGGTATACACAAACGTTTATCTCAGAAAAGAAAGCCATTATGTATATAGAATGGACCTGATGGAGATTTGTTTCACTCTTGAAAGATTATCCTAAAGTCCGGGTCCTCTTCATAGTGCTCCTTTATGTGTTCAAATCCCATAACCCGAGCCTCCATGGTGGTAATGAGAGTGTAACGCTTAGAGAGGGCATCCGCTACAATGTTTTCTTTCCCCTTCTTATACTTGATGATGTAGGGGAACGTCTATATGCACTCTAGCCACCTCACGTGTCTCCTCTTCAATTTGGCATGGCCTCTAAGGTGCTTGAGTATCTCATGATCCGAATGTATCACAAACTCCTTGGAAAGCAAGTAGTGCTGCCATGTCTCCAACGATCTCACCAAGGCGTAAAGTTTTTTGTCATACGTGGGATAGTTGAGTGTAGCTCCACTTAGCTTCTCACTGAAGTAGGCTACTGGCTTGCCTCCTTGCGTAAGAACAGCTCCAATGCCTAATCCTGAAGCATTGGAATCAACTTCAAATGTTTTATCAAAATCAGGAAGTACTAGTACCGGGGCGTTGGTCAGACTGAATTTGAGCTTGGCGAAAGCTTCTTCTTGCATTGGCCCCCACTTAAAGGCTACATCCTTCTTGATCACGGCTGTAAGAGGGGCGGCTATAATGCTGAAGTCTTTCACGAACCGCCGGTAAAAGCTGGCTAGACCATGAAAGCTCCGAACATGTCCTATAGAAGATGCTGTAGGCCAGTCTTGTATGGCTCGTATCTTCTCCTTATCCACTCTTAGTCCCTGCGAGCTTACAACAAAACCTAAAAAGACCAACTCATTAGTGCAAAAGGTGGACTTCTTGAGGTTTGCAAAGAGCCCTTCTTGATGAAGTATCTCTAGTACTTGCTCAAGGTGCTTTAAGTGATCCGTAAGGCATCTACTATATATCAAAATGTCATCAAAGTGAACAACAACAAACTTACTGATGTATGTCCTTAAGACGTGATTCTTGAGTCTCATGAATGTACCCGAGAAATTGGTAAGACCGAATGTCATCACTAGCCACTCATATAGACCTTGCTTAGTCTTCAAAGCAGTCTTCCACTTGTCGCCCTCCTTCATGCGCACTTGATGATAACCTCTCTTTAAGTCCAATTTTGAGAAGATGGTAGCGCCACTAAGCTCATCTAACATATCATCTAAACGTGGGATGGGGTGGCGGTACTTGATGGTGATGTTGTTAATGGCACGACAGTCCATGCACATTCGCCATGTACTATCCTTCTTACGCACTAACAAGATGGGAACCGCACAAGGGCTTAGACTTTCTCTAATGTAGTCCTTAGACATCAAGTCTTGTATTTGCTTCTCTAGCTCCTTAGTCTCCGCGGGGGTCATACGGTAAGCTGGCCTGTTGGGTAAGGCTGAGCCGAGGCACCAAGTCTATATGATGCTCTATCCCTCTGATTGGTGGTAAACCGAGAGTATCTCTTCAGGGAACACTTCTTGGAACTTGTCTAGTAAACCTCTTATCTCCGCGGGTATCTCCTTTTCACTAACTCTTGAAAGTAACCCTTCTCGAAAGACCATAAGTAGCACCATGTCTTGACAATTTAAAGCTCGGTTAATAACTTTAGTAGAAGCAAATAAGTTAGTCTTACTTACCTTAGCATCCTTAGCGAATTTGAGTTGCATTTCATGCACTTGATTAGGCGTGAGAGGAGCTAAGTTGTACTTGCGCTTGTCATGCGTGATGGTGTAATGATTGGTATAGCCGTGATGTATAGCCTCTTTGTCAAACTGCCAATGCCTCCCAAGCAAGAGATGGCCCGCTTGCATTGGTACCACATCGCACGTCACCTTGTCTAAGTACCTTCCCACGCTGAAATTAACAACTACTTGGTCCGCTATCTTAAGCCCCGTGTCATCGTTCAGCCATCTTAGTTTGTAGGGTCTCAGATGCTTTATAGTCTCCAAACCTAGCTTATATACCATATACTTGCTAGCCACGTTAGTGCATGAACCACCATCGATTATTAAACTACATACCTTGGTATTCACGGTGCACTTGGTATGGAAGATGTTTTCTCTCTGAATCGTTTCGGGCTCAACAAGCACGCTGAGGGCTCTATGAATCACCAACATCTCTCCTGAGTCCAGGTATCCAATCTCCTCTGCTCCAGTCTCCACCGTGTCTTTTTCCATCTCATCTTGAGATTCATAACCTCCATCGGCCATGAGGATCATGACACGGTTGTTGGGGCACTCTCTCGCCATATGACTTCTTCCTTGACATTTATAACATGTAATGTCACGTGTCCTTTGCGTAAATGGGGGCTTACCTTGCTCTGGTCGAGTGGTATTAGAAGACTCGGCTGCTGGCTTTTTAAACTGGGAATCAATCTCCACGGCTTTGCCTTTGTCAAACGCTTTTGGTGGTGTTGGAGTCCAGTTTGTTTTTGGCTTTGAGCGGCTAGTAGCTGCTACCTTGCGCTTAAAGTGTTGCTCCGCTTGTATGGCCAAGTGTAATAGCTCGGATATGTCATGGTATGGCTGCCTCTCAACTTTCCTCGCTATACGGTCTTGTAAACCGTCTATAAACTGGGCCATGAGGGTCTCTCCGTGTCATTGAGCTCCAAGCGGTTGCATAGCTGCTCAAATTCTTCAAAGTACTCCTCTACTGACCGGCTACCTTGCACCAACTTACAAAACTTCTTCTGGAGGTCTCGGTGAAAGTGAGGTGGGACGTACCACTTCCTCATGTTGAACCGCATCTCGGCCAAAGTTCTGAGCTGCTCATGACGATGCCTCCTCCTCTCAGACACATCTCTATCCCACCATGACAAGGCGTGATCAGTTTGCTGAGCGGCTGCTAATGACACCTTCTTCTGATCATTGTAGCCGTACTACTCGAAGATGTAATCCATTCGCCTCTCCCATTCTAGGTAAGCTTCGGGGTTAACCTTTCCAGCAAAGGTTGGCGCATTCAGCTTCACGTCATTGTTGTTGGGTCGGTAAGCCTCATCTTCCCATATACGCCCTCAATGTATGGGATCTCTAGCTCGTTCCGCGGTTTGATTCTGAAAGTTTAGTGCGGGTGGCGGGTCATTATCTAGACCAGGCATGTCCTCATCAGTCTCTTCCTGGTCTACTGGCTGGCAGGACTGCATGAACGGTCCTCTTCTTAGCAGAAGTGGTGCTGGTGGCAATCACTCGCCAAGGGCTTGGATAGCACCTAAGAGCTGTGCCATGTCAACTGGTGCTCCTTCTTCTCCCATTTGTATAACCTGCGTAGATTAACAAACAAATCAAAAGCACAAGTGTAACAAGTTTTTAGCCGAAGCAATTTAATCAAACTTTAAAAACATTTTTTTTTTAACTTTTGAGGGTTTATAAAATAACTATAATAATTTAAACAAGCAAATTTTTTTTGGAGTTTTCTTATGAAAGCAATGAAATGAAATAAAGCAGAAGGCAAGCCCAACATTTTTATTTGGTTTTTGTTTATGAAAAGCAAAGGAACAAGCGATGGAAAAACAAGAACAATATCTAAGGAATAATTAAAACCTGGCGTAAGAGCGTTTAACCTTTGATACCAAATGATATAAGATCAAATGTATGATCTTATATGACCAGTATGATGGTGAATCAGTTAGCTGGCCACACATGACTCTCTAACTTGATCCGGTATGATGATGATGGTATGGTATGATGGTGGCAAAGTAACTGGCCAAACGGCGCTCTTTACTTAACCAAGGGAATGCAAACGAATGGTGGATCGAGTGACACACACACGGCTGATGTTAGAACCGTGATAAAGTCAGTTTTGAACTCAAGAACAAAGGGAAAACCACACAATGCTCTAGAACTCGGCGACGGCTCTCTTTTAGAAGAAAGTGCGTTTATTATTGAAAATACGGTAAAAACGTGAGCTACAATGCTGCATGTGGGACTTTATTAATAGTCCGTCAGCCTTGACCTTCTAGGGTCGAAAAATAACAAACTGCAAGGACCAAAAATACAAAAGATCATAACCAAAAAGATTACAGAAGTGTATTCTAAGAAGTGTAAAAAGAAACTAGAAATAAAGTCCTGCAAAACAAAAGGGAAAAACACGAGATTTAATGAAATAAATGATAAAATCTTACCGTTGCCTCTTGATTAGTTTTGTGTCGAAAATGGTAAGTCTTTGTCACCACGTTTGCTTTAGACTCAGTCGTTTTGAAGTGGGGCGATGATCAACAAATTTGGATTGAGGCTGTCTTTGAGGAGGGTCTATTCATCTAAGCTGAGCTCTTTCTTGATCTTGACCGGGCTTTAATCGTCTTGGAAATCGCTTAAGTGTTGGCCCATTTTGTCGTTATGTTCTCCGGTCACACGTACCGTAATGTCCTCGTCTGCGGTACGTGGCTGGTACGTAATGTGGTCGACCGTGGTACGATGATGGTACGTAATGCTATCGTCCTGTCTTGCCATATCCTTGTCCCATCCCGTCATGCCATCATCCCGTACTGTCCCGTCTTCGTCCCGTCCCTGAATGCATTCTTCTTTGAGGACAAGCCGTTTGAGAAGGGCATTGATATCTTGGGTTTGCTTGAGTTTGAGGAGGTTCTCCACCGCCTTATTGAACTCTTCCCTCATTGTCCTCGTTCCTGACCGGGTCTTTGGTGGCTCGTACATGATGGGTACCTTAACCGGTTGGAGGTCCTCTTCACTGAACATCAAAACTAACACCAGTGTGATGCTGCTCGGACAAACGACATTACTGTCCAAAGTCATATTCCATGGAACAATAACATGGAAGAGGATGTAAGTGATGCACCATTTGAAGTTAAAGATGATAAAAATATGATTTCAGAAACTTGTCGCTACCTTCAAGCAAAATTGGAGATAGGAAAGTTCAGCGAAGGGGACTTCATGACAATATTCAAAGATTATGCTAACCAAGTGGAGAATTAAGTTTTTGATTTTGCAAAATGTCAAAAGGTTGGGCAATGTTGCGCCGTTTTGACAATGAAAAATGCAGTTTCGTACCTTATTTATATCATAGAGGCTTTAGTGATGTTTCTCTGATCATACCTGGTATCACTCCGAAAGGTGCGTTCGACAATGAATAATTTTCTGATATGTCTACAGAATTCGATGCTTTCTTTTGTGACAAGAATGGTGGAAAAAGTCAACATTGTCCAAATGCTCTAAATGTAAACATGGAGGAGATGATCCCAAACCTATTAAAGATGAAGTTTTGGATGACGAAGCTGTATAACAGAAGAATTATAAGCGACAAGCAGTGCCAATACTCATTGATGACGATCACAAGGAGATCTTGCCAGTCGGAATGGCGAAGAGTCAGAAGGATCCTACACAGTGAAATAGTCACCTCACAGAGATACAAGGGACATGTTTCCCTAATGTCTCTGACAAACACCATAAATATGTGTCTTGGAATTGTCAAGGGATGGAGGTGCCTTTGATAAAAGGTCGCTTGAAGGAGTTATATCAAAGACCGCACTGGATCTGTTGTTTCTTGTAGAATCTATGAATAAGTGCAATGTAGTTAGTGATATATGCACCGCATTACAATTTGATTTCGTTTACACAATTCCTCCACAAGGTCACAGTGGTCTCTTAGCCATATTCTGGAAGAAGAATCTAAGTATTACACATTTGTATTGTATGTTCAGATGATTGATCTCTTTCTTCAATATAATTGTATAAAATTATTTTTGTCATGTGTTTATGGAGATCCAAATCAATCTTTATGACATTATTTATGGGAAAGAATAGAATGAACCAATTGATGTAAGAGTTTACTCTACTTCAGCTCCCACATATACTCATATCATTGCAGTATGTGAGTGTCAATCCATAATGAGCAATGTAAGACAATATGAATGCATTAGATCATTAAATTCAAGCAAACAAGAGTGAACAAGGGAAACACTAGGACTAAAGTAAACAGAACAATACTAAGAACTAAGCAATTTCGAAATCAGCAATGCAAAAGACAAATGGGGCTTAAGATGGGATTATTGATTAAGGGAGGTTCTCAAATAAATTGATGATGCTTCAAACTCATAAAAAGCTATTCCCTATGCATATAATTCACAGCTATAACTAGTCTAGTCTCTTAGATACTAATGAATTTGCTAGAACATTCATCCAAGAACTAGCTATCATTAGTGAACAAACGAACAACAAGAATTACAAGCAATAATCCAATTCTATGTTGCCAATCTACTCCCTCGACATCTAATCTCTTAGTCTAGGATAATCAAATTTCTTACTTGAATCATTCATTGAATTCATCAAACACTTGTTAGGCATAAGAGAACCCTAGGATCTAGATCAACTTAGCAAGGGCTAATCTAGCATTATAAACATCAGGGAAATGAAAGAAGTAAGACCTAGCAATCATCAATCAAGCATCAAACCCCCTTAATCTAACTCATCTCAAATCCCTAAAGAACTACTTACTAATCATGGTGAAAACTATCAAATCTGTGATGAAAGAATTGTTAAACATGATTAGAGAAGAAAGATTAAGAAAGTTTAATTTTGAAAGTGCAGAAATTTAGATTCAAGATGAAACTTTGTTCTTACAAATCACAAAAGCAAATAAGAGAAAATGTTTCAAAGCAAGAACAAAGAGTTCCTAATATTTTTAGATCTTAATATTTACACTGATCTACATCGAGCACATATAAGGCTCTAAGGTTGACATCATCCCCGATATGCTGCTTCTTTTGGGTCAGATGTCGGGCATGCTGCTCGTTGTGCTGCCTGACATGAGGACGAGAACCCTCTTGGAAGTTTATATCGGGCATGCCTTGCCCGATATGTTGCTCGATGTAGATCAGTGGTTGCTCCTGGTAAGTTACATCGGGCACACCTTGCCAAATGTGGTGTTCGATGTGAATGTCATGTCTGTCAGATATCGGGCATGCTGCTCGATGTGCTACCCGATATGAACTTTCTCCTTTGCACTGGTGTATGTCTGCCTCTATGCCCAATGTGGCGCCTGATACCAGCTCCTGAAATGTACTCCTCTAGCATTCCTTGACTAGGACATCTTCTTGGATCACTCCAATTCTTCCACAATGTCGTAATATACTCATTATTTATACCATATTAGCATACACTTTGCATTGTTTTATAGTCTCTAAGCATGCATTTTGCTTTTTATTGTCCCATTTGCATCCATTTAGGACTTAGTGTAGATTTAGGATGTGCATTGCATGTTTTGTGCATTTGGAGAGTTTGGAAGGTATATTTGGAGTGTTTGGAGACTACAAGGAGCATGGGATATGATGGTGGATGCAACACAAGGCATGAAAAGAGCCAAAGCAAAAGGTATACCTTGTTGAAGCGGCTAGAAACTGCGTCTGAATGACCGGTTTGGAAAAAAACATCTCCATCCCGATTCAGCTTCAGCAGTCTTCATCAATGTTACCCCGTGAGTTGGCTTGCGTTTGGAGTTGGTTTATAGTCAATCGCATCGGCGGTTAGAAAGGTACAAAAGTTTTCGTGAAACCGCTCAACATCGAGTACCATACCGGCCATGCTTGCTCAATATGTCAGCTACATGACACCTGCATCGGGCAGCATTGATGTTAAGGTTTTTAATCCTTAGATCAATCCTAAAACAGACATGTCATTGTAGTACTTGAGGTGTCCGTCCGCTTGGGAAGCTAATGACAATTGAGATACAGAGAACTATGCTAAGCTAAGCTAATATGGAAGGGTTTTGATTATTTAACATCCTAGAGACAAACAAAGAAGCAAGAGAAAGCAAACAAAGAGAAATAATGGCAAAGAGAAATAGAGGAAAAAAAAACAGTGTATGAGCTAGACTTCAAAGATTAAAAGATAGTTCAAGATCAAGGCAATGGTGATAGGGTGATTCATGTTTATGTCTAGGGTAATCAAAACCAGCAATTCTAAACACTCAGCCTTAGGTAAGTAACACCAATAAAGACTAATCCAATCTCTTGGCACTAATTCTTATTCACTAATCATAATTTCTAATCCACTTTCAATGGTGGAATTATAACTAGAAAAAGCCTTAAAAGCAAGTTCCATAAAACCAATTAGCATGCTAGACATCTAATCCCTTAGGCTAGGTTTACTAATCTCTTACACAATGAATCAAACATTAATTCAAATTCCCATGCATAATCAATGTCTAAAGGCAATTTCTCCACCAATGTGGTACTAAGCAATAAGCACATTCAAGCAAGAAATGTGGTAGCTTGCTATATTAGAGCATTTTAGGCTGCATCTCATGCATCTTTTCCCTTGTTTTTGCATTATAGTGTAGCATTTTAGACTCATTTGCACTTATAATCAAATTTGTATGCATTTAGTTTAAGAATGCATACATCTGCATACATATGCATGTTTATGGTGACTTTCAGGTGTTTTTGGGAGATTTTTGGAGTTGGGAAGGAGATGGAAGCAACTCATGTTCGAAGGAGATGCGAAGAAGCAGCTTTGCAAACTCTGTATCCATATCGAGGTCTAGCATCGAGCAGAACACCCGTGAAGCTTGCTCGATGTGAAACATGGCACGAGGAAGAAGGATTTGACCGAGTACTCCGAGACTGCATCGAGGTAGTGCACCAAACTAAGCACGCCGTACAAGCCAATACGAATATACATGGCATATCAAGGTGTAGCATCGAGGAGAACACTAAGAACCCACCTCGATATCGAGCTGACCATATCGAGCAGAATGCCTTCCCCTGCACCCCGATGCGTCAATGCCGAGAGTTGACCAAGATTTTTCTACTTTTTGTCAAACCTTATCTTTTTGGCTTATTTAAGCTAAACCTTTCCCTTTTTAGCACTTACCTTCTTCTTTATCATATTTTTTGACCTGAGGGGAAACCCAAGAGGGGATTTGATGAGATTTTGATCAAGATCACTCTTTTAATAAAGTTTTGCACTTCCTTTGTTATTTTCCTTGTAGTTATTGTTTAATCATGTTTGATCTGTCTTTTCTGCTTATTTCTATTGATTTCATGATGTGTAGTGAGTAGTTTCATATGGTTTGAGGTTGGAGCAGATTTGGGGATGATTAGATGATAACTAAAGTAATTTTGGTTTGATTCATGTTTAGATCACTTAGCTAGGTTTTTCTTAATGCTTTAGTAACTCTTCTAGAGTGAAACAGATTATAGGTGTTCGCTGCATCACAAGTGTTTGTTTAAATGCATGAAAGAACTTTGCTAGGAACAATCGCTTAGATTATTATATTGCGTTTATGTTGTTTGTTTGGTCTTTAAGAGTCTTGTGTTTTCATGCGGGTTTTGCACAAATACGCCATCACAAGTGGGTCTGACATGTGCTTAACTTAGATATCTCTGTTCTGTTTGCAGATTGATTGATTTAGTGGCTTGATCATGTTCCTTGCTTGTTATTGGTCTTGACTACCCTAGGTTTGATACTATGTAATCCCCAGGTCATCATTGCTCTAGCCTTGAACCTGCGTCTTATTGTTCTTTGAATTTGATTATCTTGTGCTCTGTTTTCCTCTGTTTTTAGTTGCTTGCTTTTGTTTCATTTCTTGCCTTGCATCTCAAGTTATTGTACTTAGCTTTCATTCTCTCATCTTCCATTTCATTTATCTCTTGCTTTCTTTAATTCCTGTTGCATTTAGCTTTCTTGCATTAGATTACTTGCTTTAGACTTGCTTGTCTTTCTTTTGTTTGTGCATTTCATCTTTGATCATTTAGGTTGTTAGAATCATCCTTCTTCATGATACATGGTTAAGCTTAGTTAGTGCCTTGCATCTCTTTTATTCTAGCTCCTAGATGGATTGATTAAACCTCTTCTATACTACATCCGATTAGAGAGCGATTGAGTTAAGACTTGCAAAAAGTCCTTCTTCAATTTGGCGCCATTGCCATTCTAAGATTGTTAGATATTTGAGTTTAGGTTCTTGCTTAGACTTAATCACCTTTTACTTTACTAATCACTTTATATTTCTTGCTCTGTTTTCTCAGGTACAATGGCTGATCAACAACATCACATACATGCTCATCAAGCTCAGTTCAGAGAGGATGAAGCACCAGTTCAGAGGTTACATAGGCAGTGCCTCAGATTGCTAGAAGAGCACAATACATTGGACCTCATGATGCCCTTCATACTAGACGCAAAGGTATAGTTCCTCCACCATATCAAGAGCATCACTTTGAGATCAAAAGCAGTTTAATTGCAATGGTACAAGCCAACCGCTTTAATGGCACATATATAGAGGGTCCGCTTGATCACTTGGACGACTTTGAGAGTCTTTGCAGTACAAAAGATGAATGGCATCACAGAAGATGGTTTCAAACTGAGGTTATTTCTTTTCTCTCTTGGTGATCGTGCACACCTGTGGGAAAGATCATTGCCTTGTGGATCAATATGTTCTTGGGATGATTGCAAAAGAGTGTTTCTTGCAAAGTTTTACTCTTCTACCAGGACAGCTACGCTAAGGCAGAACATCTCAGGGTTCAAACAATCAGAAGATGAGCCATTCTCTTCAGCATGGGAAAGATTTCAAGTTACACATTGCACTGCCCTCATCATGGTTTCTCAAGAAAGTCATTTCTCAGCACATTCTATAGAGGAGTGTCACCACATTTCAAGATGCTGTTAGACACTGCTAGTAACGGCCACTTCTTGGGTACAAGTGTTGATGATGGTTTGCAGTTGATTGAAAATCTCGCCTTGAGTAATGGTGACTATGTGGATAAGCAAGAGGACAGCTGCAAGCCAAATACTGAAACCTCAAATCACCAAACCAAGCTGGATATGTTAGCACTAAGTGCTAAGCTAAACTTTTTGCTTGAGCAATCTCTACATCATTCACCAAAGGTAAAGAGAAGACATCAGCCCTTGGACATGCTTACAACTTAGAAGCTGAAGCCTACTATGTGCAGCAACAGGAGACTGTTCACTATAAGCCTTACCAGGATACAAGCTATGACAGCAACAATGCTTACACTCCTCAAGCAAACACAAGGGAGAACGCTCCACTAAAAAATCAGCTTGGTGTTCCCATCCAACAACACCATAGGTTTACACCTCCATATGAAGAACACCAAGAGCGTATGTATACAATAGAGTTTGTTCCTCAACATCAAGTGACAGCTGCACAAATTCAGGATATCCCTAATCCTTCACTTACACAAGCATCTACACCTGATGAAGCCACCGCTGGGCTACTTGAAAAAGTCCTCACCGCTCATACAAAGAGTACAATGGAGATGCATGCTAATCTACTGCAGAAGTTTGAGAGAGTTTAGTGATGAACTCTCTATGCTTAAAGCCAATCAGGTCTTCTATACTACAGTTAACAAACAGCCGCCACCAGCTGTACAAGAAATCACTACTAGGAGTGGTAAACAGCTACAAGGACCTGTAGCACCAAAACCTCTCCATGTGGACATTGAAAAACAAAGGGGGGGGGGGGGGGGGTGTCTCTTAAGATGGAAAGGATAACTAAGGAAAAGCGTGTGAGGAAAGGAAAGCAAGTGGTTGATGAAGCACAAAGAGAAGCCATACAGCCTTCAAGGAAAGAACCTTTCTTTGTTCATCCCCCTTACAAGCTGATATATCATAGTTTTTATGGTTTTTAACCATGATATAAGTCCTTTTTATTGAGTCTTTTTGGTCTTTTTAGAGTCATAGAAGAGTCTTTGCAGGTTATAGCATGTCTGGAGCATAATTGGAGATTTTGAAACCTTTTGGAGCATTCTGAGTTGAAGCCACGAAGTACCAAGCTCGAAGCAGAAAGTATCCCATATGGTGACGCTCGTCACCACCCTTGGTGACGCTCGTCACCCATCAAGGAAGGAGCGTGGCTGTTTTATTACAAGTGTGAAGAAGATTTGCAGAATTGGCCCAGAAGTTCCATTATTTACAAGAAAACCCCAGATCGTGTTTAGCCTCTATTTATTAGGGTTTTCAGCCATTGTTGGCTATTATCTTAGTTTTTGAGAATTCAGAGAGCATAGAGAGAGATTTATTCAGAGCTTTTTGGGGAGACAAATCCTGTACTCTTTAGAGAAGATTTCGAACCCCTCTATTCTTTTACTCTTTCTCTTAATGCAATATTATTCAGTTATGCTTTGTGATCCCATAATCATGTCTGAGTAATCTGCTAGTTAAGTTAGAGATTTTTCAAGGGTTGATGAAGAGATTGTAGAATCGCAATTCTGTTAGGAATATCTTTTGGTTTTTCATCTCTGCTTGCTTTAAAATCGAATTTCTGAGAAACATCATCTAGGAATCCGAAAATCTTAGGTTATTAAATATATGTGAGAGCATTATTCATAACCTGAACTAGTATCTGATGAGCAAAACAACTTACTGCAAAGAGATTTGGCTTAGGAGTTTTGTAAACAATTGAATCTGATCATTTCTGCATGCTTAGGTTGTTAGGATTTGCAAAGAGATTTGAAACTCTGTGATTTAGGCATAGATAACTTTTGCAATGAGAATTGATTAGTTATATATCAGTGATTCATGTTTAAAACAATTCTTAATCATTCCTGATTTCCTGCATTCTACATTCCTGGATTCAACCTGCAAACTGTCCTGCCTTAGCGCTTTTAGTCTTCTGAAACTTAGATCATCTGCCAAAAATCGTTTGCTTGCTTTTAATTATTAATTCGCATTACATACATTATATCCTGCTTAGCATAATCCAAATCTACATTCGATAGTGTAGTTTGCATTACTCACTTCGGATTCGATACCCCTTGTACTTCAACTGTTTTTGTTGTGCACTTGCAGTAGTTTTATTTAGGTAAAACCTGAGCCCTATCAAGTTTTTGGCGCCGTTGCCGGGGAGTATTTGCTGCCGCTCGATACCTAGTATTAGGATTTTGTCTATGTTTTATTTTGTTTACTAACTTTTTGCTACTTTTCTTTGTTGCTGTTTCAGGTGTATGCCTAATCGCATAACCAGAAGCAACAAGGAGAAGGAGCTTGTGACTTTGAGCATCGACGAACTAGCTAGGTTGGAGAGAACTAACAGGAAAGCTAAGAAGCAATCTACAATGGTCGCTCCACTTATCTTGGTTGAAGATGCAGAAGGTCACTTGGTTGACAGGGAAGGAAACATGAGAAACGAAGAGGGGCAGAGAATTGATCAAGAGGGGAATGTCATTGTTGAACAGCAGGTTCAACAAGTGAATGATAACGTGGGAGTCCCTGCTGCTGCCAATAACGCTGCTGGGCGTTTTGTTCAGAGGACTCTAGGTGACTACAACAGACCTGATCAGTTTCTATGCCAACAGAGCTGCAATCCGACCTCCTGCTTTCCAAAGAAACTATTTTGAGGTTAAGCCTGTCTACTATCAGCTGGTTAGACAGCATCCATTCCATGGCTTACCTCATGAGCATCCTATGGATCACATAGAGAGGTTTGAGGATCTGGCTTCAAGTGTCAAAGCTACTAGAGTTAGCAATGACTTCCTGTTCTGCAAGCTTTTTCCTTACTCTCTTGGAGGAGAGGCTGCATATTGGCTGAAGCAACTGGAACCTGCTTCATTGACCACTTGGGAAGACACTAAGAACGCCTTTCTGAATAACTTCTATGATGATGCAAGATCAGAGAACATGAGGACGAAAATTGCATCCTTTACACAAGGCCCTACTGAAGCTTTTAAGGCTTCTTGGATCAGGTTCAAGTCTTATCAAAGGGACTGTCCTCATCATGGCTTTAGTCAGGTGCAATTACTTGGGATTTTCTTCTGGGGGATTGACTGGAAGTATCAGATGGCGCTGGATGCGGCAAGTGCAGGAAACTTCAACACCAACAGACCAGAGGAGGCGATCAGACTGATTGAGAATTTGGTCTGCAGCAACAGCACTAAAAATGCAGACTTCCAGAGGATGAAACAAGCTGGAGTGGCTGATGGAAATCAGATTGCTGAAGTTAAGGCTAAGATTAATGATATGCACAGCCTTTTGGTGGGAAAGAAGTCAGTTCACTTTGCTGCAGAAGTGGAAACTTTCGAAGCTCCAGAGGAGGTTGAACAGGAGGATGTAAATTTCATCAATTCTAGTAGTTTTCAGGGTCAAAGGTATGGGAATCAGCAGTGGAACAGAGGATACAGCAACAACAATCAGAAGAACGCCTTTACAGGAGGACAGAGCACGACTGGTTTTACTCCTAAGCCCCCATTCCAGAAGACAGAGTACCAGAAGCCATTCCAGAACAGTGGAAATTACACAAACTATGGTTCTTCTTCTTATCGACCAGCACCTCCACAAGAGAACAAAATGGAAGCAATGCTAGAACAACTCTTGGAATGACAACAAAAGCTTACAGTGGATTTTAATGGCAAGATAGATTCACTCTATTAGGATTTGAATGGAAAAATTGAGAGTCTGAACTCTCATATGAAGAAGCTTGATGTTCAAGTTGCCCAAACTGTAGGAGCTGTTCAGAGGCAAGAAGGATTTCTTCCAGGAAGAACTGATGCTAATCCCAAACACCATGTGAATGCCATCACATTGAGGAGTGGAAAGAACCTGCAATAAGTGTTGCAGAAGGATTTAACCTCAAGGAATTTCGTGGGTGTTGAAGAGTATGAAGATGAAGAAATATCAGCTGAAGACCCACGGGTGACGCTCGTCACCAATAATGGGTGTCGCTCGTCACCCATCGAGCACAACCCCGACCACTGCTCTTCATAATTTGGTGATGACCGTCACCAAGAGGGTGACACTCGTCACCCAAATCCAATGATCGACCCTGACTTGTCCAAAGTGAGTGACGCTCGTCACCAACCCAGTGACGCTCGTCACCAGACGCCATATGCTGCAGTTTCACCTAAGACTTCAGATAATGCTAAGGAGACCATGTATAAACCCAAGATACCCTATCCTAAGCATCCTAAGAAGTCTAAGCAAGAGCTTGAAGATGCAAGATACAAGGCTATCATGGACAAGTTGGTTGTAGAGATCCCATTGATTGATGCTGTAAGGATCACTCCTGTTATAAGGAGGTATGTAAAGAGGATGGTGACCAATAACTTGAGTCTAGAGGCTGGAGCTATGATGGTCAACGAGCAGGTCAGTGCAGTGATTCAGAACAGAGTTCCAGAGAAGCTTTCAGACTCAGGAAGCTTTGTTTTAGACTGCACAATCTTCAATGACAAATTTGAGAGGTCATTGTGTGATCTTGGTTCTAGTGTGAACCTCATACCTCATTCTGTTGCCAAGAGCTTGGGGATGACCGATTTTAAGGCTACAAGGATATCTCTTGTCCTAGCTGATAGATCAGTCAGAGTTCCTGAAGGAGTGATAGAGGATGTTCCTATCAAAGTAGGAGATTGTATGATTCCTACTGATTTTGTGGTTCTGGAATATGGAGAAGAACCCAAAGACCCCTTGATTCTTGGCAGACCCTTCTTGGCTACTGCAGGAGCTATCATTGATGTCAGGAATGGTAGAATAGAGCTGAAATGTTTGTGATCTAGTGATGAAATTCGAAATGGACAAGCTGATGAAGAGGCCAACCATAGATGGACAGACTTTTTATGTAGATGTTCTCACAAACATTGCTGATCAGATCTTTCATGAGATGAGTTCAGAGGACCCCTTAGAGAGGGCGTTGACCACTTCTACAGCTGAGTATGAGCATTTAGACGCTGCTGCAATAGGGTACACAAAGATGATGGATGCTACTGCACAAGTGATGCAACTGGTTGCACATGATGAACTTGTCTCCACATCTGCGAAAGCTGCCACAATGGGTGATTGGTATGCAGCAAAAGCACCAAAGGTTGAGCTTAAACAGCTCCCTGCAGGGCTAAGGTACGCATTTCTTGGAAAAAACTCCATTTATCCTGTTATTGTTAATGCTTCATTGAACAATGCAGAGCTCACCCTTTTGCTAAGTAAGCTGCGAAAATTTCGCAAAGCTCTTGGCTACTCTCTTGATGACATTTCAGGTATCTCTCCAGACTTGTGCATGCATAGGATACACTTGGAGGATGAGTCGAAATCATCAGTTGAGCATCAGAGGAGGCTGAATCCGAATTTACAGGATGTAGTCAAGAAAGAGATCATGAAGTTGTTGCAGGCTGGTATCATCTATCCTATATCAGACAGTGCTTGGGTGAGTCCAGTGCACGTGGTGTCTAAGAAAGGAGGTGTCACAGTGGTGAAGAATGACAAGGATGAGCTGATTCCAACCAGGACTGTGACAGGACACAGGATGTGCATTGACTACAGGAAACTGAATGCAGCAACAAGGAAGGATCATTTTCCTCTGCCTTTCATCGATCAGATGCTGGAGAGGCTGGCGAATCACAAGTATTACTGCTTCCTTGATGGGTATTCAGGCTTCTTTCAGATCCCCATCCATCCAGATGATCAGGAGAAGACCACTTTTACCTGTCCCTATGGCACTTTTGCATATCGCAGAAGGCTTTTTGGGCTGTGTAATGCTCCTGCAACCTTCCAGAGATGCATGGTGTCGGTCTTCACAGACATGATAGAGAAGTTTATTGAGGTGTTCATAAATGACTTCTCTGTTTATGGGTCCTCTTTCAAGAGCTGCTTGGATAATTTGTGTGCAGTTCTGCAGAGATGTGAGGAGAAGCATTTGGTTTTAAACTGGGAGAAGTGCCATTTTATGGTTCAGGATGGTATGGTGCTTGGCCACAGAGTCTCAGGAGACGGTATAGAAGTGGATAGGGCGAAAATTGAGGTGATGACAAGTCTGCAAGCACCTGATTCAGTCAAAGCAGTGAGGAGTTTTCTGGGTCATGCAGGCTTCTACAGAAGATTCATCAAGGACTTTAGCAAGATAGCACGCCCCCTTACTGCTCTCCACTGCAAAGATGTGAAGTTTGAGTTCACAGAAGAGTGAAAATCTGCCTTTGAACAGATCAAGCAAGCTTTGGTTACAGCTCCTGTTGTGCAGCCACCAGATTGGGACTTACCTTTTGAGGTAATGTGTGATGCCAGTGATTTTGCAGTTGGAGCAGTGCTGGGACAGAGGAAAGACAAGAGACTCCACGCCATCTACTATGTAAGTAGGACCTTGGATGATGCTCAGAAGAATTATGCAACTACTGAGAAGGAATTATTAGCTGTTGTGTTTGCTTTTGAGAAGTTTAGGCAATATCTTGTTGGCTCCAAGGTCGTGGTTCATACTGACCATTCAGCACTGAAGTATCTAATGCAGAAGAAGGATGCAAAGCCAAGGCTGTTGAGATGGATCTTGCTTCTTCAGGAATTTGATATTGAAGTGAAGGACAAGAAAAGTGTTGAGAATGGAGTTGCTGATCATCTATCTCGGATTCAGGTCAAAGACAGTGTCCCAATCAATGATTTCTTGTCTGAAAAGAATGTCTACTGGGTGGAAACAAGAGAACAGGAGGAAAGTATTGAAAACCTGCATTTTTCTCGAAACTGCAGGGGAGTGACGAGCGACACCAGGAGGGTGACGCTTGTCACCAACCCAGAACAGTCGCGACAAAAGTGTACGAAAGAGGTGACGCTCGTCACCAATATTGGTGACGCTCGTCACAAATCTCTACACTTTTCTGCGATTTGTGCAAGCTTGGGGATGGCTTTTGAAGAGCCTGTCTATGCTTTGAATGATCCAAAGAGTCCCTGGTATGCTGATATTGCCAATTACCTTGCTGCAGAGGATGAACCACATGACTTCAAAGGCTATGCTAAGAAGAAGTTCTTGATAGAACTTAGGAGATTCTATTGGGATGAGCCATACCTCTACAAACATTGTGCTGATGGGATCTACAAGAGATGCATAGCAGAAGAAGAAGTGCATGACGTCCTCTTTCACTGTCATGGATCAGAGTATGCTGGACACTTTGCTACATTCAAGACTGTCTCTAAGGTATTGCAAGCTGGATTTTGGTGGCCTACTATGTTCAGAGACGCCCAGGCCTTCATTACAAGCAGTGATACTTGCCAGAGAAGAGGAAAAATCAGCAGGAGACATGAGATGCCACAAAACTTCATTCTGGAAGTTGAAGTCTTTGATTGTTGGGGTATTGACTTCATGAGACCTTTTCCCTCATCCTACAGGAATAGATACATTCTGGTTGCTGTTGATTATGTATCTAAGTGGGTGGAGGCGTTGGCTACTCCCACTAATGATGCTGCAGTGGTTTTGAAGCTGTTTAAGACCATTATCTTTCCCAGATTTGGTGTCCCGCGGATTGTCATAAGTGATGGTGGTTCTCATTTTGTCAATAAAGTTTTTGACAAGCTGTTGAAGAAGTATGGTGTACAGCACAGAGTAGCCACGCCCTATCACCCCGAAACAAGTGGGCAAGTTGAGGTTTCCAACAGGCAGATCAAGCAGATTCTGGAAAAGACAGTTAGGAAGACAAGGAAAGATTGGTCTGCAAAGCTGGATGATGCATTATGGGCTTACATGACAGCATACAAAACGCCACTTGAGACTACACCATTCCATCTTCTCTATGGCAAGGCGTGCCATCTACCAGTAGAGTTGGAGTTCAAAGCAGAATGGGCCATCAAGATGCTGAACTTCGATCTGAAGCCTGCTGCAGAGAGGTGTTTGATTCAGCTCAATGAACTGGATGAGATCAGATATCTGGGCTATGAAAACTCCAAGTTATACAAGGAGAGGACAAAGGCATATCATGATAAAAAGATCATCTCCAGGCATTTCGAGCCCAACTCTCGTTTACAGCTTTTCCCTGGTAAATTACGTTCTCAATGGTCAGGTTCTTTCACTGTCAAAGAAGCTCGTCCACATGGTGCAATTGTCCTGATTAACTCCAACGGAGAGGAGTTCACTATTAATGGACAAAGGGTGAAGCTTTACTGGGCTCAAGCAGAGATTCCAGCAGGACACATTGTGTCTTTGGATGATGCACCAGCTGTCTAAACATCCAACCAAAGTCAAGCTAATGACTTTAAACAAGTGCTTAGTGGGAGGCAACCCACTGGTAAGTTGTAAATATTGTACTTAGTTTTGATTTTTCGTGCTTAGGATTAGTAATTAGAATATTATTCAGTTAAAAAAAAAAAAAAAATATGGTGACGATCGTCACCCTTAAGGTGATGCTCATCACCCGTAGGAGTCGAGCACGAGTATCAGTTTTCTGTCTTCTTCTTCCTCGCCACAACCTGCAAAAATAATGAACACAAAGAATATTTTGAGATTTCATAACTTTTGATTTTCGGAACCAAATTTAGTGATTCAAGAGTCTAATCCTTGTGGATTTTGCTACTCTTTCTGAATATCCACTCAGTTTGTAAGATCCGCAAGGTATGTGTTCGGAATCCCCAATTTTCAGTCCGCCATAGGTTTGGTAAAATCCGATTTTTGACTTGATTAGCTTGATTTAATTATTGAATCATGGTTAGTTAGGTTGTATTAGAGGAATGGAACCATCTATGTGAGCTTTTATCAGTTGATTTGCAAGTTTTGAATTTTCGAGTTCATGATGAAATTTGCAAAAATCTGGAAATTTTGGATGATTTGGGTTGAACTGATGATTGAATTATGTTCCTGGTAGTGCTGTAGTTGATCGCCATCAGTTATTTCACCTTGATTGATTAATTTTTTTTCGAATTTTGAAAAATTTGCTGATTTTGGTGATGTTTTTGGTCGATTTTGAACTTGAATTTTCAGATGCCTAGACAGGAGAAACGATCAAGGCAAAGCTCGTCTTCAAGCACTGCAACAGGGTCTACAGATTCCTTCAGTCAGTACCGGGTTTGCAGGCTCCCATGGCCCAAGCGAGAAGATCGGAAAAAAGCCTCAGGAGTGGCTTGGGCAGGAACTTCGAGGCAGGAAATATCACGAAACACTTGCATATTCCGTGATATCCAGGAGGAGTGGGATGAGTATGACACACTATTCTACAATGCGTGGCTGGGAGTGAAGATTATCCCCACACGGTTCGTGGATTCTGCTGTTCTGCAGAAGATGGTTGTTCAGATTCTGGAGAGCATTGGGATGGGGACTATGCCATTCCAGCAGTATGATCTCTACCCAGATTTGGTCCGCCAGTTTCTCTTTACAGTTTGCGTCTACTACGCGAATGAGCTGGCGAAGCGTGCGCAGGAAGGCACGATGACGTTTCTGATCCGAGGGGTTCGATACCGGATTAGTCTGATGGAGCTTTGTGGGATCTATGGCTTCTCTGACCATCCCACAGCTGTTCTCCTTCCCTCTCAGTGGACTCATATGCGGACATTCTGGTCCAAGTTCGGGAATGGAGTCTATGACAGCAAGACTAGCACGCAGACAGAGGTTCACCATCCTGTCTTAAGGTACATTATGCGCCTCTTTGGCCATACCATTTTGTGCAAGTATGCGCCTAGCAAGACTCGGGTTAGTGAGCTGATTCTCCTCTACTACGGACTTTATGAGATGCTTGATGATGTGATCCCTATCGATAGCATGGTACGCGCCAACCTGGGCGCTGTTTTCGCTGAGCATCTGGTCTCCTTGAAGACGAAGCCGTTCACCAGTCCGGGGGAGAAGACCGAGAGTGTTGGCAGCCTTCTGACACCGATCTTTCATCATTTCCAGATCGATGTCACTCCTTGTAGTCTGCGCAGTGACATATCACTTATGGATGACCAGTATATGCACCATGTCACTTGGCTGAAGATTGGAGTTGTCTGGACTTTCACTACTACTTCTGGAGAGTATGTTGGCATTAAGTTGCCACAGAGAGCCCTCACTACGATCCAGGGAGTCCCACGCTAGCTTTTCTTCATGCCAGCTCGGACTCTGCTGCGCCCTTTGGCTCTGCGCCCTGCTAGAGCTGCTACAGGTGGTGCTTCTGCTTCTACTGCAGCTGCTGATGATGTTGGACCTTCTACACGCCAGAGTACCTCCTCTACTGCTTTCAGGCGTCCTCCACGACCACAGACACCCATGGATATGGTTGCTTTTCAGGAGTATGTCATTGACAGCTTTGAGGGACTCTGGGATGCTGTTGCTACACTTAGCAACTGTGGTTGTGTCCGCCCCCATTACACCACTGGGCCTTGCGAGGATGAGGACTGAGCCTTGTTAAGTTAGTAATCTGGTTACTTGTTTCTTTTTCTCTTTTATTTTTATTTCTCTTGAGTCATTTTTATGTTTTTTTTGAGTCAGTTGTCAGTTTCTTTGATGATGTTTTGTGAGATTGTTGAACCAGGTTATTATTGCTATGTTTGGATGTTGTTAATTATGTGTTTGAGTGCTCAAAAAGTCTAACTTTAGAGTACACATGACAACACTTCGTTAATTAACATCTAACTTAACAATTGGGCAATACAGGTCGTGGTGACGCTCGTCACCAGATTGGTGACGCTCGTCACCAGATTGGTGACGCTCGTCACCCGACCCCATGCGAGGTAACACTTTTCTGACTTGGTAATTCGACTTCTCATTCATTTTTCTGACCAACTCTTGGCTTGATAACACTGGGGACAGAGTTGTTTAAGTGTGGGGGAGGTGGTTACTGATGTTGTGTGCTTTGTGTCATGTTTATAGAGTCTTAATGTTGAGTCAAAAAACCTGTTTTATAGAGTCAAAATTTTGAAACTGTCAGTTTTTCTTGGAACTAACCATATGACGTTTTTGCTTATAAGAACCATTGCCACAGTAGTTGATTACAAGTCTTACTAAGTTGAAAGTCATAGGTAGATCAGTCTAGCAATGAAGGTTTAGGTTCTTAGAGAATCTGGAAAATTTGCTGTTAGCTCCACCTTAATGAACTTTAAACTTTTTATCTTGGTGATTGATTCTTATTGATATCGATTCTCTCTTTCAGCACTGAAAATAAGGTTAAGATACAGTCACTCTTTGATCTTCCCTGATGTAGTTTTAAAAGTTTGGGTCCAAAGAATGGTGCATTCATGACCCTGTCTCCTCACAAGGAACAACAGTAAT
Organism: Thlaspi arvense; assembly: GCA_911865555.2. Taxonomy (NCBI): domain Eukaryota; kingdom Viridiplantae; phylum Streptophyta; class Magnoliopsida; order Brassicales; family Brassicaceae; genus Thlaspi; species Thlaspi arvense. The sequence continues at coordinate 23,206,941 of OU466861.1, read as the reverse complement.
GAAAACACTCAAGAACCTGTTTCCTCACAAGGAACACAAGTATTGAGTAGCACCATATCTTAGACTGTAAAAGTTGAGAATAAAAAGTGAAAAAAATCGAAAATATCCAAAGGAAAAGATCAGGGAAGAGAAAATAGGAGAGCTGTGTTGAGACTTAATTGTTCAGTTGTTAGGAAGGGAAACTAATATGTAGAGTGATTGAGATGATAGAACCTTGATGAGATTTCACACTTAGATAAAAATAAGGAGTTAGCAGTAGAAATTTCGGATTTCTTGAAGGGATTTGGACTGGACTTGAGAGATTTGCTAAGCTTGTGATGATTAGACTGAAATTTGATCTTGTGTTGACACTGTGGTATGTGGATTCGAAAGTTCTAACTAATGTGGTGTTCCTGATGACTGACTGACTGTTTCTTGTTTTCAAACCTCGACCCTGTTCTTTGCCTGATGTTTGCTTGAGGGCAAGCAAAAGCTAAGTCTGGGTGAGTTGATATACATGGCTTTTATGGTTTTTAACCATGATATAAGTCCCTTTTATTGAGTCTTTTTGGTCTTCTTAGAGTCCTAGAAGAGTCTTTGCAGGTTATAGCATGTCTGGAGCATAATTGGAGATTTTGGAACCTTTTGGAGCATTCTGAGTTGAAGCCACAAAGTACCAAGCTCGAAGCAGAAAGTATCCCATATGGTGACGCTCGTCACCCATCAAGGAAGGAGCGTGGCTGTTTTATTAAAAGCGTGAAGAAGATTTGCAGAATTGGCCCAGAAGTTCTATTATTTACAAGGAAACCCCAGATCGTGTTTAGCCTCTATTTATTAGGTTTTTCAGCCATTGTTGGCTATTATCTTAGTTTTTGAGAATTCAGAGAGCTTAGAGAGAGATTTATTCAGAGCTTTTTGAGAAGACAAATCATGTACTCTTTTGAGAAGATTTCGAACCCCTCTATTCTTTTACTCTTTCTCTTAATGCAATATTATTCAGTTATGCTTTGTGATCCCATAATCATGTCTGAGTAATCTGCTAGTTAAGTTAGGGCTTTTTCAAGGGTTGATGAAGAGATTGTAGAATCGCTATTCTGTTAGGAATATCTTTTGGTTTTTCATCTCTGCTTGCTTTAAAATCGAATTTCTGAGAAACATCATCTAGGAATCCGAAAATCTTAGGTTATTAAATATATGTGAGAGCATTATTCATAATCTGAACTAGTATTTGATGAGCAAAACAACTTAGTGCAAATAGATTTGGCTTAGGAGTTTTGTAAACAATTGAATCTGATCATTCCTGCATGCTTAGGTTGTTAGGGTTTGCAAAGAGATTTCAAAATCTGTGATTTAAGCATAGATAACTTTTGCAATGAGAATTGATTAGTTATATATCAGTGATTCATGTTTAAAACGATTCTTAATCATTCCTGATTTCCTGCATTCTACATTCTTGGATTCAACCTGCGAACTGTCCTGACTTAGCGCTTTTAGTCTTCTGAAACTTAGATCATCTGCCAAAAATCGTTTGCTTGCTTTTATTTATTAATTCGCATTACATACATTATATCCTGCTTAGCATAATCCGAATCTACATTCGATAGTGTAGTTTGCATTACTCTCTTGGGATTCGATACCCCTTGTACTACAACTGCTTTTGCTTTGTACTTGTAGTAGTTTTATTTGGGTAAAACCTAAGCCCTCTCACAAGCCACCAATCCCCTTTCCAGGAAGGATCAAGAAACAACTAGTGGAGAAGTACATGCAACTTTTTGAGAAGCAGATAGAAAATGTGGAGATAACCATGCCCATGCTTGATGCATTCTTGCTGGTGCCTCAATATCATAAGCTCTTGAAGGATGCAATTACAAATCAGCAGAATGAGATGCAAAAAAATGGTTGTTCTCACTTATGAGGTTAGTGCCATAATATAGCACATTCCTCAACCAAAGAAGCTAGGAGATCCTGGAAGTTTCACTATACCATGCTCCATTGGGCCTCTCACATTCAACAACTGTTTATGTGATCTTGGAGCAATTGTAAGTGTGATGCCTCTTACTGCTGCCAAGCGCCTAGGATTCACAGGTTTTAGACCAAGCAGGATCACTCTTGTGCTTGCTGACTGCTCTGTTAGACATCCCATTGGACTGCTTGAGAACCTTCCTGCCCGAGTTGGAAGTACTGAAGTCCCTACTGACTTTGTTATTTTGGAGCTTGATGCTGATCCAAAAGATCCCTTGATACTTAGGAGACCCTTTCTTGCCACCACCGGAGCAGTTATAGATGTTTAGGGAGGCAAGATTGAGCTGCATTTGGGACAGGATATGATCCTTAAGTATGACATAAACAAAGTCATGAAGAAACCCAAGATAGAAGGGCAGATCTTCAGCGTGGATATCATGGATGACTTGAGAACCAAACTAATGGAAGAGCTGCACACAAAGGATCATCTGAGCACGGCATTAACCAAAGTACCCAGGAGAGTATGTGTATTTGAGCAAGGAAACAACAGAATATGAGAAGCTGTTGAAGGAAACTAAGCTAGACGCTCACCATGCACCCTTTATCAAGCTAAGGAGGGAAGTTATGAGTTCAGTAAGTCAAGAAGCTAATGGAGCTAAGGATAGCAAACCAGGAGCAGATCTTGGAGATGGAGACTGGAGCGAGCTAAAGGTACCCAACTAGACCTCAAATCACTTCCCAAGGGGCTAAGGTATGTATTTCTTGGACCTAAAGAAACTTATGCTGTGATAGTCAATGAACACTTCAGTGATGATGAAACCTGTGCTCTTGTTAATGAGTTGATGACTATAGTGTCTATGGATCTTCCTTTGGCGTCTGCTTGTCTAATCTTTGTCAGGTTTTAAAGAGATGTGAAGACACAGGTCTGGTGCTAAAATGGGAATAATGCCATTTCATGGTCAATGAGGGAATCGTTTTGGGGCACAAGATATATGAGAAAGGGATAGAGGTGGACAAGGCCAAGATAGAAGTAATGATGCATCTGGCTCCACCAACATCAGTGAAAGGGATCAGAAGTTTCTTGCGACATACAGGCTTCTATAGGAGGATTATCAAGGAATTCTCCAAAATAGCAAGACCTCTCACTAGGCTGTTGTGCAAGGAGATAGAGTTTGTTGTTGATGATGACAGCCTGCAGGCTTTTCTGACCATCAAAGAGGCGCTTGTGAGTGCACCCGTTGTTCAGGCACCTGACTGGCGTTTGCCATTTGAAATAATGTGCGATGCTAGTGATTATGATCTTGGAGCTGTGCTTGGTCAGAGAGTGGACAAGAAGTTACATGTTATATACTATGCAAGTCGCACCCTGGATGACACTCAAACTTGGTATACTACAACAGAGACGGAGCTGCTAGCGGTTGTGTTCACATTTGAGAAGTTCAGAAGCTATCTAGTGGGCTCTAAGGTCATAGTCTACACAGATCATGAAACACTTTTATACATTTATGCCAAGAAAGATACAAAGCCACGCCTGCTCAGATGGATACTTTTGCTTGAGGAGTTTGATCCCGGTATACTTGACAAAAAGGGAATAGAAAATGAAGTGGCCGATCACTTATCAAGAATGAAGATTGAAGATCTTGTTCCTATAGATGACTCTCTTCCTGAAGAACAACTTACAGCTTACGAACTGGTGAAGCATTGGAATGAAGCAGCCGCTTAGCAAGACAGGAACCTGCCCTGATACTCAGATTTCGTCAATTATCTGGTTTCAGACCATCTTCCCATCTTCCAAAAGCCTTATCACAAGGCTAAGTACTTCAAATATTTGTCTCAACTGTATTGGGATGATCCATACTTGTACAAGAAAGGATCAGATGGACTGTTTTTGGCGATGTGAGCAGAAGAAGAAACCCAAGATATCATCTTCCACTGCCATGGCTCTGCTTATAGAGGCCATTTCGCGACATTCAAGACTGCTACAAAGAACCTTCAAGCAGGATTCTGGTGGCCTAGCATCTTTAATGATACTCATGAGTTCATCAAGAAGTGTGAAACATGTCAAAAGAAAGGAAACATAAGCAAAAGGGATGAGATGCCTCATAATGCAATCCTTGAAACAGAAATCTTTGATCTATGGAGAATTGATTTTATGGGACCCTTCCCTTCAACATATGGCAACAAGTTCATCTTAGTGGCAGTTGACTATGTCTCCAAATGAGTTGAAGCTGTTGCAAGTCCAACAAATGATTCTTCTGTTGTTGTGAAGCTCTTCAAATCTGTGCCGAAAGTGGTAATAAGCGATGGTGGAAGTCACTTCATTAACAAAGTCCTTGATAATTGATATACTCATATATTTTACATATTTAGCATGCATTTAGAGTAGTTTTCATGCATACATCTTTCATAATAGGCTAGTATGCACGATTTATCACATTTTAGGTCCAAAAATACTTTGCATTAGCATTTTGCATATTTCTTGCATTCTTGCATCATATTCAGGTTGTTTTGGATACACTGGAGCTATGGAGTGTGCGTGGACATGCTAAGGATCAGAAGGGAGCCTAAGGATACTTGGAGGAACTCAGCCATGCAGCCAAGAAACCGAGATCGAGGTGAAGATCGAGCTAGGCAGGTTGATCTAGACGAGATCGACCAGAAGATCGAGTTACTCGGGTCGTTTCAAGGAAGAGGATCGAGATCAAGATCGACCAAGGTGATCGAACGTGAGTACGGACACGTAACTAAGCCCGAGAAGAACGAGGGCTAGATTGAGGTCACAACTCAATCGCCTGAGGATCGACCAGAAGATCGATGGAAGCACTCGATCCACCCAACCGAATCGACCCGAAGATCGAGCAAAAGAAGACGTTCTATGCGGAAGATCAAGTAAGAGATCGACTGCTCAGGTTGATCTCTGAACCTTTTCCGGACAGCTCATGATTTGGATTTTAGTGAGGGGACCATTTCCTTTGTCTACCCTATTTTGGGAGCGAGGCAGAACAATACATATTGCCTCCTTCTTCTTTTTTTTTCATCTATCTTTATGCTTTGAAAAACCACCATTGTTTACTTTTAAGCTTTTCTTAGATTATAAAACATTAATCCGTTTTTAATCTTAAGTATTTCTCTTAATCTATCTTGTTTAGACCATCTCAAATGTATTTCTTTATGCTTTGAAAAACCACCATTGTTAACTTCTAAGCTTTTCTTAGATTGTAAAACTTTAATCCGTTTTTAATCTTAAGTATTTCCCTTATCGTTTCTTCCTTTGCATTTTAACCTGTTTTAATCATGTGTAGCGAGTAGTTTACGAAGGGTTTAAGGTTGAGGTGATAAAGGGGTCTAAGAGTTTAAGCTTTGGTCTTTTTCTTGCTCTTAACTTAATCTCTTCTTGGATTTGGGGGTCTTAATGCCTAGAGATTCTTGAGAAAGATCTCTTTGATCTCAGGGATTTCCTTGCCTTAGCAGGATTTAGGAGATCCCTTAAAACCAAATCCAAGAGACTAGCTCATCTTTTCCCAAACGCCATGGATGCTTAGAGAACTAGTTAGGCCATTTCTTGAGATTTATGCTTCATGTTCTTCAATCTTTCTTTCCACCACACGCCATGGGTTAGGAGGAAAGGTTGAGGAAAGGATTTATACCACACGTCATGGATAAATCTAGTTTAGCTTCTCAAGGCTTAGAGATAGCACTCAAATGTGTAGATCTATGTTTTCAAAACCCAAAGTTTGAATCTTGAACCTCTTAAACATGATCCTCAACCTTGAATCTATTTTTAGCATTTAAAAACTTAAAGTTATCATTTCCTAGTTCTAAAGTTTGCATCTTTTGTCTTAGTACCTTGAATATCATCCTAGGTTGTTAGAACTTTCCTTTTCTGTTTAGTTTTAGTTTTCGAATTTTAAAAATTAGTAGTTCTGCATTTTAAATTCTTAGAAGTCATCTAGTAGTTGTTTAACCCATAAGTAGGGATTTTAAAATAGTTTTCGTGGTCATTTAGTAGCTGCATTTAGTCTTCATAGATTTTCTCCTCAAATAATCTGGATTTCACTTAGATTTACAAAGCTCTTGCATTCCTAGTATCTTTCAAGACAACCTGAGCTGGATTGACACCTAAAGCACTATACTTACCTCTATACTTTGCTTTAGGATTTGATTCTAAACTATAGTAAAAACCTAGCTATCAAATGGCGTCGTTGCCAACTTGGGTTTAGTTTGCAAGTATTAGGATTTGGAGCTTAGTAGTGACTAAATCTTTATTTATACTTTGGTTACTAACCTATCTACCTTCCTACTTATCTTCTCAGACACATGAATCTGAGGTCTAGAGGTGACAACAACTTACTACAACCTCTAGACAATATTCATCAACTTGGTAGTGCAAGGGAAAGAAGAGCAAGAGAACAAGCACAAGACCTTGAGGAGATAGAGCAACCGGGTATTGTTGATTTTGAGGTTATGGCTGAGCAAGACCAAGCTGAAGCTCCACCTCACCGTGATGCTGCTGCTAGGGGTAATGGAAACCCCAACCACGCCCCAAGGCAACCAAGGATCATCGGTGCAGGTGATGCACCAAACACTCATCACAACTGTTTTGGCATCACTCCTCCACCGGTGCAAAACAACAACTTCGAGATCAAGCCAAGCTTTGTCTCAATGGTGCAGAACAACAAGTTCCATGGACTTGCTATGGAAGATCCTTTGGAGCACTTAGAAAACTTTGAGCAAGTGTGCGGCATGATCAAGATCAATGGGATCCCGGAGGACAGTTTCAAGCTTAGGATTTTCCCTTTCTCACTTGGGGATAAAGCAAGGCATTGGGAGAAGACCTTACCTCAAGGAACTATAACCTCATGGGCTGATTGCAAGAAGGCATTTCTGTCCAAGTTCTTCTCAAATACAAGGACAGCTCGCCTAAGGAGTGAGATCAGCGGTTTTAGACAAAGGCAAAATGAGACCTTTAGTGAAGCAATGGAGCGGTTCAAGGACTACACCATTGCATGTCCTCATCATGGCTTCAGTGAGGAGACACTCTGGACCACCATCTATAGAGGAGCTCTTCCCAAGATTCGAATGCTTCTAGACACAGCTAGTAAAGGCAACTTTCTTGGCCAAAATGTAGAAGAGGGAATGGAGCTCATTGAGAATCTTGCTTTGAGTGATGGGAACTATGCTGAAGATTATGATAGAGCACCAAGAGGGTCTGACCTTAAGGCACACAAGAAGGAGCTGAAATCTCTCCATGAAAAGTTTGACAAGATGGTACTTGCAAATTAAAAGCATGTACACTTTGTGGGAGAGGCTACAGATGTTCTAGATGAGCTGGAGGAGAGCCAAGAGGAAGCGAATTGGGTTGGAGGCCAGGACTATACTAAGCCACAGGGCTATGTTCAAAGGTATCAAGGCAAAAACAACCTATCTTACCGAAGTACCAATGTGGAAAACCCCAAGGATCAAGTATATCCTCCACAACAAGGAAAACCTTTTATTCCTTACAACAAAGGAGGGTTTACACAAAACAGTGGGTACCAAGGGCAAAGACAAGGAAACTTCCAAGGCCAGCAATAGCAAGGGAACAAAAGCTACTCTCATGTGTTTCCTTCTGGATTCGTGCCTCAACAGCAACAAGTTCAACCTCCACCTCAAGATCCGGTTCAAGCTATGTTCCAACAATTACTTCAAGGACAAGCATCCACAAATCAGAAGTTTGTTTATATGAACAATAGGCTAGACTATTCTCTTACTGAGGTATCTACACAAATCACCAACTTGAACAACAAGATTCGCCAGCTATAGAAAGGAAAGGCCAGTTCAAGCGGTCAAGGAAGCTTACCCGGAAAGTGTGAGGCAAAACCTAAGGAGTATGCAAACGCAATCACTTTAAGGAGTGGGAAAGAGCTACCACCAAGGTCTACACCTAAAGATAATGAGGACATTATGGTTCAAGAGGGGGAGAGTAATCTCTCAAATGATCAAGAGATCACGTTTGACAATGTCTACATTGTAAGACCTAAGAAAGGCAAGGAAGCGGTTTTAGAGAAAAAAGTGGAGGAAGTCATCAAAGAGAAAGAAGCTTTCATACCTCCACCTTACAAAACAAAGCTCCCCTTCCCTGGACGTTTCAAGAAGCAGTTGGTTGAGAAGCATAAAGCCTTGTTTGAGAAGCACTTGAGGGACGTTGAGATAAAGCTGCCGTTGCTTGATTGTATGGCTATGGTACCAAAATACGCCAAGTTTTTGAAGGATACTCTTGCTAAGAAGGCGAAACAGAGCGAAGAGGTCTTGGTATTGAGTCAAGAATGCAGTGCAATCATCCACAAGGAGATAGCTCCGAAGAAGCTAGGAGATACGGGGTCATTCACTATCCTTTGTGGACTAGGCCCTTTGAAGTTTGAAAGCTGCTTATGTGATCTTGGTGCAAGCATTAATCTCATGCCTCACTCCATCGCCAAAAAGCTAGGCTTTACCAAGTTTAAGGAGTGTAGAATCTCACTCATTCTGGCTGACCGAAGTATAAGGCTCCCTGTAGGCTTGCTTGAAGACCTACCCGTGAGGATTAGCAACGTGAATGTGCCAACAGATTTTGTAGTTCTAGAAATGGATGATGAACCAAAAGACCCTCTAATCCTTGGTAGACCCTTTCTAGCAACTTCTGGAGTGATCATAGACGTGAAGAATGGCAAGATTTCTCTGCCCCTGGGAAAAATCATGAAGCTTAACTTTGACATCAACAAAGTCTCGAAGAAGCCAACGATTGATGGGCAAGTGTTTTACATTGAAACTTTGGATGCATTGGCTGATAATTTGCTTGAGGAATTGGCACAAGAGGATCATCTACAGCTGGCTTTGACAAAGAAGTATGGGAAGTATGGTTTCTTGAGTGAACAAACCCAGGAGTATGTACACATCCTTGATTCTCGCAAGGCTGTGAAAGAAGATGAAGGCCAGTGCCTAGAGATTGACCTGGAAATCGATCAGATTACTCGATCCAGGAAAGAGATCGACGAGACGATCGACCGAGACAACTTGATCTGTTCAGAGAACGACGTCGTGAATCGATCTCCTGCTCGATCCATATCCAATCGAGCAAGTGAATCGAGGGAATGCACTCGATCCAGCCTAGAATGAGGGAGCAATCGACTGACTGGCTCAATCTCTGCGGTAGGAACGGTTCAAGAAGGTAGCTTAAAAGCTCATGACTCGGGTTCAAAGGAGGTGAATGAGGACAGCAACACAAACACCAGCCAATGGGAGGACTGGAGCGAGCTGCTAGCCCCAAAGGTGGACCTAAAGCAGCTCCTGAATGGGCTAAGGTACGCTTTCTTAGGACCAAATGATACCTATCCGGTCATTGTGAATGAAAATCTAAGTGATGATGAGTTAGACTCACTCCTTAAGGAGCTGAGGAAGTATAGAAGGGCCATTGGGTACTCTCTCAGTGACATCAAGGGCCTTTCACCAATGCTTTGTACTCATATGATTTACTTAGATAATGAAAACACATCTTCTATTGAGCATCACAGACGTTTGAATCCGAATTTGAAAGAAGTGGGTAAGAAGGAAATCTTAAAACTCTTAGAAGCTGGCGTGATATACCCAATCAGCGATAGCACGTGGGTCTCTCCGGTCCATGTGGTACCAAAAAAAGGGGGTATCACGGTTATAAAAAAATGAAAAAGATGAGTTAATTCCTACAAGAACAATAACCGGACATAGAATGTTTATTGATTATAGGAAACTCAACTCAGCCACTAGGAAAGATCATTTCCCTCTTCCCTTCGTTGATCAAATGCTAGAGAGATTAGCTAATCACCCATACTACTGTTTCCTAGATGGGTATAGCGGTTTCTTTCAAATACCCATTCATCCTAATGACCAAGAGAAAACCACTTTCACATGCCCTTATGGTACCTTTGCATATCAAAGGATGCCATTAGGGTTATGTAATGCACCAGCAACCTTTCAAAGGTGTATGATGTCTATTCTCTGACCTAATAGAGGAAATGGTAGAGGTTTTCATGGATGATTTTTCTGTGTATGGTGCTTCGTTTGGTGGTTGTTTGTCAAATCTTTGCAGGGTTCTCAAGAGATGTGAGGAGACAAACTTGGTGCTAAATTGGGAAAATTGTCACTTGAGAGAAGGCATCGTGCTTGGGCACAAGGTTTCTGAGCGTGGGATTGAGGTTGAGAAGGCAAAGATAGAGGTTATGACGAGTTTGGAGCCTCCAGCTAATGTGAAAGTGATTTGGAGTTTCTTGGGGCACGCTGGGTTCTACAGGCGGTTTATCAAGGATTTCTCTAAGATAGCACGTCCTCTTACAAGGCTACTATGCAAGGAAGCCGAGTTCATCTTCGATGAAGAATGCCTACAAGCTTTTAAGACCATCAAGGAAGGCTTGGTTACCACGCCTATAGTTCATGCTCCGGATTGGGATTTTCCGTTTGAGATTATGTGCGACGCGAGTGACTACGCCGTGGGTGCTGTCTTGGGTCAGAGGAAGGATAAGAAGCTGGAAGTATTCAACCACCGAGAAAGAGCTTCTAGCCGTGGTCGTTGCTTTTGAGAAGTTTAGGTCTTACTTGGTGGGTTCTAAGGTCATTGTGTATATTGATCATGCTGCCTTGAGGTACATATACTCCAAGAAGGATACCAAGCCGAGACTCTTGAGATGGATCCTTCTCTTACAAGAGTTTGACAGGGAGATCAAGGATATGAAGGGTATAGAGAACGGAGTAGCAGATCATCTTTCAAGGATGAGGGTGAATGATGTCGTGCCTTTGGATGACTCAATCCCTGAAGAGCAGCTTATGATGGTTAACACCGTGGTATGTGCAAGGCTAGAGGAGAGGTTTGAAGAAGTCTTGAGCCTAAAGGAAGAAGATCTACCATGGTACGCGGATATTGTCAACTATTTGGCTTGTGGAGAAGAGCCTACTCACTTGGACCATTACCATAGGCAGAAGTTCATGAGGAACATCTCTCACTACTTTTGGGATGATCCTTATCTGTACAAGAGGGGTGTGGACAGCCTAAACTGAAGATGTGTCACAAGAGAAGAGGCAAGAGACATTCTTCTCCATTGCCACAATATGACATATGGTGGGCACTTCGCCTCATTCAAGACGGCTAGAAAGGTTCTACAAGCCGGGTTTTGGTGGCCTACATTCTTCAAGGATGCACATGAGTTTGTAAAATCGTGTGAAGCTTGCCAAAGGGCCGGGAACATCACTAAGAGGAATGAGATGCCTCAAGTACCTATCTTTGAGGTGGAAGTCTTTGACGCTTGGGGGATTGATTTTATGGGTCCGTTTCCATCATCATACGGAAACAAGTATATCCTAGTGGCAGTAGATTATGTGTCTAAGTGGGTGGAAGCCATACCCTCCCCAACTAATGATTCAAAGGTGGTAGTCAAGCTGTTCAAGACTATCATTTATCCAAGGTTTGGGGTTCCTAAGGTGGTGATTAGTGATGGAGGCAGCCACTTCATCAACAAGGTTTTCTAGAGTCTTTTGAGGAAGTATGGGGTTAAACACAAGGTAGCCACGCCCTATCACCCTCAAACCAGTGGCCAAGTGAAGGTTTTGAATAGGCAAATCAAGGCTATCCTAGAGAGAACCGCGGGAGTGACTAGGAAGGATTTGGCAAGCAAGCTTGATGACGCTCTTTGGGCGTATAGGACAGCTTTCAAGACGCCCATTGGTACCACACCTTTCAACTTCCTCTATGGTAAATCTTGTCACCTCCCTGTGGAGTTAGAGCACAAAGCTCTATGGGCTGTGAAGCAAGTGAACCTCACTCTCAAGACGGCACAAGAGAGAAGACTAGTGCAACTCCATGAGCTTGATGAACTGAGGTTGGATGCTTATGAAAGCGCCAAGATCTACAAAGAGAGGACCAAAGTGGTTCATGACAAGAAGCTGGTGCAGGGAAGTATGGTTCTGCTCTACAACTCGCGTTTGAAGTTATTTCCCGGAAAGCTCGAGTCTAGATGGAGCGGTCCGTTTGAGATTAAAGAAGTGCTACCGTATGGGGCGGTTACTTTGGTGGGCAAGAGTAGAGAGAGTTTCACGGTGAACGGGCATAGAGTCAAGCCCTACATGGCAAGTGATTGCAGCAAGGAGAGCACCACGTTGCCTCTCCAAGATCCCCCTCTAGCCTAACCAAGTAAAGTCAAGCTAAGAGACGTAAAACAAGTGCACTTGGGAGGCATTCCCATGACTATCATTGTACATATTTTTGATTTCTTTCTGTTTCAATTTTATGCTTTTTAGTTTAAGTGTGTAGGTGTAAGGAGATAGGAACCGGAGATCATGATCTTGGAGTCAACAAGGCAAGGAAAGGAGAAGTAGAGGCAAACGATCGAGTGATAGATCGACCTATCCTGGCTCGATCTTTACTAGATCGAGCTAGTAAATCTAGTGAAGTCACTCGATCTAGATGAGATCGAGTAGACAATCGAGTGAGTCAGTCGATTGCGAGAGGATAACCCACCCATACTTTTAGCTTGAACTGCAAACAGGGTGTGGATCGACTGGTCTCACTTGATCATCGAACTGGATCGATCAGTTCACTTGATCCGCTCACTCGATCATTGCCAAAACGACCTCACGATCGATCAAGGAGCTCGATCTAAGGAGCATGGCCATAACCACGTGGAATCTTGGAACGAGGAGCAGACTTGATCTAAGGCTCGATTCAAATCAGATCAAGCCCCCAATCGTGCAAGCCTCTCGATCACGGACAAAATGGGCATGAGATCGAGGTCAAGATCGACCAATTTGACTCGATCTCATGCCGAGGTTGGTTTAAATTTTCCCCCTCCTTTCTCTTTCCCTCCCATTTTAAATTTGAATCTTGGTCAAGGCAAGCATCTTTGACCATTAAAAATGTTCATTGACCACACTTTTCAGAAACCACTTGCATGCATCCATAGATTTTCGTCTTTATAAAACCTTGCATTACATCCACACTCTCTCCCATTCCATTCCAAACTGATTTTTTCTTTTTTTTTTTTGAAAGACAGAGTGTGAGTTCGGTTTTTAAAGGCATAGAGCATCTAATAAACAACCCTTTTCAAAAGTATCTCGAATTTCTTGAATTTCACATTTGAGTTTTCAAGAAAATTTTCTTTTATTGAATTGGTTGAATGTTATTTGCTAGGAATTAGGATGAATTTTTTAAAATATCTAAGTATTAGGGAAATTTTTCTTGATTTAGCCTTATCTCAAGAGATTTTCCTCTTCTATTTATTGATATATTTTAGAAAATCCCAAAAAAACTCTAGGATTTACATTTAGAGATTTGATCTCTTCGCCTATCTTTCTCTCTTAATTGTCGTCTATACTCACTTTCTCCTTGAGAACTTGTGTTTCAGGTACCATGGCACCCAAGCGAAGCAGAGATTAGGCAACTCAAGAGGAAACTCAGCAAGTGGTTGCAGAAAGGGTCAAGTGGACTAAGGAAGAGAGGAAAGCAAAGAAAAGGCTTGAGAGGTTGCGGTTTGAGCCTACAAAGTTTGCAAGCAGGGATATCTTGGAAAGGCTAGGGTTGTTGGAGGATTTCGATGAGTTGCTAAGGGACATGGGACTTGCGTGCCTATCACGGATGGATTGCCCATCTTACCCCGAGGCCACGCTTGACTTCCTCTGCACCTTGGACTTCTCATATGAAGATCCAAGCATCCAAACTCCATCCAAGGGTCATGTCACGTTAAAGATCAGGAAGCAAGCCTACCACTTCTCCATCCCTGAGCTATGCTAAGCTTATGGTCTCAATGCTGCAGCCAAGCTCGTGGAGTTCCCTCAGCTCAAATCCGCAAATTATCTATGAGACTTGGTTAGCGATGGGGACTACAAGGCCAATACCGCCAAGATCAAGAAGGTGCGAAACCCTGTGCTAAGGTACACCCTCAAGCTGCTGGCCAACACATTAAGTGGAAGATCCGTGGCCCTGATACAAGGGTTTTACCCCTTGTAGGACAATTGCCCTAGCTTGTACTAGTCAGTTGCAGTATAGCATAGGGTTGTATCAATCCAAATAGGAAGAGTTGAAAGACAGAAGAGTTGAGAGTGGAATCTCTAAGTCAAGCAAGCCAGGAAAGGGGTTTTGTTGCCTAAGCAACAGTTCTAACAACCTAAATGAAACAAGCAGCAACAAGGTGAAAGCAAAAGCAAACTAAGCAATTCTAAACAAGAAAAACAGAGTGAAACAGAGCAAATTCGAAATTCAAATTAGGGAAAGACAAGTTCCTAGATGTGGTTATTGACTTTGGAGAATTTCAGACATTGATTAAGGCTGTTTCAAACTACATTGATCAAGCAAGTAAGCAAGCAATGGTGGTTCCTAGACATAGAGTTCACAACTAAGCTAGTTAGATCCAATCTCTTGGCAAATAACCCTTTGCTAAACATCTTAACAAGAACTAACTCTCATTAGTGCTAAAACATCAAGCAAGCAAGACTAATCAACTCTATTCAAGTCAAAATGCTCCTCAAACAGTCAATCTCTTGAGCCAAGGCCAGCAAATCCTCTATTAAACAGGTTCAGCATTTCATCAAACACTTGGTGTGCATAAGAGAAAGCTAACAACCTAGACCAGTTTGATCAAGACTAATCTAGCATGAATAACAGATTAATAAAGAGGAACCCATAAACAGAAGCACATAACAAGCCTTAATCAAGCCATAGATTCCCCTAATCTACCACATCTAGAAACCCTAAGATAACTACTCACTCATAATCATGTTTAGCACCAAATCACAAAGGGAGAAGATGCTAATCATGATTAAAAGGAAGATTAAAGAAAGATTAAAGCAAATACTTGATTGTATTAAACAAAGCAAAGAAATTGTCTTACAAACTTAAAGAAATAGCTTAAGAACAGTATTTTGACAAGACCTCCCGAAAATATAGAAAAATGGGCTATTTATAGCATAAGGAAGAAAACCCTAGAAAGATGGCAAAAGTGTAATTAAAAACAGGTTCGGGCTGGGTCAGTATCGGTCAGTTGTATCGACCTCCAGTGACCGAAATTTATCTGTATCGGTCATCAGTGAGCGACACACACGACCGAAATTAGAACAGTGTGTTTGTGTCAACCACATCAGACCGATACTGGTGATCGATACTGCTCCATTTCGGTCACCAGAGACCGAAAATCACCAGGCTCTGACCGAAAACTTCTGCAGAGATCTTCTGCTTTGATCCTTCTTGCTCCCTTTTGTCCAGCTAGCCTCCTGGATCATTCCCAAAGCTCCTCCAAGCTCTTTTAAGCTCCAAAAGCACCTAAAAACATCCAATATGCAAGAAAAATGCAATCTATACTCTAAATGCAACCTAAGTCTAAAAGGAGAAGAAAATGGGATAAAAGCTAATGGAAAATATGCAAAAGAGGACCAAAACATGTACTAAATGCAGCTCTAAATGGTGTAAATACAAGGGATATCAACATCTCCACACTTGCCTTTTGCTTGTCCTCAAGCAAGTAAGAACAAATGAGAGAGTGAGGTTTGAAAGTGGGCATTCAGATTCCAAAAGTGCAAAGGTAAAGAGATGGTTTTAATGCTCAAGTGCCTAGTTGTAGGATGCAAACACAATCAGCTATACTTCAAAGAACCTAGCCATGCTCATCATGTTTCAAAATGATCTCAAATCTCAACTTAGGCAAATGCTCAAATCAATCAACTCTTTAACATTCAATTAAATTCAGAACATGAATCATGCTTATGCAAATCAAGTGAAGACATTTGGTTGAAAAGGGGTAAGGTTATGAGACAAGAATGATCTCATTTAAGCACAGGGTTAAAAACATAAAGGATCACTCAATGAAATGACTTCATCTTAGGCAAAATACTAAAGGTAAAAGCACACTTATGCATGCAATTCAAAGCCCTCTTCTACCCTTACTTCCCAAAGATGAGTCCTAAGCATTTCCAAACCCAAAAGTGAACCCTCTAAGTCTACCCTTTCCTAAACTCTACCCTTTTCTTTCTTCTTATTCATGGCTGGGGAAACCTTCTTCATTCTGCTTGTGTGGTTTCTTCTTCTTGGTTGGGACTTGCTCTTCTTTATTGTAATGGCACCTTCATCACCTTTGGTGGATTGCTCCTGGTCTGATTTTTCTTCTTTGGACCCTCTTTGAGCTTTTTTGTTGGCACCAATTCTTCCTTTTGAACTTAGAGCTTTTCTTCCCTTTGCTTAACCACAATACTAAACTGTTTCCCCTTTATCTACCATTTCAAATCTTTCCCTTTTCTTTTCAAAAGATAAAAACATTAAGCTCAAACCACCTAACTCTACCCTTTCAAACCTTTCAAACCCCAAAAACTCATATCCTAGAATCAAGATCAAGATGCAAGCTGATATCTACAAGAGAGCTAATCATTGCCAGCCTTATTCCTAACACTTTTTGCCAAGACAAAATCGAAAATGCAATGCAAAGGCCTCACAGCTCTCACAATAGTGTTTAGGCTCAAAAGGAGGTTTTGGTTAAGGGTGAGGATATAACTGTCCCATAAGTATGAGGATCAGCTATTTGGATCAACAAGAGTGGTAGAAAGGAGAAAGATGATCCAAATATGTATATAGTAGCCATGAATTCACTTTTTAATGCATAAGACATGATAATTGAAAGTCCAAATTAAAGTTCAAGTTGATAGAGTTGATTTTCAGAGAACAAATGCTTTCAGAATGAGATGAGAAGACCAAATCTAAAAATCTAAGCATGGTTCAGCCTTAACTTCTAGCAATCATATGATGCATCAAACAACTAAGCACTTGAAAACTGAAATCATCTCTAAACACTAAGCACTTTACAAGGAAAATTCCTCATAATGCCCTATGCAAATGCAATGCAACCTATATGTCAACACTAGACTCAATCTTAAAGGAATGAAATGCAACTACGTGCTTTCTTTTTGGTTTGCAAAAAATGCAAAAGATTTTCAAATTTTTTCGATTTTTTCTTTTTTTCTATGCCTTACATGTATGCATGATATGCATGAGACTCAAAGTGAAAAGAAAAAGAAAAACTAAGAAAACAGAACACAAAGTCAAACTCCAAATCTCTCCCCCACACTTAAATTACACATTCCCTTGTGTAATGAAAGCAATGGAAGAGAGAAGCAACAAAATATATTACAAAAATGAAAAGATGCAATGGTATATAACAATGGAAAGGATGTGGTACTTGGTTTAGTGGCAGGAGTGGTGGGATGATCCTGAGGTTTGGTGTCTCTATGACTGTCATTTCGCTCTTCAACTACTGATCCCTTTTGGTAGAGTTGGCTCTCATCAGAGCAAAAGCTCAAGTTAGTCCTGATGCTTCCTGTTGAGCTGCTCCTTCTTCTCATTGTACCTGAAAGTGCATAGCTCAAAGAAATTCCGAGTACTTATAATAAGGGGAAGGAGAGCACTGAAAATCTTTGAGGTAAAGCAATGAGAGATGAAGTTAGGGAGAGTAGGAAGAGTTTATTGACTTATAAAGAGGTGAGTAGGGAGTGAAGGGAATCAAATGAGTGGGGGACAAAAACAAAAGTGTTCAGAAGCTAAGAAAGAGGTCAGAAGGAATCCCAATTAAAAATTTAAACTCCCTTGGCGCCAAACCAAAGGAGGGAATTTTTTTGGAAGTTGATACACTTACCTCAGATGGAGTTTCGGTCACTCATGACCGATATTACTGACCGAAATTTGCATTTTCGGTCATGAGTGATCGATACTGGAGACTGACGTGCTTCCTGGGATTTGTATCGGTCATCAGTGGTCGACACACTTGACCGAAATACATCCGGCATGATTGTGTCGATCTTGAGTGATCGATACTGGTGACCGATACGATTTCAAGAATCGTATCGACCAACAGTGGTCGACATGAATGACCGAAAACTTTCCCACCTTCAAACTTCTTTCCATATCAATCACAAGTGACCGATATGTTGACTGGTGTAGACTGGCTCTACTGATATCGGTCAGTCATGATCGATACCACTGACCGAAAATATGTGTATCGGTCTGTCATGACCGATACAAATGACCGATACCAGCCAGAATACACCTGTTATTTGTCCCTTTTAGACTTTCTCAAACCCCAGTTCAGAATCTTGTTTCTATACACTAAAACAAAGCATAAAAGATAATCTAGAAAGCATAATATATACAAAAGGATAACATGGGATTTCCTCCCAAGTGTGCTTGTTTAGAGTCATTAAGCTTGACTTTGATTACCTCTTTAGTTGAGGTGAGGAGAAGGAGTCTTGGAACTCCTTGGTGTCATCTTGCTTCTCTTGACCTTGGTGGTGACTCCATTCACCTTGATCTTGGCAAAAGGTGTTCGCCATTGTAGAACAGCTAAAGCTTTTTCAGTTTTTGGACCTTTGAATCATTTAATATCAAGCAAGTTTTTCCTTAATCTATCGTTAATCATGCTTAGCTTATCGTTTATCACTTTTTTATGATTTTAATTATGTGTAGTGTTGAAAGGGTTTAAAGCTTTGTGTTTTCTTGTTCTTCATACCTTCTCTTCTAGGATCTTGGGATCTTAAAGCCTAGAGAGCCTTGGAAAAGGTCTCTATAAACCAAAGGCTGTCTTACCTTGACAGGATTCAGATGTCCTGGAAAACCAGATCCTAGAGGTTAATCCTTCCTTTCCCATACGCAATGGTTGTTTAGGGGATTAGTTAGGTCATTGTTTGAAATCTGTTCTCCTTGCTCTTTGATCTCTTTTTCCACCAAACGCCATGGGTTTGGAGAAGAGATTGAAGAAGTGAACCATACCACACGCCATGGATGGTTCTTGTTTTGTTTTCTAGGCTTAGAGAACCCTATTAAAAGAGTAGATCTAAATGTTTTCAAACCAAAGCTCGAATCTTTGATACCCTTGAATATGACCCTCGACCCTGAACCCTCTCTTTTAGTATTTTAACCCTCTGTTAATCATTCGCTTGTCATAAAGTTGCATTCTTGATCATTAGAAGTCGTTCTGTTTAAGTTGCTTGTTAGATCGATCCATTCTGCTCGATCCTGTGGTAGATTCACTGGTCGATTTTTAATTCCTAGTAGCTTTGCATTTTTTATCTTTTGCTTGTTCCTCATGGTAGTTAATCCTCTCCAGGGATTTTAAAATTGTTTTGCATTGCATTAGATCATTGCATTTAGTTTTCCTAGATTTTACCAATCATTTATCATATTTGCTTAGATTTACTAGATCCTTGCATTCTCATTGATCTTCCTGCTCCCTAGGAATGGATTGATACCTCTTGCTATACTACAACTGTGTGTTTCTTGAGTTTTGATAACTTCCTGCTTGCATCTATAGTAAAAACCTGTTATCAAAGATCAAGAACACCATCATTTTAGGGAGGCCATTTTTAGCTTCAGCTGGTGCAGTGTTTGATGCAAAGGAGTGCACAATAGAGCTAAGGTTGACCAAGGATAAGGTCCTGAAGTTTGACTCCATAGGGAACAAGCTGGAAGATGAGCAAGCCTTCTCAATGGAGGTCAAGAAGTTGAAGAAAGTTAGAGAGCATTGGCCAGAGTTTGATGGTTATGTTGGTGCAAGTTTTGATGGTTGCTGACTGTCCAGGATTTTTGCTGATACCACTGAAGAGGAGGTCCTCGAAGTGGCTGTTTCTGATTATGTGGATGAAATTATGGTGGGTAACAAAGAAGATGGGGTTGTCTTGAAGCCTTTTTGCTCTAAGTATGGTGAGATCCACTACAAGCTAAAGGAGGGAAGCAAGCCAAAGCCCTTTTCTGTGTTGAAGATTGATGGGGTCACCATAAAGGTCAAGGGAGGCACAACAACACCAAGGAGTTCCAAGACTCCTGCTCCACACCTCAACTAAGGAGCTGAGTAAAGTCAAGCTAAGTGACTCTAAACAAGCGCACTTGGGAGGCAATCTCATGGTATCCTTGTATAGAGCTTTGTATATTTATGTTTTTAATGTTTGTGTGGGAGTTTTTGAGTGTCTCTAGTAACAAGGTTTGAGCTGAGGTAGAAATAACAAAGCTTGGGAGAGGGAAGAGGTCGAAGAAGGGTCAATATCGACCAGCATATCGGCCATGCACGTCGATACAGCTCATATGAGCATGTATATCGAACATATCTTGCTCGATACAAGTATGTTGGACTTGTATCGACGTGCATATCAGTGATGATTCTGATTGATACATCTGTGAGGATTATTGTATCGATCAGAGTACAGATATAAGGTAACCTGATACGCTTTCACGAGCAATGTATCGGGGTACAAACTGTTTGATATGTCTCAACTGGTATTCGTATCGATCACATGTATCAACGTACCAGGTCGATATAACATCAAAAAGTGCATATCGAGCATAATATCAACAAGACACACCGATGTGCCTTAACTGCAAGGACGAAAGGCGATTAATCTCCCTTTATTAAGGCATATCAGGGTACATATCGACGTCCCATGTCGATACACCTTAAGTGACGAATGAAAACATGCAGTTCAGCATATGTCAAGGTGTATCGATGTGCATATCGACATGCTAGTCTGATATAGATTTCTTCCAAGTCATATCGAGCTACATATCGAGCTACTAGCTCGATATTGGGCAGCTAAGTATGATGATCGGACTACATATCAACGTAAGGGATGTCGATACAAAAGATGTCAAGCAGTATCGACATGCATACAGGTCGATATCACGACTCAGGACAACCGATATCGGCATGCATATCAATCGGACCAAGTCGATATAATCAATATCGATCACAATATCGACTTGCGTGGTCGATATTGCGCCTGAGGTAAGCTTTCTTCAATTCAAATTTTTCCCTCAGTCAAACTAGATCAAGGAATTCAAATTTGAATCCTTCCCCTTTCCAAGCACAAGTGGGACCTCTCTCTAGCACTCTTTGTCCCCTTGCTCCCCACAAAAAGATTCCTCAACCCTCTATATAACCTAACCCCATTTTTCTCTCTTTCTCACTTTCATTTTTCTAGTTTTTCAACCACTAAATTTTGAATATTTCTGTTTTCAAAGTGCTTGAGAGAGTCTAACCACTTCAAGTATTGTCTCTTAGCTTTTAAATGTTTCAAATTTTGTTTTATGCACTTAAGAACTTGCTCTTGTTTGGTGATTGATTCTAGTCTAATGATTCATTGCCTCTCACTTATTTTTATTGCTTTTGCATGGTGAATATACTATTTTTCAATTTTGTAGCATTTTCCTTCATGAATACTTGATTGACAAATTCATCTATATATCTTTACATTAGCAACTTAGTGCATTTGTTTAGATTCACCATGCTAGGATTGATCATTTTCGATTATCTGATAAAAAAAAATTTAATGAATCTTTTGCATGCATTGCCTATTTAGTTGCTTCACAACTGTTAGAGGTTACTTTATATTAAATAAACTCCTCTTCTTGTGATTTTAGCATCATTAGGCATTGTGTTTTGTTGCTTCCATGGTTCTCATTTTTCTTTTCAGAATATGTTTTAGGTACCATGGAAAGAACAACAAGAAGTGGAGCTAACAAATAGGGTGAGAAGCAATAGAAAGGCAAGGAAAAATCCAAAGAAGTTGGGAGTCCAAACACCAAATCCAAAGGCAAGAAGAGAGTTGATGTTGGTGCTAGTGAGCAGGTCCCTTAATAGAAGAAAGGCACCACACCAGCTCAAAGGCAGCTGTATGACAAACTGCAAAAGGTGGATGTGAGGCCAACTAGATAACCCCATGCGTCATCTCTAAAGGCCTTGGGAGTCTATGCAGACTGCTCTTCTTCGCTGGAGACAATGGAGCTCACAAAGCTGGTGGGAACTCCATATTCAGCCAACAAATACCAAGTCCTTCAATTCTTTCCAAGCTTTGAAGTGACATTCTATGAGCCAGGAGAGGAGACTCCTGAAGAAGATGGTGATGGCTTCATCACTTTAAGAGTTTCCAAGAAGAACGATAGGATGTCTTTCTCAGCTATAGAAGATGCCTTTGGATTCTCTTATGGAAGCGCTAGAGGACAGAATATGGGGGTTAGCAAAGAAGAGATGATCAGCCTTTGGGAGCATGTAGCCAAGGGCGCTTTCAAGACAGGAAGAAGGAAGGCTTCTCGGATCAGAAATCTAACAATCAGATATGTGCACAAGGCGCTGGCACATACACTCTTTGCTAGGAAGGAAAGTAGAGCTGTTGAAGGAGGAGAATGGGAGCTGATTGACCATGGTTTTATGAGTGTTTTGGACAGCACCAACCAAGGTGTTACGCTTAGGGGAGCGGATGGTACAACTGGAATGGTCCCTATCTTCATGCAGCAGCTTCTGGTCATCAAACATTGGTTAACAACCAATGATGACAAGGCGCCAAAGCTGTATTGTGCTGGACTTATCACACAACTGATGGAGGCTGCAGGAGTTGAAAGTGGACCACCAACAGTAAAGATCACATACTTTGACCTGCCATACTTGAAGAAAGCAAGGTTCCTTGGTGAACAAGTGGGTGACAAGTTCATCTACAACTTCATCCAAGAAGATGGATCAGCTGCCAAGCTTCTTCTCTCCAATGAGCATCTCACATCCTTCTCCAACCCCAACAGTT
This sequence comes from Thlaspi arvense, assembly GCA_911865555.2. Classification (NCBI taxonomy): domain Eukaryota; kingdom Viridiplantae; phylum Streptophyta; class Magnoliopsida; order Brassicales; family Brassicaceae; genus Thlaspi; species Thlaspi arvense. The sequence continues at coordinate 23,184,426 of OU466861.1, read as the reverse complement.
TTCTCTTTGCCATTCCCCAAGAACACCTTTACCAAGCTGGTGCTTCATCCTCTCACATTTACCATAGCGCTAACATCCCTCTTCCTCAAGGAGACTATCCCCTTGTGATCTTTGAAGGAGGCAAATGGAAGAAGGAATTCAAGAAGAAGAAGACTCAGATGCTCCAAGCTACAACAATGAGGAGTACCACTTCCAGCCCCATGATATCTAACACCAAGGAGGGCCTCTGAAAAAATTCCATGAACACATCAACCTCTTGCAAAGATGGAACAAATGGCAAGACAAAACCATCAAGAAGTTGGTGAAGGGCGTGAAGAGCATGAAAGCTCAAATCAAGGACTTAAAGAGCAAGTCTAGTGGAGCCTCTACTCCTGCTCCTCAAGAAGAGCAACAAGCTGAAAGCCAAGGAGTGGCTAGAGCTCCTAGTAGAAGGCGCTTATTTGCTGGTTATGAGGAAGTGAGAGCTTGGGTGCCACCAAGGACATTCTGTCAAGAAGCACCAAGGAGGAGGAGACACCCAAGGAGAGAGAGGCCAATGAGGAGCCACAACATTGACATGGAGGAACTTCCAAGCGCCTCATACACCTCCCACACAACCTTCTAAGGTACCACAAACTCCTCCATTGTATATACCATTGCATTTTTTTGGTTTTTGTAATATATTTCTATTGCTTCTCTCTTCTGCTCTTTTATTACACAAGGGATTGTGTAATTTAAGTGTGGGGGAGGGATTTGGGGTTTGATTTTGTTTGTTGTTTTCTTAGATTTTCATTTTCATCAATCTTTGAGTCTCATGCATTCATCTAAGTGCATTAAAAAACCAAAAAATCGAAAAATTTGAAAAATTTGCATCTTTTGCAAACTAAAAAAAAAAACATGTAGTTGCAGTTATTTGTTTAGGATTGGGTCTAGTATTTTCAAATAGGTTGCATTGCATTTGCATAGGGCATGATGATGATAATTCCTTGTAAAATGCTAAGTGTTTAGCACTGATTTAGATGCCTAAGTGGTTAAATGCTAAATCTGATCTTCTAGTCTCATGCTAAAATTGCTTGCTCTCTGAAAATCATCCCTATTTATTAGAACCATTAATTTGAATTGTTAATTATCATGTTCTTGCATTGAAAAGTGGTTTCATGGATCACCCATATACATATTTGGATTTTCTTTCTTCTTTTTCACCTCTCTTGCTAGTCCAAATAGCTGATCCTCATCATTAAGGGACAGTTACCACACTTTAACCTTACCTTCCTTTCAAACCTTAACACTATTTTGTGTGTGTGAGGTCTATTTCTGAATGAACTAAGCATAAAGTGTTAGGTAGGCACATCAAGGATAGGTTGCTATGTATAACTAGCTCTTCACTTTGAGTTAGACATAGGTTTAGGAAGGTAGTTATAGGTCTGGGCGGATTTGAATGTTACATTGATCTAAAAGGGGATAGTTAGAGAAGGAAGAAAGTGAAAAGGAGAAAGGAATGAAGATGGGAAAGCAAGCAAAAGCTCAGCATGTGTGGAACCAAATATGCTTAAAAAGGGTGACCATTATGAAGATAGAGTCTCAGCAACAACAAAGAAGGCATTAAAGCCTAAATACATCAAAAGGATGAAGAAATGGAGACTCCCAAATACCACGAAAAGGCGCCCACAACAAAGGAGCAGAAAGAAGGCCACACCATAATGAGATCAAAGAAGAAGCTTCCCTGAAAATTGCAAAGTGTGGAGAGTGTGAGAGTGTTGAGAAAGGGTAGTTAGGATTGGGTCTGATTTGGGATAAGAGTTTTGGGGTTTATAACATTCATAGGCATTGGGTAGATAGTAATTTATCCTTGTATGCATAAGTTGTGCTTAACCTTTAGCATTATGCCCAAGTTCATTCCTTTCTGAGAGAAACCCTTGTACTTGAACCCACATTTTAATGAGATCATTTTTATCTCATGACTTTAACCCTTAGCCAAATGATTCCACTTGATTTGCTTGAACGTTACAAAGTTTAAATGAATGTTAAAGGGATTGATTGATTTTAGCATTTGACTAGGCTGAGCTAGAGATCATTTTGAAACTGGAAAAGCATGGCTAAATTCTTATTAGTATGACTGATTGTGTTTTGCAACCTACATTTAAGCACTTAGACATTGACTTCACTTCTTTACCCTAGCATTTTTGGATTTGAGTGCCCACCTTCAAACTTCACTTCCTCCTTGTCTTAGTTTGTTGGCTTGAGGACAAGCAAAAGACAAGTGTGGGAGCGTTGATATCTCCATTATTTATACCATTTTAGCTTGCATTCATCACTAGTTTTAGTCTTTAAACATGTATATTTTGCTTCTTCTTTTCTCATTTGCATACATTTAGGAGTTAGTATAGTTTTAGGAGTTGCATTGCATTTTGCATGCATTTGGAGTTTTATTCAGGTACTAGAAGGAGTGTGGAGGTCATGTGGTGCAATGAGTGTGAGATGGGAATGGAGCAAGGCAAGAGACAAAGGCGGATGGACCAATATCAATGATGATATCAACATCATCTGGTTGATACGGAGCATATCGATGGGAAGGGCATGGTGAGAAGGAAGCATATCCCCTAGGAGACACCTTGATACAGCAGAAGGGAGTCCATATCGAGGAGTCTATCGACGTCACAAACCAATACACATGGCAGGACAATACCGAGGTGCCATATGGACTTGCATGATCGATGAGCCTTAACACCATGGAGAGCCAAACCGATACAATATAGGAGCCTTCTGTATCGATGTGAATATCGACCAAGGGATATCAATACAACCCATAAGAAAAGATGATATCGACATGTGTATCGATGTTCACAGTTGATATGGTCTGTCCAAGTCAGCTTGTTTTCGGTTTAAACTTGGTTTACTAGTTCCCCTATAAATACTAAAGTCCTAAAATGGTTAGACAACTTGGATCTTATTATCTTTCTTTTAGTTTTTGCACTTAAAACCTTTCCTTTTTCAGCTTTGCTTTGTAAGAACTAGTTTGATTTAGTGAATTTCTGTACTTGTCTTTAATCTATTTTTGTTTATTCTGTTCTAGTCTTATTTAGGGTTTGAGATGGGATAGATTAGTGATGTCTTGTGCTTAATATGATTGTCTTCTCTCTATTAGATATGCTTAACACTAGATTAGTTTTGGCCAGTCTTGTTTAGTATCTTGGATTTCTCTTGCGCCTGGTAAGTGTTTGATGAAATGCTACTTAGAGTCTCTTAGAGGATTTGTATGCTTAGCCTAAGGAATTAGATGTCTTAGGTGCATTTTAGCTTTATAGGATTGGAGTTATGTTCTGAATTCTTGCTGATCATGTGTTTGAGTAAAGGAATTTATCTTTAATGTGTGCTTATCAAAGTGATTAGTATCAAGGAATTGAGCTAGTTATAGTTGTTAATCTTATGCCTAGAAGATAGCATTGTTTGAATGGTTTTTTTTAAGCATCACTAGTTAGGTTCTAATTCCCTCTTAATCAATAACCCCCATCTTAGATCTTTACTTTATCTATTTGAATTTCCTGCTTTGCTTAGTTCAGTCTTTAGACTTGTTTAGTTTGATCACAAATGCTTTCTTGAATCTAGCTTGACTTAAATGATTTGCTGTATTCTTGATGCCTTAGAACTCAGATGGATTGATACCTTACATGCTGAATTGACATGAGTGTTTGGATTTTGCTTAGCTAGTCAAATATAAGCTATCAGGACCCCATCATCTAACTCCTCCGGCTGAACGGCGTACTCCTCCGGATAAGTAACGTACACGGGGCGAGTCTCTATATATATAGTCTGACCGTCTCACGGTTCATTTCCCCCGGAAACGTAATTTCTCCGACCAATAACGTACTCCTTCGGGTGCGAATAAGATCGCAGTTGACATATATTAAAGCTGCCCCATGGCTCGCTTCTCCAGAAGTATAACTCCCTCGATTGATAACGTGCTCCCCAAAGACATACGAATAAGGTCGGGTTTGAGAGTTCTCTTCGTTCATTCCTCCGGCCAGAACCGTACTCCTCATGATACATGACAGAGTCGGAGTTGACACCCCTTTTCGCACTTCTCCGGAAATCCGGACCGTCCAGACCAGTACCGTATCTCGTCGAGATACACGGCATTGCTCAGACGAGTCCCTATTTTCATTATCTTTAAAGAACTTAGCTTGCCCAGACTAGTACTGTATCCCCTACGATATACGGCATGGTCATCGCGTCAGTTTAGCCTTTAATGGCAAACAATCTAGGGAATCGGGTAATTCATGTTCATTTTACATGGAGCCAAGGAGGATTCGACTTCCCGACTCATCTCTCGATCAGCCGAGAAGGCGGGAAAAACTCCGATTTTACCTGACCCAAAGGGGACCAACACGTGGACACTAAACTGCCCTAAACACTGACGCACGCCATGCTAGATCGACCGAATCACTCCCGCGTACTGTTCTGGGGCAGCTGGCGAGCTTCCCCAAACATGCAAGAATCATCATCACCACCTGCTTTCCTGGTGCGCCGAATGGAGAAAACAGGACAAGGAGATTGCTAGTATAAAACGAGAGAGATCACCATACAAGGAGGAGGTAACTGACCGAAACCGAGTCAACCGACCCCGGCGAGCAGCACGATCGAGGGAGAATCCATTGTTCCCCCAAGTGAATGCCTTCCAAGATAAGTCCCTCTTGTCCTGGAACCTTGCCTTTATATTTGCTGCATCTTCTCCCTTTTGTGTAGAATACCCTCCAAAACACTTACCAAACAGATAGATGTCTTGATCCCCGGACGAGACTTCTCACCCCAAACCCATAGAAAACACCCTCCTGAGCTCTTATTCCCAGTAGGACGTTCATTGACGTGGGTGTTGGAGAACCTTCAGGAGGTAAACCCCTTTTCGGTCTTCCTGGAGGCCTGATTGACCTCTTATATAGTGTTCGCAGGATCTCATACATGACCGCCCCGGTACCAGGACTCAAGCAGGCTTCCGTCCCAGAATGGCTCGTCGCCTTTCTCCCCAGAGGATGAAACTTGGAGGCACGGCTCCAACCCCCCTGACGAATCACACACCCCCATGTGGCATTCAGAAATTTGCTCCCAAACAGACGTACCTGTTTCACATTATTTTCTTATTTTGGATTATTTGGAAGCATTTTCCCATTACTTAAGTTGCACTTTAACTTAACTAGGTATTATTAATTTGATCTATTTTTTGTTATTAACTTTAAATTATTAAAAGCATAATGAATTTACATAATTTTTTCAAATTTTTTTTAATATATTCTTATAACATATATTTAAATATTTTTTTAACAATTCCAGCAACATGTTAATTGCCCACTTATATTTTATGCAGATCAACCACGATAATTTTTAATTTATTTGTATTCTTTTATCTATATTAATTATATTTGATGGTCTTCCATGTTCAAATTCCATTTGAATCAGTTTTTGATTCAAAAAGATTTATGACGCCAATTGAATTGTCCAATTTTGATGCGGTCGTAAAACATGTATATTTAATTTAGAGAATAATATTTTTTCTTGCTAAGATCCTAATATTTTTTTTTTCTTGTGATTTTATAATTGTTTTGATATATAATAGGTTGTTTAAATTTTTTTTATAAATGAATAATACAAATAATTTTTCAGTGCTGCTTATGAGTTCGGAAACAAACCGAAATTTTCTTTATTTAAAGTTTATGAATTCAAATCTTTTGTGTCTGATATGTTGAGTACCTAATAATCTTTTATCTTTAGAATTGTTTAACATGTTAGAAAAATAAAACATATACGAAAACTAAAAAATATACTCTTTTAATATATATTTCAATATCTTTTTCGATTTTTCATAAAACATTATGTAACTCTGCAACATGTTTATTGTTAGAGGGGAAATGAGCAAATTTTCAAAAATGTTTTCTCTAGCAATAATCTAAATCCATCAAGACAGGAATTATTACGCCGACTTGAAGACTAAAAAGGAATATTCAAAGATAATAAAAAACCTCCACATAATCAAGAAGAAAGGGAAATTTCCATATCCAATATATAGGAATTATCCCAAAAGAGAAAAGGAAAAGGAGTTCGCCATAGCTGACCTCCTAATCTTATAAATAGAAGACATCGGATAGCTTAAAGACCAACTTATACATTTTCGAGAGCAGCAGAGCTAAACCTAAAAACTTCAAGCTTTCTAGTTTATTGCTTTATCACTTTCTTTCACTTCGGCAAAGACCTCTAGGTCACGCCACCTTTGTAATCGCTTTGCCTTTGAGCTTCTAATAAAGATTTTATTCTCTGAAACCCACAACTCTTAAACTTAAACCTATTGGTGATGTTCTGGTTCAACAATTGGCGCCGTCTGTGGGGACTAGGAGAATAAACTCTTGAACATAAGCAACACAAGGTCTCAAGCGATGAGCCTCCCTTGCGATAACAACCACGTCCTCAACAACGAACAAGATAGCACAACCCACACAGATCACGAGGATCCAATACTCGACCAACATGGAAACCCTATCACTACCACCGCGATTCCACCATCCACCAACCCCCATCCTAGCTGCCGATCTCGCCACAGCAATTCAAGCCGCCCTACTACCAATCACAGAGAATCTAGTGTCCAAGCTGGACACTTTCCAGGCCCAACTGGCTAAATATGACGAACAGCTCAGCACCTTGATAGCTGCAACCACCGCACGATTAGCACCACCAGGGCGACGGCTCTTCAAAATGTCTGAACGCAACGATGCTCATAACACAACATTAACCGCCGAGAAACCTTCAGACGAACTGGAGTCCAAGGTCGCAAAAACTGCACGAGCGAATCAATGCGATCGGATCTCAAGTCCATCGAGCAACCAGTTCGGCTCCCGAGTTCTCAGCAATCTTATCATAAACAGAGCACAATCCGTTTGCCCCAAGGATCACCGATTACGCCTCGGCGCTGCAATCATATTAAAATTACCATACTACAACGGGACTGAAGATCCCAATCTATGGCTGACCGGCTTCAACGTCGCTATGAAAAGACAGCGGTTTAAAATCAACCTTGAGCGAGAAGCAAGCCACTGCCAGACCTTCGTCGAATACCTTAGCAAAGACGCTTTCAAGTGGTTTTCTAACCTCCCAGCGGCATCGATCAAAGATTTCAGGGAACTATCCCATGCCTTCATGCAACATTACTCAATGTTTATCACTAAGAGGAATGACAGCCTCTTCACCCTAATCCTAGAGTGCCATCAATCCCTCCACGATTACATAGAAAAATTCAATGACGCTGCCGCAGCATATGGCCACATACCACAAACCCTAGCACTGGAGGCACTCATCAATGGATTATGGTACGAGTCCGCATTCAAAGCCAAGCTGCTAATAAAACCGAAGGAAACTATAGAGGACGATCCCTCAACTGTTTCAGCTGAGGGAAATGACAATCATGACCATTTCTGGTCCTTCCATAGACGAATAGGACACGCTACTTCGACATGTCGACACCTCCATAACTCGCTGTATGAAAAATACAAGGAAGGCAGGATAAAGATCAGCGACGATAGATCTCAGAGCAAGAGCTCCTATTCACAAAGTTCGAATAAAGATGGGCGCGGAAACAACTCAAACAGTGATTGCCGAGATCGAGGCAAGGACAGCAACCGAGGCAGTTCGGGAGGACGGCGCCGAAGTAGATCACACGATAAAAAGAAAGAAGAAAAGGATGAGAAGGCACGTCCAGAGAATGACAACAAGGACCGCGACCTAGATAACCTACCACCACCTCCCAAAAGACGGATCAACATGATCATGGGGGCCTACCCGTCTATCAAAGAGTACGAAAGAAGGCTGTCACCTCGCGAAAGCTCCCCGAACTGTGGAGTACCAGCCAACAATAACCTTCACTGCAAAAGATCTGCACGGTCTTCACACCCTGCATAATGACCCTCTGGTTGTTGAACTCCATATACACAAAAGCGAAGTGGCAAAGATCCTAATTGATACTGGCAGCACTGTTAACATCATCTTCAAATATACTCTAACCAAGATGGGGCTTCGCGACAAAGACATCAAAGCAGCACCTAAGCCGCTCACAGGATTCGCCAGCGAATCTTTCTTCAGCACTGGCACAATAAGGTTGACAGTTTACGTCAGCAGAATAACCAAGATCGTCAAATTCACCATCATGGATAAACCTGCGATCTACAACGCCATTCTCGGCACTACGTGGATCCACGAGATGAAAGATATCATCTCAACCTATCACCAATGCATGAAGTTTGTCACATCCACTGGCATCTTCTCACTTCACGGGAACCAGCAGATGGCACGGTCATGCTTCATCAGCGAATGCAAGATGTGGCTTACCGCGGCTAAAGCCCCTAGTGATGCCAAAAATCGTATTAGATTCGGCAAGAATCTTGCAGCTTTTATACTTATCTCTATTTTTCAAATAAAATAAAAAGCCCGCTCGTGAGTTAAAAACTCATCTCTTAATTGTAAAGAACTTTGAATGGCTTGATCCCGATCTGGGTACATATGCAGCTTTTGGGTGCAGCTATAAATCTAATAAAATTTAATTTCTTTGGCAATTAGCTCGAAGAAGCAAGCAATTCACAAATTCAAAAAAACACTATAATGCGAATGCATTCATTAAAGTCAATGTTCTGGCCAAACATTAGACTTACAAACGCAAGTTTAATTATGTGGCTGATCACCACTCCTTTGATACTCTGATTCGATTTAATTACTTCCAAAGTGGATAAGACGAAAGTCGAGGACAACTCTCACACGACCCTCGATCATACCTTTTGGGCCGAAGTGAATCCTGAAAGCTTGGTATTCGATCTCGTTTTCGTTTGGTATAAGACGGGCAAATAAATCTCGGTTCCAATACTAGACTAAAAAGATCCATCACATCGCAAAAATTCTAAGTTACATAAACAAAATGCACCTCGCACCAATATATTTCGGGTAAAAAAGCACAAATTTAATTCATTAAAAATAGTGGATAACCCCCCATTGTTAATACATAAAGGCCATAAAAGGCCAGCAAAAAAGGGGGAAGAAGAAGAGGGCAGCTATCCAATTTAACTCGTCTCTTGACAGCTCCGGCGCCGAGGTCTCTTCTTGACCTTCCTTCAGCAGTTGGATGATGGTAGACCTGCCATCACAAATAACAAGCAAGTTAATAAAACTTTCCTTTGGAAGGGAAAACAGGGAAAGGAGAAAAGAGCACTTACCTGCTCGGAAAACTAAGGGCATCTTCAGTGATGACTATTTATTTCATTGATAGCATTATCTGTAGCCTGACACTCCGTGAGCTTCTTCTCAAAGGCAGGGATTGTTCCAGCAGGAATTTTCCATCCCTGATCCTGCATCTTCTTCAGATATGCTACCATTGCATTATTCTTCTCAACGCCAATAAGGGCAGCTTCAACTTCTACTCGCTGAGCAAGGGACGCTTAAACCCGCTCCATTCGCGGCTTGAACCAATCGACCATACCATCGAAGATTTTGTTAGAAATATGCCATGGGAATTTGTCACGAGTCTTGAAGCTTTTCCTTCTCGGCAAGAAACCTTTGCGCGCTCTCTTCACTCTGCTTCTCAAGAAGCTCAACTTGCGCTTGGATAGTTTCCACCTCCTTTTGGCAGCCGGGACGACTCCGTCGCTTCCAGCTTCATCTCCTCAAAGCAGAGATCTCGGTCGTATGACTCAAACGCGGACATCCACGCTCCTACGCCCTGCACAGAAAAACATTTTCAGAAACGCATCGACGAAGTACCATTAGCGAAAAAAACTACATAAAGTATTCCTAGGCGATTTGATGATTCACCTCACTAATCGCCATTGCGAGCTTCAGTTCTTTCAAAGGTTTAACCCACTTTGGGTTTGTTTTGCACTTGCATACTAGCTTCGCGGAAAACTCGCAATCGAGCATCGCTGGAGTATAACCATCCTACCGCAAATGGAAGTGGTTTGGGTTGCAGTAGAAGCCCTCATCCATTTCTGGTTTAGGCTCGGAAAAAATACCCAAAGTGGTACCCTCACAGCCATCCCTCTGTTGGCTCGCATCTTCTGCATCCTAGACTTCAGGATCTCGTGAAGCTGCTGCTCCTTCATGATGACTCACGTTGATAGGGCTCAGGTTGTACCAAATCAATTAACTACTGCAAGTGTACAGCAAAGCAGTTGTAGCATAAATGGTTATCGAATCCCAAAGAAGTAAGTTAACTACACTATATAATTCAGGCTGGGATTAAGATAATCAGTAAATAATAAATGTAATGCGAAATATCAAAAGTAATGAAGGCAGGCAATTTGTTGATTGATTTAAGTTCAGAAAGCTAAAGGCGCTAAGCCAGGACAATTCGCATGTTGAATCTGAGAATGTAGAATGCATGCAATCAGAAATGAATTAAAACCATTTAGAACATGAAACACTGATTTAAAACTAATCAACTCTCGTTGCAGAAGTTATCTATGCCTAAATCACAGAATTTCAAATCCCTTTGCAAATTCTAACAATCTAAACATGCAGTAATTACCAGGTTTAATTGTTCACAAAACTCCTAAGTCAAATTTCTTTGCAAGTAGGCATTTTGCTTTTCTAATACTAGTTCAGATGATTAACTATGTTTTCACATCTATTAAACAACCTAGGGTTTCGAAATCTAGATGATTAGTCTCAGAAATTGATATGAATGCAAGCACAAATGAAGAACCATTGAATATTCCTAACATTTAGGCGATTCTACAAACTCTTAGTCAACCTTTGAAAGGCCCTAACTTAATTAACATATACTCAGACATGATTATGAAAACACAAAGCATAGCTGAATGAAACTACATTAAAAGAATATAGTATAAGATAAAGAGGTTCGAAATCTTCTCTAAAAGAGTACAGGATCTGTCTTTCCAAAAGCTCTGAATAATTCTCTCTCTAAAGCTCTCTGGATTCTAAAATCTAAGATAAAAGCCAACAATGGCTGAAAACCTAATATATACAAGCTAAAACACGTGATGTGGTCTTCTTGCAAATAGTGGAACTTCTGAGCCAAAAATGTAATTTCTTCTCCATCTTTTGATAAAAGATCATAACTCCTTCTTAGATGCGGGTGACGAGCATCACCCTTGAGTGGTGACGATCGTCACCAATGTCATGTAAACGCTTCCGAGTTGCTAATTTCGGGGTTGATTCTTGGAATGATCCAAAAAGCTCCAAAACCACCAATTATTCTCTGGTCGTGCTATAACCTGTAAAGACTCTACTAGGACTCTAAAAAGGTCAAAAAGACTCAATAAAAAGGACTTATACCATGATTAAAAACCATAAAAACCATGTTATATCAACTCCCCCAGACTTAGCTTTTGCTTGCCCTCAAGGAAACATCAGAGAAAGAACGCCACATTAATCAACACTTTCAAATCCGCATACCACAGCGCCAACACAAAATCAAATTTCAGTCTAATCATCACAAGCTTAGCAATCTCTCAAATCCAGTTCAAGCCCCTTCAAGAAATCAGAAATCTCTTCTGCTAACTCCTTATATTAATCTAAGTGTGATATCTCATCAAGGATTTATCAACACGATCACTTATAGATTCTTTTCCCTTCCTAAACACTGAACAAAGTAATCTCAACACATCTCTCCTATTTTCTCTTCCCTTGATCTTTTCCTTTAGATTTTTTCGATTTTTCAACTTCTTTTCTCATTTTTTACAGCCTAAGATATGATGCTACTCAATACTTGTGTTTCTTGTAAGGAGACAGGTTCTTGAGTGTTCACTACTGTTGTTCCTTGTAAGGAGACAGGGTTATGATGCACCATTCTATAGACTTAAACTCTTAAAAGTTGTATCAGGGAAGATCAAAGAGAGACTACATCTAAACATTCTTGTCAGTGTTTAGATGTAGTCTAAACACTGACAAGATAAGAAGTTTAAAGTTCATTAAGGTGGAGTCAACAACATATTTTTTCGATTCTCTAAGAACCTAAACCTAATAAGACTTGTAATCAACTACTCTGGCAATGATTCTTATAAGCATCAACGTTTTGTTGTTAGTTCCAAAAAAAACTGACAATTTTAAAATTTTAACTCTATAAATAGGTTTTTGACACAACTTTAAGACTCTCAAAACAAAACAAAATGTACACAACGTCAGTAGCCACCTCCCCCAAACTTAAACAACATTGTCCCCGATGTTATTAAGCCTAGAGTTGGTCAAAAGAAGCAAGTGAACGTGTATAACTGAGTTTGAAAGTGGTACTTCGCAAAGGAGTGGGTGACAAGCTTCAGATCTACTCCTAGTTCAACAAGTCCACAAAACAACTTCAAAGCAGCAGACATGCTTACTTAAGAGAAAAACATAAAAATGACTCAAGAGAAATAAAATAAAATAGAAAAAGGAACAACTAACAAGGATAACAGAAAAGCTAGTCCTCATCCTCGTAGTCCTCAGCAGTAGAATGAGGGCGGATGCAACCACAGTTGCTAAGTGTAGTCACAGCGTCCCATAGACCCTCGAGGCTGTCGCAAATGTAGTCCTAAAAGACTGTATATCCATAGGTGTCTGAGGTCTAGGAGGGTGCCTCACAGCACCAATCTCTAGCGTGGATGTAGTCTGACGTCGGGATGGTTCAGCCTGAGCAGCAGCAGCGGAAGTGGAGGCGCCAGCAGTGGCTCTTTTGTGACGTTGCGGAGCTGTGAGAAAACGCAGCAAAACCGGGTAAGGCTGAAAACGCAGCTGAAGTGGATCGCTCTGGATCGTAGCGAGCTCCCGGTTTGGCAATTGCACGCCAACATACTCCCCAACAGAAGTATTGAAAGTCCAGACAACATGTGCTTCAGCCAAGTAGCATGGCCCAAATGAGCCTCATCCATAAGAGTGCGCGCAGTGACAATGCTGCAGGGCCCTGTGTCGATCTCAAAGTGCTGGAAGATAGGCGTGAGGAGGCTGCCAATGCTCTTTGTATTGTCCCATGAGCTTGTAAATAGCTTGGTCTTCGGAGAGACCAAGTGCTCTGTAAAAATGGCGCCCAAGTTGGCGCGAACCATGCTCTCCGTAGGAATCTCGTCATCCAGCATACTAGCAAAGCCATAATAGAGCAAAACGAGCTTGCTGACACGCATCTTACTTAGCGCAGACTTGCAGAGACAGGTGTTGCCTATAAGGCGCAGAATGTACCTCATCACGGGATGCCTAACATCAGTATGTGTGCTTGTTTTGGACTCATAGACGCCATTCCAGAACTTAGACCAGAAATTCAACATGTGGGTCCACTGTGAAGGTGTGAGAACTCCTGAAGGATGGTTATCGAAACCATAGATCCCGCAGAGCTCAAAGATGTTGTGCCTGTAGTGAATGCCTCTGATCAGGAAGGTGAGCTTGCCCTGCTGTGCAGTCTTGGCCAGCTCGTTCTCGTAGTACTCGTAAACAGTGGCAAGGAATTTGCGGACCAGATCGGGGTACAGATCGTACTGCTGAATCGCCATAGAGCTCATCCTGATCCTCTCTAGAACCCGCAGAACCTCATCCTTAATGCCCATCTAGAGCAGCACCTTGTTGTCTGCGAATCTGGTGTGAAGGATTTATGTCTTCCCACGTATTGTAGAACAACGTGTCATACTCATCCCAGCTTTCCTGAATGTCACGGAAAATACAGGCATCCTTCGCTATCTCCTGCTTCGGGGTTCCTGCCCAAGCAACTCCTGAAGTGATTTTGTTGTCCTCTCTCTTTGGCCATGGAGGCCTTCACATTGGTCCTGTGTTTGCTAGCTGCGTAGAATCGGATGCATCTGAAAATCCAAATCAAGAACAACCAAAAATTCACCAAAATTTGCCAAATTTCAAAAAATTTCAAAAATCAATGAATCAGTGGAAACAGCTATTCGCGTTCAGTAAGAGCATTACCAGGAAGACAAATCAATCACAACTTCAACCCAAATCACCCAAAACTCCTGATTTTCACAAGTTTTATCACAAGTTCTAAAATTTCAAAAACTTTCAAATCAACCATTAAATCACTCAAGGATGGTATCATTCATCTAATACAACCTAAATAACCATGATTCAACACTTAAATCAAGCTAATCAGGTCGAGAATCGAATTTTACCAAATCTATGGTGGTCTAAAAATTGGGGATTCTGAACAAATTCCTGGGAGATCTTGTAAACGAATGAGAGATTATGAAAAAGGGCCAAAATCCGCACGAGTTAGGCTTTTGAATCACTCAAATCGGTTAACAAAATCAAAAGTTGCGATTTAATGCTCTATGTGTTCGTTATTTGGTTTTAGCAGTTATGAGACGAGGAAAAAAAAAGAAAGAATTAAGACGTGTACCTGAGCCTCGGACGGAGGATGAGCGTCACCCCCCTGTGGTAATAATATATACACGAAAATGAATATAAGTATAAGAAAAAGAAAACTTACCAGTGGGTTGCCTCCCACCAAGCGCTTGTTTTAAGTCTGTAGCTCGACTTGGAATATTGTTTACATATCTGGTGCATCATTTAGAGACACAATGTGTCCTGCTAGAACTTCGGCTTGCGCCCAATAATGTTTCACCCTCTGTCCATTGACAGTGAACTCCTCTCCTTTAAGGTTGATCAGGACAATGGCGCCATGTGGTGTAGCCTCTTTGACAGTGAAAGGACCTGACCAATGAGATTGCAGTTTACCAGGAAACAACTGTAAACGAGAGTTATAAAGAAGTACCTGGTCATTGGGCTCGAAGTGTCTGGATATGATCTTCTTATCATGATATGCCTTTGTCCTCTCCTTGTATGACTTGGAGTTTTCATAGGCTAGATATCTCAGTTCATCCAGTTCATTGAGCTGAATCAGGTGCCTCTCTATAGCAGGCTTCAAATCAAAGTTCAGCTTCTTGATAGTTCATTCTGCTTTGTATTCTAACTCCACTAGAAGATGGCACGACCTGTCATATAGTAGATGGAAAGGTGTACTCCCTAGTGGCGTTTTGTAGGCAGTCCTGTAAGCCCACAGCTCATCATCCAGTTTCGCAGACCAGTCCTTCCTTGTCTTCCCCACTGTCTTCTCCAGAATTTGTTTGATCTGTCTGTTGGAAACTGCAACCTGTCCCCTGGTCTGGGGATAATAAGGCGTGGCCACTCTATGCTGAACACCATACTTCTTCAGCAGCTTGTCCAAGACCTTGTTAACAAAGTGAGAACCACCATCACTGATAACAATTCGCAGGACACCAAATCTAGGGAATATAATGGTCTTAAACAGCCTTAGAACCACTGCATAATCATTAGTAGGAGTAGCCAACGCCTCTACCCATTTAGATACATAGTCAACAGCAACTAGAATGTATCTGTTACCATAGGATGAAGGAAAATGACCCATGAAGTCAATGCCCCAACAGTCAAAGACTTCAACCTCAAGAATGAAGTTATGTGGCATCTCATGTCTTCTGCTAATCTTTCCTCTCCTCTGACATGTATCGCTGCGTGTAATGAATGCCTATGCATCCTGAAACATAGTAGGCCACCAGAAACCTGCTTGAAGAACTTTGGAGACTTTTGAATGTGGTTAAGTGTCCAGCATACTCTGAGCCATGACAATGAAACAGAACGTCTGGAACCTCAGCTTCTGCAATGCATCTCCTGTAAATCCCATCTGCACAATGTCTGCAAAGATATGGCGCATCCAAATAGAATCTCCTAAGTTCTCTCAAGAACTTCTTCCTAACATACCCCTTAAAGTCATGTGGTTCATCCTCTGCAGCGAGATAGTTGGCAATATTAGCACACTAGGGCCTCTTGGGATCAGTAGTGGGATAAACTTGCTCTTCAAAAGCAGCTCCCAAGCTGGCACAAATCATTCACAACATCTGTGTCGGCTGACGAGCGTCACTGATTGGGTTGGCGATCGTCACTCGTTCATTCTCAGCAGGAAATTCATCATCTTTAAAACTTTCAAGTCCCACGAACTGCTCGGTACTCAAACCTTTCTTCAACACTGGTAGAAGGTTCCTTCCACTCCTTAATATGATGGCATTCACATGGTGCTTGGGGTTAGCATCAGTCCTTCCAGGAAGGAATCCTTCTTGCCTCTGAACAGCTCCTGCAGTTTGAGTAACCTGAACATCCAGCTTCTTCATGTGAGAGTTCAGACTCTCAACTTTTCCATTCAGGTCCTGATACAGTGAATCTATCTTGCCATTGAAGTCCATTGTCATCTTCTGATGTCCTTCTAGGATCTGCTCCAGAATAGTTTCCATATTGTCCTCTTGTGGAGGTGCAGTTTGGTAGGAAGAAGAACTATAATTCTTGTTGAAGTTGCTGTTGTTCTGGTAAGGCTTCTGAAACTCAGTTTTCTGGAACTGTGGCTTCGGAGTGTAACCAGAAGAAATCTGGTTTCCTGTGAAGGAACTCTTCTGATTGTTGCGGTTGTAACCTCTGTTCCATTACTGATCCCAAACCTTTGACCCTGAAGTCCTCCAGCATTGATGAAGTTAACATCCTCCTGCTCAATCTCCCATGGATTTCGAAAGTCTACATCTTTGCAGGAAACTGGACTGATTTCTTTCCCACCAAAAGGCTATGCATACTCTCCAGCTTAGCCTTAACCTCAGCAATCTAGTTCCCATCATTCAAACCAGCTGGTTTCATCCTCTGAAAATCAGCATTCTTGGTGCTGTTACTGCAGGCCAATTTTTCAATCAGAGTTATTGCAGCATCAGGAAGGTTTGTGTTGAAGTTTCCACTACTAGCAGCATCCAACGCCATCTGATACATCCAGTCCACTCCTCTGAAGAAAATTCTAAGCAGCTGCACCTGATTGAAACCTTGAAGAGGACAGTCTCTCTGATAAGACTTAAATCTTAACCAAGAAGCTTTAAAAGCTTCAGTAGGTCCTTAGGAGAATGAAGCAATTTTCGTCCTTAAGTCTTCTGATCTAGCATCATCATAGAAGTTATTCAGGAAGGAATTTTTGGTGTCTTCCCAAGTGGTCAGTGATCCAGGCTCCAGGTGCTTCAGCCAACAAGCTGCACCTCCTCCAAGAGAGTAAGGAAATAGCTTACAGAACAGGAAGCCATTGCTAACTCCGTTAGCCTTGACACTTGAAGCCAAATCCTCAAACCTCTCTATGTGATCCATAGGATGCTCATGTGGTAAGCCATGAAAGGGATGCTGACCCACAAGCTGAAAATAAGCAGGCTTGAGCTCAAAATCATTTCTATGAAAAGCGAGAAGGCAGATTGCAGCTCTGTTGGCATAAAAAATGGTCTGGTCTGTTGTAATCTCCTAGAGTCCGCTGAATAAAACGCCCAGCAGCAGCGACTCCAGCCATAATCGCCACTTGATGAACCACCTATTCAACAATGATATTCCCATACTTATCCAGTCTCTGTCCTTCTTCATTCCTCCTGTTTCCATCTCTGTCAACAAAGTGACCTTCTGCATCTTCAACCAAGATCAGCGGATTGACCATTGTAGATTGCTTCTTAGCTTTCCTGATGGTTCATTCCAACTAAGCTAGTTCATCAATGCCGAAAGTCACAAGCTCCTTCTCTTTGTTGCTTATGTTACTGCGATTAGGCATACACTTGAAACCAGCACAAAGAAAAGTTGCAAAAGTCAATAAACAAATAAAAATTTAGACAAAATCCTAATACTAAAAATCGATCTATTATTTCCGGGCAACGGTGCCAAAAACTTGATAGGGCTCAGGTTTTATCCAATAAATTAACTACTGCAAGTGCACAACAAAGCAGTTGTAGCATAAAAGGTTATCGAATCCCAAGGGAGTAAGTTAACTACACTATAAAATTCAGGCTCAGATTAAGTTAAACAGTAAATAATAAATGTAATGCGAAATAACTAAAGTAATGAAGGCAAGCGATTTGTTGATTGATATAAGTCCAGAAAGCTAAAGGCGCTAAGTCAGGACAATTCGCAAGTTGAATCCGAGAATGTAGAATGCATGCAATCAGGAATGAAATAAAACCGCTTAGAATATGAAACACTGATTTAAAACTAATCAACTCTCGTTGCAGAAGTTATCTATGCCTAAATCACATAATTTCAAATCTCTTTGCAAGTTCTAACAATCTAAACATGCAGTAATGATCAAGTTCAATTGTTCACAAAACTCCCAAGTCAAATTTCTTTGCAAGTAGGCATTATGCTCATCTAATACTAGTTCAGGTGATTAACAATGTTTTCACGTCTGTTAAACAACCTTAGGTTTCGAAATCTAGATGATTAGTCTTAAAAATAGATATGAATACAAGCACAGATGAAGAACCAATGAATATTTCTGATTTTGCGATTCTACAAACTCTTCATCAATCTTTAAAAAGCCCTAACTTAACTAACAGATTACTCAGACATGATTATGAAAACATAGCTGAATGAAACTGCATTAAAAGAATAAAGTATAAGATAAAGGGGTTCAAAATCTTCTCTAAAATAGTACAAGATCTGTCTCCCCAAAAGTTCTGAATAATTCTCTCTCTAAAGTTCTCTGAATTCTAAAAGCTAAGATAAAAGTCAACAATGGCTGAAAACCTAATATACAAGCTAAAACACGAGCTGGGGTCTTCTTGCAAATAGTGAAACTTCTGGGCCAAAGATGCAATTTTCTCTTCATCTTTTGATAAAAGGTCACGACTCCTTCTTAGATGCGGGTGACGAGCATCGCCCTTGATTGGTGATGATCGTCACCAAAGTCATGTAACGCTTCCGATTTGCTAATTTCAGGGTTGATTCTTGCAATGATCCAAAGAGCTCCAAAACCTCCAATTATTCTCCAGTCATGCTATAACCTGCAAAGACTCTACTAGGACTCTAAAAAGACCAAAAAGACTTAATAAAGGGCTTATACCATGGTTTAAAAACATAAAAGCCATGATATATCACATGTCGGCATTCTGGAGATTTAAATAATCTCCATCCTCAGCTTGGAAATCAGCTTGACAGACTGATTGATCCCACGCAGCACCAGCAACCCCCTCAATATTGGACTGCATGAGCCTTACAGCTCTGGAAAAGCTAAAATCAACAACAAAAATTAGGAACAGAAATTTCCTTCACGTTAATATACAAATAAAATCAGAGCGCAACTGATACCTTTCTGTCTCAGTCGGGGTTTCCTCCTGTGCAACATTATCTGAATCCACCTGAATGGGTTCAGACGGAGGAGTCGCTCTCTTCTTTTTGGGAGGAGAACCCGCAGGAATAACGACTTCCACCATAGGGGTCACCCTTCTCCTCTTTAATCACATTCCCCTCGGCTCCGACTGCGCTGTCTTTTTGGAAACTAGATATAGAAAAATATAGCAAGTACTTCGTCAACACGCATAAAGTCATCTTTAAAAAAAAAGAGAGCGCAAATACCTGCTTGTGGAACCTTGGTCGTCTTCGCCGCCGGCTCCGATTTTCTCGCTCCCTTCTCGGAAGACTTCTTGTCAGGCCAATGTCTTTCGCTCAGCTCATGCATCTTCTTGACGTCAACGTCAAAACCGAATGGGTCCTTTCCAAGGCTAATTGATCCTGTAGAATGGACAGCAAAATAATCAACACCTTGAACTCAAAAAGGATTGCTTACATAGATAAAGGCAAAACCAGCTCAGCAACCAGGTTTCGACTTCCAAGCTCTAAACAAATCAAGCTCAAAACTACTAGTAGACGCTTCATTGATCTTCACATAGAAGAAAAATATATCCCACTTATGTACTTTGCTTGTCGGATCTCACTTAAAAATCCCGAACTACAGAGTGGTGTAAAAATGGTGCCATGATCCCGAGATATTCCACTTCCCAGGCTCCAGGATGGAGTTCTTTTCGAAGATATCCCAATTGAATGGAACCTTTGCCTCCCGAGCTACTGCCGCCATACAGTTGAGATGCCGGATTGCAGCATGTGAGAGCTGACCTAAAGGCAATTATCTCCTTTCACAGTAGCGATGAAGTAGTGGTGAGATTGGGAAGCTTAGGCCAAATTTGGCAAAATGGCGCTCATACCAACATAAGTAACCTTCCGGGGGGGGTCGTTACTCTCTCGTGTACTAGCGGTAAGAGAAGTTCAACATCTGCAGGAAACCGCACCTCTGCCTAAGTTCTTGCAGCCTGCTCGCAGTCATCCAGGTCCTCCCATCTTTTACTTTATCGTCTTTTTCCAATTCAAGCTTCGGCATTACAATTGTTTGGGGAAGACCCCAAACTTGAGCTGGTAACTTAGAGCCTTCCATATCCATCTCGGAATTGATGTTGGAATCATCTGAAGGATCATATCCCGATAACCTGAGGATTCGCAGGAAATCGACGGCGAACTGAGAGTTGCTTCTGACCTCAGTTGTTTGACACACTCCGCGAGAGAGATGTTGTCGTCATCAACCATTTTGCCTTTACCTTTTGGATCGAAGGATGGTGTTGCCATTGAAGATTTTCAAAGAAAAGAGAGGAATCGGCGAAATAGAACGAGATACTATGACTATCACGAAATCAAAAAGGAAAAAGAAGAAATTTTGCATAAGGGATGAAGCAGAACAACCAAGAAATGAAGGACTTTTAACTTGAACTGCGAAAAATTAAATCAAAGGAAATATCAACGGTTTCCTTATAAGACGCATGTTGAGATTCGCATAATCTCGCCGTCTGGAAACCTTTTGCCCTTCCTGCTTTGAACAAACCCATAAAAGCTTAGTGGGCCACGCATTAAAAGCCCATTATCAAAATGCCATGTGTCAAATCTATACAAGGACGGGCCGAGCTGGTCATCGCAAAGGAACTCTCCTGACGAGCTAATACTTATTGTGAGATCAAACCAATTTGCTGGATGAAGTCCGCCGAGCTAATTAGCAAATCGTCTCGACGAACTGGGCGGAAGGGGGGGGGGGACTTACTGTTAGAGGGAAAATGAGCACATTTCCTAAAAGACTTTCTCTAGACGAAAAAGGAATATTCGAAGATAATGAAAAACCTCCACAGAATCAGGAAGAAAGGGATATTTACATATCCAAAATATAGGAATTATCTCGAAAGAGAAGAGGAAAAAGAGTTCGCCATAGCCGACCTCCCAATCCTATAAATAAAACACCCCGGGTAGCTTAAAGATCAACTCATACATTCTAGAGAGCAGCAGAGCTAAACCTCAAAACTCCAAGCTTTCTACTTTATTGCTTTATCACTTTCTTTCACTTTGGGAAAGACCTATAGGTCACGCCACCTTTGCAATCGCTTTGCCTTTGAGCTTCTAATAAAGATCTTATTCTCCAAAACCCACAATTGTTAATCACTTAAATCTATTGGTGATTTTCTGGTTCAACACTTATCACCTAATTTCACTATACTCTGATAAGCCACCATCACCATTTACTTTATATATAATCTCTCTTCTACATCAAACGCCTTTTCATGGCCTGCTATGTTCAAATACCATTTGGATTCCTCTTCTACTTACAAAAGATTCATGATGTCTATTGAATCGTCCAACCTTGATGTGGTTGTAAAGCATATATGTTTAATTTAGAGAAGAATAGTTTTCTTGCTAAGTTCATGGTGATTTTTTTGTTTCCTTACGACTTTGATAGTAGTTTTGTTATAAAATAGGTCACTTTTAAATTTGTCTTGAAATAAGTACTACAAATAATTTTCTAAATTGGTGCCTTTGAGTTTGGAAACAAACTGAAAACAAAATCTTTCTCTAAGATTTATGTATTCAAATCTTTGGTTAGTTAATTGAATCTGATAATTATTATGTACCTAAGCATCTATTATCCCTGCTTTATATTGATTCTATTTTTTTTGAAAAAAAAAGACATGGTGTTTTATCAATTTTTGTAATGTGAATACAAACTGTAATATGAATTGGTTGAAAAAGGGAGAGGATCTGATTTTTTCATATTTTAATTTATTAAGCTCCATAGATATGTGTTCGCGAAAATAAGAAAATTTTATGCACACTCCTATAAAGCTCAATATTGAAGGTTGCATGTAAGAAAAGAAACAGAAATATTCACATGGTAATTTTAAAAAAAATTATATTTGATGTAGAAACTCGTGAAATTTATTGCAACTTTAAATGGTATATATTTATAGTTGATATCAATACTCTAGAAATAAAATATTTTGTAGACTAAATTTTAAATTATTTTCTTTTAGAAGTTTTCTGTTAGTATAAATCTTTTGACTTAGTGTTAGAGATGAGATTCATACCATCTCTACAAACCCGATAAGGATTCTGGTCGACCCAATTCATAAAGTTTAGGTCGGCCAAATAAATAGAAATTTTTAATTTATTGAGCGAACCCGGGAGAAACAGAAGTTTAATCTTATCGGCAAGAAGACTTTCCTTTTTCAAACCGACATAGGAGACCGACCTGATCGGCTATAAATATAGGAAGTCCATCGACTTCTCAGATCATCCAAAAATACTCTTTCGAGACCTAGGGCAAACTAAGCAATCTTATTGTTCTTAGCTCTCAATCTTTTTTCCTTAAAAAGTCTAGGTCGGCGTTCTTATTCTGATGACCTAAACTATCTTGTACCTCTCAAGCTCCAGCTTAATTTAATAAAGATCTCTTTTTAAACCCACAAACCCTAGTTCTTTTCTAAAGTCGAACTTGAGTTTTTACAGTTGGCGCCGTCTAAGGGGAATAAGAGAACAATCTTTAAAAAAAAGCGGAGCTTGAAGTTGGTTGAAACACCTATCAACCCTGGTGCTACCGACCTTACCACAGGAGCCACCGATCTCACTGGAGGACCCACTGATCGTGCAGAAGGAGCTGTCGATCCCACCAGAAATACCCAGGGCCTGATCATCGATCCGATCACCGGACTCCAGATGAACGATCAGACTAACATATGGACTGATGACACAGCTGCACAAAACACCGACGGAACAGGCCAGGTCGGCCACACTGATGGGACCAACCCGGCTGACCTGCCACAGCCACCTCCCATTAACATGGCCACCATCATCAGATCGGTTGCGGCACAGCTACATCAGGGGATGGATGCTTGCTTCGAGTCTCTCCGCGCCGTACAGATTGCCTACCGAGAAGATCTAGATCGGCTTCTCAACGCTAGGGCCCATACCCAAGAGCCGGCCGATCTGATCACGCCCCCACGCCCGCCGATCCGCAACACAGAAACTACTAGACTGGTCAACAACCTGTTTGGCACCACACCGACAGACAACCTGCAGAGAGCACAGGTGGAAGGCTTCAACACTTGATCCTCCCGTAACACCACAGGCGCCGACCTGACGACGGTCTCAGAGCTCGACCTTCTCCATCAACGCCTCGACGACATCAACAGCAAGATCCATAAGGCGACGACCTCTGCACCAGAGTTGGACAAAATCATCCAACAAACGCAGCAGACCCCGTTCACATCGGCCATCACCAAGGCTCCTCTCAAAGACATAGCCGGATGAAGCTACCTCCAAGTTACACCAGCACGACAGATCCGAAGAGACACCTGACCGCGTTCAACGCAGTCATGGAGCGAGCTCGCTTCACGGACGAAGAGCAGGACGCATGCCTCTGTTTGTACTTTGTGGAGACGCTCTCCAGAAGCACCCTCACCTGGTTCTCACAGCTTCTTCAAAATTCCATCGACAGCTACAAGGAACTCACAGCTCGGTTCTTTAAACATTATTCGATCTACATCGACACAGAGTCTACAGCGCTCGATCTATGGGCATGCGTCCAGGGCAACACGGAACCATTACACGACTTCATCGACCGGTTCTGGTCCATCGTTTCCCGATGCAGCTTGTCGGACGAGCTATCTCTCAACATCCTCATCAGGAACTTGAGAGACGATCAATTGTACTGTGTACAGTTGAAAACCGGGATGACCAAAACCCTAGAAGACGCTTTGCATAAGGCGACCGGCTATATCAGGGTCGAAGAAGATCGAGCAGCCAAGGCCAAAACCAAGTTGGCCGAGGAGAAATATTTGCGCGAAAAGAAACCCAGATCGTTGAATCATGGTGGCCAGCAGGAGCCTCGTCAGCACTACGACAAGAGCCGGAAGAGTATCAATACCGTCGGACGACCGATGAAGTGGAACACTTGGGATAGTCTGAGCGCCAAAGACCCGGATAGCAAGAAGCCGTGGTGCAAATACCACAAGCGCACAGCCATCACACCGATGATTGCCGCACTCTCCCAGCTCTTGCGAAAGGCTTGGGAAGCTGGTGAGTTCACCATAACAGAGACTCGGAGTTTAGCACGACAATCTGATGATGATCAAGACAGGCGGCCTACGAGCGATCGCGATAGAAGATCCGATGCTGATTGTCCATTTTCTAAACATGAAGGGAAGGAAACAAAACGTGACCGTGAAGACGATCACACACCCCCGACCTCACCGCGCCGACAGATCAACATGATTATGGGAGGACTTCTCTCATGCACCGACTCCATTAATTCTATCAAGCGGCACGAACGAAAGGCCGTCAATCCTCTGAAGGACACCCTACCACTTTTCAAAGACAACCTCCCAATCACGTTTACAGAGCAAGACGCGCAGAATATAGACCGCCCTCATAACGATCCACTCGTCATCTCTCTTCGACCCGGAGAAGACGATGTCTCAAAGATATTGATCGATATGGGAAGCTCAGTCGACCTCATCTTCATGGACATACTACGCATGATGAGCATCACCGAATGGGACATCAAAGTCGCACCATCACCCCCTCACTGGGTTTGCTGGAGATTCGATCTCCACGATTGGAACCATCACGATGCTATTTACCATAGGAGGAAAGTCCGTTACAGGGACGTTCGAGGTCATTGACCGACCTGCAATTTACAATGCCATCCTAGGAACACCCTGGCTTAACGCCTTGCGAGCCGTCCCATCTCCCTACCACCAGTGCATCAAGATGCCGATCAGAGGCCATATCTTCACCATCCGTGGTGATCAGACAGTCGCTCGGCATTGTTATATCGACAAACAGTGCATCTGTAAGGCGTCAACGTTCGTGATCGGTAGCAATAGTGACTTCGATCCACGGATTTTTTCACCACGAGAAGCTGAAGAGTGATCTTATCGTCCAAGTCAACATCGACGCTGCCAACCCAGAGCATAGTGTCAGCATCAGCACAGAGCTATTGCCAAGTATGCAAGACGAGCTGGTCGCCTTCCTCCGAGAGAACGTCAGAACAATCGCATGGTCAATGGCCGATATGAAGGGCATCAGCCCCCAGACTACCGACCACAAATTGAACGTTGATCCCACTTTCAAGCCGATCAAACAGAAGCGACAAAAATTAGGCCCCGAACGGGCACAAGCCGTTCACGATGAGGTGGATAAGCAGCTGAAGGCCGGATCAATCGCCGAAGACAAGTACCCGGAGTGGCTCGCTAACCCAGTGGTAGTCAAGAAGAAGAACGGGAAGTGGCGAGTCTGTGTAGAATTCACAGACCTCAAAAAGGCTTGCCTGAAGGACAGTTTCCCTCTTCCTCGTATCGATCCGCTCGTCGAGGCAACCGCTGGCAATGAACTCCTCTCCTTCATGGATGCATTCTCGGGATATAACCAGATTCTCATGAATCCGGGCGATAGTGAGAAGACCGCATTCATCACGGATCGAGGAACTTATTGCTAAAAGGTCATGCCGTTTGGTTTGAAGAATGCAGGAGCCACTTATCAGCGCCTTGTCAATAAGATGTTCGCCGATCAGCTGGGGAAGACGATGTAAGTATACATAGAAGACATGCTCGTCAAATTGGCTAAGGCATCCGACCACATCGTTCATCTCCGAGAATGCTTCCGGATACTCAATGAGTACGGCATGAAACTCAACCCCGCGAAATGCACATTCGCAGTCACTTCCGGAGAATTCTTGGGATATTAAGTCACGCAGCGCGGGATTGAAGCCAATCCCAAGCAGATCTCCGTAATCTTGGAATTACCCTCGCCGCAGAATCCTCGTGAGGTTCAACGTTTCACCAGAAGGATAGCCGCCTTAAACCGATTCATATCACGTTCAACCGACAGATGCATGCCTTTCTATCAGCTCCTTCGCGGCAACAAAAGATTCGAATGGGACAAGAAATGTGAAGATGCATTCCTGCAACTCAAGAAATACCTGCCAACACCTCCGATCCTGGCTAAACCATAACACGGAGACACCTTCTTACTCTACATCGCAGTCTCCAGTGCCGCGGTCAGCAGCGTTCTACTCCGGGAGGATCACAGAGAACAGAAGCCGACCTTCTACTTCAGCAAGACTTTGGATGGTGCTGATACTCGATACCCGACCTTAGAGAAGCTTGGTCTCGCGGTGGTCTTCGCTTCAAGGATGTTGCGTCCTTATTCGGTTTTGATTCAATAAAAGAAATATTACCAAAATATCGTGTCTGTTTTCATATCGGCATCCTGGCCAAATGCCCCATTCGCCTAAAGCTAAAGTCTGATCCACTTTAGCTCGCCAACTTAAAGCCAAGTCCATCTTGCATTATGCAGTTTTACCTGTTTCAATGGATCTGAGCCATGTGTTGTTATCAGCCAAGTCAGTCTTGTATCCGCATTCGACTCGGATACTTCTAAGTGGTACCGATGCAATAATACCGACCTGAATCGCACATCGAATATTCACACTTAGAAGATAAGTGGTACGAACAATCATAAGCCAGGCTTCCCGCACGTTCGTATTCACACTTCCCTTTTCAGCCTGCACCCGCTCTGCACTCCTTATGTCATGCGAAACAACCAAGCAGACCAGATCGCATCTTGCATTCGACTTAAGGAAATTTCTTAGTATCGGATACATGCCGACCTCACTCGCTTATCCACTTTGTACTTAGAAATTAAGTCACATAATATGTAAGCGATATCGCATCACAGTTTATGTTCAGATTCTCTCTTTTAAATAATAAAACATCTTTTCATTGATATAATGCCAAAACTGGCTGACAAAAACTACATCGTTCAAACATTACAAATACTTAACCAAAAAAAAAAGATAGAAGGAAATCTATTCGTCGCCCTCGGCTTCTTGAATTTCCCCTTCCTCCTGCTCGGCATTTTGGCTGTTTAGCGGGTCGGCATCGTGATCATCTCCGTGATCGGCCTCCTGCTACTTCTCACATTCGCCCCTTTCAGGAGACTTGACCGCTTCTGACCCCTCTTGTCTGAGCTCCCTCGTGTCTTCATGGAAAAAATCTAGCTCAGGAATCCCGAGCTCATCAACCGAGAAACTGATTTCCTCGAAGGCATCCTGTTCGGCCTTGCTTTTGGCAATCTTCTTTGCTACATTTTCGTCAATTAGGGGTGGGAAGTCGTAGCCTTGCCTCCGGACGATGTTGAGTGCTCTCTGTGCACCGATCCATTGTGCCGCAGTCGAGATCAACTCCTCTGCCTTTTCCTTCCGAGCCAAATATTCTTTTACTTTGCCAATTAAGTTGGCATAGTGGCCGTTTACATTGGAGGCTGCACGTTTTGCCATCTCCTGGCCAAAAGCAATCTTTTCCTGTTCGGCCAATTTTCTTTCGGCCTCAAGCTTACTCTATGCGGCAGCCCTCTCTTTCGTTATCTGCTTCACGGCCCGTCCAAGGAGCCTATTCTTCTCCATAATGTCTGCGCAAGCCTATGCCAGATTCTCTCAGGATTCCCCAAGTTTAGCTTCGAGCTCGGTGCTCTTTTGCTTCTCAACTTCGAGAACTTCTTTGAGGCTCTCTCTCTCTCGGCCTGGTCGGCTTGACACCTCTTGGCAACACGGTCGTACTCGCACATCACAGTTAGTGCGGTACTTAGGGCATGCATAAAAAGAGAATCGTAAGAACCAATCTGGCACTTAACAATCAGAGAAACAGAGCGTGTTCGATATCCTACCTTAGCATGATCGGCTGCGAAGCGCAATCTCCTTGCTGCGAATTATGCTTCGGGAGTCGGTTGGTGGAAGAGCTGGGTGATCCCTTAATAGAAGGAAGAAATCCAGTCAGGATAATGGATCACTCACCAACGGGCCATTTCCCCGGTAGTCGTAAGAAAACCCAAACGGGCGAAGCTCCCGTTCGGTACAAGGCCTTTTTGACCTCTGTGAATCCTCGGGAACTTCCTCTGAGCTCTTTTTATTCGAACCGACGGGGACACCATCCCCGCTAGCTTCACCTTCTCCGACCATTTCGTCGGAGCGCCCTTCCCGCTCGGCTTTCTTCTGGGCCTTCTCCACCTTTCTTGCAGCCTTCTTATCGGCCGCTTTCTTTGCTTTAGCTATTTGGTCGGTCGCTCTCTTGGCCTTAGCCGAATCACTCTCAATATGATCCTTTGAAGGCTCACGAGCCTCGCGTTCGTCCAAATGCTCCTGCCATTGGGATTTCAGATTCTTGGATGCGAGGCGATCCGAAAGCAGATTCCAGGTCGGTTGACAAGTCTTTGAAAACGCGTGATTTCATCTTGTTGGTTCAGATCCGATGTCGAAGAAGGGCAGCTGAAATAAAAGGGTTGTTAGCCGACTTGATGCCTTAACTCTAAATGAATACTAAGCGGAAAACAATCGAAATCAACCTTTGGTTCTCTCGATCCTCTCTTCTGTAATCTCAGGCCAAGTGATTGCACTAATCGCCGCGAACCGTTCAGAGATCTCGTATATGTCGAGGGGGTCGTCAACGATCAGAAGATGCCTGTTGCCTGCAAAATCAACGATACCAATCAGAAAAGTTAAAAAACAATACTATTAACGGATTTTTCAGGTCGGGGGTGTTTCTACCCATGACCTCTGCCCATTTCGTTCGGATCTCGATGTTTCGGTCGACGATGGAGAACTCATTGATCAGCACGAAGAAATAGCGGTCTCTCCAATCATTGACCTTCGTCTTTTACCCACCGTTGACTATGTTAAACTGGGTCTTCATGCTCGTATAATACGACCCTCGGTTCCTTAGTTTTCCTTCGTCCTCCTAGTATTCATCATCGCATCAAACGCAGCACGACTAAGAGGAATGCTATGCCTGGTCGACATCACCAGCATAATGACGATCAGGCGAATCGTCGAATGGGAGAATTGCGAGATCGGCATCTCCTTGCGATCAGCAAACTCCAATAGCAGCCTCGGAAGAGGAAAGCAGAGATGGAAGTCTCTGAAGAAACACTCGTAGACGCAGAACCATCCCTTCGGAGCATTCCACGGCCGTTCTGATGGACTCGGCACCATAAAAATGACCTCAGGGCCGATATCGCATTCCTCCTTCAGCATGACCAGGGACTCCATAGTCGACTTGGTCGGCATTACTCCGAGGGGATTATCACTGACCGGCTTCAGAGCTGGCTCGCCTTTTCTCCTCTTAACCTTCTCGATTGGGGGATTCAGATCGACAATGCCGAACTGGTTCACCTCGTCCTCTACAATAAGAGTATTCAGCTCGTCCGAGATATGCATATCATTTGAGCCACCCCGTTCGTCTTCCTCATCCCGTAACTGCGGGATCAAAAACAGTTCCCGAGAGGACGCTTCTCCACCCATCAGAACGGCCCTGACCTGGTAGGCGTGGAAACGATCGGCTGCTGCCCTCTGATTTTCTTCCCTGACCCGTTCCTGGAAGGATCGATCCAGCGCTGAAAGATCACATGCGTCCGAAGACTGATCTGATTCTGATCGAAAGACGACAACTTCCTTGCCCTTCGATCGGCCTCTCACTTCTTGGTCGGCTTGCGAAATCTCGAGGAATTCCCTCAAGGGAACGCCGATCTCATCGGCTTTCGTCTGAGATTCTGATCGGCCCTCTTTGATGCTTAAACCTTTCCCCATCGCAAATCTTAGCTTTGACGTCGGCTTCAGTCAGATCGGAGAAATCACAACGACGGAAATCGAACAAAACGTGGCGGAGGTCTAACTGGAAAATCTAAAAAATGAAGAACAAGAGGAGAGAGAAGAGAGCAAACCTGAATTTGATAGAGTTTCGCAGAAATGCAGAAGTGAAAAAATGAAGGCCGAAGCCCTCTCATTTATACAGAATTGAGAGTGGTTATCGAGAATCATCATTAGATCGGCGACCCTTCACATTTCTTTTCATTATATTTAAATTGGCCTCCTCTCTTTCCTCCTCGCATGACTGACACATGTCAAACCTTGTTCTGTATGCGCAGACTGATATCTCTTGTATTTGCATCATTTAGACTTGCATTTAGTGCATGTTTTAGTTCTCTTTTGCATGTTTTCCTTATCCTTTGTCCTATTTTCTTCTCCTTTTAGACTTATGTTGCATTTAGGATGTAGTTTGCATTCTTTTAGCATAAAAGATGTTTATAGGTACTCATTGAGCTACAAGGAGCATGGGAGATGATAGTGGGTTCAGCACAAGACATGAAAAGAGCCAAGAAGAAGGTGCACCTTGTTGAAGCGGCCAGAAACTTCACCTGATAAAACTGGCTCGGACAAAGCATCTCCAACCCGATTCAGCTTCAACAGTCTTCAACAGTCTTCAACAATGTTGTAGCCCCGTGAGTTAGCTTGCGTCTGGAGTTGGTTTCAGGTCATTCTCATCAGCGGTTAGAAAGTTACATGAGTTTTCGTGAAACCGCTCAACCCTTTTCGGTCAGAGAACGGGGGACATCGATCAAGGGGTAATCGATACAAGATTTTCGGTCAAGAGCATCGATCAGCACTGATCGTTATAAATCCGCCCGATTAATTTCGGTCAAGTGCAACGATTAGGTGGTCACCGATATGATTCATATCGACTGAAGATCAGCTCAGATGATGTGTTTCCATTTCGATTTGGCTTCGGCGTCCTTCATCAACTTTGTAGCCACTTGAGTTATCTTTCGTTTGGTTTTAGTTTCGAGTCATTCCCATAAGTGGTTGAAGAGTTACGGCGAATAAAGTGACCACATGTCCATCTGGAGTTTTTACCGTTGATCTTGACCGACTTGAAGATCAGCTCGGAAGAGTAGCCTCCGTCTCTATTAAGCATCTTTACTCTTCACGAAAGTTGTAGCTACGTGAGTTAGCTTTCATGAGGACTTCGTTTCAGGTCATTCTGATATACCGTTCAACAGATATCGCAATTTTCGTAAAACCGCTCAACCTGCATTGACCAGCAGAAGCCCATCGATAGGATTCACAACGATCAACCCTGACTGTTGCAACTGATCGATGTGGACCCAGACTGAAGACCATTTATTTACAAATTTTCCGTTTTCGCCTTGACTCCTATAAATATTTAAAATCCCTAATTTTTGGGGACAACTCTTTATCCAGTAGTCTCTTCTTCCTTGTTTTACCTTTTTGATTTTGTAGCTTGAATCTTTGCTTGATTTTAATAAAAGTTTGCATTTCCCTTAATCTTTAATCTCCCTAATCATGATTAACTATCTTTTCTTCATAGATTTGATGGTTTTCACCATGATTAGTGAGTAGTTTGCTTTGAGTTTGAGATTAGGGCAGATGGGGTGATTTTAGTGATTGTTTAGGTTGATTATGGCTTAGATCTTCTAATTCCCTTTCTTATATGATTGTGCTTAATGCCTAGTACGTCTTTGTTGGAGAAGTTGATTTTAGGTTTTCACATGCACACCAAGTGTTTGATGAAATTCCTGAATGAAGTTTAATGCTTGAAAATGGTGTTTGATGTTATTGCATATTGCATACATTTTGCATACTCATTAGTTAGCTTTTCATGCATTTGTATCACGTTTTAGGTTAGATTGCATCACTTAGGGTCCTAGAGCATTCTTGCATCAGCATACGCATTTTCCTTGCATTTTGCATCATATTCAGGTTGTTTCTGGCTGCTTTGGAGTCGTGGAGGTTCGTGGACATGTTGACGCTGATGTAGCAGTTCGGGGGAGCTCGGATATATGCTAAGGATCAGAGATCGAGGAGCAGATCGAGCATGGCCGGTCGATCTAGGAGTTGATCGACCAGAAGATCGAGCCAACCAGGCGATCCAAGGAGAATGATTGAGACAAGGATCGAGTGAAGCAATCGATCAAACGGTACATACGTAAATGACGCCATGCAGAGCGAGAGTCAGATCGAGTACACCACTCGATCCAGCCGAAGATCGATACCGAGATCAGATGCAACACTCGATTCGCCGATGATGATCGAGACCCAGATCGAGCCAAAGACACGATGTCCGGATATGATCGAGAGAACCGCTCGATCTTGGAATCGATCTCTGTCCTTTCAACCGTTTTTGGCCGCTAGCGAGGGGGGGACCATCAGCTTGTTTCGGCATTTTGGGAAAGCGGCGACATCCTTTTCCCACAACAACTTTAGATCCTTATCTTTTTCCTTATGTTTTCTCTCTGTTTTTGGTGAAGAACACCATTGTTGAACTCGCGTTTTTCTTAAGCTTTGTAATCGAATCATTTCCATTTCAATCTAGTTTTCTTTTCATGTTCATCGTCTCGCATTACATGCTTTGCTTGATTTACTCTATGTGTAGCGAGTAGTTTATTTGGGTTTGGGGTTGAGAGGATTAAGGGGTCTAAAGGGTTTCGATCTTGGGGTTTTTCTAAACGTTTTCAATGGCTATCTCTTCTAAGGTGTTGAGATCTCAATGCTTGAAGACTCTCACGCCAAGAGCTTCATGATCCGAGAGGTTCCTTACCTTGACAGGATTCAGGAGCCTCGGAAGATCACACCTTAGAGACTAGTTACCCCTTCCCAAAAGCCATGGAAGTTTGGGGGATTAGTTAAGCCATTCGTTTGAAATCTGTTTTCCTTGCCCTTCGACCTCTCTTTCCACCAAAAGCCATGGGTTTGGAGGAGAGGATGAAGGAGTGATCTATACCGAAAGCCACGGATAGATCTTGCTTAGTTTTCAAGGCTTAGAGATCCTCACCAAGTGAGTCGATTTAAAGTTTTAAACCCAAGGTCGAACCTTTGAAATCCCTAACCATGAATCTCAACCCTAGGCCCTTTCCCTTAGCATCTTTACATCTTATCTCGTCCTTCGTTTGATCTCTGATAGCATCCTGGTCATTAGTTTCACTGTTCTTGCATTTTTAGACGAGATCGATTGTTACTGCTCGATCTAGTGGTCGATCTCATGGTCGATCCACTAGTCGAATTTTAATAATTCGAAGCTTTCTCCTTTAATTATTCTGTTTGTTTCTCGTGGTAGTTTCTTCCTTTCTAGTATTTTTAAAATAGGTTTCATTCCATTTAAGTTGCTGCATCTAGTTTTTAGAGATTTTCTCATAAATCATCTCATTTCGCTTAGATTTGCATTAGTCCTTGTATTCTCTGTGCATTCTCTATTATCCTAGGCATGGATTGACTCTCTCTTGCTTGCTGTACTACAACATGTCTTGCATTTGAGTTTGATAACCTCACTGCAATTTAACCCTTGCTCAAAAAGTGTTTATCAAATGGCGCCGTTGCCATCCTAGGACTGTTTAGAGAACATAGAGATTTGGGACTTAGCAAAGACTAAGTCTTTACTTTTTACAAGTAACTAATCCTTCTACTCTCAAACGTGTGTTTTCAGGTACATGAATCTTCGTTCAAGGGGAGACAACAATCTACTACAATTCTTAGACAACATTCATCAGCTTGGTCACTCACGGCAAAGGAGAGTCAGAGAACAAACAAGAGCCTTTGAGGAGATTGTTCAGCACGATTTGGTTGACATTGAAGCTATGGCTGAACACGAGCACCCAGAAGGACCTCCTCCAGCTCACGGGGTAGCAGGAAAGGGCAATGGAAACCCCCAACACGCGGCTAGACCCCCAAGGATCATAGGAGCCGGAGATGCTCCCAATACTCACCACAATAGGTTTGGGATCACTCCTCCTCCTGTACAAAACAATAACTTCGAGATCAAACAAGGTTTCATCTCAATGGTGCAAAACAACAAGTTCCACAGCTTAGCAATGGAAGACCCCTTGGAGCACCTAGACAACTTCGAGCAAGTATGTGGGATGATAAAGATCAATGGCATATCCGAAGATGCTTTCATGCTGCGTCTCTTCCCCTTTTCACTCGGAGACAAAGCCAGACATTGGGAGAAGACCCTCCCACAAGGCACCATCACATCATGGGCCGAGTGTAAGAAGGCCTTTCTCTCAAAGTTCTTCTCAAGCACCAGGACAGCACGGTTGAGAAGCGAAATCAGCGGTTTCACTCAAAGGAACAATGAGACATTCAACGAGGCAATGGAGCATTTCAAAGACTACACGATCCAATGTCCTCATCACGGGTTCAACGAGGAGACACTACTCAGTACCATATACCGTGGAGCTTCACCAAAGATCAGGTTGTTTCTTGACACAGCTAGCAAAGGGAACTTCCTCGGTCAGGAGGTAGAAGAGGGTATGGAGCTGATAGAAAACTTGGCATTGAGTGATGGCAACTACGCTGAGGATTATGACCGTGCACCGAGAGGATCAGAGCTAGAGTCTCACAAGAAGGAGCCGAAATCTTTGCATGAGAAGATAGATAAGCTGGTGTTAGCCAATCAGAAACATGTTCACTTTGTTGGTGAAGCTGATGAGAACCAAGAGGAGTTAGAGTTGAGCCAAGAAGAAGCCAATTGGGTGGCGGGACAGAACAACTACAAATCTCAAGGCTACAACCAAGGCTACCAGAACAACAACCTCTCTTACCGAAACACCAACGTAGCCAACCCTAAAGATCAAGTGTACTCTGCTCAGCAAGCAAAACCTTTCATCCCTTACAACAAAGATTTTCAACCGAGTGGTGGTTTCCAAGGTCAAGGGCAGAACAACTTCCAAGGGCAACATCAAAATAACAAGGGTTATACACCTAACTACCCTCCGGGCTTTGCACCTCAGCAGCAACAACCATTGCAACAACAAGTTGATCCGGTTCAAGCAATGTTTCAACAGCTGATACAAGGGTAAGCCTCTACAAACCAAAAGTTCGCCGAGATGAACACTCATCTAGACTCGTCTCTCACTGACTTCTCCACTCAGCTCACCAACTTAAACAATAAGATCAAGCAGCTAGAGAAAGGGAAAGCGAGTACGAGTGGTCAGAATAGTCTTCCGGGAAAGTGTGAGCAGAATCCCAAGGAGTATGCTAATGCCATAACGTTGAGAAGCGGTAAAGAGCTCGAACCTCCGGTCTCTAACAAGAACAACGAGGACGTTTTAATTCAAGAGGGGGAGGGTAAACCTTCGGCTGATGATGATGAGATTAACTTTGACAACGTTTGGATCCAAGGGCGAAGAAGAGGAGACAAAGCAGTTGCTGAGAAGAAAGCTGAACAAACCACTAAGGAGAAGAATGCTTATGTGCCTCCACCGTATGTACCTAAGCTGCCTTTTCCTGGCCGCTTCAAGAAGCAACTCATAGAGAAGTATAGAATCCTCTTTGAGAAGCATCTTAAGGACGTGGAGATCAAGCTACCTCTCGTTGACTGCCTTGCAATGATGCCTAAATGCGCCAAATTCTTCAAAGACACTCTCGTGAAGAAGAATAAGGAAAGCAAGGAGGTACTTGTTCTAAGTGAAGAGTGTAGTGCTGTGATACATAAGGAGATAGTCCCTAAGAAGTTGGGAGACCCTGGAAGCTTCACTATACCCTGCGCTTTAGGTCCTCTAAAGTTCAAGAGTTGCTTATGTGATCTCGGAGCAAGCATAAACCTGATGCCTCACTCCGTGGCTAAGAAGCTTGGTTTTACTCGTTTCAAAGACTGTTGGATCTCGTTGGTACTAGCTGATAGGAGTGTGAGGCTACCAGTGGGGCTGCTTGAAGATTTACCGGTGCGAATCAGTGGTGTGAACGTGCCTACGGACTTTGTCGTGTTGGAGATGGATGAAGAGCCTAAGGATCCACTCATCTTAGGGAGACCATTCCTTGCAACCGCCGGGGCTATCATAGATGTGAAGAATGGGAAGATTGCCTTGCATTTGGGAAAGGAGATAAGGCTTGACTTCGACATCAATGAGGTTCTGAAGAAGCCGACCATTGAAGGGCAAGCTTTCTATATTGAAATGATGGATGCTTTAGTGGATGAGTTGCTGGAAGAGCTGGCTCTAGAAGACCATCTGAAGCTAGCACTGACTAAGGAGCCAGGGAAGTTTGGCTATGTGGACCAGAGGACCCAGGAGTACGTCAACGTGCTGGATTCTAGGAAGATTGTCAAGAAGGATGAAAGTTGCTGCCTAGAGATCGACCCCGAGATCGATGCTATCACTCGATCCAAGAGTCAGATCGACCAGGCAATCGAGAACACAACTCGATCCGGTGCAACAATCGACGGACAAATCGAGAAGAATGCTCGATCGGGAAAAACAATCGAGTCGGCGATCGAGGGAGACCTCCCAATCATTTTGGGGTCCAATCAAGAGATCGACTCAGCGTCTCGATCCCTTACTCGATCCACATCAAATCGAGTAAGTGAATCGAGCGAAATGGCTCGATCTAGACGACATCGAGAGGAGAATCGACCGGAGGACTCGATCTCAGAAGGGATAGCGAAGGAGGAAAGCAACAACAACAGCCACGAGGATGACTGGAGTGAGCTGTTAGCCCCAAAGGTGGACCTTAAGGAGCTCCCAAAAGGGCTAAGGTATGCTTTCTTAGGGCCTAATAACACCAATCCCGTGATTGTGAATGAAAACCTTAGTGATGATGAGTTGCACTCGCTCCTGACTGAGCTGGGAAAGTATAGGAAGGCCATTGGGTACTCTTTAAGTGACATCAAGGGCCTTTCACCAATGCTTTGCACTCATAGGATTCACTTGGATAATGAGTACGCCTCTTCTATAGAACATCAAAGGCGTTTGAATCCTAATTTGAAAGAGGTTGTTAAGAAAGAAATCCTTAAGCTTTTAGAGGCTGACGTGATCTATCCCATAAGTGACAGCACGTGGGTTTCTCCTGTACATGTGGTGCCTAAGAAGAGAGGGATCACGGTCATAAGGAATGAAAAGGATGAGCTTATTCCTACTAGAACCATCACTGGTCATAGGATGTGTATTGATTATAGGAAACTTAACCTTGCGACTAGGAAAGACCATTTCCCTTTGCCTTTTATTGATCAAATGCTTGAGAGACTTGCTAATCACCCTTACTACTGTTTTCTCGATGGGTATAGCGGTTTCTTTCAAATACCAATTCACTCAAATGATCAGGAGAAGACGACCTTCACATGTCGCTATGGTACCTTTGCATATCAAAGGATGCCGTTTGGATTGTGTAATGCACCGGCTACGTTTCAGCGGTGTATGATGTCGATCTTCTCCGACATGGATGACTTCTCTGTCTATGGTGCGTCCTTTCCTGCGTGTTTGTTGAATCTTTGCAGGGTACTAAAACGTTGTGAAGAGACAAACTTGGTGCTGAACTGGGAGAAATGCCACTTTATGGTTAAGGAAGGGATCGTGCTTGGTCATAAGATATCAGAGAAGGGCATTGAGGTTGATCAGGCTAAAGTGGAGGTCATGATGGGTCTTGAGCCGCCGGTTAATGTTAAGAGAGTCAGAAGCTTCTTGGGACACGCAGGGTTCTATAGGCGCTTCATCAAAGATTTCTCCAAGATTGCACGCCCTCTTACACAGTTGTTGTGCAAGGAAGCTGAGTTTGTGTTTGATGAGGAGTGTTTGAAAGCTTTCGTGACCATCAAGGAAGCCCTTACATCGGCTCCCATAGTCCAAGCACCAGACTGGTCTCTTCCCTTTGAGATCATGTGTGATGCTAGTGGCTACGCCGTAGGAGCCGTTCTTGGTCAGAAGAAAGACAAGAAGCTACACGTGATCTACTATGCTTCAAGAACCTTGGATGACACGCAAACAAGATACACCACTACGGAGAAGGAGTTGCTTGCAGTAGTGTTCGCCTTTGAGAAGTTCAGATCATATCTCGTTGGTTCCAAGGCTATTGTATACACGGATCACGCTGCCTTGCGATACATCTACTCGAAGAAAGACACTAAGCCTCGGCTCTTAAGATGGATTCTCTTACTCCAGGAGTTTGACATGGAGATTAAAGACAAGAAAGGAATAGAAAACGGAGTCGCTGACCATCTCTCACGGCTAAGGATCAACGAGTCTCTCCCCTTAGATGACTTTCTTCCAGAAGAGCAGCTTATGGCGATTACCACGACTGTTTGTGGAAAGCTAGAAGGGAAGTTTGAGGAGGTGTTGAGTTTCAAAGAAGAGGATCTACCGTGGTATGCTGATGTGGTGAACTATCTAGCGTGTCGTGAGGAGCCAACACATCTCAACAGCTATCACAAGAAGCGGTTTATGAGAGAGGCTAGTGATTACTTTTGGGACGAGCCCTACTTATACAAGAGAGGAGTAGACAGTTTGTACCGGAGATGTGTTACAAAGGAAGAAGCTAGGGACATCCTCTATCATTGCCATGGCTCTTCCTACGGAGGACACTTCGCCTCATTCAAGACTGCCACGAAAGTGTTGCAAGCCGGTTTCTGGTGGCCGTCCATTTTTAAAGATGCACACGAGTTTGTGAAGAGTTGTGAGGCATGTCAACGAGCAGGGAATATAACTAAGAGGAACGAAATGCCTCAAGTTCCTATCTTCGAGGTTGACGTGTTCGACACGTGGGGGATAGACTTCATGGGGCCATTTCCTTCTTCATACGGCAACAAATACATCTTAGTAGCAGTGGATTATGTCTCTAAATCGGTTGAGGCTGTTGCTTCCCCTACAAATGACTCTAAGGTGGTAATCAAGCTGTTCAAGAGTATCATCTTCCCGAGGTTTGGGGTACCCAAGGTTGTTATAAGCGATGGAGGAAGCCACTTCATAAACAAGGCCTTCGAGAACCACTTGAGAAAGTATGGAGTTAAGCATAAGGTGGCTACACCGTATTACCCTCAAACAAGCGGTCAAGTGGAAGTCTCCAACAGGCAAATCAAGGCCATACTAGAGAAGACCGTCGGAGCAACAAGGAAAGACTGGGCAGTGAAGCTGGACGACGCTCTTTGGGCCTACCGTACCACCTTCAAAACGCCGATTGGTACAACTCCTTTCACTCTACTCTATGGGAAGGGCTGTCACCTCCCGGTTGAGCTGGAACACTGTGCGTTGTGGGCTGTGAAGAGGCTGAACTTTGACCTTAAGACTGCTCAGGAGAGGCGCCTTATTCAGCTACACGAACTGGATGAGTTGAGGCTGAACGCTTACGAGAGCTCTCGGATATACAAGGAGCAGACTAAGGAGACTCATGACAAGAAGTTGGTTGCCAAGGAGCTTAAGGAAGGAGGGCTAGTGTTGCTGTACAACTCGAGGCTCAAACTCTTCCCGGGCAAGCTGAAATCAAGGTGGAGCGGACCGTTCGTGATTCAAGAAGTGTTGCCTTATGGAGCTGTTACTCTGATGGGAAAAAGTGGTAGTGCATTCACCGTCAACGGACACAGAGTCAAGCCTTACTTGGCAGACGGCTATGACAAGGAGAGTACCTCGGTGCTTCTCCAAGACCCACCATCCGCTTAAACCAAGTAAGGTCTAGCTAAAGACGTTAAAGAAAGCGCACTTGGGAGGCATTCCCATGTTTATCTTGTACATATTTCTGCTTTATTTCCCTTTCAGTTTTATGTTTTTATTCTGCAAGTGTGTAGGAACAGGTATAAGGAGTCTAAACCTTGACCTTGAGGTCTAAAAGGGGCGATAGGAGTTAAGATAAGGCTAGAGATCGAGTGCTAGATCGACTGATCCTGGCTCGATCTTTGCTAGATCGAGTCAGTGAATCGAGAGGAGTCAGTCGATCTAGACGAGAACGAGTGACAGGATCGACCTTGACGAAAAAGGATCGATCGATCCAAAACGGATTGATCGATCCAAAACGGATCGACCGATCTAATTTCTCTCGGGAAAATCTGTTGAAAATAGATCGATCACTCGACTCGATCCATCACTCGATCTATGCCAAATCGACCCCTAAATCGAGGACATAGCTCGATCATGAGGACTTAGCCGTGGAGCCAACATCTCAATGATCGAGGGAGCCAATCGATCCAAGACTCGATTCACCATGAATCGAGTCTCAAATTGAGTAACCCTCTCGATCTAAGCCATTATGGGCATGAGATCGAGTCCTAAATCGACCAAATGGACTCGATCTCATGCTGAGGTAACATTTTCTTTCCCTCCTTTACTCTTTTCCCTCCAACTTTTGAATTCAAAACTTGGTCAAGGCAAGCATCGTTGACCATGAAAGATGTGCCTTGACCAAGACTTTGTCAGAAAAACCACTTTTACTACCCATTGTTTTGATTTTTGCTAGCTTTTAAATATTTCAACAACCTCTCACCCTCTCATTCCTGTTTTTCTCGAAATTTTTAAACAAAGAGAGTGAGAGTTTCGGTTTTCAAAAGCTAGCAAAGATATTCTGCATTTTTTGCAAAGGTATTTTCAAAAATTTAATAATTCAATTTTAGAAAATTTTCTTTAAATTCGCAAGATCTTGTTCTAGAATATAGGGTCGTTTTTGATTTTTAGAAACTAGCTAAGTAAAAGGAATAATTCTAGATTTTTCAGTATCTAAAGATATGATTCTCCTTTATTTAGCTATGATTTTTATTTATTCCCTAAAATTCTAGGGTAGTTTTTATAAGTTCTCTCCTTCTCTTCTCTCATTCTCATCAAAACCGCCGTTTGCTTATCAAATCTCTTTAGAAACTTGTTTCAGGAACAATGGCCCCAAAGAGAACAAGGGAAGAGACAGCACGAGAAGGAGAAGGATAAGAAGTGGCAGTTCAAGAGAGGGTCAGATGGAGTAAGGATGAGAAGAGGGACAAGAAACGGCTGGAAAGGCTTCGGTTTGAGCCTACCAAGTTTGCTGATCGAGAGCTGTTGTCCAAGCTAGGGATTCTTGGGGATTTCGACCAACTTCTCAAGAACATTGGCTTGAGATGTCTGTCACGGATGGATTGCCCAACCATTCCTGAAGTGACAATAGACTTCCTTGCCACCTTGGAGTTCCGTTACGAGAATCCTAGCACACCGGTCCCTTCTCAAGGTCGCCTCTACTTCAAGGTTGGCCGTCAAGCCTATACACTCTCCATCCCTGAGCTATGCCAAGCTTATGGTCTCAACGCGGATGCCTACAAGGTCGAGTTCCCAGCCTTCAAGAAAGCCGACGACTTTTGGGACCTGATCAGCAATGAAGACTACAAGGCCAACACCGCCAAGATCAAGCGAGTAAGGAGCCCGGTGCTGATTGCCAACACGTTTAGTGGAAGATCTGTTGCTCCTACGGTCACGAAGACAGAGTTGTGCTTCCTGTTCCAAGGTGTGAAGCACTTGGTGTGTGATCCGGATGCAAATGACGAGCCCATGGAGGATGAACTCGGTGATGAAGTGAACTATGGGTGTGTGCTCGCGGCTTCTTTGGTGAAATACAAGGCTTATGCCTTGCGGTGCAAGGCAACTTCCTCTTACATTGGCGGTTTCCTCACTCCTCTGTTCGTGCAAGCTGGTGTGCCCATTCACGACTTCGCCCATGTACCAACCAGAGCTTTCATGGACGAGGCATACATGAGGAATACTGACAGCTTGGGACGCACGCCAGCGGAAGGGTTCTACGCCTACCTCTTCATAGACGACGAAGATAAGAAGAGAGTGTGCATCCTGCCCAACAAAGATGAAACCGAGCTGCTTGGTGTTGGGAACATCGAGTTCTTGCCCACGGAGGAAGAATGCTTTGCCCCTCTCCGAGGACCACCTGCTTCAGCGATTGCCCCTCGTCAAAGGTCCGAGTCTCCAGCCACGGAAGATGAGATACCCGAGGCCTACACACTTCCCAAGCTAGACTTCGAGCCGAGGACAAAAACCGAGAAGTTCCTAGCATATGTTGTGGAGATGCAAAGGAAGATCAACAAGTGGCAAGGCAGGATGCTCAAGAAGCTTGGAAAGAAAGTCAAGGCACTTCAGGGAGGCTCGCCTAGGAAAGCTGCAAGTCAAGAGGTGCAACAACCCGAGAAGAGAAGGCTCTCAACCGGTGGAGTTGTCATCCGCGAGACCCAAGGAACCACCATTCAGCCGGCGCGCCACTCTCTCCAAGAACCAGCCGACAAAGGCAAGACCATAGTCTCTAGCTCCTCTGGAACATCCTCAAGTTCCAGCCGAGACTAGACCAGAGGTAACAACCTTCTTCCATTGTACATAACCGCTCATATTTGTTTCTTTTTGCTTTGTGTTTTGATGCTCCTTCGAATGAGTTTGCCACCGGGACGGTGTCAAGCAAGTTTGGGGGAGTACATGTGTGATTTGACTTGTGTTCTTTGATTTTATTGTCCTTTAGCATCCTTGAGTCTTTAGTTCATGAAAAATTGGTAAAATTTTTAAATTTTTTTCAAAAATTCATGGAGTTACATTCATCTTGTCAAAGCATGTTAGGATTGAGTCTAGAGTTTCTCATAGCATCTAGGTTGTTTGCATTTTGCATAAGGGGTTAGAATTTCTTAAAAAGGTGTTTTTACTTATGGATTGTTTCAATGCTCTAGTTAGTAGTTCTCTAATGCTTTGTCTATGCTTTGAAAGTAAGTTCTTACCATGCTTGGATCACTTGTTAGGATTTTCGTGGCTTAAATTGAACTTTCATGATTTGAAACTTGTCCTAATAAGTGAGAACCTTAATTTGAAATTCTAATTATCATCCTTATGCATTTGAAAATGAACACATGGTTTTAAAATATTTAGGCTCACTTCTTCCTTTTTACCACTCTTTATGAGCCTAAGTAGAACTCCCTCCTTGAACCCTATCCTTCTTTGAAGCCAAATGTTCTTGTGTGACATCTTTGTGAGGCCTTCCTTTTGGTTTGAACTTGGCATAAAGTGTTAGGTTTAGGCGACATGATTTGGTTTTCATATGATTGCTAGCTTTGCATTTTGAAGCTAGGTATAGGCTTAGGATAAGTTTGGGGGATCATTGGGGTTGCTTTCTTTCCTATTTGTTCTCGGTTTCAAAGAACTTTGTGTTTTAAAGAAAGAAATGGGTTTTAAGTTAAAGGTTGTGTTTTAAAAACTAAGTATGCTCTAATAAATTTCAAGATGTAGCTCTCCCATAATAAAAATAAAGAGAAAAAAGAAAAGAAAAAGAAATAAAAAGAACCTAAGTGCCAAATAAAGAAAAAAATAAAAGAAAAAAATAATAATAATAAGAGAGCTACCAATAAGAAATATCTAAAGAGGAAAAATATTTTTTCAAAACCTTTTCACTAGCCTAAAAAGTTTAAAAATGTTCTTGTTTCGGATTGGGGGTTGCTAAGTTTTGTAAAGAAAAAAGGTAGACTCTTAAGTGGTGAGTGAGGATAAATTTGTAAAATGAGAGGGGTATATGATCGTTTGATAGTATACATGGAAAGATGATAATCTAATCATGTATGCATAAATTGTCTTTACCTTTAGCATTATGCACAAGTTCAGCCATTTTTGAGAGAAACCCTTGTTCTAATTATAAACCCTTTTCAAATGAGATCATTCAATGCTCATAACCTTCACCCTTAGCCAAATGTGTTTTGCTTTAAAGTGCATAAGTTTGATTCATGGTTCGAATGTTAATGAATGTTAAAGGATGAGTTTCTTTGATTGTTAGGAATAGGAGAGTCATGATTTGAATTTCTTTGTGTGATGAGTATGGCTAAGTTCTTTGGAGTATGAGTGTAAGCATAGCATTTTAGAACTGTTAACTAGGACATTGAGATTGATTCATTTGAAAGGCACCTTTGCAAAAAGTTTAAACCCCCATTCATTTTTCGGAAAACCTCTCTTCCTTACTTATTTTCTGTTGCTTGAGAGCAAGCAAGAAGTAAGTTTGGGGGAGTTGATGTTATTGCATATTGCATACATTTTGCATACTCATTAGTTAGCTTTTCATGCATTTGTATCACGTTTTAGGTTAGATTGCATCACTTAGGGTCCTAGAGCATTCTTGCATCACCATACGCATTTTCCTTGCATTTTGCATCATATTCAGGTTGTTTCTGGCTGCTTTGGAGTCGTGGAGGTTTGTGGACATGTTGAGGCTGATGTAGCAGTTCGGGGGAGCTCGGATATATGCTAAGGGTCAGAGATCGAGGAGCAGATCGAGCATGGCCGGTCGATCTAGGAGTTGATCGACCAGAAGATCGAGCCAACCAGGCGATCCAAGGAGAATGATCGAGACAAGGATCGAGTGAAGCAATCGATCAAACGGTACAGACGTAAATGACGCCATGCAGAGCGAGAGTCAGATCGAGTACACCACTCGATCCAGCCGAAGATCGATACCGAGATCGGATGCAACACTCGATTCGCCGATGATGATCGAGACCCAGATCGAGCCAAAGAAACGATGTCCGGATATGATCGAGAGAACCGCTCGATCTTGGAATCGATCTCTGTCCTTTCAACCGTTTTTGGCCGCTAGCGAGGGGGGGGACCATCAGCTTGTTTCGGCATTTTGGGAAGGCGGCGACGTCCTTTTTCCACAACAACTTTAGATCCTTATCTTTTTCCTTATGTTTTCTCTCTGTTTTTGGTGAAGAACACCATTGTTGAACTCGCGTTTTTCTTAAGCTTTGTAATCGGATCATTTTCGTTTCAATCTAGTTTTCTTTTCATGTTCATCATCTCGCATTACATGCTTTGCTTGATTTACTCTATGTGTAGCGAGTAGTTTATTTGGGTTCGGGGTTGAGAGGATTAAGGGGTCTAA
This sequence comes from Thlaspi arvense, assembly GCA_911865555.2. Lineage (NCBI taxonomy): Eukaryota > Viridiplantae > Streptophyta > Magnoliopsida > Brassicales > Brassicaceae > Thlaspi > Thlaspi arvense. Next base: position 23,139,872 of record OU466861.1, on the reverse strand, counting down.
AGGGTTTTGATCTTGGGGTTTTTCTAAACGTTTTCAATGGCTATCTCTTCTAAGGTATTGAGATCTCAATGCTTGAAGACTCTCACGCCAAGAGCTTCATGATCCGAGAGGTTCCTTACCTTGACAGGATTCAGGAGCCTCGGAAGATCACACCTTAGAGACTAGTTACCCCTTCCCAAAAGCCATGGAAGTTTGGGGGATTAGTTAAGCCATTCGTTTGAAATCTGTTTTCCTTGCCCTTCGACCTCTCTTTCCACCAAAAGCCATGGGTTTGGAGGAGAGGATGAAGGAGTGATCTATACCGAAAGCCACGGATAGATCTTGCTTAGTTTTCAAGGCTTAGAGATCCTCACCAAGTGAGTCGATTTAAAGTTTTAAACCCAAGGTCGAACCTTTGAAACCCCTAACCATGAATCTCAACCCTAGGCCATTTCTCTTAACATCTTTACATTTTATCTCGTCCTTCGCTTGATCTCTGATAGCATCCTGGTCATTAGTTTCACTGTTCTTGCATTTTTAGACGAGATCGATTGTTACTGCTCGATCTAGTGGTCGATCTCATGGTCGATCCACTAGTCGAATTTTAATAATTCGAAGCTTTCTCCTTTAATTATTCTGTTTGTTTCTCGTGGTAGTTTCTTTCTTTCTAGTATTTTTAAAATAGGTTTCATTCCATTTAAGTTGCTGCATCTAGTTTTTAGAGATTTTCTCATAAATCATCTCATTTCGCTTAGATTTGCATTAGTCCTTGTATTCTCTGTGCATTCTCTATCATCCTAGGCATGGATTGACTCTCTCTTGCTTGCTGTACTACAACATGTCTTGCATTTGAGTTTGATAACCTCACTGCAATTTAACCTTGCTCAAAAAGTGTGTATCAGTGTTTTGATAATCATGAGTCTTTGCATCTATTTTTTTCTTGCTTATACCATATTGATGAGAAATGGCCTTTAGACATTGATTATGCATGAGAATGTGAGTTGATGTTTGATATATCATATAAGGGATTAGTAAACCTAGCCTAAGAGATTATATGTCTCGCATGCTAATTGATTTAATGGAAGTTGATTTTAATACTTGATGATTATGTGTTTAGGTACAGAGATTTATCTTGAATATGTGATTAGAAAATGGATTAATGCCAAGAGATTGGATTAGTCTATATTAGTGTTCCTTACCTAAGGTTGAGTGTTTAGAATTGCTTGTTTTGATCTCCCTAGACATGAATATGAATCACCCTATCACCATTGCCTTGATCTTGAACCATCTTTTAATCTTTGAAGTCTAGATTTTACTCTGTATTAGGTTTGCTTTTACTCTGTTTATGCTCTGTTTCTTATTGCTTTTATTCCTCTTTGCTTGCTTTCTTTTGCTTCTTTGCTTGATCATTTAGGTTATTAGACTTCAAAACCATCTATGTTTGCTTGAATTAAGAGTTCTATTGCATTCTTACTGCTTTATTCTCTCCTTTTGGATTGATAAAACCCTATGCTATACTACAACTAACTAGTACAAGCTTGGGTGATTGACAACAAGAGCCTAAAACCCCTTGTATCAATATGGCGTCGTTGCCATTAGGGGAATGCTTTGTTCAGTAGGATTTGTAGAGATCTTGAGATCAAGCTTTGTTATTTTCGTTTTTGGTCCTGATTTCTCTTTTGGTCTAGAATTTCTTTTGTAGGTACCACAACACTTGCTCTTAAGTGTCTACAACTACAACTGAGGTTAATGGTCAAAGATTTTGGGTTTGCAGAATCAGAATTCAGCTGTTGAAGCATGGAAGAACATCAGTATGCTGCTGATTTTGGGTTGCAAGGTCCACAAGTTCATCAAGGGATCCAAGGCTTACAAGGACAGCAAGGTCCACATGGTTTACAAGGAGCTTTGTTTCAAAGACCATTGAGACCTATTGGTGCTGCTGATATACCTTCGAGTTATGCTTCAAGAAAAGGTATTCTTCCACCTATGGAGACTGACCACTATGAGATAAAGAGCAGCATGATTGCTTTGATTCAAGAAAAGAAGTTCTTTGGATTGCCCAACCAAGATCCTCTTGAGCACTTGGATCACTTTGAGAGGATATGTACTTTGACAAAGCTTAGTAGAGTTTCAGATGATGGTTTGAAGCTCAGATTATTTCCATTCTCTCTTGGTGGTACAGCTCAAATGTGGGAAAAGTCTTTAGCACAAGGCGCATCAACACTTGGGAACAATGCAAAGGTGCTTTCTTAACCAAGTTCTTCTTTCCCTCAAGAACTGCACATTTCAGGAATGAGATCACCAACTTCAAGCAGTGGTCTAATGAGAGCTTTGGAGACACTTGGGAAAGGTTTAGAAGCTTCACTCACCAATGCCCTCACCATGGCTTCACCAAAAAAATGCTACTATCCACACTCTATAGAGGTGTTCTCCCGAAGATAAGAATCCTTCTAGATACAGCTAGTAATGGTTATTTCCTTGGGAAAGATGTTGATGAAGGTTGGATATTGGTGGAGAACATGGCACTAAGTAATTGGGCTATGTTGATGAGTTTGAGCAGAATGCAAAAACAACTGAAGAAAAGTTGGAAACAACAATACAAGAGATAAAAGCTATGCAAACAAAGGTGAATATGTTGTTAAATGAAGGCCCTTACATTCAACACCATCAAAGGTCTTCTTCTCAACCACTTGGCGCCTATAACCAACAGAAAGGGCACATGATACTTCCCACTACTACTATGCAGCTTGCCTTGGCGCCACCACAACAACAACCAAGCCCTCAGCCACCTCAAGAGTTGGACATCAAGCAGATTCTACTTCAAATGCAACAAGTCCAAACTGCAGAACTTCAAGGAAGCATGGCTGCTGAAATTCAAAGAAGTATGGCTGAAATTCAGAGAAGCCTGGCTGCTGAAATTCAAAGAAGTATTGCCTCCACCATCAACAACTTCCAATCCCAAATAGACTCCTTGACTATGCAGCTGAGTACACAAGAGAACAATGCTCAGCCACTCACCTTCAAGAAGCCCTTACAGCATTGTTATGGTATCTCCTCCACTTCCCTAACTGATATTGGTGAGAAAGAAAACTCTATTGCTGAGATTACTCCAAAGGTGACACCCTCTATCATCAATGTGGACATTGAGTCTAAGTGTGGGGGAAGTGCTTTTCACTTGAGTTCAGCTAGTGATGCACATGCTGGTGAAGAAGATAAGGCTATTGAAGCTGAGGTTTTTGAAGCTGACGTGGAGGTCAAACAAGGAGCTGCACCAGCACCACGCCCTCAAGGAACTCTTCTAGAAGAAGAATCCTTTGAAGAAGGAGCAAACAAAGAAGAAGAAGAGTGGTGGGCGCCACATGAAGTTGTTGATGATACCAAGGAATACTTTATTGAAGCTCATGATGTTAAAGAGAAGACTCAAGCTGCTATCCTTCCTGTTTACCAACCCACTATCCCTTTTCCAGGAAGATTCAAAAAGCAGCTAGTACAGAAGTATCAGACCCTCTATGCTGCTCAAATGGAAATGAGAGGTCTGAATTGTCAAGAGGAGCTTGAGAAACTAAGGGTTAAAACTGGAGCATCTGAGGTTAAGGAGCGGAACATAAAGAAGCTTGGTAATCCAGGAAAGTTTCTAGTCTCTTGTGAGCTTGGTGAGATGGTTGTGGAAGAGGCCATGTGTGACACAGGTTCAAGTATCAATGTATGTCCCTTGACTTGGCAAAAGAACTAGGAGTCACCAAGCTGAAACCATATGATTCCACAATCACTTTTGTGGACTCTTCTTCAAGAACACATGTTGGTCTCATTGAAGACTATTCTGTGAGGATTAGAGCATGCAAGATACCAACTGATTTTGTTGTGATGGAAATGGCCTTCTCTACTACTTGGGACTCCATTTCTGAACACAACAGGCGCTGATATTGACTTCACCAAAGAGAGAGTCACCCTCAAGAAGGTGAATGGTGGAGTTAGCTATGCAATGAAGCTTCCACCTTCAAGCTTTTGTGGAAGCATAATTAATGTTGAGAAAGGAGCTGCTAAGAATCCACCTGATGTCAAGAAAGAGCTGAGGGGATTCAAGGCTGAAGTGCAAAAAGAAGATGAAGACCCTCTTGACCACAATTAGTATGATGGTGAAGCCTTTTATGGTGCTTGTCTTCTTGACTTGTTTGATGGAATCAAGGTGAAGCTCTATGGTGGACCAAAGAAGCCAAGAAAGAGAGTCAGGAAACCTAAGGAGAAGCTCTACTGTGGACCCAACACATTGTTCAAGAAGAAAGGAGAAGGAACTCCAGTTCCACTCCATCATCCTCCATGATCTTAAGGAGCATGACAAGTCAAGCTTCGTGACTCTAAACAAGCACTCTTGGGAGGTATTCTCCTGTTATCCTTGTACATATTATTGCATTTTATGTTTTCTTTTCTGTTTTTCTTTCAGTAACAGGAGCAAGTGTGGTCTAAGGCAAGTTGTTTTAAGTTTGTTATAAGTCTGCCAAAACCCCCTCTAAGGTACACAATCATGCTCCTTTGCTTCTGAATACTTCTGAGTACCTTTTATTACCCTCCTTCAAGCTTCTATTACACCAGGGACTGTGTAATTCAAGTGTGGGGGAGGGCATTGCATTTGAGATTGTGTTCTGTTTTCTTATTTTATCTTTTACATACTTGAGTCTCATGCATTCATGCATTCATCTATGTGCACTGAAAATCCATGAAAGTTTTGAAAATTTTGGAACCAAAAAGATCATTTAGTTGCATTCACATAACTAAGATTGAGTCTAGATGCATTTCATATAGGTATGCATACATTTTCATAGGGAGTAGATGATAAACACTTGTCAAGATGTTAATGTTTGAATTGTTTTCAATGCCTTGGTTATCTGTTGTTTGATTGCATTGTAGTGAGTTTGAAGTTAAGGCTGTACCATATCTTGACTACTTGCATTGATATTCTTGTCTTATGCTGAAACTTGCTTTGATTTGATGTCAACTCTATTTTATTAGAACCATAATCCTGACTTTGAATTATCTTGTTTGTGCATTGAGAGTGATTACATGGCTACCCATATACATACTTTGATTATCTTCTTCCCTTCTTACCACTCTTGTTAATCCAAGTAGCTGATCTTCATCATTATGGGACAGTTAACCACACCCTAAATCAATCGTTCTTTCTGGACCTAAACACTATTGTGAGAGTTGTGAGGCCTTGCATTGCATCATTTTCGATCTTATCTTGGCAAAAAGTGTTAGGAATAAGGCTGGCAAGGAGAAGCTCTCTTTTAGACACCAGCTTGCATTTTGAGCTTGGTATTGGGTTAGGAGTTTGGGAAAGGGTAGTGTAAGTGGTTTGAGCATTAATTGTTTACATCTTTGAGAAGAAGAAGAAGTATGGGATTGGTAGTATAGGGGAACAGTTCATTTTGTGGTTAAGTTAACTAGGAAGAAAGCTCTAAGTGCTAAAGAAGAAAGGTGCCAACAACAACAAACCTTACAAAAGGTCATCCAAAAGGAGAAATCAGACCAAGCAATCCACCAAAGGTGATGAAAATGGTGCCAATCATACAACAAAGAAGAGTAAGTTCCAAAAAGAAGTCAACCACACAAACAAAAGAAGAAGGAGTTTCCCCCAAATATGAAGAAGGAAGAGATCAAGTGCTTTAGAAAAAGGTGGATTTAGGAATTCCACTTGGGGTTTTAGAAGTTATTAGGTTCATCTTGGGTAAAAAGGGTAGAAGAGAGCTTTGACTTGCATGCATATGTGTGCTTTTACCTTTAGAATTTTGCATAAGATAGAATCATTTCATTGAGTGATCCTCTGAATCTTTGAACCCTTATTTGAATGAGATCATTTTCATCTCATAACCTTGTCCCTTGACCAAATGTTTTCTCTTGATTTGCACAAACATGATCCATTGGTTACTGATTAATGAATGTTAAAGAGTTGGTTGATTTGAATGCTTGTGTAGGCTAAGCTAGAGTTCATTGTTTGCTATGATGGGTATGGCTAAAGTTTTTAAAGTAGAACAATCTATATGCATCTTAGAACCTATAACTTGGGCATTGAATCAGTTTTCCCATTGACATCTTTAGTTTTGAGCTCCCACTTTCAAACCTCACTCTCCCATTTCTTCTTATTTGCTTGAGGACAAGCAAAAGACAAGTGTGGGGGTGTTGATATCTCTTGTATTTACATCATTTAGGCTTGCATTTAGTGCATGTTTTGGTTCTCTTTTGCACGTTTTTCTTATCCTTTGTCCCATTTTCTTCTCCTTTTAGACTTAGGTTGCATTTAGAATGTAGTTTGCATTTTTTTTTGTATAAAAGATGTTTATAGGTACTCATTGAGCTACAAAGAGCATGGGAGATGATGGTGGGTGCAGCACAAGACATGAAAAGAGCCAAGAAGAAGGTGCACCATGTTGAAGCGGCCAGAAACATCACCTGAAAAAACTGGCTCGGACAAAGCATCTCCAACGCGATTCAGCTTCAACAGTCTTCACCAATGTTGTAGTCCCGTGAGTTATATTGCGTCTGCAGTTAGTTTCAGGTCATTCTCATCAGCGGTTAGAAACTTACAGGAGTTTTCGTGAAACCGCTCAATCCTTTTCGTTCAGAGCATGGGGGACATCGATCAAGGGATGATCGATACAAGATTTCCAGTCAAGAGCATCGATCAGCACTGATCGTTATAACCCGCCGGATTAATTTCGGTCAAGTGCAACGATTAGGTGGAGACCGATATGATTCATATCGACTGAAGATCAGCTCAGATGAGGTGTTTGCATTCCAATTTGGTTTCGGCGTCGTTCTTCAACTTTGTATCCACCTGAGTTAGCTTTCGTTTGGTTTTAGTTTCGATTCATTCCCATCAGTGGTTGAATAGTTAGGGCGAATAAAGTGAGCACATGTCCATCTGGAGTTTTTACCGTTGATCTTGACCGACTTGAAGATCAACTCGGACGAGTAGCCTCCGTCTCTATTCAGCATCTTCACTCTTCATGAAAGTTTTAGCCACGTTAGTTAGATTTCAGGAGGACTTGGTTTCAGGTCATTCTGATATTCCGTTCAACAGATATCGCAATTTTTGTGAAACCGCTCAACCTGCATTGACCAGCAGAAGCCCATCGATAGGATTCACAACGATCAACCCTGACTGTTGCAACTGATCGATGTAGACCCAGACTGAAGACCATTTATTTATAATTTTGCCATTTTCGCTTAGGCTCCTATAAATACTTAAAATCCCTAATTTCTGGGGACAATTCTTTATCCAGCAGTCTCTTCTTCCTTGTTTTAGCTTTTTGATTTTGTAACTTGAATCTTTGCTTAATCTTTAATCTCTCTAATCATGATTAACTATCTTTGCTTCACAGATTTGATGGTTTTCACCATGATTAGTGAGTAGTTTGCTTTGGGTTTGAGATTAGGGCAGATGGGGTGATTTTAGTGATTGTTTAGGTTGATTAGGGCTTAGATCTTCTAATTCCCTTTCTTATATGATTGTGCTTAATGTCTAGTACCTCTTTGTTGGAGAAGTTGATTTTAAGTTTTCACATGCACACCAAGTGTTTGATGAAATTCCTGAATGAAGTTTAATGCTTGAAAATGGTGTTTTGATAATTATGAGTCTTTGCATCTATCATTTCTTGCTTGAATGTGCTTATTGCTTAGTACCATATTGATGAGAAATTGCCTTTAGACATTGATTATGCATGAGAATGTGAGTTGATGTTTGATATATCATATTAGAGATTAGTAAACCTAGCCTAAGAGATTAGATGTCTAGCATGCTAATTAGTTTTATGGAACTTGATTTAAATGCTTGATAATTATGTGTTTGAGTAAAGATAAATCTCTTGAATATGTGATTAGAAAAGGGATTAATGCCAAGAGATTAGATTAGTCTATATTAGTGTTCCTTACCTAAGGTTGAGTGTTTATAATTGCTTTTTTTGATCACCCTAGACATGACATAATATACCCTATCACCATTACCTTGATCTTGAACCATCTTTTAATCTTTGAAGTCTAGTTTTTACTCTGTTTTAGTTCAGCTTTTACTCTGTTTTTGCTCTGTTTCTTATTGCTCTTTGCTTGCTTTCTTTTACTTCTTTGCTTGATCATTTAGGTTGTTAGATTTCAAAACCATCTAGTTTGCTTGAATTAAGAGCTCTATTGCATTCTTACTGCTTCATTATCCCCTTTTGGATTGATAAAACCCTTTGCTATACTACAACTGACTAGTACAAGCTTGGGTGATTGACAACAAGAGCCTAAAAACCCTTGTATCACAGACCTAGGCCTAATCTACAATGCTTATTGGCGAGAACTTTTGGCGGGAGTTTTTCGCGCCCTAATTCACCATCTGACCCTCGACATCACGCCGATCTGAACTTGAGGTAAAATTACATTTCATATTCTAACTCTTTTGGCAGCCGACCAGGATCCACATCGAGCAACACCTTGAAATTCACCAAGTAACGTATCCTCACTTGCCGAACTGGGGGGTTCGGGGGGGGGGGGGGGGGGGGGGGGGGGGGGGGGGGGGGGGGGGGGGGGGGGGTGGGGGGTGGTGGTGGTGGAGGGGCTTACTGTTAGAGATGAGATTCGTACCATCTCTACAAGCCCGATATGGATTCTGGTCGGCCCAATTCATAAAGTTTAGGTCGGCCAAATAAATGGAAATCTTCATTTATCGAGCAAACCCGGGAGAAACGGAAGTTTAGTCTTACCGACAAGAAGACTTTCCATTTTCGAACCAACATAGGAGACCGACCTGATCGGCTATAAATATAGGAAATCCATCGACTTCTCAGATCATTCAAAAATACTCCTTCGAGACCTAGGGCAAACTAAGCACTCTTATTGTTCTTAGCTCTCGATCTTCTTTCCTTAAAAAGTCTAGGTCGGCGTTCTTATTCCGACGATCTAAACTATCTTGTACCTCTCAAACTTCGGCTTAATTTAATAAAGATCTCTCTTTAAATCCACAAACCCTAGTTCTCTTCTAAAGTCGAACTTGAGTTTTTACACATTGGTTTTATATTTCATTTTGGCATATATGATTCCCTGTTATTATTTTAATTTTTGTTAATTAAACTTTGTTGTTACTGATATTTCAAAGAGCTAGTTGAGAAATCATGTTAATTTTCTTTTTAGATACATTTTAATATATTTTTCATTTAAATTTTCATGATTTTCATTCTATTTTGACATATACAATTCTTTTAAGTTATTAATAATTTTTAAGACATATTATTTTTTGTTAGATAGGCTTTTGGATGATTTTTCAAAGAATTAACATAAATATGAGTAAATATCCTTCTAGATAATTTTTTTGTTTTTAATTTGGATTTTTGATATTGATTATTATTTTATTTTGAAAAATAGAATTTTATGAATATCTTTCTCAACGGAATTTTAGTTGACGAAAATATGCACTATTTATAAGAAATGTTTCATATCACATTTTTCTTTCAAACTTGATGTGGAATATTTTTAGATTAACTATTTTTTATCTTTTTCACTGTTAATTTTATTCATTTTTTACACTTAATTGTTTTATATTTTTAATAAAGCATTAATAAATATCATCTATCATATGCATATAACATATTTGTTTTTTTAAATGAATCTATAACATATTTGTTTCATAAAATAATTTGCAAACTGACCAAAATAAATATTTTAAGTTAATTTTTCATATTTTTAATTGTTTATCATAATTAAAATTTCGAAATAGTTTAATATGATCTGAAATACAGTTGTTTTAATTATTTTGTTTAATTTATATGATTTGTTTTTAAATAATCTAATACTATGTTAATTTTTTATTTATTTTTAATAGGAAAATAAGATTTTACTGCTTGTTAAAAGTAAACCTGTTGCAACTTTAGATAGTTATTCATTGTCGATACCAATACTTTAGAAATCAGATACTTTTCATATCTTAATAGTAAATTTATATTTTTTTATTTATACAAATTTTTTTTGTATGTTTGATATACTTAGGACTTATATTTTCTTATGATTAAACTTTTTGTTGTTGATTCTCAAAATATATAACATATATATATCAAGTTAATTATTTTTACTCTAGTGATTTTTCTTTTATAAATTTATTATTTTAATATTAATTTTTTTTTTAGTTATTGAAAAAGTGGTTTGGGTCTACTAGATCAATTGTCCTGCCTCTAATTAGTTTTAGAATGAGGATCAGGTATCAATCCATTTATGGAAGATGAGATGCAAACAATGCCATAAGCTAAGCAATGATGGATTTTTGATTGAACAAGGACAAGTCTAACAACCTAATAATGCAATGGAAAGTAAGCATAAACTAAATGCAAGTGAACCAAACTAAGCAATGAACTTAAGGTAATGACTGAACAAGAACTAAGCAAGAATAACTACTAAAGCAAGAACAAAGCAAGATGATTTTAAAGACAATTAATTAAAAGTAAGACTCAGTGTTCTAAGCAATTGTGGGATAGTGGTTTTCAATAGTGAAAATGGGGATTTCTAACAAAGGCAAACATCAAGCATTCGAAAGCAAACAATTCTCAATTTTGTACTCCTAGACAAGGTATCTAAAAAGAACCAAATTGGCGTCAATAAGCAGTTCATATTTAATAAGATTGAAGTGTCAGACCCACTTGTGATGGTGTATCCTTCAACCATGAGCATAAAGATCAGAACTATTCTAGCCTAAGAGATGTACTAATCAAGCAATCATTCTCTCACCCAAGCAAGAATTCAGATCAACTTATCAATCTTGTGAACCAATAAGGACCTAGTTAGCTAAACACCAATCAAGAACATGGGTTTAAGCACACAGATGCAACATCCTAACAATGCTAAGCAATGAACAGGAATGAAACAAAGGCAAGATGTTTTAATGTATACTATCTAACCATCAAGCAAGAATCTCAAACCAGCATTATCTAGCCCTAAGCGAATCATCTAGCAATGGTGAACAATCACTTTGGTGTCACTGAAAAAATGAAACATAGAGCAAGCCAAACTATCAAGCCAAATAAGTGAACCATGCTTAGAGATGAGATAACAAGCCATTTAGTGAACCATATACATCAATCAATACCATATTCAATCAAAAGGAGCAAGCTTTATGAACAATAACCACTTTGCAAGAGAAGGAGACAACCGAGAATAGGTAAATAAGCCTAATCACCCTTTAATCACATCTTAATCACCATTTTCCTACTTAGACCACCTCCATCGGAGGTTTTTAAACACAATCTCTTACAAAAATATATTAATAAAATAATAAAAACTAAGCAAGAAGCATTAAAAACGCTTCTTAGTTTGCGTTTTAAGAAACGGTTTTAGCTTTTTTAACAAACTCTTTTACATGTGCCCCTTTATGATTGGTTTAGTCTTTTTATAATTTAAATTTAAAAAAAAAAAATTTAGATACGCTCACAGTATTTTACCGCTGGAAATGCTCTTAGAACCCCAAATCTAAAGTAAACTACTCACTAATCATGTTTAATACCATTGATTTGGAGTTAAACATAACTAGATGAGTTTAAAATGCAAAGATGATAAATCTAAACTACCAAGGTGCAAGAACAAAGAGTAACAGACAAAATTAAACCATAAAAATACACACTTTATTAAAGATTAAGATCCTTAAGGCAAACGCCCTTTTAGGTTTAGAGAAGAGAGAGTTTTTGATAGATAGCTAAACTTGCATTAATAAAATGTTTTGTGGCCTCCCTTTTATAGTAGGGAGCCAAAAGAAGCATAAAAAAAACCTTTAAAAATGGGATAAGGTTAACAAAATTCAAGTGGTCAACACGGATACGTTGCATCGAAGATGTACGAACGATGTTTTGCTCGATATGCGACCTCGATATGGTCCGTGCAGCGCGCATCGGCTTCCTTCCTCGATGCTGGTCCCCGATGTAGACCAACGGCTTAGAATCCTCGTGCTTATCCTCTTCCTCTCATCTTGTTGCTTGCATCAAGCATACTCCATGGGTGTTCTGCTCGATATGCTTGCTCGATATGGACCAGACTCTGCAAGAGCTCCATTTCTCACATCTTCTTTGATCATGAGCTGCTTCCATCTCCTTCCCAACTCTAAGAAACTCCATAAACACCTGAAAACCATCACAAACATGCACATGTATGCAAATATATGCAATCCTAAGCTAAATGCATGCCATGTTGATTCTAAGTGCAAAGGATACTAAAATGCTAAACTATAATGCAAAAACAGAGGAAAAGATGCATGGAATGCATCCTAAAATGATCTAAAATAGCAAGTTATCAACACCCCCAAACTTAGCTTTTGCTTGCCCTCAAGCAAACAAACACTTAACATGGTGATGAGGTTTTAAATGGGAACTTATATCTTTGAAAATGCTAACAATAAATCAAAATGAAGTCCATGTTCTCAATTCTAGAGTGCACTTGATGGAAGAATACTTTAAATACTTAGTCACTTTCATCACAAAACAAGAATGTTCACAGAGCTATCAACCTCCACATGCTCATAAAATCAAAAAAAAATTTTAAATCACCCACCTACGAAGGAACGACCGATCCAAAAGAGCACGCCAGGACATTCAACACTGCGATGGCGAGATCATTCAAGGAAAGTGAACGAAACGCCGACTTCTGCCTCCTCTTTGTAGAAAGCCTTCGAGGACCAGCCCTTGAATGGTTCTCGCGCTTTGAACGGAACTCGATCGACAACTTCAAACAACTGACCAGGGAATTCATGAAACAATATTCCATGTTCATGATTGAAGGCGTTTCAGATGCAGACCTTTGGACCTTGTCCCAAGGACCGACCGAATCGTTTAGGGCATTCATGGGACATTTTTAAAGCGGTTATGTCCAAAGTGGAGAATGTAAGTGACAAGGGAGCACTCGTCGCTTTGAGAAAATCTCTCTGGTATAAGTCGGATTTCAGGAAGGAAATAAGCTGTAACAAGCCGCAAACGATCCAAGACGCCATGCCCCGCGCCTCAGACTTCATACTGGAAGAAGAGGAATTCAAAACCTTAGACCAGTGCTTCGGTTCGGGGAAGGCGACACGCAAGAATCAAGTCACGACGCCGAGTCATCCATCCCAAAGGAAGAGTTATCAGAACAACTCATACATTCATCACGAAGGACCAAATTTCCGTGGAGCCCATAACTATCAAATAGGCGCCGGGCGAGGCAAAACTATGTGGAACACTTGGACGAGGAACCCAAGCTCGTATGACGAGAAGGCTTACTGTGATGTGCACAAGGCCTACGGACATCCGACATCGAAGTGCCAAAAAATTGGAATTAAACTCATGGAGAAACTCATAGCAGGAGAGCTCGGCGACGCGGTGACCTTGAAGGACCTCAAAGGGGAAATCACAGAAGAAGCATAACAGTGAGACGAGCCAGCTCCAGAAGGCCCCGAGGCGAGGAAAGACCTCGAGACGAGGAGAGATCCCGATGCGAGGCCGCGTGCACCCCTGAAACGCAACAGGAAAAATGACAAGGGAGCTGAGCCGGGGACGCGGCAAAGGATAAACATGATCATGGATGGATCACATTATTGCCGCGACACTATCTCCGTGATCAAATCCTTTCAACGGCGAGCCGACGCAAGCATCAACTGGTCCGCACCGACGAAAAATCCAAACAATATTATCACCTTCGAGGAACGAGAAACCACAGGCATCGATACGCCGTATAATGATCCGCTCGTCATCGAACTGACCGTGAAAGATCATGATGTGGCGAGAGTTCTCATTGATACCGGGAGTTCCGTAGATGTTATCTTTCGGGATACCCTAGCCAAAATGGGAATCGATATGTCTGAAGTCAAGTTGACCCCGAGTCCTCTGACTGGCTTCGCTGGGGATACGATAATGACGCTGGGAACAATTAAACAGCCTGTCCGAGCTAGAGACGTGACTAGGATCATCGATTTTTTGGTCACTGATAGCCCGGCGATCTATAACATCATCATGGAAACGCCGTGGATAAACTCTATGCGAGCTGTCGCCTCGACTTACCACTTGTGCCTAAAGTTCCCAGGCCCGAACGGGATAAAAACAATTTGGGGAAGCCAAAAGGAGTCCAGGATATGCTTCATGACCGAACACAAAATCAGAAATCCCAAGACTGAGGCAAAGGGGGATACGGAGCATAAGAAGATCAAGACAAACCGCAAAGCGAAACTAAGGCGGGCAAGGCTTTTATAGCAATTACAGAAGTTAGAGGAAGGAGATGGCAAGCAGCCGAGGTGCGCCCATGTGATCTCGGTGGGCACAGACGAGGCGAACCCGGAGCGATGCGTAGAAGTCGGAGCCGAGCTGGACAAGACGTTAAAAACCGAGCTGATCTCCTTCTTGAAGGAGAACAGCAATACCTTCGCATGGGGCGCAGAAGACATGCATGGGATCAGCATCGACGTTACCTACCACAAGCTGAACTTCGATCCGACTTTCAAACCAGTGAAGCAGAAGAGAAGGAAGCTCGGGCCGGAGCGAGCCAAAGCAGTCAACGACGAGGTGAACAGACTCTTGAAAGTAGGATCTATTGCCGAGGCGAAATACCCCGACTGGCTCGTGAACCAAGTGGTGGTAAAGAAGAAGAATGGAAAGTGGTGGATCTGCGTCGATTTCACAGATCTTAAAAAAGCATGCACAAAGGATAGCTTCCCGCTGCCTCACATAGACCGCCTCGTCGAAGCGACTGCTGGCCATAAGCTCCTTTCGTTTATGTATGTTTTTTCTGGATATAATCAGATCCTGATAAATCCCGACGACAGAGAAAAGACAGCATTCACAATGTACTTGGGCATATACTGCTCTAAGGTAATGCCCTTTGGGGTCAAGAACGCAGGGGCGACCTACCAAAGGCTGGTGAATAAGATGTTCGCCTTGCAGCTTGGAAAAATGATGGGGGTATAAATAGATGATATGTTGGTGAAGTCACTCGAAGAGAAGGATCACGTCGCCCACCTCAGAGATTGTTTCGCCCAACAAAATCGACACAACATGAAGTTAAACCCGACGAAGTGCCGATTCGCAGTAACCTTGGGAGAGTTTCTCGGATACCTGGTGACGAACCGAGGAATCGAAGACAATTCGAAGCAGATCGACGCCTTGATTTAGATGGGATCACCCAAGAACAAACGAGAAGTGCAGCGACTAATTGGACAAGAAGGCCTAAATCACCTTATACTCTTGGACGACCTCGACTTGATCATTGAGCGACGCGACCAAGCACTCATTCGGATGCAGAACTATCAACAAGCCACAGCTAAGTATTACAACTCAAATGTAAGAAACCAACGATTCAACGAAGGAGACCTCGTCCTCCGCAAAATTTTCCAAAACACAGCCGAATGAAACGCCGGCAAATTGGGAGCTAACTGGGAAGGGCCCTACCGCATTACCAAGGCAGTCCGACCCGGCATTTACGAGCTCGCCAAAAATGCAACTGACATCCCAGTACCAAAATCCTGGAACGTGACGCACTTAAAGAAGTACTACTTCTGAGCTACTCTATCAAAACCATGAACTACGAGGCAGTTTGATCCCCGAAAGGGATATGTAGACAGCTCGTCTCACAACGAGTTCAACTGCCCAACTCCGAAAGGGGGGGGGGGGGGGGGGGGGGGGGGGAGTGGGGTACCCACGCTTTGTAATCACTTCGCCTGAATCAAAGAGCAAGTTTATTCAACTCGCATCTCGACTTTCATCACTCGCCTCGTCTGTTGCTGGCCACAACAGACGAACTATTACATCCTTACGGATTCTAAGTCCTGCGTCCACACTGGACAATGGGGTTCTTAAACATCCTACACGGATTAAAGCGAGCTATATAAATCATGGCTGGGTATACCCCGGTCAAACATCATTGGGTAAATCCTATACGATGTTCTTTATGATTTGCCGGAAAAACGGATAATTAAGTCGAGTTGGGTTCGCAAGTCCTAAAGCTGTGGCAAAACAACCTAAACCCAACAACAATTCATCCTAAGCAATGTTGGTCTGATAACACCTCACAGACATAATATTCACGGTTGGTCCTAGAATACGAGGTACCCATATATGTTCAAACATAAATCTAGCAAAACGTCTCGCTTCTTAGCAACGCTGGTCATTTACGCTACATAACATTCATAGGTTGATCACAACCAAGACACTGTGGCTCGCTCAGACACAGCTTGTCTTTTAAAACACTTCGGGATCTTTGTATCTGATGTGCACAATCAGGTACAAAAAGACCAGATTATGTTCAAACTTAAGCCCAGTAAACATTGCGCTTCAAAGCAACATTGGTCCTAAAACGCTACAAAGCATTCACAGGTTGATCGCAATCAAAATATCGTGGCTCGCCTATTTTCAGCTCGTTTGCTGAAACGCTTCGGAAACACTGCCCTCATCACAAAAAAATACACGACGCGTTCTAACTCGAAATCAAGGCAAACGCTTTGCCTCTTAAGCAACACTACGCTTCGTCTAGATGCGTTTAAAGCTCGAAATCTAATCTTTATAATTCCCTTGCGGTTAGGCATTATTGGTCGAACATGAAGCCATCGCTTCGCCACGATCCCAGGTAGAACGAAACGCTTCGCCCGAACACAACTCAACCTTTACTCTTTGAGTATAGAAGGGTCGTAATAATATACTCTAGACCCAATAATCACCTCGCCTCTGAATGGCACTAGTCCTAACCACTACGCCTCTTTCGGCTGCGGCTCGAACTAAAAAAAACGGGTTGGAAAAGTCCTAAATAATCGAGTACAAAACATCATACATGTTAAAATTTATAACTCGAGCACTTCGCTTCGCCGCAATTCAAAGCAGAACAACAACGCTTCAGCTCGATAACGAAATATAATATCATCCATAGCATAAAGTCTAAGTGGATAAAGTCGTCCAAGCACCAAGTGCGAAACATAAAGCGCATCCAACACATGGGATATGCAACAAAAAGACAAATGAAAGACCGAATCAAATAAAAACAACATTCGAAGGCATTATTTAAACAGTAGGCTCGGACGTCTCGGCATTCTTGGATGCCTTCGCTACATCCTGTTGTGAGCTCCTCTCGGCGATCAAGCCGTCAACCCTAGAAGTATCGACATTCGACCCTGCAGGATCTTTCACTCCAGCCTTCGAGGCCATAACTTCCATAGATTCATTAGCGAAGAATGGCGGAACAGAATCACTGGAGACCGGAGAAAGTTTCAGGTCCTCTCGTAAATCAGTCACAAGACGCTCGAACTCTGCGTCGGCATCAGTGAGCTCCTCTTTTCACCCGGTTGGAGTCGCCAGCTCTTCTTCCAACGATGGAGGGTTTTCACCCATAAGTAGCCCGACAAGCTGGAGATTACCCTCGGCCTGAGCAAGTTCGATGACTCTCGTCCGAGCGGGGCCCCTTAGCTTCTCGACTCTCTCCTCAGCCAGATGAATGCGGCTTTAAAACTTCTCACCCAGCTCCCGTCTTGCCTCTTTCCGTGATTTTCTGGTGTCCACCTCGCGCAGCTCTCTCTCGGCGTCTAGCTGCTGCCTAAGGGAAGCAATGTCAGAATCTCGCCTGACTTTCTGCTCGCTGAGACGAATGGCGCGACTCTCCGATTCGTCTCTTTTCTTCTTAAACTCGTCTCTTTCATCTTCGAGTTTCTTAATGCGAGCTTCGGCCCTCTCCAGCTCGATAACATGCCTCTTTTCAGCCTCGTCAAGCTTGGCCTTAAGAGCAACAGCATCACTTTGGGCCTCTTCGACGCGACGTGAATATTCTAGAGAGTCTCGTTCATACCCTGCAATCACCTCGTTTGCCGCTTCAATAAACTGGAAGGACACCAAAATAAGTCAACAGCCAACAAAGAGAGAAATCAAGCTCGATTGAAAAAAATGGGGGAGGATTACCTTAATTCCCTTGAGCGCCATCTTGGCGTACTTCTTGCCCCTGGTTTGAGTATCCGGTGCAGGCATGCATTCTCTCGGGCAAAGGATTTTGGAGAAAAGCGTCACGGACGTTGCAGCCTCGTCGACTGGCGCATCTACAGCAACCAAAGGAAGACTTTCATCGAGAACAGATGCAAGTGCCAAAGGATCGCGCCTCGCCTTCTTTTTTGGGACCTCCCGCGTCGACCGCTTTCTTCTCCTCTGGGGGTATGCGCTTTAGAGGCCTCTTATCTGCGTCGCCCTTGTCTGTGCAGCTCGCTGGCATCTTAGACTTTTCCGCGTGACGAGACAAAGTTGACCTTTCAGAGCGGGAAGTAGTCTTTAGGCCCATGACGATCTCAGAAAAAACCTGAGATGAGTTTGCCTTTGCCTCAGCAGGTGCGGTCCGAATGATTGGGCTCGCCCCCTTTGATCCCGAGATGTTTTTGTCCTTCCTCTACACGCTTCCGGGCTTCTATCGCCTATCGGTCTTGGAGAGTCAGCTTGGCGGGCATCTTGTATATCGGATCGATATCTGAGGAATGGGAGGACTCGGAATAGTCTACGTCGACACCTATGGAAAGAGCTCGGGCGCGTTCGACCCTTTGTAGCATGAAACTCCTCTTCCAATGAGTTCTCCTCTCGCGGAACAGCTTCACCAAGTCAAAGAAATCTTCGGGAATCCTTAGTACCAGCTGACGAACTGCAATAAAGAAACCAAAGGAAGATTAGAAGAAAATTCACCTCTACAGAAAGTAAAACCCCTAAGCATAGCGTCGATCTAACTACCAAGAGGCCCCCAATCCGTTTTAACTCTCCTGATCCACGCTTCCGGTACTGAAGCATCATTCAGCATAACGTAGAAAAATCGGCTATTCCAATCTCTGTCGTTACTAGGGAAGCCGTTGAGAAGCCGCATACCCTTTTTGTTCCCAATATAGTATATCTCAGACTTTGGCTTCTGGCGGATCTCGAGCAGGTTCAAAAGATGACCGGTAGAGAGTTCAACGTCGCACTTATAGCTAAGTGTGACGAGGCCAACCAAATGACAAAGACCGCGAGGAGTAAGTTGCGTTAAAGCCAACCTATGCTTCCACAAGTATTGCAAAATCAATTCCGGAATAGAGAACCACAGAAGACAGAGAAAGAAGAAACTCTCATATACTGTAAAGTATCTTGAGGGGGGATGATCTGCCCGATCCGAAGAAGAAGGAAGCTTAAACTCTACCCCCTCGATGATATTAAAGCGAGTCCTCAGATCTGCGGGACTATCGGCCGCCGAGAGCGTGGATCCCGGCGGATCGGCGACTTTCCTTTTCATCCTTTTTCTCTTCAGCTGATTTTTCTTTTGGAGTTTCATCAGCTCGTCTAGCTCCCTCCTCGCCGCAGCACGATCAAAATTCCAGTCTTCCTCTTCAGGTTTTATCTCCGCCGCTTCGCACGCTCAAGAAGAGTCACCAATCAAGAGATCCATACAGTTTGCCTCGTCAATTGGGATTAAGGCAAGAGGATAGGGGAAATCTCAAAAAACTAAAGATAATGCAAGAAAATCTCATTTAAAATTCAAAAAATGCATGTGAGGGGAAAAGAAAATATTCTTTTACCAGCCATCAAGGCATACAAAAAGGTTTTACTCGATTTACCCAAGTAAAAATTTTAAAAAAAAATTACACGGATCATATCGAGCAAAACACTCGATGTGGTAGATGTGTACCATATCGGGGACGTCGGTTCCTGTGGCTCGGCGATGATGCTCCTCTGCCCCAGGGGTTCCGTGTTCTGGTCAGCTTCTCCTTCAGGGCACATTGCATCGAGCGGTCTCAGTAGATGTTCTGCTCGATGTTGTTGCTTAGTGTAGGGAGACACTTCGGCTTGCATGATCCTTCCTGTGGGCAGTGCATGGCATCGTCTGGATGCTTGTTCCTGGCTCGGCCATTGTGCATCGAGCAAACATGTTGGTGTTTTGCTCGATGCTACACCTTGATATGGAACTTCTCGTACACGGTTGCTGTTCTCCTCGGTGGTTGTCATACCGGACACCGTCTTGCATTGAATTGGCTGATAGCACCCATATCAAGCAGAACATCACTCCTCGGTGTGACTCCATTGAGCAATCTGGTCGATGTATGGGCTATAGCTTCTCGATGTACAGACAGGAGCGATCACATCGAGCAGGGCTTTTGGTGTTCTGCTCGATGCTACACCTCGATGTGATCTCCATCGTGCAATCTGCTCGGTGTACGGACTGCTCCTTCCCCGAGATAAGCTGTATCGAGCAGCGATGATAGATGTTCTGCTCGATATGAAAATAGAGTTTTCTTTCATTGGCCTTTAAACCATTCTATACATCCATGGACCTATTTTTTGACTTCTGAAACACTAAATAATGATATTAGTAATAAAAGAAAGCATATATTTACAAGAATAGTCATGGGATTACCTCCCAAGTGTGCTTGTTTTAAGTCATTAAGCTTGACTTCGATGGTTTGAGGACTAGTGAGAAGAGGTTGATGGAGCTGGTGCTCCTTCCTCTTTCTTCTTGTAAATCCAAGTGCCAACTGACATCAGTTTCTTCTTCTCACGAGCTGTCTTCCTGTTTCTCCTCTTCTTGACACTTGGTGTGATCAAAGGCTTCACTTCTTTGGTGATCAAGCCTTCATCCTCTTTCAAACCATCTCCAAGCTTCAACTAAGTGCCAGGCTTCTGCTCTGGCTCATCGGGGAGAGTGTCTCTCATCAACATACTCATTGTGAAGCTCATAGCATGCTCCACACGCTCTGGAAGCTGCTGTTGCTCACTCCCTTCTTCAATAATTGTTCCACAAAAAGCTATGGAAGGAGAGACAATCTTGTAGACTTTGAACTCATCAACATTCTTCAAAATCACAGAGCCTCTCTTGAAGTCTACCTGAGCTTCTGCTATTGCCAAGAATGGTGTTCCTAGAAGAAGCGGCACCTCTCTTGAATATGTCTTCTCCATAACCACAATCTGTTGGCACCAAGCAATTCCTAATCTTCAAAGGGAAATCCTTTACCATGCCCAAGGGTCTTGTTGAGGTGTTATCCACAAAAGTGACAAGAGGCTTTGCAGGGCTTTAACTCCTTGATTCCTAAAGTTTGGCTTAAGTGGAGAGACATGACATTCACAGTTGAACCTGAATCACACAAAGCTCCAACATTGTCTAGCATCTCAAGCTCACAAGTGATGAGAAACTTTCCTGGATTAGGAAGCTTTGTCAATATCTTCAGCTCCTTGTTTCTCCTTAGATTATCCCCCACATTCTCTAGAATTGGCTCCACTACTTCCAGCTTGTCAAAAACTTCTTTGAGGAACCTGATTTGATCCTTCACTTCAAGCAAAATGGTGCCATGAGGAAGCTTTATTCCAGCATCTTGTATGTCTTTCCTGAACTTTGAATAGACTGCCATTTGAGCCTTTGTAAAGTGCATCGTGGGGTAAGGGATTGGTGGTTTATAAGCTTGAACTTCAGGAGCTTTACCCTTCTCATTGCTGCTTGAGGAGCTGCCCAATTGGCGATCATACAATTCCTTGATGTCTTCAGGATTTTCTCTAGCCAAGACCATCAAAGCATGGTATGTCTCTACAAGCTCTTTATCAGCTTCACTGATCTCTGGTTTAGCTTCTTCTTCTGGATCAACTAAGGCTTTCTCAGCCTCTTCCTTCTCAGCAGCCTCTTTTGCGGCTCTTTCTTGCTCTTCTCTGTTCAAGCTTTCATCTAGCCCTTGGAGGAACTTCTCTACAATATCAACAGCTTCTTGATCATCAATGGTAGCGTTGATGACATTCCTCCCACACTCAGCCTTTCACATGTCCACATGTAACAGCATCTCTTGAAGCATAATGCCAAGGTCTTCCACTCAAGCATCTTCATCGTCAAACTCTTCATCCTCTTCAGCAAGCAAGTGGCAGAATTCCTTAGGATTTGCTTCACTCTTTCCTGGAAACTGATTCTGAGGTTTTGAAGATGAAGCTCCTTTGCTTTCTAGAGACTTGACTCTTTTGTTCAGAGCATCTAACTTGCCATTCAGGTCACAAGTAGTGGTGTCTATCTTGTTGTGCACTTCGGGAAACTTCTTGTGCAGCTCTATACTGGTGTTGGCTTGACCAGTCAACAGCTGTTGCATCATCTGCTTCAAATCAAAATTTTGAGTGCTAGAAGAGGTTAGTGTATTGCCAAAACCTGGTGGGACAAAAGCTGGTCTTGGGTGAAAGTTAGCTTGTTGAAAACCGCCCTGAAATGGTGGTCTTGGAGCAAAGTTGTTCTGCTGGTTGAAAGGAACAAAAGGTTTGGTTCCTTGGTTTTGTTGAGCAGCTTGTGATGGATAGAATTGATCCTGAGGGTTAGCCACATTGGTGCTTCTATAAGAGAAATTGGGATGGTTCATGTAGTTGTTAAAACTGCCTCCTTGTTGATTTATGTAGAAGGCTTCTTCTTCTACAACTGTCCTGTCTTCTTTTTGTGTAACAACACTATCACCAACAAAACTGACATTCTTGAAAGACACACTCAGAAGCTTGTCTAATTTGTCATTCAAAACTTTAATCTCCTTCTTTGTTGTGCTCTCACATTTAGCGCTTACAACAGCTCTAGATGTTCTGTCATATTCTTCACCATATTTCCATCAGAAAGTGCCAAGTTCTCCACAAGAGCTAGACCATCTACAACAGTATTGCCCATGAAATTTCCATTTGATTATGTATCTAAGAGCATCCTGTACTTTGGCATCACTCCTCTATAAAAAGTAGACAGCAAGCTTTCATTTGTGAAGTCATGGTGTGGGCACTGCAAAGTGTAAGACTTGAACCGCTCCCAAGCTTCAGCGAATGTCCCATTTCCATGCTGAGTGAAACTGCTTATGGTGTTCCTTAGCTTTGCTGTTCTGGTGGAGCTGAAAAAATTTGTTGAGGAAAGCTGTCTTACATTCATCCCAAGTAGATATATTGCCTTGTGGAAGTGTCTTCTCCCACTGATGTGCTTTGCCACCTAAACTGAAAGGGAACAAGTGCAGCTTCAAAGCGTCTTCAGAGACTCCTTGAATCTTGGTCATACCACACACCTTATAAAACTGGTCCAGATGATCCAAAGGGTCTTCATTGGGTAGGCTATAGAATTTGTTGCCTTGCACCATGTTGATCAACCCAAGCTTGATCTCAAAGTGGTTTTGATGTACAGCTGGAGAGTGAATGCCATTCTTGTTGTGGTGAGTATCAGGCGCATCACCAGATCCTATTGGTCTTGCAGCTCTTGGTGCGTGAACTGGTACTCACAATCCCTGAATTTCAGCCGCTTGGTTCAAAGCTTCTTGTGCTTCATCTATGTGTGCTGCAGCTTGTTGTAATGGTGCTTGTCCAACAACACCAACATGTGGTAACTGAGCTTCTTGCTCTGCCATCCTTTGTCCTTCTATCTCTTGAACTCTCTATCTTACAGCTCTTCTCCTATGAATGTTGTCAATGAAAAGAGTCAGATTTGATGAGCCTTTAGACCTCAAATTCATAAAAATACCTGAAAAAACAGAGCACAAAAACAGAGCAACTTAGTAACTTTAAAAGTAAAGAACTTAGTCTAACAGCAATGTTAAACTCAAACAATCCACAAATGGCAACAGCGCCAATTTGGAAACAATGTCATAAGCTAAGCAATGATGGGTTCTTGATTGAACAAGGACAAGTCTAACAACCTAATAATGCAATGAAAAGAAAGCATAAACTAAATGCAAGTGAACAAAACTAAGCAATGAACTTAAGGCAATGACTGAACAAGAACTAAGCAAGCATGACTACTAAAGCAAGAACTAAGCAAGATGATCTTAAAGACAATTAATTAAAAGCAAGACTGAAGATTCTAAGAAATTGTGGGATAGTGGTTTTCAAGAGTGAAAATGGTGATTTCTAACAAAGGCAAACATCAAGCATTCAAAAGCAAGCAATTCTCAACGTTGTACTCCTAGACAAGGTATCTAAAAGAAACCAACTTGGTGTCAATAAGCAGTTCATATTCAACAAGATTGAAGTGTCGGACCCACTTGTGATGGCGTATCCTTCAACCATGAGCATAAAGATCATAACCCTTATTAGCCTAAGAGATGTACTAATCAAGCAGTCATTCTCTCACCCAAGCAAGAATTCAGATCATCTTATCAATCTTGTGAACCAATAACGACCTAGTTAGCTAAATACCAATCAAGAACATGGGTTTAAGCACACAGCTGCAACATCCTAACAATACTAAGAAATGAACAGGAATGAAACAAAGGCAAGATCTTTTAATGCATACTATCTAACCATCAAGCAAGAATCTCAAAACCAGCATTATCTAGCCCTAAGAAAATCATCTAGCAATGGTGAACTATCACTTTGGTGTCACTGAACAAAGGAAACATAGACCAAGCCAAACTATCAAGCCAAATAAGCGAACCCTGCTTAGAGATGAGATAACAAGCCATTTAGTGAACCATATGCATCAATTAATACTATATTCAATCAAAAGGAGCAAGGTTTATGAACAATAATCACTTTTCAAGAGAAGAAGACAACAGAGAATAGTT
This sequence comes from Thlaspi arvense, assembly GCA_911865555.2. NCBI lineage: Eukaryota > Viridiplantae > Streptophyta > Magnoliopsida > Brassicales > Brassicaceae > Thlaspi > Thlaspi arvense. The sequence goes on along the minus strand of OU466861.1, from coordinate 23,115,400 downwards.
AAATAAGCCTAATCACCCCTTAATCACATTTTAATTATCATTTCCCTACTTAGAACCCTAAATCTAAAGTAAACTACTCACTAATCATGTTTAATATCATTGATTTGGAGTTAAACATAAGTAGATGAGGTTAAAATACAAAGATGATAAATCTAAACTACCAAGGTGCAAGGAAAAAGAGTAAGAGACAAGATTAAACCATTAAAATGCAAACTTTATTAAAGATTAAGATCCTTAAGGCAATCGCCCTTTTAGGTTTACAGAAGAGACAGTTTTTGATAGAAAGCTAAACTTGGATTAAGATAATGTTTTGTGGCTTCCCTTTTATAGTAGGGAGCCAAAAGAAGCATAAAAACCTAAAAAAAATGGGATAAGGTTAACAAAAGTCAAGTGGTCAATCGAGGTCGTACAGACGATGTTTTGCTCGATATGCGACCTCGATATGGACCGTGCAGCGTGCATCGGCTTCCTTCCTCGATGATGGTCCTCGATGTAGACCAACGGCTTGGAATCCTCGTGATGATCATCTTCCTCTCGTCCTGCTGCTTGCATCGAGCATACTCCACGGGTGTTCTGCTCGATATGCTTGCTCGATATGGACCAGACTTTGCAAGAGCTCCATTTCTGACATCTTCTTTGATCATGAGCTGCTTCCATCTCCAACTCCAAGAAACTCCATAAACACCTGAAAACCACCACAAACATGCACATGTATGCAAATGTATGTAATCCTAAGCTAAATGCATGCCATGTTGATTCTAAGTGCAAATGATACTAAAATGCTAAACTATAATGCAAAAACAGAGGAAAGGATGCATGAAATGCAGCCTAAAATGATCTAAAATAGCAAACTATCAGTTATAATACTGATTTGACATACTATAACTTTTCATTTTAAACTGTATATCGACTTCTCTCAAAATATTACTGCATCACTTGTTTTCTGTTAAATTTTCTTACGTTGATTTTCCAAAATATTACCTTTTTTATGTTGATTCCTATTTTAGTTGTAAACATATTTGTTTTGTAAATACTGACATTCTTACAGACATAAATTTCTCTCTTTGTTCTATTAATGAGATTTTCTATATTGATTTCTTAAATAGTTAGCATAAATATCAAATCAATTTCTTAGTAGATAATTGTTTTTAAAAATATTTTACTTTTCTGATTTTAATTTTTGATTTTAATTGTATTAACATTTGTTGTAACATAATTTACCTTTAATTTGTTTTTATTAATTTTTATATTGATTTCATAAATAGTTAGTTTACAGCTTTATTTTTTTATACTGATTTTTTAAGTTTATATGTTAAATTTTTAAATACAAATTAGTCATTTAAAGTACATATTTCAAAATTATTATGTGTTAATTTAACTTTTTGTTATTGATTTACATATTTGTTTTTTTTGTTAGTTTCATTTTTGTGACATTGAGTTTCAATTTCATTTTGACAAACGCTATAGATAGATTCCTGACATAATTTTTTTTATCTGTTTTGTTAGTTAATTTTTTTATTTAATTTTCCATTGTACTATGATAATTTTCCATTTTGTTAAAAAATATCATATAAGTGAATTTGAAAAATAAGTCAAACAATTTTTATAAACTTAAAACAATAATATAATTATATTTTACTATATTCTATTATTCATATATTTTTAAATATATAATTATTAATTTGTCTAATTATTGGGACTATATTTTTACATTGGAGTTTCAAAACAAATTATTATCTTATTATCTTATCGAAATTTGCTAATTTTTACACTGGCCCGACTTAGAACCGGCAAAAATTATTAATTTATAGTGATTATTAATTTATTGAGTATTAATTTATAGAGGTTCTACTGTAGTAGATATATAACTCGCGCTACGCGCAAGTCTGTATTAATAGTTTGGTTTAATTTTTTTAGCTATAATCTTTGAAATTATTAAAACTATAATATATTTATAGAAATTTTCTTTATATAAGAGAATTTAATATATAATGTGTAATTTCTCCTATTTTTATTTATAAATTTTAAAAACTATTACGTAAAATAATAACAATGACACCTATTGAATTATCCAACTTTGACGTACATATACATTTGATTTAGGAAAAGATTTCCTCACTAAGATTTTGGTATTTTTTCTGTTTTCCGTATAATTTTTATAGTTATTTTTTTTTAAGGTTTATGTGTTCAAATATTTAGTTTTTTTATTGAAAGTCTTTTTGTTGTTGTGGACCTCTGCATATATAATCCATGATTTCTGTTGATTAGCATTTAATTTTGTTAGGAAGTTGCAATGATCATGCAAAACCATTTTTTTCTTCTCCACCATGTATTCAAGGAGTTTTATGTTATATTTTTATTTTATTGATATTTATTTTTTACAGTCTAATATTTGATGATTTTAGTTTACTAACTTGTAGGATCGGTGGTGTGGAGTCTTTGCATTATTTTTTATTGTTTTTATCTTTTGTGTACAATATGCATGCTTTGATTTGAATATTTCATCTACATATAGCAATTTGAATTTGATTCATAATTATGTCATACTTTATTATTTAAATAGAATTTTAGAATGTGTTATTGATGTTGATTCAGATATAAGTAGTGGCTATGTATAGAAATCATATTTTACTACTTGTTAAATATCAAATGTAAAGTTATTATAGTGTTTTTTGGTTACTTTTTAAATCAGAAACATCAAGTGTATTAATCATTGTATATTTAAAAATATGTTTTTTAGAAACTTATGTAAAACTATTGCAACTTTACATAATTATTCATTGTTGATACTAATACCTTAAATATCAGGAACTTTTTAAACTAATTTTAAATTAATTTTGTTTTAATTTGTTTTTTTTTGATAATTAACATCTTTTGATAGTAATTTTTTATTTATTTTTATTTATATACTTTTGTATGTTTGATATACTTAGGATTTATATTCTTTTTATTAAGGTCTTTTGTTGTTAATTTTACAAATAGGTATCATAGACATCACATTAATTTCTTTTATACAATTACTTTTTCTTTGTTAAATTTATTTTTTTATATTAATTTTAGTTCTAGTTATAATGCTGATTTTATATGCTCTAACTGTTAAATTTAAATCTTAGATGGACTTTCCTAAAAAGCTTATAACATCATTTTCTTATTTTTGTTAAGATTTTTTATATTGATTTTCAAAATCTGTAGCCCAAGTTAGTTTTGTTTTATAAGACTTTTTTCTTTTGTTAATTTGTCTATTTTGATAATGATTCATGTTTTATTTTGAAACATAAATTTATACATGTTGAAAGCTAAAAAATCTTTCAATAAAAACATGTTTAAATTTCTCATCATATCATATTAACTTTAAAACAGTTTGGTTTCATACCTAAAAACACAATAGGAAATTAAAGTATGGTGAGGTATATGTATGTGAGCGTACTTATCATGTCAAATAGTCAGTAGTTGCTTCAATGTTTTTGTCGGAAAAAAACGGATAGAAGAAGTGGAGTTCAAAAATAATACTTCTACGTGATGCAATTTAAAGTATGGTGTTAAGAGTTAAATAAATCTTATTATCTAATTTATTTTAGGATTCATTATATTTTCATGAAGAACAAGTAAAACAATGGTAATTATATGTTTGAGATTACGAACCTTGAAATGTTTTTGGGTTCATGATTGTGGCTAGGAGCACGACATGTTTAACAACACTTTTCATTATTTTTGTTTGAAAATTGGCGGAAAAGTAACACGAACAATTGGCCCACTGTTTAGATAATGTAAAAGGGTGGTAAGTCAACATAGATTGTATTCCAGATTAGAATATCGATAAGTGACTTGTTAAGAAAACATGCTTATCTTTTTAATTGCAAGAGAACATTTATTTTATTATGACTTCCACCATTCGCGATATCATTAGCTTAACTGGACAAAGAAAGTTATCATCGTTGATGATGATCAGTTTTCTAATAGCATATAGACAATATATATTATTATTATATATTTGTATATGTGCAATGCATTATAAGTTATAAATTTTTCTAATCTATGCTATAAGTTTTAACTTTTACGATATTGATTTTTTGGTTAGTTTAAATTTTGATATTTAATTTCTATTTAATTTCAAGAGAGACTATATTTTGGTTTTTTTACTATCTTTTAAATTATTAAAACTATAATATATTTATAGAAATTTTCATTTATAGAAGAGAATTTAATATATAATGTGTAATTTTCTCCTATTTTAATTTATAAAATTTTAAAAATTATTAGGTAAAATAATAACAGTGATACCTATCGAATTATCCAACTTTGACGTACATATACATTTGATGTTGAGAAAGATTTGTTTGCTAAGATTTTGGTATTATTTTCTGTTTTCCATAGAATTTCTATAGTTCTTTTTTCATAAAGGTTTATGTGTTCAAATATTGAGTTTTTTATTGAAAATCTTATTGATGTTGTGTACCACTGCATATATAATCCATGATTTATGTTAATTCTTATTTAATTTTGTTAGGAAGTTGCAATGATCATGCAAAACCATTTATTACTTCTCTACCATGTCTTCTAAGAGTTTTAGCTTATATTTTTATTCAGTTTTCCCAGATATCTTTTTTTTTACAGTCTAATATTTGATAATTTTAGTTTTCTAACTTATGGGATCGGTGGTGTGGAGTCTTTGCATTATTTTTTACTGTTTTTATCTTTTGTGTGCAATATGCATGCTATGGTTTGAATATTTTATCTGCATATACCTATTTGAGTTTAATTTATAACTATGTCATACATTAATATTTTAATAGAATTTAGAATGTGTTATTGATGTTGGTTCAAATATAAGTAGTGGCTATGTATATAAATCAGATTTTATTACTTGTTAAATATCAAGTATAAAGTTTTTATATAGTGTTATTCTTTGTTAATTTTTAAATTAGAAACATATGTTTGGTTTAGAAACTCATGTAAACCTATTGCAACTTTAGATAGTTCTTCATTGTTGATATTAATACTTTAGATATCATGAACTTTTTGAAACTAATTTAAAATTAATTTTGTTTTTATTTATTTTAATTTATATACTTTTGTATGTTTTAAATAATAAGGACTTATATGCTTTTATTAAGCTCTTTTGATTTTCCAAATAGGTATCATGGACATCACATTAAATTCATTTATACAAATGTTTTTCTTTGTTAAATTTGTTTTTTTATATATTAATTTTAATTCTAGTTATAATGCTGATTTGATATGTTCTAATTGTTGAATTTAAATCTTAGATGGACTTTTCTCAAAAGCTTATAACATCATTTGTTTATTTCAGTTAAGTTTTTTTATATTGATTTTCAAAAACTTTAGCCCAAGTTAGTTTTCTTTTATACGACTTTTTCTTTTGTTAATTTGCCTCTTTTAATAATGATTCCTATTTTATTTTGAAACATAATTTTATAACATATTGAAAGCTAAAAAAAGCTTTTAAGAAAAACATGTTTTTTCTCATCATACCATAATAGCTTTAAAACAGTTTGGTTTCATATCTAAAAACACAATAGGAAATTAAAGTATGGTGAGGTATATGCAAGTAAGCGTACTTACCATATCAAATAGTCAGTATAGTCAGTAGTTGCTTCAATATCTTTGTCGGAAAAAAAACCGGGTAGAAGAAGTAGAGTTCAAAAATAATACTTCTACATGATGCAATTTAAAGTATGGTGTTAAGAGTTAAATAAATCTTATTATCTAATTTATTTCAGGATTTATCATATTTTCATAAATAATAGTAAAATAATGGTAATTATATGTTTGAGATTACAAACCTTGAAATATTTTTGGGTTCATAATTATGGTCAGGATCACGACGGGTTTGACAACACTTTCCATTATTTTTATTTGAAAATTGGTGGAAGAGTAACACGAACAATTGACCCACTAATTAGAAAATGTAAAAAAAGTGGTAAGTAAACATAGATTGTATTCCAGATTAGAATATATAAATGAGTTGTTGGGAAAACATGCTTATCTTTTTAATTGTGAGTGAACATTTATTTTATAATGACTTCCACCATTGGCAATATCATTAGCTTTACTGGACAAAGAAAGTTCTCGTCGTTGATGATGATCAGTTTTCTAATAGCATATAGACAGTATATGGTGTTATTATTATATATTTGTATATGTGCAATGCATTGTAAGTTATAAATTTTTCTAATCTATGCTATAAGTTTTAACTACTACGATATTGCTTTTTTGGTTAGTTAGACTATTTTACATTAAATTTCTATTTAAGTTTAAGGGATACTATATTTTGTTTTTTCTAATATAATTTTCTTTTCTATTTGTTATTTAAGTTTTTTTATATATTTTCCAACTATAAAACGAAATTAATATTTTTTTTGTCAATTAATTTAGAAGTTAGAATTTTCCTAATCAATAAGTTTGAGCTTTTATGATACTGGTTTTTTTTGTTAGTTTATCTATTTTGAAAACAAATTTCCCTTTTATTTTTAAGGATACTATTTGTTTTGGTTTTTAACATACTTTTCTTTTCTATTTGTTATTTAATCCTTTTTATTTTTCTATTTATAAAACGAAATTAATGTTTTAAATTTTGACAGATGCTATATTTTGGTTTTTTAACATAATTTTCTTTTCTATTTGTTATTTAAACTTTTTTATTTTGATTTTCCCATCTATAAAACGAAATAAGTGTTTTTATTTTTTTGTCAATTAATTTAGAAGTTAGAATTTTTCTAATCTTTTTTTTTTTCAAGTCAATTATATTAATATCAAGAGATTACAAAGAAACATAATCAATACAAACAACCATTATACGCAAATATAAGAAACTGAAAACAATTTTAATGAAGAAGTTGAATATAATCTAGTTATTATTACAATAGGCTTACAGGCTAACAGAAAATTTCTGTTATGTCCCCTCTTCACACACTTTTTTTGTTGGCTATCAACTGCTGAAATTCCAAAATGCTCATGGCATTACTTTAATTAATAAAAATAAATTCAATGTTGTTGAAGATGATTCTGAATCTTGTTGCTTCCTTAAAACCAATATATTTGATATTTTTGGTAGAAATCTTCCATATTCCTTTAAAAGTTTCCATAGTCTTCTTAAACATTGTTGGCATGATAAATGTCTTCCAAACCACCAAAATAAACTTAACAATATTTTTAAGAGAAAAGATATAGATAATATGTGGTTAAATATATAATCGACACCTCTATTGCAATGGTAGAAACTGCAGTTTTTTTGTTTCTTCTGAGCGTTACCATTTAGCTTTGGATTGTACCATTTGCGGTTCATTCGAATAATGAACCCTGGAGAATGGTCATTATTATGGTCACCCGCATCTTCATCATGCAACTCGCCATAACTTAGAACCGATGTAAAACCACCAAACATGAATAGAGATTGGGACTGCATAGGTGTGTTAATAATCCCCTTGATATGTTCGATGTGAGCCACCATACGAAGTGTGAAGAGATGCAAAAGGATTTCTCTCACTTGAAACCCAAAAAGAATGAGTTTGAGATCATCGTTAATGTGAAGAGGAATCCATTGTTGCCAAGCACAAATCCAATCATTAAAAGACCAGGGGCCTCTTTGCACACCCAATTTAATCGATTCTGCATATTGGAGTTTCTGAATTTTGAGAATTTGTCTAACCACATCATCCCCAATGCCCCAGAAACCGGAGGCCACATAGACCAACACATCGGTTAAATAGCCATAGATCCATGCTTCAAATTCAGAAGAGATGATTATCCAAGGCGGTTTATGAGTTTTGAATTTATCCAAATTGAATGGATTCCACCAACCGCTAGAGATTTCACTCAATGGACGAAAGCCGACAGATATGACCCAAATAAGATGGAAAACTATCATCGGAACTTTGCTCTTGAAGAAGAGAAAACAGAATCCAAAAATGCATAGAACATCATTTCGGGAAATAGGAATTGAAGTCATAAATCTTTTTCTAAAACCAAAAACTAAAATCAAAGAGAGAAAAAAAAAGAGTACAGCCGACGCCAGAGCCGGCGCCAGCTGGAGAAGTTAATCACGAAGAGAGAAGAGTTGCAGAGATCGTCTTTGGGATCGCTTGGGAGAGAAAACGGTTGGCGATTTTAGACGGGAGATTCACCTGATTACAAGTTTGAACTTTTATGCTATTGGTTTTTTTTTTGTTAGTTTAGCTCTTTTGAAAATAAATTTCTATTTTTTTTTAAGGATACTATTTTTTGGTTTTTTAACATAATTTCTTTTCTATTTGTTATTGAATTTTTTTATTTAATTTTTCCATTTTTAAAAAACAATTTTAGGTTTTAACCGTACTTAACATTTTATTATTTAATGAATATGTTGATGTTATTTAATGATACTATTTTTTTTTGGTTTTTTAACATAATTTTCTTTTCTATTTGTTAGTTAAGATTTTTTATTTTAAACTTTTCATCTATAAAATGAAATTAATGTTTTAAATTTTGAAGGATGCTATATTTTGGTTTTTTTTAACACAAATTTCTTTTGTATTTGTTACTTAAATTTTTTTATTTTGATTTTTCCATCTATAAAGTGAAATCAATATTTTATATTTTCTTGTTATTTAATTTAGAAGTTAGAATTATCCTAATCTATATTATAAGTTTGAAATTTTATGATATTGGTTCTTTTTGTTAGTTTAACTCTTTTGAAAACAAATTTCTATTTTATTTTTAAGGATACTATTTTTTGTTTGTTAACATAACTTTATTTTCTATTTGATATTTAAAATTTTAATTTATTTTTTTCCATGATTAAAACGAAATTAAAATTTTAATCATGCTTAATATTTTTTGTTTAATAAAATTACTGATGTCGATAATCATATAGAGTTTTAATCATAAGTGGACGTCTTCAATGTATTATACCATCAACTTTTACATAGTATAAACTAGGTGTGTCACTCGTGCTACGCGCGAGTCTGTATTAATATTTTGGTTTATGTTTTTTAGCTACTATCTTTAAAATTATTAAAAATTATAGAAATTTTTATTTATATAAGAGAATTTAATATATAATGTGTAATTTATCCTATTTTTATTTATGAATTTTAAAAAACTATTAGGTAAAATAATAACAATGACACCTATCGAATTATCCAACTTTGACGTACGTATACATTTGATTTAGAGAAATATAATCTTGCTAAGATTTTGCTATTATTTTCTGTTTTCCATAGAATTTCTATAGTAATTTTTTTCTTGAAGGTTTATGTGTTCAGATATTTATTTTTTTATTGAAAGTCTTATTGATGTTGTGTACCACTGTATATATAATTCATGATTCATGTTGATTCGCATTTAATTTTGTTAGGAAACTGTAATGATCATGCAAAACTATTTTTTCCATCTCCATCATGTCTTCCAAGAGTTTTATGTTATATTTTTATTCAGTTATCATTGTTTTAATTGTTAAATCGAGTTGTTGTAGATTTTTTAAATTGATAACTGATAATGGTTACTTTTTTTATACATGTATTGTTAATTGTTAATTTTTTTTAACTTTTAATTTTTTTAAACCATATTTACATTTTCTCATTTAATAAATATGTTAATTTGGATCAATCAGATTGAATTTACTTTTTTTGTTGGACATAATTTGTTAAATTAACTTTTATTGTTTTAATTATACTTATAAATTTTTGGTTTGATTTAAAAGCTCATGTGGACCAATTAAATCAAGTTTTTCCATCCTAATTATACTTCACATTTTTTTGTTTAATGAATATGCTGATGTGGACCAATCAGATCGAGTTTTTTAATCACATGTGGACGTCTTCAATGCACTATACCATCAACCTTTACATAGTATAGACTAGGTATATAACTCACTATACCATCAACCATTAATATTTTGGTTTAATTTTTTTTAGCTACTATCTTTAAAATTATTAAAAATATAATATATTTATAGAAATTTTTATTTATATAAGAGATTTTAATATATAATCTGTAATTTATCCTATTTTTATTTATAAATTTTAAAAAACTATTAAGTAAAATAATAACAATGACACCTATCAAATTATCCAACTTTGATGTACGTATACATTTGATTTAGAGAAATATAATTTTGCTAAGATTTTGGTATTATTTTCTGTTTTCTATAGAATTTCTATGGTTTTTTTTTCTTGAAGGTTTATGTGTTCAAAGATTTAGTTTTTTTATTGAAAGTCTTATTTATGTTGTGTGCCACTGCATATATAATTCATGATTCATGTTGATTCGTATTTAATATTGTTAGGAAACTGTAATGATCATGTAAAACTATGTTTTCCTTCTCTATCATGTCTTCCAAGAGTTTTATGTTATATTTTTATTCAGTTTTCATTGTTTTAATTGTTAAATCGAGTTGTTGTAGATTTTTTAAAATTGATAATTGATAATGATTACTTTTTTATACATGTATTGTTAATTGTTAATTTTTTTTATTTAATTTTTAAATTTTTAAACCATATTAACATTTTCAGATTTAATAAATATGTTGATTTGGATCAATCAGATTGAATTTACTTTTTTATTGGACATAATTTGTTAAATTAACTTTTAATGTTTTAATTATACTTAATAATTTTTTGTTTGATTTAAAAGCTGATGTGGACCAAGTTTTTCTGTCCTAATCATACTTAACATTTTTTTATTTAATGAATATGCTGATGTGGACCAATCAGATCAAGTTTTTCAATCCCATGTGGACGCCCTCAATGCACTATGCCATCAACTTTTATATATTAATAGGTTTTTAACTCGCGCTACGTGCGAGTCTATTTTAATAGTTTGGTTTAATTCTTTTTTAAGTTATTACTGTTTAAATTATCAAAACAATAATAGATATATAATCCTTTTTATATATGAGAATTTAAACTAAATAAAATAATAACAATGACGCTTATCAAATTATCCAATTTTGACATGCAAACACTTTTAATTTAGAGAATGGTTTCTTTGCTAAGATCTTGGTGTTTTGTTTAATTTCCCTAGAAATTCTACATTTCTTTTTTCTGTAAGGTTTATATATTAAAAATTTAATTTTTTGATTGAATATCTCATTGATGTTGTGTATCTATGCATATATATAATTCATGATTCATGTTCATTCACATTTAGTTTTGTTAAAAACTGCAATGATCGTACAAAGCCGTTTCCTACTTCTCCATCATGTCTTCTATGAGTTTTATTTTTATATCTTTATTCAGTTTATCATTAATTGCTTTTTTTTTGCAGTCTAATATTTGATAATTCTAGTTTTTAAACATGTATAATGGATGGTGTGCAGTCTTTATATTTGTTTTCTGTTTTTATCTTCTGTGTACTTTCTGCATATTTTGATTTGAATATTTTATCTAAATATATCAATTTGAGTTTGATTCTTAACTCTATCATATTTAATTATTTAAATACAATTTTAGAAGGTGTTACCATATGTTATTAATGTTGGCTCAGATATAAGTAGTATATATATATATAAATCAAATTTTACTGCTTGTTAAATTTCGAGTGTAAAGTTACTTATGTAGTATTTTTTGTTAGTTTTTAAGTCAGAATTACCTACTGTATTACTTTTGTATATTTAAAGAATATGTTTGATTTAAAAAATTATGTAAACTTATTGCAACTTTATATAGTTATTAATTGTAGATATCAATACTTTAAAAATCATTTAGTTTACATCTTTTGATAGTAAATTTATATTTTAATTTAATCTATATAATTTTTTTTTGTATGTTTGTTATACTTAGGTTTTGTTTTGGTTGTTGATTCTCAAAATAGCTAGCATAGATATCAAGTTAATTTATTTTACTTGAATGCTTTTTCTTTTCAAATTTTTTTTTTTTTAATATTAGTTTTCATTTTAGTTATAATGTTGATTTGACATAGTATAACTGTTCACTTTAAATCTAATATCGACTTCTCTCAAAATATTACTGCATCATTTGCTTTTGTTTTTGTTTTTAAAGTTTTTAATGTTAGTTTTTAAAAAATGTTAGCCTAAATATTTAGTTAGTTTTTTTATGAATTTTTCCGTTGTTTGTTTACTTTTTTATATTGATTCTTATTTAATTTTGAAACATAATTTTCTGTAAATGTTGATATTTTTACAGACAATTATCTTTTCTTTTTTCTGTTAATGAGACTCTTCTATATTGAAATTTTTAAATTGTTACCATATATATCAAGTCAATTTTTTTAGATGATTGTTTTAATATTTGTTTTTGTTCCTAATACCAATTTTAAATTTATTAACATTTTTTAAAACATCATTTATATTTTATTTGTTTTTGTTTAAAGCTTTATTTTTATACTGATTTCTCTAATAGTTAGTTTAAAGCTACATTTTAAAATAATTAGTCATTAAAGTATATATGTTAACAAAAATATTTTGTTAATTTAACTTTCTGTTATTGATTTTATTATGTTCATTTTTAAAAAATAACAAGTTTTTCCGTCCTAATCATACTTAACATTTTTTTTGTTTAATGAATATGCTGATGTGGACCAATCAGATCGAGTTTTTAAATCCCATGTGGACACCCTCAATATATTATGCCATCAATTTTTATATATTACTATGCTTTCAACTCGCGCTACGCGCGAGTCTCTATTAATAATTTAGTTTAATATTCTGGCTAATATCTTTTAAATTATCAAAACTATAATATATTTATTATATAAAAAAATTAACATAAATTATAAATATTATTAAGTAAAATCATAGTAATGACACCTAACGAATTATCCAACTTCGATGTGCATATGTTTGATTTAGAAAATGATTTACTTACTAAATTTTTGGTGTTTTGTATTGTATCCTTATGATTTCTGTGATTCTTTTTTTAAAAAAGTTTATATTTTAAATATTTAGTTTCTTTACTAAATGTCTTACTAATATTGTGTACATATACATATATAATATATGATATATGTTGATTCAGATTTACTTTTGTTAGTAAGCTACACTAATCGTGTAAAACTGCTTTCTGCTTCTCCACCAGATCTTCTACGAATTTTAGGTTATATCTCTATTCAGTTTACAAGATCTGTTTTATTTGCAGTTAACTATTTGCTAATATTTGTTTATAAACATGTAAGATGATGTTGATATTTCACATTATCACTGTTTTTTTATCTTTTTGTGTTTATTCATGTTTTGATTTGAATATTTTATCTTCATATATTCTCATTTGAATTTGATTCATAACTTTATCATGTTATATTATTTAAATAAAATTTTAGAGGATGTTGCTCATGTGTTGTTCATGTTGACTAAGTTATAAGCAGTAAATATGTATACAAATCAGACTTTATTACTTATTATATTTTGAATGTAAAGTTACTTATGTAGTATTTTACTTTGTTAATTTTTCAACCAGACGCAATCAATGTATTAATCTTTGTAAATTTAAATAATATGTTTGATTTAGAAACTTGTATAACCTATGAAAACTTTATATGTTTATTCATAGTCAACACCAATATTTTAGAAATCATGAATGTTTTTGGAACTATATTTCAAACTAATTTTCTTCTTAGATCTTGTTTTCTGTTTAAATATCTTCAATGGTAATTTTATATTTTATTTTAATTATCTAATTTTCTGCAGGTTTGATATACTTAAAACATATATATTTTTAATTAATCTCTTTTGTTATTGATTTTTTCAAATAGGTAGCATATATATTAATCATATATATTTTACATAAATGCTTTTTCTTTGTTAAATTTACTTTTTAAATTAATTAAAATGCTATTTTGATATGCTATAACTCGTTATTCAAAATTGTAAGTGAACTTCTCTCAAAAGCTTATACCATCATTTGCTTCTTTTAGTTAATATTTCTTTGGTAGTTAGCCTAAATACCAAGCTAATATTACTTTATACGATTTTTCCTTTGATAATTTACCTCTCTTGATATTGATTTTTATTTTATTTTAACACACCGTTGTTTTTAAAATATAGATATTTTGAAGACATAAATTTTTTGTTAGTTAAATATTTTTATATGAATTTTTTAAGTAGTTAGTCAGATATCAAGTCAATATATTTTTAAGTGTTTTTTTAAAAAACTAATATTTTGTAAAACTTAATTTTCGTTTTAGTTTTTAGTTAATTAATTTTTTAATATTAATTTCTTAAATAATTAGCTTTAATATTTATATTAGTTTTGTTAGTTAAGTTTTTTAGTATTATTTAAGTTTTTTTTATTCTTTTACTTATTCTGTTTATATTGATTTTGTTAAATAAATAACATAGATATTAAGTTAATATCCTCTTTTTTTGTTAATTTAACTTTCTCCTTATAGACTTTCATTTTAATTGTATTGACATGTGGTAAGAAATAATTTATGTTTTGGTTTTCGTTAGTTAAACATTTTTTTATATTGCTTTCTTCAGTAATTAGCAGAAAGTATCATTTTGGTTTGTTAAGATCTTTGTGTTAATTTTTTAAATATTTTCCCTAAAATTATAAGTTTTAGATGGCTTTCTTTTTTGATAATTTAAAATGAATGTTTTTTTGGTAGTATTGATATTTTAAAGAAAAATTTTATATGTTTATATGAAAATTTAATCTTAATATTTTTTCTAAATAAATTACTCATTTAAAATATATATGCTAATTTTTTTTTTAATTTAACTTTTTCGTTATTGATTTACATATTTGCTTTTGTTAGTTTAGTTTTTGTGATAATGAGTTTCCATTTTATTTTCACAATAGATTTAGACTTTTGACATATATTTATTTTATTTAGTTAAAAAATTATCTTAATTTTCTATTCTATTGTGATAACTTTATATTTTGTAAGTTTTAATTTATTTAAATTATTAATAATGTTTTTTTATTTTTTATGTTTAATTAAAAATACTGATATAGACTAATCAGATTGAGTATATATGTCCTATGTGGACGCTCTCATTGGCCTAAGACATCAACACATACCACAACTAATATATTTTAATTGTTTGTCATCATTAAATTTTAAAATAATTTAATTATGGTTTTAGATACAGTTTTTAATAATTTTGTTCAATATATATGATTTTGTTTTCATAATATATTTATATGTTAATTTACCTTTTATTGTTAATAGAAAAATAAGATCTATTTTAAAATTTTTTTATTAATAACTAACTTAAAATCTAGAAACTTTCTTAATAACAACAAAAACAAAATTAATTAAAATTTAGAAATTTTTCTTATAACAATTAAAACGAATTAATTAATTTTAATATACAATATATAATTAACTAAAAATAATGATGATGTGTACCAATATAATTAAATCTTTAAATCTTATGTGGACACTCTTAGAACGAATTCGTTATAACAATTAAAATGAATTAATTAATTTTAATATACAATATATAATTAACTAAAAATAATGATAATATGTACCAATAGAATTGAATCTTTAAATCTTATGTGGACACCCTTAGATACATTTAGCATCAATTTTTATTAGTAATAGATATGATGAAGAGAAAATAAATGTTTAAGAACATATAAATAATACGTTTTAATTTTATTTTTAAACGTTAAGTGATAAGAAACTTTTATTTTGCCATATCGAGTTGACAAAATTTTCATTAGCTTCCTTTAAGCACTCGATTTTATTATTTTTTTATCCCAAGATCAACCAATAAAAACTACAACTAGTTTGTTCATGCAAAGACACTAAATATATAATAGTATATTTTAATGACTTTTACTTTTCTTTCAAATACAGTTCACATTTCTAAGTTTTTAGCAATATTTTTCAACATAATCCAATTTTGCTAATAGATAGAAAGAAAATAATATCAAAGTGTCAAGCAACTAAACCAAATTATGAGTTCAACTCAACGAACATAACACAACGAGACGAAGAAGAAGCAATCAAAAAGAGAAGAAGCAGTCTTACCAATAATAAAGCAAATCAACAAAACGAACAAGGATGCAAATCTGTAGTTTTTTCTGTTTAATGATGGAAAAAAAAGAAAAAACAGACTTTGGGATTTCGAGGGATAAGAAGAATATCACTTTGCCATCATAACTTTCACGAACTCATCATAGTTGATCTGACCATCACCATCGACGTCAGCTTCTCGGATCATCTCATCAACTTCCTCATCTGATAACTTCTCCCCAAGATTTGTCATCACATGACGTAGCTCGGCCGCAGAGATGAAACCGTTCTGATCCTTGTCAAAAACCCTGAAGGCTTCCTTAAGCTCTTCCTCTGAATCAGTGTCCTTCATCTTGCGTGCCATTAGGTTCAGGAACTCCGGGAAATCAATTGTCCCGTTCCCGTCTGCGTCAACTTCGTTGATCATGTCTTGTAGCTCAGCTTCAGTCGGGTTCTGGCCAAGTGATCTCATCACGGTCCCGAGCTCTTTTGTGGTGATGCAGCCTGCAACAAAACCAAAATTAAAAACGGGATTAAGTTACATACTGCAAGCACCAAGTATCACTGATGTGAACTCTAATATACTCAACATTTAACAAGAAGAAGATGAACCAAGATCAAAATTCCAAATGAAAGCAGTGATGGAAATGCGCAGCTCCAAAATGCGTTTATACTATTTACCCAATCTTTGTACTTCTAACTTAGACAGGTAAAGATATGACAAGTAAGAGATATTGATTTCTTGTTCAGAAAAATTCTTCTAAGGTAACAAAGAAGCTTCTTGTACTATCAGGAAACCAAAATTAAGTTCCAAGTTTCACCTGAACTAATATAATCAACATTGAACAAAATCAGCATGGAGAGCCAAATATCTTAACACAAGTAAAATGTCAAGATCCCATATGAAAGCACAGTGATGGAAATGCACAGCGAAAAAATGCTCTGCTACTATTACGGTACTACCCAATCTATCGTATTTTCTCTGTTCGAGAGATGAAGTTTTGACAACGAAAACAGATTGATTTCTTGTTAAGAAAAAAAGTCAAGTCTTACCATGTTAACAAAGAAATTTCTTGAAAACAATCTAGCAAGAAACGTTTGAGTATCTTTTTAATTAAAGGCCAAGAGATGATATTGATGCACATTTTTCTAAGAATGATGCAATTGCCCAATAAGGGCCACAAGAAGCAATCGAACAATGCTACACTAGTCTAGAGCAGAACAACAGAGAAAACTTTATCGACTTCTTTTTTAATTAGGCAAAATCACACTGTAAACGAAATTTCGTTTCCAGATTTTAGCAGAAACATCTAAAAATCAAATGCCTGCTACCAAACAAAGATTAAAACCATAGCTGCTAAAATTTGTGAGCAATTCCATCGAATATATCTATCAGATGCACCCAAATCGGTATGATTTGTCACAGAGGTGGTTCAGAATCCAACCAAATGAGAAAATGTCACAGAGAAACAACGATCTCTACTGTTCTACTGTACCAGTTTACTGTGCGAGAAATGAACCCTAAATAAGGTCGAGATTTAAGCAATATTGAGCGAACCAAAACTAGATCTTCCTCGGATCACATGAAAGAAAGACAAAATGAACAGAAAATCAGGATCAGGAAGCAATCCAAACAAATGCTAGGAATCACGATCTTCATAAAAATTTGGAAAACACACAAAAGAAGAAGAAGGAAAAGAGCGAAGAGATCTGAGAGAAGAACAGACCATCTCCGTCCTTGTCGAATAGGCTGAAAGCTTCTTTGAATTCGGAGATCTGGTCATCGGTGAGCTGATCCGCCATGTTTTCTTTCTCCGGTTGTGGATTTTCTTGAGAAAATTCGCTGTGATTGGTTGTTTCCTCGATTCCTCTCGAGAGCTTTAAAGCGCGTGGAGAGTGGAATGTAGTATAAAAATGAGATCCCCAGCTACAGGTAGGATCAACTTTGTAACTTTTTTTCTCAAGTTTTTTTTTTTTTTTTCAACAGCCTCACCATTTTAGTGAAACTAAATTTACATAATATAAATAGTAAAGGTAAATTCGAGCACTTCGTGTTAGTTTATCTGCTTTTGTGTTCTGCGCCTGTGAGACCTTTGCGATTGAAAAAAGTTGGAATTCTTTTCTAGTGGCTTCGTATTCTTCTAAATGTAGTAAGAAGGCTGGCCACTCTGCTACCATCTTCAACAATTCTGAGCTATCCGTTAAGAATGTCACCTCCTATTTTCTAACATCTAACATATAATGTATTACCCATATAAGTGCCTCAAGTTCAGTATGCAGGGGTGATAGGCTCTTCCATATCTTTTGTGCACCCATTAGTATATCTATATTGCCTGGTCTATGACTATACCAACCGAGCCCTGTATTTGAGATATTCTGTTTTCATGAGCCAGATGTAGTGCTAATTCCATTATATATTAGTTGTGAGGCCTCGATCATTATATCTTTTTCTTGTGCTTCATCCCATGCATGTGCTTCTGCTGTTGCTATCTTGACAATTTCTCGGGGATCCCGATCTATATTTGAGAAGAGTTTTTCATTCTGCGTTTTCCAAATATACTAGAGTATCCACATGTAGACCTTCATGTCCTCATGGTCGAGTAAATGCCAGAATAAATTTGCCATATTAGAGAACAATGCATCCACTGGAAACCTGTGTATAGGCATAGGTATTGGCGAGAGCGCTCATACCTGAAATGTCGGTGGGCACTCGAATAAAGTGTGATTTATTGTTTCCCTCTCCGCTCCACATCTACTGCATTGAGGATCACAGTTGATTCCCCTAGCTCGTGGTCGGCTCATTACCGCTAAACATCCATAGAGGGCTTACCACATAAAATGTTTCATTTTAGGTGAACATTTAATCTTCCATACCTGAGCCTGTAATTGGCTGATATCTGGATCATATATTCAAAAAGATTCATTATCGCGGTAGAGTTGTTCTATGAAGTATCCCGATTTAATAGTGTATCGTCCTGTTTTTGTGAAATTCCATCCCCATATGTCCGGGCGGTGTTTCCTGGTCGTTACCATTGCAGTGATCACCGGTATGTCCTCCGAGACTATCAATTGTTCAAGTAGTGGTATGTTCCATGTTGATGTTACAGGATCAATCAGTTGATTGATTGTTAGGTCTGGGTAGTAATTATACCCATTCCATGATGCTGATCTTGGGTGTGAGAATGGAATCCAGGGGTCATTCCAAACCGATATAGAATGGCCTGATCCAACTCTTTTGATAAGCCCTTTTGTGTACCAGAGATCTAGCCGAGATGATGCTCTTCCATCCATACGACATAGAGTACGACCGTATCGGATATAGAGGTGTGCCCTCCCTATAGTATCTCCCTTTAAATACCCTTGCAAATAGAGAATCTGGGTGTTTCAATAAGACGCCATAACTGTTTAGCCAGTAAGGCTGTGTTAAAATCCTCCACCACCTGAAACCCCAGTCCGCCTTCAGATTTTGGCTTACATAGTTTATCCCAAGCAATCCAATGCATTCCTCGTGTCCTACCGTTATTGTTCCACCAGAATTTCGCTACCGTACTTGTCAGCTTGGTAGTTAACGTCTTGGGTTGTCTAAAGCAGGACATAGTGTATGCCGGAACTGCTGAAACCATTTATTTAATAAGAACTTCCTTCCCTCCCCACGATAACAACTTAGCCGTCCAACCATTGACCCGTTTTTGTTGTCTGTCTAGCAAAAAATTAAAAATCTTTGTTTTAGCACCTTTCAGACTTTCTGGAATCCCCAAGTATGTACTCATACCTCCAACATTGGAAATTCCCAATATGTTGTGTAAAAGTTCCCGTGTTACCTGAGGAACTTTGCGTCCAAATTGAACTGATGATTTCATAAAATTGATTTGTTGTCCCGAGGCTAACTCATACTGTTTGAGGATATGCAGTAATACATTCGCCTCCGCCTATGTTGCTTTACAAAAAAACAGGTTGTCATCCGCAAAAAGCATATGTGAGACTGTCGGGCTCGCCCGTGCAGTCTTCATCCAAATAATTAGATTTTCGCATTCTGCTTTCTTCAGATTAACGATTAATACTTCTGTACAGAGAATAAATAGATAAGGTGACAATGGGTCCCCCTGTCTAAGTCTCCTTTTTGGTTGGATATTACCTTTCGTATTTCCATTGATAAGAACATTATATTAGACTGATCTAACGCACCACATTATCTAGGTAATCCATTTCTCTTCGAATCCCAATTTCCTTAGTAAATGTTCTATAGAGCCCCATTCCACCCGATCATAGGCTTTACTCATATCTGTCTTGACGGCCATAAATTCTTTTTTACAAGAATATTTGGTTCGTAGACCATGAAACATTTTATGTGCTATTAGAATATTAGTCTCCCTGACACAAATGCCGATTGTGTCTCTGATACCAACCGTAGTAATAAATTCTGCAGCCTCTGGCATAAAACTTTGGAAATTATTTTGTATCCAACATTACAGAGACGTATATGCCGTAAATCTGTCATCTGAGTTAGTCGATCTGTTTTTTGGAATAAGACAGATATTTGTCAAATTTAACCATTTATTGAAAGTTCCTGTAATAAAAAAAATTGATTTACCATATGTACAACATCGTCCTTACTAATATCCCATGATTTTTGAAAAAAACAATGCCGTCATGCTATCAGGCCCTGGTGCCTTTGTGGGATGCATCATGAATAATGCTTCTTTTACCTCTGCCTCTGATGCTGGTTTTACAATTTCCTCATTATCTTGTTCTGTTATTTCCGAATCTACTTCTGCAAGGACATCCTCAAAACTAGTTGGCGGAATAGAAGTAAATAGGTCGGAGAAATAATTTACTGCGGCTTTCTCCACTTTATTTTCTCCAGTTTACCCATATATCCCAGCTATCATGCAAACCAACTATTCTATCTATTATCCTCCGTTGTGTAGTGGTTGTGTGATAAAATTTGGTGTTTAGGTCTCCACATTTGTTCCAAAGATTCCGACTTTTTTGATGCTAAAAATGTTCATCATCAAGATACGCCTCTTTCAGCCTTTGAGTTATCTCATTAAGTTTGTCTTGTGTGCATGTATCGTCTGTTTGAATTTTCTCAAGCTGCCGTTGGAGATCCTCAATTTTATCTCTTTCATACGGTAAATTGAGCTGCCGCCATTTAGAAATTTCATGCCTACAGTTGACTATTCTGTCAACCAGGGAATAGGGTGCATTTTGGCTACCTTCCTTCCGCCCTCGTGTGATAGATTCCATTAATCACTCCTGACCAATCCATATTTTGTCAAACCGGAATTGATTCCTCCGTTTAAACTTTTTTTCTCAGTTGTTGCTACAATGGGTATGTGATCTGAACCTATCATTCTCAAATATTCCACATATGAGAATGAGAATAAATCTTGTCATTCTGCTGTAGCAAGACCTCTGTCCAGTCTACACCGTACATTTTGCCCGTTTCGTCTTTCTTTCTAAGACAATGTATTCCCACAATTTGCAAAGTCCAATAATCCACAATTACTAATCATTGTATTAAAATCGACAAAGGAAGACGCTTGTCTAATTACACCACCTTGCTTCTCATGATTACTCGTAATTTCATTGAAATCACCAATTAAAAACCATGGATCATTTCTTGTTAAACTTTTTCTGGTTATCCGTTCCCAAACTTGATCTCTAAATTTTTGGACCGGATCACCATATGCAAAAGACATATAAATTAAATTCCCATCAATAGACGCCTCAATGTCAATAATCCTTTTATTCGAAAATAAAACTTTTACATCAAAGTTTTTATTATAAAATAGAGCTAAACTTCCACTAGCTCCACACCGATCAACCGTGAACAACAAATCATAACCAAAATAAAACTGAAATTGCTCAATAAAATTAAAACATTTCTTTGTTTCAGAAAGAAACAGAAAATCAGTTCTGAACTTCTGCCAAATCTCCCAGAGATAGCTTATTGTATACCTGTTTCCCAATCCTTGACAGTTCCAACTCAAAACCCGAATTGTCCTTCATAATTTTCTCCTTGTCCCTCTGACGGAGCCTGTGAGTACCCGACCATCTATCGCTAGACCGGCCCAAACCTCACCGAGTCTTATCTCGGCAAGAGTACAAAAACACGCATATTTTTAAAAAAATTCTCTAACTTTAAAACAAGTTCGATTCATCAAAAGACATCCATTTACATTGCATATTTATTCTAGAAACACTTAATATATTTCAGATTCAATAACATAAACTAAAGTTATCAGATTCAGTTTAATTCAGAACGCTAACACCAAAGCCATAAAATAGAAAGCCCAGAACATGAATCCCAAAACCCAGTCATAATCCACCCCTTTCCTTCACTGCCTTCCAGTCCACCTTCAGAGCTACTCGCCCTGGACCTTATCTTTACCTGCACACTCAAAAAGAGAGGCATAAGTATTTCATAAATACTTAGTGAATACAGTCATCCCGTAACACCTTAGCCAGTACCAGAAAATGCATAATACTATCAGTTATACAATTCACATTATCAATTAGCAAGCAAGCACATAAAACATTACGGTCCTATGATCATCTCAACTACTTGTGAAGCCTTACAAAGCATCGTATCTACTTCAAGCGAGAATCACACATCCCCTTGAGCTAGTAACATGATCCGGACATTCACACAACTAGTTAGACATCATGTATTGACCACGGTTCACACTTGATCATTCACAATCACAGAAACATTGACCTTGCTAAGCAGAAACCACTATCTTACACAAGCAATCAATGAAAATCAGATAACCTAGCAATCAAACGATTCTAGATACAGACTACAGTCACGCACTCACCTTAGACACACAGATAAACGTTTCAGTCGAATGAATCTCGGTGATTTCTCGATCAGAAACAGAGATAGTCGGACGCACTTGCGATTTCTCGGCTATCGCTCAGACTGGTCCAGCAAAATTTCAACACCTCTCGGCTATCTCTCAACCCGTGTACTTTTACTCGGGCAAGATCCTGTATTCCCTCGGAAACAGTACAAAACAGAACTATTAGTCCGACGTTACCCTACGGAAACTCGGCACTAATCAGAATATCCGAATACTTACCAGATTCTCTCTGACGAATCGAAGTGCTCTCGGATATCTCACGATCCGCTCAGAACTCAACGGATGAACTTGGTTATTCCCTCGGAAAACCTTCAAATCAGAATGAATGGTCATATCAGATTGACAAAAATTCAGACAGAACACTCGATCTCTCGATGATAGTCGGAATCGCCGGTGAACTTCGATCTCTCTTGGCTAACTCTCAGGATAATCAGAAACTATGAGATTTCTCTCGACTAATCTCTCTTTCACGCGTTATTTCTCTCAAATAATGCGGCTACCCCGAGAAATGTATCAAAATCCCTTTTATATGCTCACAAAACCTAGTTAACCTGGTTATAGCCGGCGTCTACCAGTTCAAGTCAGGTTTATCCCGGTCAGCTTTGATTTTTCTCGGATATCGCCTAAACCGCTCGACCATCCACGAGAGAAACAAGTTTTTATCCGACCAAACTCACGGCCCACGGCCTTAGCCCATTTTTACTCGGCTATTTTCTCTTTCTCTCGGATATAGTTCATTTTCTCTCGGATATGATCCATCCTGCTCAGCCAACCCAGCCATCCTTCGACTATTTCCCAATCATCCCTCGACTATAGTCAGAATCTCTCATTCATACGAATTTTTCAGTTGACTGAACTCACATTCCTTCGGACAACCTCCTGTCCGGCTCGATCATTTCAGATTTTCTCGGATACAAATGCTACAACTCTCCCCCACTTGGTTTGGATTCGTCCCCGAATCCGGTTCTTCTTCCTGAAGTTTCTCAAACCATTTCAGGAACCTTGTACTCATCATAAACTCTACTTCCCAAGTAGTTTGCTCATCCCCATTACAGTCCCAGACAACTCAGTTCATCTTGACCCTCTTACCATGCCTAAGCTTCTCTTTCCGGTCAACCACTCGGATCGGTCTACCTTCTACGGTCAGATCCTCTTGTAATTCTGAAGGTGGTTCAGATATCACAGTCTCACGTTCGGTTATGTGCTTTCTCAGCTGTGACACGTGAAATACATTGTGGTAAGCACTCATTTCTGGCGGTAAGTTCAACTTATACGCCACTGCTCCAATCCTTTCCAGAATCCGGTACGGTTCCATGTACCTCGGACTCAACTTAGCATCAAACATTTCTCGGCTTTTCCCCTTATAAGTCATAGCCTTCAGATAAATCAGATCGCCCACACTAAACTCTAAGTCCTTATGGCGCATATCAGCATAACTCTTTTGTCGGTCTTGAGCTTCTTTCAACTTAACCTTCAGAAACCTAATCTTTTCAGTAGTCTCTTCGACTATATCAGGTCCTAACTCACTCTGCTCCCCCACTTGGGTCCAACATAGTGGTGTTCTACACGGCCTTCTGTACAACGTCTCATACGGAGACATCTCAATGCTCCTATGGTAACTGTTGTTATACGCGAACTCAGCCAACGGTAGATAACTTTCCCAGTTACCACCCCAGTCCAGTACACACGCTCTCAGCATGTCCTCTAACGTCCTGATGGTCCTTTCAGACTGACCATCCGTTTGAGGATGATATGTAGTACTCATATGCACCTTCATCCCAAACTCTTTCCGAATCTCTTTCCAGAATCGCAAAGTAAACTTTGGATCACGATCAGACACAATACTCGCTGGCACTCCATGAAGCTTGACGATCTCATCGACATACAACTCCACTAGCCTTGCAACTCCATCCGTTTTCCTCATAGGCAAGAAGTGAGCAGACTTGGTCAGCCTATCAACAATGACCCAAATCACATCATGCTTCTTCAGAGACTTCGGTAAACCCAACACAAAATCCATTGTTATCATATCCCATTTCTATTTCGGCATTGGTAATGTTTGCAACAAACCACTCGGAACCTGATTCTCTGCCTTAACCAACTGGCATATCGGACAGCTAGCTACCCACTTAGCTACGTCCCGCTTCATCCCGACCCAATGATAGTACCGTTTCAGATCCTGGTACATCTTGGTCATTGCTGTATGCACGGAAAACCTTGACTGATGTGCTTCCCTTAGAATTTCCTCCCTTAGCTCTTTTACATTAGGAACACACACTCTACCATTCACAAGAATCGTCCCATTGTTGGAAGTTTGATACTCTGTCTTATCACTCTGTGACACCCTATTCAGATTCTCATCCTCCTCTTAAGCCAAACGAATCCTAGTTAACAAGTCAGCTTGATCCGCAACTCCCAAACCCAACGGTTCCAGTTCTTTAGATATAACGTTCAACCTTAACGTCCTTAGGAGACTCACAACTCCTTCCACATCCTTTACAGAAGATACACTATCCCTCCTCTGGCTTAATGCATCAGCAACGAGATTAGCCTTTCGCAGATGATAAACTATTTGTAAGTCGTCGTCAGCGACTAACTCCATCCATCTCTGTTGCCTCAGATTCAACTCAGGTTGAGTGAAGATGTACTTCAAACTCTTATGATCGGTAAACACCTGAACTTTCCCACCATACAAGTAAGATCGCCATATCTTTAACGCAAAGACTACAGCTGCCATCTCCAAGTCATGCGTAGGGTAATTCGCCTCATGCTTCCGTAGCTGTCTTGACGCATATACAATCACATTCCCATGCTGCATTAGGACTCAACTTAGTCATTTCCCAGAAGCGTCTGCGTACAACACATACAGTTCATCCGGCTCTGGTAAAGCCAACACGGGTGCACTTGTAAGCATTCCTTTCAGCTTTAAGAAACACTCCTCACACTCAGCCGTCCAAATGAACTCAACATCCTTACCAATCAGACGTATCATTGACTGAGCCATACTTGCAAAGCCTTTAACAAAACACCTATAATAGCCTGCCAATCCCAGAAAACTTCTTATCTAAGATGTATTCTCGGGTCTCGGCCAATCCGCAATAGCCTTGATCTTTTCAGGATCCAGAGACACTCCCTTGTCCGATACAATATGACCCAAGAACCCAATATGTCGTTGCTAGAAGCTACACTTACTCAACTTAGCAAACAACTTCTGTTCTCGCCACTTTTCCAGAACAATCCATAATTGCTTCTCATGCTCCTCCAGACTCTTTGAATACACTAGGATATCGTCTATGAAGATAATCACAAACTCATCCAAGTACTCCCTGAACAACCATTCATCAACTTCATGAATGCAGCAGGCGCATTCATCAAACCAAACGGCATGACCACAAACTCGTAATGACCATACCTTGTCCTAAAGGCAGTCTTTCGAACGTCCGGTTCATCTATTGGTGTTTGATTGTACCCAGAAGCCATATCAATCTTCGAGAACCAAGTAGCACCTTGAGCTGGTCCAACAACTCGTCTATCCTTGGAAGTGGATACTTGTTCTTCAAAATAACACGGTTCAATCCTCGGTAGTCGATGCAAAGCCTGAAACTTCCATCCTTCTTCTTTACGAACAGAACAGGTGCGCCTCATGGTGAACTGTTTGGCCTTACAAAACGCTTGTCCAAAAGCTCAGCCAGTTGCTTCTACAGTTCAGCCATCTCAGCCGGTGCCATTCGGTACGGTGCTTTAGATATCAGAGTTATCCCCTGTTCAAGTTCAACTATGAACGGATCTGAACAAGCCGATGGCATTCCAGTCAAAGCTTGGAATATGTCCTCAAACTCTTGTACAACTGGAATCTCTCCTAACTCCACATCCGCTCTAACCTCATCTATAGATATTGTTGCCAGATATGCTTCACACCCTTTCTCTATCAGGCGCTCTGCTTGTATTGCTGACACAACCAAGCTGCCAGAAGTCGGTCTTATTCCTTGATACACCAGAACTTCGCCATCTCTTTCGAACCTCACCCTCCCACGGTGGCAATCGAGATGCACCTTGTACTTACTAAGCCAATCCATCCCTAGGATGACATCATAAGACTTAACGTTGCAGATCACCAAATCTGCTGGCATATCAACTTCGCCAATCTATACAAAAATGTTTTTAACCATTCCAAATGAGAACATCACTTGGCCTCCAGCTGCCCTAACTAATCCAAAATCCTCTCCAGGTTCCTTCTGGAATTCTCCCTTTCCAATCATATCTGGATTCACAAAACAACGACTCGCTCCGGAGTCAAACAGAACATGGGTCTCTACCTCACTCATTAATAAAATCCCTACACATTCAACCCCTAGAATGCTAAGACACTTAACAGAACATGCAGACACAAAACACAGACAACAGACAGAACTCAGAAAACTGTAAGTACTAAAACTCACCAGTGATCGGTCGAGAAGCGCTCGGATCTCCACTCCCGTTCGTGGTTGCTGCGTACACTCTCGGCATGATGGCTTGCCTCTTGGCCGATGGTACCAGTGCATCCCCCGTACGCTTAGTCTGAGAATCTGCTTGCTCAGCTACTCCTGAACTCGGACAATCCCGCTTGTAATGTCCCGGTTCTCCAGAACCGTAACACACAACGGATACGCTATCACCATCCGACACTCTCACCATCCTCGTGTCTGGCTCAGGACAATCCCGCACTTGATGCTCCTGGCTTTCACAATGGTGACAAGCCCCAGCTGAACGCCTACAAACGCCCATATGCACCTTTCCGCATGATCCACACATGCTGCAGTTCCCACTAGACTTGGCTGGAACATTTCTTCCAAACCTGTGGTTCTGTCCTCCAGACAATAGACCATTCTTGGCCATGGCAACAACAGTACTCGCCTTTGACAAAGCTTCCTCTGCTTGTCCAGATTCCAACAGTGCTGCTTTCTCCACAAGCTCAGTGGCCGTCGCATAGTCATGCACCAGACAACCGTTCCTCAGCTCAACCCTTAGCCCACTCATGAACCTTAAGATCAGCTTATCCTCAGTATCGTAGTCACGTCCCACGTACTTACGTAACTGGTTGAACTCGGTCTCATACTACCGAACCGTCTTGGTCCCTTGGCGCAGATACAGAAACTCAGCCTCCAACTGATTGTAAGCTTCCTGCGGGAAGTACTTACACTGAAACATCGCTAAGAACGTCTCATACGAACAGTTCGGATTCACCAAACGCCCGGTGACTCCTTTCCACCAAGTGTGCGCAATACCCTCCAAGTAATGCACAATTATGTCCTTCTTGTAACCTTCAGGACAACGGATAGACTCGAAGTTCCGCTCTAGTCTCATTCTCCACTCATCAGTCTCAATAGGCGCAGAACCTCCAGCAAAGAACTTGGTTCCTAGCCTTCCCATATGATTCATAAGCTTGAAGTAAGACGGAATCACCACACCCTGATCCGCTTCCCCAACTCCATCGGGAATAGCCGGTTCCACCACTTGTGGTGCCACTGTCGGTGCCATTATCGGCGCAGGCGCAACCACTTGTAAACGCTCTAACACTTGAGCCAACAGCCCCAGAACAGCCTCCAACCCAATCGGTTGTGCTCCCGCAGCATTTCCTGCCACGTTTCCCACATTGGCCGCAGCCACATTCACAGCAGCAGCCGCCACATTCGCAGCATTCCCAGCCGCATTATTTTGCTGGTCCACGACCATATTTCCAGTTCCTGAACTGTCAGTAACCTCAGCACCATTCACTTGTGTTCTCGCAGTTCTCTTTCTCAGAGCCATCTGCCAAACAGACAAACCGGTTAACCCGAAGCTAATGCCAGACAAGAGTTTACACTCAATAGAACAACAGACTATGAGACCTGGCAGTGAAAAGGTTGATAGACTCTAACCTCAACTATGCAAATGAACTGTCCTAGAATCGACCATGTTCTGATACCAACTTGTGAGGACCCAACCGTCTATCGCTAGACCGGCCCGAACCTCACCGAGTCTTCTCTCAGCCAGAATACAAAAACACGCATGTTTTTAAAACTATTCTTTAACTTTAAAACAAGTTCGATTCATCAAAAGACATCCATTCTCATTGCATAATTATTCCAGAAACACTTAACAGAATTCGGATTCAATAACATAAACTAAACTTATCAGATTTAGTTTAATTCAGATCGCTAACACCAAAGCCATAAAACAGAAAGCTCAGAACATGAATCACTGCCTTCCAGTCCCTATTCATAGCTACTCGCCCTGGACCTTA
Organism: Thlaspi arvense; assembly: GCA_911865555.2. Classification (NCBI taxonomy): domain Eukaryota; kingdom Viridiplantae; phylum Streptophyta; class Magnoliopsida; order Brassicales; family Brassicaceae; genus Thlaspi; species Thlaspi arvense. The sequence goes on along the minus strand of OU466861.1, from coordinate 23,086,348 downwards.
TCTTTACCTGCACACTCAAAAAGAGAGGCATAAGTATTTCATAAATACTTAGTGAATATGGTCATCCCTTAACACCTAAGCCAGTATCAAAAAACGCATCATACTATCAATTATACATTTCATATTATCACTTAGCAAGCAAGCACAGAAAACAGTATGGTCCTATGATTATCTCAACTACTTGTGAAGCCTCACAAAGCATCGGTTCTACTCCAAGCGAGAATCACACATCCCCTTGAGCTAGTAACATGATCTGGACATTCACACAACTTGTTAGTCATCATGTATTAACCATGGTTCACACTTAACCATTCACAATCACAGAAACATTGACCTTGCTAAGCAGAAACCACTATCTTACACAAGCAATCAATAAAAATAACATAATCTAGCAATCAAACAATTCTAGATACAGACCACAGTCACGCACTCACCTTAGACACACATATAAACGTTTCAGTCGAATGAATCTCGGTGATTTATCGATCAGAAACAGAGATAGTTGGACGCACTTGCGATTTCTCGGCTATCGCTCAGACTGGTCTAGCAAAATCTCAACACCTCTCGGCTATCTCTCAACCCGTGCACTTTTACTCGGGCAAGATCCTGTATTCCCTCGGAAATAGTACAAAACAGAACTATTTGTCCAACGTTACCCTACGGAAACTCGGCACTAATCAGAATATCCGAATACTTACCAGATTCTCTTGGATGAATCGAAGTGCTCTCGGATATCTCACGATCCGCTCAGAACTCTATGGATGAACTTGATTAGTCCCTCAGAAAACCCACAAATCAGAACGAATGGTCGGATCAGATTGAATGAAACTCAGACAGAACACTCGATCTCTCGGTCATAGTCGTAATCGTCGGCGAAACTTCGATCTCTCTCGGCTTTCTCTCGACTTATCTCTCTCTCACGCGTTATATCTCTCAAATAATGCGGCTGCCCCGAGAAAAGTCTCAAAATCCCTTTTATATGCTCGCAAAACCATTAATCCGGTTATAGCCGGCGTCTCCCGGTTCCAGTCAGGTTTATCCCGGCCAGCTTTGATTTTTCTCGGACATCGCCTAAACAGCTCGACCATCCACGCAAGAAACTAGTTTTGATCCAACCAAACTCATGGCCCACGGCCTTAGCCCATTTTTACTCGGCTATTTTCCCTTTCTCTCGGATATGGTCCATCCTGCTCAGCCAACCCAGCCATCCTTTGACTATTTCCCAGTCATCCCTCGACTATAATCAGAACCTCCCATTCATATGGATTTTTCACTTGACTGAACTCAAATTCCTTCGGAAAACCTCATGTCCGGCTCGATCATTCCAGATTTTCTTGGATACGGATGCTATAGTGCCTCTCTGTTCCTCGGTTGTACCTGCCCCCTGTCTCCTCCCCGTTTAAGGTCCTTTGTTATACCCTTCTTTTTCGGTGTGGTAGTATGCATAAGTTTCTTTGAACCACCACCTACAGCAAAAGATGCTTTAAAGAGCTTCTTCTTGGCGCCGGTTTTCACTGGACCTTTATTCATCTCGTCTTGATCGTTTTTAGGGATATTACATAGGCATTTGTAACCCCCTCACGTGGGTCAAGCACATTAGTAATAGCCCCCTCAATGCAGTTGTGTTACTAACCTTGCTGCTGCTACTAAGGATACTACTGCACTAGGTCTAATCCCATAGTACGCCGTATCAGGTTTCTGGTTCTCCCTAAGGGTTACTATCCCTTTTTCACAATCTAACTGGGCCTTATAACTAGACAGCCAATCCATCCCGAGGATCACCTTGAAATGACCTAGGGGCATTACTAACAGGTTTACCTTAAAGGTTCTATCCATAACCTCTATGGGTACTCCTATGACCATACTTGCTGCACTAAGGATTTCATTTCTGGGAGTTAACACGGAAACACTTACATCCTCTCTTACCAAAGCAACACTAAACCTATACGCTACCTCAGGAGTCACAAAACTATGCGTTGCTCCCAAGTCAATCAAAACAAGCATGGGAACTCCACCAACATGTAGTATTCCTACTAAACCAAAAAGAACATAATTCAACACGCAAACAATCAAAAAAACAATCACACGCAACATACAAAAGGGGGTTAGCGCCCGAACTATACCTGTTATGGGGCCGTTAGTCGGTCTTGCAGAGTCTAAGGCTACTGCCTCTAGAGCATAGACTCTGACTGTTGTGGCTTGACGTTTGGCTAAGGGTCCGTTTGTCAATTGAGCCGGTGCTTCGGGATTGTTTCTCTACCTTGACGGACAGCTCGACGAGAAATGACCTTTCTCTCCACGAGAATAACAAGCAACAAATACGGGGGATTCAACGGTACGATTACCAGGACAGTATCTGGACATGTGACCCTCTCCTCCACAGTTGAAACATCTCTTAACGGGGTTCACCTCTCTCGGTTTGAAGTTTCCTCCTCCCCTGAATTTTGCACGGTAAGTTGGTTGGCCACGCCTATCAGATTGGACTGGTCTCGGGTTCGTAATTGCGCCTTCTCTTGATTTCTGCCACCTTTTCTCGTAGTAAAAAAGCTTCCACATTCACCGCCCTTTCTATGGCTTCATGCGGGTTAGTGAAGGTTACCGATTGGAGTCGGGCTCCTATATCCGGATTTAGTCCTTGCAAGAATTGCCTTGCCAATACTTTGTCGCTTATGTTACAGTTGTCTCATAAATTCAGCTTCATATTCTCTCACGGTTTTATCCCCTTGTTTCAGTCGAAGGAACTCTTGAGTTAGTCTATCGCGAGCTTCAGGAGGGAAATACTTCTGCTCGAACTCCTCCCTGAACTTTTCCCATGAAGTGATAGTGTACCCTGTCTGACGGTCGATGCTACTCCACCAATTCAGGGCCTCCTTATTGAGATAATACACACCCACGTCCTTCTTGAACTCCGATGGGCACCTTGTTGCTGCAAAGTCCTTCTCCATGCATAATAGCCAAGCGTCGGCCTCATATGGATTTGGCTTTCCTTCAAATCGGTAGGTTCCCAAAGACTTCATAGTAGTTACTATCTTCAGGAAATCTGGAGTTGGTGCGGTTCCAGCACTTGAATCGGGTGTCCTCTGCTTCAAGATCACCTTAGACAGTAGGTCGTGCACCATGGCCAAGGTAGGATCTGCTCGCTTTGACTCGTTCCCATTCGACGGATTTGCAGGTTCGATCCTCTCATGGTTTATGCCATTTTGGTGATTCGTCTGGGGTTGCGACCGCTCTTGGGTTCCAGATGCGGCAACACTAGATCTAGTTGGACTTAGAGATAAGAAGGAGGAACTGGAGGGTTCCCGCATCCATGAGTACTCATTCCTTGAAGGTTTGGTTTCACTGGTAGTATGACTTGATCTTGTCACACGCTCTCCACGCTTGTCACTTAAATTCATAAAGTTATCCATCGATCCTGAATTCCGTAATGGCTGCGCTTCCTATATGATCAATGACAAACCCATCATCCTTTGTCTGCCTAGCCAACAGTCAGACATCTGCCACGGGTAACAAACTATTAAACTATCTACTGGGCGGAACGTACCGGATTACCTAAGTTGGCTTTTGCGACACCTTTGACTCGATAAAACATTGAAAACAGGCTTGTCCCGTGAGCATGATCCTAAAACCATGCTCTGATATCACAATTTTTAACACCCCCAATTCGATCTATACCCAAGGTCGAACCGCATATGTCACAAAGCCGAGGTTCGCTCGATAAGTCAGTCCGTCTTAGAACGAATCCAAGCATAAGGCTGTCTCGTCAAGTTAGCTCGAACCCTCTCGACCAAGGCCTAAGACTTTTCAACCCATAACCCAATCTTAAGTTGTGTTAGTCCGGACTAGACTAATATCATTAAGCAAGCCCAAGTTTGTAAAAAAACGTACTTATTATTAATATCGTAACATTCTCAAAATACGTTCTTACAAACTTATATAATGCTGCAGTGGAGGGTAAACCCAAAAAGGCATTTAATGCATACTTTATCTTACAACCGAGTTTTACAAAAGCCAAATACAAATCTACTCCGGTGTCCTAACGTTCTGTTTTGCTTACTATGGCCACTTACGAGTTACTTGCAGGAAATAAGGGAGGGATGAGTAATCTAAGATTACTCAGTGAGTCCAGGACCCTCTAACAATATAAACCCCAAAATCCCCAAGAAAAACCCCCAAGCAACAAGCAAGCAAACAATCACGTAATAGCCGAAGCAACGCAAAAAAATAACCGAAGCATGGAACCCTAAATCTATATGCAAGTGCTAAACTATATGCAAACGTGCCACCACTTCCGCACCACACCGTGTTCTCACAACGCATACACACTACCACACACCACACATAACACTCGCGTGGACACAAACATCTCTAAGTGTGTCTGCCAGTTCCCCTCTGTGAACACCCTGCACTTGACTATCACAAAGACAACCCAAGCCGGTACATCACTACTACGAACACCCTGCACTTGGCTATCTCAAAGACAAGCCAAGCCGGAACATTGCTATACCCTGGGAGCTCCTCGGTCGGTTCACATCTCGGTGGGGTTTCCATCCGAGAGCCGCCAAGTGAGTTCACATCCCAAGCGGGACAACCATGACTCCTCGCTGGTTTCCCACTATCCCGTCGGCTAGTACTCAGTCATAGGCTTGCAAGTCCCGTCCATCTCCGAGTCTTCCCATCTAGTAGTCCATTCGCTTACCATGGGGAGCGGGGAACTCCGACATCACCGTCACTAAGTCATGAAGGATAACACGCCACCAACATGACTCCGCAGTATAATGGATCACACACCATTATACTTCACACCGCGTTGATCCACACATGACCAAACGCCAACACACCTCCACACAACCTCCGAGACGTTAGTGCCCTAGAGTGACGGCAAAGCCAGAACTCCTCTAGTCCCAACTCTCGTTCACGGTTACAAGCCTCAGACGCTTGAACCTCGATCATGCACGTTCATTACAACTCCGCCTACTTGACTTTTCAGCCACGTAATGGGTTTTATAATAAACCATACACTCGCTCATTCGATGAAGGAACATGTAAGTGGATCTGAGATCTGGCAGTCCTTACACCCTTTTCACCACTCGGTAAGGATGATAACATGTCCCACGGACATGCATCAAACCGTTACCTCATCCAGCGGGTTCCACAACGCTCAGATCTAACACATCAGAGGCTGAACCTGAACAAAAGCGTTATTATACACTCGGATCCATACTGATCCAAGCTTCCCTGCATCACACGTTAGTCACACACATACACACAAGCATAGAGCCTACTTTACCTAGGCTAGTGTTGCGCTACAATGCAGATCCGAGATCCACACTGCACCACAAACATCAACCGCGATAATCCACCACTACCAGGACTCACCAGATCTGATGAAATCCTCCACACACTCCTCTGATCTAGGCACTCACGACATCACAACACTCAGATCTAGGACTTAACACTCAGCTCTCTCACTCAAAACGCAGATCCTACACTTCTCACTCAAAACCGACACTAAACTCTCTTCTTTTCTCTCTCGGACTTACTCTCTTTTCTTCTCTCTTTCTTTTTCTCTCACAGACACACTAGCACGCCTATGGTAGCAACAAATGGGGTGGGTTGAGGGTTAAGGGTTTGTTTAAAGAGTTTTTCCACCAATGAAGTGTTAACACCACACTTTCTCTCCTTCAACCAATCATAAAAGGCACACACTCCTTCTAATCATTCTTATCTCTTCTCCACCAATGAGAATTAAGCATGTGATAAATATGACTCATTCTTGCCTTCCTTATTCCCATTCGGCTTTATTCTGGATCTCAAGTGAATCTATCGACTTCCTCCGAGATTTTGACGGTTTCCTTTAGAAGATAGGCTCCTCTTAGGCTTAGTAGAAGTTTCCCAAATTCCCGAGTTGATAGGCCTATGACCGAGTTGGTTTTTCCTCTGCTTAACCTATTTTGCCGCTCGGAAGCATCTGCCGGATTGCTCGATTTTTAGAGAACTCGGCAGAATTTTTCTTGGAGAAATTCTTCTTCCACGGTCTTCAGTAAGGTCTTGGCTATCTCCATGCAAAGTCCCATAAGTTTTAAAATTGTACAGAGGGGTTGCCTTGACTGAAAACTCTATCCGGGTCGTTTAGCTCTTTGACAGGGTTATTACTGTGCCAACAACAACAAAGATTACAAAGGTCATCCAAAAGGAGAATTCCGACCAAGAAATCCACCAAAGGTGATGAAAATGGCACCAACTACACCAAAGAAGAGCAAAGTCCAAAAAGTAGTCAACCACACAAGCGAAGAAGAAGAAGTTTCCCCCACATATCAAAAAGAAGACGATAGCAAGTGCCTTGGGATAGGCTAGATCTAGGAGTTTCACTTGGGACTTAGAGTTTATTAGGTATCTTTGGGTAAAAAGGATAGAAGAGAGCTTTAACTTGCATGCATAAGTGTGCTTTTACCTTTAGCATTTTGTCTAAGATAGAATCATTTCATTGAGTGATCCCTTTGAATATTTGAGCCTTTATTGCATGAGATCATTTTCAACTCATAACCATGTCACCTAGACAAAATGTTTTCACTTGATTTGCATAAACTTGATTTATTGGTTACATGTTTAATGAATGTTAAAGAATTGATTGATTTGAGCATTTGTCTAGGCTGAGTTTTGAGATCATTTTGAAACTTTATAAGTATGGCTAGGTTCTTTGAAGTATGGCTGATCATGATATGCATAACACAATTAGGCACCTGGACACTGATTTGATTTCTTTACCTTAGCATTTTTGGATTTGAGTACCCACCTTTAAACCTCATGTCCCATTTGTCTTAGTTTGTTTGCTTAAGGACAAGCAAAAGACAAGTGTCGGGGTGTTAATATCTCATAATTTCATAATATAAGCTTGCATTTAGTTCATGTTTTAGTCTTTTCTTGCATGTTTTTCTTTCATTTTGTCCCATTTATCTTTGGTTTTAGACTTAGGTTGCATTTATGTTGTAGTTTGCATTTTTTGCATGAGGAATGTTTTTAGGTACCTATGGAGCCTTTGGAGACATGGTGGAAGCTTGGGAATGATCTAAGGAGTTGCCCCAGTCAAGAAGAATCAAGAGGAGCCAAGGGAGTTCATTTTGGAGCCAATGTCGACCTCCAATATCGTGCCTCCAGCTCGACATCCATATGTCAAGCAGCAATGTCGCACGAGATCTTCCACCCGAGAGAAGAAATCTACGTCGATTATCAATGGCGAGCATGAAGGTCGACATCCGCAGACAGGACACCAATGCCGAGCAAGCATGGCGCACGACATTTTTGGCCCGAGACTACCAACAAACATGTGGACCATGGATGTCGACCTACTCTAGCTCGCCATGAGGCACCCGAAACTCAATGTCAAGCATGCATGGCGACCTCTTCAGCTTGATGTCCTCCTCGCCTGAACCTCTTTTATATACAAGTTTGCCATTCTTTTAGGGGTTTTTTTTTATCTCTTTGTATAAATAGGCTTGGACCTAAAAATATTAGCAAGTCTTGTTCTTGCTTTAATCTAGTTTTTCTCTTAATTGCTATTTGTCTTTGTAAGAACAAGATCCTTCCTTTAATCTAAGTTTTTGTAATTCCAGTTTTAATCTTTCTTAATCTCTTTTCTTTATCATGTTTAACATCTTTTTCTTCATGAATTTGATGGTTTACATGATCATTAGTGAGTAGTCCTTTATAGGTTCTTAAATGTGGTAGATTAAGGAAATTTAGGGTTCGATTAGTGTTTGTTAGTGCTTAATATTGATTGATTCCTCTCTATTAGACTGTTTTTAGACTATATTTGTCTTGATCACATGAAATTAGATATAGGCTTTCTCTTATGCCCACCAAGTGGTTGATGAAATGTTGATCTTGTCTTTTAGAGGATTTACTTATCTTAGCTCAAGGGACTGACTGTCTAAGAAGTATTTTGGCTAAATAGAATTGGTTTATCCTTGTTTGCTATTGATTCTAGCACTAATGAGAATTAGTTCGTGTTAGGATGTTTAGTGAAGTGTTAATCACCAAGGGATTAGGTTTATCTTGCTAAATTGTGAATTCTATGCCTTGGAACTAACATTACTTGCTTGTTTGCATTGTTAATGAGATTGATAACAGCCTAGTCTTGCTTTTGAATTCCCTAAACTCAATAACCACATCTAGGATGCCTGCTTTTATTTTTTTGAATTTTGAAATTTGCTCATTGCTCTGTTTTGTTTGCTCTGTTTTGTGCTTGATCATTGTTTAGTTTTTGCTTTTAATAGTCTTGTTTACTATTTTGTTCACTTAGTTGATTAGTTTAGTAGTTTAAACAACTCTCTCTCTGCTTTGGCTTGACTTAAAGCTTCTATTGCATTCCTAGTGCATTCATCTTAGACCATTGGACTTGAAAAAACCCATTCTACAATGACTAGTACAAGTGTGGGTAATTGAGAGATGTAAAAGTCTTGTGTCAGTCGAGCAGTTCTTGCTCGATATTAATGTCTTGTACTTGCATCAATCAGTGTACTAGGATGATACTGCCTTAATATGTTGTATCGACCTGGCATCCCGATACACTCCCTGATACAAATGCCAGTTAATGCATATCAGTGGCATTTTCACCCTGATACTATGCCAGTTAAAGTGTATCGGTTTGCCTTACCCTGGTACACTAATGGATACGGCATCCTCTCATTTGTATCAATATCGAGCAACGTATCCGGGTTGCAGGCCGATATGCCATAATTGGGAGATGCAAAGGCAATTTTTAGCATATGTTAAGGCATAACAAGCAGATTATCAAGGTACAAGTTCAATACAAAAGAGTGCATGATCATACCGAGCTACATATCGAGCTATCATGCTCGATACTGGACAGTTCAGATGAGTATCAGACAATGTACCGAGGTACCAAGAAGCCGATATAGAGGATACATGGCAATATCGAGCAACGTATCGACCAATACAAGTGCCCAGAACCCCAATACCAACCTGAATATCAAGCAAACCAATACGATATGGTCAATATCGACCCCTGTATCAGTTTGGTAGCCTGATATTCCTGCCGAGGTAAGTGATTTTCAGTTCAAATTTTTTCCTTCCTTGGTCAAACTAGATCAAGGATTTTAAATTTGAATCCTCTCCCATCCCAAGCACTATATGGCCCTCTCCTAAGCACTCTTGGTCTCTTTGTCGCCCACAAAAGATCCCTTCCCCTTCTATATAAACTCACCTCTTTCCTCTCTCTCTCACACTCTCATTTCTCTATTTTCAACCACAAAATTCAAATTTTATTAGTGCTTAGGAGAGCCAAACCACTACATGTATTGTCTCTTGGCCTTTTTAATTGTTTAATGTTTGTTTGAATCACTTAAGGATTGATTTTGTTGGTTGGTTGCAGGTTTTAGTTTGAGAATGTTGCTTCTTAGTTTGATTTTGTTGTTTTTGCATGGTGAAAATTTGTTTTTGGCTATGAAGGATCTCCAATTGTGATTTATTTGCTTGTCGAATTCATAGTTTTGCCTTGCATCAACATAAATCATATATTGTTTAGCTTCAGCATGCTAGGATTCATGCTTCTCTATTAATAGATAATTTTTTTTAATCTTATGCATGTTTTGTTTATTTAGTTGTTTCACATCTGATAGAAGTTTACATTTGTTTAAGTAAATAAACTCCTAATTTTGTGAATTTAGTAGCACAATAAGCATAGCTTTTTTCTTCAAACCTTGGTTCCCATTTTTGTTTTGAGAATTTTGTGTTTTAGGTACCATGGGAAGAACTACAGGGAGTGGCGCTAACAAAGAAGTGGAGAGGCAAGAGAAAGCAACAGGGAAGAGCAAGGAAGTGGGGAGTCCTAGCGAAAAGGCCCAAGGGAAAAAAAAGTTGATGCTGGTCCTAGTGAGAAAGCCATGCCAAAGAAGAAGAGCTCAACTACTCCTTCCCAAAGACAGCTCTTTGATCTTTTCCAAAAGGTGGATGTGAGGCCTTCAAGATATCTCCATGTTCCAAAAATGAATAGCCTGGGGATCTATGAAGATTGTGAATCCCTTCTTGAGGCAATGAAGCTGTCCAAGATTGTGGGGATCCCTCATACAGCCAACAAAGAGCAAGTGCTTCAGTTCTTTGCCACCCTTGAGGTGACTTTCTATGAGTATGGAGAAGAGACTTGTGAGGAAGATGGTGATGGTTTCATCACATTCAGAGTTTCAAGATGGAATTATAGGATGTCTTTTTCTGCCTTTAAAGAAGCCTTTGGATTCACTTATGGAAGCTCAAGAGGGCAGAATTTGGGGATTGGGAACGATGAGTTGATCAGACTTTGGGATCATGTACCAAGAGGCTCTTACATGCCACGAAGGAGCAAGAATTCTTTGATAAGGAATCCAGCAATCAGATATATGGACAAGATCCTTGCTTATAGTCTATTTCCAAGAAGAGAAAGTGGCGCTGTTGAAGATGGGAATGGGAGCTCATTGACTCAAGCTTGATCAATATCTTGGAGTATTCAAAAGGGAGTAGAGCTTAAGGGAACAGATGGAACAACTGGTGGCTACCATCTTCATGCAGCAGCTCCTTGTCATCTTGGATGGTAACTAATGATGATAAGGCGCCAAAAATCTATTGTGGAGGACTTGTCTCTTCATTGATGGAAGCTGCAGGAGTTGAGCTAGAACCACCAACAGCCAAGGTGGAATGGTTTGATATGCAATATCTAAAGAAATCAAGGTTCCTTGGAGAAAATGTGGGTGACAAGTTCATCTACAACTTTGTCCAAGAAGATTGCACAGCTGCAAAGGTCCTCCTCCCAAACCAGCATCTCACATCCTTCTGCAACCCAGGCAACATAGGCTTTCTCATTCCCCAGCATTTTCTTTACCAAGAAGGTGCCTCACATTCTATTGCAGCGGCTAGTAGCATGATAAACAAGGGATACGAATTCAAGCGGAGTTCGTATAACTTGTAAGCTAAAACTCGAGAAATCAACAATCAATATGTTTGTGATTAACAAGAGTTTAGAAAGAAAGTTCTCTGCTTTATTATTATTTAAAAACCAATCGTACAATAATGAAATCTAAAACATTATATAGGAAGAGAATAACACCAAAACCCTAAACTTAATCTCTTATCCAAGTAATTAAGACCGACTTAAAGATATGAGTCTAAAACGACTCAAGCCCAAATATGATAATAGTGTAAAAGCCTAATAAAGATAGATAGATGCTACATTAGGTCTCCCGGGGTGAGAGAAAATTCGACCTCGAATTTTAATCAACAATGTCTTCTTCAAACGGAACCAAGTGCTTAACAATAAAAACATCGGCAGTCTTCATATGAGGTGGAAGTTGGAGATAGTATGCATTGTTATTAATCTTCTCAATGATGGCAAGAGGACCAATCTTGCGAGGTTTAAGTTTATTGTAAGTGCCCGGTGGAAAGTGATCTTTTGTAAGAACGGCCCATACCTTGTCTCCCACCTGAAATTGTAGTTCATGGTGATGCACATCAACTTTGGCTTTATACTTTGTAGTGGCAGCCTCCAAATTATCTGCAGTTGTTTGTGTAAAACAACAAATTCATCAACCATGTCACAAGGTCTACCATGTAAAAAAGTGCGATCCGGAGCAAGTCCCAAATCCAATGGGCTATGTGGGGTGATGTTATTGCATATTGCACACATTTTGCATATTCATTAGTTAGCTTTTCATGCATTTGTATCACGTTTTAGGTTAGATTGCATCACTTAGGGTCCTAGAGCATTCTTGCATCAGCATACGCATTTTCCTTGCATTTTGCATCACATTCAGGTTGTTTCTGGCTGCTTTGGAGTCATGGAGGTTCGTGGACATGATGAGGCTGATGTAGCAGTTCGTGGGAGCTCGAATATATGCTAAGGATCAGAGATCGAGGAGCAGATCGAGCATGGCCGGTCGATCTAGGAGTTGATCGACCAGAAGATCGAGCCAACCAGACGATCCAAGGAGAATGATCGAGACAAGGATCGAGTGAAGCAATCGATCAAACGGTACGGACGTAAATGACGCCATTCAGAGCGAGAGTCAGATCGAGTACACCACTCGATCCAGCCGAAGATCGATACCGAGATCAGATGCAACACTCGATTCGCCGATGTTGATCGAGACCCAGATCGAGCCGAAGACACGATGTCCGGATATGATCGAGAGAACCACTCGATCTTGGAGTCGATCTCTGTCCTTTCAACCATTTTTGGCCCTAGCGAAGGGGGGACCATTAGCTTGTTTCGGCATTTTGGGAAGGCGGCGACGTCCTTTTTCCTGCAACTTTTTAGATCCTTATCTTTTCTTTTTATGTTTTCTCTCTCGTTTTCGTGAAGAACACCATTGTTGAACTCGCGTTTTTCTTAAGCTTTGTATTCGAATCATTTTCTGTTCAATCTAGTTTTCCTTTCATGTTCATCGTCTTGTTTCATAGGCTTTGCTTGATTTACTCTATGTGTAGCGAGTAGTTTCTTTGGGTTCGGGGTTGAGAGGATTAAGGGGTCTAAAGGGTTTCGATCTTGGGGTTTTTCTAAACGTTTTCAAGGGCTATCTCTTCTAAGGTGTTGAGATCTCAATGCTTGAAGACTCTCACGCCAAGAGCTTCATGATCCGAGAGGTTCCTTACCTTGACAGGATTCAGGAGCCTCGGAAGATCACACCTTAGAGACTAGTTACCCCTTCCCAAAAGCCATGGAAGTTTGGGGGATTAGTTAAGCCATTCGTTTGAAACCCATTTTCCTTGCCCTTCGACCTCTCTTTCCACCAAAAGCCATGGGTTTGGAGGAGAGGATGAAGGAGTGATCTATACCGAAAGCCACAGATAGATCTTGTTTAGTTTTCAAGGCTTAGAGATCCTCACCAAGTGAGTCGATTTTAAAGTTTTAAACCCAAGGTCGAACCTTTGAAACCCTAGGCCCTTTCTCTTAGCATCTTTACATCTTATCTCATCTTTCGCTTGATCTCTGATAGCATCCTGGTCATTAGTTTTACTGTTCTTGCATTTTTAGACGAGATCGATTATTACTGCTCGATCTAGTGGTCGATCTCATGGTCGATCCACTAGTCGAATTTTAATAATTCGAAGCTTTCTCCTTTAATTATTCTGTTTATTTCTCGTGGTAGTTTCTTCCTTTCTAGTATTTTTAAAATAGGTTTCATTCTGTTTAAGTTGCTGCATCTAGTTTTTAGAGATTTTCTCATAAACCGTCTCATTTCGCTTAGTTTTGCATTAGTCCTTGTATTCTCTGTGCATTCTCTATCATCCTAGAAGTGGATTGACTCTCTCTTGCTTGCTATACTACAACATGTCTTGCATTTGAGTTTGATAACCTCACTGCAATATAAACCGCCCAAATAGTGATTATCATGGGGTAATACCATAGACGATACGAAACAGACTGAAACCAGTGCTCCGATTAATATTTGGTGCAAATTCAGCTTGACACAAGATAATATCCCATGATTTAATGTTATCTCCTACCGAGCAACACATGAGATCTCCAAGAGCATGATTGGTCACTTCTGTATGCCGATCAGTTTGCGGGTGATAGGCTGAGCTCATATCAAGACTTGTGCAGAGTAAACGCCACAAAGAACACCAAAAATATCCCAAAACCCGGCTATCACGATCAGAGGCTATAGAGAGTGGGAAGCCATGAAGCTTGTAAATATCACAAAAGAATAAAGTCGCTACTTGTAAAGCATCAGTGCTCTTCTTGCAAGGCACAAAATGTATCATCTTAGAAAAACGATCAACCACGACGAATAAATGGAGTCAAACCGCAATGGGTACGAGGGAGGCCAAGGACAAAGTCCATACTGATATCAGTCCACGGTTGAGTAGGGATAAGAAGAGGTAAGTGTAGTCCTGCGTTTGAGGCATGACCTTTAGCTGCTTGACAAATCCCACACCGAAGAACAAAACGTTCTACATCACGGCAAAGAGAAGGCCAAAAGTAAGAAGTAGTGACCAAATGTAATGTTCGGTCGCGCCCAATATGTCTTTCTCCGTGAAGGTCTTTGATCACTTGAAGTCGTAAGCTGCACTCAGGAATGCGTAGCTTTGTTCCCGGAAACAAAAACCCATCAAGAACGAAGTAATCAGAACTCATACCAGCTTGCGCATCAGCCCACAACTTGCCAAAGAAGGAGTCCGACAGATATAACTCAGGAAGGATAGAGAAGTCGGGGACAGAAGCATGAAGGGTTGTTAAAAGAGCATGTCGACGGCTAAGGGCATAAGCAGCCTTCTTCAATGTACCCGCTTTATGTTTGATGACAAAAGTAAATTGCTGCAAGTATGCAAACCACGAAGCATGCCTAGCAGAAACCTTGTCTTGAGAACTCATGTGTTTGAGTGGGTCGTGATCAGTGAATAGGACAAACTCTTGGTGAAAAAGGTAGTGATGCCATTTTTAATAGCTTGAACAACCGCATATAACTCAACATCGTAGGAGCTGTATCGGCCACATGAACCCGCGATCTTCTCGCTGAAGAAGGCAATTGGTTTACCTTGTTGACTTAAGGCCGCTCTTATACCACTCTTAGAAGCAACATAATGTAACTCAAAAGGCAACGAAAAGTTTGGTAAAGCGGATACCGAGCAGAAGTCAACTAATGTTTGATGGATTCAAAACCTTGTGTTGCATCGTTTGACCAAGAGAATTGTGCCCGCTTGAGACAATAATTAATTCCATGATGCTGCTAAAATAAACCACAAATTTTGATCGGGCTCAGGTTTTACCCAATTATTTAACTACTGCAAGTGCACAGCAAAGCAATTGTAGCATAAAAGGTTATCGAATCCTAAGGGAGTGAGCTTACTACACTAGCGATTTATAGATTCAGATTAAGCTAAGCGATAAATAATGAATGTAATGTAAAGTAACTAAATTTATGAAAGCAAACGATTTTGATTGATTCTAAGACTGAGAAAACTAAAAGTGCTAAGTCAGGACAATTCGCAGGTTGAATCCGAAAATGTAGAATGCATGAAATCAGGAATGAATAAGAACCATCTTGAACATGAATCACAAAGATATAATTATTCAATTCTCTTTGCTAAAGTTAACTATGTCTAAATCACAGAGTTTCAAATCTCTTTGCAAACCCTAACAATCTAAACATGCAGTAATGATCAAGTTCAATTGTTCACAAAACTCCTAAGCCAAATCTCTTTGCACTAAGTCATTTTGCTCATCTAATGCTAGATCAGGTTATCAATAATGCTCTCACATCTATTAAACAGCCTATGATTATTGGATTTCTAGATGATGTGTCTAAGAAATCGATTTTAAAGCTAGCAGAGATGAAGAACCAAACGAAAATCCCAACAGATAGCAATTCTACAAACTCTTCATCAACCTTTGAAAAGCCCTAACTTAAGTGGAAAATTACTCATACATGATCATGGAATCACAAAGCATAGCTGAATAAAATTGCATTGAAAGAATATAATAGAAGATAAAGGGGTTCGAAATCTTCTCCAAAAAAGAGTACAAAATCTGTCTCCGCAAAAGCTAGAAAGTCTAAGATCCAAGCCAACAATGGCTCAAAACCTAATATATAGAAGCTAAAACACGAGCTGGGGCTTTTTGCAAATATTGGAACTTCGGGGCCAAAACTGCAGATAATCATCCATCTCTTAAAAACATGTCACGATCCTTCCCATCTACGGGTGACGAGCATCACCCTTGAGTGGTGACGAGCGTCACTCAACTCTGTATTTGCCTTTTGAGTTGCACACTTCGTGGCTGCATCTTGCAATGCTCCAAAAAGCCCCATAATCTCCAATTGTGCAATAACTTGCAAAGACTCCACCATGATTCTAAAAAGACCAAAAAGACTTAATAAAAAGACCAAAAAGACTCAATAAAAAGGACTTATACCATGGTTAAAAACCATAAAAACCATAAAAACTATAAAAACTATGATATATCAACTCCCCTAGATTTAGCTTTTGCTTGCCCTCAAGCAAACATCAGACATAGAACATGATCGAGGTTTGAAAACAGAAACAGTCAGCTAAACATCAGGAACACTACATTGGTTAACACTTTCCAATCCACATACCACCAGATTCAACACAAGATCAAATTTCAGTCTAATCATCAGAAGCTTAGCAAATCTCTCAAATCCAATTCAAGCTCCTTCAAGAAATCCGAATTCTCTACTGCTAACTCCTTATTTTTATCTAAGTGTGATATCTCATCAAGGTTTTATCATCTCAATCACTTATAGATTCTTTTCCCTACCTAAACAACTGAACAAAGCAATCTCAACACAGCTCTCCTATTTTGTCTTCCCTTGATCTTTTCTTTCTGATATTTTTGATTTTTCAACTCTTTTCTCATTTTTTTTTACAGTCTAAGATATGGTTCTACTCAATACTTGTGTTCTTTGTGAGGAGACAGGTTCATGAGTGTGTTCATTACTGATGTTCCTTGTTAGGAGACATGGTGTTGAATGCTCCATTCTATGGACTTAAACTCTTAAAAGCTGTATCAGGGAAGATCAAAGAGAGACAGCATCTAACCATACTTTTCAGTGTTGAAAGAGAGAATCAAGATCAATGAGAATCAAGCCCGAAGATAAGAAGTTTAAAGTTCATTAAGGTGGAGCTAACAACAAATTTTCCAGATTCTCTAAGAACCTAAACCTTCATTGCTAGACTGATATACCTTTGACTTTCAACTTAGTAGGACTTGGAATCAACTACTGTGGAAATGGTTCTCATAAGCATAAACTTTATATGGTTAGTTCCAAGAAAAACTGACAGTTTCAAAACTTTTGACTCTATAAAACAGGTTTTTGACTCAACTTTAAGACTCTAAAAATCAAACACAATATACATAACGTCACTAACCATCTCCCTCAGACTTAAACAACACTGTCTCCAGTGTTATTAATCCAAGAGATGGGGTGACGAGCGTCACCCACTACTGGTGTCGATCGTCACCCTGTGTGGAGATAGACTCTGCTCAAATAACTATGTTCTTCTTCTCTTTTTTTTTTGTTTTTCTTTATGTTAGAAAACAAAAATACACTAAAGTATGATAGCTAGATAACTTACCAGTGAGTTACCTCCTACCAAGCGCTTGTTTAAAGTCATTAGCTCGACTTTGAATGCTATTCAGACAGCTGGTGCATCATCCAGGGACACAATGTGTCCTGCTGGAATCTCGGCTTGTGCCCAATACTGTTTCACCCTCTGTCCATTGACAGTGAACTCCTCTCCTCTGGAGTTGATCAGGACAATGGCGCCATGTGGTCTAGCTTCTTTGACAATGAAGGGACCTGACTAATGAGAATGCAGTTTACCAGGAAAAAGCTGTAAACGAGAGTTGTAAAGGAGTACCTGGTCATTGGGCTCAAAGTGTCTGGAGATAATCTTCTTATCATGACATTCCTTTGTCCTCTCCTTGTATAACTTGGAGTTTTCATAGGTCAGATATCTGATTTCATCTAGTTCATTGAGATGAATCAAGCGCCTCTCTGCAGTAGGCTTCATATCGAAGTTCAGCTTCATCTAGATCATTGAGGATAAACGTTCCATGGTTAGTTCCAAGAAAAACTGACAGTTTCAAAAATTTTGACTCTATACAACAGGTTTTTGACTCAACTTTAAGACTCTAAAAATCAAACACAATATACACAATGTCACTAAACACCTCCCCCAGACTTAAACAACACTGTCCCTAGTGTTATTAATCCAAGAGTTGATCAAAATAGAAGAAACAGAACGCAATGAGCAGAGAAGAAAGTGGTACCTCGCGAAGGGATGGGGTGACGAGCGTCACCCACTACTGGTGATGATCGTCACCCGGTGTGGAGATCGACTCTGCTCAAATAACTTTGTTCTTCTTCTCTTTTTTTGTTTTTTGTTTTTATGTTAGAAAACAAAAATAAACTAAAGTATGATAGCTAGATAACTTACCAGGGGGTTGTCTCCTACCAAGCGCTAGTTTAAAGTCATTAGCTCGACTTTGAATGCTATTTAGACAGCTGGTGATCATCCAGAGACACAATGTGTCCTGCTGGAATCTCGGCTTGCGCCCAATAGTGTTTCACCCTCTGTCCATTGACAGTGAACTCCTCTCCTCTGGAGTTGATCAGGACAATGACGCCATGTGGTCTAGCCTCTTTGACAATGAAGGGACCTGACTAACGAGAAAGCAGTTTACCAGGAAAAAGCTGTAAACGAGAGTTGTGAAGGAGTACCTGGTCATTGGGGTCAAAGTGTCTGAAGATGATCTTCTTATCATGATATGCATTTGTCCTCTCCTTGTATAACTTGGAGTTTTCATAGGCCAGATATCTGATTTCATCAAGTTCATTGAGCTAAATCAAGCGCCTCTCTCCAGTAGGCTTCATATCGAAGTTCAGCTTCTTGATAGTCCATTCTGCTTTGTACTCTACCTCCACTGGAAGATGGCACGCCTTGCCATAAAACAGATGGATGGTGTAGTCCCAAGAGGCGTTTTGTAGGCTGTCCTGTAAGCCCACAATGCATCATCCAGTTTCGCTGACTAGTCCTTCCTTGTCTTCGCAACTGTCTTCTCCAGAATCTGCTTGATCTGTCTGTTGGAAACCTCCCCTTGTCCACTAGTCTGGGGATGATAAGGCGTTGCCACTCCATGCTGTACACCATACTTCTTCAGCAGCTTGTCAAAGACTTTGTTAACAAAGTGAGAACCACCATCACTGATAACCATTCGCGGGACCCCAAATCTGGGGAAAATAATGATCTTAAACAGCTTCAAAACTACTGCAGCATCATTAGTAGGAGTAGCCAACGCTTCTACCCACTTAGACAAATAGTCAACAGCAACCATAATGTATATGTTCCCATAAGATGAGGGAAAATGACCCATGAAGTCAATGCCCCAACAATCAAAGACTTCAACTTCAAATATGAAGTTCTGTGGCATCTCATGTCTTCTGCTAATTTTCCCTCTCCTCTGACATGTATCACAGCGTGTTATGAAGACTTGTGCATCCTGAAACATCGTAGGCCACCAGAAGCCAGCTTGAAGAACTTTGGAAACTGTTTTGAATGTGGCAAAGTGTCCAGCATACTCTAAGCAATGACAATGAAACAGGACGTCTGGAACCTCCGCTTCTGCCAAGCTTCTCCTGTAAATCCCATCAGCACAATGTCTGTAGACATATTGATCATCCCAGTAAAATCTCCTTAGTTCTCTCAAGAACTTCTTCTTTGCATATCCCTTGAAATCATGTGGTTCATCATCTGCAGCAAGATAATTGGCAACATCAGCATACCAGGGTCTCTAGGGATTAGTAGTGGCATACACATGCTCTGCAAAAGCTGTTCCCAGGCTTGCACAAATCACAGCTAGATTTGAGATGGGTGAGGAGTATCACCAGGCTGGGTGACGAGCGTCACCGGCTTCGTGAGCAAACTTGCTCGTGAATCTCCTTCGTTGGTGATGAGCGTCACCCCCTGGTTTCGCTCGTCATTGTCCTGTAGTTGCGAGAACTCTGCAGATTTTCAATACTTTCTTCCTGGAATCGAGTCTCTATCAAATACACATTCTCTTCAGGCAAGAAATCATTGATTGGCACGTCATCTTCAATCCTGATCCTGGAGAGAGATGATCAGCAACACCATTCTCAACCCCTTTCTTTTCCTTGACTTCAATATCAAACTCCTGAAGAAGCAGAATCCATCTCAACAACCTTGGCTTTGCATCCTTCTTCTGCTTCAGATACATCAGTGCTAAATGGTCTATGTGGCCACGACCTTGGAGCCAACTAGATACTGGTGAAACTTCTCAAAGGCAAAGACCACAGCTAGCAGTTCCTTCTCAGTAGTTGCATAGTTTTTCTGAGCTTCATCCAATGTCCTACTTGCATAGTAGATGGCGTGTAGCTTCTTGTCTTTCCTCTGTCCCAGAACTGCTCCCACTGCGAAATCGTTGGCATCACACATCACCTCAAAAGGTAAATCCCAGTCTGGTTGCTGCACAAAAGGAGCTGTAACCAAGGCCTGTTTGATCTGTTAAAAAGTAGACCTACATTCTTCTGTGAATTCAAACTTCACATCTTTGCAGAGGAGGGCAGTAAGAGGTCATGCAATCTTGCTGAAGTCCTTGATGAATCTTCTGTAGAAGCTAACGTGACCCAGAAAACTCCTCAGTGCTTTGACTGAATCAGGCGCTTGCAGGCTTGTCATCACTTCAATTTTCGCCCTATCCACCTCTATGCCATCTCTAGAGACTCTGTGACCAAGGAAAATGCCATCTTGTACCATAAAATGACACTTCTCCCAATTCAGAACCAAGTGCTTCTCTTCACATTTCTGCAGAACTGCACACAAGTTGTCCAAACAGCTCTTGAACCATAAACTGAAAAATCATCCATGAAAATCTCCATAAACCTCTCAATCATATCAGTGAAGATCGACATCATGCATCTCTGGAAGGTTGCAGGAGCATTACACAGTCCAAAAGGCATTCTGCGATATGCAAAGATGCCATAAGGACAGGTAAAGGTGGTCTTCTCCTGATTATCTGGATGGATGGGGATCTGAAAGAAGCTTGAGTAGCCATCAAGGAAGCAGAAATACATGTGATTGGCCAGCCTCTCAAGCATCTGATCGATGAAAGGTAGAGGGAAGTGATCTTTCCTTGTGGCTGCACTCAGCTTCCTGTAATCGATGCACATCATGTGTCCTGTCACCGTTCTGGTTGGAATCAGCTCATCCTTGTCATTCTTCACCACTGTAACTCCTCCTTTCTTAGGGACCACGTGCACTTGACTGACCCAAGCACTGTCTAATATAGGGTAGATGATCCCAGCTTGCAGCAGCTTCATGATGTCCATCTTGACCACATCCTGCAGATTCGGATTCAGCCTCCTCTGGTTCTCCACTGATGATTTCGATTCATCCTCCAAATGTATCCTATGCATGCACAAGTCTGGAGAAATCCCTGAAATATCATCAACAGAATAGCCAAGAGCTTTGCGAAATCTGTGCAGCTTACTTAGCAAAAGAGTGACCTCTGCATTGTTCAATGAACCATTAACAATAACAGGATAAGTGGAGTTTTCTCCAAGGAAGGCATACCTTAGCCCTGCAGGGAGCTGTTTAAGCTCAACTTTTGGTGCTTTTGCTGCACTCCAATCACCCATTGCAGCAGCTTTCGCATATGTGGTGACAAGCTCATCCTGTGCAACCAGTTGCATCACATGTGCAGTAGCATCCATCATCTTTGTGTAGCCAGTAGCAGATGCATCCAGATGCTCATACTCTACTGTAGAAGTGGTCAACGCCCTCTCCAAGGGGTTTTCTGATCTCATCTCTTGAAAGATTTGATCAGCAATGTTGGTAAGAACATCCACATAAAAAGTATGTCCATCTATGGTTGACCTCTTCATCAGCTTGTCCATTTCGAATTGCATCACCAAATCACCAAAATTCAGCTCAATTCTTTCTTTCCTGATATCAATAATAGCTCCTGCAGTAGTCAGGAAAGGTCTACCAAGAATCAAAGGGTCTTTGTGTTCTTCTCCATACTCCAGAACCACAAAATCGTAGGAATCATGCAATCTCCTACTTTGATAGGAACATCCTCTATCACACCTTCAGGAACTCTGACTGATCTATCAGCTAGGACAAGAGATATCCTTGTTGCCTTAAAATCAGTCATCCCTAAGCTCTTGACAACATAATGAGGTATAAGGTTCACACTAGAACCAAGATCACACAATGATCTCCCAAACCTGTCAGAAAAGATTATGCAGTCTAAAACAAAGCTCCCAGGGTCTGGAAGCTTCTCTGGCACTCTGTTCTGAATCACTACACTGACCTGCTCATTGATCATCATTTCTCCAGCCTCTAGACTCAAGTTGTTGGTCACCATCCTCTTCACATACCTCCTTATAACAGGAGTAATCCTCATAGCATCAATCAATGGGATCTAAATGACCAACTTGTCCATGATAGCCTTGCATTTATCATCTTCCCTGCTTAGACTTCTTAGGATGTTTAGAAAAGATTACCTTAGGCTTATACACCGTTTCCTTAGCATTGTTTGAAGTCTCAGGCGAAGCAGCTGTTGATCGCTGAGGGCGACGAGCGTCAGTAGCTTGGTGACGAGCGTCGCTTGTTTAGAGAAATCGTGAATATCTGCTCGAAGTCGGTTACAGTCGTCACCCACCTGGTGATGATCGTCACTCACCTGGTGACGGTCGACACCCACCTGGTGACGGTCGACACTTACCTGGTGACGGTCGTCACCAGTTTGTGAAGAAAAGGGGTCAGGCTCTTGCAAAGTGGATGACGAGTAACACCCCTCCTGGCCTGATCAGGCCTGTTGTAATCTCCCAGGGTTCTCTGCGGAAGACACCCAGCAGCATCTCTAGCAGCTTGTTGTTGCACATCCTATGCAACTGGTTGCACATCCTGTTCCTCAATCACAACACCATTCTCATCTATCCTCTGCCCATCCTCATTTCTTCTGTTCCCTTCTCTGTCAACTAAATGACCCTCAACATCTGTCCTCAAAACAATTGGTCCAACCATCCTATTCTGCTTCTTGCTTTTCTGATGGTTCTTGTTTGGCGAGGTCATCGATGCCTAAGGTCACAAGCTCTTTGTCCTTGTTGCTCCTGGTACTGCGATTATGCATGCACCTGAAACATACAGCAGAGAAGTAACGAAAGTTAGTAAACAGAAAATAAAAGATTAGTCAAAATTCTAAAACTAAAAATCTGAAAATAATATCAAAGTCCCCGGCTACTCTCTCAAATTAAAGGATCATTGTAGTACTTAGGAATCGAATCCACAAGGACTTAAGGCTATTACTCAACAGACTTTAGATTCAAATGAAGCTAAGAAGTCGATAATAAATAAAACTAATTAGTAAAATGAAAGTAACAAGATCAGGAGCGGATTATGAGTTCTTAAAATTAATAGAGACAAGGCGCTAGGCAATGGGAAATTCGCAGGTTGACATAAATCGTAGAGTACATACTGAAAGTAATATTTATTAAAACCGTTCTAGAACTCGAAAATACGAATGTAAAACCAATCGACTTCCGTCGCAGAGATTAACTATGATCAGATTATATAATTCCAAATTCCTTTGCAAATTCTAACAACCTAAGCAGCATTATAGTTTAGGTTCGATATGTTCACAAAATCACTAATCCAAATTCCTTTGCAATCAGTTATTTTGCTCATCTAAGATAGTTCTGGTGATTAACAATGTTTTCACATCTATTAAACAACATAAGATCTGATTTCTAGGTGATCAATCTTAAAACCAGTGTTAAAGCAATCTAGATGAGGAACCAAATGATTTATCCCTTCAGTTTTGTAGTTCTAACAATTCATTATCAACTTTTGAATAACCCAAAACCTAACTAGCAGATTACTCAGATATAGCAAGTGAAACACAAATCATGACTGAATAATATTACATTAAGAAATTGAGTAAAAGATGAAGGGGGTTCGAAATTCTTCTCTACAGAGTATGGATTTGTCTCCCCAAAAGCTCTCTATCAAAATCTCTCTATTAGGTCTCAGTGAAAACAAGATGATAGCCTAACAATGGCTTAGAAAACCTAAATACAAGCCTAAACACGAATTGGGGAAAAGTGCAAATAGTGGGAAACTTCTGGCCAAGTTGCAATTCTTCGAAAGAGTTTTTAATGCTTCTTCTCGCGACCACGATCGGTGTTGATCGACACCAAGTGGCTGGTGTCGATCAACACCCTGCTTCATAATGCTCTCCGACTTGGTCTTTTCAGCATCAACTTCAACATAGCTCCAAAAGGCTCCAAAACTCACAGTTATGCTCCAAATGTACCTAGACCTGCAAAGACTCTATAGAACTAAAAAAATACCAAAAAGACTCTATAAACAAGACTTATATCATGGTCAAAAACCAGCAAAAACCATGATATACCAGGAGCCACAACATTGATATCATGGAAGATCTTTCAGGGATCTCCCGTACCTCCAGACACATTTACTAAGGTACCAAAAACTCCTCCCTTGTATATATCATTTTAAGCTTTGCATATTTTCTTTATTTTTGCATCTATCTCTCAGCTTTTATTATGCAATGGGACTGTGTAATTTAAGTGTGGGGGAGGGCTTTGTGTATTTAACATTGTGGTTTTTTTTTTCTTTGCACTCATCCTTTGAGTCTCATGCATTTTATGCATACGTCTAAGTGCAAAGAAAAACAAAAAAAAATCAGAAAAATTAAATTGTTTTGCATTTTTACAAACCAAAAAGAAATGATGTAGTTGCATTTATTTGTTTAAGATTGAGTCTAGTATTTTCATATAGGATTGCCTTGCATTTGCATAGGGTACAATGATGATAATTCCTTGTAAAATTCTAAGTGTTTAGAATTGAATTCAATGCATAAGTGGTTAAGTGTGTGATGCATCTTAAAATGTTTAGAAGTTAAGGCTGAACCATGCTCTGAATGCTAAATTTGATTCTCTCATCTCATGCTGAAATCATTTGTTCATTGAAAATCAACTTTATCTTATTAGAACCATAATCTTGAATTTAAATTATGTTGTTTGTGCATTAAAAATGATTACATGGCTACCCATATACATACTTTGATTATATTCTTCACTTCTTACCGCTCTTGTTAATCCAAGTAGCTGATCCTCATCATTAAGAGACAGTTATCCACACCCTAAACTAATCCTTCCTTCTAAACCCAAACACTATTTTGAGAGTTGTGAGGCCTTGCATTACATATTTTTGATTTTATCTTGGCAAAAAGTGTTAGGATTAAGGCTGGAAAGGACTAGCTCTCTTGTAGATACCAGCTTGCATCTTGAGCTTGGTACTAGGTTAGGAGATTGTGAAAAGGTGGTGTTAACTGGTTTGAGTTTTAATTGTCTACATCTTTTGAGAAGAAGAAGAAGAATGGGGATGGTAGAGTAAAGAATATGATATTATGGGGAAAATAAGTAGATTTTGTGGTTAATTGTCAAGAAGAAAACTCTAAGTGACAAGGATAAAAGGCACCTCAAACAACAAGGATTATAAAGGTCATCCAAAAGGAGAAAAATCTGACCAAGCAACCCACCAAAGAGGTGATGAAGGTGGCGCCTACACATCAAAGAAGAGCATGTTCTAAAAAGAAGTCAACCACATAATAAAAAAAAAAAAAGAGTTTGCCCCACATATGAAGAGGAAAGAGTAGACTTAGGGGTTTCACTTGGTGCTTAAAATCAATTACTCGCATGCATAAGTGGGCTTTTACTTTTAGCGTTTTGCCTAAGATAGAATCCTTTCATTTGAGTGATTCCTTGATTCTTTGAACCCTTATTGCATGAGATCATTTTGATCTCATAACCATGTCCCTTAGACCAAATTTTTTCACTTGATATGCATAAACTTGATCCATTGGTTACTTGTTGAATGAATGTTAAAGAGTTGGTTAATTTGAGCATTTGACTAAGCTGAGTTTGAGATCATTTTGAAACTGGATAAGCATGGCTAGGTTCTGTGAAGTATGACTGATCAAGATATGCATCTCACAATTAGGTACTTAGACATTGATTTGATTACTTTACCTTAGCATTATTGGATTTGAGTACCCACCTTCAAACCTCACTCCCTTCTTGTATTTGTTTGTTTGGTTGAGGACAAGCAAAAGGCAAGTGAGGAGATGTTGATATATCCATTATGTATACCATATTAGCATGCATTCATCACTAGTTTTTGGTCTTTAAACATGCACATTTTACTTGTTCTTGTCGCATTTGCATAAATTTAGGATTTAGAGTAGCTCTAGATGTTGCATTGCATTTTGTTTGCATTTGGCGTTTTATCTGGTACAAAGAGGATGTTTGGAGACCAAGTGGTGCAATGGGTGTGAGCTAGGTGATATATCATGGTTTTTATGGTTTTTAACCACCATATAAGTCTTCTTTATTGAGTCTTCTTGGTCTTTTTAGAGACTTATTAGAGTGTTTATATGTTGAGGCATGCTTGGAGCAAAATTGGAGACTTTAGAGCATTTTGGAGCAAAACAGGTGTTCTTCCCGAATGAAGCAACAAGGAGAGGTGATTTTCCACTAGTGATGATCGTCACCACCTAATGGGTGACGCTCGTCTCCCACATCTGAGGAACAGTCGCGTGGTTTATTAAAAGAGAGAGGAAGAATTGCAGTTTTAGCCCAGAAGTTCTACTAATTGCGAAAGTGTCCCATTCATGTATTAGCATATATATCAGGTTTTTTCAGATTTTTTTAGCTTGTATATGATTTTCTATAAATTTTTGAGAGAGATTGATTCAGAGCTTTGAGGGAAACAAATCTTGTACTCTTTTAGAGAAGATTTCTAATCCTTGTATATCTACTCGTTTTTTTTTTAATGCAGTTTTATTCAGTTATGATTTGTTTCATCATCTCCATGTCTGAGTAAACTGTAAGTTAGGTTAGGATGATTTAAAGATTGATGAAGAGTTTGTAGAATTGCTAAACTATTAGGAAAATCCATTGGTTCTTCATCTATAGTTGCATTCACATCGATTTTAAGGATTGATCATTTAGAAACTGCACCATAGGCTGTTTAACAGATTCCTGGATGTGGTTATTGACTTTGGAGAATTCAAAGGCTAACTAAGGTTGTTTCAAACATCCCTGATCAAGCAAACAAGCTATCAATGCTGATTACTAGACATAGAGTTCACAATCAAGCAAGTTAAGTCCAATCTCTTGGCAGATAACAGTTTTCTAATCATCCTAACAATAACTAACTCTCATTAGTGCTTTGAACATAGGTGATGAACAAGAGATTTGCTGAGTTGCACAACAAGATAGACTCTGTTCATGATGAGTTCAACACCAAGTTTGATGATTTGGATTCAAGGATACATACCTTAGAGACCACCAACGTGTATTGCCAAGCTGTTGAGTCTGCAGTTGCCTTTACTCCTTTTGAAGAAGAAGTTATCATTGAAGACTTCCTTTCCTTAATCAATGAGGACATTGACATTCAGAGTGGGGGAGATGAGTTTATTGAAGTTTATGTCACTAAGGAAAACTCTCTTGAAGACGGAGCCAACAAGGAAGAAGATAAGTGGGCGACATTTGAAGTTGCTGATGCTAAAATGGAAGACTTTGTTGAGGTCCTTGATGCTATGAAGGAAACTCAAGCTGATGTTCTCCCTATCTACCAGCCTGTTATCCCATTTCCTGGAAGATTCAAGGAGCAGCTAGTCAAGAAGTATGCAAGTCTCTATGCTGCTCAAATGGAGATGAGAGGTCTTGATGTTGAAGAAGGGTAGAAAGAGGCACTTGCCAAGGTTGATGAAAGAAAGGTTGAAAAGTTGAGCATCAAGAATCTTGGAGATCCTGGCTGCTTCACACTCCCTTGTGAGCTCAAAGGCAAGACTTTCAAGAGCTATCTATGTGATTTGGGTGCTAGCATAAAGTTGTTGCCATCTTCCACAGCCAAGGAGTTGGGTTACACCAAGTTCCAGCAAAGAAATGTGTCTCTCACCATTGCTGATGGCACAGTGAAGACACCATTGGGAGCCCTCAAAGATATACACATGATGATAGAAGGAGTCAAGATTCCTACAGACATTTTGGTTCTTGGTGTTGAGGGCAAGGTCAAAAATGCAATCATCCTTGGGAGACCATTTCTAGCTTCAGCAGAAACTGTGTTTGATGCAAAATCTTGCACTATATAGCTTAAACTCACCAAGAAGAAGATCTTGAAGTTTGACAGTAAGGGTAACAAGCTGGAGCATGAACATGCCTTCTCCATGGAGCTGAACAAGATGAAAGGATTTGACAAGAACTGGCCAGAGTTTGAGGGCTACCAAGGAGAGAGTTTTGATGGCTGCTGTTTGTCAAAACTGTTCCAAGATACCACTGAAGAGGAGGTCCTCCAAGTGGTTAGTTCCAAGAAGATGAATCAAATTGTGCTGGTTACTGAAAAGGGAGAGGTGGTTTTGTAACCATATGGATCAAATAATGGTGAGCTTTGCGACAAGATGCAGCAAGAGGGGAAGTCCAAGACTTTTGCTAAGACCAAGCTGAATGGAGTCACCACAAGAGTCAAAGGAGGCAAGACGACACCAAGGAGTTCCGAGACTCCTTCTCCTTACCTCCACTAAAGAGGTAATCAAAGTAAAGCTAAGTGACTCTAAACAAACACACTTGCGAGGTAATCCCATGGTACCCTTTGTATATATTATGCTTTTAAGTTCATGTTTATGCATTTTAAGTGTATTTAGAAGCAGGAGTTTTGACTGAGGAACTATCTTACACATCCCACCACTCCTCTAACCACAACTAAAGTACCACATCCTTACCATTGTATATCCCATTGCATCCTTTTGTTTTTGTTTATATTTTGTGTTGCTTCTCTCCCTCACTCCTTTTATTACACAAGGGACTGTGCAATTTAAGTGTGGGAGAGGGATTTGGAGTTTGACTTTGTTTGTTCTTTTTTTATTTTTTCATTTCTTTCATCTTGAGTCACATGCGTCTCATGCATTCATGTAAGCCATAGAAAAACACAAAAAAACAAAAAAATTGAAAATTTGTTCATGCTTTTGCAAACCAAAAAGAGAGCATATAGTTGCATTTCATTTGTTTAAGATTGAGTTTAGTGTTGCATATAGGATGCATTGCATTTGCATAGGGCATAATGATAAATTCTTCTTGTAAAATGCTTAGTCTTTAGAGATGATATCAATGTTTGAGTGGTTAGTTGTTTGATGCATCATGAGAATGTTAGAAGTTAAGGATGAACCATGCTTCAATTGCTAAATTTGATTCTCGCATCTCATACTGAAAGCATTTGTTCTTTGAAAATCAACTCTATCTACTTGAACCTTAATCTGAATTTTTAATTATCATTGTTTGTGCATTGAAAAAGTGAGTTCATGGCTACCATATACATATTTGTATCATTTTTTCTCTTCTTACCACTCTTGTTGATCCAAATAGCTGATCCTCATACTTATGTGACAGTTAATCCACACCCTTAACTAAGCTTATGCACTATCCTGAGAGTTATGAGGCCTTTCATACATCATTTTCGAATTTTATCTTGGAAAAAGTTGTTAGGATTAAGGCTGGAAAGGATAAGCTCTCTTGTAGATATCAGCTTGTATCTTGAGCTTGATTCTTGGTTAGGAGTTTGGGATAAAAGGATAGAGTTAAGTGGTTTGAGTTTCATGTTTATATGCTTAAAAAGAAGAAGGAAAAGTTTAGAATGCTAGTATGGGGAGATAAGTCTAGATGTGGTTAAGTAAAAAGCTCTAAGTGTTTAAAGAAGCAAGACGCCACCAACAAAGCTTTTAAAGGTCAATCAAAAGAAGAAACGAGACCCAAGGCAGTCCAGAAAAGGTGAAAAATGGCGCCAGTTCAACAAGAAAGGAGCAAGTCCCAAAAAAAGAAGCAACCACACAAGCAAAAAGAAGAAATTTCCCCAACCACGAAGAAGGAGAAGGTTTAGAGTCTAGGAAAAGGTAGATTTAGGGGTTCATTTTGGGGTTTAGAAGTTTTTAGGATTCATCTTTGTGGTAAAAGGGTAGAAGAGAGCTTTGAATTACATGCATACGTGTGCTTTTACCTTTAGCATTTTGCCTAAGATAGAATCATTTTCATTGACTGATCCCTTATGTTTATGAACCCTTTGCTTGAATTAGATCATCTTAGTCTCATGACCTTACTCTTAAAACCAAATGTCTTCACTTGATTTTCACAAACCTGATTCATGGTTACAAGCATAATGATTGTTAAAGAGTTGATTGATTTGGCATTTGTCAAGGTTGAGATTTGAGATCATTTTGAAACATGATGAGCATGGCTAAGTTCTTTAAAGTATAACTGATTGTGTTTTTCATCTTACACTTAGGCACTTAGACATTGACTTCATTTCTTTACCTTAGCATTTTTGGATTTAAATGCCCACCTTCAAACCTCACTCTCCCATTTGTTCTTATTTGCTTGAGGTCAAGCAAAAGGCAAGTGTGGGGGTGTTGATATCTCATGCATTTACATAATTTAGGCATGCATTTAGTTCATGTTTTGGTCTCCTTTTGCATGTTTTCTTTCTCTTTAGTCCTATTTTTCTTTCCTTTAGACTTATGTTGCATTTAGGTTGTAGTTTGCATTCTCTATGCATTAAGGATGTTTCTAGGTACTTAAGAGGCTCTATGGAGCTAGGAGGAAGTGTGGGAATGGTTCAAGGAGTTAGCCAAGCTGAGAAGGAGCAAAAGGAGCATGGGAGATGATGGTGGATGCAGCACAAGACATCAAAAGATCCAAGAAGAAGGTGCACTTTGTTGAAGCGGCCAGAAATTGCACCTGAAAAAACTGGCTCGGAAAAAGCATCTCCAACCCGATTCAGCTTCAACAGTCTTCTTCAATGTTGTAGCCCCGTCAGTTAGCTTGTGTCTGGAGTTGGTTTCAGGTCATTCTCAGCAGTGGTTAGAAAGTTACAAAAGTTTTTTGTGAAGCCGGTCAGCTCCGTTGATCACCTGTATCGGTCTGGCATGATCGATACAAAGCAGCAAGAGTCAATCGATCTAACCCATTGGTCAAGGAGTGACCGATGACAAAGCAGATGATGCACCATCGATCAATGCCATCGATCAAGACTGACTGATAGAAGCCCATCGATCAAAGCCATCAGTCAAGGAGTGACTGATGGGAAAGCAGCGGATACACCATCGATCACTCAAGACCGATGGAACCAGTCCAAACTTGCTTCTATTTACAACTTTGCCATTAATCTAGGGCATTTCTCGTTTAGTACAAATAGACTTGATCTAATGTTTTTAGAAAAAAGTTTTGTTCTTGCTTAGTTTTCTAATTAGTTTTGATCTTTGTAAGAACAAATCTATCAATTTAATCAAAGTTTTGCATTTATCTTTTAATTTCTTCTTTACTATACCTTTTAAAATGTTTAGCATTATTTACTCTTGTGATTTGGTGTTAACTATGGTGATTAGTGTGTAGTTCTCTTAGGGTTTCTTGATGTGGTAGATTAGGAGAATTTAAAGGCTTGATTAGGGTTTGTTAGTGTTTAATATGATTGATTCCTCTATATTTATCTGTTCTCAAGCTAGATTTGTCTTGATCACATGAATCTAGATTTAGGTTTCATTTTATGCCCACCAAGTGTTTGATGAAATGCTGGTCTTGGTTAATAGAGGATTTCCAGGCCTTAGCTCAAGAGATTGACTGTTTGAAGAGTATTTTGTTTTGAATAGAGTTGGTTATTCATGCTTGTTGATTTTTCTAGCACTAATGAGAGTTAGTTATTATTAGGATGATTACCAAAGTGTTATTTGTCAAGAGATTGGACTTAACTTGCTTGATTGTGAACTCTATGTCTAGGAATCAGCATTGATAGCTTGTTTGCTTGATCAGTGATGTTTGAAATAACCTTAGTTAGCCTTTGAATTCTCTAAACTCAATAACCACATCCAGAAACTTGTTTTCTCGTTATTTGCTCTGTTTTATTGCTCTATTTTGTTCATTGGTCATTGCTAAACTGTTCTCTTTTGAGTGATGATTGGTGTTTGATCACTTAGGGTATTAGTTTTAGTTGCTAAGAAACAAATCTTCTCTGAATTAGCTTGCTTTGAGTTTTCAGCTTGCAACTCTAGTGTTATTCATCTTAACCCCTTGGATTGACATAAAAACCTATGCTATGCAACAACTGACTAGTACAAGCATTAAGTTATTGAATCAAGTCCTAAAAACTCTTGTATCAAGAACTTATGTGCTGTTCTGAAAAGATATGAAGAGAAGCACCTGGTTCTGAATTAGGAAAAGTGCCATTTTATAGTCAAAGGTGGCATTATTCCTGCACACAGAGTCTCTAGATATGGTATTGAAGTGGACAGGGCAAAAATTGGTGTTATGAAAAGCTTACAGGTGCCTGATTCTGTGAAGTCTGTGAGGTGTTTTCTAGGTCACATAGGGTTTTACAGGAGGTTCATCAATGACTTAAGCAAGATTGCAAGACCACTTACTGCTCTTCTCTGCAAAGATGTGAAGTTTGAATTCTCTGCAGAATGTCAGTCTTACTTTGAGCAGATCAAGCAGGCTTTGGTGACTAGTCCAATTGTACGACCTCCAGACTGGGATTTGCCTTTTGAGGTGATGTGTGATGCCAGTGAATTTGCTGTTGGAGCTGTGCTAGGACAGAGGAAAGACAAGAAGCTCCACGCCATATACTATGCCAAAAGGACATTGGATGATGCTTAGAGGAACTATACTACCACTGAGAATTAGCTGTTGGCAGTGGTCTTTGCCTTTGAGAAATTACGCCAGTACCTTGTGGGCTCCAAGGTCGTGGTCCATACAGATCATTCTGCGCTGAAGTACTTGATGCAGAAGAAGGATGCAAACCCAAGGTTATTGAGATGGATTCTGCTTCTCCAAGAGTTTGACATTGAGGTGAAAGACAAGAAGGGGATTGAGAATGGAGTAGCTGGTCATCTCTCCAAGATTAGGATTGAAGATGACGTCCCAATAAATGATTTCCTGCCTGAAGAGAATGCCCATCTCATTGAGACAAGATGGCAGGCTGATTGTGAACTCTATGTCTAGGAATCAGCATTGATAGCTTGTTGCTTGATCAGTGATGTTTGAAACAACCTTAGTTAGTCTTTGAATTCTCCAAAGTCAATAACCACATCCAGGAACTTGTTTTCTCGTTATGTGCTCTGTTTTATTGCTCTATTTTGTTCATTGATCATTGCTAAACTGTTCTCTTCTGAGTGCTGATTGGTGTTTGATCACTTAGAGTGATAGTTTTAGTTGCTAAGAAACAAATCTTCTCTTAATTAGCTTGATTTGAGTTTTCTGCTTGCAACTCTAGTGTTATTCATCTTAACCCCTTGGATTGACATAAAAACATATGCTATGCTACAACTGACTAGTACGAGCATTAAGTTATTGAATCAAGTCCTAAAAACTCTTGTATCAAGAACTTATTTGCTGTTCTGAAAAGATATGAAGAGAAACACCTGGTTCTGAATTAGGAAAAGTGCCATTTTATAGTCAAAGGTGGCATTATTCCTGGACATAGAGTCTCTAGATATGGTATTGAAGTGGACAGGGCGAAAATTGGTGTTATGAAAAGCTTATAGGCGCCTGATTCTGTGAAGTCTATGAGGTGTTTTCTAGGTCACATTGGGTTTTACAGGAGGTTCATCAAGGACTTAAACAAGATTGCAAGACCACTTACTGCTCTTCTCTGCAAAGATGTGAAGTTTGAATTATCTGCGGAATGTCAGTCTTATTTTGAGCAGATCAAGCAGGCTTTGGTGACTAGTCCAATTGTACGACCTCTAGACTGGGATTTGTCTTTTGAGGTGATGTGTGATGCCAGTGACTTTGCTGTTGGAGTTGTGCTAGGACAGAGGAAAGATAAGAAGCTACACGCCATATACTATGCCAAAAGGACAATGGATGATGCTTAGAGGAACTATACTACCACTGAGAATTCACTGTTGGCAGTGGTCTTTGCCTTTGAGAAATTACGCCAGTACCTTGTGGGCTCCAAGGTCGTGGTCCATACAGATCATTCTGCGCTGAAGTACTTGATGCAGAAGAAGGATGCAAACCCAAGGTTATTGAGATAGATTCTGCTTCTCCAAGAGTTTGACATTGAGGTGAAAGACAAGAAGGGGATTGAGAATGGAGTAGCTGGTCATCTCTCCAAGATTAGGATTGAAGATGAAGTCCCAATAAATGATTTCCTACCTGAAGAGAATGTCCATCTCATTGAGACAAGATGGCAGGCTGATAGTACTGAAAACCTGCAATTTTGTGGCAAAAAAGGGCAGTGACGAGCGACACCAGGAGGGTGATGCTCGTCACCTAATCCACAAACTCGCGAAGGAATCGCGATATCAAGCCAGTGACGATCGCCACTCCCCCCCGTCATCTGCAGTGACGCTCGTCACTCTACACAGACATTGGCAATGATTTGTGCCAGCTTGAGAACTGGTTTTAAAGAGCAAGATTATGCCATTACTGATCCGAAGAGACAATGATATGCTGATATTGCCAACTACTTCGCAGCAAAGAACGAACCACATAATTTAAAAGGCAATGCTAAGAAGAAGTTATGAGAGAACTTAGGAGGTTTTACTGGGATGAGCTACATTTGTACAAGCATTGTTAAGATGGGATTTACAGGAGATGCATTGCATAGACTGAAGTTCCAGATGTGTTATTTCACTGTCATGGTTCTGAGTATGCTGGAAACTTTGCTACATTCAAAACAGTGTACAAGGTTCTTCAAGCAGGCTTCTGGTGGCCTATTATGTTCCATGATGCACCGGCTTTCATATCCAGATGTGGTATCTGTTAGAGGAGAGGAAAAATTAGCAGAAGATATGAGATGCCACAGAACTTCATCCTTGAAGTTGAAGTTTTTGATTGATGGGGCATTGACTTCTGATGCAGGAGTTTACTCTACTTCAAATCCTAATACACTCATGTCATTGCAGCATGTAAGGTATCAATCCAAATGGGCAAAGTAAGCAATCAGGAATGCAATAGGCTATTAATTCAAGCAAGCAATGACTAGATAAAGTGAACTATGATTCTAATATCTAGAGAGACTTCAAATGAACTAAAACAAGCAAAACAGGACTAAGAAACTAAAGCAAGTTCGAATTCAGACAATCAAAAGACAAGTTGGGCTTGAGATAGGGTAATCGATCAAAGGAGACTTTCAGCTTAAGTAGTAATGCTTACAAACCAACGATAAGCTATTCCTAGGCATAGAATTAACAGCTATAACTGGCCCAATTCCTTGAATACTAATCACTTTGCTAAGCACATATTCTAGACAATTCTCATTATTGAACAGATGATTAACAAGCATTATGATCAACTAATCTAATTCTATATACCCAATTTACTTCTTAGACATCGAGTTCTTTTGGCTAAGATAAGCAAATCTCTTACATGACTCATTCAGGCATTTCATCAAACATTTATCAAGCATAAGAGAACCATAGGATCTAGATCAACTTAGCAACGACTAATCTAGCATTAAACACAATCAATAAGAAGGAACAATAACATTAAGCACTAAGCAATCAGTAATCAAGCTTCAAATCTCGTTATCTCTATTCCATCTCAAACCCTAATCAAACTACTTACTAATCATGGTCTTAGCAAAAACCCAAGGTAACGGCAAATGACTAATCATGATCAGAATGAAGATAAACACCAGATTTGATTGAAAGAACAAGATTCAAAACAGAAATTACAAGGGTTCAAAGAGAAAACACAAAGGATAAAGCTAATATCTAAAGGATATAGATGAAAAGAAGATTCCCTAATGTTTTGGGTCTCAACATATATATATTTTTCAGGAAACCCCTTAGTAATCCGGGAATTAACCGGAAAATAGCTGGTTCGACGCTTCGTATCAGTCTGTTTCATCGATAGGCTGGTCGATATTGGTCGGTTGAAGGTCGTATCATCCAAGTCTGGTGGATACACTGATCGGTACAGTCGCCTCTGGCTAAGGCTTATCGGCATGTGTCCTCGGTATGCTGGTCGAGACAATTGCCTTATTCTGAAGCATATAGAGCAAAATCACATTGATACTCTGCTCGATACATGTCCTAGCTTGTGTTGCGGCTTGCTCCACATTGATACGTAGACCGGTACAGATGTCCTGAAGATGGATTATTGGTTAGAGCAGCTCCATACCCTTTGACTTATCCTGCCCCGTCGTATCGACTTGGGACCTCGGTATGCACCTTGGTATGACTCCTTGGCTTGTGCCGATGTATGATGTCTATATGTTGCTCTGTATGGTCCGTATCGACTTGGTAAGTTGATACACTGCTCGATATGGGGCCTTCTCGCCTTGGTCTCTCCACCAGATAACTCCCAGAACTTCCATCAGTCCTTAAACTCCTTCACTGCACCTGCCAAGTGCTCAAAATGCAACAAGTATGCAATGCAACTCTTAAATATACTCTAAATCCTAAATAGATGCATCTGAGACATGAACATCCAAGAAAAGATGTTTAAATGCTGAAACTAATGCTAAATATATGCATATAATGGAGTAATTATGGTGTATATTAACTCTCCCACACTTGTCTTTTGCTTGTCTTCAAACAATCAAAGACAAATAAGAGAAAGAGGTTTGAAGGTGGGAGCTCAAAACTAAAGATGCCAATGGAAAAATTGATTCAATGTCCAAGTTATATGTTCTAAGATGCATAAAGATTGTTCTACTTTAAAAGATTTACCCATACTCATCCTAACAAACATTGAACTCAAGCTTAGCCTACACAAGAATTCAAATCAACCAACTCCTTAACATTCATTAATTGTAACCAATGGATCAAGTTTATGAATAACAAATGAAAACATTTGGTTTAAAGGACATGGTTATGAGATGAAAATGATCTTATGCAGCTAAGGTTCAATCATTCAAGGGATCACTCAATGAAATGATTATATCTTAGGCAAAATGATAAAGGTAAAAACACAATTATGCATGCAAGTTAAAGCTCTCTTCTACCATTTTTACCGAACGATGAACCTAATAACCTCTAAACCCCAAGTGAAACTCCTAGTTCTACCCTTTCCCAAAGTACTCGTCATCTCTTTCTTCTTGATGTGTGGAAGAAACTTCTTCTTTGCTTGTGTGGTTGAGTTCTTTTTGGAACTTGCTCTTCTTTGTTGTTTTTGGCGCCATTTTCATCACCTTTGGTGGATTGCTTGGTCTGGATTCTCCTTTTGGATGACCTTGTAAGCTTTGTTTCTGTTGGCCCCTTTTTCTTCTTTAACACTTAGAGCTTTCTTCCTTTTTACTTAACCACAAAAACTAATTATCTTCCCCACACTTTTTCTTTCAAAAGATGCAAACAATTAAAGATCAAACCACTTAGCACTACCTTTTTCCAATCTCTTATCCTAGTACCAAGCTCAAAATGCAAGCTGTTTAGCCTTATTCCTAATACTTTTTTCTAAGATAATATCGAAAATGATGCAATGCAAGGCCTCACAACTCTCACAATAGTGTTTAGGTTTTGAAGGAAGGATTGGTTCAAGGTGTGGATAACTGTCCCATAATGATGAGGATCGGCT
Organism: Thlaspi arvense; assembly: GCA_911865555.2. Lineage (NCBI taxonomy): Eukaryota > Viridiplantae > Streptophyta > Magnoliopsida > Brassicales > Brassicaceae > Thlaspi > Thlaspi arvense. Next base: position 23,049,224 of record OU466861.1, on the reverse strand, counting down.
ACTTAGATTAACGAGAGTAGTGAGAAAGGAAGAAGATGATCCAAGTATGTTTATGGGTAGCCATGTGGGCACTCTCAATGCACAAATAAGATAATTCAAAATCAGATTAAGGTTCTAATAAAATAGAGTTGAAATCAAATCACAGCAAGTTTTAGCATAAGTCTAGAATGTCAATGCAAGAATTCAGAACATGGTGCAGCCTTAACTCCAAACTTACTACTATGCATTCAGACAACAAGTAACCAAGCCATTGAAAGCAATCCAAACATGGAAATCTTAACAAGTGTTTATCATCTACTCCCTATGCAAATATGTGCAAAGCTACCTGAAATGCATCTAGAATCAATCTTAGATATGCAAATGCACCAATATGATTCTTTTTGGTTTAAAAAATTTGAAACTTTTTTCTGATTTTCTCAAAGAAATGCATGAATGTATGCATGAGACTCATGTATGCAAAAGGGAAAACAAGACAACAAAACACAATGTCAAATGCAATACCCTCCCCCACACTTGAATTACACAGCCCTCTATGTAACAGAAATCATAGAGGAGGTTCAAACAAGTAGCAATGATGAATGGAATAAAGGCAATGCAAAAGGAGTGAAGGAGGGGGAGTTAAGGAGACTTACAGCTATTTTTGTGGCCGATATCGGGGTGAAGGGTCGATATGGTCATCGATATGCTTTCCAGGCGGTGGGTATTGGGGTGGGTTATTGATATGTTGATCGATACTCTCTTGGGTGGCTTGTACCGGGCTGACTGGCCGATACATGCATCGGGCTGACTGGCTGATACTGCCTTGACTCGTCTCTTGGAAATCGCCATCGCCCTTTTGTTAAGGCATATCAACATCGGCCATGTCTGTATCCTGGTCGATACATTTATCCTTTGGTGTACCGGGCAATTGAGGTCGATATACTCCTCGATATGTTCTGCCTCTGCTCTGTATCTGGATGCATGTTGTCCGACATGCTGTTCGATACGTCCCTCTGCCTTGTGTATCGATCTAGATGTGACCGGTACATTGGTCGATATGTGCGCTAGTGAAGTGTATCGGGTCAGCTACATCAGTACTCATGTCGATACAAGCTCCTCTCTTATGTATCGACCTCCAGCTTATCTGATACGCAGATCGATATGAGTGCAAAGGCACGCAATATCGGTCGAGTGATCCCAATATGTTCATCGATACCACTCGTATCGACTTTATATCATCGATATGCTGCCCGATACGACCTCCCCCTCGGGTTCACTCTCTTTTGTAATTCAGCTATTCTTTCCTGATGTCATCCTATGTGCCTAAGGATACTCCTGGATACTAAAAACAAACAAAAAAAACATGAAAAAGAAAATAATACAAACAGGGATAACTTGGGAATAACTCCCAATAGTGCTTGTTAAAAGTCACCAATCTTGACTTTTCTTGCTCATTAGGCAGCTGGAGGTTCTTGGAGATGAATGTCTGTATCATCTCCAAGTGTGTCACTGGCCATGTGAGGCTTCAGTCTATGCCCATTCACTGTGAAGTCTCCTCCTTCTGGTTTGAACAATGTCACAGCTCTATAGGGAAGTCCTTCCTTGATCTTGAAAGGTCCTGTCCATTTGGACTTGAGTTTTTCTGGAAATAACTTCAGTCTTGAGTTGAATAACAACACCTTGTCTCAAGCTTTAAAGTCCTTAGGCCTTATCTTCTTATCATGGAAAGCCTTGGTCCTCTCCTTGTAAATCCTAGAGCTTTCAAATGCTTCGAGGCGGTTCTCTTCTAGATCATGGAGGTCGATGAGCCTCTTCTCTTGGGCAGTCTTGATGTCAAAATTTAGCAAATTTGTTGCCCATAAGGCCTTGTACTTCAGTTCCAAAGGAAAGTGGCAGGCATTATCATAAAGAAGTGAGAATGGTGATCTGTCAATGGGTGTCATGAAGGCTGTCCTATATGCCGAAAGAGCATAATCTAGCTTGTGAGACCAGTCCTTCCTAGTTATCCCCATAGTTTTCTCCAAGATAGCTTTGATTTCTCTGTTCATAAGTACTTGTGGATTTGACCCCTAAGTACTATAGTGATCTCTTAATTCGAGAAAGTAGCTCTAAGGGATAATTGGAGCATATTAAATTTTGGCGCCGTTGCCGGGGACTTAGTTATTACTATCAGATTTTTAGTTTTAGAATTTTGACTAAGCTTTTACTTTTTATTTGCTAACTTCTGCTACTTCTCTGCAGTCTCTTTCAGGTGTATGCATAATCGCAGTACCCAAAGCAACACAGACAAAGAGCTTGTGACCTTAGGCATCGACGAACTCACCATGTTGGAGAGAACCATCAGAAAAGCCAAGAAGCAAACTAAGATGGTTGGACCGATTGTTTTGAGGACAGATGCTGAGGGTCATTTACTTGACAAGGAAGAAAACATAAGGAATGAGGAAGGGCAGAGGATAGATGAGAATGGTATTGTGATTGAGGAACAAGTTGTGCCACTAGTTGCTCAGAATGTGCAACAACAAGCTGCTGGAAATGCTGCTGGGCGTTCTCAACAGAGGACCCTTGGAGATTACAACAGGCCTGATAAGTTCTATGCAAATAGAGCTGCAATCCGCCCTCCTGCCTTTCAGAGAAATGACTTTGAACTCAAACCTGCCAACTACCAGCTTGTGGGTCAGCACCCTTTCTCCTTCTCTTGCAAAGTGGTTATTGTTCATAAAGCTTGCTCCTTTTGATTGAATATGGTATTGATTGATGCATATGGTTCACTAAATGGCTTGTTATCTCATCTCTAAGTATGGTTCTCTTATTTGGCTTGATATTTGGGCTTGGTCTATGTTTCCTTTGTTCAATGACACCAAAGTGATTGTTCATCATTGCTAGATGATTCGCTTGGGGCTAGATAATGCTGGTTTTGAGATTCTTACTTGATGGTTAGATAATATGCATTAAAAGATTTTTCCTTTGTTTTATTCCTGTTCATTGCTTAGCATTGTTAGGATGTTGCATATGTGTGCTTAAACCCATGTTCTTGATTGGTGTTAAACTAGGTCCTTATTGGTTCACAAGATTGATAAGTTGATCTGAATTCGTGCTTGGGTGAGAGAATGATTGCTTGATTAGTACATCTCTTAGGCTAGAATGGTTCTGATCTTTATGTTCATGGTTGAACGATATGCCATCACAAGTGGATCTGACACTTCAATCTTGTTGAATATTAACTGCTTGTTGACGCCAAGTTGGTTCCTTTTACATACATTGCCTAGGAGTACAACATTGAGAATTGCTTGCTTTTGAATGCTTGATGTTTGCCTTTGTTATAAATACCCATTTTCACTCTTGAAAACCACTATCCCACAATTGCTTAGAACCTTGAGTCTTGCTTTTAATTAATTGTCTTTAAGATCATCTTGCTTAGTTCTTGCTTTAGTAGTCATTCTTGCCTAGTTCTTGTTCAGTTATTGCCTTAAGTTCATTGCTTAGTTTTGTTCACTTGCATTTAGTTTATGCTTTTTTCCATTGCATTATTAGGTTGTTAGACTTGTCCTTGTTCAATCAAAACCCCATCATTGCTTAGCTTATGGCATTGTTTGCATCTCATCTTCCACAAATGGATTGATACCTGATCCCTATTCTACAACTGATTAGAGGCTAATGACATTTGATCTAGTGACAAAAGTGCTCTTTCAAATTGGCACCATTGCCATTTGTGGATTGTTTTGAGTTTAACATTGCTGTTAGACTAAGTTCTTTACTTTAAAAGTTACTAATTTGCTCTGTTTTCTGTGCTTTATTTTTTCAGGTAATTGTATGAATTTAAGGTCTAAAGGCTCATCAAATCTGACTCCTTTCATTGACAACATTCATACGAAAAGAGCTGTAAGACAGAGAGTTCAAGAGTTAGAAGAACAGAGGATGGCAGAGCAAGAAGCTCAGTTACCACATGTTGGTGTTTTTGGACAAGCACCATTACAACAAGCTGCATCACACATAGATGAAGCACAAGAAGCTTTGAACCAAGCGGCTGGAGTTTAGGAATTGCGAGTACCAGTTCACGCACCTAGAGCTGCAAGACCAATAGGAGTTGGTGATGCGCATGATACTCACCACAACAGGAATGGCATTCATGCTCCAGCTGTACATCAAAACCACTTCTAGATCAAGCTTGGATTGATCAACATGGTGCAAGGCAACATATTCCATGGCCTGCCCAATAAAGACCCTTTGGATCATCTGGACCAGTTTGATAAGGTGTGTGGTATGACAATGATTCAAGGAGTCTGAAGATGCTTTGAAGCTGCGCTTGTTCCATTTCAGTTTAATTGACAAAGCACATCAGTGGGAGAAGATACTTCCACAAGGCTCTATATCTACTTAGGATGAATGTAAGATAGCATTCCTCAACAAATCTTTCAGCTCCACCAGAACAGCAAAGCTGAGGAACACCAGAAGCAGTTTCACTCAACATGGGAATAAGACTTTTGCTGAAGCTTGGGAGCGGTTCAAGTCTTACATTCTGCAGTGCCCACACCATGGCTTCACAAATGAAAGTTTGCTGTCTACTTTGTATTGAGGAGTGACGCCAAAGTACAGGATGCTCTTGAATACAGCATCCAATGGAAATTTCATAGGTAATACTGTTGTAGATGGAAACTATGGTGATGATTATGACAGAACATATATAGCTGTTGTAAGCGCTGAATGTGAGAGCACAACAAAGAAGGAGATTAAAGCTTTGAATGACAAGTTAGACAAGCTGCTGAGTGTGTCTTTCATGAATGTCAGTTTTCTTGGTGATAGTGTTGCTACACAAGAAGAGGCTCAGACAGTTGTAGAAGAAGAACCCTTCTACATGAATCAACAAGGAGGCGGTTTTAACAACTACAGGAACCATCACAATTTCTCTTATTGAAGCACCAATGTGGCTAACCCTCAGGATCAAGTCTATCCATCACAAGCTACTCAACAAAACCAAGGAACCAAGCCTTTTGTTCCTTTCAACCAGCAGAACAACTTTTCTCCATGACCACCATTTCAGGGCAGTTTTCAACAAGCTAACTTTCAGCCAAAACAAGCTATTGTCCCACCAGGTTTTGGCAATACACAAGCCTCTTCTAGCGCTCAAGATGTTGATTTCAAGCAGATGATGCAATAGCTGTAGACTGGTCAAGCCAACACCACTATAGAGCTGCATAAGAAGTTTCCTGAAGTGCACAACAAGATAGACGCCACTACTTTTGACCAGAATAGCAAGTTAGATGCTCTGAACCAAAGATTCAAGTCTCTAGAAAGCAAAGGAGCTTAATCTTCTAAACCTCATAATCAGTTACCAGGAAAGAATGAAACAAATCTTAAGGAATTCTGCCACTTGCTTGCTGAAGAGGATGGAGAGTTTGATGATGAAGATGCTTCATTGGAAGACCTAGGCATTATGCTTCAAAAGATGCTGTTACATGTGGAAATGTTAAAGGCTGAGTTTGGGGGGAATTTCATCAACATCACCATTGATGATCAAGAGCTGTTGATATTATAGAGAGAAGAAGAGCAAGAAAGAGACGCAAAAGAGGCTGCTGAGAAGGAAGTGGCTGAGAAAGTCTTAGTTGCTCCAGAATAAGAAGCCAAACCAGAGCTCAAAGAAACTGATAAAGAGCTTATAGAGACATATCATGCTTTGATAGACTTGGCTAGAGAAAGTCCTGAAGACTTCAAGGAATTGTATGATCCCCAAGTAGGCAGCTCCTCAAGCAGCAATGAGAAGGGTAAAGCTCCTTAAGCCAATCCTTAGGAATCAAGTAGTTACAGCCCTGCAAAGCCTCTATCACTTTTGTGGATAATACCTCAACAAGACCCTTGGGCATGGTAAAGGATTTTCCTTTGAATATTGGGAATTGCTTGGTGCCAACAGAATTTGTGGTTATGGAGAAGACAAATTCAAGAGAGGTGCCACTTCTTCTAGGAACACCATTCTTGGCAACAGTAGGAGCTCAAGAAGACTTCAAGTGAGGCTCTGTGATTTTCAAGAATGTTGATGAGTTCAAAGTCTACAATATTGTCTCTCCTTCCATAGATTTTTGTGGAACAATTATTGAAGATGGGAGTGAGCAACATCAACTTCCACAGCGTGTGGAGCATGCTATGAGCTTCACAATGAGTATGTTGATGAGAGATACTCTCCCTGATGAGCCAGAGCAGAAGCTTGACACTGAGTTGAAGCTTGAAGATGGTTTGAAAGAGGATGAAGGCTTGATCACCAAAGAAGTGAAGCCTTTAATTACCCCAAGTGTCAAGAAGAGGAGAAACAGGAAGACAGCTCGTGAGAAGAAGAAACTGATGTCAATGGGCACTTGGATTTACAAGTAGAAAGACGAAGGAGCACCAGCTCCATCAACCTCTTCTCACTAGTCCTCAAACCATCAAAGTCAAGCTTAGTGACTTAAAACAAGCACACTTGGGAGGTAATCCCATGACTATCCTTGTAAATATATGTTTTCTTTTATTGCTAATATCTTTATTTAGTGTTTCAGAAGTCAAAGAACAGGTCCATAGATGTGTAGAATGGTTTAAAGGCCAAGGAAAAAAACTCTATTTTCATATCGACGTACCATATTGAACAGAACATCTATCATCGCTGCTCGATATAGCTTATCTCGGAGAAGGAGCCGTCCATACACCGAGCAGATTACATGATGGAGACCACATCGAGGTGTAGCATCGAGCAGAACACCAAGAACCTTGCTCGATGTGATCGCTCCTGAAGCCTTAGTTCTTACACCGAGGAGTGTGGACCGTACATCGACTAAGACGCACGGTGGAGATCACATCGAGGTATAGCATCTAGCAAAACAACAAAAGATTTGCTCGATGTGATCACCAGTTCCTACATCGAGAAGCTATAGCCCGTACATCAACCAGATAGCTCGATGGAGTCACACCGAGGAGTTGCATCGAGCAAAACATAAGGTTCTGCTCGTTATAGGAGCTATCAGCCAATTCGATGCAAGACAGTGTCCGTTATGATAACCACCAAGGAGAACAGCAACCGAGTACGAGACGTTCCACATTGAAGTGTAGCATCGAGAAAAACACCAACATGTTTGCTCGATGCACAATGGCCGAGCCAGAAATAAGCATCCAGACGATGCCATGCATTGCCCTTGGGAAAGACCAGGCAAGCCGAAGTGTCTCCCTACACCGAGCAACAACATCGAGCAGAAAATCTACTGAGACTGCTCGATGCAAGGTGCCTTGAAGGAGAAGCTGACCAGAACACATAACCCCCGAGGCAGAGGAGCATCATCGCCGAGCCACAGGACCCGACAACCCCGATATGGTACACATCGAGGTACCAAATCGAGTGTTTTGCTTGATATGATCCGTGTAAAATTATTTTGAAAATTTTACATTTGTAAATCAAGTAAAACCTTTTTGTGGGCCTGGATGGCTGGTAGAAGAATCTTTTCTTTCTCCCTCACATGCATTTTTTGGAATTTTAAATGAGATTTTATTGCATTATCCTTAGATATTTTAGATTTCCCTTAACCTTTTGTTTTAAAACTAGCATTTTCATCTCTCTTTGATATCTCTTGTATTTACACAATTAGGCTTGCATTTAGTACATGTTTTGGTTCTGTTTTGCATGTTTTCCTTATTTTTTGTCCTATTTTCTTCTCCTTTTAGACTTAGGTTGCATTTAGGACATAGTTTTCATTTTCTATGCATTATGGATGTTTTTAGGTACTTATGAAGCTAAGAGGAGTATTTTGACATGAATAAAGTTGATTTTTATTGCTTGCTAAATGTTTTAGCACTAATGAGAGTTAGTTCTTGTTAAGGTGTTTAGCAAAGGGCTATTTTACAAGAGATTGGACTTAGCTTGCTTGTTTGTGAACTCTATACCTAGGAATCACTATTGCTAGCTTGTTTGCTTGATCAATGCTGTTTGAAACAACCTTAGTTAGTCTCTGAATTCCCAAATGTCAAAACCACATCTAGGAACTTGCTTTCTCTTTTATTGAATTTCACATTTGCTTTAATACTCTGTTTATTTGCTCTGTTTTACTTCTTTGATCATTACTGAACTGTCTCTTTTGAGTTCTCTTTGGTGATTGATCATTTTAGGTTGCTAGTTTAGTTGCTTAGGCAACAAAAACCTTCTTTGCTTGCTTGACTTAAAGATTTCTGTTCACAACTCTTTTGCTTTCAACAAAACCCTTTTGGATTGACATAAAACCCTATGCTATACTACAACTGATTCATATACTGGTGTGATTCAGAAAGAGTGCAGACCTCAAGTATCAATTTGGCGCCGTTGCCAATTGGGTTTTCTGTTTGAATCATTAGAGTTTGTAGAATCTTTAAGATCAAGTTTTTAGTTTTATTTGGTTACTAATTTCCTTTGACTCTCATTGCTGTCTTTCAGGTATATGAATTTGAGATCCAGAGGTTCAAGCAATCTTGTAGACTTCATAGACAACCTCAATCAGTTGGACAGAGGTCAGAGAGCAAGAAGACAGCAAGAAAGGCAGAAACAGTTGCAGAGACTTGGGATGAACAATCAAGAACCTGTTATGGATGATATCAGATTTCAGAATCCTCAAGGAGCTGCTGGCGCTCAGGGTATACAAGGACAGCAAGGTGTTCATGGCTTACAAGGTGAGCAAAGACCAAGAGGCGCTGCACAAGCTCCAAGAGCGGCAAGACCCATAGGCACTGGTGATGCACCACATGCCTAAAACAACAGAACTGGCTTCATTCCATCAGCAGTGCAAAACTACAACTTTGAAATGAAGTCTGGATTGATTTCAATGGTTCAGGGCAGTAAGTTCCATGGTTTGCCACTTGAAGATCCTCTAGATCACTTGGATAATTTTGATAGACTATACTCATTAACAAAGATCAATGGAGTCAGTGAAGATGACTTCAAGCTGAGGTTGTTTCCTTTCTCTCTTGGAGACAAAGCACACCAATGGTAGAAAAACTTTTCCCAAGGAAGCATCACTAGTTGGGATGAGTGCAAGAGAGCCTTCTTAGCAATGTTCTTCTCAACTTCAAGAACTGCAAGAATCAGGAATGATATTTCAGGGTTTGTACAGAGGAACAATGAAAGCTTTGGTGAAGCTTGGAAAAGATTCAAGGGCTACACACTGCAATGCCCTCACCATGGCTTCTCACAGGCTTCTCTACTCTCTACTCACTACAGAGGAGCTTTGCCAAAGATAAGAATGCTTCTGGACACTGCATCAAATGGGACCTTCTAGTCAAAGGATATAGATGAAGGATTGGAGCTTGTTGAGAATCTAGCTCAGTCTGATGGAAACTATAATGAGGAATATGACAGAGCTTCAAGAAGTGCTAAAGATGAACTGGAGTCTAGCAGGAAAGAGATCAAGGCATTACATGAGAAGCTGGATATGCTGCTAAGGGAGAAGAAAGAGGTTCACTTTGTTGGTGATATGGTTCAGCTTGATGATCAAGAGACATGCCAAATGGATATGGGAACTACAGACCCAATCCTAACTTGTCATACAGAAGCAACAATGTTGCCAATCCAGAAGATCAAGTGTACCCACCACAACAACAACAGCAAGCTGCTCCAAGACCTTTTGTTCCCTACAACAATCAAGATTTTCAGCAGAGAAACAACAACTTCCAGCCAAGAGCGCCTTATCATCCTCCAGGATTCAGTGCACAAGCTCCAGCACAAGCTTCTTCCAGCTCTCAAGATCCTGAGCTCAAGATTATGGTTCAGCAGTTGCTTCAGAATCAGACTACCAACAACTTAGAATTGAACAAGAGGTTTGTTTAGGTTCATAACAAAATAGACTCAGTACATGTTGAACTAACCAACAAGTTTGATGGGTTGGCTGCAAGAGTCAAAACACTAGAGAACAACAAAGGCATAGCTGGTCCAAAACCTCAAGAACCCAAAGGAGTTCTGCAATGCCATGGTCACTGAAGAAGATAGCTTCTCAGCTGAAGAGGAAGCTATCATTGAAGAATTTTTCTCTCTGATCACTAAGGACACTGAACTTCAGAGTGGGAGGGAAGAGTTTTTGGAAGTTGATGCTAACCATGGAGTTGCACAAGAAGAATTTCTGGAAGAAGAAGAGTGGTGGGGGCCACATGAAGTTGTTGATGCTACAAAGAAAGACTTTGTTGAACTCTCTGATGTCAGGAAGAAAACTCAAGCTGCTGTTCTCCATATCTATCAGCCCACTATCCTTTTTCCAGGAAGATTCAAAGAGCAGCTAGTACAGAAGTATGAGACTCTCTATGCTTCTCAAATGGAAATGAGAGGTCTGAATGGTCAAGAGGAGCATAAGAAGCTAAGAGTTAAAGCTGGAGCATCTGAGGTTAAGGAGCTTAACATTAAGAAGCTTGGAGATCCAGGTTGTTTCACTTTGCCATGTGAGCTTAAATGGCGGACCTTAAAGAGCTGTCTTTATGATCTTGGAGCAAGCATTAACCTTCTCCCATCCTCTACTGCTAAGGCTCTTGGCTACACTCAACTTCAAGAGAGTAATGTGTCTCTTACCATAGCTGATAGGACAGTAAATACATCACTTGGAACTTTAAAAGATGTGCCGATGATGATAGAAGGAGTAGTCATACCTACAGATTTCTTGGTCCTAGATGTTGAAGGAAAGATAAAAAACGCCATCATTTTAGGGAGGCCTTTCTTAGCTTCAGCTGGAGCAGTGTTTGATGCCAAGGAGTGCACAATAGATCTGAGACTGACCAAAGAGAAAGTTCCGAGGTTTGACTCCAAAGGAAATAAGCTAGAGAATGAGCAGGCCTTCTCAATAGAGATCAAGAAGTTGAAGAAAGTTGGGAAGCATTGGCCAAAGTTTGAGGGCTATGTTGGTGCAAGCTTTGCTGGCTGCTTCTTGACTAAGTTGTTTGCTGATACCACTGAAGAGGAGGTCCTCAAAGTGGGTGTTTCTGATTGCCTGAATGAAATTCTGTTGGGTAACAAAGAAGATGGAGTTGTCTTGAAGCCCTTTGTTTCTAAGAATGGTGAGATCCACTACAAGATGAAAGGGGGAGGTAAGCCAAAATGCTATCGGTCAGCTTGTGATCAATAATAGTACAGCCAGAATACACCAGCTAACCTATCGGTCACTTGTGATCGATAGGGAAAGGAGTCTGCTAAGTGAGAATTCTATCGGTCTAGCTATCGATCAGATACTGACCTATGGAAATACATCGGTTGTTTTTCGGTCACTCTATCGGCCTAGAGAGTGACCGATACAAAGCAATCAGATGTATTTCGGTCAGTGTATCGATCAAGCTAGAGACTGATAGGATTTACAGGAAGCTATCAGTCAGTGCTGTCGATCACTTGTGATCGATAGGCACCATATCGGCCATTCCAATCGGTCACAATGTGACCGATAGCCCCGCGAGGTAAGTGCTTCATTTTTCAAAAAAAATTCCCTCCTTTGGCTCGGAGCCAACGAGGTTTAAATTCAAATTTTGGCTCCTTCCTGACACTTTGCAAAGCTCCTGAGCACTTTTATTCTTTTCCCCCACACACATTTGATTCCTTTGGTTTCCCACTCTCCTCTTTAAGAACCAAAAATCTCTTCTCTTCTCTTCAAACTTCATTTTACTACTTCTCTCATCAAATTCCGAAATTTTTAGCTCTCTCTCTCTCTCTCTCTCTTTTATTTATCTTTTTTAAGTGCTCAGAAGCTTCACTAAGGTTTGCTTTCTCAACTTTTCATCTTTTTTTCTTAATGAATGCATGTGTTTAAAGTATTCATTTATATGGTTCTAAGAACAAAATTTGTTTAGTTTGAAAATGTTGTGCTTTGGTTTTGCATGGTGGATATGTTTAAATATAAGCAAGTTAATTGTTAAAGTATTGTTTACCGTTCTTAAATCTCAGTTCTTGCTTGCTTAATATCCCTTTGCATAATCATCTTATTTTTTGCTTAGAGCCACCATGCTAGGTTCACATGCATAAATGTTTGATTTTCATCTATGAACTCTAGCATGTCTAAACTGTTAGCTTGTGAATTCCTTTTGCTTTTTGAATGTTTAATCTTGTTTAGTGACTATTTAAACTTCTTTTAGCGGTGTTCTCCCAAACATAAGAATCCTTCTAGACACTGCAAGCAATGGTTACTTTCTTGGCAAAGATGTTGATGAAGGATGGCTTTTAGTGGAGAACATGGCACTCAGCAATTGGGATTATGTGGATGACAAGGAGCAACATTCCATAGCCACTGAAGAGAAGCTAGAGACAGCATTGTATGAGATGAAGGCCCTGCAAAAGAAAGTTGACTTACTGATCAATGAGACCACTAAACCTCTTCCTAGTGTTGCTCCACAAAACCACTACAAAGAGCATCAAATCAAAGCTGTTCAACTACAAGAGGCGCCAATAATGAACCAATACCATGCTGTTTGTGTACACCAGTCCTATGGAGACACTCATACTAAACAACATCAAGGTTCTTCTTCTCAAACAGTTGGCGCCAACACCTCCCAACCTGCACATGCATTGGACCTTAAGGAGATGTTCCTGCAACTCCAACAATTTCAGAATGCAGAATTTCAGAAGATCATGGCTGCTGAAATTCAAAGAAGTATGGCAGAAATTCAGAGAAGCATGGCTGCTGATATTCAAAGAAGTATTGCTTCCACCATCGGTAACTTCAAATCCCAAATAGACTCCTTGACTATGAAGCTGAATAGGCAAGAGAACAATGCTCAGCCAATAACCTTCAAGAAGCCTTTACAGTATTGTTATGGTATCTCCTCTACTTCCCTAACTGCTATTGATGAGAAAGAAAACTCTATTGCTGAGATTGAAAGCCGTCTCTATGGCCATGAGTTTGTCCTTATAACTCCAAAGGTGACACCCTCTATCATCAATGTGGACATTGAGTCTAAGTGTGGAGGACGTGCTTTTCACTTGAGTTCAGCTAGTGATGCAAATGCTGGTGAAGAAGATAAGGCTATTAAAGCTGAGGTTTTTGAAGTTGACGTGGATGTCAAACAAGAAGCTGCATCAGCACCACGCCCTCAAGGAGAATCCTTTGAAGAAGGAGCAAACAAAGAAGAAGAAGAGTGGTGGGCGCCACATGAAATTGTTGATGCTACAATGGATGACTTTGTTGAAGTCCCTGATGTTAAGAAGAAAACTCAAGCTGCTGTTCTCCCTATCTACCAAGCCACTATCCCATTTCCAGGAAGATTCAAATAGCAGCTAGTACAGAAGTATGAGACCCTCTATGCTGCTCAAATGGAATTGAGAGGTCTGAATGGTCAAGAGGAGCTTGAGAAACAAAGAGTTAAAACTAGAGCATCTAAGGTTAAGAAGCAGAACATCAAGAAGCTTGGTAATCGAGGAAAGTTTCTAGTCTCTTGTGAGCTTGGTGAATTGGTTATGGAAGAGGCCATGTGTGACACAGGTTCAAGTATCAATGTGATGTCTCTTGACTTGGAAAAAGAACTAGGAGTCACCAAGCTGAAACCATATAATTCCACAATCATTTTTGTGGACTCTTCTTCAAGAACACATGTTGGTCTCATTGAAGGCTTTTCTGTGAGGATTGGAGCATGCAAGATACCAACTGATTTTGTTGTGATGGAAATGGCTCACACTCAGAAGCCTTCTCTACTACTTAGGACTCTATTTCTGAACACATCAGGCACTGATATTGACTTCACCGAAGAGAGAGTCACCCTCAAGAAGGTGAATGATGGAGTTAGCTATGCAATAAATCATCCACCTTCAAGCTTTTGTGGAAGCATCACTAATGTTGAGAAAGGAGCTGCTATGAAGCCACCTGATGTCAAGAAAGAGCTGAGGGGATTCAAGGCTGAAGTGCTAAAAGAAGATGAAGACCCTCCTGACCACAATGAGCATGATGGTGAAACCTTTGATGGTGCTTATCTTCTTGACTTGTTTGATGGAATCAAGGTGAAGCTCTATGGTGGACCAAGGAGGCCAAGAAAGAGAGACAGGAAACCTAAGGAGAAGCTCTACTGTGGACCCAACACATTGTTCAAGAAGAAAGGAGAAGGAACTCCAGTTCCACTCCATCATCCTCCATGATCTTAAGTAGCATGACAAGTCAAGCTTAGTGACTCTAAACAAGCACTCTTGGGAGGTATTCCCCTGTTATCCTTGTAGATATTATTGCATTTTATGTTTAATTTTGTGTTTTTCTTTCAATAACAGGAGCAAGTGTGGTTTAAGGCAAGTTATTATAAGTTTGGGAACCAAGAACAGATGCATCTGGGCTGCTATTGGTCACCGTATCGGTCAAGACCAGACCGATACAGACCTTATCGGTCATTCTATCAGTAATGAGGTGATCGATAGTGGTAATATTACCATATATTCTGCATATTTTGCATGCATTTAGAATAGTTTTTCATACATTCATCTTGCATTATAGGCTAGTTTGTTCTATTTGTTGCATTTTAGGTCCTAGGTCTCTTTGCATTCGCATTTTGCATATTATGTTGCACTTTTGCATCATTATCAGGTTGTTTGGAGCACTATGGAGTTGGCGAGGCTGTGTGGACGTGAGGAGGTTCAAAATGGAGCTTGTGGACACTTGGAGAATCCAGCCGTGCATGCAAAGGACTCGATATTTAGTAGCAGATCGAGCAAGGCAGGACGATCTAGATGAGATCGACCAGAAGATCGAGTGACCCGAGTCGATGCAAGGGGAAGGATCGAGACCAAGTTCGAGAGAGGTGATCGATCTGGAGTACAGACGTAAATGATGCCATGCAGAACGAGAGCCAGATCGAGACCAAGACTCGATCATCCAAAGATCGAGAAGAAGATCGAGGAAGATACCCGATCCCTCCAACCAGATCGACTTCAAGATCGAGCAGAGCAAGGCGATTCCTGAAGACGATCAAGCGCACTGATCGATCTCAAGGTCGATCTCTACGGCCTTAACCGTTTTTAGCAGCTAGTGAGGGGACCATCGAGAGCGGTTTAGCCATTTAGGGGAAGGAGGCGATCACTTTTCCGATATCCACGCTTTGTCTTTTACTTTTTCTCTCGACCTTAGGCGATTCGCCATTGTTGAACATCTAATCTTTTCTTTAGTTTTGAACCTTGAATCCTTTTAATATCAAGCAGTTTTTCTTAATCATCTTTCGTTAATCATGCGTAGTTTCTTGTTTACTGCATTTCTTTCAGTCATAATCATGTGTAGCGAGTAGTTTCTTTGAGTTTTTGGGGTCGAGGTGATACAAAGGGGTTTAAGAGGTTTAAGATTTGTGTTTTCTTTGTTCTTCATACCTTCTCTTCTAGGATCTTGGGGTCTAATGATTTCGGGGCTGTCTTACCTTGACAGGATTCAGATATCCTAGAAAACCAAATCCTAGAGACTAATCTTACCTCTCCCAAACGACATGGTTGTAGAAGAGATTAGTTAGGTCACATATTGAAATATGTTCTCCTTGCTCTTCGATCTCTTTTTCCACCAAACGCCATGGGTTTGGAGAAGAGATTGAGGAAGTGAATCATACCACATACCATGGATGGTTCTTGTTTTGTTTTCAAGGCTTAGAGAAAGCTCAAAAGTGAGTAGATCAAACCAAATCTTAAACCTTTGACACTCTAGAATATGACCCTCGACCCTAAACTCTCTTTTAGCATATTAAAACCTCTGTTCATCATTCGCTTGTCATTAAGCTTGCATCTTGTTCATTATAAGTCATTTTGCTTTAAGTTGTTAGATTGGTCTGTTTTACTCGATCCAATGGTCGATCTTGTGGTCGATTCACTGCTCGATTTTTAGTTCTTAGTAGATTTGTTCATTTGTTGCTCTGTTTTCTTTCAGTGTTAGTTAAAATTGTTCTGCATCTCATTTAGTCGTTGCATCTAGTTTTGTTAGATTTTACCAATCATTTTCCCGGTTTGCTTATATTTGCTTCATCCTTGCATTCTTAGTGTTCTTCCTGCTTCCTAGGTTGGATTGATTCCCCTTACAACTATACTACATTATAACTGGTGGTTTGGGCTTTGATAATACCTTGGCTTGCAAAAAAAACCTGTTATCAAGTGGTGGAGCCAAAGATGTATCGGTCAACCTATCGGTCAGTTCTGATCGATAGGGAAAAGGCAGTAACTGATGGAAATGCATCGGTTGTATTTCGGTCACTCTATCGATCAGATAGTGACCGATAGGAAACACCCGAATGTATTTAGGAAACTGTATCGGTCACATTTATCGGTCTGGAAGAGACCGATACACCCCTCCAGTTTGCCAAAAACTCTTCTAAGGTACCTAACTCCTCTTCTTTCTTTATGCATCCTTTTGTAATCATTTTTAGTATGTTTTATTCGCCTCCTTCAAGCTTCTATTACACAAGGGACTGTGTAATTTAAGTGTGGGGGAGGGCATTGAATTTAACATTGTGTTTTGTTTTCTTATTTTCTCTTTTACATACTTGAGTCTCATGCATTCATGCATTCATCTATGTGCACTGAAAATCCATGAAATTTTCAATTTTTTGGAACCAAAAAGATCATTTAGTTGCATTTACATAACAAAGATTGAGTCTAGATGCATTTCATATAAGTTCGCATACATTTGCATAGGGAGTAGATGATAAACACTTGTGAAGATGTTAATGTTTGAATTGTTTTCAATGCCTTGGTTATTTGTTGTTTGATTGCATTGTAGTGAGTTTGAAGTTAAGGCTGTCCCATATCTTGAATTCTTGCATTGATATTCTTGTCTTATGCTCAAGCTTGCTTTGATTTAATTCCAAGTCTATCTTATTAGAACCATAATCCTGACTTTGAATTATCTTGTTTGTCATTGAGAGTGATTACATGGCTACCCATATACATACTTGGATTATTTTCTTCCCTTCTTACCACTCTTGTTAATCCAAGTAGCTGATCCTCATCATATGGGACAGTTAACCACACCCTAAACCAATCCTTCTTTCTGAACCTTTGATTTTATCTTGGAAAAAAGTGTTAGGAATTAGGCTGGCAAGGACAAGCTCTCTTGTTATCATCAAATGGCACCGTTGCCATCTTAGGATTGCTAGAAAGCATTAAGATTTGGGGTTTAGTAAAGACTACTCCTTTACTTTAAGTTTGGTTACTAATCCCTTTCTCTTCACACTTGTGTCTTTCAGGTACATGAATTTGCGTTCTAGGGGTGACAACAACTTACTTACACCCCTGGAAAATATTCACCAACTCGGAAATTCAAGGACAAGAAGAGCAAGAGAGCAAGCTCAAGCCTTTGAAGATATTGTTCAAGCGGGTTCAGTAGACTTTGCAACAATGGCTGAGCAAGAACATCCTGAGGGACCTCCACCAGCTCACGGTGCTGTAGGAAGGGGCAATGGAAACCCCAACCACGCAGCTAGACCCCCACGGATCATTGGTGCTGGAAATGCTCCTAATACGAATCACAATCGCTTTGGGATCACTCCTCCACCAGTACAGAACAACAACTTCGAGATAAAGCCAGGATTCATCTCTTTGGTTCAGAACAGCAAGTTCCACGGGCTGGCTATGGAAGACCCCTTGGAGCATCTTGACAACTTTGAGCAAGTTTGTGGGATGATAAAGATCAATGGTATCTCGGAAGATGCATTCAAGCTCCGGCTCTTCCCATTTTCTCTCGGAGATAAGGCTAGGCATTGGGAGAAGACACTTCCACAAGGCACCATTACCTCTTGGGCTGAGTGTAAGAAGGCGTTCTTCTCAAAGTTCTTCTCTAGCACAAGAACAGAAAGGTTTCAAAGTGAGATTAGTGGATTCACTCAAAGGCAGAATGAGACATTCAATGAAGCTATGGAGAGATTCAAAGACTATACCATTCAGTGTCCTCACCACGGCTTCAGTGAAAAGACTCTTCTAAACACAATATATTGTGGAGCTTTACCCAAGATCAAAATGTTGCTTGATACGGCTAGTAAAGGAAAATTTCTTGGTCAAGAAGTAGAAGAGGGTATGGAGCTAATCGAGAATTTGGCATTGAGTGACGGCAAGTATTCTGAGGACTATGACCGTGCACCAAGAGGATCTGAGCTAGAGTCTCATAAGAGAGAGCTAAAGTTGCTTCATGAGAAGATTGACAAGTTAGTGCTTGCAAACCAGAAGCATGTACACTTTGTGGGTGAAGCCGAAGAAGTCTTGGAGGAGTTAGACTTGAGTCAAGAAGAAGCTAACTTGATTGCTGGTCAGAACTACAACAAGCCTCAAGGTTATTCACAAGGGTACCAAGCCAACAACAATCTCTCTTACAGAAGCACAAACGTTGAAAATCCTAAAGATCAAGTGTACCCCCCTCAGCAAGCAAAGCCGTTTGTTCCTTATAACAACAGTTTTCAAGCGAATAGTGGCTTTCAAGGGCAAAGGCAAGGGAACTTCCAGGGTCAGCAGCAGCAGCAAGGCAACAAAAGCTACACAACAACAGCAAATGCAACCCCAACCTCAAGATCCGGTCCAAGCAATGTTCCAACAGTTTCTTCAAGGTCATGCTTCAACTAATCAGAAGTTTGCCGAGATGAACAACCGTCTTGACTCCTCTCTTACTGACGTCTCAACTCATATAACAAACCTGAACAACAAGATCAAGCAGTTAGAAAAGGGAAAAGCTACTACAAGCGGTCAAAGCAGCTTACCGGGCAAGTGTGAGCAGAATCCTAAGGAATACGCCAACGCCATTACATTAAGGAGTGGCAAAGAACTTCCACCGCGATTTACTCCTAAGACCAATGAGGACATTGTGATTCAAGAGGGGGAGGGTAAGCTTTCAGCTGATGAAGAAATCAACTTTGATAATGTGTGGATTGAGAGACCAAGTAAGGGTAAAGAAGTAGCTGTAGAGAAGAAAGTGGAGCAAGCTACTAAGGAAAAGGATGCTTATGTACCTCCACCGTATGTACCTAAGCTCCCTTTTCCTGGCCGCTTCAAGAAACAACTGATAGAGAAGCATAGACTCGTATTTGAGAAGCATCTAAGGGATGTAGAGATCAAGCTGCCTCTTGTGGATTGTCTAGCTATGATGCTGAAGTGTGCTAAGTTCTTCAAAGACACCCTTACAAAGAAAAACAAGGAGAGTAAAGAAGTTTTGGTGCTTAGTGAAGAGTGTAGTGCTATTATTCACAGAGAAATAGTGCCTAAGAAGCTAGGATATCCAGGATCATTCAACATTCCTTGCGCTTTGGGTCCACTGAAGTTTAAGAGCTGTTTATGCGATCTTGGTGCAAGTACAAAACTTATGCCCCATTCCATTGCAAAGAAGCTCGGTTTCACACGGTTCAAAGAGTGTAGGATCTCCCTCGTGTTAGCCGACAGAAGCGTGAGACTTCCAGTGGGTATGCTAGAAAATCTTCTGGTGAGAATAAGCTATGTCAATGTACCAACTGACTTTGTGGTGCTTGAGATGGATGAGGAACCTAAGGATCCGCTTATACTTGGTAGACCATTCCTTGCAACCGCCGGAGCAATCATTGATGTAAAGAATGGGAAGATAGCTCTGCACCTTGGCAAAAACATAAAGCTGGATTTTGACATCAATGAGGTCTTGAAGAAGCCAACCATCGAAGGACAAGCATTCTACATAGAAACGTTGGATGCCATGGCTGATGAATTGCTAGAAGAGCTTGCACAAGAAGATCATTTGAAGCTGGCCTTGACTAAGGAGAGAGGAGAGAATGGTTTCTTGGATCAGAGGACTCAGGAGTACATTAATCTCCTTGATTCTAGAAGAGTTTTCAAAGGAGATGAAGACATGTGCCTCGAGATCGACCCTGAAATCGATGCATTTACTCGATCAAGAGGTCAGCTCGGCATACTGGCCGATCTAGAGGAGCAATCGAGGCAAAGATCGAGGGAAGCCAATCGATCAGTTCAGAGAACGACTCAGGGACTCGATCTCCTGCTCAATCCACATCAAATCGAGTGGGTGAATCGAGTGAAGTTGCTCGATCCGGACCAGAACGAGTGGAAGATCGACTGGATGACTTGATCTCGGAGGAGACAACGGTTCAAGAAAGCAGTCTAAAGGCTCATGTCTTGGGTTATAAGGAGGCAACTAAGGACGGGAACGTCAACACAAGCCACGAGGAGGACTGGAGCGAGCTGCTAGCCCCAAAGGTGGACTTAAAGGAGCTCTGAAAAGGGCTAAGGTATGCTTTCTTAGGGCTTAATGAGACTTATCCCGTGATTGTGAATGAAAACTTAAGTGATGATGAGTTGCACTTGCTCCTTAATGAGCTGAGAAAGTATAGGAAGGCCATTAGGTACTCTCTAAGTGACATTAAGGGCCTTTCACCAATGCTTTGCACTCATAGGATTCACTTAGATAATGAGAACTCTTCTTCTATTGAACATCAAAGGCGTTTAAACCCGAATTTGAAAGAAGTAGTTAAGAAAGAGATCCTGAAATTGATAGAGGCTGACATGATCTATCCCATCAGTGACAGCACGTGGGTTTCTCCTGTCCACGTGGTGCCTAAGAAGGGAGGGATCACGGTCATTAAGAATGATAAAGATGAATTGATTCCTACAAGAACCAAAACTGGCCACCGAATGTGTATTGACTATAGGAAGCTTAATTTACCTACTAGAAATGATCATTTTCCTCTTCCTTTTATTGATCAAATGCTTGAGAGACTTGCTAATCATCCTTATTATTGTTTTCTTGATGGTTATAGTGGTTTCTTTCAAATACCAATCCATCCAAACGATCAAGAGAAGACGACCTTTACTTGCCCTTATGGCACCTTCGCATATCGAAGGATGACATTCGGGTTGTGTAATGCACCGGCTACATTTCAGCGGTGTATGATGTCGATCTTCTCTGATCTAATAGAAGAGATGGTAGAAGTGTTTATGGATGACTTCTCCGTATATGGTGCGTCTTTTTCTGCTTGTTTGTTGAATCTTTGCAAGGTACTGAAGCAATGTGAGGAGACAAACTTGGTGCTCAACTGGGAGAAGTGTCACTTCATGGTGAAAGAAGGGATTGTACTCGGCCACAAGATATCGGAGAAGGGCATAGAAGTTGATAAAGATAAGGTTGAAGTCATGATGAATCTTGAGCCGCCGGTTAATGTAAAGGGAGTAAGGAGTTTCCTAGGCCACGCGGGCTTCTACAGAAGATTCATAAAGGATTTCTCCAAGATAGCAAGGCCCCTCACACGGTTGTTATACAAGAAGCTGACTTTGTGTTTGATGAGGATTGTCTCCACGCTTTCAAGACCATCAAAGAAGCTCTTGTATCCGCACCAATAGTACAAGCACCGGACTGGAGTCTACCATTCGAGATCATATGTGACGCGAGCGACTACGCCGTGGGAGCTGTTCTTGGTCAGAGGAAAGACAAGAGATTGCATGTTATCTACTACGCTAGTCGTACCTTGGATGACACGCATGTCAGATATGCTACAACCGAGAAGGAGTTGTTGGCTGTTGTGTTTGCTTTCGAGAAGTTCATATCATACTTGGGGGGCTCTAAGGTTGTTGTCTACATAGATCACGCAGCTTTGAGGTACATCTACACTAAGAGAGACACCAAGCCGAGACTCTTGAGATGGATTCTTTTGCTACAAGAGTTTGATATGGAGATAAAAGATATGGACACCAAGCCGATCTCTACGGCCTTAACCGTTTTTGGCAGCTAGTGAGGGGACCATCGAGAGCGGTTTAGCCATTTAGGGAAAGGGGGCGATCACTTTTCTGATATCCAGGCTTTGTCTTTTACTTTTTCTCTCGACCTTAGGCGATTCGCCATTGTTGAACATCAAAGCTTTTCTTTAGTTTTGAACCTTGAATCCTTTTAATATTAAGCAGTTTTTCTTAATCATCTTTCGTTAATCATGCGTAGTTTCTTGTTTATTGCGTTTCATTCGGTCTTTATCATGTGTAGCGTGTAGTTTCTTTGGATTTTTGGGGTCGAGGTGATTCAAAGGGGTTTAAGAAGTTTAAGTTTTGTGTTTTCTTTGTTCTTCATACCTTCTCTTCTAGGATCTTGGGGTCTTAAGGCTTAGAGAGTCTCGGAAGAGGTCTCTATAATTTCGGGGCTGTCTTACCTTGACAGGATTCAGATATCCTAGAAAACCAGATCCTAGAGACTAATCTAACCTATCCCAAATGCTATGGTTATAGAGGAGATTAGTTAGGTCACATATTGAAATCTGTTCTCCTTGCTCTTCGATCTCTTTTTCCACCAAACGCCATGGGTTTGGAGAAGAGATTGAGGAAGTGAATCATACCACATACCATGGATGGTTCTTGTTTTGTTTTCAAGGCTTAGAGAAAGCTCAAAAGTAAGTAGATCTAAATGTTTTCAAACCAAATCTTAAACCTTGGATACTCTTGAATATGACCCTCAACCCTAAACTCTCTTTTAGCATATTAAAACCTCTGTTTATCATTCGCTTGTCATTTAGCTTGCATCTTGTTCATTATAAGTTATTTTGCTTTAAGATGTTAGATCGGTATGTTTTACTCGATCCAGTGGTCGATCTTGTGGTCGATTCACTGCTCGATTTTTAGTTCTTAGTAGATTTGTTCTTTTGTTGCTCTATTTTCTGTCAGTGTTAGTTAACCCTCTTCCAGGGATTTTAAAATTGTTCTTCATCTCATTTAGTCGTTGCATCTAGTTTTGTTAGATTTTACCAATCATTTTCCCGGTTTGCTTAGATTTGCTTCATCCTTACATTCTTAGTGTTCTTCCTGCTTCCTAGGTTGGATTGATTCCTCTTACTACTATACTACATCATAACTGGTGGTTTGGGCTTTGATAATATCTTGGCTTGCAAACAAAACCTGTTATCAAGTGGTGGAGCCAAAGATGCATCGGTCAACCTGTCGGTCAGTTCTGATCGATAGGGAAAAGGCAGTAACTGATGGAAATGCATTGGTTGTATTTCGGTCACTCTATCGATCAGATAGTTACCGATAGGAAACACCCGGATGTATTTCGGTCACTGTATCGGTCACATTTATCGGTCCGGAAGAAACCGATACACCCCTCCAGTCTACCAAAAACTCTTCTAAGGTACCTAACTCCTCATCTTTCTTTATGCATCCTTTTGCAATCATTTTTAGTATGTTTTATTCGCCTCCTTCAAGCTTCTATTACACAAGGACTGTATAATTTAAGTGTGGGGGAGGGAATTGAATTTAACATTGTGTTTTGTTTTCTTATTTTCTCTTTTACATACTTGAGTCTCATGCATTCATGCATTCATCTATGTGCACTGAAAATCCATGAAATTTTCAAATTGTTTGGAACCAAAAAGATCATTTAATTGCATTTACATAACTAAGATTGAGTCTAGATGCATTTCATATAAGTTCGTATACATTTGCATAGAGAGTAGATGATAAACACTTGTCAAGATGTTAATGTTTGAATTGTTTTCAATGCCTTGGTTATCTGTTGTTTGATTGCATTGTAGTGAGTTTGAAGTTAAGGCTGCACCATATCTTGAATTCGTGCATTGATATTCTTGTCTTTTGCTCAAGCTTTCTTTGATTTGATTCCAACTCTATCTTATTAGAACTATAATCCTGACTTTGAATTATCTTGTTTATGCATTGAGAGTGATTACATGGCTACCCATATACATACTTGGATTATCTTCTTCCCTTCTTACCACTCTTGTTAATCCAAGTAGCTGATCCTCATCATTATAGGACAGTTAACCACACCCTAAACCAATCCTTCTTTCTGAACCTAAACAATATTGTGAGAGTTGTGAGGCCTTGTATTGCATCATCTTTGATTTTATCTTGGAAAAAAAGTGTTAGGAATAAGGCTGGCAAGGACAAGCTCTCTTGTAGATACCAGTTTGCATTTTGAGCCTGGTATTAGGTTAGGGGTTTGGGAAAGGGTAGTGTAAGTGGTTTGAGCTTTAATTGTTTACATCTTTGAGAAAAAGAAGAAGTATGGGATATGTAGTATGGGGGAACAGTTCATTTTGTGGTTAAATTAATTAGGAAGAAAGCTCTAAGTGTTAAAGATGACAGGTGCCAACAACAACAAAGCTTACAAAAGGTCATCCAGGAGAAATCAGACCAAGCAATCCACCAAAGGTGATGAAAATGGCGCCAATCATACAACAAAGAAGAGCAAGTTTCAAAAAGAAGTCAACCACATGAGTAAAAGAAGAAGGAGTTTCCCCAAATATGAAGAAGAAAGAGATCATATGCTTTGGGAAATGGTAGATTTATGATTTTTACTTGGGTTTTTAGAAGTTATTAGGTTCATCTTGGGTAAAAAGGGTAGAAGAGAGCTTTGACTTGCATGCATAGGTGTGCTTTTACCTTTAGCATTTTGCCTGAGATAGAATCATTTCATTGAGTGATCCCCTGAATCTTTGAACCCTTATTTGAATAAGATCATTTTTATCTCATAACCATGTCCCTTGACCAAATGTTTTCTCTTGATTTGCACAAACATGATCCATTGGTTACTGATTAATGAATTTTAAAGAGTTGGTTGATTTGAATGATTGTGTATGCTAAGCTAGAGTTCATTGTTTGCTATGATGGATATGGCTAAAGTTTTTAAAGTATAAAAATCTCTCTGCATCTTAGAACCTATAACTTGAGCACTGATTCAAATTTTCCATTGACATCTTTAGTTTTGAGCTCCCACTTTCAAACCTCACTCTCTCATTTGTTCTTATTTGCTTGAGGACAAGGAAAAGGCAAGTGTGGAGGTGTGGATATCTCTTGTATTTACACCATTTAGGCTTGCATTTTTACATGTTTTGGTTCTTTTTTGCATGGTTTCCTTCGTTTTTGTCCCATATTCTTCTCTTTTTAGACTTAGGTTGCATTTAGGATATAGTTTGCATTTTTTCTTGCATTATGGATGTTTTAGGTGCTTATGGAGCTAAAAGGAGCTTGGAGAAGCTTTGAGGATGATCCAGGAAGCTAGCTGGGCCAAAAGGAGCAAAAGGGACCAAGGCAGACGATCTCTGCAGAGCCTATCGGTCTGTGCACGGAGACTATCGGTCAAGGAGTGACCTATACAAGCCATATCGATCAAAGCTATCGATCAGGAAGTGACTGATAGAAGTGCACCAAGTATATTTTGGTTACCATATCGGTCACCTTCCAGACCGATAGGATTCATATCGATCAAGCCTAGACCGATACAACTGACCGATATGATCCTAGACTGAAGACCACTTATTTACAATTTTGTCATTTTTGCTGAGACTCCTAAAAATACTTAAAATCGCTAATTTCTGGGAACAACTCTTTATCCAGCTGTTTTTCTTTTTTTCTCTAGATTTTGAATAACTTTGTATTTGAATCTTTGTTTATTTCAAAAATAGTTTTCATTTCCCTTAATCTTTTGTCTCCCTAATCATGATTAACTATCTTTTCTTCATTTATTTGATGGTTTTCACCATGATTAGTGAGTAGTTTGCTTTAGGTTTGAGATTAGGGCAATGTGGTAATTTTAGTGATTGGTTAGGTTGATTAGGGCTTAGATCTTCTCATTCCCTTTCTTATATGATTGTGCTTAATGTTTAGTACCTCTTTGTTGGAGAAATTGATTTCAGATTTTCACATGCACACCAAGTGTTTAATGAAACTCATGAATGAAGTTCAATGCTTGAAAATGATGTTTAGATAATCATGAGTCTTTGCATCTATCATTTCTTGTGTGAATGTGCTTATTGCCTAGTACCATATTGATGAGAAATTGCCTTTAGACATTGATTATGCATGAGAATGTGAGTTGATGTTTGATATATTGTATAAGAGATTAGTAAACCTAGCCTAAGAGATTAGATGTCTAGCATGTTAATTGGTTTTATGGAACTTGATTTTAATGTTTGATGATTATGTGTTTGAGTAAAGAGATTTATCTTGAATATATGATTAGAAAAGGGATTAATGCCAAGAGATTGGATTAGTCTTTATTAGTGTTCCTTACCTAAGGTTGAGTGTTTAGAATTACTTTTTTTAATCATCCTAGATATGAACATGAATCACCCTATCACCATTGCCTTGATCTTGAACCATCTTTTAATGTTTGAAGTCTAGCTTTTACTCTGTTTTTGCTCTGTTTGCTATTGCTTTTATTGCTCTTTGCTTTCTTTCTTTTCCTTCTTTGCTTGATTATTTAGGTTGTTAAACTTCTAAAACTATCTATGTTTGCTTGAATTAAGAGCTCTATTCCATTCTTACTGCTTCATTCTCCCCTTTTGGATTGATAAACCCTATGCTATACTACAATTCCTAAAAAATACAAGCTTGGGTGATTGAATCAAGTCCTAAAAAGTCTTGTATCACTTCTTCTCAAGCTGAGCAGATATGGTTAAGTTGGGTTCCTCCACCCCAAGAAGCAGCACCATCTTCAAGGACTTATGAAAGGAGGAACAAGAGGAGAGCTAGCAAGTCTCCTCAGACATCTGAATCCTTCCACCACTCCACTTAGTAAGAAAATGTACCACGTCATATTCATTGTCTATACCATTGCATCTTTTTCGATTTTGTATTTATATTTTGTTGCTTCTCTCTCTCATTGCTTTTATTACATAAGGGACTGTGTATTTTAAGTGTGGGGGAGACATTTTGGTTTGACTTTGTGTTCTCTTTTCTTAGTTTTTCATTTTCCTTCATCTTGAGTCACATGCATATCATGCATTCATCTAAGGCATGGAAAAACATAAAAAAAATCAGAAAAATTTGGAAAATTTTGGATGTTTTTGCAAGCCAAATAGAAAGCATGCAGTTGCATTTCATTCTTTTTGGATTGAGTCTAGGTTGCATTGCATTTGCATAGGGCATAATGATGAATTTTCCTTGTAAAGTGCTTATAGTTTAGAGATGATTCCAGTGTTTAAGTGATTAGTTGTTTGATGCATCATGAGAAAACTAGAAGTTAAGACTGAACCATGCTTGAAATTATAATTTTGATCATCTCATCTCATACTGAAAGCATTTGTTCTCTGAAAATCAACTCTATCAACTTGAACTTTAATTTCGACTTTTAATTATCATGTCTTATGCATTAAAAAAAGTGAATTCATGGCTACCATATACATATTTGGATCATCTTTTTCCTTTTTACCACTCTTGTTGATCCAAATAGCTGATCCTCTTACTTATGGGACAGTTAATCCACTCCCTTAAACAAAACCTCCTTTTGAGCTTAAACACTATCTTGAGAGCTGTGGGCCTTTGCATATCATTTTCGATTTTGTCTTGGCAAAAAGTGTTAGGAATAAGGCTGGCAATAATGAGCTTTCCGGTAGATATCAGCTTGCATCTTGAGCTTGATTCTAGGTTATGAGTTTTGGGTTAAAAGGGTAGTGTTAAGTGGTTTGAACTTCATGTATATATGTCTTGAAAGAAAAGGAAAATGTTTGAAATGGTAGAAAAGGGGAAACAGTTTAGCATTGTTGTTAAGTATAGAGAAGTAAAAGCTTTAAGTGTTTAGAAAGAATGGCGCCAACAACTTAAATGTTTTGAAGGGTCAATCCAAAGAAGAAATCAGACCCAAAGCAATCTACCAAAGGTGAAGAAGGTGCCAAAGCAAAAAAGAAGAGCAAGTCCCAACAAAAAGAAGCAACCACACAAGCAAAAGGAAGAAGTTTTCCCAGCCATGAAGAAGGGTAAAGGGTAGAGTTTTATAAAAAGGGTAGACTTAGGGGTTCACTTTGGGGTTTAGAAGTGTTTAGGATTCATCTTTGGGTAGACGGGAGCTTTGAATTGCATGCATAAGTGTGCTTTTACCTTTAGTATTTTGCCTAAGATAGAATCATTTCATTGAGTGACCCCTTATGTTTGAGTACCTTTTGCTTGAATGAGATCATTTTTATCTCATAACCTTACCCTTTGAACAAAATATCTTCACTTGATTTGCATAATCATGATTCATGGTTTTGAGCTTAATTGAATGTTAAAGAGTTGATTGATTTGAGCAATTTTTTAAGTTGAGATTTGAGATCATTTTGAAACATGATGAGCATGGCTAGGTTCTTTAAAGTATAGCTAATTATGTTTGCATCCCACAACTAGGCAATTAAGCATTGATACCATCTCTTTACCTTGAATCCTCTCAACTCTTCCTTGATATCAGGTGGCTTCTTATCAGTTCCTTTCATACTACTAGTGATGTTTCCACAAAAGCTTGAAGGTGGAGGCTTCATTGCATAGCTAACTCCACCATTCACCTCTTTAAAAGTGGCTCTCTTTTTGTTGAAGTTAATGTCTGCTCCTGCTGTTTCAGAAATAGTGTCCCAAGTAGTATAGGAAGCTTCTGAGTGTTAGCCATTTCCATCACAACAAAATCATTTGGTATCTTGCATGCTCCAATCCTCAAAGGAAATTCTTCAATGAGGCCAAAATATTCGCTTGAAGATGAGTCCACAAAAGTGATTGTGGAGTCATAGGTCTCAGCTTGGTGACTACTAGTTCTTTTGACATTTCAAGAGAATCACATTGATACTTGAACCTGTGTCACACAAGGCTTCTTCTACAACCAATTAACCAAGCTCACAAGAGACTAGAAACTTTCCTGGGTTGCCATGTTTATGGAGGGTTGTTGGCTGATCTTTCTTCTTCTCTTTACCATCTAAAGAGTTTACAATCAGCTCAACCTGCTCTATATTTCCAAGGAGGTCTTTGATGAACCTTACTCGATCCTTCACTTGCATCATAGTGTCTAATGGAGGCAAGGGGACACCAGCCTCATCCATCTCTTTTCTGAACCTTGAGAGCACAGCCTTTTGAGATTTTGTAATAATTCTAACATGATAAGGCAAAGGAAGTATGTACTCTAGCGTATTCTCAATAAGTGATGCTTCATCCTTGATTAAAGGCTCTTGCTTCATCTTCTTGGTTCATCTTTTTTCTTTTGGGGAAGTGACTCTTTTGCAAACTTATCATTCCCAGCCAGTTCAGCTCCTTGTTTCACCTCCACTTCAGCTTCAACCAGATCAGCTTCAATGGCTTGATCTTCTTCATCAGCCTTTGCATCACTAGTTGAACTCAAGTGAAAATCACTTCTCCCACAATTTGTAAACCTTGCGGTGGAGAAAAATTCTTGAGCCCCATAATGCATTTCTTCATTCTCCTTAATGGATGATTCAGGCTCTTTGTTGAAGTTGATGTCCTTGTCATGTATGCAATGACAATACTCTTGGTATAATAGGCTTACTCTTTCCATTGAGTGAATATTGTTGTTGCTGTGATGCTATGGCTTCGTGCAACTCAAGTTGCCCCACTCTTAGTGTAAGATCTGCTATTTTAGTTTCCATCTTCACTGTGTTGTGAACCAACTTGTTCTATATAGCATCAACTTGTTGGAGGGAAGGGAGCAGAAGGCTGGTGCATGTCTCCATAACTGCTGTGATAAGCAGCACCACAAGCTTCATAAGGGGGCCCATGGTTGAAGCCACATGGATAGCCTTGTTTGTAAGCTTGAGGGTGATACATTGTACCTATAAGGAAACCAAAATAAAAGAGAAAATCAGTACTAAAATAAATACTTAGTCTAAGCAAGAACTCAATCTCAAATGCATTAAACCAATCCCAAGATGCAACGGCGCGAATTGATGTTTGGGTTTTTAATCCTTTGATCAATCCTCAAACACACATGTCATTGTAGTACTTGAGGTGTCAATCCACTTGGAAAGCTAATGACAATTGAGATATAGAGAACTTTGGTAAGCTAAGCTAATAGGGTAGGGGTTTTGATATCTAACAACCTAGTGACAAACAAAGAAGCAAAAGAAAGCAAACAAAGAGCAATAATAGCAATGAAAAACTGAGCAAAAACAGAGTAAATACTAAACTTCAAAGATTAAAAGATGGTTCAAGATCAAGGCAATGGTGATAGGGTGATTCATGTTCATGTATAGGGTGATCAAAGCAAGGAATTCTAAATAATCAACCTTAGGTAAAGAACACTAACAAAGACTAATCAAATCCCTTGGCAATAATCTTTTCACTAGTCACAAATCTTAACCCACTTTCAATGATGGAATTATAACTATCAAACATTAGAAGCAAGTTCCATATAACCAATTAGCATGCTAGACATTTAATCCCTTAGGCCAGGTTTACAAATCTCTTATACAATAGATCAAACATCAACTCACATTCTCATGCATAATCAACATTTAAAGGAAATTTTCCACCAATGTGGTACTAAGCAATAAGCACATTCAAGCAAGAAATGATATATGCAAAGACTCATGATTATCTAAACACCATTTTCAAGCATTGAACTTAATTCAGGCATTTCATCAAACACTTAGTGTGCAAATGAAAATCTAAGATCAACTTCTCTAACAAAGAGGTAATAAGCATTAAGCACAATCATATAAAAAGGGAATGAGAATATCTAAGCCCTAACCACCCTAAACAATCACTAAAATCATCCCATATGCTCTAATCTCAAACGTAAAAGTTACTACTCACTAATCATTGCTGAAACCACAATATCCAAAGAGAAAGTATGGTAAGACATGATTATGAAGACAAAAATTAAAGAAAAATGAAAACTTCTATTGAAATAAACCAAGATTCAAATACAAATTATTCAAAATCTAGAAAAGAAAAGAAGAACTGCTGGGTAAAGAGATATTCCCAAAAATATGGATTTTAGTAACTATAGGAATCCTAGCAGAGTGGCAAAGTTATAAATAAATGGACTTTGGGTTAGGCGGATGTCGGGCTGATGAGGCCGATATGGAGCTCGACATGAAGTCTCGGATGGTTGATGTCGAGCTGACCTTGGTCGACATGAGTGCTCGACATTGGCTTCATGTTGCTTGATGTCGGGCGATATGATGGTCGACACAGGTTGAGCGGCTTCAAAAAACCTTCAGTAACATTCTAACCGCTAAATGGAATGACCTGAAACTAACTCCAGACGCAAGCTAACTCACGGGGCTACAATATTTATGAAGACTGCTGAAGCTGAATCGGGATAGAGATGCTTTGTCCGAACCGGTCTTTCAGACGCAGTTTCTGGCCGCTTCAACAAGGTACACCTTCTGCTTTGGCTCTTGTTATGCCTTGTGTTGCATGCACCATCATCTCCCATGATCCTTATAATCTCCAAACTCTCCAAATGTACCTGCCAAACTCCCCAAATGCACAAATCATGCAATGCACATCTTAAATCTACACTATGTCCTAATTCAATGCAAATAGGGAGAAGAACAAGCAAAAATGCATGTTTAGAGACTATAAATCAATGTGAAATGTATGCTACTATGGTATAAATAATGATTATATCAAAACAATAACAGGAATAAAATCAAAGTCAATTGTTCACGTGGATTCACCTCTGTGGATGGCCAAAACATTTGTTCACGGCGTTGAGTTTAGATGGTAATGGATGGGAGAACATGTACGAATACCATTTACCTCCAAATGTAAGCCTCTTTCGAAAACATGTGTAAATGCTTATATGGATATTAGGCATGGGCATTCGGATATTCGGGTCAGATCCGGGTCGAATTCGATCGGTTACAGTTCTTTCGGGTAAAGAGATATAATATCCATATAGGTACCGAAAGGGTTTCGATTCGGGTTCGGTTCGGTTCTAATCGGTTCTAGGTTGGCTTGGGTCAAAAAAACATTTAGAACCGTTTAAAACCCGATAAAAATATATTCTTATAAAATTTTGGTTTAGTTCGGTTCTTTTACCCTATTATACCAGAAAATAATTGAATATTTAACTGTAAATCTTAAATTTTTACCATAATATCTGAACAAAATTCAATACAATAGGTTCTACATGATTTCTCTCCCTCTTTGTTTGTTAAAGTCGGGATTGATTTTCAGGTTCTTCTGAATCTTTATTTTGGTTTGAGTATTTCTGAATCTCTATTCAAAATATTTTGGTTCCTTGAACATAACGACGATGAAGCAAACCAGATGCAGCAGCCCCATTTTAGATTGGGTCACTGAAAACGAGTTTCTGGATCGGAAGGAATCTCTGCTGGAAGCTTTGAATTACATCTATTTGGAATGGATTATAACGATCTAGGGATCGGAAGAGGAGAAACGAAAAAATATATTTTTAATTTTGGATAAGCAACAACAAAAATCTTTGAAAGCAACGATATTCAAAACCACATACCTGGTAAGCTAACTTAGGGGAAAAAAACCAAATATCTGAGAAACACCCAAAAAAAGATGATCCTTTTCAGAATGATCTGAGGAAAATAAGAGAAACCCATAATTTATACAAAGGAATTGCACTTGCCCAGAAGATGAGGAGAAGATCGGATTAAATAGGAAATGGTAGAGTCGAATCTTGTTCATCAGTCATGATTTAAGAGAGAGGGAGAAACTGTGGATTATATGATCTGTGGATCGTAAAAGGAGAAACGAAAAAAAGATATTTTAAATTTCGGATAAGCAACAACAAAAATCTTTGAAAGCAACGATATTCAAAACCGCTGATCTGGTAAGCTAACTTAGGTGGAAAAAAAACCAGATATCTGAGAAACACCCAAAAAAAGATGACTCTTTTCAGAATGTTCTGGGGAAAAGAAGAGAAGCCCATAATTTATACCAAGGAATCGCACTTGCCCAAGAGATGAGGAGAAGATCGGATTAAATAGGAAACGGTAGAGTCGAATATTGTTCATCAGTCATGATTTGAGAGAGAGGGAGAAACAGTGGTGAAGTTGCAGATATATTAGTTGTGTAACGGAAATTTTCGTTGAAGAAGAGAAAGAATGAGACAGCTTTAATCATAAAAATCCTAAATTTTAAATGGTTTTTTGGTTTTGGTTCCGGATAAGAACCGCATTGGAACTGATACTCCTGGTTCCTAAATTTAAGACCTGATAAGAATCTGATCCGAACTGCTTATTTTGGGTCGGTTCTGGTTCGGATTTTCGAGTCCATGATTTTTGTTCATACCTAATGGATATGATAAGGTGCATAGAGAATATTAAGCACAGTATGTTAATATGTTTGACGTAGACATAGACACACTAAAACGTGTCCAAATCTAGTTCATGTGGATGCCATTTTAAGAAAATTACCGAATAGATGGTTACAGTCACACCACAAATTATTAAGTTCTAATTTACTGCTCATCTCAAATAACCACTCACCTTAGATTATCCACCTAGTAAGTTTCATATTTTTCTATCCATCACAACATTGTAAAGTCATGCATTTTTGTTCTCCAATTCACCTCTATTTTCGAGAAAAAATAGAGATGCTCTTTTTTATACCTCTATTTTAGAGTTCCTCTATATTAGAGGAAAATATAGTAAAATAAATTAGAAATGGTCTAATTTACTGCGTTCATTTCAACTAATCCACTAAATCTCGTCTCAATATCCACATTTTTATATTATATTTGCATCTTATACATATACTTTCATCCACAATGATAAAAAAGAAATTATAACAAAACAATTATTAAAGGTAAATAAATAAAAACAGGTATCTAAAACACACAAAAAACTCTAAAAAATACTCATGTTTTAAAAAGTTCTTTATTTTATTATCAAACTTAAAGAAATGCGAATTTTAAAGAAATCATTTTTATATCTTTAGATGAGCTTTGATGAACCTATATATGTTCATTTCTCTATATATTGTGAATACACACAATTTCCAAATTATTTAAAATGAATTTTTGAAGCATTTTTAAAGAACAAACTCATATTGTTGTTGTAAATCATGATTAAGCTAAGAAAATGAGTGAGTTGGTGATAGAGGTTATAAACGATTTGCTGGTTTCAAAAAGAAAATCCAAAATTCCTCATCATATAACTAAACTTTTACGTTTAGGAAACCATTTTTGAAAGAAAAAATAATAATAATAAAAAAGAATTTTAATTTATTTTGATTTGGTCAACGATAAACATAATGATAAAATAGTTTATCAACTTAAAATTTGCTAACTGAGATTATTATCAAAAACGTTGAAGCATTTAGTATATTAAACAAAACAAAAATATATATATATATATATATATCCACTACATATTATTTGAGAAGTAACATTATTAAAAAGAGCTGATTTGTCAACACTACAGCCAAAATTAGTGTTTTTAATTGATGACATGTAAATGTGACATGTAAATGTGATATGTCAAACTTCCTAAAATAAATGAAATATTTTGATTGGTTGAGGTAAAATTAAAGAAATTATAAAATTAAAACAAAAATACATTATATACATTAGATTATATTTATAACACTAAAATTAATAAATTTAAATTAACAGAAAATAATAATTATTATAATTTCAATTTTTTACATATATTAATAATCTCATAAAATATAATTACGATTTTTTTCAACAATATATATATTGTAATTTCATATAAAAGGAAAAAAATAATACTAAATATTCAATAGAATAGTACAAATTCTATATATTAATAATACTTGAAGTATGATATATTTTTATTTTGGAAAGATATTAATTTACAAAATATAGTAATAACATCTAAACAAGTTTTAAATAAACAAATTACTAAATAATACAAAATACAATCATGATAAAAATAAGTTAAAGAATAAAATGTTAAAAATAAAATAAAAAAATTAAATTTTATTGAAATTCATTTAAAAAACGTAATTTAAAATTAATTTCCTTTTCAAATCAATATTTACTAAATGAATAAAGTATATACTAATTATTATTTTATAATATTAATAGGACCATATATGTTTCTATAACTTTTATCATCTTTTTATTGTTGTTTTCTAAAATGTACATAACTTATGTTACTATTTCATCTTATCATTTATCATATTTTAAATAAAAATAAAATTTTATATCATATTCACACAAATATATATAAATTTATTTTCATTGTATATCAAAAATCTGAAATCATAAATAAAATAAAAAATAATCGAACGAAATAATAAATTAAAGTAAAATGAAACAAATATGAACAAGAAATAAAAAATAAAAGTATATAAAAATAAATCTCTCGCACTTTGTTTTACAAAGTCACTTAAAATCTTTTTAACACATAAGAGCCATATCTAGATTTTTTTTACAAATACGCGTACAAACATAAATATTAATTAAGAATTAGTTGAAGTCACTTAAAAAGTTCGCATGTATTTTGTTAAGCTTGATTACAGTCTAATTTTCATTTTAATTATTATAGAATTCATATTTTTAATTTTTTTTATCTATTCTAAGTGTAGTGACGTGGTTATATGTCCGCACATGCGTGCCAACCATCTATTAGCTCTTAAGAATAAGTAAAAATAGTAAAAATAGTAAAAACTATTTCAGCTTAATTTACAATAAATTAAAAAAAAATATATTTAAAATATATTATATATGTATTTGCAAATTCATATTATGTAAGACGCAAAAAATATATATACAAATATACAAATATTTGAAAAAACTAATTAACATTTAAATATTATAATTAAATATGTATATCAAAAATATTATACTTGCACATATGTACGGGTAACCACCTAATATATATATATATATATATAAAGATCATTTGTAGAGCCAATTTAACTTTAAAATTTAAAATAAATTGTTTTTACTTAGTAGACAAAGTTCTTATTTTTGGGAGTAAATCTCTGTTGCTAGACACAATCAAATGGGAATATAAAAGAAACTTAAACGCAACGTCACTAAAGTAACAATAACACGTGGCAAGGAAATAATTGGTTGGAGCGAATTTGAATCATTTTCTTTTTCCTTTAAGCATCTACAAAATTAAAGCTTTGTTAAAGCTCAAAGGTAAATAAAGCACTTTTTTATCATCCAGAACAATGCTTTCATTTTTATTCGTCCTCTCTTGTATGTTTTTTCCCAGTGTAATCTTTTGTTTTTTTTTGCTTAACAACCAATGTAATCTTACTCTTATCTAATTCAATTTATCAAGATGAAGTTAAGATCTCTTAGAAACTCTCAAAGCAAAAAAAAAGAGGATTAATGTCATGCGTATGGCATTTGAAGGTGTGCAAATGTCACATATATTACCGAAATTTTCGTCACTCACGTGTATTGTGTCATCAGTGTGAATAAAGTTCTCGTATCCATTTGCATACTTTATTCTAAAGCATAAAAAAATAAAATAGCTCATATACGAAAGTGATCAAAATAAATGTTGAGTTATTTAGGTTTAGATGCACTTTTTGAGTAATTAATTACAAAAAGAGGCACTTTTTGCAACTAAGATATTTTCTTATCCTCATTTTTTTATATTTAACTTGAATACCCAAAAATATCTTTCTCGTCGGACACACTTCGATGGACTCGGTCTGATGGACACAGTTTGATGGATAAAATTGTTACTAAGTGATAGTTACAATACGATTTGATGGATATTAAGTGATAGTGATAATGGATGGACACTAATGCGTGGATGCGGTCTGATGGTTCGATGGATACAAATTGTTACTAAGTGATAGTTAAAATACCATTTGATGGACACTAAGTGATAGTGACAATGAATGGACACCGATGCGTGGACGCGAATCAATTTTAAAAAAGTGTCTCAATTGCAAAAAATGCTTTAGTTACAAAAAATGTTTTTTTTGTAACTTGAAACTCAAAAAGTACCTTTGAATATAAATGTCTCAGAAATGTTCCATAAACATGAACACTACAACTTTCAATATTATACTGACCTGCATAAACCTCTTCTCACTCTTTTATTCTTTTTATAATCAAAGTTTAATTCATTTCAGAGCTGAGGATGTAGGAATAGATTTACCTGGGAAGTTAATTCATCTGAAAAAGAGAAGACAAAAGTCTTCTAAGTTAGAAAAAAAGTTGACCCTAAGGCTGCTTACTTAGTACCAAGTAAACATATATGATCGTGTCATGTCTCTAAGAAACAGGATCCAAAAATCATGTAAAAGTCACCTCTTCAAAAAATTCATATTTTATCGATTCAAGAAATATCTACCAACAATGGAAAAAATGATTAATCAATTTTATTGGTGACTGTCAGTAACTATAACCATTAGATAGTGTAGAAACGAAAAAAAAAATAGTACATAATCAGTTATCTAAACCACCTACCATTTTTGTGAGAGACCATCCCCTTATCTTAATTACATCAATTGGAGTTCGTAATGATAAAAGGAGAATCTTTCTTTAACACTTGTACAAAATATTACTTAAATTGTGGTTTAGCGTTTGTCTTTGATATATCTTTATGCATGTTGCTTTTATTCCTATAACATAATATTGTCTTGTTTAGAAAATTTATAAATTTATAGCAGAGATTGTTTTTTAATAGGTAAAAGCTTTAACCTAATATCGGAACATTTCAGTTGAAGCAGATAATGATTTTACATACATTTTAAAATTGTAAAGCTGAAATTCATATTATATATGTACGTATAACCAAATTTTAGTAGACTTAGAATGAATGTGTTAAAACTTTTTATTGTGCATCTAAATAGGTTTTTCACAGAAGTTAGTTAAATATATGTTTTTTCAAGGTAATCTTATTTTTTATATAATCAATTTGTGGAGTTCATTGTAAAGAAATAAAAATTGGAAGGACCTACATTATTACGGTAAACTTTAATCTCAATCATAAAAACGCAATACAAAACAATATAGTATATAAATTCTATGAACTAAAAAATACTATAATCACAACAAAAGGAAATAAAAATTGGAAGGACCTACATTATTACGGTAAACTTTAATCTCAATCATAAAAACGCAATACAAAACAATATAGTATATAAATTCTATGAACTAAAAAATACTATAATCACAACAAAAGTAGTCTAGTCTTTCTAAAGAATAATGATTATTCCTTTGCTTAAACGTCAACGCCACATCGCTGGACAAGCTGGTACTTAACGGCTGGACCGTCACCGGAAAAATGTCCGGCCAGAGTAATGTAAGCTGGACAATTGACGTGGAGGCGGTACCTACCGGAGACCCACGTTCCCACTTTCCATCTAACCCAACCGTCGATCTTGATGTTCAGAAGCACCATCCCGGCCGTTAGATCTTGGCTTAACACCGGTGAAAAGTATGGCGCCACTGGCACCGATGTTCCGTATAGAAACGGCGACCATACCGTCACATCAAGGTGGCCTTGGTAAGTCGCCGGCAGTAAAGTCGCCAACGTTACCTTTAATAAAAAAGAGAAATTACAAATTATAGAAGAACAAAAAAACGAAAAAAAACGAATCAAACATGAGTCCTCCTTATCCAACATTTTCTCCAAAATAGTTAATTAACATCACAAATATTATGAAATCTAGAGAATTTTAATATGTTGGAATTGGTCTATTACCAAGATTCGTCGGTCCTTTTCGTATATGTATTTGGTATAACATGAATCTTTAGCGGTCTTTTCTTATATTTATTTGTATAAACATGAATCTTTCTTTTTTTTGGTAAAGTATAACATGAATCTTTAGCGTAAAAAATAACATTGATTTAAAATAGATAAATTTGATCCCAAACGATGAATATAGCTAGACACATTTTCTTTGAGGTCGGTCTTCCGTCCTTTCGTATAGTTTGTTTCTTACTACATTATTACTATTAAGGATTTAGTAAGAATTGCACTAAAGAATGAAACGCCTATCCAAGCCGCTAATAACTTAACATACCTGTTGGTTGCGGTAGGAGGCATAAATGTCAAGACGGTCATAGAAAATTCCAATCTTGTCGTTAGGATTTCGAGAGGAGAGAGTGACCTGGAGATTGGAGGTCAAGAAATTGGGCTCAGAAACGTTGAACGCGTAAATGGTTGCGTCTTGGAGAACAAAATGCGGCCCGTGTGGGTGAAGAATGGCCCACACCAAGAAAACCACAAAAAGGACAGCTGCGAGAAAACCAAGCACAGCCGCTCCTATACGTCTCCGCGTTTTTTCATCCTCGTCGTGGTGATGCTCACATTCTTTCTCCGTCATTTTGGCGGTTGCGTTTAGCGTTTGGCGGTGAAGAGAGAGAGGAGTAGTATGTGGTTTGAGAGGCAGGGAGCTAATTTTTTTTTTGATTAAAAGAAAAAACAGAGAGTTACTCTCTTCTTTTTTTTTGTCTTAACAAAAGACAGAGAGTTACTATGGAGTTGAATGGTGGTGATTTATATGCAACAACCAGTGCCTTAGCGATGATTAAATAATGTATATATAAAAAAAAGAGTACCACTGCAAAAGCGTAAAGTTTCTTTCTGCTCATATAATTTTGTTTTGTCTTTTTTTGTTTTCATCTTGAGTAAATATTAAAGTAGCAATGTTAACCGATTACAACAAGAGTTAAGGAATCAGAAAGGAGGGATCAAAATTCTTCCAACAAAAATCCCTAAACAATAGGAACAACAAAGCACTCATTAAAACCAAAGCATCCTCACTATCTTATAAAAAAAAAATTAAAAAACTCATAACAGAGTCTAAAACTCTCTCATCATCAAAGATGTTCTGAAGCCAACGAGGGGCACAATTCGCAATGTACGATTGAAGGCTCATTTCCAATGTAACACTTTTAGTAATGAGACAAGTCTCTCCAATTACAGACAAACTAATCACAGCCAAATCCCACTCCACAAATCACAACCAGAAACCTGGTAAGCAATAGAAGACCAAGCACTAGGCCTATTAGTAGTTCTCACTAACGCATCTGACTCTGAATTGAAGAGCACTTTTGTGAATTTATGACTTTGCATGCTTTCAACAGCTCATACCAAGTTCAAGAAATAACAATAATCCAGACCATCAAAGTCTCCAAAGCCCTACGGCTATGAAACAACACACTCTCTTTCCAATCTCTAAGCACCCATGCCATTTCACCCATCCTTTTTTACTTAGACAAAATAGCTCCAACACATTTTAGCCACGAATTTGGAGGAAGTCTCCAGCGAGAAGTTTCCAACGGCACAACTTTCCTGACCTGAAACTCCTCAATCATGGAAATGGTTTGAGCCATGAACCACCAACTTGTCTTATCTAAAATCTTCTCCATCGTCTCTATCTAAAAGAAAATCTTCTCTTCAAACAAGTAAGAGTTTCTAGTTTTCCAAATATACCACAAGACCTAAAGGAAGCAACCCTTAATTTCAGAAGGAATACGTACAGATTTGTCCAACAAGATGACATGAAAGAAATTGGCATAAGTATAAGACTTGTCAAAACATAGTCAATCGATTCCCCATCATAGCTGCACAGTTGGCATCTGCAATCAATATTCATCCTCTGCTTTGATATAGACTTTACCACCAGTAATGCCCCACTAAGCAATTTCCACACAAAAGTGTTTTATCTTAGGCGCAATTTCTTAAAGAAGTTCAGAAAAGGTAGCATCGTCTCGAGCCTGATTAGCTCTTCATTCTGGATATTTGAAATCATCCAATAGCCTTATTTAACCGAGTACTCACTATTCTTGTTGTATTTCCATTTCCAGAAGTTATCTAAGAATGCTGCCGGAGATTGCTTTAGAATTGTGCGAATGTCCTTAGAAACAAACAGCTCTTCTAAATCCCTTATACACCACTTTATACTTGAAGAATCAATGAGAGACTCCACTTTAAAGTTAACATCAAAGTAGAAAGTTCTTCTCGATACACCAGGATGAGCTTGTACCGAGCAGTGTATCGGGCACCGAAGCCAATATACCAGAGACATGGCAATATCAAAGAAGCATATCGACGTGATTTTGCTCCATATACCTTAGAAAATGGGCGATTGTATCGATGTGTACACCGAGGAGAGTCAAGCCGATACACCCCTGAAGCCTTGTGTATCGACCACCGTATCTACCATGACCAAGTCTATATACCCTCAAGGAGAGCTAATATCGATGTGTGTATAGATCAAAGGAGCCGATATGGTCCAGCCGAGTCAGCCTAAAACCGGTTTATTCTTAGTTTATTAGGGGATTCTAAGCCTCCCTATAAATACAAAAGTCTTAAACTGTTTAGGCAACTCTTATCTTATTATTTTCTTTACTATTATTGCATTTAAAACCTTTCCCTTTTGAGCTTTTCTTTGTAAGACCTTGTTTGATTTAGTGAATTTCTGTGTTTGCCTTTATTTATTCTTGTCTATTCTGCTTTATAATCATGCTTAGCCATTATTTCTTTTTGGAATCTGTGGTTTTGATCATTACTAGTGAGCAGTCCTATTTAGAGTTTGAGATGTGATAGATAAGAGGGGTTTTAGGATTGATTAGTGATGTCTTATGCTTAATATGATTCTCTTCTCTCTATTAGATGTGCTTAACACTAGATTTTTCTTGGCCAGACTTGTTTAGTATCTTGGATTTCTTTTATGTCTGATAAGTGTTTGATGAAATGCTGCAATGAGTCTTTTAGAGGATTTGTTTATCTTAGCCTAAGGCATTAGATGTCTAAGGAACATTTTAGATTTATAGGATTGGATTTCTGTTTGAATGCTTGCTAATTATTTGTTCAGTAATGGAAGCTGTCTAGGACTTATGTTTAGAAAGTGATTAGTACCAATGAATTGGGCTGATTATAGCTTTTAATTCTTTGCTTAGAAAATAGCATTGTTTGAATGGTTTTGAAGAATCATTAGTTTGGTTCTAATCCCCTCTTAGTCAATAACCCCCATCTTAGATCCTTGCTTTAATCTATTTGAATCTCTTACTTTGAATTTGCACTGCTTAGTCTTTTTTAGTTTAATCATTAGAGTTTGATCACACTTGTTATCTTGAATTTGGCCTAACTTGAGTGAACTGCTGCATTTTTAGTGATTTACATGCCCATATGGATTGATACATGACATGCTGTAATGACATGAGTGTGTTAGGATTTGAATAGAGTCTGAACAAAAACCTGTTATCAAATTGGCGCCGTTGCCATATGGGCTTGATCTAAGAATTTGGATTTATAGATTGCTTGAGATTAGGCTGTTATTTTCTGTTTAGTTACTGATTTGCAAGTTTGATCTTCCTTTTATAGGTCCATGAACCTGAGATCTAGAGGAAATCAGAATCTGCTTCTCTATCATAACAACAATGTGCAGATTAAGAGAGCATTAAGAGCAAACAAGGAAAGAGAAAGACTGCAAAAGTTCCATCAGCTCAACATGGAGCATGGTATATATGACCAGCGATTTCAGGGACCACCAGGAGAACAAGGAGTTCAGGGAGTTGTTGGAGTTCAGGGATAACAAGGAGTCCAAGGTTAGTAAGGTCAGAGAGGACCAGCACATGCTGCACGCCCTATGAGGCCCATTGGTGCTGGTGATGCTCCTAACAGTTATAATAATAGGACAGGTATCATCCCTCCAACAGTACAGAACAACAATTTCGAAATTAAGCCTGGCTTGATCTCTATGGTGCAGAACAGCAAGTTACATAGGTTACCTTTGGAGGATCACTTGGACCATCTAGACAATTTTGACAGATTATGCTCACTCACTAAGATAAATGGTGTTAGCAAAGATACCTTCAAACTCAAGCTCTTCATATTCTCTTTGGGAGATAAGGCGCACAAGTGGGAAAAGAACTTACCCCAAGGGAATATCACAAGCTGGAATCAGTGTAAAAAGGCATTCCTGGCCAAGTTCTTTAGCACATCCAGGACTGCAAGGATAAGGAATTACATTTCAGGGTTCTTCCAAAGAAGCAATGAGTCTTTTGGAGAAGCATGTGAGAGGTTCAAAGGTTATACTCTTCAATGCCCACATCATGGCTTCTTAACTGAATCCTTGCTGTCTATACTATACAGAGGCACTCTCCCCAAGATAAGGATGCTCCCTGACAGAGCGAGTAATGGGAACTTCCTCTCTAAGGATGTGGGTGAACGTCTTGAGCTTGTTGAAAACTTGGCTCAAAGTGATGGAAATTACAATGAGGATTTTAACAAGTTCCTTCAGGAGCAGCATAAGAAGCTGAACTTTATTGGTGAAATGATTGAGATGCCAAGAGAGGAAGAACTTCAGGTGGAAGACAAGAACTATGTGGGACATCAGGGAGGCTACAACAACAACTATGGCAACTAGAGGCCTAACCCCAACCTCTCTTACAGAAGCAACAATTTTGCTAATCCCCAAGATCAGGTTTATCCTCCATAACAGCCTCAAGGGAACCAGCAAAGAATAACTTCCATGGCAACTTTCAGCCAAAGCAGTTTGTTCCTCCTGGTTTTTCACAAGGCCAAGACAGCTTCTCTAACACCAATGATGCTGAGAGGAAGTCTTCTATGATAGCCGCTTCTTCAGCTATGAGAGTCTCTTCTTCAGTAGCTATAGCATTGCAGAACTC
This sequence comes from Thlaspi arvense, assembly GCA_911865555.2. Classification (NCBI taxonomy): domain Eukaryota; kingdom Viridiplantae; phylum Streptophyta; class Magnoliopsida; order Brassicales; family Brassicaceae; genus Thlaspi; species Thlaspi arvense. Next base: position 23,006,073 of record OU466861.1, on the reverse strand, counting down.
CATAGGATTAGCTTCTGGTTTTCCAAGAAGGTTTCCTTGAGGTTTAGGGCCAGAAATGCCTTTGTTATTCTTAAGTGTTCTCACTCTGGAAGCCAACCCATCAATCTTGTTAGAGTACTCCACATGGAGAGAGTCCATCCTGTTATAAACATCAACAAACTTTTTTTGTGATTTCCACATTTGTAAATTTCTCAATGAGGACATTGAACTTCAGAGTTGGAGAGAGGAGTTTCTAGCAGCTGACGCCAACCAAGAGGCAATGGAAGAGTCTCTTGAAAAAGCAACCACTAAGGAAGAGGAGAAGAGCAATCCACTTGTGATTGTTGAAGAAGAGAAGGAAGCTGAAGCTTATGATCTTTCTCCTTACAAGCCAGCTCTCCGTTTTCCTGGAAGGTTTAAGAAGCAGCTTGTCGATAAGTATACCACTCTCTATGCTAACCAGATGAAGCTCAGAAGTCTTGATGTTGAGAATGAGCTGAAAGAAGCCATAGCCAGGAGTGAGGTATTGAACATCAAGAAGCTTAGAGATCCTGGATGTTTCACTCTTCCTTGTGTACTCAAAGGGAAGACTTTCAGGAGTTGTCTTTGTGACTTAGCTGCAAGCATCAACCTGCGGCCCTCTTCTACAGCTAAGGCGTTGGGCTACACTTCATTACAAGAGAGTAATGTGTCTCTAACCATAACAGATGGCACAGTCAAGGTACCTCTAGGAGCTCTCAAAGATGTACCCATGATGATTGAAGGAGTAATCATCCCAACAGACTTTCTAGTCTTGGCTTTTGAGGGGAAGATAAAGAATACCATCATCTTAGGCTGGCCTTTCTTGTCTTCAGCTGGAGCAGTTTTTGATGCAAATGAGTGCACTATAGAACTGAGACTAACCAAGGAGAAGGTGCTGAAGTGTGACTCCAAGGGCAACAAGCTAGAAGATGAACAAGCTTTCTCAATGGAGGTTCAGAAGCTGAAGGCAGTCTCTAAGCATTGGCCTGAGTTTGATGGCTACGTTGGTGCAAGCTTTGATGGGAGTTGTATGTCCAAGCTGTTCGGTGAGACCACTGAAGAGGAGGTCCTCGAATTGGATGGTTCGAATTCTGTGAATGAAACTTTGCTGGGTCCTATGGAAGATGGGGTCGTCTTGAAACCATTTAGCTCTAAGGATGATGAAGTCTCCTACATGATAAAGCATGAAGGCAGGTCTAAGCCTTTTGTTGTGCTAAAGATAGATAGAGTCACCAAGAGGGTCAAAGGAAGCAAGATCCCACCAAGGATTTCCATGACTCCTGCTCCTTACCACTACTAAGGAGCCAAGGAAAGTCAAGTTAAGTGACTCTAAACAAGCGCACTTGGGAGGCAATCCCATGGTATCCTTGTATATACTTTTGCTTTCTTAAGTTTATTTATGTTTGTGTGAGTGTTTTTGAGTGTCCCTAGTAACCAGGTTCGAGCTGAGGAAGGAGGAGCCAAGCTTGGGAGAAGAAAGAAGTCACAGAAGGGTCAATATCGACCAGCATATCGGCTAACACAGGTCGATACAGTCAATATCGGACAGCGTATCGAGCAGTTCTTGCTCGATATTGATGCTCTGACTCTGTATCGATCAGTGTACCGGGATGATCTTGGTCGATACATATAAGAGGATGTTGTATCAATCAAGGTACCAGGTAAGGCTAACCAATACGCCTTAACAGGAAATGAATCAGGGTGAAAACACATCGATATGACTTAACTGGCATTCATATCAAGCAAGTTTACCAGGAAGCAAGGTCGATACAACACTTTAGGGTGAATGTCGAGCTTCATATCGAGGTTCCTTACCAATATACCTTAACTGGTGAGTGCAAAGATGATATTTAGCATAAGTTAAGGTATATCGAGCAGTGTATCGAGGTACTAGTCTGATACAAAGAAGTGTAAGATCATACCGAGCTACATATCGAACTATCTAGCTCGATAATGGACAGCTGGGATGAATATCAGACTATGTATCGAGGTACTAGGAAACCGATATGGGGGATTAAGTACAATATCGAGCAACGTATCAGTCGATACAAGTTTCCAGACATCCGATATAGACATGCATATCGAGCAAACCAAGCCGATATGGTCAATATCAACATGCATATCGGTTTGGTAGCTTGATATTCCCGCCGAGGTAAGCTTTTCTTAGTTTAAATTTTTTCTCTCTGTGGTCAAACTAGATCAAAGAATTTAATTTTGAAACCTTCCCCTTACCAAGCATTAGTGGGCCCTCTCCTAGGCACTCCTTGTCCCCTTGTTCCCCACAAAAATATTTCCTAACCTTCTATATATACCCATTGCCCTTCACTCTCTCTCATTTTCATTTTTCTAGTTTGAAACCACAAAATTTGATTTTTTCAGTTTCTTAAGTGTCTAGAATAGCTAAACCACTACAGGTATTGTCTTTCAGCTTTTTAAACTGCTTAAACTTTACTTTTATCACTTAAGAACTAAATTTTGTTAAGTAGTTGCAAATTTAGTAAATGATTGTTGCTTCTTAGTTTAGTTTTGTTACTTTTGCATGGTGAATACTTGTTTTTAACTACTGAAGCATTTTGAATTGCCATTTACTTGCTTGTCAAAATCATTGTTTTGTTTTGCATTAGCATTTAATCAACATCTGTTAGCTTCACCATTTGGTTCTGAACTGGAAGAAGTGCCACTTTATGGTAAAATATGGGATTGTACTTGGGCATAGAGTCTCTGGAGAAGGCATTGAGGTGGACAGAGCGAAAATTGAGGTGATGACAAGTGTGCAGCCACCAGATTGTGTGAAATCAGTGAGGAGTTTTCTGGGACATGCTGAATTCTACAGGAGATTCATCAAAGATTTCAGCAAGCTTGCAAGACCACTCACAGCTCTGCTTTGCAAGGAAGTGAAGTTTGAATTTACTGCAGAGTGTCATTCAGCCTTTCAGCTGATTAAGCAGGCCTTAGTGACTGCTCCTAATGTGCAACCTCCTGACTGGGATCTACCATTTGAGGTGATATGTGACGCCTCAGACTTTGCAGTGGGCGCTGTCTTGGGTCAGAGAAAAGAGAAGAAGCTTCATGCCATTTATTATGCAAGGAGAACTCTTGATGAAGCACATAAGAATTATGCAACTACAGAGAAGGAACTGTTGGCTGTGGTGTTTGCATTTGAGAAATTTCGACAGTACCTGGTTGGAGCTAAGGTGATTGTGCATACTGACCATTCTGCTCTCAAGTTCCTGATGCAGAAGAATGATGCCAAACCAAGACTGTTGAGATGGATTTTGCTGCTCCAAGAGTTTGATATTGAGGTCAGAGATAAGAAAGAGATTGAGAATGGAGTAGCTGATCATCTTTCAAGGATCATGATCGAAGAAGATGTCCTTATTGATGATTTCTTGCCAGAAGAGAACATCTACTTCCTAGAAGCAAGACTGCAGCTTTTTCGTGCTACAGAAGTAGTGTCAATCGACACTCCCTCATTGGTGTTGATCGACACCACCCTCGAAGCGAGCCAATATCGATCAGGATCGACATCAAGCCCAACATCCAGTCGACACAAGCCAGTGTGTGACACCAATCGCGAACTGCACTTCTGCTTTAGCAGATCCTGCGTGATGTTTTCTCTCAGCCTATCTGCGCGATGGCAACTTCTTTTAGGCCTTGGTATGCTGATATTGCAAATTACCTAGCTGTAGATGAGATCTCTGACACCCTCAAAGGGTATGAGAAGAAGAAGTTCATTAGGGAGCTTAGCAGATATTACTGGAATGAGCCTTACTTATACAAGCATTGTTCAGATGGTATTTACAGAAGATGTCTTGCAGAAGCTGAAGTTCAAGACGTGCTGTTTAACTCTCATGGCTCTGAGTATGCAGGACACTTTGCTACTTTCAAAACAGTGTCCTAGGTGTTGCAATCAGGTTTCTAGTAGCCTACAATGTTCAAAGATGCTCAGACATTCATATCTCAATGTGATGTCTGCCAAAGGAGAGGGAAGATCAGTACGAGACATGAGATGCCACATAACTTCATACTTGAGGTTGAAGTCTTTGACTGCTGGGGCATCGATTTTATGGGACCCTTTCCTTCATCTTATGGGAACAAGTACATCCTGGTTGATGTGGATTATGTCTCCAAATGGGTGGAAGCAATTTCCAGTCCACACAATGATTCTGCAGTGGTTCTTAAGCTGTTTAAGACCAACATTTTCCCCAGAGTTGGAGTACCACAGATTGTGATCAGTGGTGGTGGAAAACACATCAATAGAGTGTCTGAGAAGCTGCTGCAGAAGTATGGAGTTCATCACAAGGTTGCTACACCTTACCAACCTCAGACAAGTGGTCAGGTTGAAGTATTCAACAGGCAGATCAAAGAAATTATGGAGAAGACAGTGGGAAAGACAAGGAAAGATTGGTCAGCCAAGCTAGATGATGCACTTTGGGCCTACAGGAAAGCATTCAAAACACCACTTGGCGCCACACCATTCCACCTGCTTTATGGGAAAGCACTGTCATCTTCCAGTGGAGTTGGAATACAAGGCGAATTGGACTGTCAAGAAGATGAACTTTGACTGGAAACCTGCAGCAGAGAGGCGCCAGATGCATTTGAATGAGGTGGATGAGATCAGACATCATGCTTATGAGAACTCCAAGCTGTACAAGAAGAGAACTAAAGCTTATCATGACAAGAAGATCCTTGGGCGACACTTTGAAACAAATGACCAGGTACTCCTGTATAACTCACGTTTACAATTGTTTCTTGGGAAATTGCGTTCTTGTTGTTCATGTCCCTTCACCATCAAGGAGGTCAGACCATATGGTGCAATTGTTTTACCAACTCCAGAAGGGAGAGAGTTTGTTGTTAAATGGCAAAGGGTGAAACACTATTGGGTGAAAGCCGCTGATATATCATGGTTTTTGCTGGTTTTTGACCATGATATAAGTCTTGTTTATAGAGTCTTTTTGGTATTTTTCGAGTTATAGAGTCTTTGCAGGCTTAGGTACGAATGGAGCATAATTGTGGATTCTGGAACCTTTTGGAGCTATACTGAAGCTGTTGCTGAAAAGACCAAGTCGGAGGGCATTAAAGAGCAAGGTGTCGATCGACACCCACCTCTTGGTGTCGATCGACACCGATCGTGGTTGCGAAGAAGCGTTAAATCTTATTAGAAGAAATTGCAACTTGGCCCAGAAGTTTTCCACTATTTGCACTTTTGTCCCAGTTCGTGTTTAGACTTGTATTTAGGTTTTCTAAGCCATTGTTAGGCAGATATTCTGAGAATTATTGAGACAAAAAGAGAGATTAAATTGAGAGTTTTTGGGGAGACAAATCCATACTCTGTAGAGAAGAATTTTGAACCCCTTTAATCTTTTACTCTATTTTCTTAATGCAATATTATTCAGTCATGATTTGTGTTTCACCTGCTATGTCTGAGTAATCTGCTAGTTAGGTTTTGGGTTATTCAAAGGTTGATAATGAATTGTTAGAACTACAAAAATGGAAGGATAAATCATTTGGTTCTTCATCTTGATTGCTTTAATACTGGTTTTAAGATTGATCACCTAGAAATCAGATCTTAGGTTGTTTAATAGATGTGGAAACATTATTAATCACCAAAACTATCTTAGATGAGCAAAATAACTAGTTGCAAAGGAATTTGGATTAGTGGTTTTGTGAACTTATCGAACCTGATCTATAATGCATGTTTAGGTTGTTAGAGTTTGCAAAGGAATTTGGAATTCTGAAATCTGATCATAGTTAATCTCTGCGACGGAAGTCGATTGGTTTTACACTAGTGTTTCGAGTTATAGAACGGTTTTAATAAATATTCCTTTCAGTCTGTGGTCTGCGATTTATGTCAACCTGCGAATTTCCCATTGCCTAGCGCTTGTCTCTATTGATTTTAAGAACCAACAACCATCCTGATCTCATTGACTTCGCAAATATTTAGTTTTATTTTATCATCTACTGCTTAGCATTATTTGAATCTAAAATCTGTTGAGTGATAGTCTCAAGTCCTTGTGGATTCGATTCCTAAGTACTACCGTGATCTCTTAATTTGAGAGAGTAGCTCTAAGGGTTAATTTGAGCATATCAAATTTTGGCGCCGTTGCCGGGGACTTAGATATCGCTTTCAGATTTTTAGTATTAGAATTTTGACTAAGTTTTTATTTTCTGTTTACTAACTTCTTTCACTTTTCTGTTGTCTGTTTCAGGTGCATGCATAATCGCAGTACCAGGAGCAACAAAGACAAAGAACTTGTGACTTTAGGCATCGACGAACTCGCCAAGCTAGAGAGAACCATCAGGAAAGCCAAAAAGCAGACTAAAATGGTTGGACCACTTGTTCTGAGGACAGATGCTGAAGGTCATTTAATTGACAGAGAAGGGAACAGAAGGAATGAGGATGGGCAGAGGATAGATGACAATGGCGTTGTAATTGAGGAGCAGAATGTACAACAGCAAGCTGCTGGAGATGCTGCTGGGCGTCATCCACAGAGGACTTTGGGAGATTACAACACGCCAGATCAGTTCTATGCAAATTGAGCTGCAATCCGCCCACCTGCCTTTCAGAGGAATGACTTTGAGCTGAAACCCAGTTACTATCAGCTTGTAAGTCAGCATCCTTTCCATGGGCTTCCACATGAACACCCAATGGACCACATTGAGAAGTTTGAAGACCTGGCTTCAAGTGTTAAAGCCAATGGAGTCATCAATGACTTCTTATTCTGCAAGCTTTTCCCTCACTCTTTGGAAGGAGATGCAGCACATTGGCTCAAACAGCTAGCACCTGCTTCTTTGACTACATGGGAGGACACTAAATCTGCTTTCCTCAACAACTTCTATGATGATGCAAGGTCAGAAGAGTTGAGGAGAAATATCGCCACATTCTCCCAAGGTCCAACAGAAGCTTTTAAAGCAGCATGGGTTAGATTTAAGCTGTACCAAAGGGACTGCCCACATCATGGATTTAATGAAGTACAGCTGCTGGGAATCTTTTTCAGAGGTGTTGACTGGAAATACCAGATGGCTCTGGATGCAGCAAGCAATGGGAACTTCAACACAAGAGTCCGAGCTGATGCCATCAAGCTGATAGAGAACCTAGCTTCCAGCAACAGCACAAAGAATGCTGATTTTGAGAGATAGAAAAATGCTGGGGGAGCAGGAAGTAGTCAGTTTGTTGCTGAGATGAAAGCCAAGTTGGACTCTGTGCATAATCTCCTGGTTGGGAAGAAGTCTGTTCAGTTTGCTGCTGAGGTTGAGACATTTGAGCCAGTTGAGGAGTTTGAAGAAGAAGATGTCAACTACATCAATGGAGCTAGTTTCCAAGGACAAAGGTACAATAATCAGCAAGGAAACAGAGGATTCAGTGGGAATATGCAGAGAAACAATTTCACAGGAAACCAGAGTTCTACTGGCTACACTCCTAAGCCTCAGTTTCAGAAGTCTGAGTACCAGAAGCCTTATCAGAACAGCAACTTCAACAGGAAATATGGTTCCTCATCCTATCAGCCTGCACCAGCACCATCAGCTTCAAGCAAAATGGAAGCCATGCTTGAACAGTTGCTAGAAGGTCAGCAAAAGATTACATTTGACTTCAATGGCAAGATTGACGCCCTGTATCAAGATTTGAATGGGAAAATCGAAGCTCTGAACACTCATGTGAAGACTTTGGATACTTAAGTGGCTCAAACTGCTGGGGCTGTGAAAAGACAGGATGGATTCCTTCCAGGAAGGACAGACACCAATCCAAGACACTCTGTTAACGCCATTACGCTGAGGAGTGGAAAGAATCTGCAACCAGTGCAGAAAAAGGGCTTTAGTACAAAAGGTTTCGAGCAGCTGCATGAGTTTGAAGATGAAGATTTCGAAAATTGTAAAGAGTGTCGATCGACACCAACCCCTCAGTGTCGATCAACACCAGAGGAAATTCGCGACTCCTCGACTCGAAGCTAACGGATATCGACCGAGGTCGACAAGCTGCCCGACACCGGGTCGACACCACTCTCAGGAACCAGTGTCGATCGACACCCACCCCCTGGTGTCGATCGACGCCCACCACAGAAGCTAACTCAGAGTTCTCAGATTCCAGAAGGTGCAGAAGAAAGGGTCTACAAGCCAAAGGTGCCTTATCCAAGGAACCAGAAGAAGTCTAAACAGGAACTGGAGGATGCTAGGATCAAAGCTATCATGGATAAGCTTGTGGTTGAAATCCCTTTGATAGATGCTATAAGGACCACACCTGTGATAAAGAGATATGTGAAAAGGATGATGACCAAGAATTTGGGGCTGGAACAAGGAACAATGATGATTTCAGAGCAAGTGAGTGCAGTGATTCAGAATAAGATACCAGAGAAGCTGACTGATCCTGGGAGTTTTGTTCTGGATTGCACAATCTTTTCTGAGAGGTTTGAGAGGTCATTATGTGATCTAGGGTCAAGTGTCAACCTGATGCCTCATTCAGTTGCTGTCAGTTTAGGCATGACTGACTTCCAGCCAAGCAGAATATGTAAGGATCCCTGAAGGCATTTTAGAAGATGTACCAGTCAAAGTGGGAGACTGTGTGATTCCCACAGACTTTGTGGTTCTGGCTTATGGTGAAGAACCAAAGGATCCCTTGATATTGGGAAGACCATTTCTGGCTACTGCAGGCGCCATCATCGATGTCAGGAAAGGGAGAATTGCCCTGAATGTAGGCGATTTGGTGATGCATTTTGACATGGAAAAGTTGATGCAGAGACCAACAATAGATGGCCACACATTCTATGTGGACTCTCTCACCAGTCTTGCAGAGAAAATCTTCCAAGAGATGCATCCTGCAGACCCTTTGGAGAGGGCATTGACAATTTCTGCAAAATCAACAGAACATCTAGCCAACATTGCTGCTGGGTATGTCAAGATGATGGATGCAAATGAGCAGGTTATGCAGCTGGTTGCACAACAAGAGCTGGTTGGGACATCTGTAAAAGCTGCAAAGCAAGGTGATTGGAGTGAAGAAAAAGCTCCCAAAATCGAACTCAAACAGCTTCCTGCAGGTCTAAGGTATGCCTTTCTAGGACCTAACTCTACTTATCCTGTCATAGTTAGTGCTACCTTAAACAATGCAGAGCTCACCTTACTGCTAAGCAAGCTGCACACTTTTCGCAAGGCTCTTGGCTATTCTCTTGATGACATTTCAGGTATCTCTCTAGAGTTGTGCATGCACAGGATACATCTTGAGGATGAGTCGAAGTCGTCAATCGAGAACCAGAGGAGGCTGAATCCGAACTTGCAGGATGTGGTGAAGAAGGAGATCATGAAGCTTCTGGCTGCTGGGATCATTTACCCGATTTCAGACAGCACGTGGGTCAGTCCAGTACATGTGGTTCCCAAGAAGGGAGGAGTGACAGTGGTGAAAAATGAGAAGAATGAGTTAATCCCCACAAAGACCATCACTGGACACAGGATGTGTATTAACTACAGGAAGCTCAACTCTGCTACAAGAAAGGATCACTTCCCACTGCCATTCATTGATCAGATGCTGGAGAGGTTGGCAAATCACTCCTATTACTGCTTCCTGGATGGCTACTCTGGCTTCTTTCAGATCCCTATCCACGCAGATGATCAGGAGAAGACTACATTCACTTGTCCTTATGGTACATTTGCATATCGCAGAATGCCATTTGGACTTTATAATGCTCCGGCGACATTACAGAGATGCATGCTATCCATCTTCACAGACATGATTGAGAAGTATATAGAGGTCTTCATGGATGACTTCTCAGTGCATGGATCATCTTTTAAGGACTGCCTTGACAACCTCTGTCAAGTGCTAGCTAGGTGTGAAGAAAAGCATCTAGTTCTGAACTGGGAAAAATGTCATTTTATTGTCAGGGATGGGATTGTGCTTGGGCATCGAGTTTCTGGAGAGGGTATTGAGGTAGACAGAGCCAAAATCGAAGTGATGACCAGTTTACAGCCTCCAGATTGTGTGACGTCAGTCAGGAGCTTTCTAGGACATGCTGGATTTTACAGAAGGTTCATTAAGGATTTCAGTAAGATTTCAAGACCACTCACAGCTCTGCTTTGCAAAGATGTGAAGTTTGAATTTACTGAAGAATGTCATGCAGCCTTCCAGCAAATCAAGCAGGCTTTAGTAAGCGCCCCTATTGTACAACCTCCTGATTGGGATCTACCATTTGAGGTGATGTGTGATGCTTCAGACTTTGAAGTGGGCGCAGTATTGGGTCAGAGAAAAGACAAGAAGCTTCATGCAATCTACTATGCAAGCAGAACACTGGATGAGCTCAAAAGAACTATGCAACTACAAAGAAGGAATTGTTGGCTGTAGTATTTGCATTTGAGAAGTTCAGACAGTACCTGGTTGGATCTAAGGTAATTGTGCACACTGATCACTCTGCTCTCAAGTTCTTGATGCAGAAGAAAGATGCAAAACCAAGACTGCTGAGATGGATTTTGTTGCTGCAAGAATTTGACATTGAGATAAGAGACAAGAAAGGGGTTGAGAATAGAGTAGCAGACCATCTCTCAAGGATTAGAATTGAAGACAACGTCCCCATTGATGATTTTCTGCCAGAGGAGAACATATGTCTCATTGAGGCAAGATTGCAGACTTCAGATACGGATGCACTGCAGTTTTCTCGAACTGCAAACAGAGTGTCGATCGACACCCACCACTTGGTGTCGATCGACACCAATCTCGACGCGAGCCATAATCGACCAGGATCGACGTCTCCCTCGCCACCCAGGTCATTGCTACCCAGTGTCGATCGACACACCCCATACGGTGTCGATCGACACCAGTCCCGAACTGCAACTAAGCTTCAGCAGATCCTGCGTGATGTTTTCTCTCAGCCTATCTTCACAGTTGCAACCTCTTCTAGGCCTTGGTATGCTGATATTACCAATTACCTAGCTGCAGACGAGGTCCCTGACACTCTCAAAGGATATGAGAAGAAGAAATTTATGAGGGAACTAAGGAGATATTACTGGGATGAACCATACTTGTACAAGTACTGTTCAGATGGAATCTACAGAAGATGCCTTGCAGAAACTGAGGTTCAGAATGTGCTTTTCCACTGCCATGGCTCTGAGTATGCATGACACTTTGCTACCTTTAAGACTGTCTCCAAGGTTCTACAAGCAGGGTTCTGGTGGCCTACAATGTTCAAGGATGCTCAGATATTCATCACACAATGTGATGTCTGTAAAAAGAGAGGGAAGATCAGTAGAAGACATGAGATGCCACATAACTTCATACTTGAAGTTGAAGTTTTTGACTGCTGGGGCATAGATTTCATGAGACCTTTTCTTTCATCCTATGGGAACAAATACATACTAGTTGCAGTGGACTATGTCTCCAAATGGGTAGAAGTTATAGCCAGTCCACACAATGATGCTGCAGTGGTCTTGAAGCTGTTCAAAACCATCATTTTTCCCAGGTTTGGAGTGCCACGGATTGTGATCAGTGATGGTGGAAAACACTTTATCAATAGAGTGTTTGAGAAGCTGCTGCATAGGTATGGAGTTCATCACAAGGTTGCTACACCTTATCACCCTCAGACAAGTGGTCAGGTTGAAGTTTCCAACAGGCAAATCAAAGAAATCCTGGAGAAGACAGTAGGGAAGACTAGAAAAGACTGGTCTGCCAAGCTAGATGATGCACTTTGGGCCTACAGGACAGCATTCAAGACACCACTTGGCGCCACACCATTCCATCTGCTTTATGGGAAAGCATGTCACCTTCCAGTGGAGCTTGAACACAAGGCAAGTTGGACTGTTAAGAAGATGAACTTTGACTGGAAATCCGCAGCAGAGAGGCACCAGATACAGCTCAATGAGTTAGATGAGATCAGGCATCATGCCTATGAGAACTCAAAGCTGTACAAGGAGAGGACCAAAGCTTACCACGACAAAAAGATCCTTGCCAGACACTTTGAACCAAATGACCAGGTACTTTTGTATAACTCACGTTTACAATTATTTCCTGGAAAATTACGTTCTCGTTGGTCAGGTCCTTTCACAGTCAGAGAAGCTAGACAATATGGCGCAGTTGTTCTGTCAACTCCAGAAGGCAGGGAATTTGTTGTCAATGGGCAAAGGGTGAAACATTACTGGGCGAAAGCCGTAATTCCCGAAGGACAGATTGTACCTTAGGCAGATGCACCCATAGTCTGATCCTGAGGACAGTCAAGCTAATGACGTTAAACGAGCGCTTGGTGGGAGGCAACCCACTGGTAAGTGTACATACTTAGTCTAATTTTTGATTTTTACTAACTTGCTATTTAGTCAAAAAAAAAAAAGGGGCAGGGTGTCAAGGCGAGCACCTGTCGACCACGGTCGACACCCTGATCGGCACTGGCTAGTGTCGATCGACACCCACCCCCTGGTGTCGATCGACACCCTCATTAATCAGGTAAGTTTTCTTTAACTCGTCGGGTTCTTCATCTTCTTCCTCATTCTCCACAAACCCAAAAACTATCAAAATTTTTCTCCAAGTCACAACTTCCTTGTGTGTTGACGGATTTGAGTGATTCAAAAGCCTAACCTGGGTGGAATTTCGTGCTGATTCTGAATATATAACTCACTCATTCGATCTGCAAGGTATGACACTCAAAACCCTACTTTTTCAGTTCGACCCCAAGGTTTGAAACTTCCGATTTGGCCTGTTTTAGCTTGATTTAGGACTTGAATCATGCTCCTCTAGGTTGTTTAGGAAGAATTAAGCCTTGCCCTTTAGTCATAATCACTTGTTTTGCAAAATTTAGAAATTTTCGGATTGATGAAGAATTTTGCAAAACTATGTTCGAATTTGGGGTTTTAGACTGGAATTGTTTGTTATTAGTGATCACTAAGTTGCTGGTTAGGTTCACCATTGATGAATTAAGCCATAATTTAACTTTTCGAAATTTCGATTTTTGGCCTGATTTTGGGATTTTTTTTCGGTATTCTTGGTTTTCTGCGTGCAGATGGCTCCACGAAACAGCAAACGATCACGCACGGAGACCGGAGAATCCTCCAACCCCGCACCTGCTATACCAGCACTTCCTCCATGGCCTCGGAGAGAAGGGTTGACGATACCAATGGAGAGAGCTTGGGAGGATACTCCGGCGAAGGAAGTCGCAAAGCGCGCTTGCATTTTCCAGGACATCAGCGAAGAGTGGGATGACTACGACACGTTGTTCTACAACGCATGGCTCAAGATGGACTTTGCGCTGACACGGTTCGCAGATGAGGCTACATTGCGCCACCTCGGGCTCAAGGAGGAGGCTCTGCGCGTGCTGCAGAAGATCGGCTTGGGTACCATGGCGACCAAGCAATACGATCTATACCCGGAGCTAGTCCGCCAGTTCATTGCCACAGCGAGGGTGTATTACACCAATGACAATGTGAGGAGAGCAGATGAGGGCACTCTCACATTCCTCATCAGAGGCGTCAGATACAGGATCACATTTCCTGAGCTCTGTACCATCTTCGGGTTCGATCCAGAGCGCACCGGCGTCTCCCTCCCGATGCCGTTTCCTGACAGAGGAGTACCCAGTTGACAGCGATGTCAACATGGGGGCCATTTTTTCCCATCACTTGGCTTCGCTGAAGGCCAAGGCGTTCACTGGAGCTCGGGGCAAGCCCGAGAGTATTGGCAGTCTCCTCACCCCCATCTTCTGCCATTTCCGCATTGACACTTCGACTTGCAGAGTTGTGTCTGAGCGCCACCTCATTGACCTGGATTATTTGAGGAGGACACATTGGATCGCAGGAGATGAGCCACTTTGGAGCTTCGTTAGTCACACTGGTCAGCAATGCCTCATTCCGCTACCTCAGACTGCTCTCACTACACTGCAGACGGACTCCCTCAGCTTCCAGCCCGATGCTACACTGCTACGATCTGCACCAGCTACTAGGCGTAGAGGAGGATCTTCCCGCGCTGCTGCTTCTGCTGCTGAGGATGCGCCTGTTGAGGGTCATGCTGGCGGTTCCTCTCGTCATCCGTCACTACCATGTACGTTGCCTGCGCCGATTGGTCGCCATACACTTCCACCGACCCCTGAGATTCCGATGGAGCAGGCCACTTTTCAGCGCTACATGGTGCAGAGTATTCAGGAATTGTGGAACGCTGTCTCAGTGCTCTCCAACTGCGGTTGTGTGCGCCCCCATTCACCTGATACTGAGGATGAGGACTAGTTCCTCTATGCTACCTGGTTACTTTTCCTTTTCCCTTTGTTCTTTTTCATTTTCTGTTGAGTCAGTTTTTTGTGTCTTTGTTTTGAGTCAGTTTGTCAGCTTGGTATTTGGTTTTGAAATCTGTTTGAACTGATGAGATTATGGATTATGTTGTTGCTTTTAATTGTTTGCTTGAGTGTTCTTAACAGTCTTGACTTTGGAGAACATCAGCTAACAATCTAACTTGCAACAAGTATAGATATTTGGGTCATCCCATTCTGTTTTCGGACAGGGTGTCGATCGACACCAACCATGTGGTGTCGATCGACACCACGCGCAATCACAGATACCACTTTCTCATCTATGTACAAACCGTTTCATTACCTCTTTCTACCAACTCCTTGCTTAATAACACTGGGGACAGTGTTGTTTAAGTCTGGGGGAGGTCGTTGCTGACATTGTTTACATTGTTTTGTATTTATAGAGTCTCAAAGTTGAGTCAAAACCTGTTTTGTTGAGTCAAAATTTTTGAAACTGTCAGTTTTTTCTTGGAACTAACCATAGGACGTTTTTGCTGATAAGAACCATTGACACAGTAGTTGATTACAAGTCTCAATAAGTTGAAAGTCATAGGTAGATCAGTCTAGCAATGAAGGTTTAGGTTCTTAGAGAATCTGGAAAATTTGCTGTTAGCTCCACCTTAATGAACTTTAAACTTCTTGTCTTGGTGATTGATTCTTATTGATCTTGATTCTCTCATTCAACACTGACAATATACAGTCTCTCTTTGATCTTCCCTGATGTAGTTTTTAAAAGTTTAAGTCCAAAGAATGGTGCATTCATGGCCCTGTCTCCTTACAAGGAACAACAGTAGTGAACACACTCAAGAACCTGTCTCCTCACAAGGAACACAAGTATTGAGTAGCACCATATCTTAGACTGTAAAAGTTGAGAAAAAGAAGTGAAAAAATCGAAAATATCCAAAGGAAAAGATCAAGGGAAGAGAAAATAGGAGAGCTGTGTTGAGATTGCTTTGTTCAGTTGTTTAGGAAGGGAAAAGAATCTGTAAAGTGATTGAGATGATAGAGCCCTGATGAGATATCACACTTAGATAAAAATAAGGAGTTAGCAGTAGAAATTTCGGATTTCTTGAAGGGATTTGGACTGGACTTGAGAGATTTGCTAAGCTTGTGATGATTAGACTGAAATTTGATCTTGTGTTGACTCTGTGGTATGTGGATTCGAAAGCTCTAACTAGTCTGGTGTTCCTGATAACTGACTGACTGTTTCTTGTTTTCAAACCTCGACCTTATTCTGTGTCTGATGTTTGCTTGAGGGCAAGCAAAAGCTAGTCTGGAGGAGTTGATATATCATGGTTTTTGCTGGTTTTTGACCATGATATAAGTCCTGTTTATAGAGTCTTTTTGGTATTTTTCGAGTCCTATAGAGTCTTTGCAGGTTTAGGTACGAATGGAGCATAATTATAGATTCTGGAACCTTTTGGAGCTATACTGAAGCTGTTGCTGAAAAGTCCAAGTCGGAGGGCATTAAAGAGCAAGGTGTCGATCGACACCCACCTCTTGGTGTCGATCGACACCGATCGTGGTTGCGAAGAAGCGTTAAATCTCATTAGAAGAAATTGCAACTTGACCCAGAAGTTTCCCACTATTTGCACTTTTGTCCCAATTCGTGTTTTGACTTGTATTTAGGTTTTTCTAAGCCATTGTTAGGCAGATATTCTGAGAATTATTGAGACAAAGAGAGAGATTAGATTGAGAGTTTTTGGGAAGACAAATCCATACTCTGTAGAGGAGAATTTCAAACCCCTTTAATCTTTTACTCTATTTTCTTAATGCAATATTATTCAGTCATGATTTGTGTTTCACCTGCTATGTCTGAGTAATCTGCTAGTTAGGTTTTGGGTTATTCAAAGGTTGATAATGAATTGTTAGAACTACAAAACTGGAAGGATAAATCATTTGGTTCTTCATCTTGATTGCTTTAATACTGGTTTTAAGATTGATCACCTAGAAATCAGATCTTAGGTTGTTTAATAGATGTGGAAACATTATTAATCACCAGAACTATCTTAGATGAGCAAAATAACTAGTTGCAAAGGAATTTGGATTAGTGGTTTTGTGAACTTATCGAACCTGATCTATAATGCATGTTTAGGTTGTTAGAGTTTGCAAAGGAATTTAGAATTCTGAAATCTGATCATTGTTAATCTCTGCGACGGAAGTCGATTGGTTTTACACTAGTGTTTCGAGTTATAAAACGGTTTTAATAAATATTCCTTTCAGTCTTTGATCTGCGATTTATGTCAACCTGCGAATTTCCCATTGCCTAGCGCTTGTCTCTATTGATTTTAAGAACCAATAACCATCCTGATCTCATTGACTTCGCAAATATTTAGTTTTATTTTATCATCGACTGCTTAGCATTATTTGAATCTAAAATCAGTTGAGTGATAGTCTCAAGTCCTTGTGGATTCGATCCCTAAGTACTACCGTGATCTCTTAATTTGAGAGAGTAGCTCTAAGGGTTAATTTGAGCATATCAGCCGCGATTTCCAAAGGACAGATTATGCCTTTGGCGGGTGCACCCACTGTCTGATCCTGAGGACAGTCAAGCTAATGACGTTAAACGAGCGCTTGGTGGGAGGCCATACATACTTAATCTAATTTTTAGTTTTTTTTTCTAACTGAATTTCATGTCTATATTATCTAGTCCAAAAAAAAAAACAGGCGTGGCGAAGGGATATCAGCCACGGTCGACATCCCATTCGACACGGACTAGTGTCGATCGATACCAACTACCCAGTGTCGATGGACACCATCATTAATCAGGTAAGTTTCTTTAAAACCCAAAAACTCATCTTCTTCGCCACTTACCTCTAAAAATCAAAGAACACATATATTTTCCACAAATCACCACTTTTTTGTTTCTTGATGGATTTGAGTGATTCAGAAGCCTATCTTGGGCGGAATTTCGTGCTGATTCTGAATAGATAACTCATTCATCCGATCTGCAAGGTATGACACTCGAAATCTCAATTTTTCAGTTCGCCCCTAAGGTTTGAAATCTCGAATTCATCCTGTTTCAGCTTGATTTGTGACTTGAATCATACTTCTCTAGGTTGTTTATGAGTAATTCGACCTTGCCCTTTAGTCTTTATGGCTTCATTTGCAACATATTGAAATTTTCGAATTTGTGATTTATTTTGCAAAACTAGGTCGATTTTTGGGGTTTTAAATTTGAATTGTTTGTGATTAGTGGTCATTAAGTTGCTAGTCATGCTCGCCATTGATGATACATACTGAATTTTTGGATTTTTGAATTTTGGTCTAATTTTGAAAAATTTGTGTTCTTGGTTTTCTAAGTGCTGATGCCACAGACTAACAAGCGGACACACACTAAGACTGGTGAATCCTCCAACCCGCACCAGCTGTTCCTTCTTTTCCACCATGGCCACGGAGAGAGGGATTGAAAATCCCAATGGAGAGAGTTTGGGAGGATTCGCCAGCGAAGGAGGTGGCAAAACGCGACTACGTTTTCAGGGAGATCAGAGAGCAATGGGATGACTACGATACTCTGTTCTACAATGGCTTGATAAAGATGGATGTCTTGCCTAATCGGTTCGCAGATGCTGATACACTGCACAGGCTCAGACTTAAGGAAGAGACGCTCAGATTGCTGAAGAAGATGGGCTTGGGCACTATGGCGACCAAGTAATATGACCTGTTTCTCGAGCTGTGCGCTAGTTCATTGCCACAGCGAGGGTCTACTATGACAATGCGATTGTCAAGAGAGCAGATGAGGGCACTATCACATTCATCATCCGAGGTATCAGATACAGGATCCCACTCTTGACTTCTGTCAGATCTACGGGTTCGATACAGCGCGCACCAGCATCTCTCGCCCAGCGCAGTTTCCTAACCTACAAATCTTCTGGTCCCATTTCAGGAATCGGAGGTATGATTCCAATACCTCCACTCAGGTGCACCATCCATTGCTGCGCATAGTTGTCCGTCTCATCTCCACTACATTTCTGTGTAAGTCTGAGCCTGGGAAGATGCGAGTTTCTGAGCTGATTTTGCTTTACTGTAGCATTGAGGGCATCATTACAGAGGAGTCAAAGGTTGACACTGATGTCAACATGGGTGCCATCTTTCGACATCACTTGGTCTCCATGAAGACCAAGCCTTTCTCAGGAGCCCGCAGCAAGCCCGAGAGCGTCGATAGTCTACTGACTCCCATCTTCCGCCACTGCTGAATCGACACCTCAACCTGCAGGATTGTCACTAAGCGCCACCTTCTCGATATGGATTACTTGAGGAGGACTCACTGGATCAAGGGAGATGAGATGCTATGGAATTTTGTTAGCACCAGTGGCAAGAGATGTCTGATTCCGCTACCTCAGCCTACTCTCACTATACTTCAGCCAGACCTCCTCAGCTTTCAGCCACCTGCTTCATTTCTTCCATCCGCGCCAGCCATTAGGTGCAGAAGAGGATCTCCACGCGCTGCTGCTTCTCCCGCTGAGGACACACCGATCGAGGACCTTGCTGGAGGTCCATCCCGTCGATCGAGATCGTCCCGAGCTCCTACATTACCTGAGCCCATTGGGCGATACTCGCTCTCTGACGTTCCCGACATTCCGATGGAGCAGGCCACTTTTCAGCGATTCATGGTTCAGAGTGTTCAGGCACTCTGGAACGCCATCTCGCAGCTATCGAACTGTGGCTGCGGTCGACCTTCTTCGCCACCTCACGATGAGGATGAGGATTAGTTCCTCTATCTATCCTGGTTACTTTTCCCTTTTTCTTTGTTCTTTTTCATTTTATTTGACTCAGTTTTTCATGTTTTTGCTTTGAGTCAGTTTGTCCGCTTTAAGTTATGCTTTGAAACTTGTTTGAACTGATGAGATTATGCATTGTATTGTTGCTTTTAATTGTGTGCTTGAGTGTTCCTAACAGTCTTGACTCGGGGAAACTTACGCTAACAATCTAACATGCAACATTATACATGGTTGGATTGATCACATTCTGTCTTCGGACTGGGTGTCGATCAACACCACCATAGGGTGTCGATCGACACCATGCACGCTCAAAGGTACCATCTTCTCATCCATGTACAAACCGTTTCATTGCTTATTTTTGCCAACTCCAGGCTTGATAACATTGGAGACAGTGTTGTTTAAGTCTGGGGGAGTTCGTTGCTGACATTGTGTACATTGTGTTTGGTTTTTAGAGTCTTAAAGTTGAGTTTAAACCTGTTTTATTGAGTCAGAATTTTTGAAACTGTCAGTTTTTCTTGGAACCAACCACAAAACGTTGATGCTAATAAGAACCATTTCCACAATAGTTAATTACAAGTCTTACTAAGTTGAAAGTCATAGTTAGATCAGTCTAGCAATAATGATTTAGGTTCTTAAAGAGTCTGGAAAATTTGCTGTTAACTCCACCTTAATGAACTTTAAACTTCTTGTCTTGGTGCTTGATTCAACACTGACAAGTATGTTTAGATGCAGTCTCTCTTTGATCTTCCCTGATATAGCTTTAAGAGTATAAGTCAAAAGAATGGTGCATTTATGACCCTGTTTCCTAACAAGGAACAACAGTAATGAACACATTCGAGAACCTGTCTCCTCACAAGGAACACAAGTATTGAGTAGCACCATATCTTAGTCTGTATAAAAAAAATATAAGAAAAGAGTTGAAAAATCAAAAATATCAGAAAGAAAAGATTAAGAGAAGAGAAAGTAGGAGAGCTGTGTTGAGATTGCTTTGTTTAGTGTTTAAGAAGGGAAAAGAATCTATAAGTGATTAAGATAATAAAACCTTGATGACATATCACATTTAGATAGATATAAGGAGTTAGCAATAGATATTTCGGATTTTTTGAAGGAGCTTGAATTGGATTTGAGAAATTTGCTAAGCTTGTGATGATTAGACTGAAATTTGATCTTGTGTTGACTTTGTGGTATGTGGATTCGAAAGTGTTGACTAATGTGGTGTTCCTGATGTTTAGCTGATTGTTTCTGTTTTCAAACCTCGACTCTATATTTAGTTCTCTGTTTGCTTGAGGGCAAGCAAAAGCTAAGTCTGGGGGAGTTGATATATCATGGTTTTTATGGGTTTTTGACCATGATATAAGTCATGTTTATAGAGTCTTTTTGTTATTCTTTGAGTCCTTTCGAGTCTGTGCACGTCTAGGTACGTTTGGAGCATAATTATGGATTTTCGAGCCTTTTGGAGCTATGTTGAAGATGATGCTGAAAAGACCAAATCAGAGAGCATTCTGAAGCTGGGTGTTGATCGACACCACTCCTTGGTGTCGATTGACACCGATCGTGGACGCGTAAAGGAGCTTAAAAACTCCTTTGAAGAATTGCAACTTGGCCCAAAAGTTTTTTATTTGCAATATTGCCCCCATCGTGTTTAGAGTTAAATTTAGGTTTTGAAAGCCATTTTTAGGCATTCATCTTGTTTTCATTGAGACTAAGAGAGAGATTAGATTCAGAACTTTTGGGGAGACAAATCCTTATTCTGTTAGAGAAGAATTTCGAACCCCTTTTGTCTTTTACTCTATCTTTTGATGCAATATTATTCAGCCATGATTTGTGTTTCAATTTCTATGTCTGAGTAATCTGCTAGTTAGGTTTTGGGTTATTCAAAGGTTGATAATGAATTGTTAGAACTGCAAAACTGGAAGGGTAAATCATTTGGTTCTTCATCTAGATTGCTTTAATACTGGTTTTAAGATTGATCACCTAGAAATCAGATCTTAGGTTGTTTAATAGATGTGGAAACATTATTAATCACCAAAACTATCTTAGATGAGCGAAATAACTAATTGCAAAGGAATTTCGATTAGTAATTTTGTGAACATATCGAACTTGAACTATAATGCTTGCTTATATTGTTAGAATTTACAAAGGAATTCGGAATTTTAGAATCTGATCATAGATAATCTCTGTGACGGAAGTTGATTGGTTTTACATTCGTGTTTTCAAGTTCTAGAACGGTTTAAACAAATAGTCCTTTCAGTCTGTAGTCTACGATTTATGTCAACCCGCGAATTTCCCATTGCCTAGCATCTTGTCTCATTGATTTAAGAACCCATTATCTGCTCCTCCTCTCGTTACTTTTATTTACCATTTCATTTTTTTGTTATTAATTGCTTAGATATATTTGAATCTAAAGTCTGTTGAGTAATAGTTTTAAGTCCTTGTGGATTCGATCCCTAAGTACTACAGTGATCTCTTAATTTGAGAGACTAGCTCTAAGGATTAATTTGAGTATATCATCGTACGTGGGGTAATTCAAAGTGGCTCCTCCAAGCTTCTCACTAAAGTATTTGATTGGCCTTTTGTCTTGCATAAGCACATTGCCAATACCTACACCAGAAGCATCACATTATATTTCAAAAGTTTTAATAAAATCAGGCAAAGCTAAAACTGGAGCATGTATAAGCTTATTTTTAAGGAATTGAAATGCTTCTTCTTGAGCTTGTTCCAATTTGAATCCCACACTCTTATTGATCACTTTGGTTAAAGGCGCGGCTATCGTACTGAAGTCTTACACAAAGCGTCGGTAAAAGCCAGCCAACATGTGAAAGCTTCGGACATCCCCAATGGTTTTTGGACTTGGCCACTCTTTGATTGCCTTAACGTTTTCCTTATCCACTTTAACGCCTTCTGTACTCCGTACAACGTTTTCCTTATCCACTTTAACGCCTTCTGTACTCCACTTTAACGTTTTCCTTAGCCTAGAAAAACAATGTTATCCATACAAAAAGTGCATTTCTTAAAATTAGCATATAGCTTCTCTTGCATAAGCACCTCTAGAACTAGCCTTTTATGCTTAATATGGTCTCCTAAGTTCTTAGAGTATATGAAAATGTCATCAAAGTATACTACCACAAACTCTCCTATATAAGCCCTAAGGACATGATTCATAAGTCCATGAAAGTACTAAGAGCATTAGTTAATCCAAATGGCATTACAAGCCACTCATACAGCCCATGCTTTGTTTTAAAGGCTGTTTTCCACTTATCCCCTTATTTCATCCAAATCTGGTGATAACCACTCTTTAAATCAACCTTAGAGAAAATGTTAAAACCATGTAATTTTTCTAACATATCATCTAACCTGGGAATGGGCTGGCGATACTTTATAGTGATATTATTGATAGCTCGGCAGTCTACACATATACATCAGCTTCCATCTTTCTTTGGTACCAGCAGAACAGGAACATCACAAGGACTCATACTCTCATGAATATGTCCCTCAACCATTAGATCATTGATTTGTTGTTGTAATTCCTTTGTTTCCACTGGATTGGTTCTGTAAGCAGGACGGTCCGGCAAAGAAGCTCCAGGGACAAAATCTATTTTATGTTCAATACCACGGATGGGTGGTAAATCCTTTGGAGTTTCTTCTGGAAAAACATCACATAAATCTTGCAAAAGGTCATTCATTTCACTCGGTAGCACCGGTGTGGTGTTAGTCATACTTGTTAGTGCTTCTTTATAAACAAATAAAATCAAAGCTTGATCAGAGAAGAGGGACTTTTTAACCTGACTTGCCTTAGCATAGAAGTTTGAATGCTTATGCTGCTTTGAATCCATTTTCAGATCAAGGTAAACTTCTTCAGGGGTCATGGGTATAAGTGTAGTCCTCTTTCCCTTATACTCAAAGGAATGACGGTTAGTGAAACCATCATGCGTCACTCTTTTATCCGGTTGCCATGGCCTTTCGAGGAGTATATGACTGGCCTCCATAGGTAAGACTAGCTTTTGCTTGCCCTCAAGCAAACATCAGACAAAGAATAAGGTCGAGGTTTGAAAACAAGAAACAGTCAGTCAGTCATCAGGAACACCACACTAGTTTGAAATTTCGAATCCACATACCACAGGGTCAACACAAGATCAAATTTCAGCCTAATCATCACAAGCTTAGCAAATCTCTCAAGTCCAATCCAAATCCCTTCAAGAAACCCGAAATTTCTACTGCTAACTCCTTATTTTTATCTAAGTGTGATATCTCATCAAAGTTCTATCATCTTAATCACTTTACAGATTCTTTTCCCTTCCTAACAACTGAACAAATAGATCTCAATACAGCTCTCCTATTTTCTCTTCCCTTGATCTCTTCCTTTGGATATTTTCGATTTTTCACTTCTTTTTCTCAACTTTTACAGTCTAAGATATGGTGCTACTCAATACTTGTGTTCCTTGTGAGGAGACAGGTTCTTGAATGTGTTCACTACTGTTGTTCCTTGTGAGGAGACAGGGTCATGAATGCACCATTCGTTGGACTTAATCTTTTAAAAACTACATCAGGGAAGATCAAAGAGAGAATGTATCCTAACCTTATTGTCAGTGCTGAAAGAGAGAATCAAGATCAATAAGAATCAATCACCAAGACAAGAGGTTTAAAGTTCATTAAGGTGGAGCTAACAGCAAATTTTCCAGGATCTCTAAGAACCTAAACCTTCATTGCTAGACGGATCTACCTATGACTTTCAACTTAGTAAGACTTGTAATCAGCTATTGTGGCAATGGTTCTTATCAGCAAAAACGTCCTATAGTTAGTTCCAAGAAAAACTGACAGTTTCTGAAATTTTGACTCTAGAAAAACAGGTTTTTGACCCAACTTTAAGACTCTATAAACATGACACAAAGCACACAACGTCAGTAACCACCTCCCCCAGACTTAAACAACATTGTCCCCAGTGTTATTAAGCCAAGAGTTGGTCAAAATGAAGCATGAGAACGTGTAAAACCAAGGTGGAAACGTGGTACCTCGCGAAGGAGCTAGTGACGAGCGTCACCATCTCCGATACTCCAGAAATCGACATGTTGGATGTTTAAATGCTATGCCATCATGTGTACTCCGAAGTCAAACTGTAAGAGCACTAAAAACACACATCAAAACATCCTAACAAAGCATAATCCATGGTCTAACAAGTTCACAAGACATCATCCAAGCAAACTGAACAAACTGACTCTTTTTTTTCCGATTTTTCTCATGTTTTTGGGTTTTTTAGCTATGTAATAGAAAACTAAACTAAGTATATGAAAAAGAAAACTTACCAGTGGTTTGCCTCCGACTAAGCGCTTGTTTAAAGTCATTAGCTCGACTTTGAATGCTGCTCAGATAGCTGGTGGAACAGAAGGTGGCAGTGAATGCCTTGGAGAAGAATGTCTCCTCATCCATGGTGGTTTGTAAGCAGTAGATGTATGAACACTTCCAAGGAAGTGAGGAACATCAGCAGAGTGGGTCGTGACTGTGGGTGGGATACTTCTTTTTCCTGCAGAATCATCAAAAGAAACACCAAGTATTCTACGAGAATCTCGTTGCTTGCATAAGTGTGAAGCAGCTTTTTCACCTTTTAAATTCTTATTGATGAGATTAGGAGGTTTGGAACTGGTTCCAGGAAGTGCATACCTTTGCTTAGTTGCAGGTTTCTGGGTTGTGGAATGGTGAATTTTCGGATTGGCAACATAAGATGGACTTGTAGAGCAAATATCATGTCTCTCTTTAGTGTCCAGGTTGGTGACGAGCGTCACTAGGTCAGTGACACTCGTCACTGACTCCGCAGTTTGAGTTTCTGCAGTTTTTCTGCAGTTCAGCTCTGCAAGTCTTGCCTCCATCACAAACACGTCTTCCTCCAGCAACTTGGCATTCATTAGAACCTCTTTTTCAAGCCCAGTCATGAAGATATGATCCTCACTGCAATCCTCAAACCCAACAGCTTTTGCAGAAGTTTCAGATATTGCCTCTTCAATAGCCATCTTGTTCACTTGCCCACTTGTATCAGATTCAGTGACATGTCCAGCAGTAGTGTCTTCTGAATGCTCCATGACAGTCTCTTCATCTCTAGAAGTTCTTACAGAAAAGGTCTGACCATCTATGGTAGAACTCTTTCTTAACTTATCCATGTCAAAGTTCATGACAACATCACCAAGATTAAGCTCAATGTTCCCCCTTCTAACATCAATGATGGCTCCAGCAGTAGCCAAGAATGGTCTTCCCAGAATAAGAGGATCTTTAGGTTCTTCAGCATATTTCAGAACCACAAAATCTGTAGGAATTATGCAGCCTTCAATGTTAACATGAACATTCTCTAACATGCCTTCTGGGGTCCTTATAGATCGATCTGCTAGGATGAGAGAGATCCCAGCTGGATTGAAATCAGTCATTCCAAGTCTAGCAGCAACAGAGAAAGGCATCAAGTTAATACTTGACCCTAGATCACATAGAGAGTGTGGAAAACGTCCTGCAGATATTGAGCAATCAAGCACAAAGGTCCCTGGATCAGATAGCTTCTCTGGAACTCTGCTTTGAGTGATGGTATTGACTTGTTCAGAAATAGTCACCTTCTTCTTCTTCTTTGGAACTGTGCCTAAGAGAATTGAACTGATGTCTCTGGTAAGCAATGCTCCTTCCTCAGGACTTACACCATTCACAACCATTCTCTTTACATACCTTTTTAGAGCTGGTGAAAGCTTGACTGCATCAACAAGTGGGATCTCAAGCATCAGCTTGTCTATCATAGCTTTGCATCTGGCTTCTTCTATCTCTTGTTTAGACATCCTAGGATGCTTGGGGAATGGTGTTTTGGGTTTATAGACACGTTCCTGGTCATAATTTGCAGTTACAGGCGAAGCAGCTTCGTTCTGGGGTGGGTGACGACCGTCACCAGGTGGGTGACGCTCGTCACTCACTTGTGACAACCCCTGATATCCTTGTAGGTTGGTGACGAGCGTCACTCCTCCTTGGTGGCGCTCGTCACTCACCTCTGAGACAGAAAAATTTTCATCTTCAGACTCCATCAGTTGCACGATCTGCTCTGCACCCAGCCTCTTTTTCTGCACTGTTTTAAGCTCCTTTTCATTCCTTACTGTGATGGCATTAACCTGATGCTTGGGATTGATGTCAGTCCTTCCAGGAAGGAATCCCTCTTGCCTTTGAACAGCTCCTACAGTTTGAGCAACCTGCACATCAAGCTTCTTCATGTGAGAGTTCAGACTCTCAATTTTTCCATTCAGGTCTTGATACAGCGAATGTAACTTGCCATTGAAGTTCACTGTCATCTTCTGCTGTCCTTCAAGTACCTGCTCCAGCATAGCTTCCATTTTATTGTCTTGTGGAGGTGCAGTTTGGCAGGAAGAAGAACCATAATTCCTGCTGTTTTGGTAAGGTTTCTCAACTTCAGTCTTCTGGAACTGTGGTGTTGGAGTATAACCAAAAGCATTCTGGTTTCCTGGGAATGTGTTATTCTGATTGTTGCCATTCAATCCTCTGTTCCACTGTTGATTCCCAAACCTTTGGTTCTGAAAACCTCCATTGATGAAGTTAACATCTTTCTGCTCAATGTCTTCAGGATTTTCGAAACTCTCCACTTCTACAGCGAATTAGACTGACTTCTTTCCCACCAAAAGGCTGTGCATGCTGTCCAACTTAGCCTTAACTTCAGCTATTTGGTTTCCATCATTCAAACCAGCCTGCTGCTTTCTCTGAAAATCTGCATTCTTAGTGATGTTACTGCAGGCCAAGTTTTCAATCAATCTTACAGCTTCTTCTGGTCTGTTGGTGTTGAAGTTTCCACTACTTGAAGCATCCAGTGCCATCTGATATTTCCAGTCAATGCCTCTGAAGAAGATACCAAGCAGCTGCACCTTATTGAAACCATGATGAGGACAGTCCCTTTGATAAGACTTAAACCTGATCCAAGAAGCCTTAAAAGCTTCAGTAGGACCTTGTGTAAAGGATGCAATTTTCGTCCTCATGTCTTCTGATCTGGCATCATCATAGAAATTATTCAGAAAGGCATTCTTGGTGTCCTCCCAAGTAGTTAATGAACCAGGCTCCAGTTGCTTCAGCCAATATGCAGCCTCTCCTCCAATAGAATAAGGGAAAAGCTTGCAGAACAGGAAGTCATTGCTAACTCCAATAGCTTTGACACTTGAAGCTAGGTCCTCAAACCTCTCTATGTGATCCATTGGATGCTCATGAGGAAAGCCATGGAATGGATGCTGGCCAACTAGCTGATAGTAGACAGGTTTAACCTCAAAATCGTTCCTCTGGAAGGCAGGAGGTCGGATTACAGCTCTGTTAGCATAGAACTGATCAGGTCTGTTGTAATCACCTAGAGTCCTCTGAACAAAACGCCCAGCAGCATTATTGGCAGCAGCAGGGACTCCCACGTTCTCATTCACTTGTTGAACCTGCTGTTCAACAATGACATTCCCCTGTTGATCAATTCTCTGCCCCTCTTCGTTTCTCCTGTTTCCTTCCCTGTCAACCAAGTGACCTTCTGCATCTTCAACCAAGATAAGTGGAGCGACCATTGTAGAATGCTTCTTAGCTTTCCTGTTAGTTCTCTCCAACCTAGCAAGCTCGTCGATGCTCAAAGTCACAAGCTCCTTCTCTTTGTTGCTTCTGGTTCTGCGATTAGGCATACACCTGAAACAGGAACAAAGAAAAGTAGCTGAAAGTCAGTAAACAAATAAAAACTTAGACAAAATCTTAATACTATAAATCGATAGGCAGCTATTACTCCCCGGCAACGGCGCCAAAAACTTGATAGGGTCAGGTTTTACCCAAATAAAAACTACTGCAAGTGCACAGCAAAGCAGTCGTAGTATAAGGGGTTATCGAATCCCAAGAGAGTAAGTAAACTACACTAAAGAGTTCAGGTTCAGATTAAGCTACGCGATAAGTAATGAATGTAATGCGAAATAACTAAAGTAATAAAAGCAAGTGGGCGTTTTTGAGACTGTTCTTAAAGTTCAGAAAGCTAAAGGCACTAAGTCAGGACAATTCGCAGGTGGAATCCGAGAGTGTAGAATGCATGCAATCAGGAATGAATTAAAACCATCTTGAACATGAATCGCAAAGATATAACGAATCAATTCTCATTGCAGAAGTTATCTATGTCTAAATCACAGAGTTTCAAATCTCTTTGCAAACCCTAACAATCTAAACATGCAGTAATGATCAGGTTCAATTGTTCACAAAACTCCTAAGCCAAATCTCTTTGTACTAGGACGTTTTGCTCATCTAATACTAGTTCAGGTGATTAATAATGCTCTCACATCTATCAAACAACCTAGGGTTTAGAAATCAGATGATGTGTCTAAGAAATCGATATGAATGCAAGCACAGATGAAGAACCAATGAATTTCCTATAAGTTTATAGCAATTCTACAAACTCTTCTTCAACCTTTGAAAAGCCCTAACTTAACTAACAAACTACTCAGACATGGTGATTTGAGAAAACATCATGAAAAGAATAGATTGCATAAAAGAAATAAAAAGTAGAAATAAAGGAGTTTAAAATCTGCTATGAAGGAGTCTGATTTGTCTCTCCAAAAGCTCTGCTACAAATCTCTCTATAAAGCTCTCAAAAATAATAAGATACAAGATATCTGCCAAAAGAATGGGTGAAAAACCTAATATACAAGCTAAAACACGATCTGGGGCCTTTTTGCAAAAACTGGAACTTTTGGGCCAAAACTGCAATTTCTTCCCAATCTTTTAAAAACAGGCCACGACCCCTTCCTTTCTGGGTGACGAGCGTCACCAGATTGGTGACGAGCGTCACCAGATTGGTGACGAGCGTCACCCATATGCATACTTTTCTTCCCGAGTTGGATACTTCATGGCTTCAACTCAAAATGCTCCAAATGGCTCCAATATCTCCAATTATGCTCTAGACATGCTATAACCTGCAAAGACTCTTCTAAGACTCTAAAAAGACCAAAAAGACTCAATAAAAAGGAATTATATCATGGTTAAAAACCATAAAAACCATGATATATCAAAGACATCGCATAATATCTCATCTTCGTACCGGCCAATAGTAATAGGGACTAGCACTTGATTACTAACATTCAACTCCCCACTGTTGTTAAACCACTAAAGTTTATAATGGTTCGGATGCTTTGATGTTTTCAAACCAAGTTTCTTAACCATCGTATTACCCACAACATTGGTGCAGCTTCCTCCATCGATGATAAGGCTGCACATGTTGCCTTGAACATAACAACGTGTATGGAAGAGATTCTCTCTTTGCTCTTGCTCCAGGGCCTTTGTCTGAACACTCAAGGTCGTTCTAGCTACTAGTAAATCACCTCGGACTGGAGATAGTATATCTTCTTCACATGATTCTTCCTGGTGTACATATTCCGACTCAAACTCGCCGTTGTCAAAAAGAATCATAACATGTTTTTTGTGCACTCACTGGCATAGTGACCTATCCCGTGACATTTGAAACATCTGATGTCTCTTGTCCTTGTCAAACCTACTATAGTCTTTCCTTTATGATCCGCAGCTGGTTTTGGTTCAGTCTTTGGAGCTATAAATGGCTTATTTTCTCTCGGATAGCTACTCTTATCCTCTCTTGAGTAACTAGCCTGATTGTAAGCTGTACCAGCTCCTTGACTTGGCTGAGAAGGAACTTTTCTTTTGATTCGCTGCTCCAACAGGATGGCTTTGTGTAACATTTCCTCTAGCTCCACGTAATGTTGTCTTTCTACACGATCTTGTATCTCATGGTTTAAACCTCCAAGAAAACGTGCCATCGTAGCTTCTTTGTCCTCTTCTATATCGGCTCTAATCATTAGAGTTTCCATTTCTTGATAATATTCTTCAACAGAACGGTTGCCTTGTGAAAGCTTTCTGAGCTGATGATGAAGCTCTTGGTGATAATGGCTTGGCACAAATCTCTTTCTCATTAGACCTCTCAACTCGTTCCAAGTTTCCACCGGGTACTCTCTATTTCTCCTCCTTGTAGAAACAATTTGATCCCACCAGTGGAGGGCATAGTCATAGAATTCAGTCGCAGCAACCTTGATTCTATTGATCTCAGTGCAATGTTGATCATCAAACACAAGCTCGATCTTCTTTTCCCATTCCATGTAAGCAGCCGGATCATTTTTCCCATGAAAGGACTTGATCTTGAGTTTAATGCCTCCAAGAGGATCCTGTATACGCTCTCTTCCATGCCTTTCTCGTCTACACCTTCGCTGATGACCTTGAGCAGATCCACTCTTGTGATGATAGTATGAATCAGTTGAATCGCCAATAGAATGTTCGGTTGAAACATGGTCTCTTTGGGTTTTTCTTTTAGTATGCGACTGATTTGGCCCTTTCTCTATACGGTTCTGATTCTGCTCTTGCCGAAAAGCATCAAGTTGAGTGTCAAGGAGTTTGTCTAGACGAGCTGTCATGGCTTCAATCAGTAGTTTGTTGTTGGCGCTCGTACTAGTTTCTTCTTCATCTTGATCTGCCATGGTACCTGAAACGTTTTAAACAAAAGCTTGCAGTAAACAATTCTTTTGATGAACTGATCTTATGAAATACCCTAGAAAGTCAATGATGCAACGAGCAAACAAAGATCTAACACCCTAGAATAAATCAGATCCGTGCAAGGCAAGAATGTGAAACGACAAAAAATGATGAAAATGATCACAAATGCAATCTAAACTTTCAAAGTGGCTCTAATAACACTTGATATGATTCCCCTTATGAATCTTCACTTTGAAAGTTAGAATAGATATGAATGAATGCGATAGACTCCATAAAACGCTTGATAACCGATAAAAGGTGGTGATGATGAATGGGCAAACTAATGAGTGATATGCGATGAGGATGAAGATGATGATTAACAATGAAAGAAAAGGATTTACACGGAGTATGATAATTCGAACGGATGTGATGAGATGATTGATAAATCAAATTGTCACACTAAGGTTGCGGAAAATCCTTAGATTTACCGTGGATCGAATGGTCACACAAAGGATATGGGAGAGCCTTTGATTTACCGGATCTATAATTAAGAGTTTTAGAATAAAAGGATAGATAGATTAAAATGCAAGTTCAGAAGCAACATATAAAGAGAAGGATCTTGGTACAAGCACCAAAGAGTTCTCGAAACAAAGCAAAGACTAATAAAGAAGAGGAGCGTTTATTTGAATTTCGAAAGATAGAACTAAACGAGTTGATCGCTTCTTGGACTTATCTTCGGATCAACAAATGGGCCAATGATGAGTACACTTACCTTGTTAAAAATCTCTCTTGAAAAACCCATTGGGACAAAAGCAAGAAGAGGGAAAAAGTGTATAACTGAAACTCATTCCCATTTATTAACCTCGGCTTGAATCAAAACCGAGGTAGATATTGATAAGCTGTCATGGTTTCTTCTTGATTCTTCAAACGACTAAGTAGAGATTGTATCTTGTCTTGTAATGCCTTAGCCTTTGAACGAGTTATCGGTCCTTGTAGAATATCCATGTCTTCTTCTTGTTTCACCTCGGCTCCACATTGCTTTAGCTCGGCCTCAAGCTGTATTACTTCATCGCCGTGCTATTTTACTTCGGCATTAAGTTGTCTTACTTTGGCTACAAGCTCTACGTCCTTTTTATGGTCCATGATCATATCACATCCTTACTACTGATTTCTAGATGGTTATTCTGCTTTCTTCCAGATTCCCATACACCAAGATGATCAGGAGAAAACCACATTTACTTGTCCTTATGGCACTTTTGCTTATTGCAGAATGTCATTTGGCTTGTGCAATGCCCCAGCAACCTTCCAGCGCTGCATGTTGTCGATTTTCACTGACTATATTTAGGACATAATGGAGGTTTTCATGGATGACTTTTCAGCCTATGGATCCTCCTTCTTTGTCTGTCTTTCTAATTTGTGCAGGGTGCTTCAGCCGCTGTGAGGAAACACATCTTGTGCTGAACTGGGAGAAGTGTCACTTCATGGTTAGAGATGAGATTTTTTTGTGGCACAAGATCTCAGAGCAAGGTATTGAAGTAGACAAGGCAAAAGTTGAAGTGATGATCAGCCTGCAACAACTTGAAGCATAAGCTTTCTTGGGTACGCTGGGTTCTATAGAAGGTTCATCAAAGATTTTTCCAAGATAGCACACCCTCTAACTCAACTACTGTGCAAGGATATGAAGTACCACTTTGACAATGACTGCCTTGAAGGCTTCCACACAATCAAGTGAGCACTTGTCAGCGCACCAATTGTTCAGCCTTCATACTGGGAGCGTATTGACAGATGCTAGTGACTATGCATTAGGAGCTGTCTTGGGACAGAGGAAAGACAAGAAGCTTCATGTCATTTACTATGCTAGCAGGA